>OY992783.1:25194944-27594944 GCA_963921375.1 Tiliacea citrago
TATGGTTACTTCACTAGTTACGTCGCGATGGTCAATCGGTAGTTAAATGTCAAAACGGGCCTATTATTTTTTGACAACTTAAGTGTTTGTTGGTTCGTGATGTGTGTAAATTGGGAAAATCATTATGTGTGTAACATAGTAGGTACATAGACAAACTCCATACGAATTTCCATACACACCTTCATCCCCTATTTAACTCAGCGGTTAAGGGGGTGCGTTGTCTGTGAGTGAACGAATGAACGAATGAATTTAAGATTTTTATTAAGTAGAGGAATGAATTAATTAAAGATTTTTATTGAGTAGAATGATCTTGCTTTGAATCTAATCTGAAAGTAGACAACTAAACTACGTTATAAAAATCAGGATTGTTTTCGTAAACCCCGTTAGGCACTGTCACATAAAGTCTATAATACGCGATTCGCAAACCGACCCATTTGAGGTTATACCCATGACGCCGCGACGACGGCGACGGTAATGTGGTTATGTTACGCGATATTTTAACAAAAACCGCTTAAAATTCAGTTACTCTGGAAGGAACGTGACCGTACATACAAACAAGTTCCCTGATATTATTTCTTTACTCGTAATCAAGCACATTGTTCACTCACTCGCTCGTTTTAAAGTGTTTGCGAAAAAAAAGTTTAGCTATTGTTGAAATGTTGACAGACTTGCTTATAACTTTTTTTTTGTAGTCAAAAGCTTTGAACAAGATATTTTTGCATGGATTTAAATGTTGATAAACTGGGGTGCGGTTAAATAATTTATTGTTGTTGAGCTTTTTGGGGTTACTTTTATGAATGAGTGTATCTTTTTGTCGTGAAATTATATCTATTGTTATGAATTTTATAATTCACTGCGGTAAAAATGTATCATGCTAAATTGAAAAATGTACTTTTAAATACTTCGTAGTTTATAGGGTTCCCGTTTTACCCTTTGGGTACGGCCCAAAGGGAAAAACGGGAACCCTATTACTAAGGCTCCGCCGTCTGTCTGTCTGTCTATCTGTCCGTCTGTCATCAGGCTGTATCTCAGGAACCGTGATAGCTAGACAGTTGAAATTTTCACAGATGATGTATTTCTGTTGCCGCTATAGCAACAAATACTAAAAACCAGAATAAAACAAATATTTAAGGGGGCTCCCATATAAAAAACGTGATTTTTTTTGCTCGTTTTTGCTCGATATTGATAAGGGTAACATATAGACGCTTGAAATGTTCACAGAATATTTAGTTATATATTCACTTTAAAAATAGATAATTAAATTAAAATAAAACAAATATTTAATTACCCATACAACAAACGTGATTTTTTTTTAATGGTACCTACGGAACCCTTCGTGCGCGAGTCCGACTCGCACTTCGCCGGTTTTTTTTTGCAGTTTGTTCCGAGTCTAGTAGTTTACAATGCTACAAGCATCTGTTGGCGGTTGAATGACGTTGACAGGCTGGCGCTTTCGGCATTTGTATAATTATTTTGTGAAATGTATTGAAAACCAAGTTGGCGGCGTTAGTTCCGATGTTGGCCACGCGCCAAAAGGTTCATGTAACTTAATGAAACTCCGCAGTCGTGATGAGTAAGTATCTATATTTAAACAAGACTAAATAAAAATCAAAGATTAGATTTTTTTCTTTGGGGTCTTCGACCTTTGGTCGTGCTGTTACTTGAAGTAAGGGTTGAGAAATCTGTTTTTTTTTTTGTTTTATCTTGTATATCGATATCCATCATGTCTTGTGAAGTTTACATAAAAAAACCGGCCAAGTGCGAGTCGGACTCGCGCAGGAAGGGTTATTATTATTATTCCGTACCATTATCTATAAAAATGGCAAAAAAAAACACGTTTGTTGTATGAGGGGGGTTAAGGGGGGGGCTTTAAATATTTGTTTTATTTTAATTTAATTATTTATTTTAAAGTGAATATATAACTAAATATTCTGTGAATATTTCAAGCGTCTACCTGTTCAGTTGCCGTTATCAATATCGAGCAAAAACGAGCAAAAAATCACGTTTGTTGTATGGGAGCCCCCTTGAATATTTATTTTATTCTGTTTTTTTGTATTTTTTGTTTTAGCGGCAACAGAAATACTTCATCTGTGAAAATTTCAACTGTCTGACTATCACGGTTCATGAGATACAGCTTGGTGACAGATGGAAAGACAGACAGGTAAACATACAACCTGACACAGAACTGCGAATTGCAAAAAAAAAAGTTAGATTATTTGAATTTCGCGTGCTACTGACTGTCACGTTTCATGAGATACAGCTTGGTGACAGATGGAAAGACAGACAGGTAAACATACAACCTGACACAGAACTGCGAATTGCAAAAAAAAAAGTTAGATTATTTGAATTTCGCGTGCTACCTTAGCGCATCCCCCTTATGTACATAATTCTGAAAACTCAATACTTTCAAAACAAAAATTTCCTTAAAAGCTTAGTCACTCATTACTTATAATACGCCCTATCTGACGCTTATCCAAACGAGCACGCTTCAACAACCCCGCTCCAGGTGCATCGACCATCTGTCGTGAAAGTGATAGGCCGGTCGGCCGTTATTCGGGTATCCCGATATTCGGAGCAGCCATACAAGAGCATGTCAAACATTGCCTCGTTTGGACTGCTAACAGTCTGACACTGAAGTGCTGTGACCGTCACAAAGTCTTTGAGGGAACGAATAGTGCGAACACATGTTTGGTAAAGTTATTTTATCTTCGTAGAAACAAGATAGTGGATATTGTTGTGAAAAAGAAAATGATGGCATTTTTTATTTTAAAATATGCATTCGAAACGGGGAAATCCTTCGACTGCCTAGCAAATTTGTTTCAAAGCATTAGTTATTTACCAACTACGATCCTATTTTCGTAGTAAAGAGGTAATTACGTAGGTACTAGAATTGTCATTTTTAGGGTTCCGTACCCAAAGGGTAAAACGGGAACCCTATTACTCAGGCTCCACCGTCTGTCTGTCTGTCCCTCTGTCACCAGGCTGTATCTCATGAACCGTGATAGTTAGACAGTTGAAATTTTCACAGATGATGTATTTCTGTTGCCGCTATAACAACAAATACTAAAAAAACAGAATAAAATAAATATTTAAGGGGGCTCCCATACAACAAACGTGATTTTTTTGCTCGTTTTTGCTCTATATTGATAACGGCAACAGGTAGACGCTTGAAATATTCACAGAATATTTAGTTATATATTCACTTTAAAAATAAATAATTAAATTCAAATAAAACAAATATTTAAGGGGGGCTCCCATACAACAAACGTGATTTTTTTCCCATTTTTATAGATAATGGTACGGAACCCTTCGTGCGCGAGTCCGACTCGCACTTGACCGGTTTTGTATGGATAATTTTGATATCCTGTACTTAAATTTACTTCGTTAAAATCAGCGTTTTAATAGCAAAATACACTGAAAACAAGTGTAGAGATGTGACGGCCTATTAATACAGTATCCTCCTTAAATGATTATTTCTATAAATAACCAGAACGCAATATTCGCCTCCGTTTGTATACCAATAATAATTATTATCTTCTCATATCGAAATTCCTTGTTATTCAAATCAACACTAACTAACACGCACAATATTCCTTATACGAGTCCTATTTTAAAGAGGTATTTGTTTGTAAGTTTGTTTGTTTGTATGTAGGGGATAATCTCCGGAACTAATGACCCAATTCTAAAAAAAAATCACTGGCAGAAAACTAAATGTTTATAAGCTTATTAGCCGAGCTATCACAATTTTTGTCTTGCAAGTCGGAAAGAATATCACCAAGAATACCGCATAAAACAAAATTCATGCAAATTCTACCGGATCGAGTCTGTTCTAAGTTTGCATATAATATTTCCTATAAGTCTGGTCAGTCGGTAGCTTATATTATATTATCACGCTATTCACTATGGGGGATGAGCAATATTTCATTATGTTTGTATTCCTCTATGGTTTACAGCAAATTGTAAATAAACGAGCCAAATGGTTAGAACATTGCAGATAGTTTCAGATTTAACCTTTTAAATGATTATCATCACGCTATATCTTTATGGGGCTAAGCAGTCAATCATGACATATTTATGAGCGGCTATTTTAGTCAACTTTCAACAAAGCCAGTGGTCTAGCTTAGTGGTCCGACGACTGCTTTGCAAACTTGTGGTATATGTACGACTTCCACGCGAACGGAGTCGCGGGCGAAGCTAGTATTATAATATTACAAATCCTTTAGGTACATTCCGGAATCCGGAACCGGATACAACGCGACTGTTACTCCGTCTGTGGTTCAGATTTACCAAATCTTAAGCTTCCTTTGTTTAAAGACATGATTTATGTTTCATAACTAAACAATGCATAGCGAGATGGTTTTATAAATTGTTTCTGAATTCGTAGGATGTAGAAATCACTTTATTTTTCCGAGAAGTTTACTTAACTGTAGTTAAATATAGGTCAAATTTTTGTGTAAAGGCTCTTACACACTCACGCGATATCGCGGGCGCGACAGGCACCGACAAAGACAATTCCTTTGTCGGTGCATGTCGCGCCCGCGATATCGCGTGTGTTTCTAAGAGCCTTAACAGTTTGGGAAACGTAACATAACATCACGCTTGAATTCCGCAAAGGCGTACACACCATGTTCGCTATGTTAGTACTAGTAGTCGTCTAGTAGTAGACGGACGGTCCAGGGTCCAGTTGGCACGAAACCCTAAAAATGACTAACTTCAGCAGTAACTTGTTACTTAAAACTTGATACTAATGTAAATAATACTTGTTTCAGGTACTTACACAGTCATGCAGTAACAAGATTACGTCACATGTAAGTTGACACGAAAGTTGTGCTGAAATTCAGCGCTGTACCGCAGAAAATGCTGCTGGAGCTAAGCTGCTAACTACTTTCCAGCTTAGGTAAGCGGAATCTCTTTTTGGGAGGTACTGCGGCAAACTGTTTGTTTTTTTGTTCCTGCGCTAAGTTAATTTCTGTGTTTTCTCTAGTTTAAACCATATTATTTAGGTGACATTATATTTTAATTACTAAAAGAGTGTTCTAGTCAAGATGTAGATTTAATTTTCATTTTTCAAAAGAGTGCAATCCACGTGATCTATAAAATGGGTCCTCGTGAGTCCCTTAGAAACAAATTCAAAGAAATTGATGTACTAACTCTGCCTTCTCTATATTATCTTAGAAAGTATTTTATATGTTAGCAAAAACATAGGACCTTTCAAAATAAAAAGCAATTTCCATAATATCAATACACGTAGTAAACATGAAATTGTGATACCCAAATTAAATAAAACAAGCAATTTCTTATAAATAGTATCTGCTTTTATAACAAGCTGCCAAAGTCGGTTACAGAACTAAGCGATGGAAAGTTCAAAACCCACATCAAACGTGTCCTTATCAAAAAAGCATATTATAAGATTAAAGACTACGTTGAAGACAAGGAAGTTTTACGGCAGAACTATGTATTTTTTTAAATTAACTACAGCTTTCAAGTTTTCTAAACAACATCACGTCTGTACTTAAAACTCAAAGTATTCATTTCAATTAAACAAAATACAGGCACTTTTGAATTGTCATGAAGTATGTCAGACAGAAAGATGAAGTTAGTTGCCCATTCCAAATCGTAGCAGGTTCCTATGGAGAGGAATGGACAAAAAACTCCATGGACAGGGGCACTCTTTTAAATTAAAATATTGAAAATAAGTATACATAATATATTATTTCCCGAAGGAATGGGTCCACATTTCGATAATTATTATCATCTCATATCTGCTTGGCTTTTTCCAACTATGTTGGGGTTGGCTTCTAGTCTCAGAAGCGACTGCCTATCTGACCTCCACAACCCAGTTACTGGGTAACACGATACCCCTTGGTAAGACTGGTTGTCAGGCTTTCGGCTTCTAACTACCCGTAACGACTGGTAAAGATACGGGACGAACGGCTTAACGTGCTTTCAGAGGCACGGGTCTCGGTGGAGAGGTTTAGTAAAAAGTCAGTACAAAATCATACAGTCTGTACCCGAATCGCTTTAACGTGGCAATAGCGGTCATTGACCCACTTACATTTTCTAACATTATTTATTTCAAGAACTGAAAGAAGTTCAAGTCATGAATCAATATCAATATATAGGGAAAGGGCAATGACCGCTATTGCCACGCTAAAGTGATTCTGGTATACTCAATAGATCCCTCATTCTTCTTCAAAGAAAAAAAAAGTAAATATATTAGTACCATTCACAAAGGCCAGAGCCCTATGCTAACAAGTGTATCTAGAGCAGATGTTACTAATTGAACTTAATTTGTCGGCAGTGTCGTAATCTCTGGGAACTACCGACTGCCGGCGTAACGAATAGTCCTTTACACGGTTCGCAAACGAGATAAACAGACAGACTCTTTTGCTCCTTTGTAAAGCCGACAAAGTATCCCAGATTTAAGCTTTGAATTGCAGATTTTGTAGTCTACAAAAGACACAAAATCTGGCCCTTTTCAGACTTATGTCCACGATACACGAGGCTAGTTTATCAAGCCAGGATAGTAAGCTAGCGAGCTAGTTACTATGGCTTCGTGTATACAGAACTGATGGCCTTCTTATTATTGAGCTAGTAGCACCCCACCACTAATTTTACTATCCTGGCTTGTGTTGTGTACTCTTCATGTGGCCGGTGAAGCTAAGCTAGAATTTGATTGGCGAGTGTGCAGTGACTATGCGTTTTTTTTTTCTGACCAATACCGCGTGTTGTACTGTACTGGCTTAAAATAATCTTGCATCATGTAAACAGGACTGCAGAACCCGCTTATAGCTAACTAATAACAGCCGCACGGGTTGATCGATCTTGTCAAGCTACGCATGCCGCGGTTGGTCCGTGGGTGGGTGACGATCTTTACATACCCCCCCCATACCCCTCCGTGCCTCGGAAAGCACGTTAAGCCTTTGATCCCGCTGTCGTTTGTAGATCTTTGACAGTTGTTACGGGTCGTCAGAAGCCCGAAAGTCTGACAACCAGTCTTACCATGGGGTATCGTGTTACCCAGTAACTGGGTTGTGGAGGTCAGCTAGGCAGTCGCTCCATGTAAAATACTGGTATTCAGCTGCATCCGGTAAAACTGGGAGCCGACCCCAACATAGTTGGGAAAAGGTTATGCAGATGATGATAATTTAAACAGCTCTAGCATGTGCCAAGCCAGGATAGTATACAGAGGTTCTAGCTTGGTGTACTAGCGTTAAAAAACTAGCCTCATGTATATCGGGCATTAGATAGGCAGAATTTAGATAACGCGACCTGCTATATTCGTACACACAGGTTAAGCAGAGGTGCCTTGTTGGTCTAGGGGCGCAAGTGTCCGCCGCCCCCTATCACACTGGACCCGAGGTGGCGGCGCGTAGTATTCCACGCGCGCCCCTTTTTGCCGTCGCGGGGGGGGGACCTCACCCCCTGCCCCCAGACTTGACGTGGCCTGCAGAGGCGGGCCGGCACTAGCCGGGGATCGCGGAAGTAATACTAGATCCCAAGATCCCCGGTGCAAGTGTGGGAAGGAAACACTGGGCTGGTTTTTTGAGTCAGTAAGTGCCTGACAGACCCCTCCTCCGCCCGCCCCTGGGCGGAGGACATTCAAGAGGATTTTCCACTCCAGCAAAAAAAAAAGGGGGGCCGCAAGCGCTACTGCTGAGCTGAGGTCCTTGGTTGGATTCCCAGATCGGGCTTGTTATTGGGTTTTTACGGTAGAATTTTCTCATTTAATTTTATAATTAGTTTTTAACTCTCCCGCTACAAGCCAAAGGCCTCTTTTACGGATAGAATATTGATGAACGTTTTCTTGGCGACGATTTCATATCCAGGTTTTCTATGTTTTCCTTTAAAACCAGTGGGTACATAATGTCCAAAATTAATTTCCGAAGTATTTAGAAAAGTCCACCACTTCGGCCTTAGTAGGCTTCATCTAAACGACCACTATAAAATAAATGTAGATACTAAATAACATTTAATTTTGGTTAACATTTAAATGGTTTAGGCACAAGGGATAGTCTGAACGTTACCAGAGATTAAATTTATACTCACTAGACTTGAAATAATTATCTGCGAAAGCCAGTCTCAGAACCTTTTACATTTACTATTTGAAGTAAATGAAAACCTAAAATTGTAGGTCTTAAGGTCACGTTCACACCAAACGTATAGTCAACTGCCGACAGTGAGCGTCCATCACCGCCCAACCACCGCGTTAGTTTCGGCAAACCCGCGCGTCGTCGCGCCGAAAGAGGGCCTTCCGGTTTTCCGAACTGAGTGACATAATGAACGCGATCGAATCGTGTATTCGCGCGATCGGCCGTTTTGGTTAGACCACGGTGTTAAAGTTGAAAATGTATGAAAAAAACAACGTTAGCAGCCGACTTGAGCCCAATGTCCTTTGTTTTTCATACATTCTCTTAGGTATTAGCGCACTTTACAATTTGTGTGAACCCGCCTTAAAAGTTTGACTACAGTTTTAGTGATTATCTCATAATATTAATTAATTCTTACACAATGCCATTTCTGCCAGTTAGGTACTTCTGACATCATTTGTTTGTACCTTTGAACGTAATTAGTCAGTAATTTAATTTTAGCTTTAGCATTGTGTAAATATTAAATTCGTTTCTAGCAAACATAAAAATCTAAATCAAAATCAAAAGTCATTTATTCAAACTAGGCTGAGAATCAGCACTTTTCGAACGTCAAAAATTACATAAGACAGTCCCCCAAAAACGCCCACCCTTCACCACTTCCTAGTGCTTTAGCTGGGAAGAAGAAGTGGCGCAACAAACTCCCCAGCAGCACAGCTGTCTGTTCAGATATAAAACTTGAATCTATACAATAAAATGTAAAAGAATTTGCATTACGCAACACAACATTAAATTATTTGCCTTATGTTAGCTAGCACACGCCACTACACCAAAAAAAAAAACATAAAAATCGTCGAAAACTATACTCAAGCAGAAATAACGTAAACAGAACGTACCTAAATAAAAGCCTCCAGGCATAATGGGCGTGCCCGCCCACACAAAGCTATAGCTGCAACTCGAAGTCAAAAATGATAAACTAGCACCATCGTAGTAAAATAAAAATTTTTTTAATCATTAATAACAATAATAAAACCATGGTAATTTTATAATTTTATTATGTATTAATAAATGGAAACTAATTAAAATTAGAAACTAATATGTAACATTAAATTATTCCTAGAATCATTCAAAAACACTCAATATTTTTTTGTCACAAACAGCAAAAAGTTAATCTAATAATCTCAGACTTAAAATAAAGAGCCTTCTAATTAATTCAAAGATACTTAAAAAAGAAAATCTTAAGAAAACAACCACAAACGGCGGGCGTTGGCAAAATATCAAGAAACATTCGTTAGTTCAATATTTTGTTTTATCTCACGAAGAGACGCGCGCTTGACTTGTGGTTACCAAGTGTACAAACACGCTGTGAATGCGAGTGTAAGCGCAGGAGCTCTCGGTACCGTCCGAGACACTGACGAAGTCGGAAGTGTGTGTGTGGGGTGTGTTGTGCTGATGCTACTCGTCTTCACGCACATATTCGCAGCGTATGTGTACACTTGGTTACCACAAGTAAAGTGCAGGTCGCTTCGTGAGATAAATATACTATACAAAGTTAAACCATTTTATTTAACAAAAGAACGGACTATTACCGTACAAAATTAGATTTCTACTACAAAAGCGAGTGTAGTACTTACTACCCTCCCTTTTTTGTCCACAAAGCTCTCATTATCAACACACTTGGTTATTATTTTTCTTCAATAATAGCTGAAAACCCGCAACTGCGGAGGTGGCAATTTACGTTCTTACCAATTATCGGGAGAGACCCACAATTTTATTAAACCGCAGGAAAATATGGTTACAGCTGCGAAGTGGGCGGCGAAAAACGTTCCATTTCCATGCTAGGTCCTATGTTATGGATTTAATAATTTACTGAAAATTAGATTTTGTTTCTCTTGAATTATTTGACGATTGAAGTTATCTTGAATATACGTAACATATACTTAAGACACTACCTATGTAAAAACTAAGCACTACTGCGTAAGTTTTTATTTTAATTTTATAAGCGATCTCCCATCTCAGATTATAATAAAATCGAAGTACCTATACCTAATCAGTATTTACTGTCCAATCTATAAACTAGCTTATGCTCGCGACTTCGTCTGTGTGAAATTTCTTGTTTTTACATAAAATAATGACATAATCCTATGACACTCGGCAATACTGTAGCTTCCCATTACTCGTAGTGCAAGATTTTTCGGATCAGTAGTTCCGAAGATTTTTACCTGTTTTATAATATAAAAAGTTATAGATTGTATGTCTTATCAACCTTACCTTAAATCTTTGTTAAGCTTTGTTTCTGCGACATGGTTAGCGTACTATTACGACAAAAATGAGAAAAATATGTTCCTAAAAAAATATGAGAAAAATTGTAAGGTTTTCTTAGAATAAGAAAAGTTCATTCATTTTAAATAAAGGACCGTTTAAGGGTGACGTGGGATCCCCGCGTCATTTCAGAGATGCCTCATTGATTAGTTTAACCGAACAGCACAATTTGTTTTGTTGAAATTGACAAATACATTTCCTCTAGTTAACATTTGTCAAGACTAGGCTTAGAATAAATTGAAACATTTGTACAGCGAAAATAAGAATGTTTAGAGGAGAAAAGAGGATAACTCTGTCTAGTTCGTTATTTCTGGTCATTTAACGATATGCCAACAATATTCCATTTTTGGCAAAGGTTTTAGTGCTGTTAAATGTGATATGTTCCTCCTCACAAAACTGTTACAAACATGTTGTTACCCTACATTGAGCAGAGAATAAAATTGTGTTTGCACGCAATTTCCAAGCAAAATTCTTATCCAGCTTATTTTTTTCCGAATATAAAACAAATTTGTTTGATCCATAAACTTTAAACACAACAAATTCACCAATCCATGAGTTCCATGACTGACAAATATGACGATAACTGAGGAAATAAACCATTAACACGCTTTTATGTCCTTGGCAACCATTCAAACTTATGGTGGAAGCCATTATAACCGACCTACGTTGAAATTAATTAGCAGGGGCTTAACCTTTTCACTGCCACCGTCGTGTATGGCCGTCGGTCGTAATGTATGAAATGTCACGCGTGATACAACGTCAATTTGTTATTGAAATTACTGTGTTGTACGCTGTTTTACTTGTATTTTTGGGGAAGAAAATCCGGACATGTACAAATATTATGAATACCAATTGTGCTATTGTATATTTTTCACGAACATTTTCATTTATCTGTACAATTTAGGTGTACAATGTTTACGTCTTTATAAAACACGGCGTAGTAGTCGCAAGGTTGAAACTTGCTACGCACAATCTCAACTAAAACCCCAAAAGCCTCCGTTTCGCCCCAGAAAATACGACAAAATATTACCTCAAAATTATACACAAGAAACTTCGTAATTCTCCATGCAGCTAAAATGTACAGCATCAAAGTTCAAAGCACGACTTTGGCAACGGCAGGCATACCTTCACCATCTTAACGGCAAAACGGTACTTCACTTAAATAAATCCACTCAGATATGATCTAAGTTACCGTGTTAGTATACTTCGTGACTGCACCAACACGACCAGTTAAATATGAGCTCAGTAAGTGAAGTTACAACTTTATTCGTCGCGTTTTAGGGTTGTAGAAAGAAATGGTGGGTCTGTTTCACTGGTCGAAAGATGAACGGTAGACGAACGTGTCCAGTATCATAAGTCTATAAATATGTTTTTCATATTCACAGACTGTTTCCATTCGTGGTATAAGAATGATGTTCGTGTGTAATTGTAGTCAAAAAATGTCGTGATGTGAGTTTTTATGTTGTGATTATTAGGCAGCCTTTTTTTCCATACTTTTGATAATTACTTAACGATTTTTGAGTCGATACCTACATTATTAATTTTCAAGGAAGAAAAATGTTGTTTGGTAGGTACTAAGACGTAAAAAAATATTAGTTAAAATAAAAACTTGATAATCTGTCACTGAAAATCATTTCTTTTGATAAAAGCTTAAAAGATAGATTTTCACTTTTAAAACTCAACAATTCAGTTGATTTATACCCCAATAATCATTTCGCAAATAATCCTACCGTTTAAGATCTCCAAAACTTCCAAAGATTATCTACAACCGAGCAACCTGCAAATAATCTTTAGACTAACAACGTTACTATAAAACAGATAACAATCAAAACACCGAAGAAAACTTTGCCAAATACTGCCAAGATTACTTAACTGGTAAATAGCAATTTCGCTTTGAAAATAACAATTTAAAAGATATCTTTGCAACATTTTTAATACAGTTCGGTCTTTCGAAATTAACACAGGATTAATTTCAGGCTTCATCATCATCTTATCAACGAACCATGGCACAAGAACCATCCTAGGATTAACCAGGCTCACGATTCATTTGTTCCTACGCTTATTCTGCTGAACAAAAGTCATCTAGTAAAATTACTTTTAGTTTGCAGGCGCCAGAGAAAATATATTTTGATGAACAGACATTTTCAGCTAAGACACCTATTTTGTTGAAGTTTCGAAAGTAAGGTTGTAGGCAAAGTATTTTGCTTGTGCAAGGGATTACGTGGGATACGAACGTAATCTTCTTTAGTAATCCGATACGGATTAAAAGCTGAGTGAAATATTAATCGAAAATAAGGACTAACTAAAGTTGAACTACATAACATAATGAATGTTCCCCATGTACCTGTTGCGACACAGGCCTCTTCTCTGTGAGGCACGCGGACCCAGTGCGTGTTGGTAGGTGTCACAAATGTCTCCGAATTTTTGGTTCTAGGACATGCAGGTTTCCTCCCGATGTTTTCCTTCACCGTTTTGAGAGCAGTGGTGGTGAAATAATTTACACAAAGTAAAACGCCTGCCTGGGTTTGAACCTACGACCTACAACTCGGTAAGTCGCGGACGTTATGACTAAGCCACCACTGCTCGCTCTTTTCGTGTTTGCAAAGTTGAACTGTTAACTGGAAAATGTCTCCTAAAAGCTTTTACCTTGGGGTTCTTAAAAAAACCGTTCGCCATCTTTGACCACATCGCTCCTTACCTTCAGGTTTAAAAGGCAAATTTGCTTTGAATCTGGCCAACAGGTGGAAATCGGAATCCATATGAGATATCAGAAAACTTTCTAAGAAAACAATTTTGGCATATATTTTTTTTTGGTTAAGTGTGACTTGTCCATAATAATGAATGAAATTCACCAATAATTTTTATGATTGATATTCGTGTAAGGATCATTCCATTGTATCAGAAGAAAAAAATCGGGCTAATACTAAGGATAGATAAAAATATATAACTTTGAAAGTACGTGGGGTTAATGAAAAAGTCACAGTAGATACCTACATAAAAGTATTGTATTAAATTAGTATGTAGATTAAAAAAAATGTACAACACAAAAACACACAGTGGAACGAATATGAAAAAATACGGACTTTACTTTTTGATTTTGTTCCACTGTGCGGCGTGCGTGTATGACCTGGGGGCCGATCGCGCTATTTCTCAACGTAATTACCGTTCGAACGGAACGTTTTTGGTTTTGGTTTAGTTTTGGTTTAGCTGATGTGAGAAACGGTATCGCGCTATTTTTTGTGAGAGTATTGTTCGATCGATCGTTCCTCCAACATAACTTCCAAAGTAAAGCTAAATCGTTTCCGTTGAAATGATTAGCGCGATACGAAATGTGTATAACGTAACGTTTTTGGTTGTGGTATTAACGTTCAAAATTAGCGCGATCGGCCCCCAGATGTATGAACGTAAACGAAGCATGACTATGTAAGGACGTATCAGATGGCGTTCTGCAGTTTCTTCCTACCCCTTGGGAAAAAGGCATGAGTTTATGTATGTGTATGTAGACAGCGGTCAAGTAAATAAAATAAAAATAAAATTGCCCCACGTCATGTAGTCTGTGTCTACCTGCATAGATAGCTGGCAGACTGTTTTGGTACAAATCACCCTTCTCCCCCCTAGGCTACACTGGAACTTCACTGAACATTCCTCCATTCGCGATAAGCGCTACATCACACATTCATCAAAAATTGCATACATCCCATACATTTTCTTGTTTAAGGGTTCGCTATAAAACGAGTACTTGCTAAAAAAAACCTGTAGTGTGGCTTCAACATTTTATACTTATACAAGTATTTTACGTCCGAGTTATAACATCCTAAATTCGTAGCCAGCATTGTATGCTTCTTACAAACTTCTTACCAAAAAACACTTATAGAATACGTAGATTTCCTTGCTTAACAAGTTTGTCGTAATTAACAAGCGAATTTTTACAAACGAGATTTGCATCGGAATCTAATACTTATTGGCAATAAACTAAAACTTTCGATCAAACGTAATGCTTCTTGAACGTTCAGTACCTAGCTTATTCACTTATTGTAAGCAAAGAATTTAAAGACCAATTTTTGTTGCAATAAAGGCTCGAGCAGACTGGCGCGATATCGGGGCAGCGACACGCGTCGCGCTGCCTGTGGCGTCACGAAATCGCGTTCATAACGACTAACACTAAGTATTTTATGCGTGCTGTGAATGAAACTTTTTGTAAGCTGACATAAGTCTGTGTTATGGCTCGTACAGACCGGCGCGACTTGTCGCGCGATGGAAAAATTTCCATTAAATTTTCATGTCTGTACGAGCCTTTACAGATTTGTTTAGTTTTATGGTGACGAAATATTGATAGTATATTTTTACGATGCGAGAAGTTATGAATGTTTATTTCTTCCCATTGTGTATACTATCACCATAATTCACGGCCACTGCTGTTCATTCACCTCTCTTGGATCCTGCCATGCGCCACGTAGTGTGGTCTCAAACTCAAAGCATTTATTTTAATTAAACCTTTGAACCTTTTCACAGGCACTTTTGAATTGTCAAAGAGTCGGGTCAGTCAAGCTAGTTGCCCATTCCAAAGCGTAATAGGTACCTATGGAGAACAACGGGCAATAAACTCCATGTACACTCTTTTAAATTATATTGTTTAAAAATATTAGTTACATCTTTAATGTTGAATGTGAGAACGATGTAAAACAAAACGTATGTAGTGTGCCACTTGCAAAGATTTTTATACCTTACTAGCTGTGCCCCGCGGTTTCACCCGCGTAAGTCTCGATCCCGTGGGAATATCGGGATAGAAAGTAGCCTATGTCTTAACCCAGGGTGTCAGCTACATACAAAATTTTATTGAAATTGGTCCAGCCGTTTGACCGTGAAGAAGTAACAAACATACACACACACACACACACTCACAAACTTTCGCCTTTATAATATTAGTGTGATTCGTAATAATTTTGATGATATGCATAGGTTCATTTGGGGCCCATTAGTTGTATAAGTTGCTTCAATGTTTTGTTCCAAAACTCCGCTCTACAACTCAACAACATTCGTCATTACTCTGTCATTGTTACAACTTTTTCCTCCCACAAAACCGACTTAAGTGCCACATAAATACATGCGTATCGGCGATAAATTTGAATCTACCCTACGTTTTGTACCCCCACTTAGGACCCCGCACAATAAGTCAAGTCCTAAGCAAAGTTGGGGTGCTCCCCCGCGAGATATGCCTGAACATCGATAAAATGACGCTGAGGGGATGAAATAGAGTTATGAGTCGCGAAGTATTTTTTTATGTTTGAAAACGATAATTTTTTATGTAGATCCAGGTTTGAGAAATTGTTTGTGTGCGTCAGATGTTGTGGTTATTGTATACGTGAGTTGAATGATGATGATATTCAAATACTGAAGAAAAATTCCTCCCGCCCTAATCTTGTTTTGTTTGATTTCAACAACGTCTGTTTTCATCAATACATCTCTATTTGTTGTCACTCAGAGTTCAATTTCTAGATTCCACACAATCTATCTGATGTTTGCTTGATGGTCTTCGAATTCTCGTAGTAAGCGTAAGCCACCAAGTTAGGACGATTAGTAGTTAGGAGTTGTAGGTCGTAGGTTCGAACCCTGACAGGCGCTTAAATTTGTGTAAAATATTTCATCACTACTGCTTTCAAAACGGTGAAGTAAAACATCGTGAGGAAAAAGCATGTTCTAGAAACAAAAATTCGAAGACATGTGACATCTACCAACCAACAAGGGTTGATGATCGACGAATGTTGCCGGCCACATTACCAACACAACAGTTATACAGCTAAAAAGCTTGTTATAAAGCTCTATATAGACTCAACTTACATACATAAACTCACGCCTTCCTCCCATGGGTGTAGGCAGAAGTTATAGAACGCCACCTGGTATACGCTCCTTACATACTCTAACTCCTTTTGCTTCGTTTACGTTCATACATCTGGTCATACACTCACGCTGGTTGCAAGTACTACGCATCTGACCTTTCTGAAGATCATCACTAAAAAGGTAACTATACTATGTCCTTCTAGGGCTTCCCCTCCCGGCGTTTCCACTCACTTCTGCCTTGTAAATACCTTTTGTTAGACGCCTTTCATCCATTCTCTCAATATGACCAAACTATCTGAGCATACAGACTCTTTTAAATTTTTGTCACTACACCTTCTTTTAAACCACACCGTTGTCTTATCACATAATTTTTCAGCCTATTTATAGTAATTTATAGACTCAATTTCCATTGACCTAAAGCCCTAAATACAGCAGACGAATCCGCTCATAGTGATTGACGTTTTTATTAGTCCATTCAAAGTACGAGTAACACAGCGAAGTCCATCCAACTGTCTTTAGTAAAATGGGTTGACAGTTCATTCCGTTGTTGTGGTCTACAAAAGAGCCCTCTTTTTTTACGTTACACCTAAATATCCGTACAACTTTTCTAATTAAAGCGGAATTGTGAACCGAAAAGCTTTTTGGTTTTTAATTTTTAATCATCCAGATGTCTAAGGGACAGTAATTAGGGTCCAATCTTGACCTCAGTGTGGGGTAAATCAGTTAAAACGTCCTTGTTTCAGTTTAAAAGGTTAGGCACGACTAATTTAAAGAGGTTAGGAAAATGGGCTGAAAATATGTCGTTTGTATACAAAAAATAAACGAAAAATGTGTTTGGGTTAAATGTTTAGAAGAGGTTCCTGAATTTGCAAGGGTAAGACATATTAAACCGTGATATAACTATCAGGCGTCGTGATTTAGAAATTAATAACGGTATGACGCACGGTTTAGGCTAAACTGGACCTAGAGATGTGAAATTCTACCAACCCTAAAGGGGTGAAAAGGGTGGTAAATTTTGTATCAAGAGACATAATGCGTACAAAGTCGCGGGCATAAGCTAGTAACATAAAACTCATTAAGCTTGTGCTAAAACGCAGCTTTGAAACACGAAATCCCTGCCGGCTTATTTAAAGTTAAATTAGTTGAAACATACTATGTATTTCTAAATTGCCAACACTCGATTTTAATTATAAGTTGGTAAAACTGCATTGAATTAGAAAGTATGACTTTTAATTAATGTATTAACCACAGGAAATCCTATAGGTGGCCAACTCAAAGCCGTTTGACATTAATTTCCTGTCTCAAGAATAAACACATGTCAACTCTGGCTGCATTAATTATGTTACATAGTTATCAAATTATTGTGTGGTTCTGGTTAACCACAAAAACTAATAGCATTTTATTTATTTAGGTTCTCCAACAAAATAAATCCACAAGACATGAAACAAATAAAGGGCAACATCAGGTATAAGTGGTGTACTGCTTCACTTATAGGAAACCACGGCATGCAGAATAAAAAAAACCGGCCAAGTGCGTGTCGGACTTTTAGGGTTCCGAAGCAAATGATCCATTCTGTGCTACGCATTTGACCGCAAAATCAAGTTGGTTGTAATAGTAAAAAATAGGGAATTTCAAAGAAAAAATCTGAGTTATATATTGGTTTGTTAAGTAGTAATATACGTAATAATAAACATTGTCACCAAATTTCAAGTTCATAGGCCAATGAAAATCTTTAAAAAAAAATCGGAACATAATTTTGTAAAAAAGGTGACTGGTGGCTTCTCATTCCTTTGTTTTTCTCAATATATTAACAAAAAAAAAACAGTATTTATCTACTCAACGAGCTTTAAACAACGATACCCACTCGATGGGGTAGGTAATTTTTTTTTCAATTTATATGTTAGACAATTTGTACATTTGTACCTTTGCATAGCCATTTGTATGGCTATAAAACCTGTGTGACAGACGGACACGTGAGTGCCAGCAATAGAGCTCCGTTTGAACCCTTCGGGTACGGAACCCTAATAACAGGGGTCTACTCCCTAATCACGAAGTCCGTAGTTTCGGCCGAAGTTTTGGGCGTTTCCTACTCCGTATCATTTACGGACATAAGATTCGTTCAGGGCCCGTATTAAAAATGAATGACAACATGATTTGACAGTTGTCCCTAATCCCGATGTGTATTTACCCGTTACAAAAATTGAATTTGTCACTTGTTTTGACGGATCAAATACTTTCGGACGGGCCCGTATCATCGATGACGGACTTAGGGAGTAGACCCCCAGGTTCGAAAGCCCTCTTGCAAGATTAGCAAACAATATTATAACCGGTCAATGTAATAAAACAATGTTAATAATAAACTAGTCTCAAGTTTTCTTTCGTCATCATATTGTTTTCTTTTCTCAGACTTGCATAGCATAAACATAACATAAAATTGTTTTCTTTTACGCTCCGCTAAGTGAGGAAGCCTGTTTTGCATAATAGTGCATTGAATACTCAATTTAAAGTACAATACTCGTACGCGCTTATTTCAACCCCTATAGGAAATTCACCCCCTTTTAATATCGCTTGGTTTTATTTAATCCGTTCGATATTACTTCTTTTTGTCATGTATTTCCCTGGGGTAAACTGTATGTCCTGATTGCTATGAAGTATAAATATCCGGTTTCTTATGATAAAACGCAAGGAAACTCCACTTGGGATGGGTGAAAACGGGCTAGAAAATATTTTAACAAAGCTTTAGTTAGCAAGTTATGTCTTCATATTAAATAGATAAATAACAGCGGTCATTGCTCCATTTGTATAGAACTAATAGAGGTTAATCAGTCCTCAATTGCTACAGCCCTGTACCCTGGGAAAAGACAAAATATATGTACTCTAAACAGGGAAAAATTGCGACACAAAAATTCACTATTCCCGGCATTTTGTATCACAATCTTAATAGGCAGTACCTACACAGCTCAAGCTACCGGAACAAATTCCCCCTTACACCCCTTATCCCCTTAGATATATATAGAAAAGCGTTTACTCACCTTCTCCACTGCCCCGAAAAATGGGAGGATTCCGATCCCATCAAAATATTAGCCGGCAATCTCGAGACTACCCGAACTTTCGTTGAAAACATTAGCATTCTTATGGAGAAGGAACTCTTCATCAGTCCCATCGCACGTAATAATCATTGCATTCGCTCGCCGCCTAGTAAATGGTTTGGATGTGGGGTTAGGACTTAGTTTGGGTAGAGGAGCGGGGAGCAGAAGCGGGTAATCCGTGTTTTGCAGGTCAGGTGCGTAGTACTCGCAACCGGCGTGCGGAATGGAAACGAAGCGACAGGATCGTACCAGATGGCGTTCTACAGTTTCTGTCTACTCCCATGGGAAGAAGGCGTGAGTTTATGTATGTGTATGTAGATCATGTAGCTAAGTTTTGGGTTGACTAAATATGGATAGTTATCAACTCGAAGTGCGCCGAAGTAATTTGGGAAAAAATAAAGTCTTCAAATACTGGTTAGGGTGAAACATAATAGGAGTGAAAAGAAATTATTGCTTCTATCAATAGTTAGGGGAATAAATAAAAACCGAGCGAGCCTTACAGTAGTCGCCTATGATGTGTAACATCTGACATCTCACCTTGGTAATAAGCAACTGGGCAGCGACAGAAATTAACCTCAAAATGTAAAAAAGCTAAGTACTGAAATATTTATTCGAATAATTGTGATCACCCACTGGTCGAAATTCGACCCCCTCTACTTAAAATCTATATAGTATTTACTAAATCCATGAGTACACTAATTCCATGCTATTATAAAGTACTTACTAGTTCCATGCTATTAAAAACTACTGACTTATTCCATGCTAAAGCTGTCACTTCCTATAACATACTTCCGTCCCTTTCCACGAAATAACTCCCACAGAGCGAGAGGAAAGATGTTACCTTTGTTAACTTTGTTCTTCCATATTTGCTGAGGATTAAAAAACTATTTCTACTAACCTATTTACTAACAACCAGTTACTTAGTGCAAGGAAAACTGCTGTTTTTATTTAATCCACCTAGGTTAAATTAAACATTCCAGAGTAGAAGCAAAGGATGAATAATTGAGTTGTGTCCGTATCTAAACAAGGATTAAAAACATCTCAGTTCTTTTACGTTTAAAACTAGATAAACATACAATACCGGCTAACGAATCCCACGAACTAAAACAGCTCCTTTCTTCCCTCTCATTCTTGATTTGTCTGGCATTGCCTCGCAGAAACTATCATGCACACTGTGGGCCTAGCACGAACGCGCGGAGTTAACGTAAGGTCATACGTTTTCAAAATTGAAAATTAATACACAAAATATTTATTTAGTTTGAGTTTTATCTCATTAATATCTATTGGTGATACTTATTGTGCTTGCCGCGTAGATCAAAGCATTATCAGCCTATAATGTTCTTACTGCCGCAACACAGGCCTCCTCTCTCTGAGTGGGAGTGGACCGTAATCCACCACGCGGACCCAGTGCGGGTTGATAGATGACATATTATGGTCTAGGTTCTAGGACATGCCGGTTTTCTCACGATGTTTTTCTTCACCATTTGAGACACTGCTCTCAATGATGAAATAATTTACACAAAGTAAAACGGCTATCAACGTTCGAACCTTCGTTCTTATATTTATGAAAAACGTAATCTTTGGTTAGAATTACAGATGCAAAGTTGATTGCGTTTGCAGAGCAAAAACGCTGAAGCATTTTATCGCTACCGCTTATCAACGTGTACTTCTCAAGTCCCTACAGATACATATCGGAGGGCCTTTATAGTTCTTTTGTGCGATAGAAATCCTACGAGGGGTCCACGGTACGTTATTATGTGTATTTTATTGATAGAAGGATTTCAATACCCAAAGATTCCTACCCTCTTTCATCTATTCAGATTGAAGAGTTTTGTAAAATTTGTTCCTTTATAAAAGTGTTTTGCGGCGGTTTTTGTTAGGTTTGACTGCCTCGTTGATAGACATATATATATTTTTAGTAAAATAACCTCCCATATAAACCCACTTATGTATAATATCTTGAATTTTTGGTGTACCACTACCTTGGGCGCCTTAAGAAGCTGCAAGCGTGACTTCTGAACGTTTAGAAGCCCCTGGATTCAACTATTAGGTCGGACAAAGTGTTACTGAGAATTTCTCAGTAGCAGCCCCGGGGTATGGATTTATGCCCGATTAATGGCATAGTGCTCTTTACTTAGGACTTAAACATTAACTCTGCCTAACCCTTCGGGGAATACTGGCGTGATTTTATATGTTGACTTTACAGAGATATTATTTTTTGAAACGATGGTACGATGTATCATTTTATTTGGTACAAAAACCCTTCAGGCTAACTAATGTGTTTGGGGTACCTTTTATACTAAAAAGGTTCATGCCGAGTGATTTGACAAAGGTGACGAACCTATGTTTCTTTGAGTATCACAAGGGTTGACTTCATGCGTCATAAAAGGGTAATAGTGACCTTATGTTGATGTCTTGTTGTTTTGTAAGTTTCTTTTTGGAGCAAAACAATACTTTATTTGTTGTTAGAACATGTGTTTGGCTCCAAATATTGGTACGCTAGCGCCAATTTGTCGACCAACATTTGATTCTGATACTTTCATGGTTGAATACGGAAAAAAATAAGGTCCTTAGCAGTCTGGGTTGAGACCTGAGTGTCGAACCTAGGACCTCACATCTGGGGTCTACTCCCTAAGCATGAATCCCGTAGTATTGGCCGAAGTTACTTCAAGGATCTCTTGCCCACTTTCATGGTTGAATACAGAACCAAATAAGGTCCTTAGAGGTCTGGGTCGAGACCTGAGACTCGAACCTTGGACCTCTCATCTGGGGGCCTACTCCCTAAGCACGAAGTCCATGGTATCGCCCGAAGTATTGGGCGTTTACTACAACACGATTTGATAGTTGTTTCTACTCCTAATGTGTTCTTGTCCGTCCAAAAATTGAATTTGACACTGGTTTTGACGGATCAACTACTCGATCTTCGTTGACGGACTTACATAGTAATAGACCCCTCGTCTAGAACTGCTCAGTAATAATAGTAACTTAATAAGTCAGAAAAGAAAATTACCAACCTTTTCTTAGTAAAACCGACTTCTTAGATTACAGACATAATATTATCATTTACCCTATGTAGGATAATAATGTGACAAACAAGCAATGAATGATTGGCATAATACGGAGTGCTTTTGGTAACATTTTATTGATTATGGAGGACTGAAAGCTTTACCTTATAATCTAAGACGAAAATATTAAAGATTAAGTCAATACTTTAGTAATGTTACTTTGTAGGAAATAGAAAATACAATAGGAAATTTGTATATCTAGCTAGTGTATATACATATCTATATCACGCCTTATTCCTTTGGGTGTAGGCAGAAACGTCACCTCTTTCCGTCTGTCGAGCGTTGCTCTGCAAGTCACGTCGCTTGAGCGTGGAGCACAGGGTAATAGGTCAGCATAGAAATCGTGTTTGTTATATTAGTATATTTAAAGACGGATTGTCTTATCATTTAGTTTACACAAGCCAATATATCAGTACAAGACACAAAATAACAAGAAAAATAACATTACATTTTACTAGGCAAACTCTTGACTTAATCATAAGAAAACCAGCAGATAACAACACACCCTGGCAATATGCCGACGACATTAGGATAGTTAAGTTAAGTTGTTCCCAACTAAGAAATAAGGCGCCTCCCAGAGCAAGTCACCTCATTAGTAAAGCCTCAAGTTTTCCTGTAAGAGAACACGGCTTAACTGGGTAGGACTAATGCTTAGTATAATATGCGCTTTTACTGCATAGTAACGTATAGGTTTGTAATTAGAGAAAAACGTTTCTGTGGACGGAAAATTTAGTTGGTGGAGTTCTACTTACCGAGACTTGTCAACTCTGAAATCGTGGAAATTTTATTTCATTTTAAAACGACTTTTGTGTCTTGGTTAGTTGTAGACGTTGTACTCCATATTTGTAGAGATCCAGATAAATAGATAGAATACTCTTTGTTATACACAGTATTAAAAAATATATATTCATAAGAAGTGTGCAGAATTATCTCAGCGCTGATTCGTTTACTCCTGTACCAATCGTTATTTCTCCTGAAACTTTTTATTTTGTTTTTAAGGATGTATACGTATTAGTATATATTTTTGTTTTTCGAGTTATCTATTCCTTATGTTGCACCGCCCATGTTTTGTCTCAGCATCACCCTAAGGTTGACTGGAAGTAAATGCCTCAGGCATTAAGTCCGCCTTTGTATAGTATTTTTTTTACTTGTGCATAAAGTTTTAATAAATAAATAAAAGTTGAAATTTTACGTAGGATGAACCCCAGAGTTTGTCCAGAGGATCACTACTACCTTACCTTTTTCTGCGGCCAGCTAACACTGCTGTGATACCCTTTGAAGGGTTTGGGATTTACATGACATGACAGGCATGATGACTGACTGTTTAAAGTCGGGTTTCTCAGTCAGTAATCACGATTGAATTTCAAGGGTTTTTAGGGTAACTATTATGGATAATAAATAATGTTTATTTATCCAAAGTAATACATAGAAACAGGTTGAGCACAGTGGTAGATATACTACAAAAATCTATATCTTAACCAAAACATAAACCCTGTCTCTTAACCTAGAAGGCCTGTATACGAGTATTAAGAGACAGAGTTCGGCCAGATGGTTGCGTAAATTAGGTTGTACCCTTTAAGAGTGAAATAGTGCCGCTCTATCTATCATTACATGGTGAACAGCATTATCTGTAAATTTAACATTTCATGTGAACACTTCTTGCAGTTGTGATTTAATTAAATCTAAATCTAGTGTTTTCAAAAACCCCTTACTTACGCCAATGCCATATATTCTTCTACCTACACTTCCTTAATGATGATAGTCTATCACAATAGAATTCCTTATGAACCCCAAAAATATTCTCTCTATTTCCGGGTACATAACACTACACACATAGCTTACCTCAACCCCTCTTCAACCCTCTGCATTATGAAAACTTATTACTTCAACTCAAGCACTCCATATATGTCCCAAGTTTTTGCCCATACGTGCCATTAAGAGAAGAACTGTTGGTAAAACTGGTTAATTAAAAAGCTATTAGGTTAATAGGAAAGTCATTAGTTTAGCGGAAGTGCCTGTTGTTTATCCAAAAAACTGTGGCCTTCGCAAACGCTGAGTCTTCCAATGATACACGGAAAAAAATGTTTTTACAGTTAAGAGGATATAGTACATGTGATGTACATATTATATGCGAAGACAAGATGACAATATACGAGTACAAGACCGTTCTAGTTAAAAGACGAGAGTAATCACAAGTTATTGTATCGAAATTATTACTGACCAGAATTGTTCACGTTGCAAGTGAATTTGTTACAGCTGCATTATAAGTAGTTACTCTTTAGTATATTGTCATGTTATTTGTAATAACAGTACTTCTTGTGCTGGTTACTAGTTAGTATTCTAACTGTTTGGGATATTTTGTATATTCCGTGTGCGTGAATGATTTGAGCAAAGAAGAATAATTAGAATCGAATTGTTCTTCATTGCTCAAATCACTTTAGATGAATATGAAATTGCGCATTGCGTGCGAGCAAGGAACATAAATATACTATACAGAATACTATACTTGATTGATACACTCAGAGTACTCAGTGAGAGTGCAAGTCGAAGACTAGCACTGTCCCCTTACACCCGCTGAGCTCTGACCAAACTCCTCGTTCGCCCAGACAAATTGGTTCTTTCTAAATAAAATATTTTTCTGTACGTGACAATGCGTCATGTAATCATAAGCATAGATTTAGCTTGTTGGCTACACAAATGTTTGTAATAATTACTAATTTTGTCAGTAGAGTTTACTAGATTGAGTGCAACTAGAATTAAATTGTGTTCTTTATAATTTGATGAGTATCTACTAAAATATTTATTGTGCTAATAACAAACTCTCTTTATCTTAACAATTTTTTTCATAACTATGCGTTCTTGTAGTATTGCAGAAAATATTGTTTTCCGTGTAGTGGTTTATGCGTCTATAGAGAGGTACTTGTTATGCACGTTGTTATGTGTGAGCTATTGAATACTTTATATATTTATATTGCTTTCCACAATGTGTGTGGTTTAACAAAAACATGATAATTGTGGAGGTCCCAGTTGGGCACAGCTAAGCTAGGTCTTCTTACGATTTATACCTCAGGAATTCAAGATTAAATATATAAAATGACTCTATTGCATCTAGTCAATACAGGCCATCTCTGTTTTCTGATGCAATTAAACCAGTTTTGCCAGTTATGTTAAGTCCCATGTAATAATAAAAGTGAACGTTTATTGCCATCAACTGGGTAGGTACAAATGCAGACTCCGGGCTACATTGCATTTGCTGATTGTTTTTTGTTTCTTGACATCATCACTCACGACCTCACCGTCTCGGAGCGACGGGTAGCTCGCCGTCCGATAAGGACCAGGCCCGGGTCGACGGCGCGTTGTGTTCCACGCGCGCCTCAAAGAGATGTCAGGACAAATTGACGGGGTCGGTTAGGGCTAATGCCTGCCAGGGTTGCGGGTTTGTCCGAAAGGGATATCGTGGCCCTGGCACACAGGCAACTGAAGGAACA
The DNA here is from genome assembly GCA_963921375.1 of Tiliacea citrago. Taxonomy (NCBI): domain Eukaryota; kingdom Metazoa; phylum Arthropoda; class Insecta; order Lepidoptera; family Noctuidae; genus Tiliacea; species Tiliacea citrago. The sequence goes on from OY992783.1 coordinate 25,220,834, forward strand.
CGGGTGGGTTTTAGTCAGTAAAAGTCTGACACGCCCTCCCGATCCGCCCAGACCGGGGGGGGGCCATAGTTATTTGATAATTTCCCACCAAAAAAAATTCCATTCTAGGTGGGCAAGCCCAAAACATGTAGACGATTAAACAGTAAACCTTAACAAAAACACCGTTACCTCTTTTTAGGGCTTAACTGCCCAAAGTTGTGACGATTATCCCCAATGTGCGATTAAGAAACAAACCGTTTTCAGCTGCTAATTAAAAAGTAATTAAGTAAACAGGGCCGCATTGATCGCGGTGTGAAATTAATAGTCTGTTAGATGGGCTTTTTGTGTAATAGACTTCTGTGGTCTTTAGTGATGTGCCGAGTGTTTGGTGCTGTCGATGTTTTGTCGTTTAGATGTTTAAAATTCACAATGCTGTTTTAGCACACAAAGAATTTTGCGAAAAACATGTTACCTATGTTTAAAGGCTTCCACATGACATGCGTGACGCGATACTAGTAGCACAATTTCTATGAAAACTTCGCGGAAAGTGTCGCGCTGCCTGTCGCGCCCGCGATATCGCGCTTGAAATGGGTAACTCACACATAGGCAATATAATAAATTAGTAGTAAATTGGGAAACTCTAGATAAATTGCTCTTAGTCTTCCTATAATAATTATGCCACTGCTGAAGCTGATATTTTTTGGAGAAATCCCCGTTTTAAGATAATTATGTCACTCCCACCAGATCCGGTGATTAATAGCACTAAGAAACAATTTAGGCTATACCCGAATCGCTTTAGCGTGGCAATTGCGGTCGTTGACCCATCTACATTTTCTAGCGTACTTTATTTCAAAAGCAGAAAATAAAGTCCGTGAACGTCCTGAATCAATATCTATCATGATCTTCAACATGTTCCAATAACGAAAAACCATACATAGTTTATTGTTTGGAGAGATATTAGAAAAAGGGCAGTGACCGCTATTACCGCGCTAAACCGATTCGGGTATATCTAAAATCCTTTTACCTATTAAACCAGGTCAACCTACTTGCATAATGAATCAAACGACGATATCCCTATCTATCTATTAGGCCTATCATAATTTATTAATTCTGCCCTCCCTGTTTATAAATTCACAACATGGTCTACAACTAACTCAGTACTTAGTCATGAGTACTAAATTATTGGAACCTAAGTTCTCAGCTCTTACAAAGTCGGCCCAGCTTGACCTTGCAACTGTTTATAGGACTGGCCATTGTGTAGTATACAGTGAATCAGCTGGAAGACGTCCACTGCTGGACATAGGCCTCCCCCAAAAGGCGGGGGGTTGCCATAATCACCACATTTGGCCGGCGATACACACATACGCAGTCATACGGATACGGTGAATAAGTGTATTAAAACAAAATGATAAGCAGACAGGCAGGCAGCGCTACTGCTGAGTTTGTGGTCCTGGGTTCGACTCCCAGGTCGGGCAATTTTTTTTAATTAAGAATTTATCAGTTGCAGTTTAGAGTCTGTATTTGTACCTGGTTTGTTGGCTTACATACCTGGGACTTGAACATAACTCCTATGCTTAACGCTCCGGGGAAAACAAGCGTTATTTTATGTTATGATGAGCAGAATAATCTAAAGGCATACTGGGATCAGCAATGCCTTTGCTAAAAAAAATGAAATCGTTAATTGGTTCGTTTTTTTTTTGGAATTATGACACTACGCAATACTGAGACTTATGCATGCCATATTTGCTTCTCTGCATTATGTTGTCTTCTTAAAACCGCAGACTAATATAAGCTGCGGTTTTCACTTTATTTTGTTTTGAAAAACGGGCAATCAAGTTTATAAGAGTCTCGTCTTGAAAAAACAAAATACCTTTTCTCGATAAAATACTAGTCTTTCAATCGTATCATTCACATCCCTATTTCACTTTGGTTGATCACAAGGGTATGTGCTCAATACGGATTGAAGGGTAATCCTTACACCCACGTTCCCCATTACAAAGAGTTGGGGTATTACAGGTCAATAGTAATTTTTAGCTTCACCTTTTTTCAGGTAAATTTGTGAAGTAGGATACAATAGTCAAAGGAGAATGAGGTGGTCATTAGTAGGTAATAGGACTGTATATTTGCTGTTGGTCCCGGCTGTCATTTGTAGATCTTTGACAGTCGTAACGGGTAGTCAGAAGCCTGAAAGTCTGACAACCAGGCTTGCCAAGGGATATCGCCATAGGGATCACCTAGTAGTTTGGTTGTGGAGGTCAGATAAGCAATCGCTCCATGTAAAATACTGGTATTCAGCTGCATCCTGTTAGACTGGAAGCCGACCCCAACATATGTAGTTGGGGCTAAGGCCAGGCAGATGATGATGAGAATTCTATTAGTAACAGGAATTGTGAAATGTAATTAACTGTGTTTTTATGATAGATCGGATATGTTTTGTCAGGACAAGAATAATGGTGGTTTAATTTCCATCATTTGGTAAACTTTTGCATAGAAAATCAAAGTTAATGTTACTATAGTTTGCTATTTACTATAGTTTGTTTAGCTCGCCGCGCACATACCTAAGGCGCAGTACAGCGGCATCAGCGAAACTATAGTGGCTTATTCCTGAACGAGATTAGCTAAATTACTGATAGTCTTAATGAGGTGTCGGACCTTAAAAATTACAGGCGTTTGTCCTGAGCCCCGAAATTAATTACGAGCCAATAAAGTCGAACTTTACACACACACACACGACATTGACATCTACATCTGTAATTTTTATGGTGTACATAATAAAGAGTATTCTATTCTAAATGATTAGCTAGTTCTAGTAATAGTAATAACTACTTTAAAAAACTGTATGTTAAAGAAATAATAATAGCTCATAGCGTAAACGTAGCAAAAGGACTACCTAAGGCTCATAGCAGGTGGCGTTCTCTAGTTTCTGCTTACCCCCATGGGAAAAAGGCGAGCGTTTATGTTGTACGTGTTTGCATAATAGCATTTTTTCTAGAAAAAAAAAGAAGAACAATACCTTTTTGTATGCAAAAAAAATCTCAGAATTTTTCACCATACCTAACCCCACGCCATCTCACCGTGAACATAAGCACTCAAATTCCCAGTACTTTATCTGAATGACATCGCATCATAATACTTACGGCATAAATTGAAAGTTTATGCCCGTCCTCCCTCGCCATTCAAATGTCCAGTCGTTAAAATACAATTTTCGTTTTATTTCTGTCTTTAGTAGATCGCTGTTTGTTCAAAAAGTAGAGGATATTTTGCCACTGCCTCGTTGGTCTGGTGGTGAGCATGAGGCCCTGGGTTCGATTCCCGGGTCGGGCAAAGTGTTATTGGATTTTCTGCCCGGAATTTCGCAGTAGCAGTCCAGAGTCGAATAGGCATGAATTTGGACAAGACGAAAGTCATGTACAAAACGCACGTTTTGCCGAGTCTTCTCCACATCGAAGGGTCGCTTCTGGAAGTTGTGAAGGAGTATGTCTACCTAGGGTAAGTTTTCCAGCTTGGTAGGCACAACTTTGAGAAAGAAGCCGACAGAAGGATCCGGTTGGTTTGGGCAGCGTTTGGAAAACTACGTCAAGTCTTCTCGCCGCCAATCCCGCAGTGTTTGAAGACTAGGGTCTTCAACCAGTGCGTCCTGCCCGTTATCACATACGGTGCCGAAACGTGGACACTGACAGTCAGGCTGGTCCACAAATTCAAGGTCACTCAGCGTGCTATGGAGCGGGCTATGCTCGGAGTTTCTTTGAAGGATAAGATCAGGAATGCAGTTATCCGGAAGAGAACCGGAGTTACCGACATAGCCTGCAGAGTAAGCAAGCTGAAGTGGCAGTGTACTATAGCTTCTGCCCGCGACTTCGTCAGCATGAAATTTCTTATTCCGCCGACCCACTGCGTCGCATTGCATCCCGTGCTGTTACTTCATTTTCTCTTAGCATTCTTTCCGACTTTTTTTCTCGGCCTAAGAGTCATAGTGTGTTGATAAATATCCCTATAACCTCAATAATTGAGCTATCAAATGAAAAAATATTTATTCAAATCCGACTGGTAGTTCCAGAGATTACCCCCTACATACAAACTTACAGACAAATTTTACCTTTTTATAATATTAGTGAAGTGGCCGGCCATATTAGCCGTAAACCAATGACCGTTGGGGTAGACGTGTTCTTGAGTGGAGACCGCGAATAGACGCCCTCAGACTAGGTGGAGGACGATCTTTGCAGGGTGGCTGGTGGCAGCTGAATGAGAGTTGCCGAGAATCGAGCTGAATGGCGTGCAATTGGAGAGGCCTATGTCCAGCAGTGGACTGCTATGAGCTGATGATGATGATGATATTATTAGTATAGATGCTCGTGCTTATTATTAAGTAATCAAAATCAAAAGTCATTTATTCAAACTAGGCTTAGAATCAGCACTTTTCGAACGTCAAAAATTACATAAGACAGTCCCCCAAAAACGCCCACCCTTCACCACTTCCTAGTGCTTTAGCTGGGAAGAAGAAGTGGCGCAAAAAACTCCCCAGCAGAATAATAATAATAGACGCACAGGTCGATCGATCTGGTTTCCAACAGATTCTAAAGTCCTTATCCTCGTTTGGGCAGGTGTATGTTTGTTCCAGTAGGTACTGAAACTGGTCAGCACATCTAAATTCGGAACTGGTGCCGAAACCATGTTCCGATACAAATGTGCCCAGAGTGTACAACGCTTGAAACTTCTCTCTTCTCACGTCCATGTCATTTGTAAACTTAGCCTTTCCAAATATATTTTCAACTAGCTGTTGCCTGTGACTTCGTCTGCGTGTATTTGTTTTTCATCTTATATAATGAATAGTGACCTATGTCCTTCATATGTTCCAGGTTACCTCTTTGTCAAACTTCATTATGAACGGTTTAGTGGTTTAGTCGTCATGAGGTAACATACAGAGTTACTTTCACATTAATAGCTAGCTTTTGCACGGGGCTTCGCCTGCGTGGATGTTGGGAAATGTCCCACGGAAACGTACTATACCGGGATTAAAAGAACCCTTTGTGTTAATCAAGGTTACAATCTGTGCCTTACAGCCAAATCCATTCAGCCGTTTTTGCGCCAATCCGGAACATACATCCAGACAAATAGACAAAAATTCTTCGATACTATCCTTACATATTATAAAACCAAGTAACCCCCGATCTTGCTTTAACAAAAGTGTAAAAAGTATTAGTTATGTCATGTAAACCGTCATAAGTGTAAAACGAATGAAGTCAAGTCATGTTCACTTGAGCCCTAAGTATATCTGTTACGGCTAATACCCGAAGTGCGGTTACACCTAGTTTTAGCCGGTTAGAACTAGGTGTAGCCACTTACTCTTGGTTAAACCTAGTACGAGCCGATTGTTTTCGGGTAAAATCATTTGGGTTAGGTTAGGTTAGAACAGTAACCATTAACAAGCGAAGGCGAGCGAGCGAAGCGAGCGTGCCGCGGTAGCGGCCGCCGAGCACCAGATCCCCTCTATTGTTGGTAAATTGGTTTTATCCAACAGGGATTGTCTGGACCTATAATTCTAACCGGCTAAAACTAGGTGTAGCCGCACTTCGGGTATTAGCCGTAACATATCCACCAAAACAAATACGCACTCACTTGAGAAGCACAATGTAATGTTATGAATGAATGCCGAGAGTCATATAAAACTCACGCCATCATTCTAATGTATACTTTATTACAATGAGGTAAAGGTTACATTACAATGACGTACGTAATGGCTTTACGTCGTAAAAAATATCGTGAATGTGCTCCTTAAAACCCATTACGCATTACTTGATCAGCCATTACTGAATACCCATTCAAGTATTTGCTCAAACCACTGATTCATTAACTTACCACTGCTTATCTAATTTACTAGCTTCTCCCCGTGAATTCGTCCGCGTAAAATTGTCGGATCCCCCGCCCGCGCTTTGCTTCGATTTCGCTAGGCGATCTTAAAGCGTGATGCTAGATAGATTATATAGCCTATCTAGCCTTCCTCAAGAACAGGGCTATTTACATATTAACGAGTTCAAACAAAAACACCAAAATGCCTATGGCATTAAGTCCGCATCAGTTCATTTGTGTGCATAGAGTAAAAAAAACCGGCCAAGTGCGAGTCGGACTCGCGCACGAAGGGTTCCGTACCATAATCAATAAAAACGGCAAAAAAATCACGTTTGTTGTATGGACAAAAAACAGAATAAAATAAATATTTAAGCGGGCTCCCTTAAATATTTATTTTATTCTGTTTTTAGTATTTGTTGTTATAGCGGCAACAGAAATACATCATCTGTGAAAATTTCAACTGTCTAACTATCACGGTTCATGAGATACAGCCTGGTGACAGACGGACAGACAGACAGACGGCGGAGCCTTAGTTCCCGTTTTACCCTTTGGGTACGGAACCCTAAATAAAAAGAAGAAAGTTAAATAAATAAATTATAAAAACAAACAAACAAACTCTTCAGCTTTATTATTAGGATAGATAAGCACATTAGCACAAATAGTACAAATACCAACTTACTCAACAATATGTCCTTCTGTATCGTGACTAACTGACCGTATACAGCTGTGTGTACCAACTCTAAGTTCTGAGTTAACCTACTTCGTGACTAAACTGACTAACGTGATCTGACTTAGTAATGAGTTTAGAAGTTAGTCTGACAATGAGAGTTTAGTTCCAATGCTTTTTAGTGATTCTTTCGCGGTACGAATGACGCAGTTTAAATTTAGTTTTGAACGTTTTCGAACAAAGTAAATATTGATTTTAAGCATTAGTAAAATGATATTTTGGAAATTATTGTACTTTCGATATGTTGTAATTTTTTTCTTTTAAAATAATTGGTCCTATGTATCTTTTTAATGATAATGATTCACTGATACTCTTAAGCTTTAAAGAGCAAGTAGGTCACGGGTAAATAACACTCAGAAAAATATATTTGATATACTTCCTGTATAATTTGGATATATTTTTGCGTAAAACCTGACACACCAGATAATGATTACACAATTTAAAAAACGACACAATTTCATTCGTAAATACAAACACAAAAACCGGCGAAGTGCGTGTCGGACCACGCACAATGAAGTGTTCCGTAGTTGGGATGAATTTATCCCATGAACAAACTTAGCATCGTAATAAAAACATGTCCTCCGATACATCCCAACTGCAAATGTAAGTTGGTACGCACCGTATTGAGAGATTTACCATGTTATTTTTTAACACCATGGGCTTCTTATAGGTTTTCCTGTAATCTATAAGTGCAGAACTATTACATGTATTTAAAAAAAAAATTAGCTTTGTAGTTTCGGAGATAAGGTGGGGGAATGGTCAATTTTCATCTATTTTCTTAAATAACTTTAAACTGATTATTTTCTAAATTATAAAAAAAATTGAGACCCTCACAGTGCCTAAGCCCTTAGATTTGATGTCACATAGTTTACAAAACTATTTTTTTATTATCTTGTCTGCCTCCCAAAATTAAACCCCTTCTTCAAAATTCATTTGTTTACGTTACACGTCCGTGTTTAGGTTACAGAAGTTCATGTGTGTGCCATATTTTGATTCGGAGCAAATTGGCTGTGCCTGACGGGACAGACGGACAGACCTTAAAGGATCAGACACACGAGGGTTCAGTTTTTTTCATTCGGACGTACGGATCCCTAAAAACGGTAAACCTTTTAAATCACAAAATCCCCGAATCCCGGTTCTTATTATATTCTTCTCCAAAAGAAATACAAAGGTAATTCAAAAAGATTATGGCATCAAGGGATGCATAGACGGTTCAACCCTAAGTTGTCACCCCGTAGCGGCACTTATCCGCCTCCTGGCTTTGCATAATTTAACTTGCTAAGATATGCTTGAGGACGTGTTGACTTGCGACTTTGCGGCAAAAAGATTCTTCGTTTGCGATTGCTTGAAAAGTCTCGAGAAATTACGGTTACAATTTTTTTTGTTCTGGGTAGGAAGTTTGATTTGATTTTGTGTCTTTCAACTTAGATAGACTGCTCTTTTTCCTGATTAACATATTATTATTTCAAATTTAAATACGGTACTTACTTAATATATCTTTAAACGACGAACGAAACTGTCAAAACATATCAAGTACATGCTGGTTCTACGCTTGTTGATTCTTAACAAAGAAGACTATTTGAAGGCAGCAGTAGACTTTAAAAGATTAATAATGAAAAATAGCTTTACGAAGATTTTTTAATGTTATTAAAAGTACATACTTAATATGTAAAAGTTTAATACTTATATCATTATTTTTTTACAATATTTAATTTTCCGTATTTACTTATCAATTACATAGTTAAGTTAAAATAATAATTGTGTGCCGTGCCTCGGAAAGCACGTTATGCCGTTGGTCCTGGCTGTCGTTTTGTAGATATTTGACAGTTGTTACGGGTCGGCAGAATCCCGAAAGTCTGACAACCAGTCTTACCAAGCGGCCGGTATCGTACCCAATTGCGGAAGTCAGATAGGCAGTCGCTCCATGTATAATACCTACGATATAAATAAATACGATATAAAAGTATATAAGATACCCCTGAAGACTTACAAACGGGTATCGTGTTACCCAGTAACTGGGTTGTGGAGTTCAGATAAACAGTCGCTCCATGTAAAATACTGGTATTCAGGTGCATCCGGTTAGACTGGAAGCCGACCCCAGCATAGTTGGGAAAAGACTGGGCAGATGAAAAAGGCAGGGCATAGAATCATCTTAAAAAGAAAAAGATCAAAAGTTCGTCCGCATCGCTGTCAACAGGAAAAGTGCCCAAAAGGCTGGCGGCAGCGTTCATCAAAATTAATGACTTTTGTTATGTTATTAGTTACTAGAGAGAGATGCGCCGAATGTAGGTTCGACCGAAAACGAATGTTCGGCCGAATATTACTGTTAATCAGTTCGTGTGTCTGTCTGTTATCTGTTTGGCTGTTAATCTTTTTTATTTTGTCAATAAATAATTTGTACAAAAAGTAGTTTCTTTCATTTACAAAAAACTGTATACAACTTTCGGAATAAAGCACACTTATTTAGTAATTAGTTAACCTTACTGTTTAATAAAATGTTATTTTTTTAAATATCTACAATAATTTAAACATTCGGTAATTATTCGGCAAATCAACCGAATATTCGGCCGAATACGAACATGAAAAAATATGCTGAATGTACCGAATACGAATATTCGGCGCATCTCTATTAGTTACTAACCTACCGTTAGCATTTTCCCTTACAATCGTTTTCCAACTATTTGTTTTTGTATATTGTTTATGTGTAATTTTTCGACTAACAAGCTGACAAAGGCCATTGTTATTCTAAACGTAATATTTGTTGATTCATTGTATACCAATACCGAACGCGAAACGTACCTAAAGTAAATACCTAACTATTTTTGGATAACTATATCGCAACTTTTTGTTGAGAGAGTCTTCGGCAATAGTCATTATTTGTGTAATAATAATTATATCAGTGTCGTTAATATTTACTTTGTAGACTGCCTCCATCGTCTAGTGTTCTTGGGGTCTCAGACTCACGCGATATCGCGGGCGCGACTCGACACTAGTAGGACAATTTCTTTGTCGGTGCATGTCGCGCCCGCGATATCGCGTGAGTCTGTAAGAGCCTTGAGTTTTATAAAAATCTCAGCAGTCATTCGTGTATAGGTTTACATTTAAAACCTTACCTTACCGAGATGTGGTTTTACATCGATCGTGAATGACCTTACGCATGTAAAACCTAACACAAAAAAAAAGTCGCAATATATCATACGTCAAAAAAATCGCTCGTTTACACACACAATGAACTCATCAGCCTCTGTTCCCAGCTGCAACTTGCAAGTCACACCCTTAGGAATTCCAATTCTACCCAGTTTCAACCCTCAAATGCTCGCTAACAGCCCCGTCCCATAACTTGATTAATATTTATTATACTGTCAAAGGTAATGACAGTACTGTACAAAGTAATTTTAGGAGAACAGCTGTATAAGACGGATGGACAGCAAGGAAATGAAAATGGGCACATGCTAGGGATTTACGTTCTTATTATTTGTGAAATTGAAATGTATTGTTTGTTTATTTTTTGCTAAAATAATATCCAAAAATATTCGGTGTAAGTACCTTATTTGGTATTTTGCCCCGGAACTGTATGTATGTTCCGCCGATCAGATAAATTCTGTAATATGTATTCAAATTGCCATCTCCACTATCAATATTTTCATCGGTAAAATCAATAAAGAATCATCCTTAATATCCTTTTCATCTCTCCTATTGCTATATTTATCACAAAAATAAAGCTCCCAATTCACGTGCATCCTCATCGGTCAAAAGGTTGGGTTTCATATCGGCATTCATAACATCCTGCGAACGAGCTATTCGGCCATCTTCCGGCACATTTATCACAGAAACCTCATATTCAGGTATTCGTGCTTTCAAGCTTGACTCCGTAACCGCCTATGGGGTACGGAAACCTTTATCATCCTCCTGCGAGCCACGTACCGTCCTCCCCCATAAACTATACCAGAACCTGCTATAAATTGTAGTAAAAAGACTATAGCCTTGCCATTTTAGCGTATCAGTTTCGTGTCAAAAGTCGTTCAGTTTTGGGTCGATGTCAGCTAAGCCGATGAATATTTTTTGGAGAAAAATAGCTGATATAAATAACAGACATAAATATGATATTTAAGAGGCTTGTCAGAAATAGGTTGCTGTTTTTGCCCATAGTTTCAAACGATTTAAGATTATGTTTGGAAAATAGGCAACAGCATTCTACTTACACTAGTGGTAGGGTTGGCGTTTTGAGGGTTGACTTATGTAACTTTTGTCGTTTTATGAACGGCAGAAGTTACATAAATCAACCCTCAGTAATGATTTTCAGCCCAATTTAAGTAAATGATTTTTGATTGTATTGTGATCACCAATCAACCTAGCCATGATGATATTGCGGTAATATTTACGTTACCGTTCAATCATTCAATGTCATTGAACCCCATCATCATCACCATTTTCATTGTTTTTTTTGCCTACAAAAGCAATAAATTCCTAATTACATGCTGATGGCGCTTTTAAATCCTATCTACACAAGCCCTAGTGTAGATAGGATTTGGAACAAGTGCCCACCTAGTATTTCGGGACATCGCCAAGTGGTTGGTCGACTCTTCACGCGATGAGAGGGTTGGCCTATTTGGCCAAAGAATCAGCGTTGCCATTCAACGTGGCATTGCTGCCCTATGATTCCTACCACCTTTTTTATTTTTTTGAGTCTGTTAACTTATAAATTATGTTATACATCTTGTTTGAAAACTTAATAAACCATGATAAAAATCTTATCTAGGTACTAGGACACTTTAAACTAGTCGAGGTACGCAGCTTTCGAACTACCTATGGTCCTGTACGTATCCATTGTTGACGTATTCCCTATGGAACAGTACGGTAGAGCCTATTGACTTTTATTGGACACAATTCAAAGCCCGGTTCGCGTTTAGGTAGTGTTTTGTTTTTCAGATAGATCAACCCAATCACACTTCTTGTCTAATTGCCGATTTAGTCCAGATTTTTCGAAACGATAGGATGCGAGTACAGCAAATAGTGTACCATTATGTCAGAATCCAATACCCGCCTGTTCATGGCTGAATTACCTCACCGGTTTTAGTGTTCTTTGGCATAGAAGTAGTTTGATACCTGGGCAAGGATATTGTACCTAGACTGGTTAGCCACTGTCCCGATGTTAGTGCGAGTTAAAGGTTTACATAAAATCTTAATATCACTGCTATTCCCACAAAAATACTATCAGAGTCCGTGGTCTATATTTTGTGTACATTATATTTATTCACGACTAGTCCGCATGAAATTTCTTGTTCCCCCGACCCACCACGTCGCATCGCATCGCCTGCCCGCGCCTTTACTTCTTTTTCGCTTAGCGATCTTTTGTTTTTTGCTCGGGTTCTAAAGGTTGTACTCAAGAATTGAACTATCAAATACAAAATGAAAATTTGAATCTGACTAGTAGCTCCAGAGATCTAGTGTTCAAACAAACAAACTCTTCAGTTTTATAATTATTTTAAAGATTAAAGATTTCAATTCAACGTTCTAACAATAGACACACTGTTTAGCCTGTAGGCCACAGCTGATAAACGGCGCAGTAGGGCGATTAATCCGAAGAGCATATCCGACTTGAGTTACTGTTATATCCTCCTTTGTGTTACCACTCTAGTGCTCGTGTTATGGCTAGAACACAGAGTAGAAAGAAAATGAAGGGCTCAAACCCTTATCTCTTAAAATATCAACTAGTGCCAATGGTTTTGTTGAGAAGCGTTTATTTAATAATTTTAACTATTGTGATGCGATTACAAAAAGCGCTTTGGCCTATACCAGTGGGTGATTCCGGGCTGAAATGATAAAGGCTCTTGTTCTACCGGCGTCGCGTCGCGCGACAAGTCGCGTCGGTCTGCACGAGACTTAATAGTGGAATTACGGAAAAAAAAAAATTGCGTTCGGTGAACGTATCAAATTTGCATTTTAATAGCAGGATACTTGTAGTCATCTTATTCAAAAACCAATGACACGCCAGTGGTCTGTATTTTACTTTTGTTTTTTCTTCGGCAATCGAAAAACTGAAACACTGCGCGGCGGCCTATTCGTGAAAATAGTTACAGTAGCAGTATGCATGTAGTGTATTCCTGACGATTTCTTTCATTTAGATACTGTAGATGTTTTCCTCGTTGGCTTTGTAATTGATCACTCCATTCTTTCTCTACTCTTGCTTTCGTGTTCAGGCACATGCACTCGATATATTTAGCTTAGGACAGAGATGTGGCGTTACGAACGAAGTCTAGACGCTAACTGAATTAAAATTGATTTGTTATTATGTTTTACCATTAGATAAAATTAAGTTAAACGTATTCATGATTATATTTCTTGTACATAAGTAGAATACTTTTCTGTTAATCCTATCAATGTTAGAATATTCTTAGTAATATATTATTTTGACTATGTTTATTTGTTTACCACCTGCAGCATTCGATTGTATTCTATATATAAAGAAAATATTATTAAATCCGATGTAGTACTATGGTGCTACATCTGATTTGATGACATTTTCATTCGACTTTTTTATTTTTTATTTTCGACTCCTATGGGAGTCGACTAGACTTTACATTTTTATTACAAAGGTTATTTCAAGAACTTTTCATGAAAATACCTAAATATTTAGTTGACTCATAAATATTTAGTATGAAAATAGAACATTCGTCTGTGAATTATTCATAACTTCCTAACTTTGAAAGCTTAAAATTAAGCCAATTACTTAGTGTAAATTTTTAAAGTAAAATTATCATCCCACTGAATAATTACGAATCTCGGTAACAATCGTCCTGAAAATACAAAGACATTATTGTGTTCTAGAAGTTTCTAAATCTTATTCCGAATGAATTTTTCAATTTTACTTAATAATTTGCCCAAAAGATAAGACGCAGCGCCGATAAGTTCATTGTTACCTATCCTTTTAATTTAACTAAACCTTAATTTTGAGTTAGCAACATTGAGAGTTGGGTACAAGGATTATTATGACTGAAACTTAAGAGGAGGCTCCCTATTTTTTTGTTAATTTGCATGAATATTCTGAAACATTCACACATACAAGCAAAATGAAACTAGTGTATGATTTATTGGGTCTTCGTCTTTCCATGTTGAAGACAGTTACGTAAAAGTAATATTTTCTCTCAATATATTTTTAAGTCGAAAATCATGTCTTTTTAGGGTTCCTTACCCAAAGGGTAAAACGGGAACCCTATTACTAAGGCTCCGCCGTCTGTCTGTCTGTCTGTCCGTCTGTCACCAGGCTGTATCTAATGATCCGTGATAGCTAGAGAGTTGAAATTTTCACAGATGATGTATTTCTGTTGCCGCTATAGCAACAAATACTAAAAACCAGAATAACATAAATGTTTAAGGGGGCTCCCATACAACAAACGTGATTTTTTTGCTCGATATTGATTACGGTAACAGGTAGACACTTGAAATATTCACAGAATATTTAGTTATATATTCACTTTAAAAATCAATAATTAAATTAAAATAAAACAAATATTTATATACAACAAACGTGATTTTTTTGCCGTTTTTAAAGATAATGGTACGGAACCCTTCGTGCGCGAGTCCCACTCGCACCTGGCTGGTTTTTTTTAAGGATAATTATAAAAAACAAACAAGATTGTTTGGCTTTTATGTCTAAAATAAATATTCATAGCAAGAAAATATAGTTTATTATCCACCCACAAAATATTTTTCTCTAGATCAATTTTTACTTTAGTTATAAACGAATTAAGAATTGAGACTTACGCTATTTAGTTTCGTGCTCAAACACGATCAAAGAGCGCACGCGATATTCAACTTTATATACTTTTACTGATGTATTAGCGTTTACCACATAACGGAGTGGCGGGAACCGAGAGGCGGAGCTTGCGTTCGAAATTTGATTTAGACTGCCTGCTCCAGTTCTACAAAAACGTAATATCGTTTTCAAACTGCGCATAATGCGTAAACACACTCCCATTCACAATCCGAGGGTATTGAAGGCAATGCCTAATCCATTGCTTCATAAGTTTGAAAGATTCGTCTGCTCAACAACGTTATTAACGCAATGAACGTGGCTGAACTCTCAAAATGAAAGGCATTGTGAACGATTGCCATTTGATGTGTGATACGCAATTAACCCGCGCTGGTACTCAACCGGAGTTTCTCTTTTAGTGGAAATAACGTACATACATAAACTCACGCCTTCTTCCGATGGGAGTAGGCAGAAAGTATAAAACGCCACCTGCTACGCTCCTTACATACTCCTTATGCTTCGTTTACGTTCATACATCTGGTCACACACGCACGCCTGTTGCTAGTACTACGCATTTGACCTTTCTGACGAACATCACCAATTAGGATGTCCTCCTAGGACGTCCGGGGTCCCGGCGCGGCGGCGTGTCCACTCACTTATGCCGTGTAAAAAATACCTTTTGTTAGTCGCCTTTCATTCATCCTCTCAACATGACCAAACCTTCTAAGCATAGGTACTCTATTCAATTTTTGTCACTACATCTTCTTACAAATCACACCGTTGGCTTATCACGTCATTTATAGTCACACCACATGCTTAGCAAGGAACGCATGTCCACAACATTTATTCTACTTTCATGCTTCTTTTGCCACACCCAACATTCACTTCCATATCATAGGAAATATCGTCATCAGATGAATTTCACAATGCCAAAGAAAAACAGTTTCAAGAGTTAATAAAACAATTACTTGGACATTCTAATGCTATACATTATACGAACCCCAGCAGTATACATTCCGAAACACATCAAACAAATTCTGAAAACTCAAATCTGTCTACAAATTACAGCCATTACATTCAAATTTCCTCACATAAATATATCTACCTACTTAATTATGTAAAAGGATCATCCGAACAAATCTTCAAGAGAATGTGTTACATTTCCAAGTCAATTTGTTCAGGAATTCGTCGTTTTCAGTAAAGAGGATGTAACTGTACCCGACAAGACCCTTTCTACACACGTTTTTCTTGCCGTGAAAAATTACGGTTTATGAAAGCTTGTTGACGGACACGTTTTTTCTATGGTACGGTTTATACGCCGCCGCGCCGTACCGTAAAGAAACCGTGCGTAGACCCCCAGGCCCTTTGTACACACAAGGGACCTGGGGGTCTACTCCGAAGCGATAATCCGAAGTATCGGCCGAATGTTCGGCAGTTTCTTGACTTCCAAAGTTTCCTTTTTTGACTTCGAGTCCTTACCCGACTTCAACTCACATTTTTGACTTTGACTTATCTCTTTAATTGTCGTGTTTTTTTTCTTTCGCCGTATTCAGCCATAGTCAGCCGTAGTCAGGAACGCGCTGAACATTCGGCCGATACTTCGGAATTATCTTCGGAGTAGACCCCCGGATATCTCGCATCGTCGCTTTAGAAAGAGACGCTCAGGTATGAGTGACAGAGACGACGCTATACAAAGCAGGCAAAGAGTTTTTCTAAAGGCCGCTGTACACTCGCGGCGGGAACGCGAAAGTCGTGAAACACGAGTGTAGATGGTTTCGCGCCGTTCCTCGATTGGTGTAGGTTTTTTGTCCAAAGGGTTCGCGCTTGGATCATAGCGAGCGAAGTCGAATGCATCTATCTAAACTCCAGCTTTTTACGGTAGCGGATCGCAGTCGGATTTTGAAAATAATAAATTATTATTCATTTATCTAGTTCTACTGCGATGGATTTTCGTCATCCACTATCTTTTCTTTCTCCATCCCTTTTTTATTTGTTTGTTGTTTGTAATACAAAGATAATTATAGTAAGCTACAGCACATAGCGACACAGTAACAGCAACAGCCACATCGTCGTCCATTTTCTTTGAGATCGCGAACGAAACTGCTAGTGTGGAGGGACACGTTTTTAAGTCCGCAACCGATCTCCGACAGTCGTTTCTCCTTTGGACTTTTCACCGACAGGACGTTTCGTTTTTGAGAGATTCGTCGATAGAACGTTTCACCTATGGATGTTTCGCCGACAGAATGGTTCGCGTTTGTTAGTTTCGACGACAGGACTTTTCATAGGTTACCCGGAACTCAACTATTTCGATTGGGTTAATTTCTTCTTTAAAACAAATGGGTGGTTAGGTTAGGTTAAAACTGTGACCTCCTACGCACGAGCCGAGCGAGCGAAGCGAGCGGTGCCGCGGCAGCGGCCGGCGAGTGCCAGAAACGAAACAATCGTAGATAAAACGATCTGACGGCGAAAAGTATGATATAGTAGTAGTATGACATAGTTGAAAAGTCCTGTCGTCGAAACTAACAAATGCGAACCATTCTGTCGGCGAAACATCCATAGGTGAAACGTTCTATCGACGAATCTCTCAAAAACGAAACGTCCTGTCGGTGAACAGTCCAAAGGAGAAACGACTGTCGGAGAACGGTTGCAGAATCCACGTTTTTACGCGAAGTTCACGGCGCTAATCGCGGTGTCATTTCTCAGCAACATTCGCGGGCGAGTGTAGAGCGGACATAAGGTACCACATTCAAGGAAAAATCATTTATTGAGACTTACACAGATCACAAATTAAAATAAAACACACTCATAGAAACATAACGAACAAAACCAAAAATAAAACAAAGTAAAAATGAAAATAAAAACAGAAAGTCAGAGTTAGTAGGCATCATCAATTTTGGCGTGACTGAAATCAAATGACTGCCTCGTTGGTCTTGTGTGGTCGCAAGAGCTACTGTTGAGCATGAGGACCTGGATTCGATTACCGGGTCAAGCAAAGTGTTATTGGGTTTTCTATCTCGAATTTCTCATTAGCAGCCTGGAGTCTAGATTTCTGCCGGGTTCATGGCAATAGGTTCGCCTCTTATTACATGGAACTAAAGCCTCGTGCGGACGGGCGCGAGAGACAGCGCGACGCGCAGTAAGACACTTTCCATTAAATTTTCATAGAAATAGTGCTACTAGTGTGGCGCCGACGATCTTAAGAAGGTGGCTGGGTCAGACTGGATGCGGAAGGCGGAGGACAGGGTGTTGTGGCGCAGCCTGGGAGAGGCCTATGTCCAGCAGTGGACTGCGATAGGCTGATTTGATTGATTGAGCGTGGCGTCGCGCCTGTCTGCGGGCGCCTTAAAACAACTGGCGAAACGTGGGTATACTACAGGTGCACCTCTGCCCAACCCTTCGGAGTACAGGCGTGAAGTTATGTTATGTATGTTATTATGAAATCAAATGCATGGATGCCGAAAATGTAGGCCGCTCGCGGTTTCATTCCAAAAATCCTTGCAATGTCACTCTTATACCATTGTAATTTATACTAATACTAGCTTCTGCCCGCGACTTCGTTTGCATGGACTTCAGAATTGGGTCCAGAGAGAAATGAAAATGCAGATTTTTTTATAGCGTTGCTACATTTTAATAATACATTGTTTTCATCAATAGAGATAGATGAAAACAATGTATTACGGAATTATTCCTCTTAAAAATATCTATTAAACTGTAGCAACGCTATAAAAAAAATCTCGCGGCACACGCCAGAGCTCCCAGTCGGCATGATGTTTTCCGACATCTTCAACAATCATCGTCATATTTCAGCTAATTTACAAAAAACTATAAAGAATTATACACCTTAACCTTCGTCACAAATCACTCCGTCAATTGGTGAAAACCTTATCAAAATCCCTTCTGTAGTTTTTGAGTTTATCGCGTTCAGACAGACAGACGCGGCGCGGCGGGGAGACTTTGTTTTATAATATTACTAGCTGCGCCCGCTGTTTCACCCGCGTAAGTCTCGATGCCGTGGGAATATTGGGATAAAAAGTAGCCTATTATGTTAATCCAGGGTGTCAGCTACCTCCATACAAAATTTGTCCAGCCGTTTGAGCGTGAAGAAGTATCAAACACACACACTCACAAACTTTCATCTTTTTATTATTAGTGTGTGATGTAGTGATTTTAAAGAGGTACCTAAATTTTGTCGAGTTTGTATATATCTTCGGAACTGCTGATCCAATTCCAAAAAGTCTTGCACTAATGGGAAGCTACAGTATGGCCGAGTGTCATAGGATATATTTTATGTTAAAACAAGAAATTTCACGCGGACGAAGTCACGGGCAGAAGCTAGTGTGCCATATTAACGGTCGGGTACCGTGAATGTGATGGGGAAAGCTTTGTTGATTGAATGGAGATGCTGTGGCTCAAGTTGGAGGCCTGATTTATGGGGCGTGACGGTGCGACGGTGTGAGGGTGTGATATCTGTTTTATGGTAATTTGTATGGGAGTACGGGGCTTTGAACGTAAATGAAGCGAGTTTCTCGTCTTTAAATGCGGGTTTAGTGTTGCCATCATTGTCATCTGTGGGCGTCCAAGCAAAAAGGGTCCAGGGGGTCCGAAGTATCGGCCGAATGTTTGACGACGGCTAACTATGGCTGACTACGGTGAAAAAAAAAACGACAGTTAAAGAGATATGCAAAGTCAATGACTTTAAGTCAGTTAAGGATTCAAAGTCCAAAAAGGAAACTATGGAAGTTATAAAACGGCCGAACACTCGGCCGATACTTCGGATTAACGCTTCGGAGTAGAAGTGTTCTCGGCATTTAGTTTCCGAGCTATACGCAGTTTTGTATAGTTGGGTGGAAAAATTGCATTTCCCGATTTTAATTGAATATTAAATAATGCTCAATTATCTACAAGTTCATTATAGTAATTGACTTTAAATATGATGTTTCTAAGTGCCAGAAGTTTCAAGAGAAGAGTTTAGTAAAAAGGTACCACAAAAAAAACCAACTAAATTTGAAAATGTTTTTTTTCAAATCAAGCTTTTTCAGAACTTCAAATGTCTGATTTAAAAAAAATGTGCTAGTTTTTGAATATATTTTTTTATACTTATTATCAATTTACTATTCTAGATTCCGAATCTAGTTTTCACTCATAACCCCTCTACTGGACCTTTTTTGCTTGGACGCGGCACATTTGTTTCTTTCGTTTACAGGATGTAATAATTAGATGTCCTATGCAACACTTCAATACCTTCTCGACCCAAATTTATGAGACAGCTAATCATTTATTTCGCGATTACAATGTTGGTCCCATGGCGAAAATTGTTCAGTTTGATGACACCTTTAAATTTTAATTTGACTCCACATTTCTGATATATATTCCACGATAATTTCATCAAGTCACTACTCTATTAGCTTTGAGTCTGAATATCATAATTGTTTGCTTATTTATTCTGTCTTACTACCTACAACATTGTAACAATATTATTCTAAGTGAAGGCTGTTTGCGTATTGTGCTCGTCCTAGGGGTATCCGCTAGGGGCCTATTGCAACAGTCTGTGGAGACCATCCATATTGAGTAGAGGACGTTTACGGACTGAGCAGCATACTGTTATTATTACCTACTGCGACCTATTTTTACTTAGTGGTCTAGAATGCTCTGCATTTAGAAAGTTACTTATTATTGCTGGGTTGAGTCGAGTGTTGATGTACGCTTCAATAACCTAATTTAACATTGCGGTTTTTACTGTTGCGGATTGCTGTGATCATGGTTAGTGGAATAAGCTGTATTTGACTTCTTCTATACCAAGACGCAGGGCTGTTCTGTCGCAGGGCTAACTTACACCTAGAACTAAATATGCTAATTTTAACAAGTTTTTTTTTACAGGCGCGATGTTATTTTATGTTTTTTTTTGTCTTTAAGACAAAAAAAATATATATATATATAAATTAATAATCGAAGATTGTTTTTAAACAAATTATCATTTTATATACACTAGCGACACGGTTTTTACGACTTGACAAAACATGGAGATTTCTTTATTATAAATGTAAGTTTAATATTAATGTATCTTAAACAAACTTTTCGGAATAAATTTTCTAAATCATGGTATAACCGCATTAAAATCCGTCGTTTAGAAGAGCAACGAATGCGGATTTTAATTTAAATAAATGCAATACTTAATGCATTTATTTTATTTTGTTTATTTTTATCTCATTTAATGCTGCACCGATTGATGTCATCACGTCAACGCCGGCTGTCGCTGAAAACCAGCTGGGGCTCTGTCTCGCATAGGGTCGCAGCATTATGCTGAGCGATGGCCGTTTTGCGTGAATGGGACGCATATTTTCCCTCAACTTGTTCTTTCGTGTTTGTGTTTTTATTTCTTTGCGTTATGTTTACCGCAAATAAACGTATTTTCTTTCTTTTTTAGGGTTCCGTACCTCAAAAGGAAACAACGGAACCCTTATAGGATCACTTCGTTGTCCGTCTGTCTGTCTGTCTGTCTGTCAGTCTGTCAAGACCATTTTTCTCAGGAACGCGTAAAGGTATCAAGTTAAAATTAATATCAAATACGTAACCCTATGGTCCCTTGAAGCTCTAAAAAAAATCAAGCTTTCAAGTCAACGCAATAAAAAAATACGGCGATATAAGCGACATTATTGCGACATATTTCGATACTCGCAAATAAATCAACTAGAGGCACCTAGAATCAGCACAGGCAACTAGAATCAATTCTTTTTTTTTTGTAAATTTTGACGTTCAAAAGTGCATCTTATGTGCCTATTTGAAATAAGTGGTTTGACTTTGAGTTTGAATCAAAACCTATAGGGTACTTCCCGTTGACCTAGAATCATGAAATTTGCCAAGAAGCAAGGTCTTACAGCACAAGTATAGGAAAAAGTCCTAAAATTGTAAATTTGTAGTTTTATACATAATTTCTCCCATACTTCTCTATTAGTCGTTATCTCGGTAGTCACCCCCTTTCTAGCCATATCATCTTCCACACAGTCCATCCATCGCTTCTTTGGTTTTCACCTACTCTTATAGCCATCGACATTCATACTCAAAACTTTCCTCACGACATTTTCCTTACTTACCTACATTTCAATATAACTATAATATTTTCTTATGTTACTTGTAAGTAGTTTTGTACTTAAGGGGGATGCGCTAAGGTAACCCGCGAAATTCAAATTTTACTACGTTTTTTGCAATTTGCAGGTCTGTGTCAGGTTGTATGTTGATCTAAATATGTTTCGCGGCCGTAACAAATATGGCTTTAGAGGATTATAATCATTAGAATCGGCAAAACAACTAACTCTCTTCGTAAAATCCTATTGAATTACTATTTTTGAAATAATCATTCAGTAGGATTTTATGAACTTAGAGAGTTGTAATGCTGATTCTAATGATTATAATTCTGTAACGGCCGCGAATCATATTTAGATCAACATACAACTTGTTACTGACCTGCAAATTGCAAAAAACGTAATAAAATTTGAATTTCGCGGGCTACCTTAGCGCATCCCCCTTAATATAAAAAGTCTCTCCACGGGTTGGTGACCGCAAATCCAATCCAACCGGTGACGCTGGTATACTTCAGGGCTAAAATAAGCACAAGAAAGCTGATTCACCTTAATCCCAGCTTACTGTAATGCGTCCACTAATGTGTACTGTACTGTATATAGCACATATGTTAATGAGAAACATCCTCTGAGTTTAATGATTCATGATCGCAAATAGATATCAACACGGCCGTGTTAAGGCCAGATGCTTAGTACCTATACATGTACGATGAAAATTGTTGATGCAGTTTTGTTTTAAGACGATTTTAAGATTTCCTTTATAAAATAGCCACTAGCGAACCGCCTCTGCAGAGGTGCGATCTGCTGATATGGCGACAGGTCAAAATATTGAGATTTCTCTGCTGTATCTAAGTTACATATGAATGTAGCATATCAGCCTATAATGTTCCTACTGCTGGGACACATTCTTCCTCTCTGTGAGAGGGAGTGGGCCGTAATCTGACATGTTGTCATAGTGACAAATTACTGTATTTTGACACTAATAAGTTTGTTAGTGGTTTTAAGTTGACTCAGAGAACTTTATCTCTGTCTGGGAAATGTAGACATAAGATTGCTATGTTGATAGCATATAATATTAATGAGGTTATAGCTAATATAACGAAATTTAGTATTAGTGACGAGTCTGTGTTGTCTAGTTATACTAACAACATAGAGATTAATTATGAGTCATCATGTTGTACGAAGGAGGATCCACCTATAATACCAACATCCTTGGAGGCCACTACCAGTCAGATAGGGTATTCTCTTCCTGCTGGAACTCATACAGGCATTCTAGACTCTTCAGTTGTAGTTGTGGAGGTCACTCCAGATAATTCTTTAAACTAGACTGTAAGACAACAGAAGTTACCCATTCAAATAACCAATTATTATTATTAGCGAATAATAAAAAGGTATCTTCTGGCCATTTAACTCATAAAAAAAAAACAAAGGGAGTGCAACATACTTTAAAATTATTTCATCAAAATATCCAAGGTTGCTCTTCCAAATTACTGGAAATAGAATTGTTTTTAGAAAATACCAAGTTTGATGTCATTTGTTTAACAGAACATTGGTTAAAAGATCATCAACTGATGTCAATTAATTATGAAAATTATTGTGTAGTTAGCCATTTTAGCCGAAAACGTATGATACATGGCGGATCATTAATATTAATTAAAAATTCTATCAAATCGAAAGAACGGAAAGACATCATCGGACTGTCGGTTGAACACACCATTGAATTGTCCTGTGTTGAGCTTGATAAGCATGTTATAGTATGCGTATACAGACCTCCAAGTTACCAGAATTTATCTTTGTTTGATTCTGTACTGGAAGATGTGTTAAACAAACTTAGTACTAATAGTAAGTCAATAATCATATGTGGTGATTTTAATATTAACTTATTAGAAAATAACTCGAACACTGTCAGATTATTGAGTCTTTTTAGGTCATTTGATTTGTCAAATGTTTTTATTGAACCAACCCGAGTGACAGCTTCTTCTGCCACTTGTATCGATAA
Source organism: Tiliacea citrago (assembly GCA_963921375.1). NCBI lineage: Eukaryota > Metazoa > Arthropoda > Insecta > Lepidoptera > Noctuidae > Tiliacea > Tiliacea citrago. The sequence goes on from OY992783.1 coordinate 25,244,215, forward strand.
TATTTTTTGTAATTGTGATTACTTACACAAACAAATTGTAAATAAGTTGCCATCTGATCATAGTGGTCAAACAATAACATTTTGCTCCTATATGCCTGTACAAAAAACTCAAATAAGGTTTAGGCCAATTACAAGTAAAAATTTAGAGAAATTAAATAATTCTTTGGCCAGTGCATTATGTGTTCAGAGATTTAATAATATTTGTGACCCAAATGAGTTCTACGCCGAGTTCTTTTCACTATTAAACACACAATTTAATGACACTTTTCCACTAAAGACTAAAAGTATTTACACAAAGTTCGTATTTAGTGATTGGGCGACTCCAGGTATTCGTAAAAGCAGGGAAAATCTTTTTGAACTTTATGGCCTAAAGCAACATAAGAATAATACAAGCTTTCATCAATATGTTGCAAAATATTCTAAAACTTTTAAAAGTGTGTGCAAAATAGCTAAAGCTCTTTATATTAGCAATAAAATAAAATCAGCTGATGATAAAATAAAAACTACCTGGCAAATAATAAATAATGAAACAGGTAGGAAAAAACAGCGTAATACTGAATTAAATTTAGAAACTGCACATGGGCCCATCACTTCAGAGGTAGAAATAGCTCAGGAATTTGAAAACTTTTTTGCTAATATTTCCCTTAGAACTACTGAAACTTTAAATTCCTCACCCGCGCTCTCGGCTGCCTTACTTAGAAAGAATGTAAAAGTATGCCCTTTGGAATTTAGGTTCCAACATACAAACCCCCAGGCTGTTATAAAAACTTTTAAAGATCTTAAAATTAAATTAACAGAAGATCTCTGGGGCATGTCTGTAAAAGTCTGTAGATCTATAATCGAAACCATTGCGCCCTATTTAGCTTTTATATTTAACACCAGTGTGGATCAAGGAGTCTTTCCGGATCTCATGAAACACAGTAAAGTAGTTCCTTTGTTCAAATCCGGAGATAGTAAAGAACCCAATAATTATAGGCCTGTGTCAATTCTGCCAGTTCTCAGTAAGGTGTTTGAAAAGTTGATGCTCAATCAAATGTTACGTCACTTTAATAAAAAATCCATCTTTCATGAACAGCAGTACGGTTTCACTAAAGGGCGTTGTACCACTGACGCCGGTGTTACCCTAATAAAGAACATTTTTAACGCCTGGGAGGAAGCACAAGATGCCATTGGAATCTTTTGCGACCTCTCTAAAGCGTTCGATTGCGTGAACCATGAGACACTTTTGCTGAAACTAGAGCACTATGGGATTAGGAATGCAGCTCTTGATTTACTAAGATCATACCTAAAAGATAGAAAGGTTAAAGTTCAAATAAACGGCGTTAACTCATTAGGGTCTGAAATGGCAATGGGCGTTCCTCAAGGTTCGATATTGGGTCCATTCCTCTTTTTAGTTTACATTAATGATTTACCCCAATTACTTCAAAATCAACCGAAGATGGTGTTATTTGCTGATGACACATCATTGATCTTTAAAATAGATCGACGATCACAAAATCTTGACGAAGTGAATAACTCTATTCTTCAGGTCCAAGATTGGTTTACGGTAAATAATTTGGTATTAAATGAAAAAAAAACCAAATGTATTAGATTTAAATTACCTAATGTTAGAAGTAGCGAATGTGATATCATATTGAACGGAGAAAAACTGGAATTTATTAATCAAACGGTTTTCCTAGGAATCACTATAGACGAGAAACTGCAATGGGGACCACATATAACCTCTCTGGCGGGGCGGCTAAGCTCGGCCGCTTATGCTGTTAGAAAGATAAGACAGCTAACAGATATAGAAACCGCGCGTTTGGTTTATTTTAGTTACTTCCACAGCATTATGTCGTATGGCATTTTACTGTGGGGTCGGGCTGCTGACATTGAGTCCATCTTTATTTTGCAAAAGAGAGCTGTCAGAGCAATTTATAATCTCCGTCGCCGCGAATCTCTTAGGGAACTATTTAAAAGGATTAATATTATGACGGTACCTTGCCAATTCATTTATGAAAATATTATGTATGTAAGGAAAAATCTACATATTTTTAACAAGATAAGCGATAGACATAATTTTAATACTAGAAATAAAGATAAAATAGATCAACCATTTTTCAGATTATCTAAAGTACATACATCTTTTATGGGGTACTGTGTTAAATGTTACAACAAAATACCTTGTGATATATTGAAATTAAATGAGAGAAAATTTAAAACACATATTAAAAGTACACTTTGTAAACAAGCATATTACAAGTTAGAGGATTATATCCAAGACAGGAATGCTTGGAAACATGCTGGTCCAGCTCCATAGGACAATCTAGAGTCTAGACAAAATCAAACTGGTTGCTATTTTTATGGTAAAATCTGTTATTTTTATGATATTCATTTTACATTCTGTGATAACCTATACTCACACACTGACTTATTTTTTTAGAAAAACATACTTGTATGATGTTTGTAAATATGTGAACACCACGTATCTATCTAATAATTAAGTTATTTTTCATTGCTTAGTTTTTAATTCGTTTTACCTATTATGGTATAGTAATTTTATTCTAGGTGCATCGTCTTCACATATAATCATATAATTAATGTAATCAAACAAAATATTGTAAAACATTTTTAAAAGAGTACCGGTGGAGTTTCTTGCCCATTCTTCTCCATACGAAACTACCTTTTGGAAGGGGCAACTAGAATCAATTCTATTTTTTTTGTAAATTTTGACGTTCAAAAGTGCCTCTTATGTGCCTATTTGAAATAAATGGTTTGACTTTGACTTTGACTTTGAATCCACGACGCGGGCCCAGTGCGGTTTGGTAGATGTCACATGTCTTCGAATATTTGGTTCTAGGACATGCCGGTTTCTTCACGATGTTTTCCTTCACCGTTTTGAGAGCATTGATGAAATCATTTACATATGTATAGTAAAGCGCCTGCTTGGGTTCGAACCCATGACCTACAAACTCGTCAAAGTTAGCCGTTACCATTGGGCCACCACTGTTCACTTGGCCACCACCTGTACCTATTAATGTATTACACACATAAACCTTTCGAAATAAGAGCATTTACGAGTATTACGGACGGTTTCTGTGATGAAAACACCATCATAATTAATTGTGGAATTTAGAAGAACCGGAACAGACAAAAATATGTGACGTACTTTTCTAACGGTAAACGGGAAACACGTAACACGTTTTCTTCTTCCATTTCCCTTCTCTTTCATATTATTCCTCACACAATCCATCATTTCTTTTGCCTTCCGCTCCCTCTCCACCCAATCAACATTTATGTTCATCATTCTCGAAGTCACATGCGTTTCCTCGCTCCTCATCACATGCCCATACCAAGCCAAACGATTTCATTTCAACTTTTCCGTCACTGGCGCAACTTTTAAACTTCCCCTTATATACTCATTTCTTGCTTTATTATCTCCAAAAATCTTTACCAGCTGTAAATCCCATCGTATGGTGATGGTTTATCTCCCTAAAATCTATTGATGCCGTCATCCTTAGGGGAGACATGTGCAACGCCAACGGTCATCTTTGGGATGTGATTTTGTGCAAAGTTTATCATAATCACCATCAGGTCGCCTTATCGAAAATAAATACATTCAAAGAGCTTCCGAGGCTGACGTTATTTACGCAGGCCGTCCTACCAACTGAACTGACTGGCTACTCTTGTTACCCATGGTATAACTTGAATACCTTGTGCCGATTTAAATACAGATTAATTTCTGGTCCTATACCACAAAACTTTACTATTACAATTTACCAGTAACAATTTACAAATGTCTAAATATTACATGTCCGAGAACCACACGCCACTAATTATGCCACTCATGACACAATTGTAACGGAAAAACCTTAGGAATATGTAAATTGTAGCGACAAGTCTCATGATTTGTGTTACGCTTTTAAAAATGCAAAAGAATTGTACATTTTAACTCATACATATTTTGTAATTTACGTTTTTGTGAATTGTAGACTTGCGGGGGGGGGGGGGGGTCGTGGCTCAATAATCACAGCCGCCCGGGTCGATTGAATGGTTTAGCTTGCCGAGGCCGGTCCGTGGATGACTGACCATCCATTACATATGGAGACCTTTCCGTGCCTCGGAAAGCACGTTAAACCGTTGGTCCCGGCTGCTATTTGTAGATCTTTGATAGCCGTTACGGGTAGTCAGAAGCACGAAAGTGTAACAATCAGTCTTACCCAGGGGTATCGTATTACCCAGTACCTGTTTTGTGGAGGCCAGATAGGCAGTCCATCCATGTAAATTGTGGCCCTGGCACACAGGCAACTGAAGGAACGCGGGTGGGTTTTAGTCAGTAAAAGTCTGACACGCCCTCACACCCCACTTCTCCCGCTCCGCCCAGAGCGGGAGAAGTTTCCCACCCAAAAAAAAGAAGAAACCATCTAAAATGCTGGTATTCAGTTGGATCCGGTTAGACTGTAAACTGTAAGCCGCCCCAACATAGTTGGGAAAAGGCTAGACTTGTGTGGTATAGGGCCCTGATGTTACCAGAGGCTCAGAATAGATCAATAGTGCTGCCAGGGGGCCAAAGACAAAGTAACATGCTATCAGCGAAAAAGATGATGGAATAGTCCAAAATGCGTTGGATTGACTAGGCTACCGAAAAACTTATGTCAATCGTGTTGAAAGTCGTTGTGGAAACACGAAACGCTTTGCAATGCCTCTTCATTTACATTCATCCCCTGCCGCTGATGTTACCGGCAGGCTGCTGGAAATTTGCCGTGGCAGGATCGAGGGCAGTCAAGTGTTCACATACTGGGCTGTCACTCACTTCGCGTTCTACTTTGGGTAATGGAGGACGTCGAAAGTAATTACAGCGTCAATGCTTTGTCTCCTTAGTTTATAGAACTATGTAAACTGTTTAAAACATACCGAAAATAAATAAAAGTCGTCCTCGTAGAAGATGTGTGGTGGATGATATCGATCCGCGAATTTTTCTACGCTTTTAATTCGTCAATTGGAGTATTTTCCAGCTGCTGATCTGGTTATCACAAGTTTTGTATCATCTGTGTATCAAAAATAAATAAATTAATTAACACGTAGGTGATCAGAATATCATGAAAGGGTAAAAATAACGCCTGATGTAATGAATTAGTACGGTCTACATTGTTGATGTGTAAATAAAAACAGCAGAGAATATGTCGGATACTCGGATGCTTGTCATTGCGCGCAATTTGTGGCCAATTGGGGAACTGGGTCATCGTGACGTTTATGAACTGGAAACTAACTAGTCATATAAACATCACGCTTATTGCCAAACGTGGAGAACAGATGTATATTCGAACATTTTGGTATAGGTACATGCTTTATTATGATGTGTGAAAAATTACGTGGTGACCTTCAGGGTATAATTGCAGTAAAGAATGGGTTTCATTTTGAAATTTCAACAACTTTCATTGCGTTATTTACATTGTTGAGCAGGCAATTTTTTTGAATTAATGAAGCAATGGATTAGCAATATACTTCAAAATCGTTCAGACTGATAGTTTGTAGATACAATTAGGGTTCTGTAGGTACATTTTCAAACACGGTTCTGATACATTATGTTGCTGATTCCGATTGTACTGTAACTTTTTCCATGTTTTATACTTAGTATACACACCGGCTCCCTGTGGTGCCGGACGTAAAGAATAGCACCACCCCATTTCTTCCCGTGGGTGTCGTAAAAGGCGACTAAGGGACTTACTAGAGAATGGGCAGCAGCGTTCTCTATGCATTTTAACACCATACTGCGATCGCCAACCCGCCTGCCAAGCATGGCGATTATGGCAAACACCCCTCCTTAGGGGGAGGCCTATATCCAGCAGTCGACGTCTTTTGGCTGAAATGATGATGATGATACTTACTATAATTATACTTACTTCTATTTTAGTCGAGGATAATACTGACTTACGGTGTGGAAAGCGTTTGTGAAAATATAGTTCGATTTCGGACCAGAGATCCTTGCTCGTGTTGCTTCCCTGTATAGGAAGAGGATGGCGCTATACAGCATCAGTTCTTTTCTCATATCACGTCACATCACACTAATATTATAAAGGCGAAAGTTTGTGAGTGTGTGTGTATGTTTGTTACTTCTTCACGCTCAAACGGCTGGACCAATTTTGATAAAATTTAGTATGGAGGTAGCTGACACCCTTAAATAAGACATAGGCTTTTTATCCCGATATTCCCACGGGATCGAGACTTACGCGGGTGAAACCGCGGGGAGCAGCTAGTTTTACATAAAATACAACGCTATCATCAGTAATGATTACCTACAAACCAATGAATACTGAAAATGGCATAAAGGAAACTACGATACAAATGTAATAAAATAAAAAAAAGTTCAACTACAATCGCTTCAAATTCAGCCAGACATTCCCAACATTTGTATACTTTTACAAACACACATACACATGGGCAAATCATTCAAGCATGCAGCATGCTTGAATGCTTTATACTGTACTAATATTCAGCCAATGCGGAAATGTATTGCGATGGGCACAATTTGATATCATTTAGTAGCTACTCGTGGATTGGTCATTGATAATGTGCTAGAGCAACGAAGGGGTAGGCAGAGGTATTCTATGGCCATTGGCCGGTCGCTAATCATAAAATAAAAAACCGGGCTGCAGCTGAAAAATTCCAGATGGAAAAACCCAATAACACTTGGCCCGACCCGGGAATCGAACCCAAGACCTCATGCTCAGCAGTAGCGCTCGCGGCCACTAGACCAACGAAGAAGTCTTACAATAATTATTGTCAGTCGAAAACAAACCCATCATTGGCAGGCAAAGTATGGCCATCAACCTAGTATTAGTTAATATTAACAAGGTCGATATGCCTTAGTTATGTAAATTTCATACTTGAACTAAATAATTAAGTACTTCTCTCTTATTCTTTTGTAGTGTTAAATCTTCACAAACGCAACAAGAAAATCGAGAATAAAAGCTTCCAAGAGTACTTTTAATTCCTTTGATATTAATTTAGACTTTATTTTTGTTTCAGGTAAATAACAAAAATGTCTTGGCTGTAATCCTGGCTAATATTTTCTCGGTAAGTTTACGAAATAGTTTAGTTACCGTGTCGCTTTGGAAAATCTGATTGCTTCTGAGTTTCCTAAAAAAAGGATTATGTTATGAGCAAATGCAGGATGGTGAGGTGTTATTAGATTTTCCATCCGGAATTTCTTTAGTAGCAGCCCTGAGTCTAGATTTGTAAAAAAACAAAAATAAAACATAACATAACAGCAAAAGGACTAGAAATTACATGATTTAGATTAACTAAATCATGCAAGTCATTTCTTATAAACAGTTTCCGCTTTTATAACAACTTGCCAAAGTCGGTTACACAAATTAGCGATGGAAATAATTTATTTTTTGTTTGATCATGTTTAGGTATTGATACTGATCACTGTATACCTACAATTTTAATTTCAACAAGGTTTTTACTTTTATGTTTTTAATAATATTATATATCTATTATTTTTTTTAGACATTTTGTGAACTTGAGAACGTTGTAGGCTCAATATACTGTAGATTTGTAGACCATTTCCTATTTTTTGAAGTACCTAGTACTTGTTGACGGGCCTACACTGTCCTTCACGTACCTATTAACACTGTAATTTGAAAACAGTGTAAAAGCAAATAATTTTGTGGAATTTCTTGCCAGCTCTTCTCCATAGGAAACGACCAATTGGAACTGTGCACCTAGCTTCTGACGTTTCATAAGAGCCCATGTAGGCTTATGTCAAATAAAACCTTTTTTATTTTTATTTCATGGGACCTACACAAAACTGGCTTAATGTGGATGTACTATAGAAACACCTCTGCCTAACAGTTCGGGGAATACTGGCGCGATGTTTTATATTACGTCGTAAAAGGATCAGATGCGGAGAAGCATCTATGTGTGCTTAGCCACTGTTGAAAACTTGTATTGCACAACAAAGAAAGAAAAAGCATTTTTTTTTTTTAACTTGTAATATTTACTGCTTTTAAATAGTGGAACAGCGGGGTAAACATCACGCTTATTGCCAAACGTGGAGGACAGATGTATTTTCGTAAATGTCGGTATAGGAACATGTTATGTTATGATGGTTGGGCAAAGTGGAAAAATTATATGGTGACCTGCAGGGTAATTGCGAATCACACCAGTAGTAACGATGGGTTTTATTTTGTCAGCTCAACAATATTCATTGCGTTGTATACGATGTTGAGCAGACGTATTTTTCAAACATATGAAACAATGGATTTGCAATTTCCTTCAACATTCTTCTGATTGTGAGTTGCAGTTTTCGATTGCATAATTCTAAATTTTCTATGGCCAATTAGAGACCATTTTTTAAATTATAAATTTATTTTTTAACTCAAACGCTTATGAACACTAATTTTTGCGTCAATCATCATGACATTTATTTAAGGTCAGTGCAACATGTCCTTTTCTTCCATACTTCTCTATTAGTCGTCCTCCCTTTCTAGCCATATCATCTTCCACATAGTCCTATCCATCACGATGATAATTATTTGAAAAAATTTCCACGGTCCATCGCCAATAATTAGTAGTTTACAATGAGCACTTATTTATAAATATAACACTTCTTCAACTGTCCCCAAACAAATCTATCTAAGGCATAACGGGATCACTCCAAACACAATTCCATTGTTTGCGTTGCCTTAGTCAATATTATTTCTAGTATTCATAAAAAACCCCAAAACATAATCCAATCACGCGATTCTAAACTTTATGACCTAGACGTAAAGTTGGTTTTTACACGCAAATGTCATTTGTAATGGATATTGATGTCATACTAACAACTATTTCTTTAGTGTATAACTCTAGTTTTTGAATAATTATTGCTACTCAATTATAAGATTTACCAACTATGTTATAAAGGTTATTATTCCGTACATTTGTGTTGGTAGGCGCTACTGTAAAGACAGGATGCGATGACTAAGCAATGAGTCAGATTAGGGGATAAAAATGTCTTTGGAATGATAATGAATGTAATTGAGCCGCTGAGATCGTTCTTACTCATAAAAGTCGTGAATAAAACGACAAATCCTGTATAAAATTACTCATGAACTTAATAAAACATAAATTATTTTTAGGGAGGTTATGCGAGAATTTTCTCTCTTATTGGAGATCGACATTCTTGTTATTGTGATATCTGAATCTACCTTACAGTACCTATATTCCGTCCCATATTAATACTGGTACGCCTCCTGGCTAGGTACACCTCTGCCTAACCCTTCAGGGATTACTGGCAGATAATGTTATAGTCGTTTAAAACATTTATGCAGTATAAAGTACTTCCCCGATCGTACTCCTTTACAAAGAACTCAACTATATCTGCCTAGCCTTTTCCCATGTTGGGGTCCGCTTCCAGTCTAACTAGATTTAGCTGGATACCAGTATTTTACATCGAGCGACTGCTTATTTGACCTTCACAACCCAGTTACTGGGTAACACTATACCCCTTCGCAAGACTGGTGTTCAGACTTTCGGGCTTCTGACTACCCGTAACGACTGTCAAAGATCTATGAATGACAGCCGGGACCAACGGCTTGACGTGCTTTCCGAGGCACGGTTGGGTCTTGGTATGTAATGATGGTCACCTATCCACCTGATCGATCGACAAATAACTCTGCTACTGCCAAAAAATTTGGTGCCAGCTGTTAGCTTTATAATGCCCGGATCAGAACCGAGCCAATTATTCCCCGATCCAATAAGAAACACTATCATATTAAATAAGAATCCTTATAAAGTCGAAATTAAATTTTCCAAGAACTTCCTCGAATACACTCGATTGAGGCAAGCAACATTTGGCGAGGTGTAGGTACCAACCTGTTCCTCTAAAAAACCAACTTTATTCCGAAGAGAATAAAGTTAATTTTCAAAGGAACAGTTTTTCTTTGGGAAGTCCATGACAGACGGTCGACGAAGTCTTATAATTGCTTTAAAAGTTTGGCAATTATTGAGTAAAGGATCAATTGGAACTGACAATCCAAACATGGCGGCTCCTTGCCTTTGTAAAGTATGTTAAGTATTAGGAAACTGTTTTTGTTGTTTGAATTCTCATTTAGAAAAATATACTTTAAATTGCTTAAAGCAGTATTCCCACACTACGCGGTTTTTACTCCAGGACTCGTCTGCTGTGGGACGCCCCCCAGCTAGATGGACCGACGACCTTAAAACGGTGGCTGGGACGGACTCGATGTGGAAGGCGGAGGGCAGGGTGTTGTGGCGCAGCCTGTTAGAGGGCTATGCCCAACAGTGGACTGCGATAGGCTGAGTTGATAGTTGGTTGAAGTTTTCATGAATAGAATTTCAACGGTATACAAATAGTATTCTAACAAGTTACTATCCCTACCCTGAGGCATCTTTCTAACTCTTTTTGCTGCGACAAACGAGTTCTCGCCCGTGGTGTGACAGTCAGCGATCAACTATTTTTATATGTTAGCAAGTCGTTCCTCGTCGGCGCGGGACAGGTGCTTAAGTCAACTTGTCATTACAAACACATTATATTGTATTGGAGAAACTACTCAATAGTTGTAAAAGTCGTTGACATTTCAACTAGCACAGTTGGACGGTAAATACTTGTATCATCCGCCAGACTATTTGTCACTGCCAAACAATTTGTTTTCATGAACTCCTTTAGGAAATAAATAGCATAATGGATTGAATTCTATCTTTGTAGTTTATTGGCTTAAGCCAGACTACAGACATTTTTAGTTGACTACAAATGATTGTTATGTCTAAAGATATTGGATTAATTGGATTACAAATTTGTTCAAATAATTATTTGAATATAACATCACGGCTGTATTCTCTGAAGGAATACGCAATGTTCTATTAATTGGTAACTAATTCTAACATTTGACCAATCAAGGGCTACCCTAGTGCCTACAGGCTTCTTGAAATATACTAGGTGTTAGCGTGAATTGACTTCCTGTTAATATTATCTGTAATAAATACAAAAACTACTGAGTTCCGGTTTTTCCGAGGATTAATTTAAATATCGTTGGGAGAGATTAGGGAGATTGATGATTATTGTTGCGTACATGTACGAGTGTTAGCAGAGTGATCTGTGTTTTATTTATAATTCTACGAGTCTATTTATTACGCTTTCTTTTTTTTGGATGGGAAGTTATCGAATAACTTCTCCGGCTCTGGACGGAGCGGGAGGGCGTGACATACTTTTACTGACTAAAACCCACCTGTGTTCCTTCTGTTGCCTGTGTGCCAGGGTCACGATATCCCTTTCGGACAAACCCGCAACCCTGGCAGGAAGTCTATTACACCTGGGGTAAATGAGAACGCATACGTTCCTATATAGATATGTAGTTAAACATTTGGTATTGAATTCACATCTAGCAGTAGTTACTTCCAAACACATTTACATTTTCCACCCACTGCTCAGATATTTTCATATTCCGAAGACTATAAACGTAGAAAAAAAACAGTCTGTTCAAAAATATAATACCAAAAATAAAAACACCAAAAATTCACTTTACTACAAACACGTAGGTACCGTTCGTGCGTTGTCCCGATTTATCTTCGCCCCGCGCCGACTGGGGGTGAATGCAAATTACCGGCGCGACGATGCCCGTCTGCTGTATAAATAAACTTATTGCTGTTGCTTCCATTGCTTATTTTTGTTGCTTTCGTTGTTTATTGTTAGCATGTGGCGTTTGGTGGTTTTAAGTCAATGAATAGGACGTAGGTGGCGTTTTTGACACGATTGTGAATCTGGAAGTGAAGTTGTTTTATTGTAGCTTAGTTCGCGGTTTTAAACGGGTGTTGGGACTGAATTATGGAGTGAAAATTCAGCAAATTGTTTACCTTTCAATGATGTTGTGTAATTATTACCTAACAAATATTACTGAACCTCTAAACGTCAAAGATAAGGCATTGAGAACCTCACATGCGCGTGGTTTTAGTAAATTCCCTACTCGATTAACGTTGGGGACGGCGATGAGTTTTACTTACCATTTAATCCATTATTATGATTATTAGATAAATATAAATAATACATAAATAGGAATTTAGGAAGTCTATATTTCCCGATTATGTTTTCTTTCAGCTGTTGATTTCGAATGTAAGCAAGAAATAGTAAATACCTAGGTACTTAGTGTACTGGAAATGTGACCCATATTGCCATTGATGTTTTTTAATTTCAAATATTCTTTTAAAGGCTTTTATTTGTAAAATTCTATACTGTGGCGTATTATGAAATTGCCATGAACGAAACCAAATATTTCGTTAATGTACCTACGAGTAATCCACGCACATAATTCAGTATCCATTGAAATTATTTCACAAAGGGTTACGTTCTAATTATTCAAATTTTTATAAATTATGTAGCTGCTGCCCGCGGCCTCGCACGCGTGGCTTTTTCTAACATAAAAGTATAGCCTTAGTTACTCCATATAACATCAGCTATCTGCTATCTGCCAGTCAAAGTCGCGTCAAAATTATTCCAGTCGTTTCGGAGATAAGCCTGTACAAATAGACAGACAGACAAAAATAAAAAAATACACTTTTTTTGTTAAAGTATCGTATATACTTCTGTTATTTTGACATTACAAATATACACCTTGTGAACCACATAGTACTGTAGTGGGTAGAATTTAATATATTTCTATAGACAAAGGTTTTTTAAGGTTCCGTACCAAAATGGTAAAAACCCTTATGGTGAGACTAAGTCTGTATGTCTGTCTGTCACAGCTGGATATCTCAAGAACTACTAATGCTATCAACTTGAAATTTGGAATAGTTTTAGATGACGTTTACCCAACTATTTTACAAACAAGATTTTTTTTTTTTAATATATCTTTTTTGCAACAGGGCCTGAAAGGGGGGGGGGGTCTTAAAAATTCAAATGGAGTCTACTAGGGCATGTAAGAAAAATGCATGCATGCATCTACATCATATGAAAGAGCGCTGTTTGCACATTCTCAAACATTTTTTTTTTAGGGATCATAGTTTTCGACTTTTGATGTAAAATTTTTAAAAAATACCGTTCCCCACTTTTCTCCGAAGTTTGCATAGAAAAAAATCTGAAATTATTCTATGTGATAGAAGTTTATGTAAAGATTACAGGAAAAATAAAACGATGTCTCTAAATAGCACAGTTTTTCAGAAATCATCAACATCATATATATGTACGGAACCCTCGGTGCGCGAGTCGCTCTTGACCGGTTTTTTTTTCTTTCAAGCTTCAGTTTTAATTTGTGTGAAAGCTCTGGCCTAGAAACAAGACGGATGAAGTTTGATGGCCATACCAATATAACATGTATATAAACAGTTCACACCTTTGCTCAAGGGCATAGGCATAACCTACAGAACACCATGTGCTATGACTATTATCCTTACTTACTCACTTTGCTTGTTTTGTCCTAATTTATGAGGCCAAAAAACCTAAATGCTTGTGCAAATAAGAATTCTTGAAATAGGCGTACAATTTCCGAGACCAAATATTTTTTCTTGATTACGATGTTGGTCCCTTGGAGAAAGTTGTTCAGTTTGTTGGTCAGAACCCTTAACATATGACGACACCTTTTTATTCATGCTGTATAGGTAATTTTCCGCGAAGAAATCCCGCCACCAAATGCTAAGAATAAAAGAAAAAATACATCCTCTGATAAACATATCGGCGACACGCCACAACATGGGGGGCGAGAGGAGGGGTAGGTAATCCGACACTAATCCTACATTACGACATCGAGGCAGGAGGCATTGAACCTCGGCTTAGTTATTTGTTAGGTATACATGCATCAGTAAATTGTGGCCTAACTGTGTCAAATTATGGTGTGGTGCAGTGCACTAGGCGGGTGAATAATTAGGGCTTAGTCTAAGTTAGGTTTCATAATTGGTGAAATTGCATGACGTGTACAAGCTGACTTTGAATTCATTTGCATCTAGATTCCAGGTGCTGAAAGTACTTATAGTATCAACAACTTTTACGTCGGACCCAAATGTGAAACATTCGGACCCAACTGTGAAACATTGGGACCCAACTGTGAAACATCATAATAATATATTATTATTATACCTTAAAAAAATACTAAAACATTTGAGAGAATATTAAAATATGAGTACTGTATAAAATTATAGCTGACTACGCTATACGCAATTTCCATTAATTTATATTTTATTTTTATGGAGATATTAAAAATACCCATACGTATCTGGCGAAATATATGGTGTACTAATACACCCAACCCTTTCGGGAATACAGAAGTGATGATAAATAAAATAAAAAAAAATATACAGATAACTGTAAAAAAATTAAATGAAGGAAAAAATATATAGATCAGGCTGAAAATGACCCTGACAAAAGCCTACAGCACAAAAGTGAAACGATTCTGTGTCTCATTTGTATTCAATATTTATAACGTGACATATAACAAAAAAATATGTTACTGGCTCCTTGAACATGGCGAAAGGTTACACCTACATTCAGGAGTAAATATTCAACAGAGGCCGAAGTCATGCCATTACTCTAAAATAGTAGGTACTGTAAAGTTTACCCGATTTTATACGAATAAAATGTAAAGGACTGACATAACTGACTAACGTTGTTATTTAAATCCTATTCGGAGCCTCCACCAGAATGTGAAGCTAAGACACACAAAACTTATGACATTTAAAATGGGAAGTAAAATTTCTTAAATGTGAATGAATAGTTCACATTGAAAAAATATTACACTGCTACATTTATTTATTTAAGTTAATGCAAATAAAAACTCTTTTTACAGTGCACAAAAATTATCGACCACATAATTTAGAGAATTAAAACAACTTAAGTGTTCAATTAAAATTAAACAAGAGCAAACAACAAAGAAATTACAACAAAGGTTTAAGCGAAATAGCTATTACTAACGAGCGACCATCGGTGACCGATCTGACCGTCCTTAAACGAAAGTGGTGGAGAATGTGTTTGAAATTGGTATGGGCAATACGTGTGCGAAGCGTCGTTGACAAGACTGTCCAGATCATACGCTGTTATCCCGGGTTTTCCACGCAAATGACTAACATGAACGTGTTCAATCACAATGCGATTGTATGACCTTTGGTCTCTGTTGCCTTCCTACTCTACTCACATGTCAACAGCGTGCAAATAACATCCTATTTAGCATATCACTTAGAAATGCCATAATAACGACCGTTAATTGACTCACACTATTATCATTATCAACTAAATTATTCATGTTACACAAATTATGTTTGAGTACCATATTAGCGCTGGCAAAAACCACGTGGTCAAAAGTGGATGAGGCGGTAAACTGGTCCATAATAGAGAAGACATGACGTCACATTATGACTTGACCGTTCTAAATAATAATTAGCCTATAATGTTCCAACGAGCAATGGAACTTCTCTTTCGCTTTTTATAAAGATAAACACAGAAGTCTGTTTTTCCAAAATTTACATACCTACCAAACCAACAGATGCCTCGGTTGTCAAAATTCAGGCAGAGTTATTTGATTTATTAATCGTTTGTCCCGACCCAAAGTTCGGTGAGGCTCGGAAAAATCTGGAACATCTACCTCTGTCATGTAATCGGGCCTAAACAAGTTTGGTCTGTAGGTAACTACTCATGTCAATAATTAGTGTTGTAGGCTTAAGAATAACCATCTGTTAATTGTTACAAGAGAACTTGTCAAAGCCGTTTATTATATGGTTATCGGTAGGGAACCCAAGGATCGCCACAGGATCGGAACTGCGCAGCTTGAATTTAGTGCAACCGTAACTGCTCTTTAACACAATAATCCTGTCCCAGTCATGATCATGACGAAGAGGCGCTTGTGGCTAAGTAATTATAGCCGCACAGGTCTATCGATCAGGTTAAGCAATGCTTGCCGCGGTTGCTCCGTGGATGGGTGACCATGTTTACATACCAAGAGCCCTCCGTACCTCGGAAAGCACGTTAAGCCGTTGGTACCGGCTGTTATTTGTAGATTTTTGACAGTTGTTACGGGTCGTCAGAAGCCCGAAAGTCTGACAATCTGTCTTACCAAGGGGTATCGTGTTACCCTGTAACTTGACGGCACGGTTGGCGCAGTGGTTAAGCGATTGACTGCTGCGCTGCGTGTCGTGGGTTCGATTCCCGCACGGAACAAATATTTGTATGACCTATAAGTAGTTGTTCCGGGTCTGGCTGTTTGTGTATGTGAGTTTAAATGTTTGTAAACGCACCCACGATACAGGAGAAATTCCTAGTGTGGGGCAACGTTTTTAAAAAAAAAAAGAAGAAGAAGAACTGAGTTGTGGAGGTCAGATAGGTAGTCGCTCCGAGGAAAATACTGGTATTCAGCTGCATCCGGTTAGACTGGAAGCTGACCCTAATATAGTTGGAAAAGGCTGGGCAGATGATGGTCATGATTATGATGGTAGATATAAATTCATGCCAAGCAGGTTTCGTTTAGGAAAACTTCTACGTTAAGAGAAATGGTCAACTTTACCCGAAACCTAATATAAGTATGTATCCCTATCGAGCATCGGGCATATGTGTACCTATTGCATGAGGTCCTGAGTCCTTAATTCGATTCCCGGGTCAGGCAAAGTGTTATTGTGTTTTTCCATCTGGAATTTTTCAGTAGCAGCTCTGAGTCTGGATTTGTGGCTGGTTGATGGCAATAGGCTTGCCCCTATTACATGGGAATTCAACATAACTCTCGAAATGTACCCTGTACTTCTGCCTAATCCTTCGGGAATACAGGCGTGATGATATGTGTTTTGTGTCTATGGAAGGTATTTCAATATCTTGACAGACAAAAATCGTCCATATAAGACCGAGCTAAAGTCATCATTCTTCATAAATAAACCACTCACTACGTAATGACCTGATTTCGGTAGTTCGCGTTCAGTCTAGCTATAAATCCGAGGTGTCTCCTTCGGACTGTCTACTCGGTCTAGCCCTAATTCGTCAAGGACATGTGTCCATTAAGACCTCCAAGGCGTTATTTATGTTTTGTATTAGTGCGTTCTAAGTTTGTATGGGACTTGAATGAGAGTCGCCGAGGACATGAAAGTATGTTGTGTTTCTTTTATTGTGATATACAATTTTGTTTTGGTTTACGTAAGTAGCCCAGCAACTTGGTCAAAGAAACCATGAACTGAACTTGTACATAATTATAACATCGTTTGTATTTTCCTAAAAATCCCCTAAGCTTAATTTAAACGGTGCGACTTAATTTCTGGTGGCATACCATAAGTTGAAGGAACAATAAAAACCGGCCAAGTGCGAGTCGGACTGGCGCACGAAGGGTTCCGTACCATTATCTATAAAAAAAATCACGTTTGTTGTATGGGAGCCCCCCTTAAATAGTTGTTTTATTTTAATGTAATTATTTATTTTTAAAGTGAATATATAACTAAATATTCTGTAAATATTTCAAGCGTCTACCTGTTGCCGTTATCAATATCGAGAAAAAACGAGCAAAAAAATCACTTTTGTTTTATGGGAGCCCTCTTAAATATTTATTTTATTCTGTATTTTAGTATTTGTTGTTATAGCGGCAACAGAAATACATCATCTGTGAACATTTTTACTGTCTAACTATCTCGGTTCATGAGATACAGCCTGGTGACAGACGGACAGACAGATAGACAGACAGACAGACGGCGGAGCCTTAGTAATAGGGTTCCCGTTTTACCCTTTGGGTACGGAATCCTAAAAATGACATCGTCTCAACAGTGTTTAGACGATGCATCACGTAAACGGGGCTTTACTTGTCACAAACAGGAATATATTCGTAACAAAAAAAAAAGAGTTTTCTATTAATGCTTTCCATTTGTCAAAATAGCACTACGAGTATACATAATCGACCTATAATGTTCCCACTGCTGGGACACAGGCCTCCACTCTGTGAGTGGGAGTGGGCCGTCATCCACCACGCGTGCTCAGTGTGGGTTGGTGGATGTCACATGTCTTCGAATTTTTGGTTCTAGGACATGCCGGTTTCGTCACGATGTTTTTCTTCACCGTTTTGAGAGCAGTTGTTATGAAATAATTTGCACAAAGTATCCTAAAATCCAGTAGACCTCTACACAGGTTTTTGCACGAAACACAACACTGGGTTTTAGGTGACAGCCTGCTACCGTATCGGATACGAGTAACAAAACTGAACAAAACAAGCCATTCCGTTCTGGCCAGTCTTTTATTTTATATTCAGCTGCCACAGCTACGCTTTTATTCCTAGAACGAATGGACACAATCGTATGAATGGAATTATGAGAGGCTATTTTTAAACTTATTCTGCGATACTAAAAAAGTGCACAAAACGAAACTACATAAAGGCTCTTTCTTACAAACACACGCGATATCGCGGCCGCGACATGCACCGACAAAGGAATTGTCTTTGTCGGTGCCTGTCGCGCCCGCGATATCGCGTGAGTGTGTATGAGCCTTAACTCCGTGTACATAACCAAAGACACCGACCACCGAAACTTAAGGCTCTTACAGACTTACGCGATATCGCGGGCGCGACAGGCACCGTCAAAGAAATTGTCCTACTAGTGTCGCGTCGCGCCCGCGATATCGCGTGAGTCTGTAAGAGCCTTTATAAAGTTATTTTTTTCTGTTTGTAGTGTTTTTTGGAAGTTGGTTATTTGAATATGTTATAAAGTAGACACCTATACGATAACAGTATGAAGGAATATAAACGCAAGGTTTTAATTCGAAAGTCTTTCCTGATTAAAGGCTCGTGCAGATAGGGCGCGACAGGCAACGCGACACTTTCCATGAAGTTTCATATAAATTGCGCTACAGGCGCCTGTATGCGGGAGCCTTAAGGCATTAATAAATTCCTTTATATAAATTCCAAAGGCAAAAAAGGAGTGAGTAAAAGTTAATTTTACTCCCTCCTTTTAAGCGTGACATCCCTTGTCCCTAAAGACTCAATTTAATTCTGCGAATTTTAATACCACGTTCTCTTTGATACATAAATATTGGCCGTCATTTCTCCTCATCAAACTGTCTGCTCCACGTATTCTGCAATCATATTGTCATCATACAAAAGCCTTAGATGGAAATAATAACAATAACTAATAGAATTTTAACAAGCAATCAATCGCAAGGGCAAATCACTTGATAGCCAGGAGCTGTTCGCGTGTCGGGTCAACAATGCTATTAACACGCTGGGTTTTTTTTAAATATTTTGTGTACTGATCGATAATTGCTGGTAGAGACTTGATGTCTAGTGCTGGTGTTAATTCTATGAATATTAGGCAGCGGGGCGTTGAACTGCTAATTCGTATTACCATATTAAGTCTACATGATTTGTGACCGAATTTAGCAGTCACGGATTAAGAATTTACTTATATATTCATGTAGTAGCATCATTTTATTACAGTTCTTTGTAAGTATTCGAAATTGATACAAATAGTCAAAAGCTAGGGATACTTGCTCGCCATACATTTAACGAAGCAGACACAATAGTAAACAATCGTCTTGAGTCATATTATTATGTGATTATGGAACAGCGTAAAAGTTAACTATGTTGTTGGTATTTGCCTGATTCCGAATACTAATCACGCTGTTACAATTTCTATACAAAATAATTCGATGGCGACTCGATAACAACGGAGTATAATCGCGGCTATCGTGTCCCGATCTCTAATTATGTATAGGAATGTAATTTTGCTAGACGTTCGTGCTAACTTGGCGACTTCAGACTTGTAGCCGACCACCGCATGCATTTATAAAATTAATGGGAAAAATGAGACTGATAACATTTTGGTGGCAGGACCTTAGGCGTGAAGTCAACGGCAGAGCACGGAGACGCCTCCTGCAGTCGCTGCTTTAGGCTGCACAGTCAACAGTTGCCATTAGGGATTCAAGAAGTGCCAAAAAGTGTCTTATGTCTTATAGAGAATTAGAGATACATTAAAAAATAAAAATATCGATTGCGATATATCGAAGAAAAACATCAATATGTATCGGTGAAAACTAAACACTATTTGTACTTTATTAAATTCTATTGTGTTTGTGTTTTAGTTATATAAATACCAAACAAAGAACATCATTGCTAATGTACCATCATAAATTAATAAAAATTAACACTCTGAATTCCAGCGGTTTTATGTTGTGGATTCAAGTGGCGACAACGGTGTTGCTATTGGAAATATTTAAATCGTATTGGATACATATTATGTACTTGATATTTTATATCGATATATCGAAATAATAGATATCGCCAAAAAATATCGATATATCGAACAAAAAATATCGATATATCGAAGCCAAGAATATCTACAAGCCTACTTGCCATATAAACCAAGTGTGACCGTTTACTTGCTCTTCTACACATGATGTTTAGAAACTGACGGCTTTGAATGCCGGGTCCGTGACTAAAGTTCTGACTATCCGTAACGACTGTCAACGATCTACGAATTTTCCAAGACATGGAGGGGTCTTGGTATGTAAATTGTAAAGATGGTATGGTATTCTGACCAACATCATCAATGACCAACAAGCTTTACAGGCATTATTATTCACATTTAAATATTGCACGAACTGCTTGCAATACATTATACAGCTCAGCTATGCAAGCAAAACGTGCATGTTTTAAGAATCACAATAATATACAGTGTAGTGTTCGGATCAGCTGCAAGTTCACTTAGTTTAGTGCAGTAACCCGTTTTCCACCAGTTAACTCTTGAGAGTTGTGGGGAATAATAAGTAGTATTTTTCTTAGATTGCTGTCTATATTTTGATCAGGTTTGAAGTAGTTCTGGTTAAGAGTAGGTCGTCAAAACTTCTCGAGAGCGTTGAACCAATTCAGGATTAGTTATACATCATCATTATCATCATAATTATTCTGCTAAGCCTTTTTCCAACAATGTTGGGTTCAACCTACAGTCTGACCGGATGCAGCTGAATACTAGTATTTTACATGGGGTGACTACTATGATATTACATGGACGGACTGAGTATGTTTTTTTGAAGTGAAAACTTCTTTAGGCGCGTTGAGCACTTTTTGGGTGAACATAAATCATGGAACTCGCGTCATCGTCACCGAACGCTAGCTTGACGATAAAATTCACAAGTTACTTAGTTTTCACTTGTATCGGCAGTCCCCAAAGATTGCCCTGCATGTTTTTTTTTTTGAAGACCCGTGTGCGTAAGGGTCCCAAAACCTACGCGCTAACTGCTACTTAACCAAACGTTGCGTATAGGTGCACTCATCCAGGGGCCCAAGTCTGCTATTTTTATAAATTCAGTCATTCCAACACGATCCCATTGTCATGCCATTGTCATTTTGCTAAAAGTTCGTAATCTGGTAAATTCATAATGGTCGATCATGTCAATGTTCTCGTAGTAGTATTGTGTTATTATAATGGCATTGTCGTATTGCCATTATTATAAAACCCATTAGTAGAAATGTCATTAATAATTTGTCATTATGTACGAGATTACCAATAAATGCAATTTATTTCAATGTAGTGTCAGTGGCCGACCATTGGAATGTCATAATGACGCCATTATAATAGTAGATTACCAAACTTGTCAAAATCAACAATTATGAAATCAATGATCGACCATTCTGACACTATTGTTATAGCAGACTTGAGGCCCAGTTAGGTCAAACTAACGCTGGTTAACCTGTTCAATTTGACTTTCCCGTAACTGTTCGTTGTCCCAATCCGGGATTGAGATACTTTTCATCAAGTATTCGAATCAGAGCAATAGCCCGTAAAGATTCTTGCCTATGATCCAATAAATGAACAAATTGTTTCGAGAACCTTCCAGGGCCTTCGTTTAAACTTTTTTGAGGTGACGGAGGACGCAGAGGACAAAGGACAGCCCTGACCTAAGTTCAAAATGGTTCAAAAAGTTTTTAAGTTACTTGTATTACTTGTAACTTTAAAGTTAAACGATCTATTAGAAAATCATGTTCGGACGATTGAGTGATATACAAAACATTTTGGTCAGATGTTCTGGCTATAGGCTCAAAAACTGGCATATATTTGGTTACTTTATTTATTTATTTAAACATCTCGCACACAATTAGGTACAAAGGCGGACTTAATGCCTTAGGCATTCTCTACCAGTCAACCAAGGGTGGTGAAGAGATAACATGGCGGGTGCTCTGATTGAGAGAAAATAATAATATTAGATAATAACATAATTAATTATAAATAAAACAGGTGCACAAATACGAGTACATAAATAGGTTATAAAAAACGCGTCGATGCGTGTTTGATGGAGTTATTTTTTCACCAGGAATCTAGGTTCTTCTTCATCAGTGCTAAACGCCACTACTAGTTCTTGGAATTCAAGATGTCACATGCCTCAACCAGCACCCTAGTTACACAACAAACTTTTAATCATAATCCGAGGGTTTTGAAGTAAATTCCTAATCCATTGCTTCATAGGTTTGAATAATTCGTCTACTCAACCACGTAAATAACGCAATGAACATGGCTAAACTATCAAAATTAAAGGCATTGCGATCGATGTGCGTTACGCAATCACCCCGTAGATGTAGGCTATCATTAAACCTAGGTAAACGTGTATCATCGTCAACCCCATCGTTGCTTACCATCGAGAGAGACAGTAGTCAAACGCACGCCTATTCAATATGAAGACAAAAAAACGAGCTAGCCTTGCAGTAGTCGCATGATGTGTAACATCTGATATCTCACCTTGGTAAAGCTATAAGCAACTGAGCAGCGACAGAAATTAACCTCAACATTTTAAAAAGCTAAATTAAATACTAAAATAATTATTCATTACTAGTGGTCGCCCACTGGTCGAAATTCGACCCCCTCTACTTACAATCTATACAGAACTATTCAATGAGTACCTACACTAATTCTATGCTGAAGCTGTCACTTGCTGTTACACATTTCCGTCCCTTCACGAAATCCCTCCCACAGAAAGCGATTTTTTTTATGGGTAGTATTATCTATTCTGATGTTACCCATACAAAAAAAAAAGATAAAAAACCTGGTAAATCAAAACAAAGTTTTAGTGGTCCTTTTCTACAAACAAACAATTGTCACAGGCAATTGGGAAGAAAAAAGGATGTATTGTCATAAAAAGACTTGGCAGAACAAAGACTACTTTCAGTCGGAATTCAGACGACGTAATGACACGCCCGAGGCAGTTCCAACTTAGTACAAAGTTATCACTAGTTTATTTCCATGTCAAAAGGACTCGTCTATTGTATAGACAACTAGTGTAGTTTCCGACTAGGTAACTAATTTTTTTTTAGTCTTGGTTGATTTTATTAAATATGATTTAATATAAATTATATTGTTTTTATTTTTGAAAAAAAAAAATATTGACATTAAATAAGAAGTTACATTTTCATTTGAAGCCCTGACTCCTGAGCTATTATTATATACACACAGTAAAATACAGAGAGATACGACATAATTATAATTTTAGTACAAAGGTACTTACTGCTTATTTCTTAAGAAATTTCTTCCAGCAGACCTGCGAAGGGAGAAATGAAAAGAAATGTAGACAATAGTGAGAACAAGAAGAGAAAAATATGACTGTAAAATATGATGAATATTGTTATTGTTTTTTTTATTAACACGTGTAACCAATATTTAAGTTGTGGTGATACTTGTCGGTACAGTTTTTTTTGGA
Source organism: Tiliacea citrago (assembly GCA_963921375.1). Lineage (NCBI taxonomy): Eukaryota > Metazoa > Arthropoda > Insecta > Lepidoptera > Noctuidae > Tiliacea > Tiliacea citrago. The sequence continues at coordinate 25,267,823 of OY992783.1, forward strand.
AAACTAGGTTTTTAATTACTATTTTATAGAAGCTTTTAGAGTAAGTGTCAAAAAGATTCATGGTGTGTAGATTTTGAATAATATTGGTTTGAAAATTACTTGATTTTGTATTCAAAATTGCAATATATTTTTTTTGTGATCTGGACTACACTGATAGTAGAAAAACGTAGCGTTGGAAGGCCACTCACAAGGTGGGACGGATGACCTAGTGAAGGCCGCAGGAATCCACTGGATGCGGGAAGCACAGAACCGGTCGAAATGGTGGTGCTTGGGGGAGGCCTATGTCCAACAGTGGACGTTTTCGGCTGAAATGATGATGATGAACAGAAATAATACAGCTTTTATGGCATTAAAGTTGCTTTCTATTCGTCTGTTCATTTACGGTTCCGATTTACGGTTTGACACACGTATTTATTTCGGGTTTGCTAGATTAGTTTCGAACTTAATCGAAGAGATCAAGGTCTATGAACGTTGCTTAGCTTGGTCTTTTACTTACAAGAACGATAAAAATATTCAAGAACGATACTTACATAAGTATGGCAGCGACCAGAGGCGGCTCGTCATAAAGAGCGCTGGTGCAGTGCACTCCCACGAAAATAGCATAATCTATATTTCTTTATTATAATCCTATACATACATTCTTTCTACTATGCCCATACGCATACAATAGCAGTTTACTAGAAAACCATTTCCTACGCGTACATTTGGCGTCAAGTTGTAACGTGTGGAGCGCCAGCGATTGCGCTCCTATGAAACAAAGTTCAGTACGATTTCTAGCACTGTATTCAATGAGTGCGAAAGAGAAATATCGACACAGTCCGACGCGTGAAACAGAAGATTTTGTATGAGAAGTTAGCCTAATTTGGAGCGCCGCTCACGCGCGACGTTGCCAAACGGCGGCGCAAGGCGGCCGCGCGCGGGAATGCGATCTATGCCTATGCGCTGTTGTCGATCTTATGTAAACAAACGGTCGGCTCAACTCGGCTGTCAGTAGATTCGCAGTGTTTATTCTAAATAATTATTAAAAATAGTTTGTGCGCGACATTTGTATTAAAAATGGAACAATACAGTGTATCTTTTATTAAAAATTGTGAAAAGACTCGAAATGCGTATCGAACTGAAAGCTAAGGGACCACCACGTCCCGATATTGCACTTTCTCAAAAATGTGTTACGAAAAATAAATCTTTTACGCGTGGTTTTAAATCTGAACAATATTTCAAAACACCTTGGTTGTGTGGATGTGAAGAAAGCAACAAATTATTTTGTTTCCCGTGTCTGGTGTTTGGAGCTGGCGCCGGCAGTGGTGGTGAATCTGCATGGACGGAAACGGCCGTGTTGACGATTTAGCGCATCTTTCAATAAAAGTGAAAAAACATTCGCAATCTCGATTTCATATCTTATATGAAGTGCAATTGGCATCTATCGGCCGTCAAGATATTCGTAAGGCGCTCGATTCTGCGTATCGAAAATCTATTAGAGAGTTCAATGAACGCGTTGATGAAAATCGATAAAGATCGCCGAATGGATTTTCTTTACAAATAAAATAAATGGTAAGCTCTAGGTTCTACGTTTCTTTTTTTAGTGAACCCCCACAAATAAATGTCACGAGCCGCCTCTGGCAGCGACCTTATGCTAAGTAATACATGTTTCCGTTTCTATGTTGCACTTGAAGTTTGACAGTTGTGCGAAAATGACAGAAATAACGCTTCTCCAAAGTACGTGCTAAGAGATGTTTATAGATCTCGGCCTTAGTCTGAGCTCATCGTGTGACGTAAATATTAATAACAGATACTCAGAACATTTATCGCTAAAGAACTTGCACTAGTCCGGTTTTTTAAATTATGCTGTCTCCGCCAAGCATCCTACTTTATTAATACAGGGCCACTTCCCCTTACTAATGAATGCAGCTCCACTCTCCTTGCGCTGCTTATCAAAAGCGTCTCCGTGTCGGACATCTTACGTCCATTCAAATGCAATTTTCTGTGCTGCTACAGGATCATCAAGGGGCCATCTTTATTTATGGCAGTGTGTCTTTAAAGCTAGGTAATATTATGTAAGTTACAGTAGCAGCCTCTTTCTATCCCGGTAACAACTTGCTCGAGAACGGGTTACCTCGCACCGTACTGAGCGGTGTTTCGGAACCCCCGATTCGCCCCCCCCGTCGTCGCAGCGCTATGATTTCGACGCATTGATTGCCGTGTGGCATACCATGGATATTTGCATGAAATACGACGGAGCGTCAACGCTCAGTCGTCGCAATGCATCTGTGTGGCGTCTCTGTATTCTGACATACCATGTGCGGCTTATTGGCGCTGATGTCGTGGGAATTCTTGTTGAAACAAAAAAATGTTAACTACGTTCGCGATTTAGGTTAAACCAAATTTTTTTGTAATGTTTTTTATCTTATAATATATTAAATACCTGTAATGTGACTATGTAGGTACTTATTTAGTAATAGTAAACTCAAGTAGAGTCGTTCTGAAGAGACGCCGGTTGGAATTGAAGTCGTTACCCCTGTTAAGTCGACTAGAAACCTTAGAAAGTGTTTAAAGTCAAAGAGCCCCACAAGAGTAAGACCTACAAGAATAAGTTGACTATTAGAGTTTAAGATATCGTCGAAATACAGCATGCCAGAGTAGAGTACGTCGAAAATTAACTCATGTCGGATTAGCATTGTTGTCGAAGAATTATGTCGTAAAAAACACATCGTTTCGTAGTCATGTCGAAGAAACGCTTTATCGGAGTACATCAGTACAGTAGTGTCGAACTTAAGACTCTTACAAACACACGCAATATCGCGGGCGCGACATGCACCGACAAAGGAATTGTCTTTGTCGGTGCCTGTCGCGCCCACGATATCGCGTGAGTGTGTAAGAGCCTTTAAGATATTTCGAACTTAAGTATTGTCGAAATAAAGACGTATCGGAGTCTCATATTGTCAAAATAAAATCTTGTCATATTACGGTTTGTCGAAATTCAGTTTGGCAGTCTTTCTGTAGCTTATGTCAATCCTATACATTTTCGACTTTTCCGTCATCGTTCGAATGCCACTTTGGCTAGACCCTCAGTACTTTAGTTTTTCTACTCCTATTTTCTTATAATTACTGCCTTTCCTAATTCAAACCCTACTTTTGAGACCATTAGAAGTCCAAGATCTATTTAGTATGTAAGAAATTAACTTCCTTGAATCTAATAAACTGGCAGATAGTTCTCACCAGCGTAACTATGCCAAATTAACCCTTACGTGTTCAGCATAAGGTCTATAATGGGGTAAATTGGGTAATATTAAGGATGCACCCCAAAAATGAGGGTAACGACTGAAGTTTCCAATGAGGGTAATTGGGGGAAGTTCATGTGAAGAACTCGAATGTATCTTGGAGTAAGCGTTAGTTTTATTAGAGGCTGGAGTAGGTTGGCTATTCCTTCTTGGGAGCTCTTGATTCACTGGCTTGATTAAGTTAAGATGAATCTGTGTGCCCGGAGTCTGGATTTGTGCTCGCCCCCTATTACATAACATAACTAGCGAAATGTTGGTGTACCATATAGGTGGTACGCCTCTACCTAACCCTCCGGGAATACAAGCGTGGTGTTTTGTTTTAGAACTATGTATTTATATTCTGTTTTGAAAGAGTACTACTCTGTTTTTGTAAAGTCGTCATTGTTTTAGACTACGTGAGCCCGCGATAAAGTTTTAATATTCTTACAGTACACAGTTAATAACAGTAACCAGCAACCATTATGTCCTTCAGGTACCAAGCCATCTTGCTGTTTGAAAAATCGGTTTGGCGGTAAACACTCGTTTAATGACAGACTGACCTATTTTCGATTTCATTAATGCCACACCACCAACCCGCCTGCCAAGTTGTGGCGATTATGGAAACCTCTTTGGGGGAGGCCTATGTCCAGGAGTGGACGTCTTTCGGCTATAATGATGACGATGAATTAGCCTTTCTGTTTCTTTAACGTGAAATAAGCTCTTGGCAGTGCAGATATCCTCAAACCTATTTCTATTAAGAGTTCATTGAACTACTTATTCGCTGGAAGAGTAAAAAATAATAATCCAAGGAATAGTTTACTATCGTAACAGTTTGTCCGTGTCATAAACAGGTAAGGACAAGAATGCAAGCTGCCATTGCAAACCCGGAGGTCTAGTAACCCTCAAAGAGAAACAGCGTCATGAAGTTTGTAATGACATGCCAGCTCTTGAATTAGAGTGCATCTGGTTTGGACATAACTTAAATCCATTTTAAAGTTCATTGTGCTCCAAATCTCTTAGGCAGCCCGCACTAGGCGGGTTAAATGCCACGACGATTGTCAAGAGTACCTTTTATATATTTTACAGAGACTAAGATTATAAAATTCAAAGCATTTATTTCAATTAAACCATTTTCAGACACTTTTGAACTGTCAAGGAGTCGGTCAATCAAAAAGAAGAAGCGCATTCCAAAGCCAAGTTGGTTCCTATGGAGAAGAATGGGCAAGAAACTCCATGGACACTCTTTTAAGTCAAAATATTGTTAAAAAATATTTCCATTTAACTATGAATGTTTGTAAAGATGTTTGTACGCGACGTCCTGCGTGAGCGATGTAGAAGCGAGCCGCAAAGCGGCGCGGCGCTGTGCGAAAACAACAAACAGTCGAAACCTATTGACGTAGCCTACGTGACCATACGCAAGTGGGGTGCGGTGCGGCGCGAAAGTTAGTTAGCGAACGCGATCAGTTGGCTTGATATTTTCGCGCGAACTGAATGCGGTGCCGCATGCCGTCGTGTTTTTGTTTGTCGGCGGCGTCGGTGGCTGCAGCGCTGGACGGTTCGCGTGCACGTAGGACATAGCCACCGCGTCCCACCGCATCGCATTGAATTCGCGTGTCACCGCATAGAATCGCTTCATAATCGCGTTCGCTTTGAACCGCCTACGTAAGACGTAGCGTAACTCAATGACGCATGAACGGCTGAATCAAGGATAAAATTTCGCACATAGAGAGATCATTGTCTTCAATTAATACATACAATGCTTTTCATCCCGATAAAAGAACTGGTTTTCCTAGGATACGAGTGAAACTGGGGAACAACGACCTACTAGAAATATAAAAACAAAGAAAGTAAAAAACTAAAACCCAACTACGACAAAAACGCCAACTTGAAAACCTTCCAAACACGATATAAATCTAAAATCGGTAACAGTTTACATCCATTACGAGTACGAGCCGCCATGTTACCTGCCAAGCCAATAAACCGCGGAACAACATGACGCCGCCAACGATACCTAGGAGTTACGAGAGAACAGATGAACATACATAGATCATCATCATCATTCATCATTTCAGCCGAAAGACGTCCACTGCTGGACATAGGCCTCCCCCAAAGTGGGGGTTTGCCATAATCGCCACGCTTGGCAGGCGGGTTGGTGATCGCAGTATGGTGTTTAAATGTATAGAGAACGCCGCTGCCCATTCTCTAGTAAGTCCCTTAGTCGCCTTTTACGACACCCACGGGAAGAAATAGGGTGGTGCTATTCTTTACGTCCGGCTCCATACGGTACACATACATACATAGCCGGTTCAAATCATAACCCTCCTTGGGCTTTGCCGCAGTCGGGTACTCAAACATTTTACATTAACTTTTTAAATGAACGACAGAAATAAGTTTTTTGTCTGTTGCCGCAGATTTTAGACTTTGTGCATCAAATTATGAAATTGTATTAATTTGACAAAGAGGAGAACAATGTTTTGTCTCAACGTTTATGGAAAGGCTTTAATATAGTGCTAAGTGCGTCCGACTGGATTTACTCTTAAAATAATATTATATTTTTGATGTGTAACATCTTCTAGATCTTCTAACATCTTCTTTCGAGATAGATAGAGAATCTAGATTTCGTGAACAGGGACGGAAGTGAGTAACAGAAAGTGACAGCTTGAGCATGAAATAAGTAAGTACTTTTTAATAGCATTTAAATTACTAAGTATTTAATAATAGCATGGAATGAGTAAATACCATATAGGTTGTAAGTAGACGAGGTCGAATTTCGACCAGTGGGCGACCACTAGTAATTAATAATTATTCGAATAAATATTTCAGTATTTTGCTTTTTAAATTTTGAGGTTAATTTCTGTCGCTGCTCAGTTGCTTATAACCAAGGTGAGATGTTAGATGTTACACATCATATGCGACTGTTGTAACGCTCACTCGTTTTTTTTTTTAGACAAAAGCTACTTACTCGGAAATAGGTTTCATTCATCACAACATAGTTACAAATGTCTGTCTTTGTTGGAAAGCTTTTGTAAAATAGATTATTTTCATGCATAGAATTTGATAGCAGTTAGGTTAGTCAGTAAGTACCTTGGAAAAGGATAAAAGTTTCTTTCTTTAGACAAAACTTCTCATTACATACAAGTACGAAACTGGCGAAATGTGTCTGTAATTTTCATTCGCAGTTCTGTCTAGCCCTTCTAATCTTCGCGCCCTAGCCGTGATGTTATAAAACTTTATCACGCTCAGCGAATTTCAATTCCATTTCTTAAAACATTACGAGAGCATCCGTGTTAAAGCCACAACAACAAAGGTTACGTTTGCTTCCTTGACGTTAACGTAAACTTTGACGTTGACGTTCACGTTCGAGTGAAACGTTTGTAACTGACACTCACATTTAACGAGAACCCAACGCGAGATGACATGCTTTCATGCTCATCAGGAAGATTATTGTTATTGCAAAGATCGTATCCTTCATACACATGATAAACATACGCCTTCTGCCCATGGGGGTACTGCTACGCTCCTTAAATACTCCTTTTGCTTCGTTTACGTTCATACATCTGGTCATACATGCACTCCTGACCTTTCTGAAGAACATCACCAATGAGGTCACTGTATGTCCTTCTAGGGCGTCCCCTCTCATCTTTTATCATCGTTCAAAAAAGATTTTTTATGCTTCAGTGCTTCGAAATCACACTTCACTTCACCGGTTCCTAAAGCTTAGAGTGAAATCAGGGACATAACGAAATTCCAGGCAACTCGTTTTTAGGGTCCGTCTGTCTGTCAGCGGGTTGTGTCTCATGAACCGTAATAGGTAGACAGTTGAAATGTTCACAAATTGTGTATTTCTGTTGCCGATATAACAACAAATAATAAAAATAAAATAAAGTTAAAAATTAAAGGGATTCCCCATATAAGAAACATGGTTATTTCGTCGTTTTTTGCTTACGGTAGTACGGAACCCTTCGTGTGCGAGTCCCACTCGCACTTGGTCGGTTTTTATTATTATATATATAGGAGTATATAGGATATACAAAAAAAAAGTCGATAGGCTAAAATCGATGTTTAATTTTTTTTTAAATACTGAGTCAATCACTTATACTCCATTTGAAATAAGATAAGACATTTAAATAAACTTTTATTCCAGTCCGTTCAACCGATTTTGACTTCTATTGCTTTGATGGCATGACAAATGGCAGCTGTAATAAACAGTTGGTATTTTAACCACGTTTTTGCTTTTAATGCCATCCTCATGCCTACGGAATAGAAGTGAAATTCGGTTGAACGGACTGTAAAAAAGTTTAATTTAAATTTCTAATCTTATTTCAAATGGAGTATAGGTTACTTACTTTCTTTAATCAGTTTTCAGCTCACAAACAAATCTCATTTTAACTCCTCGAGCAAGTTAAAAATCTACTACTGTCCATTGATACCAGAACGTAAACCAAACGTAACCATAACCACATCTGCACCTCACAACTTACACAGGAGCTCCTCAAAGGCTTCTACCAAATATCAATCGACACAGACAGGACTAATCCGATTAGCAACATATTGAAATAACTTGTTGTGGTTTCAAACGTGACTTATCGAGAATGTGCATGGTCGGTGACTGGTTACTGGCTGTTGGTTGTATTCAGTGAAGTGTAATAATGTATAGGGTTTGTTGGTTGGTCGACGGATTTGGAAAAGCAGTGTTAACGAGTCGATGGGAATTGGTAGATAGATAGATATAGAGAATACTCTTTATTATGTACACCATAAAAATTACAAATATAAAAACATAATTAAACTTATCTATATAAAGATATTCAATAATAATCATGAAACAAGTGCAAAGAACAAAAAAAAATGTTTTAGGAGAGAGATAGTGTTGGTAACTTCTAGCTAGCAATTGAACAGGGTTTTTGGTATAACAAATGTATGCTAGAACTTGAGCTTTCATTTGGCTTTCTATCGGGCAAAATTGAGGTCAACCGCAACCCAATTATTTAAAAAATAAAAATAACTTTTAATGTAGATTCATAATCGTCGTGACAGCCAGGCTACAGGGGAAAAACCGGTCAAGTGCGTGTTGGAACACGCACAATGAAGGGTTCCGTAGTTGGGATGAATTTTATCCCAAAAACAAACGTAACATTGTAGAAAAACATGTTCTCCCATACATTCTAACCGCAAATGTAAGTTTGTACCCGCACAATATTTAAAGATTTACCATGTTATTATCAGACCATAGACTTGTTATAGGTTTTCCTGTAATCTATAAATATAGAACTGTTTTCTGTATTTTATTCAAAAATTTTGGGTGAGTAGTGTCGGAGATAGATTAGTAGGGTAAATGGTAAATTTTCATTACTTTTAAAAATAACTTTTAAAACTGTGTATTTTAAAATTATAAAAAAAAATATTGTAGACCCTCACAGTAACCCTTTCATTTAATAAACTTTTTTTTTTCTAATTTGTCCCCCAAAAGTGACCCCATATTCAAAATTCATTTATTTGCGTTACAAGTCCGTGTTTGGGTCACAGAAATTCATATGTGTACCAAATTTCAATTGCAGTTCATGGTCCAATGGATTCAGAGCAAATCGGCTGTGACAAAGTCAAAGTCAAACCATTTATTTCAAATAGGCACATAAGAGGCACTTTTGAACGTCAAAATTTACAAAAAAAATAGTGACAGACGGACAGACAGACACACGAGTGATTCTAAAAGGGTTCCGATTTTACCTTTAAACAAAAATCAAGACTATTCTTTGCTATCTTACCGAAAACAACATGATAGTATAAAGAAAGAGGTTCTGACACAAACGCCATTTTAATTGCTTTGTGTTACTTTATTCGTGCTACATTATGATAGTAATTAACAATATTATGTTCCTCTGAATTCAGAAACCACTTGTGAGCACCGAAATGAGGTACCACAATTACACGATGTAGTCCTATGTTGATCTCCACACATATTAAATATTCATAGCTCGTTCCTGCTGGACAATGGAGCTATCCTGATTGACGGCCGGAATTGGGAAACTTAATTATGTTTCGCTTTACGAGGACTCGTAAAAAACGGGTTAGGTATTATTAGGTTTCGGCGAAATAAGAAGAGGATAAGAGAAATTCCTGAAGAGTGTTGAAAGTAGAGGATTTTTTTTCTTACCTATACATATTTGGAAAGGCGCGTGTACCTTGGGGTCTACTCCGAAACGTTAAACCGAAGTATCGGCCGTTTTTAACTTCCTTTTTTGACTTTGAATCCATACCCGACTTAAAGTCACAGTTTTGACTTTGGCTTATCTTTTTGACTGTCGTTTTTTAGGGTTCCGTACCCAAAGGGTAAAACGGGAACCCTATTACTAAGGCTCCGCCGTCTGTTTGTCTGTCTGTCCGTCTGTCTGTCTCTGTCTGTCTGTCTGTCACCAGGCTGTATCTCATGAACAAAATAGTTAGACAGTTGAAATTTTCACAGGTGATGTATTTCTGTTGCCGCTATAACAACAAATACTAAAAAACAGAATAAAATAAATATTTAAGGGGGCTCCCATACAAAAAACGTGATTTTTTGGCTCTTTTTTGCTCGATATTGATAACGGCAACAGGTATACGCTTGAAATATTCACAGAATAATTAGTTATATATTCACTTTAAAAATAAATAATTAAATAAAAATAAATAAAAATATTTAAATTTTTATACAAAAAACGTGATTTCTTTGCCATTTTTATAGATAATGGTACGGAACCCTTCATGCGCGAGTCTGACTTGCACTTGGCCGGTTTTTTCTTTTCTTTTGCCGTAGTCAGCCATAGTTAGCCGTAGTCAAGCAACGGCCGAACATTTGGCTAATACTTCGGTTAAACACTTCGGAGTAGACCCGCAGATCTTGCCCAATGTAATGTTATTCGGCAGGTATAAATTTGGACCCTGTCAGTCAAAATAGGACAGTTTATTCATTTTTGTTGGTGGTGGTGCTGGTGTAGTGGTGTCTAATTAGTTTCTGGGTGACGGCTCTGAGTGTGGAAATTATGACTACATTGTTGCATTGGGTTCCCATCTGTAAAAACAAATGTAAGTGGTAATAATAATAATAAATCAATGTTAAGAAGATTCTGCCTTGTTGGTCTAGTGGTCGCTAGAGCTACTTGCTGGGCATGAGGTCCTGGGTTAGAATCCCAGGTCGGTCAAAGTGTTATTGGGTTTTTCCATCAGGAATTTCTCAGTAGCAGCCCGGAGTCTGGATTTGTGTCCGGTTGATGGCAATAGGGTTACCACCATAGACTTAAACATAACAGGCGAAAATTATTTCTTTCAAATAGGCACATAAAGGCACTTTTAAACGCCAAAATTAATTTAAAAAAATTTGAATTGATTCTAGTCGCCCCTTCCAAAAGGTAGTTTCGTATCGAGATGAACGGGCAAGAAACTCCACCGTCACTCTTTTGAAATGTGATACAATTTTTTTTTAGTTTATGTACACCTTTACCTAATCCATCGAGAATTACAAGCGTGATGTGCAGATATGTGGTCAAATATAGTGCTCGCTAACCTATTTCGATCTCTATTTAAGTTACCCTTTTCCTCGTGTATTGAAGACTCCTAGGCTAGCTACATACACACATGTACATAGGTACAGCAAGGAATTTTCAGTCTACAAAGCATTTAACAAGATTAAGACAAATCGATTGACGCAAGAATCATAAAAAGCGGCCCACGCGTTTGGTCTCCATAGCGCCACAACGGAGCAAACATACATAGGCTGTACACATGACCCTCCTATTCGTCGCGTAGTCGGGTAAAATTGTATACTGAAATACACACGAAATCACAAGTATCACTACGCAACTACAGAGCAATTTGTAACATTACAATCGTCGGATTCGATCACGCGGACCGCAGTTAAATTCCCGAGTGTTAGATTTTACAATGTATCATCCAGTAGGTAGGTATATAGTATTGCACACGTTCTGTGGTCACATATCGCGTTCTATATGTTAACAAATATTCTATAGATAAAACATAACGGAGCGAAGTGCTTTACAAATTAAAGCACAAATTTTAAAGAAAAACACTCTTTTCTTCCCAACACTTTTATTCCGCAAACTGCACACAACTCTCTCTCACAACTCTGCAGCACTCTTTCACAACTAAACGGCGACTGCTTTTCAACTAAAGACTTTTGCCCCACTCAGAAATAACGATAACATCATAACCGCTATTTCTAAGTGTTGTCAAAGTAAAATAATACATTCAGTTTGCCATAATGAAAATACATTTAAAAGTTTGTTACAACATTAATAATTTGTACTTTAACAGTGTTGCCACAGTGGATATTATAAATTCGGTATTAAATAATACATTTTTAAAAATAAATCAAAGAAATCACGACGAAATAAAGTCCATCCATCAAACAAATGACATTAATCCTCTGTTCAAAAAATGTCTCCCCATTTCAACTAATTAAACATATTCTCGCCTTTTATTTAAAACGACACACATGTACTTGTATTAAAAAAAAAAATATTTATCCTCGTTGCCACTCCCTATTATTTTCGCAAATTAATTTTATTTGAGGGTAGTCGAATAATTATGTACTTTCTCTTCTCCATTGCGTATACAAATTAATTGACATCACTTCAGATTAATGAGGAAGCTTTTTTTTTTTTATTACAAACCATTATCTTGAAAAATATTGTTTTATTTAACAGCTACACAATTCGGGCTGTCCACCTTTTGTTAGCAAAAAGAAAACGTAAGACTTATTATCCTCATCATCTGCCTAGCTTTTTCACAACTGTGTTGGAGTCAGCTTCCAGTCTAACTGCAGCTGAATACCAGTAGTTTACATAGAGCGACTGCCTATTTGACCTCCACAATCTAGTTATTAACTGGGTAATACGATACCCCTTGGTAAGACTGGTTGTCAGACTTTCAGGTTTCTGACGACCCGTAACGACTGTCAAAGACTCACGAATGACAGCCGGGACCAACAGCTTAACGTAACCTATCAAAACAACACATTCTAACTACTTAAGCGATCATAATCTTTAGGGCAAAGTGGCATACGACCACGGCTGTCTTCTGAACATCACTATGAATATGTATTAAATACATTAAAATATATTACGTGTAAGTTGTTTATTTAATTGACGATAAATATTGAATAGTTTGTACATAATAATTTCAGATGAGAATATTTTCTTGTTTCATACTTTTTAGAGCGTCATTTTTCAGTAGTCGGGTTTTAGTTTTTGAACTTTTTTTTTTAAGACCATAGACTTCTAATAGGTTTCTTGTAATCTTTAATAAAGAACTATTTTCTAGTTTATTATTTTTCAAAATTTCGGCTCACTTCTTTCGGAGATAAGGGGGAAATGTTCAATTTTCATATATTTTCTTAAATAATTTTAAAAGTATTTATTTGAAAATGATTAAAAAATATATATATATCTGAAATCCTTATAACAAGCTTTCATTTGATATGTCACACAATACTGTTAGCAAAACTTTTTGTTTTAATTCTCTAATTTGCACCCCAACGTGACCGCCATGTTCAAAATTCATTTACTTCTGTCACACGTCCGTGTTTGGCTCACAGAAATTCATAACAGTACCAAATTTCAACTTAATCGGTCCAATAGATTCGGAGGAAAAGTCATATTGATACTTGCCCGGATTTGCTAAAGCTAAATGGCACGCAAAATTGTAATATGGCTATGTAATGCCTTAAATAATGTTTTTGGATTGGTTGTGCCAGCTCACAGGTCATAAACGCTTGTCTATCTAGGCACTACTGAGTAGATAGTAATTCGAATATGGCTAAACAAGGGTATAATAATAAAATGGGCGATATGTTGGTGTACTATAGGTACGCCTCTGCCTAACCCTTCGGGGAATACAGGCGTGATGTTATGTGTGTGTAAGGCTATAATCAGCCTACAATGTTCCCACTGCTGGGACACAGGCCTCCTCTCTGTGAGAGGGAGTGGGCCGTAATCCACCACGGGCCCAGTGCGGGTTGATAGATGTCACATGTCTACGAATTTTTGTTGATGTTGAAGTTCTTGTACATGCCAGTTTCCTCGTCATGTTTTCCTTCACCGTTTTGAGAGCAGGGATGGTGAAATAATTTACACAAAGTAAAGCGCCTGTCAGGGTTCGAACCTACGACCTACAACTCGTAAGTCGCGACCGTTACCACTGTGATACCACTGTTCCCCACTGCTAAAGGTTTGTTGTATAAGATATTTGTCATAACAAAAGTTAAATGAATTCTCTTTAATTTTTCATCTTCCTTTAATGTTTCCAACAAAACAGTTATTTTCCAAATCACATAATAATCCGTTCCACACATCAGAACCAGATAATCTACCCAGTTTCTTCCAAAATGGAGTCTTCAAAGAATTATTTTTATGCAAGAACAGTCCCTTTACTTTTCGAGGGGACGCCGTTGCTATGGCAACGTAATTCCCGTATAATCCCCTTTATTTTAGCATCATCCCCTCGCCTTACCTCCTTACCCCCACGGACATTATCCGTCAGCCCTTGTCAGAGGGTGCCTGTCACACCGAAACGAGAAATCGACCAGAAAATTTTATTATTAAAATATTGGTGAGTAGGGAGTTTTAAATTGTTAAGGGATTTACCACGCTGTCGAAGCGGCCGAATTCTGCTCGAAGCTTATTTAAAACAGATAAATGGAATTATCGATACTACGAAGAAGGGATTTAAGGAACTTTTCAATGATGGCATTCACTGTGAACTTTAAAACTGTTGGATGTCTGTTATAATTATGAGGCTATCCTCCAGTAAACCAATCGCAACAGCTTAAGGCCGGGCAGTCTATATCAAATTTCCACGCAAACTCGGCCCCTTGCTCCCGCCACTCCGTTATGTGCTAAACGCTAACACATCAGTAATAAAGTTCAATATTGCGTGCGCTCTTTGATCGTGTTCGAGCACGCAACTAAATAGCGTAAGTCTCAATTCTTATTTCGTTTATAACTAAAGTAATAATTGATCTAGAAAAAAAAAATCTTGTGGGTGGAGAATAAACTATATTTTCTTGCTATGAATATTTATTTTAGACATAAAAGCCAAACAATTTTGTTTGTTTTTTATAATTATCCTTAAATAGACATGATTTACGAAAAAAAATGTATCTAGAGAAAATATTACATTTACGTAACTGTCTTCAACATGGAAAGAAAAAGATCCAATATATCATAGTTATACTAAAGTTTCATTTTGCTTGTATGTTTTACAATTTCACAATCTATATATCTATCACAATATAGAATAGAATATAATAGAATACTGTTTATTATGTACACCATAAAAATTACAGATATAAATGTTGAAATTTTACATAGGGCGGTCTTATCGCTAAAAGCAATATTTTACAGACAACCTTTGGATGGATTAAAGGGAGAAGGAGAGACAATACTGCAGGTCACTGGTGTGCCATTTACATAATATACAATAAATACATACATACATAAAGCAATACACTTATATAATAAGCAATACACTTATTATTATAAATATGTATACAATAATAAACATGAAACAAGAGCAAGGAACTGTATGGTGTCTGTGGGTGCAATATTCATGCAAATTAACATAAAAAAGCGTGCTAAAATAGCCTCCTCTTAAATTGCCGTGTTTTCTGTTTTGATTGGGTTGCAAAAATACAACAAATGAGATAAGCACAGTTATTTTGACAATTAAAGAGTTCCTTGTTCGCAAAAAAAAATCTCAACATATTATACATACTTATTTCGATTTTTAACGATCTCAACAGTTAGCGTGTTTGTGACTACAGTAGCATACAAAACTAATAAGAATATTATCATAATAAACAAAAAAATATGTTAAACACACAGAGGACGTTAACACGGAAGCAATTAACTTTTGTTATTTAATTACAAAAGTATTTGTTAAATCAATATTAGTGTGACACATTTAATACCAAGTGCACAGATAACTACCCATTACTAGTGTCATAATGACACTAGATAGTGCCCTTTGTCAATTAATTACCAAACAATATAACTGATAAGATAACGCATGTAAAAATGAATTACTAGTTACCACATTTTATTAAAAGAATGATAACCTTTGGCAGCTATTTTTTTTTTCTAGTCCATGATTTTATGAAAATTTTAATAACGTCTGCCTCGTTGGTCTAGCGGTCGGAAAAGCTGCTGCTGAGAATGTGGTCCTGGGTTCGATTCCCGGATCGGACAAATTTTATTGGGTTTTCCCATCTGGAATTTCTCAGTAGCAGCCCGGGGTCTGGATTTGTGCGCGGTTGATAGTAATAGGCTCGCCCCCCCTATTTCATGGGACTTAAACATAACTGGCGAAATGTGGTGCACCTCTGCTTAACCCTTCGGGATTACAGGCGTGATGTTATGTTTTGTGTTATAATAACCACAGGTTTTTGTTTATTTTCAGATTCCACAAGAGTTTGAAAGGCCATTCCTATGGAGGAGAATCGGTAAGAAATCTTTTTTTAGTCTTTAATAGCATGCTTAATCACCACTTGTTAGGGTTTGGGTAACTTATCAGGCATAATCTCATTCAAATTCTGTTGTATTCATATAATACCAGCTGGATACCGCATATCCGGAGGTTATAAAACATGCCCGTTTTCACAGACTGCCAGTTTTGTTAAAACAATCAAATGAATGCGGAATAATATAATCATTAATTTGCCAAGCACGTGTAGTAAATTACGAGCAAGTTAAACAAAAATGGTAATGCAATGATTCCCTTCTGTATTTGTTTTGCATTTAAACTGTTTTTGCATTTTCATCAATTTATTGTTTTGAACACCGTAATATTTCTTTGCTAATAAAAATGGGACTTTAGAATATTAAGTTAAGAAATACCACTGTATTTCTTGGATCAAATATTTCACATCGAATTTTGGCAATAATTGTTCGTACAATCCTTTACCTATATAAACAACGGTGTAAACGCAGCCTCGTCTAAAAGTCCAACCCAAGAATTTGTCTATTGAAATGCCCCTAACATTTTCGTCAAAAGCACCCCATGTTACACTGCAGTACATTTTACGAGTATACCCCAACAAAATGCAGTTTAGCGTGATCGTATATAGATTTGATATTTCGGTATTATTGCACTGTGTGGCTTGGGAATGGAACAGCTGTCGTCAGCGTAGTATCAAAGTTTGTTTTCTTTTCTGCTTTGTTTGACATTAACAACAAAAACACGCTTACAGCAATCCATTGAAGTTCCATTTCCAATTCCATTGAAGCATTGAGTTCAATTCTCAATTTCCGATGTTCTAAACCAGACAAGTTTGTATTCAATTCCGAAAATATGCAGTGAATTACTCCATCTTTTGCGAACTTTTTTAGGTTCAGTACCAAGTCAGCTAGATTCTCAAGACATCATATCACAGAGTCTTACATTTTAAAATATTTATCAAGCTAATCATAGCTTGATAAATGTAAATGTAAAATATAATTCATCCTCCTGCCTTCATCCTAATTTATTTGGCAATTTAATTTTCTATCTTTATTCTTTTTGGCTTAGGTACTTTTGGGGTTGGCGTAGTATGCCTTCTTCTTCCATACCCACATTTCGATTAATCATAATCTTAGAAATCAACTAGTCTAGCAATAACCATCATGTTTCACACAATCCATCCATCGTTTCTTTGATCTTCCTCTACTAGAGAAAGAGATGACAAAAACCACCCCCAAAGGCATCTCAGACATTTATCTTTTCGGATTCATGTACGTATTGTATAATAATTATCATTTCCTTAAAAACGGTGAAGGAAAACATCGTGACGAAACTGCCTGAGAGATATTTCTCGACGGCATGTGAAGCCAAGTCAGAGACCCATGGGCGGCATAATAACTCTGACACCAGGTTAGTCACTAACCACACGAAAAAGAAAAAACTGGCCAAGAGCGAGTCGGACTCGCGCACGAAGGGTTCCGTACCATTATCTATAAAAACGGCAAAAAATCACGTTTGTTGTATGGGAGCCCCCGTTAAATATTTACTTTATTTTAATTTAATTATTTATTTTTAAAGTTTATTTATAACTAAATATTCTGTGAATATTTCAAGCGTCTACCTGTTGCCGTTATCAATATCGAGCAAAAAGGAGCAAAAATATCACGTTTTTTGTATGGGAGCCCCCTTTATTTATTTTTTTATTCTGTTTTTTAGTATTTGTTGTTATAGAGCAACAGAAATACATCATCTGTGAAAATTTCAACTGTCTAACTATCACGGTTCATGAGATACAGCCTGGTGACAGACGGACAGACAGACAGACAGACAGACGGCGGAGCCTCAGTAATAGGGTTCCCGTTTAACCCTTTGGGTACGGAACCCTAAAAAAATCTGCATGGTCCTCGCATGATCTGAACGAGATTATGTCTGGACTTTAAAAGAGCCTGTGAGCTCTGAGTTTTTCGGTCTTTCTTCTCAGAGCAGTCGGATAGGAAACACCGAACTCATCTAGTTTTAAAACAAGTAATTTTTGAAGTGTTAAAGTTTTTTTAACCAATTCACAGAAATAAATATCATTTATTTAGTTGCCATATGACTGAATAACATAGTTATCATAAAACCTTAACGATATTTTTATAGTGTTACAATTTTATTACTATCTGTTATTACCGTAATCTCGATTGTATACTCAGGGCATATAAATCAGTGATTGTATTGAATATACTTCATGTAATTACAATTGTTTGGCTTGTCAGTTGAGGTGATAAATCAGTTTTAATTTTATGTACGTTTATACTTTATTGTAGGACGGTGTATATTATAATGTATTTGATCGTTTAGTGATAGTGTGACATTCTGTTTTCGTTGGCTTTTAAATAGTTTATCGTTCAAAGAAGATCAAACTCAATTCAGAAACACTATTCTCAAATTACTATCGAGTTGACTACATTCATTTGTTTCTCATACTTTATGAATGAAAATTGAAACTGCCTGAAAGTGTGAAATCTAAATGAAGAAACTAGAGCAGTAGAGTTTTAGTATAAATAGGTAGTTTCTTTATTTATTGATGTGTAACATTTTTCTGTGGGAGTAATTTTGTGTAAAGGGACGGAAGTGTGTAACAGGAAGTGACTGCTTGAGCATGGAATAAGTAAGTACTTTTTATAGCATGGAATAAATAATAATATTTATAGTAATAATTATGGTGTTGTGGCGCAGCCTGGGAGAGGCCTATGTCCAGCAGTGGACTGCTATAGGCTGAGTTGATTGATTTGTTGATAGCATGGAATTAGTACGTACTTTATAATAGAATGGAATTAGTGTAGTCATGGAATTAGTAAGTACATAGAGTGAGATGTCAGATGTTACACATCATATTCGATTACTGTAAGGCTCGCTCGTTTTTTTTTTAATGTTCAAGCATAATAAAGCCACAGCAGAAATGGCGACATACCTTGGCAGTAAATACCTACAGTATGCAATTAAATTAATCATTATGGAAAAATCTTGTCATTAAAACCGGGAATGCTTAAGGTAGGAAAATCCTACGCTTCGTAGTACTAGAACTAAAACCCAAACTGAAGTTTAACAACAGGACCTTAAAACTAGAAGCCTACTTGAAACCGTAGGTGCAACTCGACGGCAAAGCAAACAACTAGTAAAGCAAGTTCTAGTCGTGGAAACATTTTAGTACTAGGCAATCCTACAAGACTTAGGTAGTAAATATAAGGCTGACATTCCACCAGTGTCGAGAGTACCTAAGTTCTTTTTAGTTTTCCCACCCAAGTTAAACCGTAACACACCAAAGAAAAACATACTTACCATTTCTACGTATGCCGCAAGACTTTTTGTGATGCATTGCATTACAAAGGAAAACATTACACGGTAATGGCTCTTACAGACTCACGCGATATCGCGGGCACGACAGGCACCGACAAAGAAATTGTCCTACTAGTGTCGCGTCGCGCCCGCGATATCGCGTGAGTCTGGAAGAGTCTTAAAGATGTGTTGTCCCTCAACGTAATTGCATTTAAATAAATAACCATCACAAAGCGTAAATCAAACTAAGTCACATAACACGTAGCGTAACATTGTCTAATGGAGAACTACTTTTAATTTTAGCAAGGGGTAATCATGTTACCCAGTAACTGGGTTATAGAGGTCAGATAGGCAGTCGCTCCATGTAAAATACTGGTATTTAGCTTCATCTGGTTAGACTGGAAGCCGACCCCAACATAGTTGCGGAAAGGCTATACTATCACTTGGTAGTACTTTTCTCAACTGGAAATCTAACCCAAGGATCTGACTACTTCTGGACTTTAAAAGAGACTTGTGACTGGAAGTTAAGATTTAAGTGATTGATATGCATTATTAGGGGTGACAGGCACCGTATAGTGGTAACGGCCGCGACTTACGAGTTGTAGGTCGTAGGTTCGAACCCAGGCAGGCACTTTACCTTGTGTAAATTATTTCATCACTACAGCTCTAAATCCGATGCCGTAAAACAATCGGCAGAAGGTCTTACGGTTTTATTGGACCACACTTTCTTATACGCGAAACTCAACGGTATACACAATAGACTAAAAGTAACACAAAAAAAATGCAAAGAGTCGATAACAAACTGGCTTCTTACACTGAAACTAAAAACTAACAATACATTGACATTTCACAAATGCACGTGCACTCACTAACATGTATATCATACAGACACTCCTTTACAACACCAACACAACTGACTCAAATCACACCACTATACATACACTTTTTTTTCTTTTTAGGGTTCCGTACCCAAAGGGTAGAACGGGAACCCTATTACTAAGGCTCCGCCGTCTGTCTGTCTGTCACCAGGCTGTATCTCATGAACCGTGATAGTTAGACAGTTGAAATTTTGACAGATGATGTATTTCTGTTGCTGCTATAATAACAAATACAAAAAAAAACAGAATAAATTAAATATTTAAGGGGGCTCCCATACAACAAACGTGATTTTTTGCTCGTTTTTACTCGATATTGATAACGGCAAAAGGTAGACGCTTGAAATATTCGTAGAATATTTAGTTATATATTCACTTTAAAAATAAATAATTAAATTAAAATAAAACAAATATTTAAGGGGGGCTCCCATACAACAAACGTGATTTTTTTGCCGTTTATATAGATAATGGTATGGAACCCTTCGTGCGCGAGTCCGACTCGCACTTGGCCGGTTTTTTTTATATCCATTTTATGTTTTAATAATGTAAGTACCTTAATTTTTATTTTAAGGATAAAATTGTGAACGGAACGAAGGAGCCTGGAACTCACAACACAGGAAATCCTAGTGTGAGGTCTAGGAATTTAATCCACTTGAATGTAAACAGCGAAATAAATTTATTCTTATTCTTAGCTCTAAAACGGTAAGGGAAAACATCGTGAGGAAACCGGCATGTCCTAGAACCGAAAATTCGAAGACATGTGACCTCTACCAACCCGCACTGGGCTCGCGTGGTGGATTACGGCCCATTCCCTCCCACAGAGAGCAGGCCTGTGTCCCAGCAGTGGAAACATTATAGGCTAATACATTATGACTGGCTTTTCTTAGCTGAAAAGAAGGTGGAAACCCAGCCTTAATGTTGACTTACTAAACTATAAGTCCACTCTACAATACTGAACTTTACGAGTTTCCGAACTCGTATTAAAAATGTGCTTTGTAAACAAGTGCTTACAACTCGAGCTGAGGAATAAAAATTTATTAATGGCGTCTAAATTGTTTTTCTGATTTTTCTTTCTTGTTTTGAGAACCTTGGTAATAACAATAGGCTTAAAATATGACTATTATAGCTATATACCAGAAAGCTGGCTCGTTATTTGGCCAAAGAGATAGCATATCCATTTATCTTGGCAATGCTGCCAGTCGTCCGGGTGACAGCGATGTGGATGAGTACTTCGACGCCTAAAAGGGCCGTAAGATCAAATACAGTTTAAACTATGGATTTCCAAATCTACGATCAAATATAAGCAATGATTTAATCTACTGTCTTAAGGTCGAATGGAAAATATGAACAGATTAGTTAAACTTCTATTAGTCTTTTACACATGGCAACATTATCTATTTTATTCGTAGTTCGTTCATCCGTTCATTCAAATATTGACAACAAATAAATCCATTTGACATTGACACTAACATATGATGACGTCTGGGAGTCTGCGACGTTTTAATATTATTCATGTCTTCATGTGGTATTTAATTTCTTTGAAAATTATTGTTAATATAATAATAGGTATCAGCTATTATTAATTGTATTATTATTATTAAGTTTCAAAGAAATTAAAAAAAGACGTATCTATAGAAAAAACTTATAGATTTAATATTATTTACTGTCATTTGTATTGATAATTTAAATAAAATTCACCTTGCTCTATGATCACATATTTCGCTTGAAATAGCTCCTGATTACAATGTATCTTGATCTAACGACATACGGTCTACTATAATAACTATTTATATAGTTCAACTCGTGTATAATTACGATATCTTAATCAGAATCACTGTTATAATTTACCATTCTTAAACCACAAAACAAAGCTTCAATGAACGTGAGTAAAAAAAAGCTACGTAGAAATGTTTGAAGCGAGCAGGTAGAATTTTTTGTTGCTATTTTGAAAGACAGCCTCGTCAAATTATGCCATCTGGTCAGTTTACGGTCAGTTTAATCCTTACAAAGGAGTTTAACTGTCCCTTTGGGCTAGTTTAAACTAATCGATGGTTTAAACAACCAATAATCGATCAACTACCATTGATCTTATGAAATAATCGATGCCCAGAGATTAAACTCTCTTTTGTTGTTTAAACTACGATTGATCTTACGGCCCTTGTGTCCTTTAGTTTTTGTATTTCTTTGTATAATTTGTTAGTTAGTCAGAATTTAGTAAATAGTTGTGTTATATATATAGTGTGTCTAAGAATGATATATTACGATATCTTAATCAGAATCACTGTTATAATTTAATATAACTAACAAGCTTGTTTTCTGTATTTAACGAAACGATAATTAAGGGATTCCGTTAAGAAGATGGGCATCACTATACTCCTGTTGGTCATCAGTAGAGATCGGATATTCGGATGCATATTCACCTAAAGTTTGAGAGTTGACTAGTATGGAGTGCGCTTCGGTACGGGAAAAGTGTCGGTTTCCAGGACTGACAAGTTTTTAAGAACTTCTTTTTTGTACTGTGTATCCCCGAATAAATATATTTCATTTTAGAATAAAAGGTTTTGAAGAAATATTAATAGTGTTTTTTAAACGTGTTATTTTTTCCACAAAATTCTTGCCTAGTTCTAAATAGATAAGAAATATTTGTTATACTTAGGAATACAAAATTGTATACCTACCTGAAACCCCGCGATCCCGGAATAAAAATATATTTTAAGAAGCCGTTTCCACACTTTGTATCCTTTGCCGGGAAAAATACGTACTTTAGGTAAATATGCATCCGAATATCCGATCTCTAGTCATCAGCGATCAACAATCCATTGTCAAGCTTCGAGATCCAGAAAATAAGGTATTCTACATAAAATGTCATTCTTCGGGCTATTTAGCTATTTTCATATTAGATGCCTTTCATCTTAATCAGTTTAGTAGTATAACCTAGTGTCGTGATTTCTTTGATTTGATTTAAAAAAATGTATTATTTTAATACCGAATCATAATATTTACTGTGGCAACACTGACAAAGTACAAATTTTTAATGCTGTAACAAACTTTTTCATGTATTTTCATTATGGCAACTGAATGTATTATTTTACTTTGGCAAAACTTAGAAATAACGGTAATCATTAAATAATTAAATCATCATTATCATTAAAAAAAAAAGAAAGTAAAATGTAGTGCAGAGCCAGTCGTCGTTTAGTGTTTTGTGCAGTTGTGCGGAATAAAGGAGTTAGCAAGAAAAGAGTGTTTTTCTTTAAAGTAGCAGACGCACCAAAAAGACAGAAAGTCTCGGTTTTGCATTAATTCATTAATTATACAATACCGTTTGGCAGGAACATTGACGCGCAATCTGGGGCCAAGTCTGCTATTTTTATAAATTCAGTCATTCCAACACGATCCCATTGTCATGACTTTGTCATTTTGCTAAAAGTTCGTAATCTGGTAAATTCATAATGGTCGATCATTGGTCGGTCAATGTTCTCGTAATATAATTGTGTTATTATAATGGCATTGTCATACTGCCATTATTATAAAACCCATTGGTAGAAATGTCATTCATTTGTCATTATGTACGAGATTACCAATATATTATGCAATTTCTTTCAATGTGGTGTCAGTGGCCGACCATCGGAAAGTCATAATGACGCCATTACAATAGTAGATTACCAAACTTGTCAAAATCAACAATTATGAAATCAATGATCGACCATTCTGACACTATTGTAATAGCAGACTTGAGGCCCTGTTACCATGGATTCAGTACATAATTCTGGACCCCCATGCGCTAAAATTTTTCGTCAGTTAGCAAAAAAAACGAGCAAGCCTTACAGTAGTCGCATATGATGTGTAACATCTGACATCTCACCTTGGTAATAGGTAAGCAACTGAGTAGTGAAAGAAATGACCCCCTCTACTTACACAATCTATAATTAAAGTACTTACTAATTCCATGAGTACACTAATTCTATGCTATTATAATACTTCCTAATTTCATGCTATTAAAAGTACTTACTTACTTATTCCATGCTCATGCTGTCACTTCCGTCCCTTTACACGTTAACACTCCCACAGAAACCGAGAGGACAGATGTTGCTCATCAATAAATAAAATAAACTACCTAATTATACTAAAACTCTACTTCTCTAGTTTCTTCATTTATATTTCACACTTTCTGGCAATTTCACTTTTCATTCAGAAACTATAACAAAAAAATATATATAATATAATATATATATAATATAATATATGATACACAACTCGATAGTAAGTTGGGGATAGTGTTCCTGAATTCACTCCCACAGAAAGCGAGCGGCAAGATGATACAAAGTAAAAAATCAGCTGTATCAAAATTCAAAATACTTCACATAAACCTACATGGGCACTTATGAAACGTCAGAAGCTGTTTGCACGGTTCCAATTGGTCGTTTCCTATGGACAAGACCCGGCATGAAACTCCACGGTTAATGTTTTAAAAATAATGGGCTATTACAATGTTTTCTTAATTACAGTGTTAATAGGTATGGGAGGACAGTGTAAGCCCGTCAAAAAATACCTGAGGGGCAATTCCCGTATTTTTAAGAACGTTCGCATTCCAATCTCAGTGTCAATCTGTCAAAAAAATCTCTAATTTCCCTACATTTTTGACAAGTATTTGATATTGATTGTCGCTGAGTTGAGATTGCAACTTGAATTTGAACGTTTTTAAGGACGAGAATTGGCCTTCTGCAGAGGGGCAATTCCCGTATTTTTAAGAACGTTCGCATTCCAATCTCAGTGTCAATCTGTCAAAAAATCCTCTAATTTCCCTACATTTTTGACAAGTATTTGACATTGATTGTCGCTAAGATGAGATCGGAACTTGAATTTGAACGTTTTTAAGGACGAGAATTGGCCTTCAGGTACTCAACTGAGTGGAATACCTCAAAAATGGTCTACAAAGCTACAGTCTATTAAGCCTACAACGTTCTCACGTTCACAAATTATAAAAGAATCTATATAAAATATTACTAAAATAATAAAAATAAAAACCTATTTAAGATTGCCATTACAACTGTATTAAATCTGAATTCTGTCTACAAAAGCCACTAATAAATATTTTAAATTAAAATTATAGGGCATAATTTCAGCTGAAAGTCGTCCACTGCTGGACATAGGCCACCCCGAATCGGGGGTCACCATGCATTCTCAAGTAAGTCCCTTATTCGCCTTTTACACCAACGCGAAGAAACATTCAGTTTTTGCGAACATAATTAAAATACTTTCTTTGATATAAAGAGAAGGCAGAGTTAGTTCATCAATTTCTTTGAATTTGTTGTTTCTAAGCACTCACGAGGACCCATTGTAGTTCCTATAAGTGCGAATTTATTTCGACACTTCTCCAAAACACTTGTTGGTGGTCTGACATGATCAATATTTATCGCTCGGTTCCTGTTAGACACGCTTGACTAATGTAGGTATTGCAAATAAAAAGAGTAGGCACATTCTAAGAAAAGATATTTCCATTGCTTATGAATAAATATTTCTCATTTAATAGCTTCGTCTTAAGGCTCGTACAGACTGGCACGATATCGCGGGCGCGACGCGACATTAGTAGCACAATTTCTTTGTCGCTGCCTGTCGCACCCGCGATAGCGCACCAGTCTGTACGAGCCTTTAACCGTGTTCAGAAATATTTCTTTGTAAAACTTTCTCTGAAGTGTCAATTTGGTGTCATATCTTTGTACAGGAACCTCTTGACAGCTCTCCTTTGGTTTCTTGGCTAAGTATGTACGATGAGCGACAAAAGT
Organism: Tiliacea citrago; assembly: GCA_963921375.1. Classification (NCBI taxonomy): domain Eukaryota; kingdom Metazoa; phylum Arthropoda; class Insecta; order Lepidoptera; family Noctuidae; genus Tiliacea; species Tiliacea citrago. The sequence continues at coordinate 25,293,548 of OY992783.1, forward strand.
CGATTAATACTGCTACTTTTATTCAAAATCAATGTATTTCAACATTTTATTACAATTAAATATATCTAAGCTCAAGAAAAATATAAGATAAAAGAAAACTCAAGTGTTAATCGAAGGTACAGTAAGGTTACAAGGCAGATGTTAGTGGAAACGAATATTGATGTTGTTCTTCAGAAAGGTCAGGTGCGTAGTACACTCGCAACGAGCGTGCGTGTATGACCAGGGGGCCTACTCCGAAGTATCAGCCGAATGTTCAGCCGTTTCTTGACTTCCAAAGTTTCCTTATTTGACTTTGAATCCTTACCCGAGATATAAATTTAGAAATTTTACATAGGCTGACTCAATGGGAGGTCTTATCGCTAAAAGCGATATTTTAAAGACAATGATAAAAAATAAAAACCGGCCAAGGGCGAGTCGGACTCGAGCACGAAGGGTTCCGTACCATTACCTATAAAAACGTCAAAAAAATCACGTTTGTTGTATGTGAGCCCCCCTTAAATATTTGTTTTATTTTAATTTAATTATTTATTTTTAAAGTGAATATATAACTAAATATTCTGTGAATATTGCAAGCGTCTAACTGTTGCCGTTATCAATATCGAGCAAAAACGAGCAAAAAAATCACGTTTTTTTTATTCTGTTTTTTAGTATTTGTTGTTATAGCGGCAACAGAAATACATCATCTGTGAAAATTTCAACTGTCTAACTATCACGGTTCATGAGATACAGCCTGGTGACAGATGGACAGACAGACAGACAGACAGACGGCGGAGCCTTAGTAATAGCGTTCCCGTATTACCCATTGGGTACGGAACCCTAAAAAACAATCAATCTTTTTCCATAGTATTAATATATTTTTTTAAATGTATATTAATTTAATTTAGCTAGGTATACATATATTTTATTTATTATAAAATAAATATGTTATGTTATGTCGATTATTTATTCCCTTTTATTGGTAGTCTGGTTAATGAATCCAGGAATGAACGCTTTGCAGACACGCTTCATACCAATATAGTAGCCGTGGTAGACAAAACGGCTATTCATAAATCTCTTTGTTTCCTCTGGGATGAAAAGAACTTTATCAATTAATGTTAGGTAAGATTAATTAGAGTAATAGCCGAATAGTAATATAAGGCTAGCTTATTTGGAAGAAATTCGTGAAATATGAAGGAGAAATAGTAATATTCTAATTTTAAGGTTCCGTACCCGAAGGGTGTGAAACGGAACCCTATTACTATACCTCCGCTGTTCGTCCGTCCGTCAGTCAGTCTGTCAGCGGGCTGTCTCATGAACCGTAATAGGTAGACATTTTAAATTGTCACAGATTGTGTATTTCTATTGCTGCTATAAAACAAATAATAAAAATAAAATAAAGTTAAAAATTAAAGAGGGTCCCCATACAAGAAACGTGTTTTTTTCCGGCGTTTTTTGCTAAATATTGTACGGTGGTACGGAACTCTATTTTGTAGATATTATTTCAGCAGTTTCAAAATCCTATTTTCGTCAAAATATCCAGACTCTCAAAATGGCTTGCTTGTTAATGGACCAATTAGCGGAATACTTAATCAGAAACTGAATCATTCTGGAAATGGGTACTTTGCAAAATAGGTACTAAACAGAAGAGAATACAAATAGGTACATAGTAGGCACATAATATAAATTATTATTTATATTATGAGAGTGACCATTGAGGTTTACGTGTTGTAGGTCGTAGGTTCGAACCCAGACAGACGCTTTACTTGGTGTAAATTATTTCATCACCACTGCTCTCAAAACGGTGAAGGAAAACATCGTAAGGAAACCGGCATGTCCAAGAATCAAAGATTCGAAGACATGTGACATCTACTAACCCGCACTGGGCCCGCGTGGTGGGTTACGGCTCACTCCCTCTCACCGAGAGGAGGCTTGTGTCCCAGCAGTGCAGTACATTATTGGCTGATTATGCTATTATGAGAGTAATAAATAAACGAGTCCATTTTACTTAAATAACACATAACATATCGCCTTGTTTCCCCGAAGGGTTGGCCAGAAGTCTAGGTACTATCGCGGTTGCGCATATCGGACCACTTTGAAAACAAAATCTGTTTACCGCCCGTTTTTGCGTCAACGAATAAAAATAATTTCTGTTGTTTAAATAAATTTCTCAGGCTCTGTTACAATGATGCCTGATCCAGTTTCTTTTTTTATTTTATTTTTTCAGCTTAAATCTGATTCGGCGATGCTATTGGTTGATGAGCGTAGGTAAGCGTTACTATAGCGGCCGAGCGCTACAAGCAGGAATAGTGCTTACGATGGTTGGATTTACTCACCCGTGATACAGTATAGTATATTTGATTTTAATTTAATTTATTTATTTCAGACACAGTGATCCATATTTTTGTTAGTATACATAGCTAAGAATTGTTATGATAGGTAAATAAGTTCCTAAAATATCATCATTTTATTTGTTCGTACCCCGCGAATTTTTTAAAGATAAATCAGGATGATCATTTCATTTCAAAACGAATTAAGGCGGAAATTTCTTGAAAATGGTCAAAAAGGTGGTTTTTTAAAGCAGTGTATCTCTTAAACAGTAAATAGTTTTTCCATAACAAAACAGTATGATATCTGCAAGTCTTTTTTGCATACGGTGATGGAACTCAAAACATAATTAAACATAATTTAATACATCAAAAAATCTTCAAAGACAACTCTTAATTATTTTTAAAAGCAGTTTATCCCTTCGTTAACAGTTATAATTATAATTAAAAGTATACCATCAAATTGCAAATGGCAAACTGCATCCGGTGATGGATTAATTTTTATTAATTAGTTAATATCTAATTTATACGACTTTATTTGCACTGTTACGACATACGTTGTGTCATCGCGCATCTCTTTATTTTGTATGCAATCTGACAGTGACAGCGGGTTACCGGTTGTCAGCCCCTTAAGGCTCGTACAGACTGGTGCAATATCGCGGGCGCGACAGGCACCGACAAAGAAATTGTGCTACTAGAGACGCGTCGCGCCCGCGATTTCACACCAGTCTGGACAAGCCTTTAAGGTTTTTTTGACCTAATAATACCTTCTCATTCACTTTAAAGGCTTCTACTTATTTATTTGTGTCGTTCATAGGCCCGTATTACAGGACGTCACTCAATAGGTACTCAAGCATTATAATACGGGACTTAGAAGTTAATGTCTCACACACAAATCACAATGAAACGAATCATCGAATAGACAAATCTAATTGTCCGTTTTTGCATGCCTCATGGCTCCTGCTAAAGGCTCGTACAGATTGGCACGATATCGCGGGCGCGACAAATTCGCGCTGCCTGTCGCGCCCGCGATTTCGCGCCAGTCTGTACGAGCGTTAAAACTACGGATCATTAACGCACTTTTATACCAATAGTTTCCAGATTTAGGAAAATATTTTTATCGTCCTCAAAAGTGCTCGTGATAAGTGAGGGCTAGATCAAATCCATACTTAGCAACTTTTCAGGAAAATTCCTTATGAACTACACAATGGATTTTGATGGGGTTTTCACTATCAGAGAATTTATTCCGGAAGGTTTAAACTTAGATTTAACACAGAAATCTCGTTGTTTTGTGAAGCCGTAAAAACCGTGCAAAGCAGGGGCGAGTCGCTAGTCTATACAAATAAATAAAATTGAAGTGTCTGTATAAACTTTGTACAGACTTCCAATTTCATCAAAGTTTTAAAAAATACTTAGTTGTTATTTTTTTGGAAAAACTTACAACAAAATCCTATTTTTTAAATTTTTGTCTGTCTGTCGGTTTGTTCCGGCTAATCTCCGAAACGGCTAGGCCGATCTTGACGGGACTTTCACTGGCAGATAGCTTATGTTGTATGGAGTAACTTAGGCTTTTATTTTAGAAAAACCACTGGGGCAAGGCCGCGGGTAGCAGCTAGTTCATTATAATATATTAAGTTCTTGACCGATACGGATCTAAACTATTACCGACCCATCCACGTTCCCAAAGTTAAAGTTAAATATTAGTTCTCTAAAATAACTGTTGGTAGAAGCGTCATGTTACGGACAGTATTTGAGTTCATAGCCGTAACCACCCGTATATTTCTGTAATAGTTTGTCCATAGTCCGTTTACATACGTCCTGAGTTTATTCTACAAGTGTTAAACCGTTTTAAACTTTGGTTAAACTGAGGCGAATCCCGCGCGGGATGCGGTACGAAATTCGCTGCGCCGATTTTGTCAACTAAGTTAGTGTTCAAACTGGCACGAAGTCGCGTGACTTCTTGGTCATTAAAACAATCGACGACGCGCACTGTCGCATCCCTCATCCCGCGGAGGACTTGTCACAATGTGGCCAGAGGTTTATTGAATAACTTTTTGCAATTATGATGTAAATTAGGGGTCGCCAATAAAATGTATGATTGACTTATTTACTTATCCTCTATAGAGCTGTATCCTTGTATTGGTACATTTAGTTGGCAGCGCGACCTGGCGACGTCACCATGGAGTCAGGTGAGGTATTGCTCTAAGTTTTTAATGCGACGATAACCGAATTTTAATGATTGTACGAGTATACTGATGATCACGTCTAAACGAGTAGTGTTAATGATTTGAAAAAAATATATGTTAAATTAGAGCATTTTCTCAATAATTTAATATACGAATATTTTAGATTACGTTTCTATTACATAGTGAAATTAATTTGTAAAGTTATGTCTAACGCGGATAAAAAACTGAGAATGGCTGAATTCTGAAACCTTCACCAATTTAAAGATAATTTAATTATTGATCATTTAGTATACGCGTTTTATTAAAATACCTTTTGTTTTGTGTATAACAAATTAATAATGCGTCAAATTGGGAACAGCGCTCCTTGATGGGCGAGTCCCATTACTGGCTGAACGTACGACGCGTTGCGTGAGCTCAGTACAGAACACGCAAGCTAACCACTCAAGGTCACTGGCATATATCTGCGTCTTAAGCATTGGCGCCCTAAGAAAGCGGTGACCGGTCACAGAATATCGACTGCCCAAATACTGAGTGTTTGTTGACACCTCAAAGTCAAATTAAAAACAAAATCTTTCTTTCAAATACGGGTGAAAATGACCAATTTTCGCGACGACCGTTATATTATGACGGAGCCGCTTTCTTTGGAAACCCAAGCTTAAGATTGTGTTTTGTTTTTGTGTGGGTATGATTGGTTGTCATATCTTTTCAAAGCAATGGTGTCTTTGTTTGATTGATACATTTTATGTCTGTGTGTGATCGATATAGGTAGCTACGTTTGTTTCATTTCGAGGGGAAAATCATTACAAGTTAGGGGAGTGCAAGTGACGGTTTCTTTAAGTATAGCAGTGGGGGGCTTTCATTAGAGTAGGTATGCGTAGGAGCTTCTGGGATCTTCGGTTAAGCACAACGCAGGGACTTCCGTGGTTTTATTTCATAGGTATACGAAAATACTATTGGCTGCCACGGATAAAGGCTCCCACACAGACGCTGTCCCAGACAGGCGCGACGAGACACTAGTATCACAATTTTTATGAAAACTTCATGGAAAGAGTCGCGCTGCGCGTCGCATTGCCAGAAGCGCGCGCGGTATCGCGCCAGCCTGCACGAGCCTTAAAGCATCATAATACCTATATCAATCATTCCTGTATTAGCATAATAACAACAAAATAGTAATTCGCATCTTTCAGAAATCCCAAATAATCCATGTAACAGTCTACACGTCTATGCAAATCAGACATCAAAGTAGCATTACATTCAGCCCACGAACAGCCTATTTTCACGTGCCAGATATTCTAAGATAGAGCTTAGGCCGAAAATAAGTCTGACATCATATACATCTTAGACAATTTGCCCCGTGAATTTTAATAAGGTGATTTAAATAATGACCTGAGAAGGCTTAAATGGTTTATCTTGAAAAGGGCGATAATTATTTTCTTTTTATTTGCAAATTCGAGGAAAATATTGTGTACCTTGATGTTTTTATGACGCTTGAAGGTGTCACAAATAAATAGGTGTATTATATGGGTCGCCAAACGATTGGAATTGGCTTCGCTCAAAAGAAATCGAAGAGAATACGTTCAACTTAATTTACGCATTTTGCGTAGCTTAGGACATTTTTTATTTTCTATTTTTAAGTTTCTAATTTCTATCAGTAATTACAAACTCACGCCTTCTTCCCATGGGGGTACGCAGAAACTATAGAACGCTACGTGCCTCTATCAGTAACTATTGAATGATTAAAGCGTAGAATTAGCGTAAATAAATAACCTTTCAAAACCTTATAAGTAATGTTTTCTACACGTCATTGATAAGGGTAACTTTAATAAAAACCTAATTCTTTAATAATATTAATAATTTTTTAACTTTTTTTTTTTTTTTTTGGACCTGCTTTTGTGAACACGTTGTTCTTCTAAATTACGCATCAGATTTTGATGTGGTGTTCACGATCACTTCGACCAGTAGTTTCCCTTACTGAGCATCACGAAGCCCCGTGGCGACGCGACGTTGTCCCAGGGGCGTCGCGAACCGGTATAGTCACATCACCATAGAATCTTGATCATGATACGACTGGATAAAAGATTCATTCCATCCCCTTCTGGACTTTTAATAGTCGAGGAAGAACAGCAGTTAGAACTATCGTCTGATACGAACCTAACAGTTCGATAAAGGCAATGTAAAAAAAAAATGGAGCAATGTATCCCAAGATACTCTAGTACTTAGCTTTGAAGATTCTATGTTATCTTTTGCGAAACTGAAATGCAGATCACAAATCGATTTAGAAATATAAATGAGTGTAGGTAGCTATTTTAAAACTTCAGCCTCGATAAGTGTTGAATTGTACCTAGTGTTTTTCCTAGCGTAGTAAATAATATTTTTTTGTAAGTAAATAAAAGTTATAAGATGCTTATTAAGATGTTGATTCTTTGGAGGTTTCTTTGTTAAAAATAATCTACCTAGAGTCTAGTTGAATTATTTTAATGAGTCTAACTGCTAGGCTCTAGATTCTAGACCTACACGCAGGTATCTTCTTTTAAAAGGAGTCTCAAAAAAATTAAAACATAAAGAGAGAGTCGTAGTATAATAAAGATTGGGAACCCCTGACTTAAACAATTTATTCTGGGTTTTTCTGATTAATAATTAAACCTACATATAAAAAAAAATATCTCTATGTTTTGACAAGTCATAAAAAACCGGGGCAAGCAGGGGCTGGTCGCTAGTCAACTATAAAATCCCCACAACTGAGCGGAGGTCAGTGCCCCTCTATCTAGCAATAGATCAAGGGAATGAACGCTTTGATAGTGATTCGTCCCGATGAACCGGTTCAGATTACCAACAGGTTATTTCATTGTTTTCGGTCTTTAGAGACACGTGGACCGAACAGGTTTTTTTTTTGTGAGGAACAAATAGTGAATTCCTCGTCTGTCTAGTGGTCCCAAACTACTTGAGCATGAGTTCTTGGGTTCGATTCCCAGGTCGGGCAAAGTGTTATTAGGTTTTTTTAACAGGAATTTCCCAGTAGCAGCCCGGAGTCAGGATTTGTACCCGGTTGATGGCAATAGACTCGCCCCTATTACATGGGACTTAAACATAACTGGCGAAATGTGGGTGTACTATAGGTACACCTCTGCCTAACCCTTCGGGGATTACAGGCGTGATATTATGTTAATAGTATCTAAAGAATAGGATGATATTTTGCGTTAGTATGTTTTTGTTTTTAACTGAAATTCATAAATGTTAAAACCAGCTATCTAAGGTTGTTGCACTAAAAGTAGCACATGAAAACTAATTAAATTTTTATATGGCAAATGGAAATTGAACTAATTCGGTAAAATCGAATTATTTGTAGCCTTCTTATGTACTTAGGTATACTCCCACTCTGAAATTGTTTGTTAATTGTTCATTAACGTTTATGAACGTCTGTTGGCTGGGTTTTAGAGATAAAATTGAGAGGTTAACTAAAGGCTCCTGCAGACAGGGGCGACGCGACGGTGGGACGCGATCCTGGTAGAACAATTTCCATGAAGTTTTCAACGAAATTTCAACCAATTAATAACAGTTGTATATAAAATAAGTAGGGATTTTCATTGTCTTGCGAATAAGGTTAGACTTGATCACAGCGGCAGTACTTATGTAGTTGCAATACGTCCATCAGAACGTCCTGGATGCCCATGAGACAAATAGACATATTGTATAGATCAATCTGCCTAGCCTTTTCCCAACTATGTTAGGGTCGGCTTCCAGTCTAACCAGATGCAGCGGAGTACCAGTATTTTACATGGAGCGACTGCCTATCTGACCTCCACAACCCAGTTACTGGATAACCTTGGAAAGACTGGTTCTCAGACTTTTGGGCTTCTAACTACCCGGAACGACTGCCATAGATCTACGTATAATAGCCGAGACCGACGGCTTAACGTGCTTTCCGAGGCACGGAGGGGTCTCAATTGTAATGGATAGTTCGCATCCACGAACCAATCGTAGCAACCTTCGATTGACCCCTGCGGCTGTTATCATTTAGCCACGAGTCCCATAAGTAGACATATTGCATGTAAGCCTGTAAACTTTTCACCATACAGATCTTTAATCCGTCGATTCAATCCGCCAAACGTGGAGTACAGAATGGGATATTGGCAATATCGGGGCTCAGCCAAATAACCTCTAGCTGTATGGTATGCTCTTCATTCCCGTATCAAATGCGAGTCTTATTTGATACTGAGGACTATCATAGTTGCGCGATGGGACATGTCACACGATATCTATGTATATGAGATCAAGCTCGTACAGGCTGTCGCGTCAGTCTGTACGAGCCTCACGCAATAGCGCGAAGTGATAAGTTAGTAGGTACACCTATACGCCTTTAAATTTAATTCACCTGACTTTATTTCATACTAAGTTAGCGACCCGCCCCTGTGCTACTCCGAAGTTATAATCCGAAGTATGGCCGAATGGTCGACCGTTTCATGAATTCCAAAGTTTATTTTTTTGACTCTTGAGTCCTTTAAAACACAAGTCATATTTTTGACTTTGACATATCTTTGACTGTCGTTTTTTTTTTTACTTTCGCCTTAGTCAGCCATAGTCAGCCGTACTCAGGAAACGGCCGAACATTCGGCCAATACTTCGGATTTATGTTCAGAGTTCCCCCTGATTCGCACGGTTTTTACGATTTGGCAAAACAATGAGATTTCTAGATTATTTGCTTTGATTATTTATATGTCTAGATAGAGTGTCGCGCTGCAAAAGAACTACAACAAACAGGCCAACTTTATTATGCTGGTGCGCGTGACAGCTACGTCTCATACTCGCGCCACGTCACTGTGTTATTATAGTGTGCGTGCATTTTACGGCCAACAGTTGGGTCGCACTTTTTTTCGACGAGAACACAGCTTAGACTGTCTATCTAAACATATTTATATCTCCGATTATGTGTCAGTTTAAAATTGGCTATTATATTAGGTATACACATAAACCTTCTGAAGTCAATTCTCTAAACGATGGTGAAAACCGCATGAAAACCCGTTGCGTAGTTTGGAAGATCAACGTGGTCACACAGACAGATACGAACTTAATAATAATAGAAGAGAATAATGATAGAAGAGTTACATCGCAAATACATACAAATGTTTTTACGTAAAAACAAAAATCGTGAGTGTGGTTCATTACTCTCAACCGAACAGGCCTCAACGGAGGTTTCCTTGCATAATAATTGAATGTTCTTATTCAATACTTATTCATAAACCATTTACAAAGGCTTCTTCAAAATATATGACGAATTTTATTACTTTGGGGCTATTTTTAGTTCCTTTATTACTTTTTGAACTTTGGAAAATGTGTGGGATGGGTCTTTAGCAGTTCAACCAACAACGACGCTTTAGAAGAAGTATATCGAATTTCCATTCACACTGTGTATTGAAATAAACTTCTCCCACATAACTAAACATTTCATAAAAATTTATAGATGATGTACAGATATTCATAGTTATTTTATTTTAATAAACACTAAACGCTAGACGTAATAACAAGAAAACTTCTAGTGTGTCGTTCAGTGCCCGTCAACCGATTAAAATAGGTACATCAACAGCTTAAGATGACTTCTCACGGTACCTACATGATACTGCTGACGGACGCAGACCAGCCCGCACCGACGCACCATGGGAAGAGTATCGTCTGTGGTAGCGCAGAAACGCGGTGTGTGTCCTTCGCGGTGTGTCCGATCTGAGGCAATTCGGTAAGTTCAAAGGTGCGGTGCGAGCTCTATTTACGAGTTCTCTTTCACTTTGCGTTTCGGAATGAAAATGGATCCAATCTCAAGACCCACACTGACCGACACGCACCGTTGGAAGAGCCTTGGTGTGCAGTGCGTGGCTGTCCGTGGTCGTCGCCCGTGCGTGATAATCCGCAATATCACGGACCGTGGGAAGTCGCCTTCATACAGGTATAGGTACCAACTAATTTTGGTAAATCGGATAATCAATACATATACAACATTATTATTAGTATATGCGAAACCTGAATACAGTTTGTTCAGAATAAGGAACGGAATCGATTTCAATAATTTTTACACCATGTTATATTTTGTCCCAAAAATATTTAAGTCTGATGAAAAATGTTATCACCATTTAATTACTTACAATACAATCGCCGTACGGTTAGGTACCTTCTTCCAAATTATTATCAATGAGCGCAAGACGACCCTGGAGGCGCGGGGGCGCCGCGGCTCTGTTTTTGTACGGACAACCCGGTAACATAACAACCTTATAACTTAGTGATTTTTCATAAAAAAAAGAAAAGAAAAAATATTTATTGGGATTCCACACAGGAGGCCACAAATGATATAGTTTTGAAATTTTGTACATAGATTCTTTACATAAAAATACTAGACACGTGTTTTGGGTTTCGCATATACTAAAACTAATATATATATGTATATAAAGAGCAGTGGTGGCCCAGTGGTTAACGGCCTCGACTTACGAGTAGTAGGTCGTAGGTTCGAAACCAGACAGGCGCTTTACTTTGTGTAAATTATTTCATCACCACTGCTCTCAAAAACGGTGAAGGAAAACATCGTGAGGAAACCGGCATGTCCTAGAGCTAAAAATTCGAAGACATGTGACATCTACCAACCCGCACTGGGCCCGCGTGGTGGATTACGGCCCACTCCCTCTCACAGAAAGAGGAGGCCTGTGTCCCAGCAGTGGGAACATTATAGGCAGATTATGTATATAAAAAGAAAATTCCTGATTCACTGGCTGACTCATCAATGCCTAGCCCAAACCAAGCTGAAATTTTGCAAAGAGGTTTCCTCTGAGATGAAGACAAGGAATAAGTACTGATTTTTTGAAATACCCGCGGGTTAGGTAATAAGGCGGACCACAGATGTATGTGTGAGATGATGAAGTCGATGGACAGACAGATAGGGAGACATTGCATTTTATAATTATGTATAAGCCGTGTGCCCGATGATAGAAATATATATATTTGGGACACGCACAGTACAAAAGGAGCATTTAAAGGCTCTTACAAACACACGCGATATCGCGGGCGCGACATGCACCGACAAAGCAATTGTCTTTGTCGGTGACTGTCGCGCCCGCGATATCGTGTGAGTGTGTAAGAGCCTTAAAACTAACAAAATTTACATAAAAAAAAACAAAAAAAAGGCTCCTGTCCGATGGGATTTCCCTTTGACAATAAATTACGAACTACCAACCAATGAATCCTCCTGAGTGCTCACATTCACACAGAAAATCTTGTGCAAAATTTCAAGCATCTGGGACCCAACTGTTTAGTCTGTGCGTTATCTGTCATGGATGCGTTGTTAGTGAATCAATTTATGATAGGGATGTAAATCCGGCAGAAGTTAACAAGTACAGGCTCGTACAGACTAGTGCGATATCTCGGGCGCTACGCGACACTAGTAGCACAATTTCTTTGTCGGTGCCTGTCGCGCCGGCGATATCGCGCGAGTCTGTACGAGGCTTAACGCAGACAGGCTCTGTACCAAACTCTCTGGTTAATGTCTATACCACAGGATAACTATGTACTATTCTCATGCAGCTTAAAGAACATCATCTGCCGAGCCTTTTCCAAACTATGTTGGGGTCGGCTTCCTGTCTAACCGGTTGCAGCTGAATACCAGTATTTTACATGGAGCGACTCCACAACCAAGCTACTGGGTAACACGACACCCCTTGGCAAGACTGCTTAAAGAACACAGCAAACAAAATTTATGAGCTCCATTTGCACCATGAATGCATAAGTTTGACATTCGTTTGCAGAAAAGTTACCGAATAACATCTGAAACTTGCTCAGTATATTATGTGAACGCCACTTCGCAACTATTTGAATATAACCCAGTGTTTTTCATTGTAACTACGTGATTTTCGTCCTTTATGACATTTGAAAGTTTTTGGGGTTGTCCTGTCCTTCCACGCTTTTTGTAGAAATCATGAAGAAGAGCAGTGCTGGTTCAGTGGTAACAGCCCCGATTTGAGAGTGGTGCTTTACTTTGTGTAAATAATTTCATCACCACTGCTCTCGAACGGTGAAGGAAAACATCGTGAGGAAACTGGCTTTTCCTAGAACCTAAAATTCTAAGACATGTGACAACTACCAATTCGCACTGGGCCCGCGTGGTGGCCCACTCCCTCTAACAGAGAGGAGGCCTGTGTCCCAGCAGTGGGCACATTATAGGCGATCATGAATGAAGGATCATTATTACTGGGGTTTTTTTTTTACGTTGACACTAGGAATTCTTCTGCATCTCGCAGTAGAAATTACCCAGTAATATTAATATACAGATTTGCTTCGCTGAGTAATCAATGAACTACATCACGGGTAGATCCATCAGGTTAAGCTACAGGGTCGGTCCGTGATCAAAGTCAAATTATTTATTTCAAATAGGCACATAAGAAGCACTTTTGAACGTCAATTTACAAAAAAATAGAATTGATTCTAGTTGCCCCTTCCAAAAGGTAGTTTCGTATGGAGAAGAATTGGCAAGAAACTCCACCGTTACTCTTTTAAAAATATTTTACAATATTTTGTTTAAGTACATTAATCATATAATTATATCGTGGATCTTTGACAGTCGTTAGGGATCGACAGAAGCCTGAAAGTATTACCTAGTTACTGGGTTGTGGAGGTCAGATGACCAGATTGATGGTCAGATTCCGTGTGGTGCCGGACGTAAAGAATAGCACCACCCTATTTCTTACCGTGGGTGTCGTAAAAGGCGACTAAGGGACTTACTAGATAATGGGCAGCAGCGTTCTCCATGCATTTTAACACCATACTGCGATTGGCGATCGCAGTATGGTGCCTCTCCGCCTGCCAAGCGTGGCGATTGATGATGATGAGGTCAGATGGGCAGTCGCTCCATGTAAAATACTGATATTTAGCTGCAACTGGCTCACGGTCGCACACGGACTCGTTTGCACGAGTCGTTAGGGGTTGAAATTATTTGAACCTGATACTAAAGAAGCGATACCGTTAACTCTGAAATTCCATCTAAAAGGATCTGTAGAACTTACGATCCTTATCAAGACAACAGAACTGTCTACCCGTATTATGAAAATCCTTTAATTGAATCCTATTAGGACCTTAGAATGCTGCCTGCAGGTCCAATTAATCCGTATCAGAATATAAATCTTGTAAACCTTTAAAACGAGAATCGATAGTTCTGGTTCTAAGTTATAATGACTAGCTTAAAGTTAGTGTCCTTGTAGAACTTATGAATATGTTTTAAATTGAAAAAGTTGGATATTTGAATATAATGCGCGAAATATGATTTAAATTTGTTGAAATTAAGTTTAGTATTGGTTCAATATGGTTGTTTTCGAGGTTTAAATTAGACTAGCTGCGCCCCGCGGTTTCACCCGCGTAGGTCTCGATCTCGTGGGAATATCGGGATAAAAAGTAGATTATAATGTTAATGCAGGGTGTCAGCTCCCTCTATACAAAATTTTATCAAAATTGGTCCAGCCGTTTGAGCGTGAAGAAGTAACACACACACACACTCACAAACTTTCGCCTTTATAATATTAGTGTGATTAAGTTAGAAAGAAAGAAAGAAAAATATTTTTTTTATTTTTTTTATTTAGTTAGGAAGTTAGGATGTCGTTATCTATATAGACCAGTAACTGAGGGGCAGTTTCCGTATTTTTAAGAACGTCTGCATTCTAATCTCAGTATCAATCTGTAAAAAAAACCACTTTCGACAAGTTCCCCATTACATGGGACTTAAACATAAAGGCTCGTACAGACTTGCGCGATATCGCGGGCGCGACAGGCACCGACAAAGAAATTGAGCTACTAGTGTTGAAGTAAATGACGAGAGAGTATGAGAAGTGTGAGTGAGCTGGGTGGTGTTGTGGTGGTGGTGGTGGTGGGGTGTGGTGTCAGTGTGAGTATGCATGTGAGTGTATGTAAAGGTACACCACAGACTACCTACAGCATTGTCTCTCCTTCCGCTTTTTAGTCCATCCAAAGGTAGTCTTTAAAAGATCGCTTTTAGCGATAAGACCGCCCATTGTGTCACCCTATGTAAAATTTGTACATTTATATCTGTAATTTATATGGTGTACATAATAATATATGAGTATTCTATTATATTCTATAAGACATTTGATAAAGAATAAAGACTACTCAAGTGAAAAACTTATTTCTTTATACCATCGGATCAAAGATTCACAACCAAAATGTTCGGAAAAATTAAATTATTCTTACAAGTAAAAGCCGACCCCAACATAGTTGGAAAAAGGCTAAGCAGATTGATTCTTACAAGTAAAACCACTCAGTTTTGTCAAAAAGTCAAAATCATTTATTCAAATTAGACTACAAAAGACTTTGTAAGTTTTCCTACTTTCGAATTTTGTTTGAGATTTGAATCCGTACTGATTGCGATAGGTTTGTAGTTGGAATTAAACCTTCTGATTCGGATAGATTTGCTTTTGTTTTTTACAATTTGATCGATGCTTGAAAATGATCAATCAGCTTAAGCTACGTTTTCCTAGAAAAGCGGTGGCCGCTACAGACGCTAGTCTGCAATTTACCGGCGAATGACGTCGCTGAAACGTTATTTATGTAAGTAAGTCGGTATGTTTTCGACACCGTAAAGTCAAACCCCGCTGCTATAATTTTCATGACAGCCGTCACTGCGGCCATTATGTGGCAGCCACCGCTCTTCGTTTGAATGGAGTCGAGTTTAATGCCCGTTTTCACTATAGACTACAAAATGAACGCCTAAATAAAAGCCAAAGAATTTTTTACTTTCGATGCTAAGCCGTGTGTTGAAAATCCAACAACGCGCTTTTATTTAGGCTTTCATCTAGGTGTCATCTCGGTATTAGTGAAAACGCGCATTAAAGAACACTGAAAGGACCACCAGTGTCTTCCATTATTTGCTTTACTTTTCTACAAAATTATGAATCGAAAGACCAGAGTCTATTGCAACAGTAGATCGGATTACTCATCATGAAATCCAACACCCATACAACAACATGGTTATTAGTGCGGAAAATACTATATTAAGCAGCCTTATGTTGAGGTTCCTCAAGTAATTAGTTGTCCACAGACTGTCGAAAACAATAGGAAAGCGCAACCATAAAATATATAGTTTGTAACAAATAATATCAGCATCGCCATTTGTTTCATATAACAAAAGTTATGAATGGTATCATAATTAATCTATTTTTGTCAAAAATGCTTGGAAATTTGAGGATTATTTTGACAACCGTCTTCGAGATGAATCGAAATTGCTGTACTGGCCAAATACATGCGAGCAGCGCTCGCCACAAGTTGTATGAAAATCCATATCTGTCGTGGTTTAGCGGCCAAATAAATTACATAGTAAACTCATAAATTATCTATCGTGTAATTTAAAAATGGAACGATTTTTTACTCCGAAACATGACCAAGGAGATAGCTTATCAAAGGTTTTATTTAAATTTCGAACTGGCTTGCAAATAGAAAACTGTTTATTGAAAAAAATAACAAATGAACACATTGGCGCGTGAAAAACTATCGTTGTTCGTCATTGAATCTGTAATTTATAAATAATTTACTTAGTTTGAATTTCCGCGCATTATTTGAGAAAACCACTATACAAGCCTTGGCCGCAACCAGGCATTAATGGACTCACGTATGTGAGCCTCGGTTTCGCCTCGGCCCACATTTACACGTTCGTCCATGAATGCCTTTTTTGCTGGCCGCTGCAGTAGTATTATTGTGTGTACTATTTATGGAAAATGTGGTTTGAAACTTTTTGTTAAGACATTTTTTCGTATAAAAGACTTTCAAATTATCAGAATTTGATTCTAAACAATATCTATTATGAATGTGTGACGACATTTGCTTTAATGAAACTTGTCCTATCATTGGTAAATTATACTAACGGTATTCTTGGATTTTGCGTTACTTTGTCGCGGTAATATAAGAAGGAGTAATGTAAACCTGTACTTAATGTCTGTAATAAAACATTATCCATTTCCCGAAGAGCTATGCACATCTGTACTACCTATCGTACACCCACATTTCTCTAGTTATGTTTATTGACATCAACCGGGGCCGATCCAGACTTCGGGCTGCTCCTGAGAAATTCCTGATGGACAAATCCAATTACATTATGCCCGACCTTGGAATCGAACTCAGGACTATGAGGTCCGAAGCGACAATCCGAAGTATCGGTCTCGGTCGGTTTTTGGGCTTCCAAATTTTCCTTTATTGACATTGAGTCCTTACCCGACTTCAAGTCACATTTTAGACTTTTTTTTTTGTTTCTTTCGCCGTACTCGTAGCCGTAGTCAGGAAACGGCCGAATATTCGGCCGATACTTCGGAATTTTCTTCGGAGTAGACCCCTGGGTTTGATTGCCAGGTCGAGTCGCTCAGCAGTGGCGTTTGCGCCCGCTAGACCAATAAGGGAGTTGTTTTAAGTCAAATTAAAATATTTATTTCAGATTCATGGGCATTTATGAAACGTCAGAAAGTATGTGCACGGTTCGCGGCGGTCGTTTTCCATGGAGAAGAGCCGGCAAGAAACGCCATGGTTACTCTTTTAAAAATAATTTAAATAACAGTGTTAATAGATAGGGGAGGACAGTGTAGGCCTTTCAACAAGTACCTACAAGGTACTTAACAAAATAGAAAATGGTCACCAAATCTACAGTCAGTAGGCTTACAACAAAATAGAAAATAATGTATATAAAATACAAATAAAATAATAAATATAAAAACCAATTTCAACCAAATGACATGATTGCCTTTAAAATTGTAACAAATCTTAATAAATATCATGTCAGTAGTCTCAAATATATTAATTGGGTGTATATAACTGCACGCGTAGATTAACCAATAGTGTCCAAATAAACTTTATTCTTTCTTTCTTTCTAACTACCTACTTCTATTTCTGTTCCACGAAGAATAGGCACTTCTCTCTGTACTTACAAATCTTTCTACAATCTGTCATTCTGCCTTACACTTCTTCCGGTGGTATTTTTATGGTTAAACTGATGGCATTGGTATACTTTTCCTCAAGCAATTTGATTTGTTGCTAGTGTCTACTTCCAAACAGTATACAAACTTGATTATTTCTAGCGAAGTGCTTTCACAAGCAAAATATGTTTATTTTCCTGTTATATAAATATTACTTGGACGACATCGTTTCAGAGTTTCATCATTTTACGGAGGTCGCCATATTGAGAAGATGATTTATTTATCTGTGCTGTTCCACTCTTCACTTTCGAGCACGTCTCATGCACTTTTAAGATCTTTGCTTTATACAGTACTCAATGTTAAAACAGTTCTACAGTAATTGATAGTCTAAACTCCCAATAACTAACTTGTCTCCATGAACTTCAGAAAGTCAAGCAATCAAAACACTCTGTTTTTCTTAGCACCAACTCGAACACAAGACGAACTCGCAAAGAACTAACTTCTGCAAGTTTCCTTGAAGTCATTACAAGCCCCGAAGTCAGCTCTAAAGGCACTACTGCATAGTGCCAAGCCAATAAAACTTAGTGTCGAGAAGTAAATCAAATAAGAGCCGACGACACTTCTCGTGAACACAATAAATAAAATCTTAATGAAATAACGACACTCGGAACCTCTCTAAGTGCAATATCTCCGGCCCTTTTGAGGCCAATGAAGCTACAGTTTTATTTGTAGTAATATTGTACGGACAACTTGCTTTGTTAGTATTGAAAGCCTTTTGGGAATGATTTTGGTTAAAACAACCGAGGGACTGGTAGATAATGTTTTGGTTAAAGTTTACGCAAACAGCTTTAGAGCTGTAAGATGTCTGCGATGAGAAATTTTGAGGTTGTTTAACCAAAGGTTCTTGGTAACGATATAAAGGTTACTGATGTCTGAAATATATCTATACATATAATAAAATTCATAACACTTCTTTTTGCTTCGCCGTAGTCGGATAAAAATAGTAACGAAGTCAAAACTGTACATTGAATATTAAAAAAAAAAAGTTATTGCTACGAGGTGTGGGAACGAGTCTGGTGCCGAAAATAGTTTTTAGAATCTTTGTCCGTTTGTCTGGTTTTTGCTCCAATCTCGAACATACCTACTATGATCCGGATTGGCGGAAAACGGGGAAACAGATTTGGATGAAATTTGGGACACATTTTTTGGTTTGGTAACGGGTCGGAAATCCTCCTCATGAATGTCCTCCGCCCTGGAGCGGACGGAGGGGTCTGTCCGTATAGTGGGGCCGGAAAAGGGCATTATGTGCCCTCTGCCAACGCCCGGTGCGCCTGCTGCGGGCCGAGAGAACACTCAAAATCTCCCTCTCCCTTAACGCTGCCTCTTTTTGCAACATGACATTTTCGCAGAAGATCACCGCGTTGATAGTTTATAACCTGGATTAACACATAGGGTTCTTTTAATCCCGGTAGTACGTTCCCGTGGGATATTTTCCGACATCCACGCGGGCAAAGCCGCGGTTAAAAGCTATTTCATAATATAGTAACCGGTAGATAAGCTTTGCCTTATACTAACCGCACCAATATTGCCAGAATTATTACGTGGGTAACTGACTGTAGCGGATGTTAAAAGAGAAACCGCTATAAAGTATTATATTTTATTTTTTTCAAGTTTTTTTTTTATTGGTTAACGTTATAACTTGTAAGAATTACTTTGATCGTCTTCGTAATTGATGTTGCTTTCAATGAAAGAGGGGAGGCAAGAAGGCTTACAAATTCTTGGAGCTTTAAAAACTGAGAAATGCTAAAATTAAAAATTAAATTGTGTCAACAAGCCTATTAGCCTAACGGAAGAAACTGTAGCAAACCATCGAAGATAAAAGCCTTCGGGAATTAATAACCCATTACATAGAACTTAGTGCAAACACAACCCGAAAACCATCTTCGTAAAAGTTTGCCAAGTGTCATTTCTGTATATCCCGCGCCACGGAGTGGGACCCGCGAAATGCTTAAACTTCCAACGAAATACCCGGAGATGACCCAAAAGTTCTTTTTACTATTGCTATAAAACCTCTGCCCATAAATTGATATCTCCCTGGCTCAAACATTCGAAGTTACACCACAAAACCTCTTCGGGATTTAGCTATAGATACCTGTTCTGATTTTTATAGCTGCCTTTCTAATTTGACGGAATCACCATCCCTTGTTTCATCTAGCGGCTAGATGAAACTTCCATCCCAGGGATGGTCCTAGCCTATTTTCGGGTGTCAATTTTCTATACCCGTGCAAGATTAATTGGCGGCAAAGTATTGAGAGCAAATCTTTGTCCGTCGCTAGGAACGGCGAAAATATCCGTTGTCGGGTGTATTAATAATCTGCAAAGTACGAGTAATCAATTATATCAGATGTTTAATGGTTTTCTGCTCCGCAAATAAATTAGGAGTTAATTCATTCGACATCTGAAGCAAATGATTAGCAAGGTTGTTTCTAACAACTGACGATACGAAGAGAATGAGCGATTATTTCCAGATGCCATTAATTATTCTGAAGTGCTTGATATATAAACCCACGGCTTTTTCAAATGGGAGCAGGCAGAAGCTATAGAACGGCACCTGCTACCTTCCTTATATCCTCCTTTTGTATGTCCACGTTCATAGTTCTGGTTATACAAGCACGTTGGTGGCGAGTACTACGCACCTGATCTTTTGAAGAACATCATCATAATTATCTTTCTAGAAAGTCGCTTCAAAAATTCTCTCAATGTAAAACGAACCATCGAAGCATTCTCTCTTCTATTTTTACTATATCTTATTTTTGACCGAGCGAGCGAAAAGCGTCTCTCCTTCAAGTCTGGCAAAAAAAAATCCCCCCCCAGTTTGTTGGTACTCCTCTACAGGTTGTATTTTACAACCGATCTGGACGAAACTTGATTTACAGGTTTTACAACTTTATTTAAAAAAAAATTCGTCGGGGATTTTTGATTATTTCCTCCAAAAAGAGGCAAAACGCCTACTGGATATCTCCGCCTTATGAGATCCGATTTCGATGGTTCTTTTTTATTTGAAAGGTTGTTAAGTTGGTCTCATATAAATTTGGTAAAGATCTGATGATGATCTTCGGCGTGATGAGCAGCATAGCTCCTCAAAATGGAGTAAATTGTTCACTTTTAGATTTCTACCAGTGGGATCGGCTGGTATATTAATTATTGCAAAAAAGTTTGTGCTGGCGAGATCAACTGTTGCAGAACTACTAGTATACATATAGTTTAAAATAATAACAGAACAGGTACGGTTTGGTCATAAAAATACCCGAATTATGATTGCGGAGACCTTCAAAGGGGTCAGATGCCTACTCGTAGTCACGCATGCAGGACAAGATGAATGAATGTGGAAAATATGAGAGTGGTGTGAAGAGCACATAGCATACGTTATTTCCGCAAACCCATGGAAAATTGTATGGGTTTATGTAGGTATGTTGTGTCATAAAATGTTGATACTGTGTACAGTTTAATTATGACCAACTGCTGTCCGTGGCTTCGCCCGCGTGATTGTTTCTAACATAAAAGAAGCCTAAGTTACTTACTCCTTATGACATCAGCTATCTGCCGGTGAAAGTCTCGTCAAAATAGGTATTTCCGTTTCGGAGATTAGGCGGAAGAAACAGACAGACACATTAAAAAAAAAATTGTTTGTTATAAGTATTATACTTTCATATGCATGTAATAAAAAGCTGTTATTTTCACATTACAAACAGACTCTTCAATTATATTTAATTGTATATAATTATGTAGATTCCATTGTATGACAATCGGCAGATTATTTACTGGCATGACATCCATTCCTGTACAACCGAAAAAAAAAGTGTGACTTACACCCGAGTACTCTTCATAATGCCAAAGAATAGTTTTTCTGTCTCTATAATACACATTAAAATAATTATAGAATTATAGTAAGCTTGTACTATATTTGAAAGTGACAGAGACAGAGTTATGACTTGAGACTAAACAGCGTCTGACAATTTGTGGTCCATCTTTGAGCATTCGGCTGCCATTAGTATATGGAATACTCTTTATTATGTACACCATACGAAAATATCAAAATAAATTCTTCCCGCTTGTCATAATTTTACTGACTAAAACCCACCCGTGTTCCTTCAGTTGCCTGTGTGCCAGGGCCACGGTATCCCTTACCGACAAACTCGCAACGCTGGCAGGCATTGGTCCTAACGGACCCCGTTAGTTGGTGCTGACATCTCTTTGAGGCGCGCGTGGAACACTACGCACCGTCAACCCGGGCCTGGTCCTTATCGGACGGCGAGCTAATTACAGCGTAACACACTTTGAATCCGAGAGTTTTGAAGGATATTGCTAATCCATTGCTTCATAGGTTTGAAAAATTGGTGGCTCAACAACGTAAATAACGCAATGGACGTGGGTGGACTGTCAAAATAAAACCCATTGCGATCAATTTTCATTTTGTCTGTTTTTTACCCCGCTCAATCGATCTGCATAGCCTTTTCCCAACTATGTTGGGACCGGCTTCCTGTCTAACCGGATGCAGCTGAATACCAGTATTTCACATGGAGCGACTGCCTATCTGACCTACAAAACCCAGTAACTGGGTAATACAATACCCCTTGGTAAGACTTGTTGTCAGAGTTTTGGGCTTCCGACGACCCCCTAACGACTGTCAAAGATCCACGATTGACGGCTTAACGTGCTTTCCGAGACACGGAGGAGTATGCAAGGCGATCGCCAATCCACAAACCAACCCCGGTAAGCGTAGCCTAACCTGATGGATCGACCCGTGTGGCTGTTATTACTTAGCCATTTCCTCAGTTTTTTACCCCGCTGATATACTTATTGTAGAAATTTAACATAGAAGAAAAAAAGAAAAAGAAAAATTTTTATTTGTCACAGAAACACGTGCATACGGAAACACTACACAAAACACATCTACATTATAATCACGATGCCAAAAAAATAAATAGTCGGCAGCTGCACGTCATGACTGTGACAAGAAGGCTTGCACTCAGCATGATGCTGTGCTATGGGTCACCCGAAAAACGTACGGAACCCAACGTAGGTTGACACAATGACCGGTCTCATCGCTAAAATAAAGTACCATTTACATCGACATTCAATTTACTGTAAAAAATCCTTGCCCCTGAATGATGATGATAAATTGATGCATAATTTTAAAGACTGTAAAAAGTCTTCAAAATTGAGCATCAAAAAATCTTTATTACGAGAGTCTCGCACTTTACGAAAACGTCTTCACAAAGTATTCAATAAACTCAGGCATATATGGGATCGATCTACCCTCAGGAACCATAAAAGTTGCGCCTGGGGCACATCAAATGTTAAATTCATTTCGCATATAACTTGATACGGGGTTTTTGGTAAAGATAACAAGGTATCAATGACCTTTGATAACAAGGCTCTTTGAATTTTGTTTGTATTAGTCATATAAATTGGGTCTGGCCCGTTGGTACTATGATATTGTTGCTTTATGATTCTGTTTGAATGATTGGTTATTTCGCTGTGCCCGATAACCCGTCTATACATACATAAACTCACGCCTTCTTGCCATGGGGATAGACAGAAAATACAGAACTAATGATCTCATTCTATTTTAAGTTTCATAGTTACACAGCGTAGAATGCACTGGATGTTGATGATTTTAATTTGTAAATTGGTTAAAAATAACCCTTTTACACGTACTTTTTTTATTAAAACTAGATGAGGTTGGTGCAGTATTTAGTATTGATTCTAATGACTGTCTCGTTGGTGTAGAGGTCGCAACCGATACTGGTGAAAATTGTGTCCTAAATTGGGCTCCGTGTCGCCCAAGGGGTTGTTTACATTTTCCATCAGGAAATTCTCTATGGAAGTCTGGATTTGTACTCGGTTAATGGCAATGGCGTCACCCACTATTATGACTTGACTGGCTAATTTAACAATTTAAAGGCTCGTGCAGACGGCCGTGACGCCTGCGATATCTCGCCAGTCAGTGCGAGCCTCAAGTACAAGAGCTAGGCTGACTGACAACTCTTGAACGAGGTTCAGATGTGTTGATCGCGTTCAGTTTCATTGGTGAATTTCGCCCTAAATGTGGATGTCTAAAATACACGTTTACTAAAACCAAACCTTTCGGTGAATACCGGGTCAAATTAAATTAGCTAGAGAAACTCAGACATGATGGGTATCGATAGCTAAACATGATAAAACACAAAAGAAATTCATTTAATGAGGTTTTTTTTTGGGATCGTCTACCGGTGCCTGTAGTTTAATGACAAGAAATATAATTTTAAAAATAAGTTTTTGTTTGTGTAAACTCAAAATCAAAAGTTATTTATGCAAACTAGGGTGAGAATCAGCACTTTTCGAACTTCAAAATTACATAAGATAGTCCCCGAAAAACGCCCGCACTTGACCCCTTCCTAGTGCTTTAGCTGGGAAGAAGAAGTGGCGCAACAAACTCCCCAGCAGCACAGCTGTCTGCTCAGTTAGAACAACTTGATTGTATACAGTAGTATGTAAAATAATTTACATTACGCAACACAAAACTTTTAATTAAATTATTTGTCATTATGTTAGCTAGCAAACACCACTATACCGACAAAAAAATAATTATCGAAAACTATACTCACAAAATAAAAAAAATAACTAAAACCGTAAGCAGAATTTAATAACGAAATAAAAGCCTCCAGGCATAAAGGGCGTGCCCGCTTACATAAAGCTATAGTTGTAACTCGAAGTCACAAATGATAAACTAGCTAAACACAAAAATAAATAAACAGTTAATCATTAATAACAATAATAAAACCATGGTCAGCAAGACGACCAGTCACCACAAGCAGCACCCGTTCACGAGCATAACGCAAAGATCAGCCATCACCCCCTTCGCCATATTTGAGGGAAGGAGGCAACCCGACGCAAACTTCACAGACGAGATGGCTATCGATAACTAAGCACGATAAAATAAAATAAAAAACACATTTTATAACTATCATCACAAGCTTACCTAATACAATAGTGTAGTTATAATAGCTTACAAAGATTATATACCAAATTATATTATTAGGAACCAAGAGTACTTAATTTTACAAAATACGGCCCTTGTGAATTCACTCAGAGTACAGTTGAAACAGTCAACATCTGGGGGCCAAGTCTGCTATTTTCAATGATTGGTCATTATGACGACCATACCAAGGCAACGCCATGACCATTGTGCCAATAGTTTGTAATCTCCTAAATTCATAATGGCGTCACAGTGGTCCATAGGGAAGTCAAAATAATAGGAGCTTGTCCTATTATTTTGACCTACGAGATTACCAAATACAGACAATTTTTCCAATGGAGTATCAGTGGCACGTCATTGGAAAATCATAAAGACGCCTTTCAATTAGGAGATTAGCGAAACTGTCAAACTCTACAATTACGGTGCCAATGATCGACCATTCGGATACAACTGCGTTAGCAGACTTGGCCCCCTGTTGTGACACCATATTGAGTGTAAGCAGGGCGCGCGTCAGCGGCGCGTGCTGCAGCAGGTTCGGCCTCCGGCGCCCCACGTGCCTATCAGGTACACACAATCCAACTGTGCGTAGAATGCCTGGGTCGTGTATATTACTACGCCTAATTTTAAATAAGTGGCGAGAGCTACTTCTTCTTCCTTCAAGTAACAACACTAGTACTAGTTCCAGTTAAATCCGGCTTTGCTTTTGTAGATGGAAATAAACCCTTTGAATAACTCATACGAAGTTCGTTCTAAGAAAACTACTAATTTCTAATTTACTTCGTATTGTATGTATGTACAACTGTTTACAGTTCTTGTGTAAACAGCTACATGCAAAATTCTAAAGAACTTTAAGTTTTAATTCAGCAAATTCATTCTAGGAACAATAAATTAATATTTGCTTTCTATTGAAGTTCTTGTGTACTTACAATATTTGATCTACATAGCATTTTCAACAACGGAGATCCGACAATTCAGAATCGAACTTCGCTCATCGTAATAATTATAATAGTATAATAATCATACATTTAATGTACCTATACAAAATATTGTAAAAAAAAAATTAAAAGAGTAACGGTGGAGTTTCTAGCCCATTCTCCATACTAAGCTACCTTTTGGAAGAGGCGACTAGAATCAATTGAATTTTTTTGTAAATATTGACCTTTAAAAGTGCCATTTATGTGCTTTGAAATAAATAATTTGACTTTGACTTTGAAGTGAAAAAAAAAAATGTATGGTAATATTGGCAAATAAAAGAGCAGTTACTCACTTTGTAAAACAATTTCTCGAAGCATTTTCCTGTCCTATTATTTTTTACGTTTTACTCAAAAGAACTGCCAGTACCTGCCCTCGTTAGAGTTGCTTTGTCCAGCAATTATCTTCTCTCTTTCCCTCTCTATTATTCCGATCAATTGCATGTTCCACCTCTATAGACACCGAAGTAGATACCTTTTAACTAATACCCAATTTCACTGTTCAGAAGTCTGAAGCCTGTTCTGAAGTTTGATAGATTTTGCTCAATGGCTCAGAAATGTAAGTCTGGCTGAAAATTTGCATTTTAGCAACGTTACCTTTTGGTAAACTTTTTCGAGATGTCATTTGATGCGTTCGTGTTCTTACAAGGTATTTATATTTAGTTATTAAAGAATGCTGAAATTACTACTAGTGACTACATAACATAACATCACGCCTACATCACCCGAAGGGTTGCACAGAGATGTGACTATAGTACACCTACATTTTGATAATTATGTTTAAGTCCCATTTAATAGGGGGCGAGCCTATTGCCATCAACCGGGAACAAATCCAGACTCCGGGCTGCTACTGAGAAAATCCTGATGGAAAAATCCAATAACACCTTACCCGACCCAGGAACTCATGCTCAGCACTAGCTTTTGCTAGAAGTAGACCAACGAGGCATATAACTAGCGATATTTGGGTGTACTATAGGTACACCTCTGCCAAACTCTTCGGGGAATATCAGCGTGATTTATGATATGGATCGTCATAGACGCTACCGAAGCTATTTCGTGACTTACCAAGAAGTTATGGGATATAGTTAAATACATGAATTTCAATATCATCCTTCGTGACATTTATTTAAATAACCAACCAACTCGAATATCGCCTCCACATCGTTAAACCGATCCTAGGAACGGTCTTAAGTTCAGCAGTGGACAGTTATGAGCATATAAAAGGACATAACAATCAATTTTCAATACAGCTACTCTATTCCACTTCCTACTATTAATGTTTGATCATAAATCAAGTCTTTGAGCGTTTCTTAATGAAACCGTGAAGTCGAATGCTCATGATTATAGCGAGTCATGTCGGTGCATTATTTATTTGGATCTTCAATGGTTTGGCCATATTATTTAGGGCTCGTGGCTAAATGGTCACAGCCGCATGGATCCATCGAAGGTTAAGCTACGCTTCCTACGGTCAGTTCGTGGATGAGTGACCATCCATGACATATTGAGACCCCTCCGTGCGTCGGAAAGCACGCTAAGCCGTTGGTCTCGGCTGTTATAGGTAGATATTAAATTAGTCAAAGACCAAAAACCTTTATAAATTACGGTACAGGTATTGAACAATTTCGGTTACCTCTACGACTAAGGTAACCGTTATCTGGGTAACCATAGGAAGAAATATGTTATCTCTATTTTGGTTACCGTTTTAATACCGGTTACCTAAAGCCAGGGCCGTGATTGATCGGCGCGCGGATCGACTCACAGACAGGCGATGGGCGCCCATTGACTAATGCCGACGGCACGTGTAAGATAGAGGTTATCTTTATTTCGGTTACCGGTATAAATACCGGTTGTATTCAATTTCTAAGAATTAAGGTAACCTTTAAAAATACCGGTAAAAATAATAAAGGTTGTAACAGAAAAATCCCCGTATTTATCATACCGGTTTCGGTCCCTGGTCAGAAGCCCAAAAGTCTGACAACCAGTAGGTACCAGGGGTATCGTGTTACTCAGTAATTGGGTTGCGGAGGTCTGATAGGTATTCTGCAGCAATGACAGCCGGGAGCAACGGCTTAACGTGATTTCCGTAGAACGGAGTGGTTTTGGTATGTAAAGGTGGTCAGTTGGTCACCCATCCACGGACCAACCGCGGCAAGCGTAGCTTAACCTAATCGATCGACCCGTGTGGCAGTTATTACTTAGCCACAAGCCCCTCCCCCCTCACCAGCACCTCTGACCTAGCAGCGTACGATGGAGTTTCAATAGAATAAGTGACCAGCTTCTTCTTTCTTTTTCGTGAGGTTAGTGACTGAGCTGGTATCAAATTTTTATGCCGCTCATGGGCCGGATTCCACACGATGTTTTTCAACCAAGTGACAATTATACGAGCCTATTGCCATTAACCGGGTACAAATCCAGCCTTCGGAGTGTTACTGAGAAATCCCAGGTGTAAAACACAATAACACTTTGGCTGACCCGGAAATCGAACCCAGGACCTCAAGCTCATCAGTAGTGCTTGTGATCACTAGACCGACAAGGCAGTTTTTTTACAATACGCACATGAACCTTAAAAAGCAGAGTTAGTGGCGTGTCTTGGGTTCGAACTAGAGACCTATGACTTGGCAGTCCGACAGTCACACCACTAAACTATTACTGTTTTCAAGTGCTAGCTTATATTGGTTTTGTAACCTGCGGACGTAGTACGGTAGGCCGTTTTCAGTTTCTATTAAATTCGCTCATTTTGATAAGAATGGCTTCATCTAAAACCTAACTAATTTCTAATAGTTGACGGCACGGTTGGCGCAGTGGTTAAGCGATTGACTGCCGCGCTGCGTGTCGCGGGTTCGATTCCCGCTCGGCACAAATATTTGTATGACCTACAAGTAGTTGTTCCGGGTCTGGCTGTTTGAGTATGTGAGTTTAAATGTTTGTAAACGCACCCACGATACTGGAGAAATTCATAGTGTGGGGCGACGTTTTTTTTTTAAAAAAAAATAGTAGTTCCCTGGAATTTCCCCAAAATGGACTGTTTTGTTAAATTGGCATTGTGAATGGCAGAGGTTGTGACTCTAATGAGACCTATAACCGCTGTTTATAAATCCAAGGGTAGCACTTCCTGCCAGGGTTACGAGCCTGTCCGAAAGGGATATCGTGGCCCTGGCACACAGGCATCTGAAGGAACACGGTGGGTTTTAGTCAGTAAAAGTCTGACACTCCCTCCCGCTTCACCCAGAGCGGGAGAAGTTATTTGATAATTTCCCACCCAAAAAAAAAAAAAAAAAAAAGGGTAGCACTTAATGATACTCAAATGGAAAGAAGGTAAAATAGGCTTTAATTTACTGTTTCCAAAACATCATCACGCCAGTATTCCGCTAAGGGATAGTCAGAGGAGTATTACTCCAGTTATGTTGTAAGGCCCATTTAATAGAGGGTTCTTGAACTCGTTGGTTATTATTGGTTTTGATTTGTAACATTGTATTTACTGTTCTTTTTTCTTCATTTCAGATGTGAACTGCTTTCGTGACGGAAGAATATCATCATAATAACGGTAAGATTTGAGTTTGTATTTTATGAAGCGAGAAGTCCAGGTTGATTATATAATATAAGGAATTTAGAAACTAGGTCTCTATAGTTCCCACAAAAATTTTTAGCTTCTGATTTTGGTTCATATTTTGACGAGTTTCACCGTGTTGTAGTAATGAGGAAAATATCGTCTATACTCGTATAAAGAGATTGGTAGAAGCTTCCGCATTCCTAGCTGTTGCTTATCATTCATACATCATAAATTTTGAAATGAAAAAAACATACGACTATTACCATATGACACCCATCCAGACATATGTGACAACTTGACTTACGACGTACTTCAACACCAACCTTCCATTACATACGAAGGGATGGATAACATTTTTACGGTCCTCGAAGTGTCTTGTACATCTAATGTTCTTTATCTCTGACAAGCCTGTTACTTTGAGTGGCGTATTCCACTTTTTTTAATCCATTAGCCTATATTGCATTTTATACCATGTTGTGAGTTTTAGGCGTATACGTGTCAGCTTAATCCGTAGGCTAGATTTTGCGAGGTTTTGGATTATGTTGCGTAGTCAAGGTGTGAAAAAAAGTGAGGTAGAATTAATGAGGCAACGCTTGCTATGATTTTTTTCAAAAAGTCGGAGAAATGTTACCCATAATGTTTCTTAGCACTCAATAAATAACTTCTGGTTCTATCCAACAGATCCTTCTGTGCCTATTTAAGCCGGTATCCATACACTTTGAACTGGAATACAACAAAGACTTATAAGCAGCAGAAATATATGGTTATGGTGAGAGTAATTTCCCGTACTTGCAGACCGTTCAAGTTATAAAAACTTAAAAAAATAAACAACTGACTTCCAAAAAAAAACACTACAAAGTAAAAATAACTTTAATTTCGGAAGTCGGTGTCTTTGGATCTGTATTTTATTTTTTTGCCACCGACTTCTCGTAAACCGGTTTCTCTTCGTAAAATCCTATTGAATGACTATTTCTGAAATAATCATTCAGTAGGATTTTATGAACTTAGAGAGTTAGTTGTATTGCCGATTCTAATGATTATAATCCTGTAGAGCCATATTTGTTACGGCTGCGAATCATATTTAGATCAACATACAACCTGTTACTGACCTGCATATTGCAAAAACGTAATAAAATTTGAATTTCGCGGGCTACCTTAGCGCATCCCCTTTAAGTGTAACTTGTACTCGTACAAGTTATACTTAAGTTAAGTAGTATTCGCTCGTCGATACACTTCACGTTCAGTTAGGTAACAAAGCGAGAGTGTTACGCACTTTCACGGTTCATTATTTAGTGTTAAGAGCTCTGTGTTGCAATTATTGTTAGTATATATTTTATGTTTAAATTAATTACGTGATGCGGTAATATTAAAGGAAAGCTGTTAATGAGAAACGCATTCCTCACACGTTTCCGGTTTAGTCATGACCTAGCTTCTGCTCACGACTTTGCCCGCGTTGTAGTCAACTATACTTATTATAAAACATATGGGTTATGGCACTCGGCAATACTCGTAGTGTAGCTTTCTGCCAGTAAAATAATGTTCGCAATTGGATCAGTACTTCCAGAGATTACCGCCTACATCCAAACGTACAAACCTCACCTCTAATATTTGTGCAGATAGTATATACAACATTATTTTTAGTATATGCGAAACCTGAATGTAGTTTGTCCAGAATAAGGAACTGAATCGATTTCAATAATTTTTACACCATGTTATATTTTGTCGCAACAATATTTAAGTGTGATGGTAAATGTTATCACCATTTAATTACTTACAATACAATCGCCGTACGGTTAGGTACCTACTGTCAAATTATTATCAATGAGCGCAAGACGACCCTGGAGGCGCGGGGGCGCTGTTAGCATGTTTTAGCACGCACAACCCGGTAACATAACAACCTTATAACTTTGTGATTTTTCATGATACAGTTTTGAAATTTTGTTCATAGATTCTTTACATAAAAATACTAGACACGTGTTTCGGGTTTCGCATATACTAAAACTGATATTGTATATGTCACTGTATGAACTTCGTTAGTTTATAATCTATCGCTATTATTTTCGTTAGATTAACTGTCGAAGAAATTGTGAACTGCAACAAACCATTTACAATTTAACGCATTATTTTTCGATAGTTTATTATCTATCATCTAGATCCCGTCGACGTCCTTTAATTATGTTTAATCGTAGAAGGCAATGAAAAGCTAGTCTACGACAGATTTCGACAGATACTGTTTAAAGTGTACCCGATTTGTATTTTGAAATAGAGCTGTTGTTTTCCTAAACCCATCATCCCAACTACGTTGGGGTCGGCTAATTGGCTTTCACTGTAACCGGATCCAGCTGAATACCAGTACAGACTTTACATGGAGCGACTGTCTATCTGACCTCCAAAACCCAGTTAAAAGCTATGAAAAATCGTTACTACTGCTTTGAACCACAGTGGCCTGAAGGTAACACAAAGAAGAGAAGCAGATTTTTATATTTTACTCAAGCCGGATCAAAAATTTTAACAGATTAAACCATTTTATATTTCGACTTTATTCTCAAAAAGAATGACTGAGCTCACATTACAATGATACTTATCTTATTTACGATGTTAGCTTCCCGCATACGAAGATCTCTTTGAACGGGATTTACCTATCAGAAAGCAAAAATATTACAGGAAAACTCTTGGTATACAGTGCTTTCCTCGTGTTGGCAGGTTAAAAGATTAGTTGGTGAGCAGGGAAGGCAGCGTAGATGCCTAGAGAGAGTCGGATTAACTTGTGTGTCGTCTAAAAAAAATCTTTATAATAATAAAGATTTTTTTTAGACGACACACAAGTTCACAGCGAACTATATAAATGTCCCCGTAAGATTGTGAGCACCGTTAGTTTTCTATCTAGCGAGATTATAATATAACAATATAACGCATTCATTTTCGGTAGTCAAATTATAAATGAACCTGTACTATAATTATAGTATCCGAATTGGTCGCATTAAAAGCCAGGGGTCCCGACCAAATGGGTTAGAACTATGGCCATGGCGCGCGATCCGAGCGTGCGAAGCGAGCGGTGCCGCGGTAGCGGCCGGCGAACGCTTCTTCCTAGTTGCTCTCAGTTACTTGGTTGTTTTAGCATTAGCGCAAGGTGCTTTCGTCGTAAGTTTAATATCAATTCAAAATTTGTCGGCTTGTCATGGATAGATTATAAACTATCGAAAAATAACGCGTTAAATTGTAAATGGTTTGATGCAGTTCACAATTTTTCGGTACTAACTGCTTGAGCTACATATGTTTATAAATATTTGGACTCACGAATTAAAAGTTCTCGCTAGAAATCATCGCTGGCTATGGGTTCATGAGCATTTAGGGGTTGTGTGTTGATTATTGAAAGGCGAATAACGATCTGTGTCATTTATTGGGGAGCGATGCTTATATACAGCCCTCGTCGAGAGAAAACTAAATTAAAGGGTACATTGAAAAACTTGTGTGTTTACGTAAGTATACTGCTACAAGCATGTGACTAAGGCCTCCATTGAACTACGAAAGTAATAGGTCAGTCCGTTCAATTTGTATCTAAACGCATGGATCACGAAAAATTTAGCTTATGTAATTAGCTAGTAAGATTCACAAAACACCGCAAAAATATTACCGTGGGTAGTTCTCAGAACGAGTGTACGACTTAACGCCGACAGACTGAACGCCGACAAGACTTTACTTCGATGGGACTCTTCGCCGACAGGACACTTCGCCGACAGGACTCTTCGCCGTAAGGGCTCATCAGGGACGCAACTTATCTCCGATAATCAGTCGTACACTCAGCTTAACAATCATAATCAAATAGTTAGTTTTAATTTAAACTGGCATCGAGTTTTTGTTTTGGTAACTGAATTTACCAACAATAGAGGGGATCTGGCACTCGGCGGCCGCTGCCGCGGTAGTAATCGATTTCCAAAGTAAGTATCTGATTATCGGAGATAAATTGCGTCGCTGATGAGCCCTGTCGGCGAAGAGTCCTGTCGGCGAAGTGTCCTGTCGGCGAAGAGTCCCGTCGAAGTAAAGTCTTGTCGGTGTTCAGTCTGTCGGCGTAGTGTCTGTCGGCGTTTAGTCGTACACTGACTCAGAACAGCA
The DNA here is from genome assembly GCA_963921375.1 of Tiliacea citrago. Classification (NCBI taxonomy): domain Eukaryota; kingdom Metazoa; phylum Arthropoda; class Insecta; order Lepidoptera; family Noctuidae; genus Tiliacea; species Tiliacea citrago. The sequence goes on from OY992783.1 coordinate 25,326,624, forward strand.
GTCCGATCGTACAACAGCATTTAGTGTGTTTGTTAAAAGTGGGGAAGAGTTTCATACAGTACAAGAGACCAGACCTACATGCTGCATGCACTGCACCCTCATACCGTGTGGCCCAGCCCACCCCCTTATTTTAGTTTTGCCCTCAAAAATAATACCTTCTCTACCTATTACCTCACCTCAAGCACTTACTATCATAAGTTGGAATGGAAGTGACACATTAGAAGCCACGCCTCGTAAAATCTTACGCGACGCTGGGAAGTGGCAAATGGCTGTAATAACTATTGACGGAGGAATTTCTTCGAGGTTCCAGACCGCTAGAGGCATTTGAGGGCTAAATGTGTTTGGAAGTTTTCTGATAGAGTTCTAGTTTTGTGTGGAGAGGGATTTTGAGAAAATAATGTCATCATCATCGTCAACATCGGCAGCGTTGTTCCACCTATACAAAATATTGTAAAACATTTTTAAAAGAGTAACGGTGGAGTTTCTTGCCCATTCTACTCCATACGAAACTACCTTTTGGAGGCGACTAGAAACAATTCTATTTTTTTGTTCAAATGTGCCTTTTATGTGCCTATTGGAAATAAATAATATGACTTTGACTTTAAGATTTCTATGAACCCCCCGTGCTGAGTATAGGCCTTCTCCCTTTTGTGTCATGCTTCCCTGGTCTGTCTGATGATGATGCCTGCTGTGATTAGCCTGGATGAGTGACCATCATTAAGATTTCGATACTAAACCATGCTTTGGATAGCAAGAAGTCACTGATAGTAAAAAACTCAAAGTCTGACCACTGACTACTTTATGAAGTAGCCAGATGCTATTTAAAAATATTGATTTTAGTCAAAGTCAAATTATTTATTTCAAATAGGCACATAAGAGGCACTTTTGACCGTCAAAATTTACAAAAAAATTGAATTGATTCTAATTGCCCCTTCCAAAAGGTAGTTTCGTATGGAGAAGAAACTCCACCTGTTTAGGCCGCATCTGTTTAAGATTAAAACGACCATTATAACTGATCTAGTCTTCATTATATGCCATCCGGCTTTCTAAGGGACTAACCAAGCATGAGTACGTACAGCAGGGGGCACGTTATAGGGAAAAACACCAGTGGAAGCTGGCCTCTTATTTCATTGAAACTCCGTACGCTAGGTCCGCTCAGGTCAAAGAATAGTTTACATTTATCTTGACCTGCTAGCGTACTATAGCCGGGGAATGGGTGTAAGGGGTCCCCGAAACGATCAATTGCCTTCAATTTGTATTGTGGCAATATTGTCAATCGCCTCAGTGTGTATCAATTACGTAAATATTGAGTATTGCAATTGATCGTTTCGGGGATCCTTTAAAGACGCGCAGCTGCTTAGAAATTACACTATAATCACACAGATTATATACCTAATTAATGTACATAAAGGTACAAAGTTTTGTAAAACATTTTAAAAGAGTAACGGTGGAGTTTCTTGCTCATTCTTCTCCATGCGAAACTACCTTTTGGAAGGGGCAACTAGAATCAATTAATATTTTTTTTTGTAAATTTTGACGGTCAAAAGTGCCTTGTATTTGAAACCACTCTGGGTTGCCATCTATTATTGATCGAAGGTTGCCATGATAGCATTTACTTTCTGCCGCACACTGTAATACCAAATTTCCAATATTCTTATTTTCTATCCCACTTGTGTTTCAGATTTAGTAGAGGAAAAAAAAGGTTTTTCTTTAGAAAGGTTAAAGCAACCAGTTTTACGCAGAATAAGTGTGTTATCGTATTTCTTGTCAGCCTATACAAAAACGAAGCCACTTATCTAAATGTTTATCTTATCTTTTGAATAGTTTTTGCAAATGCTTAACATTTTTTTTTGCTTTTCTCCAGAAAGAAACTCCTGTGATATTACCGTCTTTAAAGATGATTCCTTTTAATAATATCTCATCTTACAATATGAATATATTCTAAGACCATATAAAAAAACCAGTCAAGAGCGAGTCGGACTCGCGCACTGAGGGTTCCGGTATATATGATGTTGATGATTTCTGAAAAAGTGTGCTATTTAGAGACATCGTTTTAACTTTCCTGTATTCTTTACACAAACTTCTATCCCATAGAATAATTTCAGATTTTTCTCTATGCAAACTTCGGAGTTTTTTTTAGTTTTTTTTTTATTAAACCCCTTAGGTTTTACAAAAAAAAAAATTCATCAAAAGTTAAAACTATGATGCAAAAAAAAATGTTTGATAATGTGCAAACAGCGCTCTTTTATATGATGCCCCACATGCCCTAGTAGACTCCATTCGAATTTTTAAGATCCCTTTCAGGCCCTGTTGCAAAAAAAAAATATTTTTTTAAATTTCTTTCTTTTTTTCAAAATATTTGGGTAAACGTCATCTAAAACTATTCCAAATTTCAAGTTGATAGCATTAATAGTTCTTGAGATATCCAGCTGTGACAGACAGCAGACTTTAGTCTCACCATAAGGGTTCCTTTTTACCATTTTGGTACGGAACCCTAAAAAGAGGTAGATAGGTCATACGCGCTTAGGGTCGCGAGGTGTCCGCCTTGTCCGGCTTTTTAAAATCGTGTCCGACCAAAAATTTACAAGTCGGGCCTGTCCGGTTTTTGTTAGGCTTTCGGTCAACCCCGCCCCGCCAAAAGATGCCGAACGAAAGTACAAATTTTAAAATGTGTTCATAATAACATAATATATAATTAAGAGTAGAGTAAGTCTCAAATCAATAACAATATTAATTTTTGTTATTTTTCCTTTAAAAACACTATGTCGGGCTTTCAGGGCAAAATATCCGGCTAGATAAAAATCTGTGTCCGGCTTTTCTATTTTTGAGCTTAGCAAACCTATACGCACACCGCAAGTGGCACGTTCAAACTTGGCTAGTTAGCAAACCTGAACGCAGTGTCGCGCCGCACAGCAACATGTGCTTGTCTCTTTTTCGCTCCAGTTAAAATACGACATGCCGTCCTACTTCCACGTGTGCGTCCGTCTTGTGACAATAATTCGTTATTTATAGAGTGCCGTTTTTGAAGATCAAATGTAGCGTAGGTAAGTAACCTGTCTACCTGTTTTTATTGTACTTATGATATATGGCGTGTTGTTTTGTTATAAATATTACGTCTCTTCACATATATGTTGCTCGTGCATTTATTTATTTAATACTTTAAGCACAAAAATGTACTGAGACAGACTTAATTAATGCCATAGACCAATTGGTGTTTTTCCACTTGCGAAACCGTCTACCTAATAGATATTTAAAACCCTTTTAAACTGTGTTTTTTAACACCAAAAACAGCAAGAATGCACATTATTCCCATATTTGTTTTAACATAGTCCGACACGTGCAGCACCGGGTTCTCAAACACATGTTTCGCACGTGTTTATTTTAAACCAAACCGTCTCGAAACTTTGTTTTAAAATGAGCAAATCCACATTTAGAATGCAGTTAGTAAATCATTCCGTGTAATTAGTCTTAGGGCGGGTCTTGATGAATGCTTCGAGGTTTGGAGGGACAAGTTATGAAAGGTAGCGGTTTAGGTTCGTATCAAGAAACCAAAGGAGAGGTCAAAATTGGTATAATATTCCGACTATTTTTAAACGCTAATGTGATGTACCTTATTAGAAAGCTTATTTATTATGCTACTCGATTATAGTTAAATCTGATTTTTTCAGGCGCCCGTTTTTGTGAAAAAGTGAAAAATGTTCAATACAAACAAAACGCACATAGTCTTTATTTATTCATTTCTATGCAATATAACTATTTTATGTGGCAAATGTTTCCGTTTCTATTAAATACTTTGAGATTTTATTATAATTTTAGCTGCAGCTCCATGAAATTAAGACAAAAAATATTGATTATCATGACAATGCAATAACAAAACGTATCGAAAAAAGTCAAAGCTGTAAACTCGAACTAAATATCCGCTGTAAATGTCAAGCCACTCGGCTTGACATTTACAGCGGATATTTAGTTCTGCCGACTAACGTTCCTGCTGACTAACGTTGTCATTGTCACGTCATTTGCCACAGGGCTGCCATCCTTAAAATATAAATAATGCTTGTAGAACATTTTATTTTTCAACACTTGTTTTAAAAAAAACGGGCGGCTGTAAAAAAAAATTAAATGCCCAAAGACATCAAAATAATTACCCTCTTTCAGTCTATATAGGTCAGAAGGCTGTTTAAATTTTCAATTATTTTAGTACCAAGCCCCATACATTTCGTGAACGTCTCCTTTTACTTAGAACGGCGATTTTAAAGCAGTCTACTTAAAAAATAACAACTATTAGACAAAAACTACGTCTGTAGTCCCAAAAACATAGGTGGTATACCCTAATTTCGCCAGTTAAGTGAATAAGGGCCTATTGTCACTAACAGGGCACAAATCCTGACTCTGAGCTGCCACTGAGAAATTGTAATAGATAAACCTCCTACTTTGAGCCAGCCAGGCCCGCACGCACGACAGACAAAATAATAGAAAACATCTTTTTTGTAAACTAAAACACTTCACACCTATTTTTTATCATTCACCCAAAGATTAAGAGATCTCTTTCACTTCAAAGTTTTTGTCAATACGAGTTAAAGCTGTTTTTTTTGCACATTTCACACTCTTCCCACTTCTAACTTGCCCCCCGGTACCGCTTTTGTTTACCGACGTCTTTGTTTAGGCAGGACCAAACTTATCTTGTTTGTCTGATGAATTATCTACAGACTACAAATGGTTTGTCTCATAGATAGCCATCATTTAGATTGATTCTAATATGGTGGTCTTTGATGGATGGCTTGCATTCTTGAGTTCGAGGTATTTTACCCGTTGGGTTAGACGTGTTCTTGAGTGGAAGTGAAAACTATAAACTATCTGCTGGCCAAACTCTACACTACACGCCATATTCATAGATTTTCCCCTACCAAAAATCGTACCTAAAGTACTGTGAGTAAGACTTTTGTTTCTCTTTCAATGATGATATAGCTGCACGACACAAACAAATCAATGAACAAATTCTTAGAAAACTTTGCCAGGTGTGACGACGGAGGTGGTCGAAATTTTTCGATACACGCTGCTTAATCAACATTACTTGTTAATTGCCAAACTGGTACGAGTTATAAAGAAATGTTTAAGTAAACATTTGTTGAAATGCACCGTTCCCACATCATGTTACAAAGTATCATGTTAAAGAAAGCAACATTTTAGGAGTGATGTTGTAAAATTCTAAAATGGGTATTTTAAAATTGAAGTAGTTATTTCAAAAGATGGATGACACAAAATATGGCTTTGAACATGGCCAGAGCATTGCCACGTTAGTACATTGCCAGACGACAGCGATGCGGAGCAATTTTTCGACGCCATATATTTTAGTTTGTTAATAGATTTCGTTAAGTTAGGATATTATAATTATTGTTATGTATAGTAAACACGGATTAATAAAAATTGCCGGACTGGTTTTGCGGATGATTGCAAAAAGCTAGACAAAGTACACGCCTGTGCGGCCGGCGAAAATTCTTCGGCCCACCGATTCAGGGGAACTTTTAACAAAGGCCATTGTTAAAAGATCCCCAAAAACTGAGCGTCCCTTACAAATTACGCTATTACATTAAAATAATATCCTCCATTAAGAATTCTGCCAAGCTAGCCTTACCCATGGTCTGTAAACATTACCCCATGACATTGATGTATCCGTTCAGAACTGGGGCGGTTGGCAACCCCTGCGAGATATTCCGACGTATATTTGATTTATTTCCGTATATTACTAATATATGATTGTCTGCTACTTTTGGGGACTTGATTTGTTTGTTAAAGAGGAAAGACAGTAAGAAAAGAAGTTCTTATGCAAGTTAAGGCTCTTACACACTCACGCGATAACGCGGGCGCGACAGGCACCGACAAAGACAATTCCTTTGTCGGTGCATGTCGCGCCCGCGATATCGCGTGTGTTTGTAAGAGCCTATAGACGATGGATAATGAAGGTTTTAGTTTCAAATTGTTTTTGCCGAAGTCTACTTGCCTAGTTACCCGTGTTTTCCGAGGCACTTCCGTGCCTGGGAAAGCACGTTAAGTCGTTGATCCCGACTGTCATTCGTAGATCGTTGACAGTCGTTACGGGAGTGAGAAGCCCAAAAAATCTGACAACCAGTCTTACCAAGGGGTATCGTGTTACCCAGTAACTGGGTTGTGGAGGTCAGATAGGCAGTCGCTCCATGTAAAATACTGGTGTTCAGCTGCATCCGGTTATACTGGAAGCCTACCCATAGTTGGGAAAAAGCTAGGCGGACTGATTTTTGACTACTTACTTGCCTATTAACAAATTTTAGTCGCCATGTTTTTCAATTATTTGTTCCTGTATCTTACTCATTCACGATAAAAGCTAAATTACCATCTATGTATGTCAGAGGTGCGCCCTCTGGCTTACATACATGGTAATTTAGCTTTTATAATGGCATGTATTTAACACGGCGACAAATTAATCTGAATTTGGGATTAAAAAATAATTAAAGCCGGTAGCAAAAATAATAGGTTGGCAGCAAAAATAATAGGTTGGCAGCTACAGCGAAGTATTATTTTAAGTAGAAAGTAGCAGCTCAATAATCAGTTTTTAGCTTTATTTTAATTTAAACTGGCATCGAATTTTTGTTTTGGTAACTGAATTTACCAACAATAGAGGGGATCTGGCGCTCGGCGGCCGCTGCCGCGGCACGCTCGCTTCGCTCGCCTCTAACCGATTCTAATGATTATAATTCTGTAAAGCCATATTTGTTACGGCCGCGAATCATATTTAGATCAACATACAACCTGTTACTGACCTGCAAATTGCAAAAAAAACGTAATAAAATTTGAATGTCGCGGGCTACCTTAGCGCATCCCCCTTAAATCATGATCTAACTCACCTGACCTATCAGCTTATACCTAAATTCTACATAAAACACTCTCAATATAGAAGCCCAATTTCGACAGCTCAGTAACAAAATTACGGAAGGTACCTTTAAGAACTAACATACAGTGTCCCAACTACTACAGTAACACACTTGAAATTTTAAACCTAATTTAGTGTTCACTACCACTTCAAAAGGCCAGCTGCCTACTCTGATTGTTTACACTGTGGCGTTAATATTTTATGCTGTGGTCGCCGAGACTCTAGTTAGTTATTTTCACTATGTATTTTTGGTGGTACAACTAAATTTTTATCATGTCTTTACACTTGAAGCTCAAATATATTCTGTTTGGTCGTTGGTCTAGTAGACACTAGCGCTACTGCTGAGCATGAGGTCCTGGGTTCGATTCCCAGGTCGGGCAAAGTGTTATTGGGTTTTTCCGTCAGTGATTTCTCAGTAGCAGAGCCCGTCTCGATTTGTGCCCGGTCGATGGCAATATGGGCCTATGGTTGTACTATAGGTACACCTCTGCCTAACACTTCGGGGATTACAAGCGTGGTATTATATTATGTGAAAATTCAATAGAAAAACTCGATGAGTTCTCCCGGTTATTTTACTATTTTTAGGAATTACGCCTGAGTTTTATCCACATCTATATTAATTTGTTTAAATATATCTACATCATTAATGTATTGTTGGAGCTTAAATCTGGGTAATTTATTTATGTATGAACATACACCAACAGCTTCTGTATATGATATATCTTAAGTAGGTACTATAGTTAGTGTAGGTATCAATAGCCTCGGATTTACACAGTCGCCAATTACAGGTTAACCAGAATTCTCAGATGTAGGTGATAAGTTGATAACGAAAGCACCCTAATTTTCAATCGAAATATCTACCGTCAAAAAATCTACTTTTTTTAAAAAATCGGTGGGTTTTTTGTTTGTTGAAATCTCTACTTCCTGATGCTGTAAAAAAAATTAAAAAGCACATATATTATTTTGATGGGAGAATTTTCGTTTGAAAATTAGGGTGGTTTTTCGATATTAAGTCAAATTAAGGTGAAAAAATAAATATTTTAAACCATAAAAATTCCAGTGTGTTTGGGACATAAAATGGTAAGTTTTCACCAAATACCTAGAAAAAAACATGTAAAAGATAAAATTAAAAACCAAAAACTTGGTTATTTGAATTTTCAAAGGCTTCAGCCCTGGTCTATTAAGTTTAATAACATAAATAAATTATAAATTAAGAAAATAGGGTTCTCTCTCACAGAAAAAACTCAATGGGAAAGTATTTTTATTTACGGAAAACATCCTGAATTCGGCGGAAGACGAAGGAATATGTCGGACTCCTACGGACTTAAATAGTGTCTGTCGTTACCAGACATTTACGGTGTCCGGATTTCCGGTGCTTTGCAAAAACTCGATGACTGCCAATCATTAGAACAATGTTACTTAGATTAGTTACTAAAGCAAAATCAACACATTATTATTGCCGTTTCTACTTTGTGTTGCTAACCTCAAAACATAACCTTCATAAAAATAAATATTTACGTAAATAAACATCGGGCTTCATACACTTATTCTGTTTTCTTATTCTTCTCATGGATGGCAAAAAGTTCAAATATATATGTTTGGCTCGAAATTCAGCTTCGAGAACTCCGCTCACATAAGCTGTCACAAGGTCATCAGTATCTATTATTATTATTGAAGTGAAACTTCTTGACATTTACGGTGCCCGGATTTCCGGTGCTTTGCAAAAACTCGATGACTGCCAATAATTAGAACACTGTTACTTAGATTAGTTACTAAAGCAAAATCAACACATTATTATTGCCGTTTCTACTTTGTGTTGCTAACCTCAAAACATAACCTTCATAAAAATAAATATTTACGTAAATAAACATCGGGCTTCATACACTTATTCTGTTTTCTTATTCTTCTCATGGATGGCAAAAAGTTCAAATATATATGTTTGGCTCGAAATTCAGCTTCGAGAACTCCGCTCACATAAGCTGTCACAAGATCATCAGTATCTATTATTATTATTGAAGTGAAACTTCTTTGGCGGCGATTCGATAATTGGACGAGAATTGAGTGTTGCGTCACGTTTAGGCACACGAGAGAGAAGAAAGATATAACTCTCTCTGTCTCTCACACTAAATCTCTCTCTCTATTTTTTATTGATAGCGCGCTTGACCACTACCACTACCACACACCTGGGGGTCTACTCCCCAAGCACGAAGTCTTTAGTTTCGGCCGAAATTACGGGCGTTTCCTACTCCGTATCACTTACTTAAAATTTTTGACAACACGATTTGACAGTTGTCAAGGTTGTCCCCTGTTGTCCCTTTGGCTGGTGTGTCTTTGCTAGTCCGAAAAATTTAATTTGACACTTGTTTTGACGGATACTTTCGGACGGGCCCGTATCTTCATTGACGGACTAAGAGAGTAGACCCCCATGCGAGCGATAGAGATGGTGTGGCCGACGATAGCGCTCGCTTGTCTAGAAGTAGGTAACCTATAACTTGCTAATCCCATCTTGGGAATCAGGAAACCCTCCAGTTTCATAGAAATAGAATCCTAAAATCGGCCAGTGTTATTTGCACCCTCGTAAACTGTACAGCATTTGTTTGGGCATGATCATCATAAAAAAGTTTTTCTATCAATGAACTCTCATTCGGGAAATAAAGACCGATTTGTAGTTTACAAACTGAAAGTAGTTTATACGAGTATTTACGATTTTTAGGGTTCCGTAGCCGTACCCAACGGGTTCATAGGGGTGTATCTTTTTAATCGTAATAAGTAGCTGCTGTACATGCGGTCTTAGGTTCCATTCCCGAGTCGGGCAAAGTATTATTGGGTTTTTCCATCTGGAATGTCTTGTTCGTGTCCGGTTGATGGCAGTAGGCTCGCCCCTTATTACATGGGACTTAAACATAACTGGCGAAATGTGGGTGTACTATCTCTGTACCTCTGCATTACCTTCCGGGGAACACAAGCGTGATGTTATGTTATGTTCTTACTATGATTGAAGGTAACTAAAATGAAGGTTCAACATTTTCAAACCTCGATTTTACTGAAGCTCGTTAGCGACGGAAATTGACGGAACTTTGTGTAGGAATACAACTTGCTCATGTTTATATATAGGTAAGGACGGAACCCATACCATGCGAGTCCGACTCACATTTGATCAGTTTTATTATTATAGTTGGGCTTTCACAAGTAGAAGTCATAGTTATTGGGACGAGTTTTGTTGTGATTCGGCTTTATCTAGGCATTAAACTATAGTTGTTGCTGCCTTTTATTTGCAAATGAAATGGAAAAGAGATGAAATAAAATGAGCAGGTACTCAAACTTCCACACACTTGATAATGTTATAGTTTTACACCTAAACTTACGCCTTTTTCTCATGGGAGTAGGCAGAAACTACAAAACGTCATCTGCTAGAATCCTTACTACTCCTTTTGCTTCGTTTACGTTCATACATCTCATACACGCACGCCGGTTGCGAGTACTACGCACCTGACCTTTCTGAAGAACATCATCAATATGCGTTTCCACTCATATCTGCCTTTTAATCGTTAGTCGTTGCATCATGCTGAGTGCAAGCCTTCTTGTCATAGTCATGACGTGCAGCTGCCGACTATTTGTTTTTTTGTGCTCGTGATTATTGTAGATCTGTTTTGTGTAATGTTTACCTTCGAGTTTATTAGATATTTTTTTGTATGCACGTTTTTCTGTGACAAATAAAATTATTTTTCTTTCTTTCTTTCTTTCCTTTCATTCATCCTCTCAACATGAACAAACCATCTAAGCATACTCTTTTCAATTTTTGTGACTACATCTTCTTTTAAACTTCAACGTTTCCTTATCATATCATTCCTCATTATCATATTTTTCCTATAATGGTAGTCTAAACCAGTTTAACAGCCCTGAACTGTTACATTTTTCTGGCTTTACCTAATCAGCACCATTGAACTAAGAATCTTACCGCAAAATCTTGATTTCACAGAACTACAGATACCTGCAAGATCACCATTGAGCCATAAAGCTAATTATTTTTACTAAATAATGCGAAATATTACCAACTGTACCCCTTAGTATGACTGGTTGTCAGACTTTCGGGCTTTTGACTACCCGTAACCACTGTCAAAGATCTACAAATGACAGCCGGGACCAACGGCTTAAGGGTCTGATAATCGCCGTTGACCTTGGCCATACAAATGCACGTCGCGCTCACGCCGCGCTCCGTTTGATTTCATAGGGAATATTTATTTTTATTAACGAAAAAATGAATATTTAAAAAATCACAGAATTGTAGACAATAAATTGTCTCCTCATACAAAAAAAAACATGAAAATATCTTAAGTTGTTTTGTATGCTTTGGGTAGACATTAGTTCCAGAATTTATTTCGTAAAGTATTTTACTACAATACTTAAATATTCACTAAAATAATTGACGTGTATACGTTCTAGTTTAACATACATTTTTTGCATAACTTACTTGCATTATATGAAGGCGTAATGACAGATTTAGAAGTCACTAAAATCATATATCTGCGCCTTAACGTGCTTTCTATCGCACGGAGGGGTCTCGATAATGGATGGTCGCCCATCCACGGACTGGCCTCGGGACGCCTTCGATCGATCGGTGCGGCTGTTTTTATTTAGCTAAGAGCCCCCCCCCCCCTCACTTTCTATATTTTTTGTCTAGATAAGTTACTGGACTCATTCATACACTTAAAATTACCTTTCAGCTTTCTAAAACATAAAATTCTTAGCATTTTTAGCCCGCCGTTTTCGGATGCCAAATTGATATAATGAAAGCGACATTTCTATCCCTAACTCCGGTCCCACGGGACTTGATAGAAGATCCGAAAGTGACAAATTACGATGGAAAAGGACATAAATAATAGGATTTCTGTACGCCGTGACGCGCCATGAAAATTGTGTATTGATTTGGTGGTTTTATTCATTGTTATGTATGTATACGTGCGAAAGTTATTACGGTTGGGGAAACTAAAGTCTTTTGACATCCTAAATAGTAGCTTCCCAAAAGTTATTGATCAAACTGACTGATTCAACTGAACTACTGAAAAGATTATTTTTGTACCTAATTAAATATTATGGTAGGCAACCATGACTTGAACCAAGATGAGAGAGCCTGGTGGAAAGTGGCTGCCACTTATAAACAAAGGGATTTTCCAATGCGTTGCCAACATTGAAATATCTCACGTCTCATGTGTGTGATTTTCTCTCAATAGGTACTAAATTATTATGATCCTTCAAACAGGAACAACATAGGCTCTTAAAACTGTGAATGAAACCATCGTAAGGAAATTGACATGTCCTACAACCAAAAATTCGAAGACATGTGACATCTACCGTACTACTGTAGATTACAGCCCACTCCCTCCCGAAGAGAGGAGGCTTGTGTCCCAGCTGTGGGAACATTATAGGCTGATTATGTAATTAGGAACACAGTAATGAATCTTTCAAGCACTATCAGGAATTGTGTTCAAACTTGATAACTCAGATGAGACCTTTTGAAAGGACATCTACTACCAAACTGCCTAAACATCAGAAATCTCTGCTTAATTTACCCAAACATAACATCCGTTTATCATTTTCCGAACGATCAATATAGTGGCTTCATATTCACCCCAAGGCGCTTATGTTCTACGTACGCTATCTTATAAGGCGTACTGGAGTAGTAGCGTATCGGCGTATCGTTCCAACTAGTGATGATATGCATATTTGATTAGCTACGCGTTAATCGATGTTTATTTGTTCTAGCTGAATAGTATCGGATGTTCCACTTGATTTATAAGTTATTATGGAAATGCTCGGGAAGCGCAATGTCTTCTCGTCCCAAGTCTTCGTCATCTTCTCGTCGCAGTGTCTCAAGACGAAAGTCTTTGACCAGTGCGTGTTGCCAGTGATGACCTATGCCACTGAAACATGGTCGCTCACAATGGGCCTTATTAGAAGGCTAAAAATCACCCAAAGAGGGAGAGGGCTATGCTTGGAGTTTCCCAACGTGATCGAATCAGAAATGAAGAGACATAGCCCGAATAATTGCCAAACTTAAGTGGCAGCGGGCAGGGCACATCGCTCGTAGAACATATGGCCAATGGTGCCGAAAGCTTCTGCAGAAGCGACCGCGTACCGGAAGACGTAGCGTTGGAAGGCCTCCTACAAGGTGGACTAATGACCTTGTGAAGGCCGCAGGTATCCGCTGGTTGTGGTAAGCACAGAACCGGTAGAACTGGCGGTGATTGGGGGAGGCTTATGTCCAGCAATGGACGTCTTTCGGCTGGAATGATGATGATGGAGATGCTTGTAGTTTTACAAGTAATGACAATTTTTTTTTGTGCCATGCTGCCCTGGTCTGTGGGAGTCACATCCAGGTCTTCACCTGTTCCTTGAAGTTTTTTTTTTTGTAACTGTTTATGTACACACTTACAAACAGACAAGAATAAAGGAACAGAAAATAACGTACAAACGTATTTTTAAAGAAATCTCTACCAGCATACCTGCGATGGGAAAGTAGACAAAGAGATGTAGACACCGTGTGTAAGAGTAGAAGAGAAAACAAACTACTTAAAAAAAATGATATTTACTCATTTAAATATAAACATACAATAAGAGAATATACTTAGGTACATACATACTTCTAAAATAAATATCACTAAAATATTTAAAAGTATAAAATAATAAATACATAATATGCGACTATGACGAAGTGGAAAGAAAGTGTTCTTACTCGTGTTCTCTGTAAGTTATACAAAGATAATTTTTTGAAAGTCTAAACTTGTCTTAACTTTAAGCGACGATTATAAGCGAGGGGTTTGATTCTGAATGTGTTGTTCTGGGTTTTAAACCTATGTCGGGGAAAGTGATTATGGATTTTTACCATTAGGAATTTCTCGGTAACAACCCGGGTTCTGGATTTTTGCCGATTAGTGATAAGTTCAAGCAATCAAGCACGTCCCTATGACTTTGACATAACTGGCGAAATGTGGGTCTAAAATCAAAACTGTTTTGTCCATGGTTTAGTAGTTGTTTATCTCTCCTTTCTTTTAATTCATCCAAAGGTTGTCTGTAAGAGATCGCTTAGTGCGCAATTGAACACTAGTGTTTGATAACTTTTTTTTTCGCTCGAGGGCACTTATAAAGTAAACATTGGCTCCTGTCAATTTTTTTTCCAAAAAATCATAAAAATAATAAAAACTAAAGCTGTGCAGTGAAAGTGTTTTGTGAACGATTATAATGAAAGAAAGTTTGCGTGGAAACGTTATCTACACCGAACAAACCTTGTGACAAAAGTTATTGTGCTGTGATCTTACTGACTTGAACATCTTTTAAGTGCTCTTTAACTGCTGTTCTTTTCCTACAAAAATAATCATTATTAACAAGCAAGAAAAAGTATCGTGAGTAATAACTAAAATCTTTAATTAAGTGATATAAAAAAGGAAAACTTTTTGTTTAAATTAAAAATAAAGCCTGGTGGACAATAGTGGAATCAACGTTTCAACAAATTTAAACTGTATACCGTTACGAAGAATTGTTCCGGAACCAAATTGTAGATAGCAGCACTTTCCTTGTTAAAGATCAATTAACGCCAATAATGACATCTACCTGTCAATAGCGGAATGTCTAAGTAATCTATTGTAGTTCAAAGCTATTAGATAGATGGCAGCACATTGTATGGGACGTTACACGTGTTAAGCAGTGACACCTATCGGTATATAGCTGAACCTTGAAGTAACAGATTTGACTAAAGAATACAAAAAATCAATTGACTAACTGTTTATTTAATGACCTCTAACGTGCAATAGCGGAAACACGACTACTTGGTAGCTCAATCGATATTGGCTCATTCCTTCTATACCTGTAAGAGGGCAGCACAACCATTATCAGTATTTCATCAATGCCTAAAAGAGGGCGTTAAAAACTCATCTCCTCAACAAACATAAATACCATTGATCTAATAATTTATAGAACCTGTTATTAAAATGGAAGATAATAATATCACTGTTCGTCGGAGGCAAGAGCTGGTCAACATGTCATGGAATTCGTTACCAGAAGCAAATGACAATCCGATATCATCGAGCAATAGTCTAACAAGTTTACCAGAGTTGCCCATAAATAACGACTTGGAGATTGAGCTAAGGGATATCATAAGTGAATTAAGGGCTCGTGTGGATAGTGCAGATGCCGAAATTGAAAAGCTTTTAACAGAAAATTCGTCTCTTCAAAAAACTATCAAGGATCAACAAGATAAAATTAATAATCTTACGTTGATATGCTCTTCAAACAAAAGAATATTTAAGAACAATATTAGACGCAGTTCAGTTTCGAGACAAATAGACTTTTCTAGTAACGGTACTCCTGTATCCTCGACGCAGGAGTGCTTAAATGGACATAACACAAGGGACAATTTAGATCCAGTTTATGCGACACAAGATGTTGATTTGAATGTCAATTTATCAAAAATAGGCACTGAAGGGGTACCCTGTTACCCTGACAATAAACATAATAGCAGCAAACCGCCGGTATCAATCAACTCTCCACTACAAAACTTCGATACAGTCTTGCATGTACTGAATGCAACAAACGGAGAGGCGCAACTACAAGGAACCATGGAGGGTGAAACTGGACTTCAGCAGCCACAAAGCTCTTTGAAACGTGATTATAAGAACACTTATTCTAGTAAGGTATGCATAATAAGTGACAACAATGTAAATAATGTATTAAGAATTGCTGAAAACACTTTTCCCGAAGCCGACATTTGTCATTATTGTATGCCGCATGCGGGAGTAGTGCAGTTACTTGAAACACTGGATAAAAAACTAATAAATTACACTCTGAACGATTTTTGTGTTGTACTATTAGGTGAAAAAGACTTTCTTACCTCAAACAAGTATGAAGAATTGGTCGATTACATAAAATTTAAGCTTGAAACTGTTCCACATACTAACATTATACTTTGCGCACCGAACTTTAAATTAAAGTATAATGTTAATTTGTTCAACAAGAGAATAGAAGCTTTTAATCGATTATTGTACATAAACAACCGTCAATTTAAATATGCATATACGTTCGACAGTAATAAGCATCTCGAATATACATATGAAATGTTTTCTAAAGATACAGGAAAAATCAACAACCAAGCTGTTTTTACTATATTTTACTATTTAAAACAATTTTTAAACTTATTTCAAGAAAATTATAATTCTGATGGAAAACTTTGTGAAAATGTGAATATTATTTTTCCAAAAAATGGTAAAGACCAACAGTGTACTCAGTTTAAACCTGGCACTATTCCATATTACTTTAATAAACCACATATAAAATCCTTATCACAAGACTATACTCATGAAAATAAAGGAAGTAGCGAATTAATACCAGGTACTATTCCTTACTTTTTTAATAAAATCAAAACCCTAGAAATTAAAAAAACAAAATGTTTTCGTCAGTAAAAATAATGAAATTCAGACATGTCCAAATAACACTGTAGATAAGTCAATATTAAATCATGTAAACATTTTTCATCAAAACATGTGTGGCTTATACAACAAGAAAGATACGTTAGATATTTATTTAGAAAGTTTATGTAAGCCTATGCATTATTTGTGTATTAGTGAGCACTTCCTTAATAGTGAATTAGTCTCCCTTTTAAACCTTTCGAATCACATTGTCGCATCGTACAACACTAGAGTGAATAAGATAAGAGGAGGTACTATTTTTTTAGCAGAAACAGACAGAGAATACGAGGACTTGGAAATAGTTAAAAAACTTTATGTGATGGATAGTTTTGAAATATGTGGTATCAAGGATGTTTTAACTGGTGTATCCATATGTTGTTGTTATCGCACTCCGTATGATAAAAATTTTGACATGTTTATGTTAAGTCTTGAAAAGTTGTTAGAACACTTCTTTAGCAGGAACTGTGTGATTTGTGGCGATTTTAACATTGACTTTCGCACCGAAAATAATAAAAAACATTGCGTATTAAACTTATTGACATGTTACAATTTTAGACATTTAATTAACTCTCCCACTTTTATTCGTAATGAATCAGAATCTTGTATAGATAATATATTTACTAATTTACCGGACGAAAATATAGAAAGTTGTGAAGTTAATCACAATGGTTTGGCAGATGGACATGCAGGATTACTGTGCAGTGCTGTATTTAAGACGAATAAATCAGGAAGAAACACAAAAAGCGCTGTTTTACATGTTACGAAGAGATTTTTTAACGCAAAGAATAAGCAGAAGTTCAGAGACTCGCTTTTGAATTTAAACTGGAGTGGAATTGGCATAAATAAGTTTCTTAAACAATTTCACAACACGTTTACGAACTGTTTCAAAAAAAAGAAAATAAAAGTGTTCATAACAAAGAAAAAACAAACACATTGGATAACAAAAGGGGTAAAAGTTTCTAGCAAAATGAAGCGATTTCTCTGTACTGGAAAAGTAAATAATCAATGTGATACAATAAAAAACTATAGGCATAAATATATTACTCTTTATAGAAAAATTATAAATATAGCCAAAAAAACAGCAGCGCAATCCAAATTAGCCAACTCAAAGAACATCTCAAAAGATGTCTGGAAACTGATAAATGAACACAGGAACAAGAAAGTCCAAAATAACAAGATACCTTCTTTAAAATCGAATAATGAAATTTTATCAGAACCATCAGATATTGTAAATGTTTTCATTAAGCAATTTGAATTGAGCCCTACGACACCTATATCTTCAAATACAGCAGTAGATTTTTTACGTAAGAGTACAAAGAGAATAACTGGTGAGTTTACTCTAGTCTCAACTACCCCCCACGAGGTATACACAATCGTGAAACTTTTGGAGGAAAAAAGATCTTGTGGCTATGACGACATACCTATTACGGTGATTAAAGATAATATTGACTTACTGGCAGAACCCTTAAGTGCTTTTTATAATAAATGTTTCGACGAAGGCATTTTTCCGGATCAATTAAAAATAGCAAAAATAATACCAATACATAAAAAAGGGTCCAAAACGGATCCTAAGATGTACAGGCCCATTTCCTTGCTTCCAACTCACTCAAAAATTTTTGAAAAGTTAATAAAAGCTCGATTACTTAGACACCTAAACTCAAATAGAGTGCTAAGCAGAAGACAGTATGGATACCAGAAAAATGTAGGGACACAAGATGCAATAATAGATTTAATACAGGATGTGATAGGTAGGTTAAACGACAAACAAAGAGTAGCCGGGCTTTTCCTAGATTTAAGCTCAGCTTTTGACACTGAAGACCACAAAATACTAATTGAAAAACTTGAACACTATGGTGTGAGGGGTAAAGCTTTGGAACTCCTGAATTCATATTTGACGAACAGGAAGATGTTTGTGGAAATGAAAGTAGTAGTTAACAAAATGGATCCATTAAATAGTAGTAGCAGTTGTGACACTAGTTCATTCGAAGAGACCTATCGATCCAAATTGGTTCCAGTTAAAATTGGTGTACCACAAGGTTCCATATTGGGACCAATATTTTTCATTACTTTTATTAACGATCTTATAAAACACATGAATGAAACAGTTACAGGATCTATCCAGCTAGTAGTTTTTGCTGACGATACAAATGCAGTTGTATCAGCTGATAATATAAATAACTTAAATGTAATTATGAATCAGACCTTAAGTGCGTTTCACAACTGGTTCACAGTAAACAATCTTAAAGTTAATGCCAGTAAAACGAATGTCATACTTTTCAGTTCAACTACAAGGAAAAATGATAGAATAAACTGCGTGATGAATGGAGAAGTAGTAAACCTGGCCCCAATGGTAAAATTTTTAGGAGTTTATATAGACTGCAATTTTAACTGGAAACAAGAACTTATGCATATAGAAAAGTCAATCAGTTCAGCATGCTATGTTTTAAGAAGCCTTAGGAATGAAGTCGACATGAAACATCTTAAAATGGTCTATCACGCACTAGTCGAATCAAAGTTAAGATACAGTATAATATGCTGGGGTGGAAGTTATGCATATAACATTCAAAAAGCTTTTGTTCTCCAGAAAAGAGCGATTAGGACTATAGTCAGGATACGACAGGACGAATCGTGTAAACCACATTTCAAGGAATTGAAAATATTAACGGTCCCAAGTTTATATATTTTGGTACTTCTAACGCGCTTACAAAAATATATACACGAGTTTGAAACAGAAGAAGAAAGAAGGAAAAGGGAAAATACAAGAAGAAAAGACTTGCAGACAAAACAGTCGCATCATCTTAATATCTTCAAGCATGGTTTCTATTATAAGTCAGTTAAAATATTTAACAAACTGCCTACTGAATTAAAAAACTTAGTTTATAATCGACAATTTCTAAAACAACTCAAGCAGTTCTTGTTGGACAGGTGTTTATATACTTTGGACGAATTATAGATAAGCAATGTTATCACAAATGAAAATATTAGACTTATTAGACAAATTATATTAAGTATTATTATTTTTAGTTTTTATAAATACAGTTATTCTTACAAATAATAATTACTGACATTTAACAGACATTTTAAATTTATTATGGTTTTTGATTTTTTTTTTAAGTTTTTTTTGTTTTTTTTTGTTTTTTTTTTTTTGTTTTTATTACGAGGATTATGGAATTTATATATGGAGGGATTATTTTGTAACTTTTTAAATATTAAATATTATGTAAAATTCAAACACAATGTACATTGTTTATGAATAAATAAATAAAAAATAAATAAATAGTGAAATACACCCTGGGAAAACCAGGCTTGATTTTTGTGTTATTATTGCGGATCTTAAAGTGAACTTATTAAAGTCAAGCAATCTGCCTAGCTTTTCCCCAAGTATGTTGCGGTCGGCTTCCAGTCTAACCGAATGCAGCTGAATACCAGTATTTTACATGGAGCAACTGTCTAGCTGACATTCACAACCCAGCTATTGGGTAACTGGGTTGTGGAATACTGGTAAAGTGAACTTATTAAATTGGTCCTTCTTTATTTATCTCCATAGTGATATCAATCCACTATGTATCATCGTCTGTCGGGGCTCGCGCTTATAAAGAGTCTACTGTGTACATATTTAGTAACAGATAGTGGTTGAATTTGATTAGTATTGCGTTAGTTTGCTTAGCTAAGGAAACACGTGTAGCAATTACTTTGTTGTCAATATTAGATTTGAGAAACTATTGCTGTATCCTGGCTACGTACGAGTATAAGTAGTAGACTTCAAAACTTTGCTTACTTTTTTCGTTGCTTTTTAATCAACTTCAAAAAAAGAAACAGATTCTCAGTTCGTCGGTTTTTAGGGTTCCGTACCCAAAGGGTAAAACGGGAACCCTATTACTAAGGCTCCGCCGTCTGTCTGTCTGTCTGGTCACCAGGCTGTATCTCATGAACCTGATAGTTAGACAGTTGAAATTTTCACAGATGATGTATTTCTGTTGCCGCCTGTATAACAACAAATACTAATGAACAGAATAAAATAAATATTTAAGGGGGCTCCCATACAACAAATGTGATTTTTTGTTCGTTTTTGCTCGATATTGATAACGGCAACAGGTATACACTTGAAATATTCACAGAATATTTAGTTATTTGTTAACTTTAAAAATAAATAATTAAATTGAAATAAAACAAATATTTAAGGGGGCTCCCATACAACAAACGTGATTTTTTTGCCCTTCGTGCGCGAGTCCGACTCGCACTTGGCCGGTTTTTTTTAAATGTATGTTTCCTGATTACTCAAAGACGGCTTAACCGATTTGGAAAGTATTTTTTTTATTTGAAAGCTATTCATATAGATTTGTTTAACTTTGCTTGGGTAGTTTTTGAGTTATTTTAAATAATATAATAACTTCCTTGCACTGTTTTTTACATAGGCAGGTAGTGGTATTCGAATTTGTGTGGGGTAGGCACAACTAAACTAAAATTTAAAAATAAAAAACTTTTTTACCAAAAAAACACTACAGAGTCAAAATTACTTTAATTTCGGAAGTCGGTAGCAAAAAACAAAACGGTAGCAAAACCAAAGACACCGACTTCCGAAATTAAAGTATTTTTTTCACTTTGTAGTGTTTTATTGGAAATCGGTTATTTATTTTTGTAAAAAAGTTTTTATATTATAAATGGCAAAATAAGTCTTTCCCTACATGCACTTAATTTACTAATTCTGGACACAATTTAGATTGCTGTTAATTTACATTCGCATTCATTCGCTAAGATGAAGAAATCCAGTTATGGATTCACTACTTTTCCAACGTCAAAACGTCATCATCATGCTAGGCCGCTTTATGATCATTTTGGAGTTAGTCGGCAAAATTTTGTGGTTAGTCCTTTCATTAATAGATGTTTTTGACCTCAACATTTTTAAATCAAAACTATTTCCACGCTTTGACGGAAGCTTCATAAAAATTTCAAGGGTTCGTGTCACCAAGCCTAAAATTCAAACCGAACATCCTTTTACACGAGATTACAAACAAAAAAAAAACAAAGTGTAGTTCCTGACTGGAGTTCGAAAAGGCTTTACTGAAAAACATAACCTTACATTTGCTGTACCGCAGTCAGTTATAAAGCCCGGTTCATTTCCGATTTCATGCTTTGGCATTCATGGGATCTCCCCATCGATATACACGCATGTGCTTGCTTACATAATGCTAAGTTAAATTCTGCCAATTTTGAGTAAGTTACACGTGAAGGAAAACATTGCAAGGTAACTTAGACTTAAGGGGGATTTGCAGGTCAGTAACAGGTTGTATGTTGATCTAAATATGATTTGCGGCCGTAACAAATATGGCTTTACAGAATTATAATCATTAGAATCGGCAATACAACTAACTCTCTTCGTACAATCCTATTGAATGACTATTTATGAAATAATCATTCAGTAGGATTTTATGAACTTAGAGAGTTGTACTGCGGATTCTAATGATTATAATTCTGTAAAGCCATATTTGTTACGGCCGCGAATCATATTTAGATCAACATACAACCTGTTACTGACCTGCAAATTGCAAATGGCAACCTTAGCGCATCCCCCTTAAGGCAAAAGCGTGGGGTAGCCCGCAAAATTCAAATTTACTTTTACTTACGGGTTTTGCAATTTGCAGGTCTGTGCCAGGTTGTCACTTGAGTCACTCTCTGTGCGAGTCCCAATAAATACTTTTTCTTTTAAATAAACTTATTTTTCAATCTTTATTTTATTTATCTGTCTTGTCTTCTCGGCACGAGATTAGACTCAAATAAACTCATCACGTATCGGTATTTTTGTCCATGGTTTTGTATAAATAATATGTCACCATAAGCCTGCGTTGTCGGACATTCCCAAACTGATTTGTATTCACCCTCATATGCATATCTCTGTTTTTCCCTTTTCTATCTTTATTTATGAACGTTCCCGCCCTTATCGCGGATTGTGTTGTTATTTCTGAAGAGGGTAGTAAAAATATTATGTTTTAATCGTGCCGGGTAGTTGTGATATACGTATGTACCTACTGTTGAATTTTAGTGAATTTTTGGTACAGTAAAGTTGTGCCTGGTTTTTAAATTAACGTTGTTAATAGAATTTAGAATGAAACAGAATTAACTAAAATAGTAGCGCTGATGTGAGGACCTCTAGTAATATGCGGATCTAATAAAAACAACCGACTTCCAAAAAAAACACTACAAAGTGAAAAATAACTTTAATTTCGGAAGTCGGAGAGTCCTTGGTCTTGTTTTTTTGTTTCTTCCATCGTAATAAGTGTCTGTTTGTAATGTCAAAATAACAGCTTTTTATTAAATGCATATGCAAGTAATTATATACTTTAACAATTTTTTTTTTTTTTAAATTTTTGTCTGTCTGTTTGTTCCGTCTCATTTTTGAAACGACTGGACCGATTTTGACGAGACTTTCATTGGTAGATAGCTGAAGTTATAAGGAATAACTTATTTCTACTTTTATTTTAGAAAAAGCTACATGGGCGAAGCCGCGGGCAGCAGCTAGTTTTAAATAAATGAGTAATAACATCTGCTGAAATAACTAGATCAATATATCCCAGTCTGTTTATCTAACAAAAAAAACTCAAAAAATAATAATAATGTTTCCTATGATTCGGTAACAAAAGAGTAGATTATTTTTTTAACCAAATTCATGGTAATGTAAACGATACGTATAATATTCAAAAGAACATCTGCTTTGATCAAACGAAACATATACCTATGGTAACATAATAAACCTTACTTATAAAAATGTTATCTTGAATGGAGTATTTTTTGTAGCCTGTATCGATTATATATTTGTATTGAGACCACCAGGGCAATGGCTGGGCTATGCTTGAAGTTTCCCTACGTGATCGAATCAGAAATAAAGAGATCCGCAGGCGAACCAACGTAACCAACATAGCCCGAAGAATTGCCAAGCTTAAGTGGCAGTGGGCAGGGAACATTGCTCGCAGAACGGATGGCCGATGGGGCCGAAAGGTTCTGGAGTGGCGACCGCGTAAAGAAAGACGTAGTGTTGGAATTCCTCCTACAAGGTGGACCGATGACCTTGTGAAGGCCGCAGGCATCCGCTGGATGCAGGAAGCACTGAACCGGTCGAAGTGGCGGTGCATGGGGTAGGCCTATGTCCAGCAGTGAACGTCTTTCGGCTGAAATTATGATGATGATTGAGAGCACAACCGCAGCTCAATCGCAGAATTGGTGAGTTTGTGGTCTCATAAGAATTCCATGGTAGGTAGGTACTGTAGAGGTTTTATGTGGATGGTTTTCTCATACAACATCCAAGACAATCAATCTGCTTAGCCTTTCCCCAACTGCGTTGGGGTCGGCTTCCAGTCTAACCGGATTCAGCTGAATACCAGTATTTTATCTCCACCTCCACAACCCAGTTACTGGGTAACGCTTGCCACGGTCGGTTCGTGGATGGGTGACCATCGTTTATATATTGCGACCCCTCCGTGCCTCGGAAAGCACGTTAAGCCGTTGGTCCCGGCTGTCATTCATAGATCTTTGACAGTCGTTACGTGGTTAGAAGACCAAAAAGTAATATATACCTATCGTAAGAGTGTTCTATGTAACACTGTTCATTATGTACACTATACAACACAATTGCAAGGGGCTTGCATTGAGGGGCTTGTGGCTAAGTAATAAGAGTCCATGGATGTGTGACCATCTTTGCATACCTAAACCACCTCCGTGCCTCGGGAAAGCACGTTAAGCTGTTGGTCTCGCCTGTAATTTGTAAATCTTTGACAGTTCTTACGGGTCGTCAAAACCCCGAAATTCTGACAATCAGTCTTATCAAGGGGTATTGTATTACCCAGTAAGTGGGTTGTGGGGGTCAGATAGGCAGACACTCCATGGAAAATACTGATATTCAGCTGCATCCGGTTAGACTGGAAGCGTACCGAAATAGTTGGGAAAATGGTTGGCCAATATGAAGATGATTCATTGTGTACCTACACATTACCTAAGCAAAATGAGGTTTGAGGCTAAAACTATGGCTCAATGTGCCAAATATCAAGAAGCAAAGCCACAAGAATTAAACAGAACCGTAATAAATCTAGACAACAAATATGTATTAGCAAGAAACCAGTCTACAGCAATATCGTTGCTCCCTTTCACTGAAATTACCAAATTAATTAATAAATAATTTTAATCTCCCAATTTCCAACTATAACGTTGATGTTAATAAAACCTGCCACCACACAGTAAGGGGCACAGAAAACCAAATCCAAACGAACCGCGCAGCTGCGATGAAAAACTTGTTACACGAGCTATTGATTACTGCAATGGACTAAACGGATTGGTGATCGCTGGAGCCAAAGACATAACGTTACATTACGCCTTGGTTCACCAAAGGGTTGGGCAGAGCAGCACCTACATTTCGCCAGTTATCTTTAAGTCCCATGTAATATGGGGCGAGCCTATTGCCATCAACCGGGCAAAAATCCAGACTCCGCTACTGAGATGTTCCACTTTCAATAACTTAAATCCGTTAATTTCCTGTCTTCTGAATGAGACAAAAACAGATTTGTTGTAGTTATACTGTCTCTAGATGTTTTGATGATTTCCAAAGTAGATCAATCATCAACAGCCTTTATATAAAAGCCTCTCATATCGGCAGGAACTACATAAAACCTACCTCTTATCTTTTTTGACTACCTACCTACTAATATTATCTGACTTAAATATCTGACTTTTTGCATGTTATTGGACCACCTATCGATATCTAGACTTATATTTTTTCTGAAATTTATTGTATTGTGGTTTTATATGTTTTGACTCAATTTATGTTAATTTCACAATATTAATGTACTACATAATGTAACTTAACAGCAAACCAACAGTTATATTTTGCAGTGCCCTGACAGGGTTAATGTACAAAACCACCAGAAATTTATTGTAAAATGCGCATGAGAGCAAATAAATAAATAAAAGAATAGTTCTGAAGCTACGGTTTCCTAGAAGAGCGGTGACCGCCACGTATACAGTATTTAACGGCGAATGACGTCACTGAAACGTTATTTATGAAAGTAAGTCGGGTGTGTTTTCCTAGCGAGCGTTTTTTGACACCGTAGAGTCATTGCTGTCACTGCGACCGGGATACCGAAACTAGCGGTGTGGATTGCCCAGGGTCCATCGATCTATCATTTAAAATCGCTACTCGTAGTTTCACAAGAGACAATACACCAAAAAATCTAATATATATTCGACCTTCTGCCTTTCAACCTTATTGTGTCACATAAATGATAAAACCTTGTTAATTATAATATAGTATATTGACAATGGCGTCGCTTTATAGGCATTCTGTCATTTTTCGGTGATTGTGGCTCAACTTTTGTGATAGGCAACAAAGCCTTTTGTATCCTTAAAGATTCTTTTGTGTCAAAGGAAGACTTTTAGACGTTTCAGCGAAAATAACGTTGTTTGACATAATTTTTAAGACTTGAAATATTAATGTTGACCTTTTTTAAAGCTTTCGTACCTTTATTGTGTTTTTTTTTTTATTATAGTATAAGGCTCTATGTATCCTTTAGTTACTTAATATTTTTTTTTGTTAATTAATAACATAAACATAACATCACGCCTGTATTCCCCGATGGGCTAGGCAGAGGTGTACCTATAGTACATCCACATTTCGCCTGTTATGTTTAAGTCTAGGGCCTCAAGTCTGCTATTACAATAATGTCAGAATGGTCGATCATTGATTTCATAATTGTTGATTTTGACAAGTTTGGTAATCTACTATTATAATGGCGTCATTATGACTTTCACTACATTGAAAGAAATTGCATATATTGGTAATCTCGTACATAATGACAAATGAATGACATTTCTACAAATGGGTTTTATAATAATGGCAATACGACAATTCCATTATATTAACACAATTATATTACGAGAACATTGACCGACCAATGATCGACCATTTTGAATTTACCAGATTACGAACTTTTAGCAAAATGACAATGGCATGACAATGGGATCGTGTTGGAATGACTGAATTTTTAAAAATAGCAGACTCGGACTCGGACAAATCATTATGACACACAACACAACAGGGGCCCAAGTCTGCTATTTTTATAAATTCAGTCATTCCAACACGATCCCATTGTCATGCCATTGTCATTTTGCTAAAAGTTCGTAATCTGGTAAATTCATAATAGTCGATCATTTTCTTTGCAATTTCTTTCAATGTAGTGTCAGTTGCCGACCATTGGAAAGTCATAATGACGCCATTATAATAGTAGATTACCAAACTTGTCAAAATCAACAATTATGAAATCAATGATCGACCATTCTGACACTATTGTAATAGCAGACTTGAGGCCCTGAACAGGGGCTCAGTTGTGTTGTGTGTCATAATGATTTATCAAAGTTTTGCCACCCGCCCTTGCTCCGCACAAGTGTAATAGTGACAGGTCAAAACATCGAGATTTCCGTTAAACATTAATGTATTGTACAGTCACGAGTATAAATTACCATGAACAGCTCGGCAGTAAAATCTGATTTCATAATTCTTCCATTTATATCTGTCGTCAAGATGACGGCAAATAATGTGTGTGCAAATATATGTGATCATTTGTGGAAGGCATATACAAGTGGCAGCACAATTACTGACAACAAGCACCGCCAAAATATAGAATGCTGCATCGGCTTCAAAAGACGTGTCTCATAGGTAGGTGACACGTCTTGTTGAAGCCCATGCGTTCTCCTGATACGAATAACGTTTACGAGAATAACGTTTCAAGTTTTGTTCGATGTTGCAATCTGTATACCGCTCAAATCACAAAAAGTCACTGGCAGCATAAATATCTGACAGTAATGTTTGGCAGTAGGAATGTCAATAATAAGCCATTTTTTCTGTTTGGCAGTTGAGCCCATGTCGGCTATTCTGCCAGTATAAAGTATGAAACTGATACTTACATACTTTAAGATGGGTAATTGATACTGGCAGAATAGTCGACATCGGCTCAGTTTTCAGCTTTCTAAGCGATGGCACATATTTTTGAAGCCGCTGCAGCATCCTATATGTTGGTTGTCTCATCAGATAGTTTTGGTGTTCCTTTTATCTATATAAATAAAAAGACAAGTCCTGACTGACTGACTGACTAACTCATCAACGCCCAGCCTAAACCCTTAGACCTAGAAAACTGAAATTTTGTACAGAGGTTCTCTTTATAATGTAGACAAGGAATAAGAAAGGATTTTTGGGAATTCTACCCCTAAAGGGGTAAAATAGGGGATGGGACTTTATATGAAAGTCCGTCAGTTTTGAAGTTAGGATCTTCAAATTTTGTATTTAGGCTGACAATTGAAAATTAATATATACTGTTACAATGGAGGTTTTGTCCCTCTAAATGAAAGAACAAAGTCTCCCTTGCAAGGGTGGGTGAGTATATGCACACAAAGAAACTACAAAATGTATCAAACAATAAATATATTTTTAACAAATGTAAGTAGTCTAACTTAGATTAGGTTGGTGACAATAAAACCTAAGGAATGCCACAGCCAGCTTAGATACTCTTTAATAAGAACTAGGGTCGTAGGGGGTTGGTGATAAACCGAGTACTGTTCCGTGTGTGGTTTAATTAGATTAAATATTAAAGAATAAACGAGATTTGTAAAGTATAACCTTCCAATTAATTTAAGTGTTATTACTAATAAATGGGCGCCAGGGACTTTGAGGGTCCCGGATCCCGGAGCCGACGAAGAGGTCCAATATCCTTTCCGATGAACGTAGGTGTCGGACCCGGAGTCCTTAATTTAAATTTTGTGTAAGACCGGTTTCCGATTTTGAAACCAGCCAGGTATTAAGAGGGTTATTCAAATATTAACCGTAGGTAATAAAAATTATTAAAGAAGAAGGAAGAAAAAAAAACCGTCCCGCCAGCGCAATCGCTAGGCGGACTCTGCCAGCCGCACAGTCGTCTCCACAGGAGGTTTCGAGCCGCTCGAGGAACGGGTCTCGCGTCCAGGCTTCGGACGCTTCGCCAAATCCTGGCGGCGAGACGAATCTCTCGAGGTGCCTCTCCTGGAATGGACAATACGGAGACCAAATAATATAATGGGAAACTAATTTATTTGGATACTCCTGAGTGGTGGGACAATAGGAAGGAGGATTACCCACGTGGCGTCTACCAACTCCTTACCCAGTGCGTACTACATTCCCCTGAATTACAATTTTAATATCGTGGTCAACACTGAGGAATCTTCCATGGCATAGCTATGCTAAACAGTCAGTGGATCAAATACTCACGGTTGATTATGTGTGATGGTACTTGACTGCCGGATCTTCGACTGGCTGGAGAACTATCGGCAATGCGCTGCTTGGGAATCCTGTAATAAATATCTATGGATCACCACAATATACATCTAACACCCAGGGAAGGGCTCACAGACCACTTCCAAACACGTAATTCACAACAATCCTTACCTTTTAAGACATGAAGTAAGAACTGTGGTATCACTTTAGCGTGTTCGTTGGCAAATAAGCTATCGCATTCCTCGACAATACGTCACGGTCTAAAGACCAGAAATATCTTGACCAAGTGACCACTTAAGAAAAACTCCTCTACGCTAGGTAAAATTCACCACAAGAACACTAAGGATAAATATTACACCAAGACATTCGACTCTTGATAATCACTAACAACTCTCCAACCTGTAGTGTAACGCCAGTACTATAACTTATTAAAACAATAACGAGTTATTTACAATTGGTAATATCGAAATTTGGTGATTGAAATCAACAAAGGGGTAATTAACCTAGAACTTGAATTCGGTAAATACTAAATGTGTCACTCACAACACCGTGCCACAGATAAAATATGGATTGAGTTTACATCGATCTTTCCAGAAGTTTATCCATATTGAAAAAATTATTTTACTTCCGCTTTGGACTAAATAGTTTAAATGTTTATTATGATTTTTTACCAAAAGCTGAAAATTATTAAGGATTGGTCCATACGATATTATTTCGATGGGTTCCAATTAATAGTAAAGCAAAGTAGATAAAATTAACTAATATCGATTAAACTGCAACTGTGATTCGGCCGCCGTCAGGTGTCGCAACCGTCGCTTCCAGCTGTCAAATGTGACGTTCACTATATGACATTTGAAATGTAAATACTGGAAACTTAATTAAAAGATTTTTATCTACTTTATTGTGTAAACCTGTAATACAAGTGAATTATCGTCAGAAAATGTTACCAAAGAGTCTAGTGATGGAATACAGTTGAAGGAATGAATCCTTCTATCAATTTCAGGCTAAAGTCCATTGTACAAACTACCATGAAACATTTTGGTTGGAAGCATCATTTTCTACTACGTATAATTTCAGGTAAATGCTTCCTTGTATGATTGGGTCACTGCTGTGAAATACCAACTAGTGGTAGGTACAAAAAATACAACGTAACAGTACCTCCCCAACCACCAGAGATTTGATCCATTAGGGCAAATCTCGACGCTGGCCCTCCAGCGTCAAAGTTGATTTCAAAGGATTAAACAAAACAAGCTTACAAAAATCTACAACGCTCATGCCTGAAAACAGGAACAGAGAAAGAAAAGAAAAAATATATGGAAGCCGGTGTACGATTTCTATTATTCTATAATACCCCCCTATGTGATATATAAATGATACTCTAAAGGTGTTCAAGTTATATACATAAACAATATAGACTTCTGGTTACACTTCGTGTATAGAGTAACAGACCGCTCTATTAGGCGACATTGTAGTAGGCTTTGGTTGTCGGGTCTACATTTCCGCCCGTGTTTTATGGCTTATTTTTTAACGATCCATGTAACCGGTGCAATATATTATATATAGTGTTTCTTCTGGAGCGAGTCTAATCCATTTACTAACATGTAAAAGACAAGCTCCAAAAAGAGAGTAGAAATGTGTAAATATCTGCTGAAGTATTATTATCCTAGTCTGACCTACTATAATTATATAGGAGAGACCACCCCCATACATCGTACACCACCTTTCACATCCTCCAACTACAGGTGTTGACCGCCAAGAACATTGTTGAGCCGGAACACAATTAATACACAAAAAAAAAAAAAAAATACAAACCAATGAGAAATGGCTAACCGTCTTCCCTGAGAGGAATGTGGCGGTTATTCGCCCCTTTATTAAAAAAAATACCATCAAAAAACGTTTTCCATCAATGTAGCCTACACGCCCGCCATTATGGCCTCCTATCTCAGGACTATCTTTATGCTGCCTTACCAGCAATCCGGAGGTAGTACCCCATCAAAGAGGTAATTCCTGCAACAACAAAAGTGTAAGATATTTTTAATCCTACAGGATTCTAGCACTGTGGCATATACAGCCACCCATGCTAAAAGAACTCCAGCCACCCCAAGGCATATACAGCCCTATAAGGTGACGTGTAATTCCTGCAACAACAACAATGTAAGATATTTTTAATCCTACCGGATTCTAGCACTGTGGCATATACAGCCACCCATGCTAAAAGAACTCCAGCCACCCCAAGGCATATACAGCCCTATAAGGTGACGTGAAATTCCCGCAACAACATCAAACCAACAACAACTTTAACTAATCGTCTTTGGTACTTAAGATATAGTTCACAAATGTGTAAACAGTTTTTACCTGTTTAACACTACGAACCTCAAAACAGTGTAAGATATTTAATCTTACAGAATTCTAGCACCGTGGCATAAACAGCCACCAATGCTAGAAGGACTCCAGCAACCCCAAAGCATATACAGCCCTCTAAGGTCACTGCAACCAACTACTATAAGCTAAATTAAATTTAAGTTTAAATTAAGAATATAATATATAAAAGTTATTCCTCGCCATTATGGTGATTTAAAATCTTTAAACGGACCAGTACTTCATAAAGGAGCTCCTCCTTGCGTGGTAAATGGAATGCAATGGGTAGTTCCATTTTGTAAATTATAAAAAAAAATAATATGAACGGAACTAAAACTGGCTGTCACAATTTACAATCTCACACAATGTGTAAATAATATCTACAACAAACGCAGTTACACAAATAGCCGTCTTATAAAGTAAGTCTGTATATAAACGCAAGGCTTTAATTTCCAAGGACAAAAGTCCTGGTGATAAGTTTTGGGACACAGGTAAAAATATGTAAAGTGTAAAAAGTAAGTAAAAGTAAATAAAAGTGTATAAAACAGCACAAACAAGGATTCCGCGCGACGGTTTTTTTTTTTATAAATTATAATAATAACTGGAAGGCTATGGAAACAGTACTCTAGCTTGTAAGGTACAACGATTGACGTAACCTCTATCACCAACCAAAACACACGTTGGGCGCCACTGTTACAATGGAGATTTTGTCCCTCTAAATGAAAGAACAAAGTCTCCCTTGCAAGGGTGGGTGAGTATATGCACACAAAGAAACTACAAAATGTATCAAACAATAAATATATTTTTAACAAATGTAAGTAGTCTAACTTAGATTAGGTTGGTGACAATAAAACCTAAGGAATGCCACAGCCAGCTTAGATACTCTTTAATAAGAACTAGGGTCGTAGGGGGTTGGTGATAAACCGAGTACTGTTCCGTGTGTGGTTTAATTAGATTAAATATTAAAGAATAAACGAGATTTGTAAAGTATAACCTTCCAATTAATTTAAGTGTTATTACTAATAAATGGGCGCCAGGGACTTTGAGGGTCCCGGATCCCGGAGCCGACGAAGAGGTCCAATATCCTTTCCGATGAACGTAGGTGTCGGACCCGGAGTCCTTAATTTAAATTTTGTGTAAGACCGGTTTCCGATTTTGAAACCAGCCAGGTATTAAGAGGGTTATTCAAATATTAACCGTAGGTAATAAAAATTATTAAAGAAGAAGGAAGAAAAAAAAACCGTCCCGCCAGCGCAATCGCTAGGCGGACTCTGCCAGCCGCACAGTCGTCTCCACAGGAGGTTTCGAGCCGCTCGAGGAACGGGTCTCGCGTCCAGGCTTCGGACGCTTCGCCAAATCCTGGCGGCGAGACGAATCTCTCGAGGTGCCTCTCCTGGAATGGACAATACGGAGACCAAATAATATAATGGGAAACTAATTTATTTGGATACTCCTGAGTGGTGGGACAATAGGAAGGAGGATTACCCACGTGGCGTCTACCAACTCCTTACCCAGTGCGTACTACATTCCCCTGAATTACAATTTTAATATCGTGGTCAACACTGAGGAATCTTCCATGGCATAGCTATGCTAAACAGTCAGTGGATCAAATACTCACGGTTGATTATGTGTGATGGTACTTGACTGCCGGATCTTCGACTGGCTGGAGAACTATCGGCAATGCGCTGCTTGGGAATCCTGTAATAAATATCTATGGATCACCACAATATACATCTAACACCCAGGGAAGGGCTCACAGACCACTTCCAAACACGTAATTCACAACAATCCTTACCTTTTAAGACATGAAGTAAGAACTGTGGTATCACTTTAGCGTGTTCGTTGGCAAATAAGCTATCGCATTCCTCGACAATACGTCACGGTCTAAAGACCAGAAATATCTTGACCAAGTGACCACTTAAGAAAAACTCCTCTACGCTAGGTAAAATTCACCACAAGAACACTAAGGATAAATATTACACCAAGACATTCGACTCTTGATAATCACTAACAACTCTCCAACCTGTAGTGTAACGCCAGTACTATAACTTATTAAAACAATAACGAGTTATTTACAATTGGTAATATCGAAATTTGGTGATTGAAATCAACAAAGGGGTAATTAACCTAGAACTTGAATTCGGTAAATACTAAATGTGTCACTCACAACACCGTGCCACAGATAAAATATGGATTGAGTTTACATCGATCTTTCCAGAAGTTTATCCATATTGAAAAAATTATTTTACTTCCGCTTTGGACTAAATAGTTTAAATGTTTATTATGATTTTTTACCAAAAGCTGAAAATTATTAAGGATTGGTCCATACGATATTATTTCGATGGGTTCCAATTAATAGTAAAGCAAAGTAGATAAAATTAACTAATATCGATTAAACTGCAACTGTGATTCGGCCGCCGTCAGGTGTCGCAACCGTCGCTTCCAGCTGTCAAATGTGACGTTCACTATATGACATTTGAAATGTAAATACTGGAAACTTAATTAAAAGATTTTTATCTACTTTATTGTGTAAACCTGTAATACAAGTGAATTATCGTCAGAAAATGTTACCAAAGAGTCTAGTGATGGAATACAGTTGAAGGAATGAATCCTTCTATCAATTTCAGGCTAAAGTCCATTGTACAAACTACCATGAAACATTTTGGTTGGAAGCATCATTTTCTACTACGTATAATTTCAGGTAAATGCTTCCTTGTATGATTGGGTCACTGCTGTGAAATACCAACTAGTGGTAGGTACAAAAAATACAACGTAACAATACGTGTTTCAGTGTTTTTGATAATTCCACCCCCGAAGGGTTAAAAAGAGGGATGAAGTTGTGTATGGAAAGTCCTTCATTTTAGAATGTAAAAATCACTAAATTTATTATCAAGGCTTATGGTCGGAAGCTAACGCAACGGGGTTGTTAGAATTTCTACCCTTAAGGGGTGAAAAGGGGGATGAAATTTTGTTTTTAATTAAAGTTCTTTATTTTTTAAGTTAAAATCACTAATAGTTCGGCTTAGTTTTTTCTAAGTTCCCCCCGAAGGGGGATTGGGGGATGTCAAAGTTAGTATAGAAGAATTTTAACTCTCAGTCCGATTAACTCGAAACTCAGTATTTATACTTAAAAGCAAAAATATAGAATAACGTGTATCAGGGTCCGTCTAACGGGGTGAAAAGGGGTAGTCAAAAATGAAACCATGACTGACTGGTAACACACAGCTCAAACCACTGAACGGATTACATTGGAATACACATAGATACTTATTATGACGAAGGCATCCGCTAAGAAGGGGCTTTTGAAAATTCGACCTTTAAGGGGGTGAAAGGGGGGATTTTGTTTGTATGAAAAATCTTATTCCTTGAGTTAATAAACCTGAAACTTGGCACGAATACTTACCGAAGTAAATTATAAAGTTGTCATTTTTGTTTTTTAATCTACCACCTAAAAGGGTATTGGGGGATGTCAAAGTTTGTATAGAAGAATTTTAACGCGCGGTCCGATTAACTCGAAACTCAGTAATTATACTTAAAACCAAAAATTAAGAATAAAATGTATCAGCTTTTTTTTTAATCTTTCCCTAAAGGGATGAAAAGGGGTTGTCAATTTTACAAGGGAGGATTTTACTGCGTGGCTTGATTAACATGAAAATTGGTATTAATACTTAGCAACAAAAATTAAGAATAACATGTATCAGAGTTTTTCGAAAATTGACCCCTGACGAGTTGAAAAGCGGTAGTCAATTTGACAAGGGAGGATTTTACTGCGTGGCTTGATTAACTCTAAATTATGACGTAGGCATCTGCTAAAAAGGGGTTTTTGGGAATTTGACCTTCAAAGGGGGATTTCGTTTGTATGAAAAATCTTATTCCTTGAATTAATAATCTGGAACTTGGCACGAATACTAACCTAAGTAAATTATAAAGTTAGTAATTTTTTGTTTTTTTTTTAAGGGGGATGTTAAAGTTTGTATGGAAGAGTTTTAACGCGCGGTCCGATTTACTCAAAACTCGGTATTTTATATAATTATACCTAATGCTCACAGAATATAAAGCCTTACATGTTTTTGGGTTTAATTAAATGTAACCCTTACGGGGCAAAAGAGGGTTTTTAAGTTTTAGGGAAGGATTTTACTGTGCGTCTTGATAAACTCCAAAGTAATTGAATAACACATGATTGGATATTTTTCAAAAATTATCTCCTGTTGGGGTGAAAAGGGGGACACAGTTTATACCAAAATTATGTTTCCTTTGATCAATAAACTTGAAAATTGACCCGTATATTTTCTTAATAAATAAAACGACCATAAACTATTTTCGAAAACAACCTTATAAAGGTGGTGTTGAATTTTGTGGGGGAAAATAATTGTATGGAAAGATATATCGCGCGGTTCGATTAACTTGAAACTCGGTATTTATATTTAAGATCGGAAATAAAGGAAAAGGTGTATCAGGGTTGTCAAAAAATCTACCCCTAACGGGGTGGAAAGGAGTAGTCAATTTTAAAGGGGTTGATTTTATGTTTCGGATTTGCGCAAAAATGGCTGAACGGATTTAGATAAAATTTGGTAACATAGTTTATAATCTGTAACATTTTTCCGACATCTACGCGGGCGAAGCCGCGGGCAAAAGCTAGTGTCACATAATTGTGCTGCCACTGGTATATGCCTTCCACAAATGGTCACATATACAGGGTCAAATTTAATTAGTTAGCGAAACTCCGCAGACGTGATGGGTATCGATATGTAACACGACAAAATTAAAAATAAAAGATTTGATGATTTTCCTTTATCCTGTATTTTCCGTCATCTTGACGACAGATATTAATGGATGAATCTTGATGCCAGATATTATTGCCGAGCTGTCCATAGTAATATAATTGTGCTCGAGACTGTACACAAATCTTCCCGAATAAATTCTCTAAATGATGGTGAAAACCGCACCAACATCCATTTGGTGTAAAAGAATTCTGTAGACAGACGGACACGAAAAGTGAATTTGTTTTATGCTGAAAATGAGGCTATAATGCCTCTGCCTATATCGCCACGCGGAAAACGCACAGACTACTTAAAAAGTTCCCGCCGCCGCCGCCAATTTTTTTGAAAATTACTGACATAGGTTTTGTAGCTATCAGAGAAGGTATGTTACTTTATTTGATCTATTATTACAGAAATTATGTTCCGAATGTACCCTCAAATTTTACCAAGTAAAACGAATTCATTAAATAAATATAAATATCCGCAAGAAAATTTCGGTTTTCTTAATAAAAAATAGAAAATCTGTATTAAATACATTTCTGGCCTCTTTATCTAATCCCCCCCGCACTTCCTGCCTATCTCTTCTAATTAATTTTTGTCGGGGATATTTTTCATACCCTCTTTTCTTTAGTATTATTCAATTCCTACCTTTTTATTTGGGTTCTTTCGAATAATTACATTTTAAGATTTTCACAAAAATGTTAAGCCGGTGTGTTTTGTTAATTATTAGGCCATTTGTTTCATCTTTCCTTCCGGGAGTGTTCATAAAGATTAACAACTTTTAATTGGTCGGTAATTATAATTAGTATCCGGTCTTGTTTTGGTTCACTTTCACTGATTGCAATACTATGAAGAAATATAGCCTTACTTAATTGGTGTTACTTCACTACTGGGTCAAATTAAATTAACAAGTAATAAAAAAAAATCAGCTGTTCCCTACATTTATGTTCGCATAACTTGTTAAAATGTAGGGAACAGCTGATTTTTTTTTCGCGATTTCAGGTTTGCTCTCATAGTAAAAGTTGTTCATAATGATGTGTGCAATGACCCCTTTTTTTTTTTTTTTGGGTGGGAAATCATCAAATAACTTCTCCCGCTCTGGAGGGCGTGTCAGACTTTTACTGACTAAAACCCACCCGTGTTCCTTCCGTTGCCTGTGTGCCAGGGCCACGATATCCCATTCGGACAAACTCGCATCCCCGGCAGGCATTGGTCCTAAAGGACCCCGTCAGTTTGTGCTGACATCTCTTTGAGGCGCGCGTGGAACACAACGCGCCGTCGACCCGGGCCTGGTCCTTATCGGACGGCGAGCTACCCATCGCTCACCGTCCGCAGGCCCGCGCCTACGGTGGCCGGAAATCGGCTTGCGACTCCCGACGCCCGGGGCGTCTCCTGCGGCGACTAGGGGCGCGAGGGCGCGAACCTTGTCTCACCCTCACGCGTTCCGCCTCCTCCTTCGCTAGCATAACTGCTTCGCAGAAGGAGGTGACAGCCTCCCATGCACTCTCGCTCCGAACCATGGCCTGAACCAGGGCCGGACGCGAGAGATCGCCGCCGCCGATCGCCTCCGTGAGGACACGGCGGTGCTCCGCCCAAGCTGGGCAGATCTCCACCGTATGCTCCACCGTGTCCTCCGGGCGACCCACACAGTGGTGACACCCGGGCGATTCCTCCCGCTTAATCCTAAACAGGAACCTCCCGAAACATCCATGTCCGGTGAGGACCTGCGTCAGGCGGAAGGTGAGGACGCCGTGGCGCCTCTCCAGCCACTCCTCAAAGAGGGGACTTATCGCCACAATTGTGGCGTGCCCAGTGCAATGACCCCTTAAGAGATTTCGTGTATGAATAGATACACCTTATATATAGGACCCCTATCTATCTGCCTAAACTGTTCCCAACTATGTTGGGGTCGGCTTCCAGTCTAACCGGATGCAGCTGAATACCAGTATTTTACATGGAGCGACTGCCTATCTGACCTCCACAACCCAATAAATGGGTAATACGATACCCCTTGGTAAGACTGGTTGTCAGACTTTCGGGCTTCTGACGACCCGTAACGACTGTCAAAGATCCACGAATGACAGCCGGGACCAACGGCTTAACGGGATTTCCGAAACACGGAGGAGTCTCGGTATGTAAAGATGGTCACCTATCCACGGACTAACCCCGGCAAGCGTAGCTTAACCTGATGGATCGACCCGTGCGGCAGTTATTACTTAGCCACGAGCTCCTCTTATGAACCGAAAATTGATTCACATCACGTCTGAAGTTTTGCCCGTCAATTTAATTTGACCCAGTATTTAAACATTTTTCATAAAGTGGACGATAAAATAAAAATAAAAACTTATTTGCTCATCCAAACGATCATAACATATAAACAGCTCATTGTGTGAACTAACCACATGTTACTGCAAACAACAGATTAATTCATTAAAAAACCTGCCTTTCTGAAGGTATTGTAGGACCTAAGCAACTACTTCTAAAGTCAATATTTTCATTGTAGTTAGCGCAGAAGCGGTTTTAAAAGAACAACAGACTGTTAACTGTTAATCCTTCCGAAGTTTAACTACTGGAGAAATATTATGGTTTAAACTTAAGTTTAGCTACAAAATACAAGTCTCGTTTTCTCGCTTCGCAGAAAAAGTGCTAAGACAGATTATGATATAAAGGTTAGACCTTCTCACCATGGGGTCCCCTTCCAGTCTAAACGGATACAACTGTATCGTACGACTGCTTAACTGACCTCCACCTCCAAAAATTCAAGGATATGTCACATCTACCAACCCGAACCGGGCCCGCGTGGTGGATTACAGCCGACTCCCTCTCGAAGAGAGGGGGCCTGTGTCCCAGCAGTGGGAACGTTTTAGGCTGATTATGAAGTTGAAACCTAAATACAGATTGTCCTTTAGTGCATGATAGCGTAAAAAATGAACGTGAACACTGAACAGTGTTTACACTTTCATCAGATACAATTACATAAATTGGATCAGACTATAGTACAGTATACTAGTAGTTCTGTGAACAGTAGACGTCGCGAGCACAAACTTTTTTTTTCAACAATATGCCAGCCGATTCCACTGGTAGAAATCTAAAAGTGAGCAATTTACTGCATTTTGAGGAGGTTTTCTGCTATCCACGCCGAAGATCCTCATCAGATCTTCACCAAATTTCTATGAGACCAAATTCAAAGTTACGTACTACCTTTCAATTAAAAAAGAACCATCGCAGCCCTCTTTTTGCTCCTTTTTTGGAGGGTACACCTTCAACCAAAAATCCCCCGACTACAAAAATTCTATAAACTCGTAAAACCTGTATACCAAGTTTTGTCCAGATCAGTTTGTAAAATACGACCTGTAGAGACTAACAAACTGACTGAGGTAAGCAAATTTTGCCAGACTTGAAGTGGAAACGCTTCTCTCGCTCGGTCAATTAAAAACGTTTTAGTAAGTCGCATCGTGAACGGACCACCAGCCATTGTAATACTAGTAGTGCTCTTGCTGTGACACTCTGGCTACTCATTGGCTATTTGAGTTTGTAATACGTTACTTTTGGGAGTATCGTCGACGACGTTCCTAACTTGTACAAGGAGTTCTGATTCCACTGTAGTTGCTTCTAAGCTCGTTATCAATAGGTACCAAACCATACAGTTCCAAATGACCATTACTATGAAGCTACGTACAAATTGGCTTAGGGTTAGTCTTTAAGGATTAACAATTAACCGTCTGGTTAAGATACAGATGGAGCAAGTCCCTGTGGAGTTGTAAGCAGTTATCACGGGTTTAAATTGGAGATGCAGCTGCTGCTGTGGCTTAAGTTTGTTGTATGAATTAAAGTGCTTAAATACCAGGGAGCCAGGTTTACTAATTTACAAACGTTGCAATGGTCTGGTTTTTGATAGATTTGCCATACAAAACCTGTAAAAATCTCCTAGAATCACAAATCTTTTCAATATGTATGTAGCACAGCAGTAAACTTTATACAAGAAATAAATCGGTGTCTATGATATTGTACTGGCTTCTTTATGGTGAAAAACACTACAAATTAATGGTTTTCACTTCTCCTTTAAACCTCTGATCCCCTGGTCCTGATCTTTCCTTTGGTAATAATGAATAGACGATAATTCAAACTAATTGTCCTCGCTTCTGCAACTCCTAAAGATTGTTCAAAGATTGACATTTCTAAGTTACATTTATATCTTAAGCTCGTTATCAATATCAAACATTTCCAACTGGTTATTACTATGAAGCATCGTACAAATTGGCTTAGTTGTAGTCCAAAGATTAACAGTTAACCGTCTCGTTTAGATACAGATGGACCAACTCCCAGTGGAGTTGTAAGAAGTTATTAGAAGTTTACATTGGAGATGCAGCTTGTACTTGTTAAGTCTGTTGAACGAATTAAAGTGACTAATGACCAGTTTTGAGGGCCACTCTTTATTGGCCCTCAAAACTGGTCATTAGTCACTTCCGCTATTGACACTTTTGTCAATAGCGGATTTGACAAAATAATATATTTAGCAATGTTATTCCTTAGCTGAATTCAGAAACGTAATATGTTAAGTTATTAAACCTATAGCATTACCGAGTCGATAAAATCTGGTTATTAAGTCAGGGAATGGTTTGTCAAAGTGACTACTTACCAACTTGGATTGGTCGTTTATTCAAATCACAACCGTTCTTTGTCAGTTGTATGAAATGGCTCACCATGATCTTTCTGCCTTAGTCCCATGATACTTGGGGTCGACACATCACGTTTTATTTTTCCATTCTGCTCCATCATTATGAAATGGCAATTGATTGATTGAAATTTCTTTATTTTTAATATAATCAATACAGATAAATTACATTCAGATCTTATTCTAAAAGCATTAAACATTATGATTGGTTGTTTTGTGCAGACTATGGCGCCTTTATAAAAATTTACTTATACATAAATGACGTAATGTTTATAACTTCTTAGTTGTTATGAATCAGAGGTATCATTAGTATTACTTACGTTAAACACATATTGCACTGTACAGCGCGATGATTAGACACAAAGGCACTATAAAACACTTGTTAAGGCTCTTACAAAATCACGCGATATCGTAGGCGCGACGGGCACCGACAAAGAAATTGTGCTACTAGTGTCGCGTCGCGCCCGCGATATCGGGGGAGTTTGTAAGAGCCTTTATACTATAAGAAATGGCTATTACACGGCACATTTACGTAGTGTGTCAATTTGATAATTGCCCAGACTGTATATCTCAGAAACCGGATATTGGTGTCATTTCAACTCGGTGGACTGAGAATAAGTATCCAGTTAACCTAGTAGAACCAAAATATAAATTAAAATTAATGTACCTATAAGTACCTCGGGGGACCGTCAACTAAATCCTTTGACCAATTATGCGTACAAAACGTAAAAATTCGCCGAGTTTAAAAAAAAAAGCTGGCCGTGCCGATACGTGATCCGTAATGTATACGTTGTGGATGAAAAAAATGGAAGTTAGCAAGGTTATGGTTCAAAGGACGAGAAATGGCGGTTAGAATGAATATATCAGTTAATCAGTCTATCGCAGTCCACTGCTGGACATAGGCTCCTAGGCTGCTACAACATCCTGTCCTCCACCTTCCGCATCCAGTCCATTCCAGCCACTTTTTTAAGGTCGTCGGTCAATCTTCCTGGGGAGGAAGGGTGTTTAAGAATGCTGTGCAAAATGGCGTCTTCTAATACACGATAGTACACAGAGCGATTACCTACTCTTCCCGTGTCGAAGAAGTGCATAGCAAAATTGGTCCAGAGGGCCTAGATAAAGTGTCATTTTATCAGCGATAATGATGAAAAAGTGTATTGGATTGTCATAACTCATAAGCTACAGAAAGCTTATGCCCATCCTGTTGAAAGTCGAAGTAGAAATACGAAACGATATAAAAGCCATTGTCAAGTCTTCGGTTCGCTCGTTTCTTCGAATCTCACAATCATTCTCATTGTTATTCAAAGAGATATTTACAAAGGCGTCCTTTTTAGAAATCAAAGGATACATCTATTGTTTTTGCTCATCAAAATT
Organism: Tiliacea citrago; assembly: GCA_963921375.1. Taxonomy (NCBI): domain Eukaryota; kingdom Metazoa; phylum Arthropoda; class Insecta; order Lepidoptera; family Noctuidae; genus Tiliacea; species Tiliacea citrago. Next base: position 25,368,436 of record OY992783.1, read on the forward strand.
GATCTATGCAAGTATGCCCATCGGCGTACATTTCTGGGGACTCGCAATAGTAATGTGACCAAATCTAATTAGAACTCCAGAATTTTAGGCACATAGACAATTAGGCATGGTTTGAAAGTTTACAAAGATTGGGATTTGTATGTTTGCGGGGCCAATATAGCCAGAATAGAGAGGTTTGTAAGGAAAACGAAGGAGGCCTTTGCTCAAAAGTTAATAATAAGTGAAACTAACAAAAAAATAAGACAATTTGGCATAACCTCGCTACCTCCTACTCCTTTCCCCAAACCACAATGCGTGAACGATGGCGCTATGATATGAACGTAAACAGCAGTCAAATTGTGGCACGTTTCACGTCAAATAAAGGGCGCCGGATGTCGCATACCGACGCATTTAAATGTAATTGGGTTACATTCGTCAGTCGCATGGGAAACCCTTTATTGATACTTCAGTTTTGTTTCTTTATTTGCTGTAAATATGCTTTGCATAACATCATATTCCTTTTGAATGTTTTCTTTAGTGTTTCCTACATCATTCAATACAACATACAATATTATTAACATTCATTTACAATATTCAACAAAATTATTTGTTATTGATTTGGACCACAGAGCACGGAATCACCACGTTGACACTGTCTAGAGACGGCAGGACATGGCAGTATGTACTAATGAAATAGGTACGTGGCGCCGAAATTGCGTTGAGCGCTTACTTTTGACACGGACTGCCATTCAAAGCGTTTTTTATGGTTCGTTAGTATCGTAGTCTGGTACTTCGGTGACATGCTTGGTTTTTATCAATGATGTTATAATTAAAAAGCGGTAAATAGGTTATAATACAAGTTCCGCAAGTGGCACGTCAAAACTTGGCTAATTAAGCACATTTTCTTCGTATTGTCTCTTTCGCTCCCGGTAATTACGACATGCCGTCCTACTTCCACGTGTCACCTAATAGCAGGAAATTGTGCCATTTTTGAATATCGAATGTTGAGTAGGTATCTACGTGTTTTTACTTATAATATCATTAGTTTATATGGGAACTGTTTGACAATGCCGCCTATAACAGCAGCCGTCGATGCGTCTCCGTACTCTGTGGTTTGGACTAGATGGAATTCCATTTATATATCTGTTTTTCCTCAACCAAAATCCAATTAAATGACGATCGATGGTGAGTTTAACCCGCGATCCGTATCGAAAAACCACTGCCCTAATCGAGACGGCAAATCACTGTTAAAATATTTCTTGCAAAATGTAATTTCATTGTTTGTCTTGTAATTGTGTTGTATCATCATCAGCCTAGCCTTCTCCCAACTATGTTGGGGTCGGCTTCCAGTCTAACCGGATGCAGCTGAATACCAGTATTTTACATGGAGCGACTGCCTATCTGACCTCCACAACCCAGTTACTGGGTAATACGATACCCCTTGGTAAGACTGGTTGTCAGAATTTCGGGCTTTTTACGACTCGTAACAATTGTCAAAGATTTACAAATGACAGGCTGGGACCAACGGCTTAACGTGCTTTCCGAGGCACGGAGGGGTCTTGTTATGTAAAGATGATCACTCATCCACGGACCCACTACGGCAAGCGTAGCTTAACCTGATCGAAAGACCCGTGTGGCTGTTATTACTTAGCCACAAGCCCCTCAATGCAAGCTTCTTGTAATTGTGTTGTATGGTGTACATAATAAAGAGCGTTCTTTATATATCTATCGCGCTCTTAATCTGTACTAAATAATGTTTATTTACATTCCATAATGTAAACTTAGGTAATAGTTTCTACAAAGACATGATCATTATGGACCACGTTGGGCACAGCAAAGTAGGAGCGAGGAAGAGGGCTTTAATCTGTTGAATTAGGTATATTACTTGTGAAGGCCGCAGGAATCCGCTGGATGTGAGAAGCACAGAACCGTTCGAAGTGGCGGTGCTTGGAAAGGCCTATGTCCAGCAGTGGACGTCTTTCGGCTGAAATAATGATAATGACTATACCAACTAATACTGGTGTTGGTTGGTGGTAAATACGCTCATTTCTTAGGCATACAGATACTCAAAATCATAGACAAATGTTACGCTTCTAATTATAGTAAAAGTACGCAATTCGTAATTAAAAATTTAAAACTAACTCCATTCCTCATAAACATCTCTCGAATTAAAATGAAAACAAAGACACTTCCTCGTATACAGGCTGCTCCTTTATTACTCGTCGCCATAAAAAACAATCTAACCGAGTTAACAGGAAGTTGAACCAATAAAACACTTTAAAATATTTTACACAGATGTATAAAGAAAAGAAACGGTTGACGTTATGGCTTTGTATTTGTGGGCTTCCGGTGTTCAACGTTTTTTGGATTTAAGGGGTTTGACAGGTTGGTTAGGTATTTTTAAAATATCGGTGCTATGGTCACCCGGTTCCGGAGATGAGGTGGCAGTTTTTCTGTGTTAAAATAAAATACCTACTTATTTATCAAAGTCAACTCGACACCTTTTTGTTTCAAATGGGCTAAAATGAGAATTTTTGGATTAAATTTTGCCCCTAAAGACTCACTTTCTACCGCTTCTAAGTGCAGATTATTTTTTTTGTTAACCTGTTTTGTCCTACTGCTGGGCTCTTTGCCCAGCATATAATAATAGTGTAGATTATGTCCCTAAATAATACAATTTATCTGATACGGCTGGACCTGACCCCGAAACATTTGGGAAAGGCTAATTACAGATTGCCAACAAACCGCCAAGAGTAAAGTAACAGTAATTGGCAAACTACTTTACAAAGTCCCTTGCTAAAAACTTAACTGTTCGTTCTCCCATCATGTTTCACAGGAAAGAAAACGAATAAAAAGCTTAAAAACTTGTACACACAGATGTAGAGCTTATGGAAATGACAGCGTGATCTGACGTCACAAAACATAGCCGTGACGTCAATAAGTCGAAGGAACACGATTGATATCGTAATTTGAAAAGTTGTTATTGAATTTACAACTTTATTAAGTGGAAGAATAAGTGGTATTTTATGATTTACTCGTATCGGGGAGTTTTTTACAATAACATCAAAGAAAGTAATGAAATAAAATAGTAGTAAAAACTGCAGTCTATTGAACTGAGTGTTTCTAAACTATCCACTCGAAAATAATTAATTTGGAAGAGAATCTTAAGTTTTCATGGTGAAACTACTACTCGTACATAAATTTAGATTAGAACTTTCTTCCCAGGAAAAATATAAGGACTTTGTTACAGGGGCGACGGCTTCATACAACCCGATTCCTACCGGCTTCCCTTCGGAACAAAGACTCTATCTGAGTTTACTATTACTAAATAAAAGATAAAAAAAGCGTACCTAGGTACGTACGCGTTTTTAGGATAGACTACAGGTATCCTAAATCGCGAACGCAGTTTACATTTTATGTTTTAAATAAGAATTCCGACAAATTTACATGGCGTTAAATTAAGAAAAGTAAAAGAATGACAAACATTTTTGAGGTAATTTTGATGTTATCTTGAATTTATGTGAACTGAACAACTTTTTCTTCGGCTTCCCTCTAATGGAAGTTGAAGCTTCGCTACTGCTTTGTTATCTCCCAGAGTTTGTTCGTAAATAAATTGTCCTGAGATCCCCTCTTAGATCACATCGAGGAAAGGGGATCATAGCGTTATCATAATTATGTAGTTACGATCATAAACGCATCATAGGGTGGGAGGGTTGGGATTATACTTTGGGGTGCGATACTTTTAAATGTGCGTCCGGCGCACCTTGGACAGTCAGCCTAGTTAACACCGTGAGGTATTTTATTAATTTATTTGCTCTCATGCACATCACACATTTTACAATCCTATTGCTTCCCGCGGGTGTCATAAAAGGCGACTAAGGGACTACAGAATGGGCAGCAGCGTTCTCTAGATGCATTTTTTAACACCATACTGCGATTACCAACCCGCCTGCCAAGCGTGGCGATTATGGCAAACCCCCTCTTTTTGAGGGAGGCCTATGTCCAGCAGTGGACGCCTTTCGGCTGAAATAATAATAAAAATATAATATAAATAATAGAGTCGAAACTTATCAAAACACAATACAATACTTACGTCAATTTCACAAATATTATATGTCTACACTAGCTTTTGCCCGCAGTTTCGCCCGTGTGGATGTCGGAAAATATCTCACGGGACGTACTAATGGGATTCAAAAGTATCATATGTGTAAATCCAGGTTATAAACTGTTTGCCAAATTTTATCCAAATCTGTTCAGCCATTTTTGCGCCAATCCGGAACATACATCCAGACAAACGGGCAAAAATTCTACGTCAGTATTTTATTTATTATTTATGTATCTATAAAAGACAGATGTCGTTAAGATGTCCATTTAACAGTAATAAACGTGTAGTATGTGACAATACGAACGAAGAAGATTGATTTCTCTGCTTCTGTAATTTTTTACCAACAAACACATGGCTATTATACTAACAGCTATAAAAATACATCTTATTCTTTCTATATTTAGAGCGTCATTAAAAACAGAACCACTTCTAGTATCGTAGGTCAATGTATATTTTTTGTACATTAGGCTGTAGGTCATTGCCTTGTATCGAGTTCCCTTTGAAATTGTATCAGTTGCATTATGTTACGGATAATCTATTTTTATTTATGTTTTACTAATCGTTCTAATAGAGTTAGTTTAAAAATAGATTACTAATAGTTTTAGCATATCAGCCTATAATGTTCCCCCTGCTGGGCCACAGGCCTCCTCTCTGTGAGAGGGAGTGGGCCGTAATCCACCACGCGGACCCAGTGCGGGTTGCTAGATGTCACATGTCTTAGAATTTTTGGTTCTAGGACATGGCGGCTTCCGTACGATGTTTTCCTTCACCGCAATCCTCATAGGGAACGCTAATATCCTTATGAAGCATCCATACTTCTCATATTATAAATTCAGAAGTAACTCTATCTCTGTCTGTTTGTCTGTCGATCAGTTTTTATTATCAGTAACCATTTCACGCCTAAACCACTGAACCGATCGTTATGAAATTTGACAAATATGTAGCCTATGTAGGGTTATAGTCATCTTGCACCCTAATTGCACACACACACGATCAGTCACAATCTGAATGATTTTGAAGTATATTGCTAATCCATTGCTTTTTATGTTCGAAAAATTTGTCTGCTCAACAACGTAAATAACTCAATGAATGCTGTCGAATTGTCAAAATGAAACGTATTGCAATTATTAGTGCATGACCCCATTACCCCTCCGGATCACAAACGTAGTCGCGGGTGCTTGTTTATCATATTTAATTTGACTCTACTTTACAAGCGCAACTGCGTACATAAGCTTGTTAAATACCAATTTATCAATTAGTTTCAATGATATAGTTATAGTTAATATCGCGCGGACAAATCAAATTATCTACGGCTTGCCTTGGGCGAGACCTTCATATCTTGACTTGAAAGGGCTCAACTAAAATTAGTTTGACAGCTGAACCGTCATGGGTATGGTCATAGTAGGTATGTAGATTTAACAATATCTAAAACAATATATTCAGAAGGCTCAAAATAATGCGCTTTCTCACACAAACGGCTTCGGGGCTAAATGTATCGCCATGATAGGGGCTCGTCACGCGCTCAAATGAAATTGTTCATCATTCCGGATATGGGGCAAGTTCACCAGCCTTGGACTCAGTTGTTAATTTCATAACATCACGCCTGTATTCACCGAAGGGTTAGGCAGCGGTGTACCTATACTGCCACCACATTTCGCCAGTTAATTATAAGTCGCATGTAACAGGCAGCCTATTGCTATCAAGCCGGCACAAATCCAGACTCCGGGCTGCTGCTGAGGAATTCCTAATGGTAAAAACCAATAGCACTTTGCTCGACCTTGTAATCGAACATAGGCCTCATGATCAGCAGTAACGCTAGACCAACGAGGTTATCTATACACCGTGGCATTTTAGCAAAAAAAAACATTATGACGCATGACGTTTGAAACATCATGTTACGAGCTTTGCGTTCCAAGGGCGGTGCGGAATGGAGTGCAAGGCTCGCACCGCGCTCATAACATTTAACGCGGCATAACCGTTATTTAAGTACATTACTTTACAATAAACTGCACAACATATTAAACATCCATTGTTGGAACAAATTCCAATGCAAACAAAAAATAAAGGTGTACTACTCACTCTAAATTATGACGACACGAAAGAATTACTCAAACCATAACCTAAACCAATCAGGCACCCACTCACACATACACATCTTCACTCACTCAGACATATCTACACTCACGCATACACAGTTATAGATGCTCACACCAACAACAAATACCCGGCACATTAATACATACTCCCTTTTCCTTATTATTAATTCATTTAAAACCCCTTTTACTTTCTTCCCCCCGTTTCTTATCCCCATAATTAATCGTATTAGGCTAGTTTTTTTTTTTTTCAAAAGTGCACATTGCTAATTTTAACTTATAGATCCATAATGGACGGATGGATGACCCCTGTAACACAGGTTTTCCTAGCATGGGGGTCATTGATCATTTATTTTGTACCAGGCTATTTCCATGTTTAAATTAAGTGTCACCCTGTTTATGTGTACTTTTATGTCAAATAAATTTATTTATTAATGACGTCGCCACCAGGTTGGTTCAGGAACAGCTTCGCCGAATCTTGAATGGTAAATCTTTTGGCGGGGTTAAACTGCTAACAAAAAAAATACAATTTTTAAATTGAATGTCTGTCTGTCTGTTTGTTCCGGCTAATCTCCGAAACGGCTAGACCGATTTGACGGGACTTTCACTGTCAGATAGCAGCTGTTATAAGGAGACTTATTTTATTTTAGAAAAACTCACGCCAGCGAAGCCGCGGATAGCAGCTAGTTATTTATAAAATATCAAGATAGTGTTATGATGTTTCTGTTACGTACTCGTAGTGAGTTTTATTGCCAACGCTATCCATAAAAATACTATTATAGAGATATCGCGTACACTCTCCTAAGCGGTAGACTTTTATTAGCTTTTACGATAATAACATTTACATTATGATCTTGTACAAGAGGAGGTGCGGCATTCAGCCATTGGTCCCGACTGTCATTCATAGATCTTTACGGGTAATCAGAAGTCCGTAACCAGTGTTACTAACGTATCGTATTGTCTAGTCAAGAGTGTATTGTGGGTTGTGGAAGTCAGACAGGCAGTCGGTCCATCTAAAATACTGGTATTCAGCTGCATCCGGTAAGACTGGAAGCCGACCCCAACATAGTTGGGAAAAGGCTAGGCAGATGGTGAGTGTTGTAAAAGATGATGTTTTATAGTAGCAACATCTTTGAAAACATGAGAACAAGGTGGTTTATGTTTGAAAATTCGTGGCAACACTAAAAAGAACTATATGCCCAAAACAGCATTTATCTATTAATTAATAACGAGTCTAATTAACCCGACTAAACAATCCAGTGACCATATTTAACATCAAAAACAACGTTATGTAAATCGAAACCTCATTTAAAATCACACACTAAATGGTAATTGTACCAAACACCAAACAAGTCCCGAAATAAACCGAAAACGCACGAAGTTGACCGAACGCTTGTAAAATCAGATCTAACCCGTCGGCCGCGCGCGGGGTAAATATGACCACTGTCAACAAACCGGGCCCAGCTGATTGATTACAACGGCCTGCGTAATTAAGGTCGCCTGTTTGTCGAACGGACGCGGGCGGCCAGAAATTGGCCCATCCGGAACGTTTGAGTAGCGTAAACGCGAGTTTATCGCGACTTTTGTGATGAAAGAGGACTTGCAGTTGGTCTTTGCGGAAGTTACGAGTCCCGGGGGCGTATTTCCATATCTGTGTACATTAGGAGGCAGTACTGCCTTGAAACACGCACGGGTTTGTCGCGCTAACTGCCTTTACAAAATCGTGTTCAATTCAAGGCACATGTCCTCCAATCGCGCACGGGTCAGCGGGACGTGATTATTTTTTTTCCCGTTGTCCCCTTATCGTACGAAGTAAACCTTTTTTAAATCGAAACGGTTAGGTTAGAACTGTGACCACACAACGCACGAGCCGAGCGAGCGAAGCGAGCGGTGCCGCGGTAGCGGCCGGCGAGTGCCAGAAACATATTTTTGAATGTAAAACCAAACCACGGGGACAACGGACACACGGATTTGTGGCGCTTAATCAAGGCGCATATTGAACACGTGTTTGGAACGTCATCTGTTCTTCCAAACCCGTGCGTGATTGGAGGACATGTGCCTTGAATTGAACACGATTTTGTAAAGGCAGTTAGCGCGACAAACCCGTGCGTGTTTCAAGGCAGTACTGCCTCCTAATGTACACGGATATGGAAATACGCGTCCCGGGGTTGTTTCGAGTTGTGCTTGTGTATTTGATCGAGAAAACAAGAGGATGATTGAGAAGAATTTGTATGAGAACAAGTTTTGAATCGTGTGTGACTTTTGATTATAAATTGTGTTTCACGTCAAATGCTTGATAACGATTTTGTTGAAATATTTATTAAACGAACGTAAGTATAGATTTATTGCATGATTTTGTTGAAGCGAAACTTGCTTAGGTGGCGATTTGATAATTGGACGAGAATTGTGGGTGAAATTTCAAGGACGCGTCTCTCATGTTTAGTTACATGAGAGAGAAGAAAGATATAACTATCTCTCTCTCTGACTAAATCTCTCTAATTTTTATTTTTTAAGGTGAATCCCCATTGGTCGTCAACGAAATTCAAGTTTTCTTACGTTTTTTGCTATTTGCAGGTCAGTGTCAGGTTGTATCTTGATCAATATATAATTTACGACTGTAACCGACGTGTATTTACAGAAATGTAATCATTAGAATCATTAATACACCTCTCAGAAGTTAGATTTGTTCCCCAATGGCATGAAAAAGTCCTTCACTGCGCTACATATAACTTTTATTATTATTCTTATAGGTCATACCTATCTGCAAAGGCACTTAACTAGCTGCAATAATTATTCTTTGTAAAATTAAAAATTCAGAAGAGCAATTAAGTTTGTACAAAAGAAGCTTTCCAAATGAGTTTTTCGCTGGTCATTATTAATTTCTCTTGCCGTGGCAGGAGCAAGTTTACTTTGTAGTAAAAAAACACGTTTCTTATGTAAAAGCATCGCAATTACTTTTTATCTTTAGCTTCACGCTTGTGACAAAGTGGATTGCGAGTAATGTCATTCATTCAGTACTTTATATTCTTCGTTCAATCTTTTCCTTCCCATTTCTCGTTCAATTGGTCCGTTCGATGTTGACATTCCCTATATTCGTATTTTCCCCTAAAACCCTCAGTTATGTGACCGTTTGATTTTGCAGGCGTTTCTTCAAATTCCCTAGCGCGTTATCCTTCAATGATTTGGTCTGATTGTATTTTTGTACGCTTTGTCATATATTTATGTAAACGCATTATATTTTAGGAGAAATGAGACGAACTTAACTCTTTTGTCTAATATTGGTCACATATTAAAAGCATATCTAAACTAATATTAGAAAGAGGTAAAATTGTTTATTTGTAAGAAATAATCTAAAGGTGGCTTCCCACGGTGCGTGATATTGCGGACGGACGCGGACCTGCCCGCACGGCCGACGACCACGGACACAGTCACGCAGCGCACACCAAAGCTCTTCCAACGAAGCCATTTTCATTCCAAAATGCAAAGTAAAAGAGAACTCGTAAAGAGAGCTCGAACCACACCTTCGAAGTTACCGACTCACCGCTGATCTGACGCACCGCGAGTCCGCGACAGACGTGTCTACGCTAGCTACCACGGACGATACTTTTCCCATGGTGGGTCGGTGCGGGCTGGTCCGCAATATCACGCACCGTGGGAAGCCAGCTCAAGGAAGTACTGAAGCGATTAAAAAAAATCTTTCACTTATAGTCGATAACATCCAATCCGTTTGCGAGGCTTAAAATATCTTACCATAATGCCTATAATGTTCCCACTGCTGGGACATAGCCGATACAGACCTCTTCCTCTTGAAATCACATCATCACCAGAACCAATGCAGAGTATAGGCCTCCTGGGATTCTGTGCCATGCTTCCCAAGTCTTCCCCGCGATCTTCTGTAGGTCGCCAACCCACCTGGCTGATGGTCTGCAATCATTCCTTAAGGGCTTTGTTCCAACGGCTATCACCACGTCTAGCCAAGATCACCTCTTCAAATCACGTTCTTCCTGAAATAAAATTCCAGTCTATGGTAAATGAGGCTGAACAATGGACCATTATAGTTTTCTTTTAAAATAGCACAAAGTTTTACTGAATGTGCAATTAACGCTAGCCATCCAACTCATCGTATTGCTGCACAGTCGTTTGAATGTACGCTAATTGAGAGTACTGACCTTTTGCGACATTGCATAGTGGTATTTTTAATGTTTTCCTGGCAAGGTCTTACTAATTTTAATTTATAAGTATCTCTACTCGGGTCTTGTGAACTTACATATGGATATATTATACTAAGAAAACATTTTAAGCCATCCTCGAATCAAAACGAAAAATCTCGTATCAGTGCTAGGGGGCAATCCGCACCGGGTAGCACCAGATTAGGGGTGACACCGGACCGTGAAAAAAAAATACACAAACTACCACATTTTTCAACGATAAACCACTTAGGCTTGAAGCCATTTTAACCAAGGTATCCAAACTAAATAATTTAAATAAAGCAAAAGAAGTAGTAGTAAGTATATATAACAAATTAAAAAGGAAAACTAGGCTTTACATGTTAACGAGTAATAATCGACCAAGTTTTATTTGCAGTTGAAATCTATGGAATAGGACATGTTTTTCACCTAAAATGTTAAGTTTGTTCTTAGGATAAATTCATCCCAATTACGAATCCATTCATTTTGCGTGGTCCGATATGATATGCCCGGTTATTATTCTTGGGTGACACCACAATTATCTGCACCGGATGTCACCCATGTTAGCTACGCTACTGTCTCAACTATTGGTTCTGACTGGACTTATAAGCACTAGTATGCTTATAAGTCCAGTCCGACAGACACCAGGTTTCTGGAGCAAAAATTTTCGACGTGTCAAAATTAAACGCAATTCAAGTGATACGATTCATCATTCATCATCATTCCAGCCGAAAGACGACCACTGCTGGATATATACCACCCCCAAGCATCACCACAACCACCGGTTCTGTACTTCTCGCATCCAGCTGATTCTTGCGGTCTTCAGAAGGTCATGGGACCGTGTAATCTGATTGGTTGTTGGTAATTCAGTAAACCAATCACAGCAGTATTTGTGTTTATTTTCGTTCCAGAAACCAGGTGACAGACTGCTGATATGTTAGTATTGGATAGAATTGCGTTGGATTACACTATCCTTACGACGGGGTCCGGGTGGAGCACGCTATCTAAGAAAGTAACCTATTCCCCATTTTGCGTGTATCATTCTCAGGGTACGATTGAATAACAGTGCCAAGCTCTACTTATCCGGCATTATGCTGAACCTAACCTATTTGGCAAGCCATGTTGGCAAACACTGAGTATTTTAACTTTTCATACAATTAGATCAGTAGTCATAAGAAATTTTTAGTCTAATATACACAGCCTAAAAATAACAAAATGCCTTCCATTATAAACGAATGAAAATAATACAAAGTGGCTGTACCTAATGCAGTTTACTTGAGAAAATATGCAAGACTCCAAAAACTGCCCCCTGCAAGTCTGCCCCCTGAAAATCTGGCAGTTAAACACAAAAAAACCTTATAAACGTAACATCACGCCTTGTTTCCCCAAATAGTTGGGCAGAGATGTACACCCACAATTGGCCAATTATATTTATGTCAAATATAATAGGGGGCGAACCTATTGCCATCAACAGGGCACAAATCTAGACACCGGGCTACTACTGAGAAATTTCAGATAGAAAAATATTTTAATACAAATATAGAACATAACAACAACATTACATATAGAACAATTTACGTTAGCCATTATTTTAATATTTATAAAGTAATCACGTTATGTCCGTCTGTCATCAGTCAGTCACACTCACACTCCACCGGCGTTCTAGGGTTAAGCATTATTTAATTGATGAATTTCTTGTCATACATCGGAGGATTTAAGTAAATAAAGTGGGAATATAGATGTTGAATGATGACGATTTAATTTGAGAGGTATTTCGTGATACAAGATTTAAGTTTAAATTAAAGTCTTATTTAATTTCTTGGTACTTAAGACGCACGATTAAGTTCATAATTATTTGGAAGCTTTGTTATTAATACCTACTTAAGTTGCTGTCTAAGTATATGTCTCACTTTAGGCAATATTGTTATTCAATTCTTCGCTTTCGTCCAATAATAGCTAAGTAGGTACTTGGGACTTCGATCATTATTGATAAGTCAATAAAATAATTCAAGTAAATTGCTAGAACGTCAATGGACGTTCTAGCAATTTAGTTATAACTTTTAATAAGAATTCTAATTCCTTGTATATAAAAAGAAAGCGGAAAGAATCATAGGGCATGAAAAAAATCGTCCGCATCGCTGTCAACAGGAAAAGTACCCAAAAGGCAGGTAACACTGCCACGTTATATGCCACGTTGTTTGTATGATTTTTTGGCCATTTGTATACATAAATATTATCTTGGAAATTGAAATAAATATCATTCAAACATAACAAATTCTTGTAACTTGTTTGATATTCTGCTTTAGGGGCCTACGCTTACTGGCAAATACGAATGTACCTTAATAGTATGACAATCAAGTTGAAATTTCAATGATAATCATCTTAGGTACAAAAACGAAGCTGCGGTATGCTTATATGCGTGTCATTGAAATTTCAATTTTATTATCATGTTAAGGTTTATTCTTATTCGTCGCACAAAAATCCCTTGACGTGACGTGCCGCCAGCGGGCGCAGGCCCTTAACCGTCTGCTTGCGCCATTTTAAGACGCTGACAACAGGTAAACCGCGGTCACTGTCAGAATGCATACAAAAGCAAAAGAAGCGTGATAACACAACGCTTGTAATTTATTGCAAAATATGAAGCAATTATCTATTTACTCAAAAATGAGTTGAGTAATCGAAAATAAAAAACTGGCCAAGTGCGAGTCGGACTCGCGCACGAAGGGTTCCGTACCATTAACTATAAAAATGGCAAAAAAATCACGTTTGTTGTATGGGAGCCCCCTTAAATATTTGTTTTATTTTAATTTAATCATTTATTTTTAAAGTGAATATATAACTAAATATTCTGTGAATATTTCAAGCGTCTACCTGTTGCCGTTATCAATATCTAGCAAAAACAAGCAAAAAAATCACGTTTGTTGTATGGGAGCCCCCTTAAATATTTATTTTATTCTGTTTTTTAGTATTTGTTGTTAAAGCGGCAACAGAAATACATCATCTGTGAAAATTTCAACTGTCTAACTATCACGGTTCATGAGATACAGTCTGGTGACAGACGGACAGACAGACAGACGGCGGAGCCTTAGTAATAGGATTCCCGTTAGACCCTTTGGGTACGAAACCCTAAAAACAACCAAGTTCTGCATACAAATAATAATTTCTTGTTTTTAGTTAAATACCAACCGTACGTTGATGTTTAATACAGATGTTTTGGATTGAAACTCAAAGTAAAGGGTTAGTTTACCGTTAATTTGTATTGAGATTTTTTTCTAAACGTGTTTTGGTAACAACCAAGTTCTGAGAAATATGTTCAAGAATAACATATATTTTTTCCGCTACCACAAACTATATAGATTTGTCAATTTTTTTGTTTAAGACAGCCTACTTTTATCATTTGCCTCTTGTCAGAGCCCTAATACTGGTTTATTAACACCTAGGTCCTTCAGCGATGTCACTGTGTATGGAATATCGTAAATATTTAAATGGTTGGCTTGTAGATATTGGTAATAAAACTAAATTTACGGACTACCGGCTTTGTATAGGCTGCCCGTAACGGCCACCGCTGTAAATCTGGAAGGGCTACAGGAAAATGGACGTAAAATTTTACAAAACTTAGTGTTATGAATATTTTTATGAGAGTAGTGATATGAGTACCCAGTGGTGCCGGACGTAAAGAACAGCACCATCCCATTTCTTCCCGTGGGTGTCGTAAAAGGCGACTAAGGGAATTACTAGAAAATGTGCATCTGCGTCCTCTATGTATTTTAACACCATACTGCGATCGCTAACCCGCCTGCCAAGCGTGGCGATTATGGCAACATGACCAAGCGGTCAAGTTGGGCTTGGGAGGATGTATGGAAGCTGACATAGTATTTACAAGGCAGATGTGAGTGGTACGCCCTAGAAGGATATATAGTGACCTCATTGGTGATATTCTTCAGAAAAGTCAGATGCGTAGTACTCGCAACAGACGTGCGTGTATGACCAGATAATTATATAATATAAACGTAAACAAAACAAACCCGTTTCGTTGTCTCAACAAAAGGAGTGTGTAATCATAGCAGGTGGCGTTCTATAGTTTCTGCCTACCCCCATGGGAAGAAGACGTGAGTTTTTGTATAATGTGTGTATGGTTTTTATTAAAAATTATGTTCGCTTTTAGTTATATTGGTCCAAACGAGTGGAGCCGTGGGAGCATGTAGTATATGTAAATGTAGTATATGTAAATATAATATGTATATGTAGTATATGTAAACAATCTGTTTACCTGGTTTCCTATGACGTTTAAATTAGTGTATCAAATGAGCAATTACCGCAGTCTAATTAGTCACTCTGTATCGCAGGGTTTAAGAGAAATCAGTGACTGTTTAGCATTTAATCATTGCCTAATTTAAATTCTAAAATTACTTTCTTTATAAATGTAGTAATTTGCAGAACATTTTTTTGTACTTTTAAACCGTTTACCTTAACTATTTATATCTGACATTCCAATTAGTTTATAATATGTTTTATTTTTAACCGACTTCCAAAAGGTTAGGTTATCAATTCGGATGTTTATATTTTTTTATGTTCGGGCATAACTCTGTCATATACAGGGTGGAAGGGACATCGACGCGCATCCTGTTACCATGGGATTTAGTACATCATTCTTGACCCCTCTGCGTTAAAATGTGTGCCAGGGCCACGATATCCCTTTCGGACAAACTCGCAACACTAGCAGGCATTGGCCCTACCGGACCCCGTCAGTTGGTGCTGACATCTCTTTGGGGCGCGCGTAGAACACAACGCGCCGTCGACCCGGGCCTGGGCCTTGTTGGACGGCGAGCTACCCATCGCTCACCGTCCGCAAGCCCGTGCCTGCGGTGGCCGGGAATCAGCCTGCGACTCCCGACGCCCAGGGCGTCTCCCGCGGTGACTAGGGGCGTGAGGGACCGAATTTTGCTTATCCCTCACGCGTCCCGCCTCCTCCTTCGCGAGCATTACTGTTTCGCAGAAGGAGGTGACGGCCTCCCATGCACTGTCACTCCAAACCATGGCTTGACTTAGGATATAAGTCTGAAATCATCAACTCGTCTTGAGCAAGCGTGGTGCTCGTGCCTTCTCTGTATGAGAATAGCCTTTGGCCTGCTGTGGGTCGATAGGCTTAACACTATTATTATTTTTGGGTCGTAAATATGAGACAGTCAGACTAACCTACTGACTAGCTGATTAACCACGACAGAAAAATTAAGTTCACCGAGCTCCCAAACATCTAAATTAAAGTTATTTAAAAAAATAACATCTCTCCTTCTAAGATATTATGATTCTGTTACTACATAAGTTTTTATGATCATAATGTTATCGCCATATTAACTGGCAGTCGTAAAGATGAGTCGTTACGCTTCCGCAGGTGTTTCATGCGTCTGTGTGTGGTTTTAATATTGAGGTATGATGAGAAACACGATTAGAATACGTCACTGGACGGTTTTGATGTAAAGCTTTTAGAGAAATTGGCATGGCTTAGAGCCCAGTCTCCTGTGCCTCGTACACTCTGTGCACTCAACGCTCTCACAGACTCTAAGCCTGACTGTTGTGTTTGTGGACGAATAGAAGAAGATCTTGTCAGTATGTCTGGAGTATTGTGAGATGAGTGTATGACTGTCGAGTACACTTGCCCTTGGTAAGACTGGTTGTCAGACTTTCGGGCTTCTGACGACCCGTTACAACTGTCAAAAATCTACAAATAATAGCCGGGACCGGACCGGAAGACTTAACGTACTTTCCAAGGCACGGAGGGGGTCTTGGTATGTAAAGATGGTCACCCATTCTCGGACCAACCGCGGCATGTGTAGCTTAACCTGATCGATCGACCCGTGCGGCTGTTATTACTTAGCCACAAGCCCCTCGACTTACATAACTAACATAACTGGCGAAATGTGGATGTACTCGTACTATAGGTAACGCCTGTAATCAGGGCCTCAAGTCTGCTATTACAATAGTGTCAGAATGGTCGATCATTGATTTCATAATTGTTGATTTTGACAAGTTTGGTAATCTACTATTATAATGGCGTCATTATGACTTTCCAATGGTCGGCAACTGACACTACATTGAAAGAAATTGCAAAGAAAATGATCGACCATTATGAATTTAACAGATTACGAACTTTTAGCAAAATGACAATAGCATGACAATGGGGTCGTGTTGGAATGACTGAATTTATAAAAATAGCAGACTTGGGCCCCAGGCGTTATGTTATGTTCTTATATTTATGGTTATTAGAATTTAGTGAACAGACCACGTCACATATCGCAGCATAACCTAAGTGTGTTTGAAACTTGACGGGTTTAATACACCATTTTATGATGTCCCAATAAAAGAGCCATTAGACCAAGATCAATATCTCAGCTAACTGGATCTGAAGCCAGCATCTTATTGATAGATGTAGTTATGTAGACAGGTAGGTAGGTATCTGTCTAGCATGACATGACAAAATACCTACACTGAGCATTTTTTATCACAACGCAATTCTGGTAGAACAATTTCCATGAAGTTTTCTTAGAAATCGTTCTACAAGAGTCGCGTCGCGCTGTCGTGTCGCGCCTGTCTGCGGGAGCCTTTAAAGGGAAGCAGACAAGCACAACGCGACAGTGCGTCGTGATTATTTATAGAACAATTTCTATGAAAACAGACTCGCAAACAAGTCGTAAAATACCTAAATACTACGTTAAATTACTAATTCAGATACGATAACTTGCGTTTCCACTACAGTTTTATTTACAGAGTTGTCGAAATCAGCATAACTTTATGAAAAGAATAGTGTATTCCTTTCTTTGACATAGCTATGTTTTAAGCCATTACATTAGACCGGCCATTCTCAAAGTGTGCTCCGCGGAGCCCTAGGGATCCGCAAAGCCTCTCTTCCGCGAAAATACTTGTCATAACTAAAAATATAAGTACTAAAGGAAAAATACTTTATTTTGCACTGCAACCTGAGTAAAACAAAATCTATCTAAATATTCTAACTTATAGTTAAAAAATATGTAATACGATTATTAATAAAGAATACAAGAGTCAAGTTTTCCAAAAGGAAGGGGCGAAGTTTTCCGTCGCCAAAGTTTGAGACTGCTTTTGAGTATACTTCTTCAAGGTTGGTAGATGAAAGTCGGCCCATAGCTTGTCAAAATTAAAAAAAATATGTTAGTACATTACTTTCTTTGATATTTGTAGGCTGCAATAGATGCTTCCTCAGGGTAGGTAGATGAAAGTCCGCCCATTGGAGCGACGCGTGAAATCAGCAGTCACTGCGATGTCTAGGGTTGCCAACTTGTTTTGTATCAAATATAGTATTTTAGATTTAGTATTTAGATGTCAAAAAAAAAAATATGATAAGTATGTTCAAAAACATTTTTATTCTCAAGTGCATATTTTTTGCTACTTTAATCTTTATTAACAGTGTTTTTTAATGTTTCATAACTATTTTTACACTCTAAATTAATGTTACAAAATACCATTAATTCAGCATTTATGAGAGTAATTATAATACTGGCCCTATTGCGATCATCTTGCCGTTTTGTATTGAAATAAAAATATAGGTAGTAGTTTCGCGTACTTCATTTTTTCTTTAGAAATATAGTATTAGGCCTCTAATATAGCAGGATACTATATTAAATAGTAGGGTTGGCAACCCTAGCATGTCTAACTTTCTAACTGCATCAGTGCAATAAAGTGTATTCACTCTCACTATCGTTCAAATCGTAGTGCGAAATTAGCTCAGCTTTTAGTTTTCTAGATGAATTGGCCCATATTGCATGAGCATTATGCTTAACTAGCTACTGCCCGCGACTTCGTTCGCGTGGAAGTCGCAAGGAATCACAATATACTAAAATAACAGCTACATTTCCCGCCCGCGCTGTTACTTCGTTTTCGATCAGCGGTCTTTCTGATTTTTTTTTACCTTTTGCTCGGATCATAAGGGGCTAGAATAGATTGTATGACCAAAATATTTTTACAGAAGATATGACGAGCGGCAAAATCCCGTATTTTTTTAAGAATGTGCGCATCCTAATTTCAGTCTCAAATTCTCAATCTGTCGAAATAACTTCTAATCTAGGTAGCTACATTCCAGACGGAACGCTATTACAAAGCCTCCGCTGTTCGTCAGTTCATCCGTCCGTCTCTCTGTCAGCCGGCTGTATCTCATGAACTGTAATAGTTAAGACAGTTGAAATTTTCACACATTGTGTATTTCTATTGCCGCTATTACAACAAATAATAATACAGGGGTCTGGAATATGATTTTGTCCCATTCGGTGTCGAGACCCTTGGTCCGTGGGGCCCTAGCGCTATAAGGCTTTTTAAGGAAATTACAAAAAGGTTAGTCGACATCACAGGAGACCGAAGAGCAGGCAGCTACCTCGGACAAAGAAGTAGTCTAGCTATTCAAAGGGGGAACGCTGCCAGTATCTTCGGAACCTTGCCTAAAGGGACTCCTTTTAATAATATATTTTAGTTATATATTTTAGATATTTTTCTTTTAGTCATAAGTTAGTCATAGTATTATTCATTTAATTCGCTTGTATTTTAATATCTAATAATAAAACAACATACAAAAAACGTGTTTTTTTCGAGGTTGTTTGCTCGATCTTAATATGGTACGGAACCCTTCGAGTGCGAGTCCAACTCGCACTTGGGCGGTTTTTTAAGCACGGGAATTGACTTTCAGACGTCAACGTGTTATTAATTCCTATTTAATCCAAATCGATATCGCATCAATTTGTCTTAAAACATAGCTGGAGAAATGTGGATGTACTATAGGTACATCTCTGCCGAACTCTTCGGGAAATACATCCATAGTTACAAAAATCGAATCATCAAAATCAATTGATAATTGGCAGAGTAATAGCGTAACAAACATACAAAAAAAAAAACATACAGTCCAATTGAGAACCTCTTCCCTTTTGAAGTCGGTTCAAAAGAAGCACTTAAAATGAGTGCTTGTCATTATTTTCAGTGAATTTGAGATGTTTTAGACATTACAAGTAATTATTTCAGATTATCTTTATTGTACTCGTACTTAATTTAATTTAATGTTGGTATAATGTTTCATTCATTGTGTTCTAGGGTTGAGATGAGAGACCCCTGTCGATTGCAATAACTTGTAAGGTCATGTTTATCAAAGACGAATTTTACCCTTGAAAATGCTTGCCTTGTGGTGCCGGGCGTAAAAAATAGCGCCATCCTATTTCTTCCCGTGGGTGTCGTAAAAGGCGACTAAGACCTTGTTTACGGAGACGCGGGGCGTCGCGCGTCGCGTTGGGTTGTCCGGCCCGCACTAAATTCACTCATGGCGTTGTATGAGAGCGTTTACAGAGAAGCGATTTTATACACGTTTGCTTGAAATGCAGGTGGAGCACGCGGATGGCACCACCGCGACGTTTATCGCGGCGGCGGCGGCGTTGCGTTTCTGTAATTCCCTGTTCAGGGTATAACGTAACAACACCCGCGGCGTCGCACGCCTCAGTACGAGCATACGGCGATACCCGCTACGCTACACGCTAGAAGTTCCGCCGCGGCCGCAGCGGCAGACACCGCTATTCTTCACGCCCCGCGTCTCCATAAACAACATCGTACATTGCCATATGTTTGTGTTTGCGCGTGTGATGACGTAGGCCGCTGCACGCACCGCCTCTCTGTAAACAGAAAAAACGTCCGACGTGCCGCGAGACGCCACGCTGCACGCGACGCGTGACTGGCGTCTCCGTAAACGAGCATTAAGGGAAATAGGCAGCATCGTTTCTCTATGCATTTTAACACCATACTGCGATTGCCAAACGCCAACCCGCCTGCCAAGCGTGGTGATTATGGCAAACCGTGAGATGTGAGAGGCCTATGTCCGGCAGTGGACGTCTTTCGGCTGAAATGATGATGATGATTGAAAACCCGCTATTCATTGGAAAATAAGGTTCAGAAACAGTTGCGCATGATTGTCGCCCATAACATAAAATTAGCTGGCAACAATGTTGTGCAACTTTTAGGGAAAGGCAACTGTCAAAATCGCGCTGTCGTACCTAGTAGAACAAGAACAAGCTAATAGTACAAGACGTGAGGTGAATTTATTTAATTTTCGCGAAAATGACTCGTTGTGGTTTCTAAATACACCAAAATTGGAGTCTAACATTTCCCGAAAAACTCTAAAGTTAGAAGATACTGGTGCGATATCGAGGGCGCGACAAGAGTCGCACGGCCTGTCGAGCCTTTAAGCAATTCATAGATATTTTTTTATAAATTAGATACAGTTTAAGGTTACATCAGAAACATTTTGAAGAAATTGATTACGAGGAAATGTTTAAGGTTGTAAATTCTGGCACTTTCCATGTGAAATACTTGATTTAAAATATTGAAATCACCGAAAATAACGAAATACAAGCTCATGAATGAACACGAAATGGAATTATGAAGGACATATAAAATGTATTGTAGGCCGTAGGGCTATGATCACGCCATCTACAGTTAGCTTTACCCGACCTTCCCCATACAAAACACTAACATGACTCCTCATACATTAAATGTTGCGTCGCTGTCTCCTCTCTGCTTGAATGGAGTTCAGATTGAATACGCAAATACGGTTAAAAACCTGGGGGTGACCATGGATTGCTACTTGTCGTGGACTGCCCATGTTGCTCAAGTCAGTCGCAAAGTGCACTACTCGTTCCATTCGTTGAAATGTCTCCAGAGATTCTTGCCCTTGAACACCAAAATCTCCCTTTCTCAAACTCTCATTCAGCCCATTATTGATTACGCTGATGCCTGTTACTTGGATGCCACCGAGGAGCTTTTAAATAAACTTGAGCGTTTGCAAAACATCTGTATTCGTTTTGTTTTCAACCTTAAAAAGTATGACCACGTTTCTAACTTTCGCAAGATACTCAAGTGGCTCCCTATTCGACTTCGCAGGAACTCGCGGATTTTGTGTCTGCTATTTAACCTCCTTCACAATCCTAAAACACCATCCTATCTGCGGGAACGTTTTTCCTACGCTCGTCCTTCTGATGCGCCTTGCAGGTCGCATCTTAGAAATCTTCTTAAGTCCCCTCCCCACACCACCGACTTCTACTCCTACTCCTTCACTGTGCACGCGGTGCGGTTGTGGAATTCACTGCCACCTGATATAAGGGACTGCCATACTGTTTCAGTATTTGAAAGAAGAGTGAAAGAACACTATCTTTCCACTTCGTCATAGTTGCGTATGTTTTTATTATTTTAATAGAATTATAATTAATATTCTAGTGATATTTATTTTAGAAGTATGTATGTTTGTGTGTATGTATGTATGCAGGTATGCTGGAAGAGATTTCTTTAGAAATAAGCATCACCTTTGTACGTATTTTTCTGTTCCTTTCTTCTTGTATGTTTATATATGTGTGTACATAAATGGTTAAATAAATAAAATAAACCTACATGGTCCTCCTTATGATTTGACCTTTACAACTTAATTGCATTGACTTTATTCTTATAAAATATCATCTCTTTACGTGCCTACACTATACGAGTATACCCTACCCCCCAAACTCATACATACCCTACAATTTTTTTTTCAAGATTTCATTTTACCATTTTGTCGGTGTGATTAATATGTATACCAATGCCAAATTACAGGTTTCTAGTACTAAGAGTATCTGAGCTAAGCGTCGGACAGATGGACATGGCGAAACTAAGGGTTTCTTGTTGTCTAAATGTCTACAAAACCCTAAAAAGGGAATCCCTTAACCTAAGGACGCTGGTGGTATAAGTGGGCCTCAGTATTTGCAAGGTTTTGGACTGCACTTGACGTTAAACGAGATTCCTCAAACCTCCCAACTGCAAGTGAAAAAACATGTCCACAATTCTCCAACTCGTCGTGTATAATTTCAAAATTGGATTCCTCATTCATTTCACCACTATTTATTTTAAATAAAACCTATCCATTGACCGTAAAGTTTGTAAACGGTGCGGTCTCAAACAAAAACATGGGCGCAATGGAACTGGGTCATTTACAGACTCGGTATGCGACGCGTAAGGCACGCCGCACACAGACTATTGCGTTTTATTAACAATTGAAAATTTTAAAGACGTAATTTATTTTTAAATATTTAATTTTTATAGTTGGGCTACCCAAAGGCTACCAATGGGACCCTATTCCTAAGGCTGCGCTGTCCTTCCGTCTGTCACAGGGCTGTATTCTTTGAACCACAATAGGTAGACACTTCAAATTTTCACAGAATCTGTACTACCAATATATGGCCGCTGTGACAACAAATAATAAAAACGAAATAAAGTTAAAAACAAAAGGACCCCCCCCCCCCCCCCATACAAGAAAAGTGTTTAAAAAAATATATAGTTTCAAATATGGAACGGATACGGAACCCTTCGTGTGCGAGTTCAATTCGAACGTGGCCGCTTTTTATATTTTGCTGATTTGATGATGATGGCTTAGTTGTATTCAAAATAATTTCCCTTTTTCTTTAGATCTTGCCTATTATTTATGTGTTTACACTTCTGTTGGAGATCGTAAATACATTTAAGATGATAAATAGAATGTATTTATGATAAATATCACTAATTAGTTTCCTGTTTTGTTACAGGTATGTATTACATCGTGACTTCGTGAAAACTTGCTTTTTACAAGGTAGATACTTATCTATTCATAAGAAAACCAAACTTACGCGCCTTGTGGACTATCATAAAATAATATAGCTGAAGTACAATATGGTTCACATTCGTATAAAACGCTTACTTAGCAAAAAGTAAAGGCTGTACTGTGAATTTTTTCACAGATCGAACGGCATAGTGGAATATCATAAAATAACATAAGCATATAAGAACAGTATGTGTACCTATACCTACGTAAAAAACCGTCGGCATAGTAACATCTAATAATATAATTTAAACATTTCAAAGAAATAATATCAAACGTGTGGCATTTATATATATTTATTATAAATTAAAGCCGATTTTCGTGTCTGTACGTGTGACCACATTGTTCTTATAAATTACGAACGGATTTTGATGCGGTTTTCACCATCATTTAGAGAATTTATTCCGGAATGTTTCTGTGTAAAAAACATTAATATTATACTTAGATATAACTGAAACCTCGATGTTTTGTCAAGTTATGACTTGACAAAACATCGAGGTCAAAAAACCGTGCGAAGCAGGAACGGGTTGCTAGTATTATCATTATATTAATACGTGAAACGAAAACTTTGTACCCCTTTTTACGAAAATTACGCGGATGGAGGAGTATGGCATTTGGCACTATAAAAGTTTGTAAGGAGGAGGAGTGCAGAAAGCTAATATTTTTAAATAATAATTCATATAATTTTTAGCAATAAATTTAACAAAAAAAAAACCATTACCATGCGTTTGACACACAAACAGTACCAGGGCCTCATGACTTGAAGATGGATAGGTAACAGAAGTGACTGCTTGAACATGGAATTAGTAAGTACTTTATAATAGCATAGAGTTAACGTACTCATGGAATTAGTAAGTAAGTACTATATAGATTGTAGTAGAGGGGTCGAATTTCGCCCACTGGGCGACCACTATTTTGTATGATTAAGTAATTTAATTTAGTAGGAACCTAGTGTAAACAGTTAGTTGTGTTAAATGTTGTATACTAGAATAGAATAGAATACTCTTTATTATGTACACCATACAAATTACACATATAAATGTTGAAATTTAATAGCTGCGCCCCGCGGTTTCACTCGCATAAGTTTCGATTCGATAAAAGTATCCAATGTCCTAACCTTGCCAAGTTTTAGTCCCGTTTTAGCGTGAAAGCGTAACAAACAAACATACTTTCGCATTTATAATATTAGTTAAGATATGCATTTTACTGTAGGTATATGAAAAAATTCTGTAAACGAATGAAAAATAAAATCCATTGTTCTTATATTTGAAACTCCAAAGTAACTCTTTTCCGTCGCAAGTTTGCGCCGAATCTTACAAAAATATCTGTAGCGCCAATTACGAAGGCTCGCAATTAAAACTGTAGCTTAAATTTGAGCCGCTTGGGGCACTAATTGCGATATGCCGTGTCAACCTCACAGTGAGAACGATCAATCTACCTTCTGAATATTGTATTAGTACTGATGGCCTGCAGGGCTGTGTGGCATGTGTAGAAGACTTTATTAAAAAATTACAGAATTGAACTTTATATTTAATAATAATAATAATGCTTTATTCAACTAAGGCCCATAGATAAAATACACAAATATTTTTTACAAAATAATAAATTATTACATATTAAAAACATTAACTAAGTAGTACGTTGGGTCGGCGACGTACCTATTGCGCTGAGTCGAGGTGTCATGTATCCTTTTGAGAAAACGCCGATACACGATATTTGACTGCCTCGCTGGTCTAGTGCAAGGCTGCCCAACCAATTTTGAAGGTGAGCCATCATTTTTATTCCGTGTAAAGGCTCGTGCAGACTGGCGCGACATCGCGGCCGCGACAGCCAGCGCGACACTTTTCATGAAGTTTTCATAGAAATTGTGTACTACTATCTAGCTATTAAAACTAAACAAAATTTTAAGCTGACAACGTGTCAATATTTGGCGCCAAATCTGATGTTGTAAATGAAATCTAGTCTGTAAATATGTTTTATTGTTGGCTATTTAGACCTAGTTTGAAGTCCTGAAATCTGTTCTCAAAAGATTATCGCCAGCTGATGACAGCTTTTGGCGAGCCAATCCAAATAAGTTGGCGGGCCCGCGGGCCTGGGGTTGAGCAACCTTGGTCTAATGGTAGCAAATGCTACTACTGAATGACTGGGTTCAAAGTTTCATACCCCAAGTCTGGGTGTCAAAAATTGTTTAATAGCAGCCCAGAGTCTGGATTTGCGATCAATAACAATTGGCTCACCTTATTACATGGAACTTCATAACTGTCAAAACATGTTAAAACAACGGATAGAACTCGAAATGCTTATTACAATAAAATTCTTTGCCATGCAGCTGTGGGGGGGTATAATATCACTAACCATTGGTAAACGAGCTACCCCGAGATTTCGTTAGCTGGTGTTGCTAATCCTATCTTAATTCTCCTCTACATTCAATAGGCACTACTACAAAAGAAATCGGAAGACGAATAATAAACAGTTGGAAAAAATACTGGTCATTGAAGGAGGTCATGAAAACCGGAAGGTCTTCAACACAGTATACTGCCTTGCATGACATATGGTAGCGAAACCTGGTCTTTTACAAAACACCGCAGAATTTCTCTGCGGTGTTTTGTAAAAGACCAGGTTTCGCTGGCACACTGCCAAAGATCAATGGAAAGGAGTATGATTGGTATTAAAAAACCGGCCAAGTGCGTGTCGGACCGCGCACAATGAAGGGTTCCGTAGTTAGGATGAATTTAGCCCTAAAACAATCTTAACATTGTAGTTGAAAAACATGTTCTCCCATACATCGATATACGCCACGGTCAATTTTCCAACTGAAAATTTAAGTTTGTAATCGCAAAAATGTTTTTTTTATGTGATAAAACTACAAATTTACAATTTTCGGACTTTTTCCTTTACTTGTGCTGTGAGACCTTGCTTCTGTCCAAATTTCATGATTCTAGGTCAACGGGAAGTACCCTATAGGTTGTGATTTATGTGCGAGATATTCGCATTTTTTTTTATGTGATAAAAATACAAATTTACAATTTTGGACCTTTTCCTTAACTTGTGCTGTAAGACCTTGCTTGTTGCTAAATTTCATGATTCTAGGTCAACGGGAAGTACCCTATAGGTTTTGATTTATTTGCGAGTATCGAAATATGTCGTAATAATGTCACTTATATCCCCGTATTTTTTTATTGCGTTGACTTGGAAGCTTGATTTTTTTAGAGCTTCAAGGGATCATAGACTTACGTATTTGATATTTAAATTTCAACTTGATACCTCTACGCGTTCCTGAGAAAAATGGTTTTGACAGACTGACTGACAGACGGACAACGAAGTGATGGGTTTTTTTCCTTTTGAGGTACGGAACCCTAAAAACAAGACAGGATACGAAATACCCTGATTAGAGAAAAGACAAAAGTTATTGATGTTCTCACCAAAATAGACCAACAAATGTGGAGATGGACAGACCACATGTTAAGAGACATTCAAGACAATTGGAGTAAAGTCGTGACAGACTGGTACCTAACAGATGGCACAGAGAACAAGGGAAGACAATATAAAAGATGGGAAAACGAATCAAAGCTCACAGCGGGTCCAAATTGGAGAAGAGTTGCGAGAGATAGGACTCAGTGGAAGTTGTTAGGGGAGGCCTTTGCCAAAAGGCACACTGAACTAAGAGACATTATTTAAACTACTGAAATAGCATAACGCAAAGATGTTCAGAATAAAAAGGGGTTTATTATTACATTCAATAGGAATATGATATAACAAGCAAGAAGTATGCTCAGTGGTTCTGGCTGGGCGTTGTCTGTCAGTAACGTCACCATCATTCTTTTCCTGTTATCCCAATTTTTTTGTGGTCGCGCAACATGTATTTCCTTCCATTCTTCTCTATTAGTGGTAATCACAGTAGTCACCCCGTCTCTAGCCATATCATCTTTCAGACAGTCCATCCATCGTTTATTTGGTCCTCCCCTTGTCTGTTCAGTAACGGAACTGCTATAATTAATCCACGATTCCCATGCAACTGTAGGTATGCACGCACGAAGCCGCAAGAATTCATCAAAATGCAAAAGATAACAAATTATTCATGCCTGCACGATATCTATATCTCTAGATGTCCGATCGTTATCAGCAGTCAGTCACGTTGGAGAATCGTAAAATCTGCGATTACGATTGACATCACGAATATAGAACGTTTTAAAGTAAGTCTCGTAGCAAGAAATATTACAACATGTTAGCTTGGAAGCGTGCATGGGCTTCCTAATGATTGCAGCTTTGAATGGCAACGGATATTGTTATGGTAACCACACTGGGTAACAGATTTGTGATCGTAGTTTATTGTTATGAGCAGATAGAAGGGCGCTACCACTGCTGGTCATAGGCCTCTCCCAGACTCCGCCACAACACCCTGTCCTTCGCCTTCCGCATCCAGTCCGTCCCAGCCACCTTTTTAAGATCGTCGGTCCATCTATCTAGGGGGCTTGTCAATAAGCGGTGTCCACTCCAGGACTCGTCTGCTGCACCGGCCATCGGCCCTTGCCACTGCCACTTCACCTTGCTTACTCTGCAAGCTATGTATGTGTACCAGTAAGATTGATCATTCAGAATTCAAGTGATTGTATGTAGCTTGGTCTTCATTAGACACCTACACGTGCCGCTACAATAAAAAAAAGAGCCTTAAAGCGGGCTGAGCACGGGCGTGCCAAGACGTTTGAGACAAGACATGATAAATTATGTCATGTCAATTTGTAATAGCATTTTATGACAAAACTGTTTTATCGCACAAACTGTGATAAAATGTGTGACTCAAGTCATGTCACAGTAGGTCGTGCTCGCCCCGCTGCACCTCGGTAATAAGTAACTGAGCAGCGACAGAAATAAGTCTCAAAATTTAAAAAGCTAACTACTGAAATATGTATTTGAATAATTATTCATTACTAGTGGTTGCCCACTCGCCGAAATTGGACACCCCTCTACTTACAATCTACATTGTACTTACTTACTAATTTCATGAGTACACTAATTCCATGCTATTATAAAGTACTTACTAATTACATGCCATTAAAAAGTACTTACTTATTCCATGCTCGAAACAGTCACTTCATATTACACACTTCGAAATCACTCCCACAGAAAGCGAAAGGAAAGATGTTACACATCAATAAACATAAAATAAAATAAAATACATAATAACAATAAACTGGAAAACCCCTAATAGCTCCAATTACAACAATCGTTCAAACAATCACAGACACATTATTGGTCGTGTAGTAATTGTCTATAATTACGTTATGGTTTCCTATCAAATAGTACTTTCTCTTTCACTCGATTGGTTTCAGTCACGCATAGAAGCTCACGAGTTACCACGCATTAAACACTCTGAATTTATATCAATGGAATTGGGTTACTTCCCCACTGGTGGGGATTTGTCGGTTGGGATTTCTGGAACAAATCTTCAAAATTAGTTAAATAAATCGGTTAAGTAGAAAATATACGACTGGAGCCGAGTATTCACGATTCAGCGCCGAATATACTAGATTCAGCGTCACTGACGGACTGGGGCCGTATTATGAAGTATAAATGCCATTATGATTCCAGAGCGGAAAAGGAACGGTGCTAGCGGTCATGTATAGATCCATCTCTCTCTTGCACTGGAATCATGATGGCTTATATACTTCATAATACGGCATCTGGACCCTAGTATAACCGATTCAGCGTCGCCGACCGACTGTACCCGAGTAAAACCGATTCACGTTACCGAGCGACTGGACCCGAGTATACGCGATTCAGCGTCACCGACCGCGACCCGAGCGTGACGGTCCAGTTTCGTTCATCAGAAAGAGCGCAAAGTGCGTCTAAAAAGCTTGACACCGATTAAATCTAACTTGTGCCCGTATTCAAGTTAAACAATAGTACAACTATACAAGAATCTTATGGCTTGGCAAAAATCGAAACAACGCCGCCATCTTTTTTATTTTTTCAGTTCATTAGGCAAAACCATTTCAGAAATGTTTACCAACAACGCCCCTTGGCAAGTCATCCAAGCGCGAAATGATTCTTGAAGCACTTGTAGAGCAGTTGCTATAGACATTATGATTTTTTATTTTTGGGGATTTGCATCTCGCAGGTCAACCTAGGAGGTTGTCGGCTGCTTAACTGGACTTTCCTGTGGGGTGCCTCAATAAATTAAGGCCTCCAGCCAGGGTATAAAACTTGTAAACTAAGCGAATACACTCTAAAGGGGACCCTGTGGGGTATGGACCTCAGGTCAGGGCGTCGCTGGGGGAGGAGAGCAAGGTACAGGCTGATCGGATTAAAGTTGCTAGACAACCCGCCCCGGCTTCACACGGGAAGCAGAGCATAAATGCCTGCATTTATGTTTCTTTTTTGTTGTATCAGCCTGTTGTGTGATGTTCATCCTATTTGGAGTATTTTTAACGTATTTTATTAATTTCCAATTCTGCAAATATTTCAAAAAGTAAAGAATAGATACGTACATATTGTTTTCATATAACTATTGGTTTACGCGACGCACGCGAAAAAATCACCAGTCGGCATGATTTTTTCCGACATCTTGAACAAACAACGTCATAATTCAGTGGAACATTACATATACATAAAATTATACCTTCCTCATGAATTACTCCGATCATTGATGAAAATCGCATGAAAATCTGTTTGGTAGTTTTCGAGTTTATCGCGGTCAGACATAGAGAGACGCGGTGGGGGGACTTTGTTTTATAATATGTAGTGATATCATATATGTGTGGTTGTTTGTTACTCAATCACGGGCGACGCCGAAGGCAAGTGCTCATATAAACTTTTCCAGCTCTGCAACACTCCATGTTTCCAGCAACCCGAAA
Organism: Tiliacea citrago; assembly: GCA_963921375.1. Taxonomy (NCBI): domain Eukaryota; kingdom Metazoa; phylum Arthropoda; class Insecta; order Lepidoptera; family Noctuidae; genus Tiliacea; species Tiliacea citrago. Next base: position 25,398,312 of record OY992783.1, read on the forward strand.
CATTTTGCACAACTTTTGATTACCGTGAATCCTGTTTAAGGGAGATGCGCTAAGGTAGCCCGAGAAATTCAAATTTTCTTACGTTTTTTGCAATTTGCAGGTCAGTAACAGGTTGTATGTTGATCTAAATATGATTCGCGGCCTTAACGTTACGTGGTTAGTAGTGTAGTTGCGTGTTGCAAAGAAAACGATCTGTTTTTACTTACTAACCTGCGCTAACGTGACGATATTATCGTGTACGTCCACAGGGAAGTAAAATGTATGGAAATAAATGAAGATGCTATTAAATTTTCGGCCACGATATTATCGTCACGTTAAAAATTATAAAAGCGCACATTCGGTCAGAACTATACGGGGCTTACCAGCGGATACCGTGTTACCCAGTAACTGAAAAGAAAAGAAGAAAGAAAGAAAATACGTTTATTTGCGGTAAACATAACGCAAAGAAATAAAAACAAAAACACGAAAGAACTAGTTGAGGGAAAATATGCGTCACATAACATGCGTAACTGGCGCATGTGCGCATGCGCAACTGGGTTGTGGAGGTCCGATGGGCAGTCGCTCCATGTATAATACTGGTATTCAGCTGCATCCGGTTAGACTAGAAGCTGACTCCAACATAGTTGGGAAAAGGCTAGGCATAATAATTATGATGATGACATTTGTTCAGAACTGTAGATTGGCTGGACTTTAATTAGTCGACTCCATAATTGCATATTAGTATATCAAGTCGACAGTTGTTGATAACTAAGAATATTCCCAGCCTGTAGAATTTATTATTACGTATGGAATTCCCCAACTAATTTCCTTTGTTCCTGTATTGTTTTATGTTTGGATTTTAATGCTTGTATTGACGAATGTCAATTAAATGTAATTGAGCATTTATCTTTAATACTGAAAATCCCACTTGCTGCTGTAAATATTAAATGAACTAGCACCAATTTGCGCTTCCTCATTGATATAGTCATCCTAATCACGATTGCCGTGCTTGGGGTTCTTAGTTATAAAAAAACCCTTATATAATATTATTAGATTTAGTTCAGCAGACTAATGAGCTAAGTTTTTCAAAACTTCCTCTCTCCTACTATTTCGCTGTGCCCGACAGGGTCCCTAATGATTACATATAATTTTTAGTTATAATGCTGAGTGATAGCCGTTTTGCGTGGATGTGACGCATGTTTCTCCCAACATTTTCTTATTTTTGTGTTATGTTCTTTTTTGCGTCATGTTTACCGCAAATAAACGTATTTTTTTTCTTTCTTCTTTTCATTCTTTATCACCTAAGTCCACATTATGGAATGTGTTATAAAGTATTGAGTTGGATTCCCAGTCCAGGCATTGCTTTTAGGGTTTTGTTCCGCCAAGAATTTCACAGTAGCTACCCGGTGTATTTCATACTCATGACCAGGATTTGTGCTCGTTTGATGACAGTTGGCTCTGGGAATTTTGGAATTCAAGATGTATTATGTGTAAAGACATTAGCAATTGTCGTGTATAGATAAAAAAACCCACATGCACAAACATTGACACCATGGACAACAATCTGTTGGCCATATAAATAATTTATTCCCTGTTCCATATAATATTGTTCAAACTTAAACCATTTATTTAAATTAAATCAATACACGATTGAATGTCAAGGAGTCGGTCAGTCAGAAATATGAAGCTAGTTGCCTATCCCAAAGCGTAGTAGGTAGGTACCTATAGAGAAGAACGGGCAAGAAACTCCACGGACACTCTTTTGAATAAAAATATTGCAGGAATTAAAGAATCCGAAGCGCAAAAGCCAATTGCCGAGCAACTGGAACACATAGGTATATCATATGTCCCACTTACTTCCAGGAATTGCACACAAGATAGAAACAGTTCTTTAGTATAGGAAATACTGACTGTTTGTATCTAGTTTATTTATTTACGAATGTGATTGCCTTTTTCACTCGTAAAAGCTGGAGTACCGATGTAGGTTAGGTACTTTGTGGTCCGACCATTAATTGACCCAGTAAATGGTCGGTAATACCTAGTAGAAGAAAATTCAATAGTGGGTAAGCGAGTCTTTGGAACTAGTAGGGTAGTTTCTTGCCCGTTCTTCTTCATAGGAACTCCATATTTTCATACTACACTGGATCGCAAAAAATCCGGGTCGCTATTAATAACCGTGATATCTCCATAAATTATATACCTAGATCGCTATAATAAATAATATGTAGTAAGCAGGTTACTAATGCTTGTTCTAAATCTCTAAAGAGGTTTAATTTGTACACGATACAGATTAAAAAAAAAAATATTCCGAAAAGAATATTTTTTCTGCTTTTGTGTCAAACCGAGCTGTTATTATAAATGGTTCCTTGGATTGATCAGAGTATTCAGTGCAATATCATGTCGTTACCACCTGAATAATATACACGGAGTATTACCATGGTACAAGAAGGAAGAAGTCAGCGTAGCACTGCTAGAACAGTAGGAGTATCTTTATTAACGGTCCAAAGAGTACTCCAGCGTTTTCAAGAGACCTGCATGAACATCAGAAGACCAGGAAATGGCAGGCCAAAGAGCACAACTACACGAGAAGACCGATTCATCGTGAGCACTATGATAAGAAATCGACATCTCACGGCTGTTCAGGTCCGAAACAGTCTTCAAGAAATTCACCACGACAATGTGAGCTCTGATACGATTCGGCGACGCCTTCGTGAAGCTGATATAAAGCCTTTTTTTGTCTTATGTATTTAAGAAACTATCACGCCATTTATTAGCAACCCGGAATTTTTGCGATCCAGTGTAATATTATAAATGCCTTTTCACAGTTTAATGGGTGAAAGCATTTCGATGTTGGGTTGTTGCACACGGGTAGACCATGCCCTGTGTTAGGACAGGATTTTTATGCCGGTAGAACGTTCCCTAGGGATAATTTCCGACCTCCACGCGGGCGAAGCCACGAGGAAAAGCTGGTAAATATTTAAAGTGCTTCTTTCTTTGCCCACATAAAATATATGCGTGTATTTTAGAAAAATATTATAGTAGGAGACTGTATATTTTTTAACAGAAGCTGGTATTTTTTAAGATAACATAGTAGCGATTTGCCAGAATTATTTTTATAGTGTGTTATATTCATGACTAGCTTCTGTCCGCGACTTCGTCCGGGTGAATTTTCTTGTTTTAACATAAAATATTTCTACAGCTGTGCCCGTTACTTCGTTTTCGGTTAGCGTTCTTTCTTTTTCTTTTTATTCGGCTCCTAAGGGCCGTAGGGTAATGTTAAAAATAGCCTATAACCTTCTTTAAGAATTGGACTAACAAAAGCAAAGGTGGCTTTCCACTAACAAAATGTTGCAGACAGCAGCTGGCGAGCGCAATCCCCGACATAAGGATTGAAATAATTCTTAAAAGAAAAAAGAAATGCTATACATCTCTTTGTACAGTTGTACACAAAAGTGTACAGAAAAGGGTTAAAAAATTGTGTATCTTTTTTTTTGACAGTATTTCGAATGTGTGTGTCAAGATTTCAAGCAATAATTCGAAAAACCCCGGTCTGATTTTTTAAAGCGTTCTACCACGGTGCTTCCTAATTTCCGAATATAATTAGTAATCACCTTCCCCATATAGCTGTATTGTCTTCTGTATGCTTAAAGAACTATGATAATTTATCATTAACTCGCTAAAATTAAAACCTATGCTTGCAAAGCCCATATTTGGAGGTGGATAAACGCAAATTTTATGATGATCTTAACATTCGAATTTTTATTTTTATTACCTATCCATACATATTATAAATTAAAGACTTTTCGTGTCTGTCTGTATGACCGCGTTGTTCTTCTAAATTACGCAACGGATTTTGATGCGGATTTCACCATTAGAGAATTTATTCCAGAAGGTTTATGTGTACACATGTTAAACTGACATATTATATAATAAAGAAATCTCGATGTTTTGTCAAGTCTTAAAAACAGAATATAATACTCTTTATTATGTACACCATAAAAATTACAGATATAAATGTTGAACTTTTACATAGGGTGACACAATGGGCGGTCATATCGCTAAAAGCGATCTTTTACAGACAACCAGCAAGTTTTTTAAATAAATAACATTCTCAAGTTTATCTCCTTGGCTTCTCGATAATAACCAACCATGAGTGATCCACTCAATAGAAAAATAATAAAAACATGTCGAATGATATTGAATTGATAAATTTTTTCCCTCACTGTGTATGTTATTCTTTGCTCAGCGAATAAAGAAATAACATATAATAATGGATCGGTTCCATTTGGCGATGTTATGATTCGGGTCACGAGTATGTAGACTGGAAATGTGGTTTCTCTATTAAATATGTTTTGTGACTAAAATAATGATAAATTATGTTTTTTTTATGATGTCAGTTCGACTGTTAAATACCCCGTGTTTATATGACAGCTGTCATGCACGATCATACATAATATCACGCTTTTATTCCCCGAGGCAGCAGTTAGTTGTATGCTAGTATTTAAACGAGTGACTGTAAATTAAAGTAACAAAAATAATTAATTTACGTTATAGTATTACTAAATGAGCGACTGACTGCGACTGACGAGAAATCAACAGAACAGCAACTTATAAACATTAATTTGAGTTACTTAAAATACAAAATGAGAAGCTTTTATTTATATTTATAACGTTCAGTTGACTTAATTTTCATATTTACAACCTCATCTAACCCAAATGATTCACCAAGAATAGAGGGAATCTGGCGCTCGGCAGCCGCTTCCGCGGCACGCTCGCTTCGCTCGCTCGCCTTCGCGCGTTAATGGTCACTGTTCTAACCTAACCCAAATGATTCAATAACAGCACCCTCTCTGTATTTCTAGTCGCTCACTTAGTCATTTAGTCGCACGGCTAAAATTTTAATATCTGAGATGGATTAATCACAACCCACATTTAGTTAAAGTTAAGTTATTAAAACAGTATCTCATCATCAGTCGCTAAGTTTTTTTTTGTCGTTCGTTTTATAATTCCCCTTAATTGTATACTTACATTTCGCTAAGTTTGTTTAATTCACTAGTTTTGATAGGGCAAGCCTTGTCATCAACCGGGCACAAATCAAATCTTCGGGATGCTGCTAAGAAATTCCGCATGGGAAAACCCAATAACACTACCCGATCTGGGAATCAAACCCAGGAACCACGCTCAGCAGTCGTATATGCAATCAATGGACCACCAAGGCAGTTTAACTTAGCGCCAATGTACTTTAGCAAGATTGAAATATACTTACATACTCGAAGCTAAGAACTTTTAAATGTGCTCTTACGGTAGCTGCAATAAATTCGATAGTTACGTCAATATTTCGTTGAATTCCATCCAGAATTGAATTCTAGAACGGCCATAACTTCAGTTTCTTCCATAAAGGTACTGGTAGGTAAGTGCCTTTTAAAAGTACTTTACTTTTTACGTTAATCAGGTTTCTGTTTTTTTTTTCGAGTCAAGTTGGTTGAAGGTTGAGCTCATCATTTTTTAATCCAATTTCAAGAGAAATAAGAAATCCAGACCACCTAAAGAAATAATCAGTTCTGCAAATTGATGACCCGACGACCTGTGAACCGATATCCAATATCATCTTATTTTAAATCTTAAAGCTCACATTTAAGGTCGCAAATCGTCTGTGATTTCTTTTAATACAACCGCATACCCCACGAAGTATGTCTTCACTCATTTTGTATTAGTATCATCAATTTGATGAATGAACTTTGCTCGCGACTGTACGGTGAGTCGGATTACGCCAGGTGTTTCCGCTCAGGTGTTGATTCTCTTAGAGTTGATTGTAGATATATTATGTATGTTTAAGAGTTGAATGAGCTGTCATCTGGGCATTAGTCATGCATAAATGTATGAGTGATGTTTCGGAGAAATGAGCTCAGTGATCTAATTTTGATAAGAACGAAAATTAAATTGAGGAAATACTTGTTTAAGTAGGATTATTTTTAGGGTCTCTTGAAAATACCTACCTCAAATATATATCTAATAAAACTTATTTTATTTGATCATTCTCGTCCGTAATGTAAATAATGCTGTTATTTTTTTATCCAATAGAGACTGAAGGCACGTACAGACCAGCGCAACTTGTCCCGCGACGCGTCATCGGTAGAACAATTTCTATGAAAATTTCATAGAAATTGTTCTAGTCACGCCGGTCTGCACGAGCCTTGACTCTGGATTTATTTTTGTTGACTTACTACGTTTAAGTAAAAGAACCGGAGTTACCGACATAGCCTGCAGAGTAAGCAAACTGAAGTGGCAGTGGGCTGGCCATGTTTTCGAAGGACCGATGGCCGGTGGAGCAGACGAGTCCTGGAGTGGAGACCGCGTATCGGTAAGCGTAGTGTGGGACGCCCCCCAGCTAGATGGACCGACGACCTTAAGTGGTGGCTGGGTCAGACTGGATGCAGAAGGCGGAGGACAGGGTGTTGTGGCACAGCCTGGGAGATGGCTATGTCAAACAGTGGACTGTGATAGGCTGAGTTGACTACGTTTAAAGAAGAAATTAAAGATAATTAATGGACTATCAGCACCATTGGGTTCAGAATACGGTCAGATCGTTTCAATACATTGATGATTTGCTAGTGGCCAGATAATAACATAAAAATAAAATAAATAAAAGCCTTTTATTTCCTATATTCACAGTTTCAATTTTTTTTTATAAATTAGTTTTCGTATTACGTAACATACACGCAAATTTTATATATAAAATTAATAAATAACATAATATATAATATTGTTTCTATTTATTAATAAATAATTTATTACTTTTTATTTAAAAAATAATCATTATTATCAGTTCGTTCATTAATTTTAGTCATTAAGGTAATATAGTATAGTTATTTATTATTTCACATTTCATCATTTATCATTATTTCCGCCGAAAGACGTCCACTGCTTGACATAGTTCTCCCCAAGAGGGGGTTTGCCATAATCGCCACGCTTGGCAGGCGGATTGGCGATCGCAGTATGGTGTTAAAATGCATAGAGAACGCTTCGCTGCTGCCCATTCTCAAGTAAGTCCCTTAGTTCCCTTTACGATACCCACGGGAAAAAATAGGATGGTGCTATTCTTTACGTCCGGCTCCACACGGACAATTACACATTTTACGTCAAGCATATTATTACAAGGTCGATCAATTCACAATTTGTCAGTTTTAAATTCCTCAACGGTATAGTAGCCTTTCATTAATAAAAGAGATTTCAACTGTTTCTTACGACGCGCGACGTCGCGACGCTAGTGTCCTTCCTCAGTAAAATACAAACGTGCTTTGATAAAACAAAACATTATCATAGTAGTCGAAGGCCACTGTCATAGGCTGTATACAACGTGGAGACGACAATATAACAATAAATTCAACTACGTACATCTAATGACGTTCGCAGTCTGCACACGAAAATTCAATCAAATATATCCAATAGTTTAGTCGCTATAGCTAGTCAAAGATTGGCAAAACCCATAGTCGGCACACCACTGCTATTTTGTTTATTTGAAAAAATCACTTTTCCAAAAAAACACAATCCAATTTTCATTTATTGTCGTATTGTTGTCTCCACATTGTATAGCCGTTCGTGAAGTACTCCAAAGCCAGTATTTTCTCTGAAGTAACTATGTTCTAAATCTAGTAGGTACTATCTGTATGAAACACGATGTTTGGAGCTGTTCCAAGTGGTATCAGTACATTTTAGTAGGTACTTACGGGTACTTAATGTTTTAGTTTATGTTTTATGTCGTTGAAGCGCCATATCAAAAATCAAAACACCATATCAAAACATAATACTTAATAATAAAAAATATAGGCGGTCAGAGGGACTGACTGCCGACAGAAGTGAAGACTTAAAACTATGCATAGCTGCAGTTATACCGTTAAATTGTTTACATTAGCATGTCGGTGACAGCATTTCGGTGACGCGAACCCATAAGTTTTGCCCCTACCAAAAATCGCTCAACGCTTAAAGAAGTTTTCATTTAAATAAATGTAACGGTCAATTAAAGCTGAAGACTGCCTCGTTGGTCCAGAAGTCGCAAGTGCTACCGCTGAGGGTGAGGTGAGGTCCTGGGTTCGATTCCCAGGTCAGGCAAAAAAGACGCACGATCAATCTGTCTAGCCTCTGCCCGACTATGTTGGGGTTGGCTTCCAGTCTACCCGGATGCAGCTTTTACATGAAGCGAATGCCTATCTGACATTCACACCCTGTTACTGGTTAACACAATACCCCTTGGTAAGACTGGGTCTCACAATTTTGGGCTTCTGACCTGTAACTATTGTTAAAGATTTACGAATGAAGGCTGCCGCAGACAGGCGCGACTCGACGGTGCGACACGATTCTGGTAGAACAATTTGCATGAAGTCTTCATAAAAATTGTTTTACTAGAATGGCGGCGCGCTGCCACTTCGCGCCTGGAGTGTTGATAGCCGGGGCAAACGCGCAACCGCCCAATGTGCTTTCCGAAGCACGGGAACTCTCGATATGATGTTATGGATGGTCACTCATCCACGGACCGACCTTGCTAAGCGTAGCTTAACGTTAGATCTGCCCGTGCAGCTGTTATTATTTGGCCACTAGCCCTTCAAAAATATGCACAGTCATCTAAAATTATACCTTCAAAATCTGCTACACCAATATACCCCATTCCCCATGGCTAGGTACTCTGTACACAGTAGCAGTACCCTTCACAAATCAGTCGAACTTATCAGCACATCCAAGGTGCTAATATGTAAATGCGACGCTCCAAATCCCGGGCTTGCCGGGATCCCGGGATCCCGCCGACGCGGGACAAACAGAATAACATATTGTTGAGGCTCAGTCCGGATCTTGGGATCACGCATCTGCTGTACTCGTACCATGGGTCTTGGTTTATTAAAATCGTTGAATTTTTTGACGTTATTGTGAAGGGGATTTTGTTTTTGAATATATCGCTTTGAGGACTATCGATTTATTCTCTTTAGGGCCGATTTTTCAATAGTCGATAACTTTTATCTGAAGAATAAGAAATAGAATAAGAGAGATAGAATAAAAATTTGGAGTTTTGACATATTTTCTATACTAAGGCCGTTTCTCCACAGCACGACCGCCAACAGTACCCCAAGTGCAAGAGAGTAAACGTAACTAGCGCGTTTGCGTTAAGATTTTTATTCTGACCCTTATAGTCTTTGCATTATGATCTATCGGTCAAATTTTAACGCAAACGAAATAGTTACGTTTACTCTCTTGCAAACTTACACTTAGGGTACTGAACGTCACGTTCGGTTCGAATAATCTCGTTTCTCTTTCAGCAGGGCTAACATGACACACGCGACAATTACTCACTCTCGCGCGAGTAATTCTTGTCTATTTCTGTAACTATCTCGTTTTCTGACAGCGCTCCCATACAAAATACTCGACTCGTTCTGTCAAACTTGATGTTTTCTAGACAAACCCTAACATGGCACGTATTTTATCTCGAATTTTGACATTTCAACACGAGATATCTCTGATTTTTCTGTCATTTACTCGTCCTCGATTTTGACGACGAGAAGAGTAGACAAAATTATGATACAAAAAAAGGTATTCACTGGCGACAGACGTGAACAATTAAAACTTTGGAATAACATAATAAATACTTATACATGTACACAGGCCGCTGTGGGACGCCAGTCTGCTGCAATACGTCACATTAGCATTTCGGTAACGTGGCTAACATGTTGACGAATCGGTAAGCATGTAGGTGACGCAAGTAGCATGTCGGGGACGCTGTTAGCTTCTGGGTGACTAGGTTAGCGAGTTGGTGACGCAGATAGTATGTCGGGACGCGGTTCGAATTGCTGTGACTCAGTTAGCATGTCGGTGACACAGGTACTATGACGGGGATTCTGATAGCATGTCGGGACCCAGTGAGCACGTTGGTGACGCAGTTAGCATGTCGGCATGTTTTAAACATGTCGGCATGCTTTTTGCATGTCGGTGACAGCTGGTGTGATGGGGTCGCTAATAGCATATCGGGATTCTGTGAGCATGGTGACGCAGTTAGCATGTCGGCATGTTTTAAACATGTCGGGATGCTTTTAACATGTCGGTGATGCAGGTGTTATGACGGTGTCGCTAATAGCATGTTGGAATTCTGTGAGCAAGAAGGTGATGCAGTTAGCATGTCGGGACGCTTTTAGCATGTCGAAGACGCGGTTGGCAAGTCGTGAATTGGTTTACATGTCGGGGACACTGACAGCATGTCGGTGACGCTGTTGACAAGTCAGTGACGCGTTTAGCATGTTGATGACTCGGTGACACGACACCACAGATTTTGCCCCTACCAAAAATGTCTCACTCATTTTCGTGATTTTGTTTTGTATTTTAATTTCAGCATGCCAAAGAACAACATTTATTTTTAAACAAAAAAGCCTGTTACACAAAAAAACTAAACATAACATTAAAAGAGGTGGATGAAAATCAATATAGTACAAACTAATTCCATGCGTAAGATCGAATGAATGAGCCGATGTTGCTATCATAAAAAATTATTTATTTTTAATAATTTACTACATCGGTCTCTCGTCGCGAGATAAAGAACTGTCAAAGTGCCTTTCTCGAGTTTACTCGAGCCTATCGGTCATGTTAGTGTTTAGAATGACGTCATAATCGTCGACAAATTTCGATAAATCGAGAACGAGAGCGTTCTCGCGCATGTCATGTTAGCCCTGCAGGTCCCGTTGATGGTGGCAGTGGGCTAACGCTGTTAAGCGGTCAGACCGCAATTTATATTCTTCAAATAAAAGTTATCTGAAGATTGAGAAATCGGCCCTTAGTAATCTATCTATTAACTGCGTTGCCCATATTTGCAGCGGAAGGCCTTTAAGACCAGGGGCCCGATCGCGCTATTTCTCAACGTAATTACTGTTCGAACGGAACGTTTTTGGTTTTGTTTTGGTTTAGCTGATGTAAGAAACGGTATCGCGCTATTTTTTCTGAGCGACAAAATCGTTGACGTTACCCAATACTGAAAGTTCGATCGATCGTTCCTCCAACGTAACTTCCAAAGTAAAGCTAAATCGTTTCCGTTGAAATGATTAGCGAGATACGAAATGTGTCTAACGTAACGTTTTTGGTTGTGGTTTAGTTTTGGTATTAACTTTCAAAATTAGCGCGTACGGCCCCCAGCTTTTGTGCAGATCTTCTCATAGTTGCTTTTCACGATCAAAATGAAATTATACCAACTCGTGCAAAAGAGTCTCAGTTTTATTCAGCAAACACTACCAATTATTATATTTCACTGTGTTAGCTATTTAAATACATTTTAGGTAGTTAATATATATTTACAGTATTTTTGAAATAACACCAATTGTATTAGGTAAAATTAACAAGTTATTTGATTTGTTTAAAATACTAAAATGGCGCCACCGCATATTAACAAGTCAACTGACTATTTGAGTCTGTTATAGAGGAGGGATTTAAAAGTTACGTGGTAGTGCCATTTTAGCAAGGCAGTAGTGATGGAACTGCAAAAGTGTAATATCTAGTGTATTATCTTGTAATACCCATGTAAGTACTGAGAATTGTGTATTGCCGTAATATTTGTGTTTTTATTTTACCCAGTGTTTGACTTAACTTACTCCATAGGTTTAGGTAGTTAAACAAAGGTAAACAAATCATAAAAAGGGTTTTTATAGATGACACTTTCTTGTTTAAAAATACGTTGTAACTTACAATCGTTTTTTTTATTTTTATTATTATTACGATAGTTTCCTCTTTCATTACTGTATGTTAAACTTTATCATTTATTCTTATACTACTCTTCGTAGATGTAAATGCTTGAGCACAATTATTTAGTTAGATTTACATACGAGTATTACTATATTATTTTGTAATCTGCCTATTGTAAAGAGCCCAAAAATACATGTTCTCTAAACGCAACGAAATAAAACGTTGCTAAATTGAAGAGTACAACTGTGACGTAGTATGCCAACTGAAGTGCTAGGTATTACGGTTAGTCGGTTACTTGGCAGCTCTCTCGTCACATGGGTTTTTTTGTTTACCTTTATTAAACTACCTAAACCAACGGAATATAGTAAGGAAATTATGCTTATTTGTACAAATGAACGCTTTTATTTATCTTTTGCTCTGGCTAGTCCTACAACTGTAGCTTTTACAATCCCACTCTCCTTAACTCACTCTGAAACATTTAATTAACCGTTATAAAATAATAACATGGAAGTACCTTTTAATAACTAAACGTTTCCTCGAAACCCCAATAATACGCTACTCGTACATTTTTAAATTATCCACTCAACCTGAATTAATACAAAAAAAACACCAGTAAATTTACAAAAAAAAAGGAGGCAATCGCTTTTAACAGATTTCCATCTTTCATCGGCAGATACCTAGACTAAATATCCAGATATTTAATTTTGCCCGCGTATTCAATTTGGGGCAAAAAACGCTTCCACAGATGGTTCTGAAGTATAATCAATCAATATCAGGCGAATTTGCAGAATCATTATGAAAACAGTTTATTATCGATATTATGGTGAATAGCGGTTACCGTTCTTTTGAAAGGAAGCAAGTAAGCTATAGAGTTAATACAGCATGTATCAGGAAGGTCAAAGGTGTGGTCATATTTGAAGGGTATGGTACCTACAGCCCATCAGACTGAACAATTTTCTCCATGGGACTAACACTATAATCGCGAACCAATTATCAATAAAATTATCCCATACAAAACTGAGAGCAGTGGTGGCCCAGTAGAAACGACCGCGACTTACGAGTTGTAGGTCGTAGGTTCGAACCCGGACAGGCGCTTTGCTTTGCGTAAATTAATTCATCACCACTGCTCTCAAAACGGTGAAGGAAAACATCGTGAGGAAACCGGCTTGTCCTGGAACCAAAAATTCGTAGATATGTGACATCTACCAACCCGCACAGGGCCCGCGTGGTGGATAACAGCCCACTCCCTCTCACAGAGGAGGCCTGTGCCCCATCAGTGGGAACTTGTAGGCTGATTAGCCATACAAAACTGCAATAAGTACCTACCTTTTCTACCCTGATGTATGGGATCGCTAATTTTTTTTTTGCAATTACCTTGTTAGTCCCTTGGAGAAGATAGTTCAGTTTGATGGTCTGTACCAATCAATCTGCCTAGCGATTTCCTAACTATGTTGGGGTCGGCTTCCAGACTAACCGGATACAGCTGAATAGTACTGTTATTTTACATGGAGCGATTGCCTCTCTATCCTCCACAACTAGGTAATACGATACCCCTTGGTAAGACTGGTTGTCAGACTTTTGGACCTCTGATGACCTGTAACGACTGTAAAAGATCCACGAACGACAGCCGGGACCAACGGCACGGAGGAGAATAGAATAGAATAGAAAATACTCGTTATTATGTACACCATAAAATTACAGATTATAAATGTTGAAATTTTACATAGTGTAACACAATGGGCGGTCTTATTGCTAAAAGCGATCTTTTACAGACAACCTTGGAGTCTCGGTATGTAAAGATGGTCATCCATCCACGGACCAACCCCGGCAAGCGTAGCTTAACCTGATGGATCGACCCGTGAGGCTGTTATTACTTAGCAGAGTTTGATGGTCTTTAGCACACCCTTAATGGCCACACATTTTTGAAATACGCTCTACAGTTTATACTATAGGAAGGTTTTAAACTGAAAATATGGGAACAACACTGCTACATGTTTTATAGACGTCAATCGAGCCGCGGCTGTTGTTTGGTGTCACAATGTCCTTTGTAAGCGACATATCTCTGACGTGTGGCATGTCCTTTAAAGGGGACAAAACGACGAATCCTTCGTGTGCGCTGTTCTACAGCTTGGCGACTAGACGCAACGACCGGCTGCAGCCAATTAAAGCTTCATATATTTTGTTCAAAGCTCTACATACTTGGCTTCGAGTCGCAGAGTCGCAACGACAGGCTACGGGGAGTCGCACGCTCTCGCTACTTGCCGCAGCGTCTAGTGGCACGGTGCACGCGCACTCCGGATGACAGTCGCATGCGACAGGTCAGCGTCTTGTCGTCGAGTTTTCATTGTCAGTCGCGTGTCGCATTGTGTGCGAGGTGGTTTTAATGATTGTTCGTTGTAAAATGATCGTGATCCTAATTGAGCTGTTCGAGTGATTGGTGTCATGGCCGCCACTTATGGCTGTACTCGATACGATAAACATTTCGATTAAAAACTGATACGTTGAGAATCCTTGACTAAAGTTGTAATGAGACAAGAAAACATGCATCCCTCATTGTTTATGGGCCGTCTATGGAATTCTGCAATAGCAGTGGTATCATAGATGCGTTGCTGTCGCAGAGATAAACCTGTCATATCTGATTATTAATCACACTAGCACCAACACGCTGCTTGGTTGCAGAATTATCGCAGAAATAGGTATGCTAATGGTATTTTATCGGACACCTTTAAAAAGATTTCTACTATAGTTGCCGCGTTCTATCACGACTTAAGCGGTCATAGACCTACATTTTCTACGATTCTTTATTTTAAAAACTGAAATAAAATCCGTTAACATCCTGAATTAATCACACATGTTCCAATAACGAAAAATTATACATAATGTGGTTTATTTGTTTGGGTTCCTAATCCTTTCGAGAGATATTAGGGAAAGGCCAATGACCGTTATTGCCACGCTAAAGCGCGATGACTATACTACCAATCTGACATGTTATACTTTTGATAAACAGATCACGCATAGTGCCATTTTTGTCCTTAAAATTAATAACAAATGACTGATCACCGTAGGCCAAAAGATATACCAGCCCGTATGTAGTATGACGTGACTAATTTAGTAACATTCCATATAAATCGGTCGTCACGATGTAGGTCGGTTATCTCCGTATAAGGCGACCTCCGTATCTTGTTACAACTGCGATATGCGCAATTATGTCATAAGGCAATTGTTTTTTTTTTTTGGGTGGGAAATTATCAAATAACTTCTCCCGCTCTGGGTGGAGCGGGAGGGAATGTCAGACTTTTACTGACTAAAACGCACCCGTGTTCCTTCAGATGCCTGTGTGCCAGGGCCACGATATCCCTTTCGGACAGGCTCGTAACCCTGGCAGATGTCATAAGGCAATGACCCAGAGATTTTCTAACACTTGTACTTTTTAAAGCACTTTAATACGATACTAAGAAAAAAAATTTATTCTGCTCAAACGTGAGTTACGTTTGAGCAGAATAATTTTTTTTTCTTTATTTTTACATTTGGCCAAACACGATGCGCCGCCGCCGCCGCGCCGGTTGTGTTTCTATATTCAACTTGCATACAGAGTATGTTTAAGTAATTAAACTGCAGTGCTATTCTGTAACCATCTCACCGTGAAAACTTGGGTGAAGTGAGCGTGGAGTTAACTGTCAGTGAGGGATTGACACTGTTAACAACTCACTTCAAGCTCACTGCACCGACGTTTACACGGTAAGATTTTTTCAGAATAGATCGGCAGGTTATGTCGTGATAGTTGATCGATTTTGTTTAAGGTTTGAAGTACCAATAAGGTCAACAAGGTAAGGTTCATAAATTCATGATTATACTGCCTATTAGTTACCTACAAAAAAAGCGGCCAAGTGCGATTCCAGCTAACACAGGAACGGAAGCCTTCGTGTATGAGCTCGACTTCCACAGTACAATATTTAACACTACATATTTTTGATCAGCAAAATACGCCGAATAATACACGTTTATTGTATGGGTAACCCCTTTTAATTTTTAACTTAATTTAATTTTTATTATGTGTTCGTAAAACGGCAATAGAAATACACAATCTGTGAAAATTTCAACTGTCTATCTATTACAGTTTATGAGATACATCCCGCTGACAGACAGACGGCCGAACGGACAGTCAGCGGAGGCTTAGTAATAGGGTTCCGTTTGGCTCCCTTCGAGTACAGAACCCTAAAAAGCGGCCAAGTGCGAGTCAGACTCGCACACGAAGAGGTTCCGTACACACGTTTCTTGTATACTTTTAACTTTTATTTTTATTTTTTATTATTCGTTGTTATAGCGGCCACAGTAGTACACACTACAAGGTTTAATGTCGCACGTCTTAAAACGACAAGTTATATTTAATTTTGTCTATGTAACAGTTAGATAGTTTCTACCTTAGTCTCACCAAGATTATGTCTGGACTTTAACATAGACTGTGACCTCTTGAGTTTGTGTCGTCCTTTCTTCTCAGAGTAGTCAGATACGAAACGCCGACCTCATCTAGGTTTTAAAATATGATTGACGTGTAAAAGTGTTTGTACAAACCTACTTACAGAAATAAAATCAATTATCATTAGTGAAGTTTCAATTTGCTGAGAATTGTTTCCAAAAGAGATACAGCAACTACGAGGTTGATTATACCATTCTGTAATATTTACTTACCAATTTTTTTAAAAGCTTGTCTTGACTATAATTAAGTAATCCATTTCGACACGTTATTCCTTACTTTGAAGAATTACATCTGTGTATTATGTAGGTATTTTGTTAAGTAAATTCTCGCGGATTCATTTTATTCAAGAGGATTGTTCAGATGGATAGCGACCATATTCTTTTGTTCTCAATTTTATAGAGATTTACTCGGTACACTTGTAGAGGTACCCAAGTATTTTGGATTGTCTGAAATTCGTGAACAAAGAATACATTCTATTTTTGAAAAAGTTTGCATTTTTTCTCTTGTTTGTGAACTTTATTAATGCTTAGTAATGTAATGGAAAATGCCAACTAATTTTAATTAGCAAATGCATTAATGAATAATAACCTGTGTAAATCATAACAACATGGAATTTAAACATAAGTAGGTACTAGCAAAATACGGGTGTCGCCTACCCTTTCAGTTAAAGGCTCTTACACACTCACGCAATATCGCGGGCGCGACATGCACCGACAAAGGAATTGTCTTTGTCGGTGCCTGTCGCGCCCGCGATATCGCGTGAGTGTGTAGGAGCCTTAATTCAGGCGTGATAATATGTTTCAAAGTACCTACTAAACTAAGGCATTACATAATTACGATTAGGTAGGTAGGTACTAAAGCTAAATTATGATTATATTTTGACTAAAAACAGTAGGTAAACAATTATGGCTGATTATACAGGGTTACTGGTAACTCGACGTATTCCTTGCACGACGTCATAGTAAGGTTAAAATGCAACACATTAAGCCACCAAATGTTCTACCGAAATTCAGTAGTTTTTGAGTTTTTTTAAATAAAGTAATGACAAAAATTACGAAAAATAAAATATTTAATTAGTGATCTCTGCCAAGTTTTCGGCATTTTGGATTTTTTAATTATTAACAAAGATTTGCTACGGCATCAGCTACGATAATAAATTAAATTCCAGTATATTCGCACCGTAAATCATTTTTAAATTGTATTTTTCATAAAACAACTAAAACCTAATTAACTCAAAATTACTGAATTTCGGTAGAACATTTGGCTTAATTTGTTGCATTTTAACCATACTATGACATCCTGCAAGGAATACGTGGAGTTACCAGTAACCCTGTACATTTAAATGTTGATAATAATACTCAGTTATTAATGTTTTAGAAACATTTTGGTTTCAAATGAATACGTTAAAGCCCAAAAAACCGCAGAGCCCGAGTGGCGGATATTTACTGGTCTCCGTAATTTTCATTAATTTGAGTTTATTATTGCTCTGTTTGAAACAATTTAGGTAACATTATAATACTGACAGTAAACAAACATTGTGCGGTTTTTCTATGAGTGGCGATATTTATAGGTACTTCAGGAGCACTTTGGGTAAGCAGATAAGCAGCCGCTCCATGTAAAATACTGGTATTCAGCTGCATCCGGTTGGACTGCAAGCCCACCCCGACATGGATGGGAAAAGTCTTGTCAGATTATGAAGAGCACTCCGGGCAGTTCTATCATGAACTGTTCCTATAGTTAGTGACGATACGAGAAAGGCAGGTTAGTGTGAGCCAAACTATGTTAGAGTGTAATTTTAATCTAAATAAATGTGACCGTTGTTGTCTTTTGGCTATCATTTGACTTTTTATTCAGTTCTGTATCTTGATTTATCTGCAAATTAAAGGGAACAGTATTGTCAACTTGACATATTCAGTGTCAATCGCAAAATGCATCATGTTTACAAAAAGAAAACCGAAACGTCTTAGTTTATTATATAAGCTACTTAACCATGAATTTAAGAAAAAAACCGGCCAAGTGCGAGTCGGACTCGCGCACGAAGCGTTCCGTACCATTATCTATAAAAATGGAAAAAAATCACGTTTGTTATAAAACAAACGTGATTTTTTTGCCATTTTTAAATATTTAATTGAATTATTTATTTTGAAAGTGAATATATAACTAAATATTCTATGAATATTTCAAGCGTCTACCTGTTGCCGTTATCAATATCGAGCAAAAACGAGCAAAAAAATCACGTTTGTTGTATATAAAAAAAAACCCTTAAATATTTATTTTATTCTGTTTTTTAGTATTTGTTGTTACAGCGGCAACAGTATCACGTCATCTGTGAAAATTTCAACTGTCTAACTATCACGGTTCATGAGATACAGCCTGGTGATAGACGGACAGACAGACAGACGGCGGAGCCTTAGTAATAGGGTTCCCGTTTTACCCTTTGGGTACGGAACCCTAGAAATCTGAAACAAACATTTTTACAGTTGCTATTTTTACTTTATTTTTTCCTTTTAAACCCACAAGATTTAGTAAAGTGATTATGAGGTTGTCATCATGAGTTTACAAAAAATCTGAAACAAACATTTTTACAGTTGCTACTTTTACTTTATTTTTCCTTTATATCCACAAGATTAGTAAAGCGATTATGAGAAGGTCGCCGTCAAAAATATTAAAAAGTACTTCTTTTTCCGTACCGTGTTACTGCGATTTTTTCCTGCAAATTGGAGGAGAGTGGGCTCTGGCACCTAATGCTCGCTTTCGTTACGACATTCCTCCGTGATGCCTCTATCGTACCAAGAGGGAGATCTGATTAAAAGTTATTTATTACTTTATTATGCCCGGTACCTTTGCTCAATGTAATTAAAGCCAAAAGTTGGTAACTTTTTAATGCTATCCTGAACTTTTGCTTATTTTTCTCGGTACTTATTTGTTATTTTAGCTCTGAAACCTTTATTATTTATAAAATATAGGGATTTACTACATTCCAGCAGCCGGACTTCCAGCTACCTTTGCCGGAATTCTCATATCTTGTTTCAGCTCTACAGTATTCTGTTCAATCCTACAACCTCCTCTTATATTAAAGAACGTTTCAAGTTCCTTCATGACACACTTAATAGATATCTGAGGTCATCGGAAAACTTGAGACGCGTTTCTATGATAAATCTTTTATAGTTCAAGCAGTAGAGTTATGGAATGGCTAGCCCGTGTCGATCGTGCTCAAACTTGACAATTTTTAAAATTATGGTAAAATTATGCTATCTCTCTTCTTAAGGCGCTGACAAGAGGCAAATGGTAAAAGTAGGCTTGTCTTAAACAAAAAAATGCCAAATCTATATTTTATATAGTTTGTGGTAGCGAAAAAAAATATATGTTATTCTTGAACATATTTCTCAGAACGTGGTTGTTACCAAAACACGTAAACTAACCCTTTACTTTAAGTTTCAATCCACAATATCTGTATTAAATATCAACGTACGGTTGGTATGTAATTATTAACAAGAACGTCTTATTTGTATGGAGAACTTGGTTGTTTTTTATTTTCGATTACTCAACTCATTTTTGGGTAAATAGATAATTCCTTCATATTTTGCAATAAATTACAGGCGTTGTGTCATCGCGATTCTCTTTCTTTTGTATGCAGTCTGACAGTGCCCGCGGTTTAGCTGTTGTCACCGTCTTAAACATATTTTATTTTGTTCTTTGCGCTTATTTCATGATTATTCTTGAATATATTTATCTAGATGAGTTTAATATACGTTGTGTACGTAAGTATTTATTTATTGTTATATGTAAATGGTACACCACAGACTACCTGCAGTATTGTCTCTCCTTCCCCCTTAATCCATCCAAAGGTTGTTTTCAAAAGATCGCTTTTAGCGATAAGACCGCTCATTGTGTCACCCTATGTAAAAATTCTGCATTTAGATCTGTAATTTTGATGGTGTACGTAATAAAGAGTATTCTATCTATCCATCTAGCTCCTTTAAAATTTGGTGTACATATTGTAAAAAGAAAAAGAAAGAAAGAAAATACGTTTATTTGCGGTAAACATAACGAAAAGAAATAAAAACACAAACACGAAATAACAAGTTGAGGGAAAATATGCGTCACATTCACGCAAAACGGCCATCGCTCAGCATAATGCTGCGACCCTATGCGAGACAGAGCCCTTACAATATTTAAGGTACGGAGGTAAGTTTTAGTACCTATTAGCAGAGCTTTATCCAGTGCGTCCTGCCCGTCATGACATACGGTGCCGAAACGTGGACACTGACAGTCGGGCTAGTCCACAAATTTAAGGTCGCGCAGCGTACTATGGAGCGGGCTATGCTTGGAGTCTCTTTGAAGGATAAAATCAGGAATGAAATTATCCGGAAAAGAACCGGAGTTACCGATATAGCTTGCAGAGTAAGCAAACTGAAGTGGCAGTGGGCTGGCCATGTTTGTCGAAGGACCGATGGCCGATGGAGCAGACGAGTCCTGGAGTGGAGACCGCGTATCGGCAAGCGTAGTGTGGGACGCCCCCCAGCTAGATGGACCGACGACCTTAGGGAGGTGGCTGGGTCAGACTGGAAGCGGAAGGCGGAGGACAGGGTGTTGTGGCGCAGCCTGGGAGAGGCCTATGTCCAGAAGTGGACTGCGATAGGCTGAGTTGATTGATTGATAGCAGAGCTCTTTGTATAAGAGTTGGTCCGGGGAAGAACTACCCTTACGAATTACTTTACTAGAGATAAACTACGACAACATGGCACGCCCCTCCAAATTACTGTTTCAATGTGTGTAGTCACATCCTTACGAATATATAAATCCTTGAATATTTTTTTTGATCGACGGCTGTCTCAGTACGCACACATGCGTTGTGAGTCTTGGTGGCGCTTTGTAAATACTTTCAAACGCTTTGGATTTTGGAGGGGCGGGCCATGTTATCGTAGTTAATCTCTACATGATAAGTATATAATAATCATATTAGTATCTGATATCAGACCTAACTAACAGAGAGGCTCATAGGAATTCCCAGAACATAAACTCTACCAATTTATTAGAAAAACGAAACACAGACACGCATGCGGTCCCTAGAGGTATCCTAGAGGGGCAGGCAGGATAATAACCTTCACTTATGATTTCCTATAATATAGCGGATAAGCTTTGCTTTATTTATTGGACACATTTCTAATGATTTTGATATTACAGTTGAAACTAAGACATTTAGAAAGCCTTGGATGTAGATTTGTGACAGGCCACAAACAGTTCGTCTGTCTATCTATCTCTTGGAAAGCTGTGGCAACACCAAGGGGCTTACAGTAGTCGCATATGATTTGTAACATCTGACATCTCTCCTTGTTAATGAGCAACTGAGCAGCGACAGAAATTAACCTCAAAATTTAAAATAGCTAAATTGGTACTGAAATATTTATTTGAATAATAATTATTCATTACTAGTGGTCGCCTTCTGGTCGAAATTCGACCCCCTTTACTTACAATTTATTTAGTACTTACTAATTCCATGAATACACTAATTCCATGCCACAAACAGGGCGTCTGTCTATCTATCTCTTGGAAAGTAGTGGTTTGTTCAACAAGTAGGTATAGCCACTCGAGGAAACTATTTTAATGCACCCCAAAACGATTATATTAGTTATTTAATAACGGCAAAGGCAATGCTGTTCCCCTTCATCCATACAAAAAGCTAAATTTATCAAAAATTCTCACTGCTACAGTAAAAACGGAGAGTAGCTACGTATACGGTTAAGCAAAACATTTCACCTAGCTAGTTAACAGTTTTAGAAAACTGAAACGAAGCACTTAGGCTTACAAAAATAGACTGCAAAGTTTTGTGGAACCTCACGTATGAGTATTTGTTTTTCATAACGCTGGGTGCTGTTGCTGAATTACTGCGCACTGCACAGTGTATTTGGTACGGAGGAAAGAGTAAATGGAGTTCTGTTTGTATAATGGAGAAATCGGATCGCAAGACTGGGATATTCAAAATACGCCGTGATTAACTACATGCTCATTGCTTGGCTACAAATACTGAGTAATCATATAGTTTCGTTTCAGTTTTGTTATAATATTGTTATTTTCTCATTTACATAGAATACGGCTTCAATACACGATTGCTATTGAGCTATGAAGTCGGCAGTGACCAGCCGGTGTATTCTGTAAAAATAGCACTGTGAAAAATTAGGTGAAGTGAAGTTCTAGTGAACTGTCATCCCATCCGATGCTATGTTGACACAATGACACTACTGACAACTCACTTCAAGATCACTTTAGCTAAGATCTCACGGTGAAATGTTTTACAGAATAGCACTACTGATAATGGTGAAAAATAAACCTACAATAATCTGCCTAAAAGTTAGAACTTGATGTGAAATGTGGATCATTCATCTTTATGTTATCCACGTGTTGCAGTTTTATTAAGTTTGTTGTGGTGTAAGAATCTGCATTTTAGCCCTCCATTAGCTCACTTCTCCGTGTTTCCGGAGAAATATAGGAAAGCAAATGTTATGTCAGGACTTTGTTGTATATCACAAGTTGAGCGGTTAGGTTGGTTCTATTTCTCGTTACTTGAGACAGTTTCCTATGACAAGATATTGAGAAATAGACAGACGGACGGAATATTGTCCCTGGAAATGAATAGCAACCTGAATCTAAACGTGTATTCTACAAGTAATACATGCTTATTTTTAGAGTTCCGTACCTCAAAAGGTAAAAACGGAACCCTTATACGATCACTTCGTTGTCCGTCTGTCTATCTGTCAGTCTGTCAAGACCCTTTTTCTCAGGAACGCGTGGAGGTATCAAGTTGAAATTAATATGAAATACGTAAGTCTATGGTCCCTTGAAGCTCTAAAAAAATCAAGCTTCCGAGTCAACGCAATAAAAAAATATGCGACATATTTTGATACTCGCTAACAAATCGAAACTTATAGGGTAGGTGCTTCCCGTTAGCCTAGAATCGTGAAATTTGGCAAGAAGCAAGGTCTCACAGCACAAGTAAAGGAAAAGTCCGAAAATCGAATATTTGTATTTTTATCACTTATTTTTTTTTTTTTGTAATTACAAACTTATATTTTCAGTTGGAGAAATGACCGTGACGTATATCGATGTATGGTAGGACATGTTTTTCAACTACAATGTTAAGTTTGTTTTTGGGGTAAATTCATCCCAAGTACGGAACCCTTCATTGTGCGTAGTCCGATACGCACTTGGCCGGTTTTTATTAAGTATTAGCGATCCGCATCTGCTTACAAATTGCCGATTTACGAATGTCAAAACAACGAGATTTCTGTACTATATCTAAGGTAAATATTAATATATTATACAATTATATTATATAAACCTCCCAAAATAAATGCTCTGAATGACAATGAATATCACATTGAAATCCATTATGTAGTTTAGGAGATCTAAGCGGTCACACAGACGGACACGAAAAGCGACTTGACGAATTCTACATAAAAATATGTCGATTAACACTGAGTCCAAATTGGCACTTAAAATGGGTTCTTGCTTTATGCGAGGATGAAGGCCGCGTGCGGTTTTATTTGATAGCAGCGTGAAGCAAAAACGTTAATTCTCTCAACAAGCCATCAATTAAAGTTCCAAACTTAAGGCCAGGGTTGCGGGTTTGTCCGAAAGGGATAGCCCGGGTCGATGGCGCGTTGTGTTCCACGTGCGCCTCCAAGAGATGTCAGCACGAATTGACGGGGTCCGTTAGGGCCAATGCCTGCCAGGGTTGCGAGTTTGTCCGAAAAGGATATCGTGGCCCTGGCACACAGGCAACTGAAGGATCACGGGTGGGTTTTAGTCAGTAAAAGTCTGACTGTCCCGTTCCGCCCAGAGCGGGAGAAGTTATTAGTTAATTTCCAACCAAAAAAAAATAAAAATAAGGTCGTATTCTTTAATTTAATACCGGGAGGGTGGCGGGATGATTCTACCCGTAATACAAAAAAAAAACAAATTTCTATACAGAAGTAGATAGACTATTTCGATGGAAGTATGAAAAGTTTTGTTGACGAATGGGGTAGGATTTTCATAACGAAAGTTGTGTAGTGTTTATTAGAAATATTTAGTTAGAATCACCCCCTTGACGGATGCAGGTTACTAAATCGCCACCCTGTATTAAGAAAATCTGTTATTTTTCTAGTACGTACACATACAACTCACGCCTTCTTCCCATGGCGGTAGCCTCCCTTCCTTACAACGACACGGCCTGCTTCGCCTACGGCATACATCAGGGGGCCGATCGCGCTAATTTTGAACGTTAATACCAAAACTAAACCACAACCAATAACGTTCCGCTAGACACATTAATTTCGTATCGCGCTAATCATTTCAACGGAAACGATTTAGCTTTACTTTGGAAGTTACGTTGGAGGAACGATCGATCGAACTTTCAGTATTGGGTAACGTCAATGATTTTGTCGCTCAGAAAAAATAGCGCGATACTGTTTCTTACATCAGCTAAAACTAAACCAAAACCAAAAACGTTCCGTTGGAACGGTAATTACGTTGAGAAATAGCGCGATCGGCCCCCTGGTCATACACGCACGCTGGTTGCGAGTACTACGCAACTGACCTTTCTGAAGAACATCATCGATTAGGTCACTATAATTATGTCCTCCTGGGGCGGCCCCCCTGGCGTTTCCACTCACCTCTGCTTTGTACCTTTGCACCTTTTTTTGGTCGGCTTTTAATTCATCCTCTCAACATGCCCAAACCATCTCAGCATATTCTTTTCAATTTTTGTCACTACATATTCTTTTAAACTGCACCGTGGCCTTGCCACATCATTTTCATAGTCACGCCGTCAGACATGCTTCGCAAGGAACGCATTTCCACAGCTGTATTCTACTGTCATGCTTCTTTTTCTAATATGTATTTTGATATGTGGTTCATTTACCAATACCAATTTACCAATACCGTCAATCTCCTGACAGCTGTCAAAACTGTTGCTCTTTCCACCATTTGCAGTTTACGATCATGTGGGTATAATTTTAGCTTCAGCTTGTGAAATTAATGGGTTAAAAAAGGGTAG
This sequence comes from Tiliacea citrago, assembly GCA_963921375.1. Classification (NCBI taxonomy): domain Eukaryota; kingdom Metazoa; phylum Arthropoda; class Insecta; order Lepidoptera; family Noctuidae; genus Tiliacea; species Tiliacea citrago. Next base: position 25,423,511 of record OY992783.1, read on the forward strand.
CATTGTTGGACAATTGTGTTTTTTTTTTGAATGATTAGAAAGGAAGGAATCGAGTGTAAACTGACTCTAATGCCTCATTCGCACCGCCTAAAGTTACAGCAAAAGGAAACATAAACATTTGACAATCGCTTATGTAAAGTTTAAGAGGGCGCATTCAGAAAGTTGGCAACGTCAAAAATTGCTGTCTAACATTTCGCTGTTTTGACTATTTTGTCGATATTACTGAATGAATGAAATGATGAAATACGTGTCGCTCTGTAGTGAGTGCACTTAAATATTGACTTATGAATTGCGCTTTAAGTGTTTAATATACTAGTGTGTAAGCTAAATATTCAGTGTTTTATATTAAATCATTAATATAAAACACTGAATATTTAGTTGTAAGTGTAAAAACACCGGCCAAGTGCGAGTCAGACTCGCGCACGAAGGGTTTCGTACCATTATATAAAGAACGGCAAAAAAATCACGTTTATTGTATGGGAAACATGTTTGTTTTATTTTAATTTAATTATGTATTTTTAAAGTAAATATATAACTAAATATTCTGTGAATATTTCAAGCGTCTACCTGTTGCCGTTATCAATAGCAAAAACGGCAAAAAGTCTCGTTGTATGGGAGCCCCTTAAATGTTTATTTTAATCTGTTTTTAGTATTTTTTGTTATAGCGGCAACAGAAATGCATGATCTGTGAAAATTTCAACTGTCTAACTATCACGGTTCATGAGATATGCCTGGTGACAGACGGACGGACAGACAGACAGACGGCGGTGCCTTAATAATAGAGTTCCCGTTTTACCCTTTGGGTACGGAACCCTAAAAAGCATTTAAAAACTTTTTAAATGCTTTTTTACACCCTGACAAATGCATGGGAGTGTAGACTCAACTTCAATCACATGAGAAACAGCCTCATTACTATTATAAAAATTCATCACCGGGTGGGTAGGTACTCTCACAATCATAAAAATTAAAGTCAAGCCAGACAAATTGCTTCCAGAGTTTTATGTGCTACAGTAATTAATTTCCGTTGATGTAATTATAGTGGTAGCGGTAGTAGGTGGTGGCTTCGTGGGGAAGGATTACCGCCATCAGATACTCAGGAGATTATTTCTTATCAAAGTAAATTGGAGACAAATTGGGCTGGGATTCCTGTTTGGTGCAAGTTGTGAGCGGAAGCGGGTAGCGATATCAAAACTTGGTTTTTTATTGATGTTTTATTCATAATTCTTTTCTTTTTTTACAGGTAATTACGCGACTAGAAAAAGATAGGTGACACTTCATTGTAAGTCCACACTATCAATGTGATTTTACTTTAGTGAACCATTATTAAAAAGGATATATCTACAGGAATTATATTTTTTTAAAATTATAAATAGGTTAATCAATTTCTATATTTTACTTCTTTATTTAAGGCTTCGATTGAAATGGCTGAACAGGGAAATAGAAGACAACACCCAAAAATATCCACAAGGTCAATAACGGTTAATCAAAAATCGAAACGTATTTTAAATATTGTTTATTTATCCAAAGTTATACATAGACACAGGTTGGGCACAGTGGTAGATGATGTTTGTACAAAAGTTAAATCTACATAAACAAAATATAAACCCTGTCTCTTAAAATAGGAGGCCTGCATCTTAAGAGACAGAATACGGTGTAACAATCATTGACAAAATTCACAGGGTTTATGAGAAACAGCAATTTTAATTAATTTTGTTGTAAAACATGGTTACGCTGTCTTTGTTTTTGTTTTTGTTGTCTCAATCATTAAAGTATTTTCCTCAATCAATTTTTCAGTATTGGACCAGTGGTGACGGCTACGACTTACGAGGGTTCGAACCCAGGCAGGCACGTTCCTTTGTGTAATTTATGTCATTACCACTGCTCTCAAAACGGTGGAGGAAAACATTAAATCGTGAGGAACCCGAGATGTAGTAAAACTAAAAATTCAAACATAATGTGACATCTACCAACCCGCTGTGGGCCCGCATGTTGGATCACTCCCTCTCACAGACAGGAGACCAGTGTCCCAGCAGTGGACAAATTATAGGCTGATTATGTTTAATCTATTTTTCATTAAACAATTCATGAATCTTCATAAGAATCCAATGACACAATTCTATCTACACGAGCAAAATCACGGAACCTTTTATGCAAATTCAAACATGTACAGCAAGTAATGTCGTTATGTAGTTGGAGCTAAAGGAATATGTTATTACACTACTAATAAGCATGCAAATTGCTGTGCCACATATTTGCATAGTATGTACGTTTGTACTAGATTATCACACTAATAATCACACTATCACACAAATATTATAAAAGCGCAAGTTTGTGAGTGAGTATGTGTGTTTGTTACTTCTTCACGCTCAAACGGCTGGACCAATTTTGATAAAATTTTGTATACCCTGGATTAACATAAAGGCACTTTTTATCCTGATATTCTCACGGGATCGAGACTTACGCGGGTGAAACCGCGGGGCGCAGCTAGTTATTTAATAAAAATAACTACAGACACGTGACAACTCTACTCGTACTAATATTGGAATAGATTTTATCGTATAAAATCGTTTTAGAATTGTGCAAACCTGTACAATTTTGTTCAGATTAGTAATGATATATAATTGATTTCAGTGGTTTTAAAAACATGTCATGTCGCTAATTGATAAAAATGCGGCCAAGTGCGTGTCGGACTCGCACACGAAGGGTTCGGTACGACCGTAAAATATTTAACAGTACATTTTTTTTAATTACTTTAGTAAAAAAAAAACGGCGAAACGCACGTTTTTTGTATGAGGATCCCTTTTAATTATTAACTTTATTTTATTTTTATTTGTTGTTATAGCGCCATAGTAGTACACACTGTGAAAATGTCAAGTGTCTACCTGTTACGGTTCAGCCCTGTAACAGACGGACAGATGGACAGTAGGACCCCGTTGCCGCTGGCACCCTTTGGCTACGAAACCCTAAAAATGAGGAAAACGGAATAAGTAATGCGCTTTTTAAGTACTTTTTCTAGTTTTCATAATTTCTTTGTAAATTGTTTCAGGTCATCTATCCAATCATATAATTATAACAACGTTGTGACTTGTGACCATGCAATGTAGTAAATAAAGTCAGATTATTAATTCACTGGAGTAATCTGACATAATTGTGCTAGCTGTCACTTTGTATAATAAAATGGACATACTTATTGTAATGGTGATCGTTTAGTTTTATCGATTTATATAAGTGTAAATTAAATGTATAATAAGTGTAAAAGCCAACAACAACATACAACAGTTATATAGCAGTTATTATGTGAAACAAAAACTGTAAAATTATGGATTAAATAAAAAAATTAAAGTTACAATAAATTTATGACCATTTTATTACACAAAATGACAGCTAGCATAATAATGTCAGATTACACCAGTGAATTAATAATTATTCGACATTAGTTATTGCAATATTATTATCTGGTGCCGCAAAAGATTTTATCTTTACTATCCTTACTCCTATAACTTTTAACTTGCACCACACACCAACAGCTCACTAAGAGATTTTTCCCCATTAAAATATATACAAAGGGTGTTATTGCCAACGTTGCCGGCTCTTCTCCATAGGAAACGACCAATTTGAACCGTGCACCTAGCTTCTGACGTTTCATAAGTGCTCATGTAGGTTTATGTGAAATAAAATATTTTAATTTTGATTTTTTTGATCATCTTAAAGCCCGTTCACATTAAGTCGGGCTGTTGTCATCCAGTTTTCAGAGACCTGTTCACACATGCGAGCTACACTTTTTATTGCCATTTATATAATACTAGCTGCGCCCCGCGGTTTCACCCGCGTAAGTCTCGATCCCGTAGGAATATTGGGATAAAAAGTAAGCCTATGTCTTAATCCAGGGTGTCAGCTACTTCCATACAAAATTGGTCCAGCCGTTTGAGCGTGAAGAAGTAACAAACATACACACACACACTCACAAACTTTCGCCTTTGTAATATTAGTGTGATGATAATATAATAATAATATTAAGTGTGATTGAAGTATGAAAATGATGCTCTAAGGAAAATTGTTATGCATAATGAGCCCGTCGTTCAAAATAGTTCTGAAAACCCGACAGGGGGTGGCATTTTGCCCAAATCCGCAGCTCCTGTAGAATATGAATGTAAATCACAATATGGTCTGTACCCACAGCGTCTGACATTACACTGCGGTTACGATTTGGTCCCTTAAGCAGGCGGCATTCAGTTGTTTTCTGCTACTTTACCAGCAATCATAGTCGTCCCATAATAAGCGGGTGCAAGAAAAAAAATACATTTTAAGTTTTGCCCTTTACCGGAAAATTGTACATGTGTATAACTCGTTTCTGCCGGTCGGCAGCATGCACCGTCCTTTATCTTGGCGTGTGGGCGTGAAAATGACGCGAATTTTCCGTTATCCTCGACTTATGGTAGCTATTTGTTATTTTTGGGGATTTTCCCCAAAACTTTATCACGTTGAGCGAAAATGTTCTCAAGTGGCGGCAATGACATTACGCTTGAACGTCTTCATAACCTTTTACTTTTTCATGTTTTTTTTTCCGGTACCTACCGAGGTAACAACAGTGCCTTTAACCCTTAGTTAGACTGCTGCAAGGCTCTTGTCGCTCGTATCACCTTATGGGGTCGCTGTTGGTAAATATTTTTAATTAGTAATATTTAAGTCCGTGTTTGGGTCACAGAAATTCATATGTGTACCAAGTTTCAACTTAATCGGTCCAGTAGATTCGGAGTAAATCGGCTGTAACAGACGGACAGACAGACAAGCAGACGAGTGGACCTTTAAGGGTTCCGTTTTTCCTTTTGAGGTACGGAACCCTAAAAAGAAGATGGCGTCGTTAGTTCCGATTTTCGCCACGCGCCAAAAGATCCTTTTACAGCAATACATACTAAAGACCACAAATGTATTTGTGTCACTATTGTCACGCCACGTACAAATAAGGAAGATCCATTATTCTTTTTTCTGGAGTATTATCTCACGTAGGATGGACTCCCTATCCCTATCCTGTCTCTATATTTTTGAAGTTTGTAAGTTCGTGCGTAAGTACCCAGAGTTATTTACAAAAAGAGAGGACATACAAACGAAAATTGTTTTAAGACATAAAAATAGACTGAATTTACCAACATCGAGACTAAAAATGCACTCAAATAGTACCTTTGTCATGTCCATAAAAATATATAATAAGTTACCCGAAATAATAAAGCAAATAAATAAATATAATATCTTTATAAATAAATTAAAGCTTTTCCTTGTAAGCAAATGCTACTATAGTATAAGCGAATACTAAAACGATAAATTTTAAGTAACTTCCTAACTATATAATTGTATCTACAAATACTCACTATTATAGATACGCCTACCTAATAATAATAATAAATATGGAGCGTCCAATAAATAACTTACCCTAGGGACAATAAATATTAATTAAGTACTAAATAAAAATAATAATAAATAATGTAACAATGATTAATTTAAATTAAATAAAAATAAAAGGTTTATTCAAATGTTACTAAATAAATAAATAAATGTACATATTTATAAAACAATAACAAATAAATAAAAAAATACAATTTTAATTCCCTCATCCTCTCTCCTACTTTTGCTGTGCCCGACAGGGTCCACAATGATCATAATTTTGTAAAACCTACCACCTAAGTTCTCATGTGGAAGCAATAAATATATTGAGTATTGAATATTGAAAGGGCCTTAGGCAACCTGTTTGGTAAGAAAAATGGAGGGTCAAGGGAATAAAATGTAGTTTGGATACACTACAATTTCAATGTAGGTATCGTTAGAAAGAAATTGCTGTTTGTTTGATCGCGAATTTCGATCTATACTGAGTACATAACAGTACTTAATGCACTTAGTCTTTGAGAACGGTACTTGTTTTAAGTAGAGCTGCACTCTTGAAGCAGTCTTCCTAATGTACACTCGACAAACTTGGCTTTTGAACACGTTTCACCCTTATATCCCTAGTCAATTAATCAACTTAGCCTATCGCAGTCCACTATTGGACATAGGCCTCTCTCTGGCTGCGCCACGACACCCTATCCTCCGCCTTCCGCATTAAGGTCGGCCCTGCCACCTCTTTAAGGTCTTCGGTCCATCTAGCTGAGGGGCGTTGCCGATACGCGGTCTCCACTCCAGGACTCGTCTGCTCCATCGGCCATCAGTCCTTCGACAAACTTTGCCAGACCACTACCACTTCAGCTTCATTACTCTGCAAGCTATGTCGGTAACTCCGGTTCTTTCCCAGGTATTTAATTTCTGATTTTATCCTTCAAAGCAACTCTGAGCATAGCTTTAGTATATCCTTAGTAATAAGATTGAAAAGTGGCTAACTGTATCTTATCCGACCGTATAAATAAACGATATATTTTCACCTAGCATTCTGCGAGATTAATTCCCGAAATTCCGAGCTCTTCGCATTTCACAGAAACATGAATTTAGAAAAAAAACCTTAAATAATACGACACCAATATCATTTTCCATTACCGTAAATATGACTTATGATCCCCGCTCTTACAATCACGTAGTAGGTCATTAACGGGACGTTATCGGGCATCGCCCAATTAATGGCCACGATCCTACCCTGACGACTTTCCGATATCCGGCATTAGGCACTTTCGTACGCATCCGACACTTGGGGACCCGAAAACATGATAATTTACTTGTAAATGTTTGTAATAATGAAATAAAAATGTTAAAGAAGAGGTTTTGTGTCAAAGTGAAGAAGTCTAATTTATGGGGTTTTTTTGGTAGAAAAACAACTTTTTGATAATGGTACCTAGTCGTGATTCCACGGAACGAAATATAATATAGAATGTGGAATATTTTTGTTATGCTTGATCAACATACGTCGTATGTTCTTCATAGAATTGTCTGAGAGAATTATGTAGAATATGTCAGAGTTTTCAATATCTTACTTCAAAGTATAAGCTGAAGAACGACTTTATTGTGCTCACAAAAGCAAAAAAACATAATATATGTAAAAAACATAATATATAATATAAACATAAAAACATAATAACACAAAATAATAATATACCATTTATTTCAGGCGACACAGGCCCATAGATACATTGCTTAACCTAAACATACATATTAGAATATAAACAAATGTTGTGGTAATAATTTAACAACAATGCATTGTAATATTGCTAGGGGTAATATCTGAAAATAAAAGATAATAATAAATAAGGCTTATATGAGATAATAATAAATGAGACTATGTTAGTAACACTTCACTTAGCACTAGCTTGACGTTGTGCTGTCTTGTGGTACTTGTCCGCGGAAGCGACGGGACAACGCGTCCTGCGGCCAAGTCTTCTTCCATGACGTGGGAGAGATACCAATTCAGTACACGCACCACGAACACATTGAAGTTGATGTTGCGGTGCGACTCCAGTAACTGCACCCCCCGCGTGTACCTCGTCTTTTGGCGCACGTACTCCACGATGTACAAACAAAAGACAAACACATAATCAATCTTTGAAGCCGCACCGACTCCCCGGAGGGACACTACAAACACGCCATTAACAGCTGAATTTCTACTAATATTAAGCCCAATATTGCGTGTGGTAACTTTAATCGTCGGGCCTGGCAACATCTAAAAAATTTAACATTTTCAGAGACAAAATACGGCATGACAATGTAAAGAAATAATAATTTAGTTTCGCGTTCTCGGGTCCGCCATTGTTGTTTACAAATGCAGTGCGGTGAAGTGAAAAATTGTGTTTAGTGCTCTAAATGGATTTGAAATCGGGGTAAGTGGACTTATTTTCATTTATATGTTATTATTACACCGTTTTAGATAATAATTGCACGAAATCACGTCGTAGAATTTAAATTTTTGAACAAAGAAATGTTACGAGAGAATTCGTTCCGCCGAGTACATTTTTTTACGAAATATGGCTCATTTTGTGTTTTATCGCCTGGAAATAGATGAATAATCATAAAATAATACTTACTACATCGTTTTAGATAATAATATCACTAATTATATCATAAATACATATGAAATGTTACGAAAAATCATACGTCGAAAGGCGGCCCCATGCACTGTGATCTTTGGGATTTATTATTACGCAAATTTTACATAGAACTCTCTAAAAAACGCTGTTGTTAGATTACTTATCTATTCATAATGCAAGGTGCAAAATTTCGTGTAAATTGAAACAGTCGTTTTACCAGAAATAGACATAACGAAAGACCAAAATAATGGCAGCTGTTATCTGAAATCATATTTTGTTTAGAAAAACAATACACTTCCCAGGTCTATTCTTGCAATTGTTTATTATGGCCTGTCTAATTAGTTTCTCAGAAAAATTTACTCTTTAGGCTTTACGTCTTTTGCTATTTATTGAAAAATATGTTTATGAGTGCCGGCGGCGCCTGTCATAACAATGACAGGCCATAAAAAAAGATAGGTGCTTGAGTCATTGTTCGCCAAAAGCGGCTTGCGGCTTGATGCTTGAAATCCATGTTTTTCTACAATATCAAAACAACATAGGAACATAGCAAAACAAATGAAATGAATGAAAAATTACCAACATCATTACTTTTTAAGAAACCTCACATTTCCCACAGGACCTCAGGATTGATTGACCTCGGTCACTCACGGACAAAACACCTCTGAAAATATGTCACTTTTCAGCTTTAAACATAAAAAAGGTGAAAACTTAGATGTAACTAAGTGTACGACTAAAGTTATGAATATTTCGGATACTTATTAATTAATGAGTTAAGAAAATGGGGTGAGGAAAGTTTTGAGCATGATTGTGGATTTGCTATATGAGTAGGGGAAGACCAAAGAAACAGTAGATGGACTTTGTGAAAGTTGATAAATTCAGGAATGAGGACCACCTTCGTGTAGACTCCTGGTAATCATGGCAAAGCACAGCCGACGCCAAATTACGTCACTCCGAGAACGTAATGCATGGTTCCTTCGCTTTCTATAGGAAGTGGAATAATGAATTGTCTCCTTACTTTTACCAAATTAATCTCATTAAAGCGGCCATATTCCAACGGTTATGGCACGGATTGTCGAGCAACAGCGTCAGGAGTTTGAACCCCATCCGTTGGTTTACGTGAACCTAATCCAGCACAAGTTTGATGTAATCATTAATTTGCAACCGATATTGCTCGTCAAATAATAAATAGAAAGCACGTCTTAGCTGTCATTCGAAGATTTTTGACAGACTTTTCCGGTAGTCAATGTTACCAAGGAGCATCGTGTTACCCAGTAACTGGGTTGTGGAGGTCAGGTAGGTAGTCGTTGTATGTAAAGTCCTAGTATTCAGCTGCATCCTGTTAGACTGGAAGTCGACGCCAGGATAGCAGATGATGAATTTCTAGTAAACTTTTCTAAAAATAGGAACTACAAATAAAAATGCAAGCGATATTAGTCTTTCGCGTAGTAAACATCTAAGCTGCATGCTGTGCTCACGTTGTTCAGAAGAGGTACATCTACAAAGTAAAGCAAGCTTTCAGTAGTTTAATTTGACTCTTGTGTGTACTGGTAATTGCGATACTGGCGGTGTCATTAGGCACACTTTCAAGAACTTGTCACTACTTACTTTTTATAGCAGTCTTTAAATCCAATACGTTTCCGAAACTGTTAAGGACCCTGTGGTACATTAAGGAGGAATGATCTGAATGTGGGATTTTAAGTAGGATGGTGTCATGGATGGAAGTGCGAGCCTGATATTACGCAAATCTCTGTTACATATAATAATGTTTATTTTTTGTATAGGTAGCAGAACTTCTGACAGTTATAATAAGTTTCCAATGGATTTCAATAAAATTTTGTCTTTGCCAAAATCAGGCACTGATTCGGTTCCCTGGTCCTCAATCAATACGTAGCCATTTCATAAAGATAGTGCTAAAACTAATTAGTTAAAGTAATTTGGTACGTACATTAAATTGTTTTATGGTCGCTGGAGGCTTTGAGAGTGTTCCGAGAAGGCTGTGGTAGACAATGACGTTTGAGCCCATATATGCGGAGGTCTGAGGCAGACCGTAAAATCGAGGAATAAGTCATAAGCGGTCGGATTTTTTGGAAAAAAAAGCTAACCAGAGGACCAAGACAATGTAACTTTATATCAGCGATAACGATTATGGGAAAGTCTAAAATGAATGGTATAACATACATCACGCCTGTATTCCCCGAAGGGTTAGGCATAGTTGTACCTTTATTACACCCACATTTCGTCCGTTGTGTTTAAGTCCCATGTAGAAAACTAGATAGAAAAACCTAATAACATTGCCTGATCTGGGAATCGAACACAAGACCTGCTCAGCAGTAAGGTTTACCACCACTAGACCAACGAGGCAGTCAATACAAATTAATTTAAAACATAAGTAAATACAAAAAAATAAAGGTTAACCATAGAAGACAATAGACAACAAAATTTTATGACTTGTCTACTATGACTAGTTTTAGAAGAATTGCGGAATATTCAATCATTAATTTAATGAGAACAACTATTTTCTACTAATTCTTGTTATCCCTGTTTAGTTATCAGAATCTCAAACACTTCGAGGAAGCGATCAATTGAAACTCTGAAATATTGTATTGCTTGAAGAAGTTCTCGTTGAAACCGGAATTGGTATCAGAAACTATAGGCAACTTAGTTGTATTGTATCTGAAAATGTCTAAGCTTCTTCCTCGTATCGGCAAGAACTATTCAAGAGCCTATACTACCTCAAATGGCTTAGCATGATCCTCCGTTATGTCGAAAATACAGCAGCATTAATTTTGAAATAAATATATGGTAAAGTTGAGGATTAATGTTTGACGAAACAACGATTCCATAAAATTATCTTGTTAGAAAAAAAATCCAAAGTTACCTCCAAACCGTACAATAAACCGCTGGTATTAAAAAAATACTCCAAATTAGATAATTAAACTTTGCTTGATAACTGAACTAACTATAAAGCAGGTCTAATAATATATTTTCTTTTTTTAAATTACCATTATTTTCACCGTAAAAAGAAATAAACTAAAATATCGGTGCCTTGTAGTCTTCTCCCTGCCACCCTGTCTCGCTTGCTTGCGTGACCGCGGGAATAGTGCGCGAGCGAGATAAAGAGTGAGGTAGCGCTGAGGTAGTATAGACCCTTATTAAGGCTGCGGTCTATCTGACCACACGCGACAGGACGCGAAGCCGTCCGTCACCGACGACGGCCGAATGCTATATTCGTAAACACACAGGCACGGTCTTCCTCGCACGCCGCCTACGACGGATAGCTGTCACGGCGAAAACAAGCATTTTGACAACCGGCGGCGTGTCGGTCGCTGTGTGGTCAGACCGCGGCCTTAGTAAAAGTATTAGCCAGTTCCCAAGGAATTAGCAAGGTAAACAGCTCAGGGATCGCCCGACGTACAGTAGTATGTCGGCCTCGTATTTATTATTGAAACCCTGTACTACGCTAGGCCAGCTCATGGGGTCTACTACATTTAGGTAAGTATCGTCACTAGTTGAGGCCGTAATCGCTATAAGCTTATAACTTACACCCGTTATTGTAAACACACAATGGTACGATGGCGATCATGTGGAAAATAACAGAACATTCCGTGATTCCTACACTCAAATAGGTTTTTGTAATTACTTTTATTGTTAGCTTTCATGTAGGATATATACGGAAGTTCATGGTGGCGCAAAAAACTCCATTGTTTCCTACATATTCTTTCCTTATATCAATCGTGAATCAATAGCATAAATGGCAGTCCACTGCTGGACATAGACCTTTCCCTGCGCCACAACATTGAACAGAATTTTAACGCCCTTGGAACGCAAGGCTCGCACCGCGCTCGTAAGAGGGTGTTTCAAACTACCTCATGCGTCATAATTAATCATATAAAAAAATATAAATAAAATATTTTTTTTACGTTCAGGAATGATTAGTAGTCATTGGATTCATGAAGTGGGCTGCCGTTGTAAGACGATCAAAATGCCACGGTGTATAAGAGAGGAGCATACTACGCAATTCGAGGTACTGTAGTCAAGACTTAAACAGGTAGAAAGGCCTAAGACCTAGGAGGGTCTTGGGCCTTTCTACCAATAATTAGAAACTAGCAGCTTTCAAGTATGTTAAGTCTGGAAATGTCCCTTATTTTATCACTGTAGCGGTCATTGAAAAGTCCATACAGATATGTTTCGCCTGCGGTGGCCGTCATAAAACGTCCGAAATTTACCGTCGAAAGAAGTCACTGAAAGGTTATTTATGAATAAGTTAGTGTGCTTCCTTAGAGAGCGTTTTTTGACACCGTAACGCTGTACCACTTAAGAGCGGCCAACCCGACATACTTTTCATACAAACGCTCATACGTGATTATGGCGTTGTAACACATCTCTCTTAGATTTTTTGAACTAATAGGTATCTTGTGCACTATATCTATGTACGCAGAAAATAATTTTTTTGAAAATCAAAGTCAGTATAAGCCTGCTAAAATCTGGTTTTTTGCATAAATTTTACATGAACTTTGGCCATTCATAATGTACTCATAAATTGTAAATGTTAAGAAAACATTACAATAGAAACCTTGCAAATGTAATGGAGATTCTAAATGACCAACATTTATTTTACAAACTGGTAAGGCTTACTCAAAAACACGTATTTCCTGGAACAAGTTTTATGAAATTTCCGCACATTATTTTTCGTTCAATGTTATTCGCGTTCTCACTCGTTTGTTAATAGTTTTCACTTGCGCTGGATGAAACTGTGTCGCTATCATATTTTTTTTCTATTTCAGCCAAAAATTTGGCTAAACAACTTGCTTCTTTTGAGCAATGCAATGACTTTTTAAATAATTCTGCCAATAATTTGGCAACAACTAATGACATTGATTATCATTTAAATTAGAAATTAGGACAATAGAGGAAACCTCTTGCTTAATAAATGTTACACAAACTTCTTTGATATCACACCCATCAAATTGTAGTAATCAAAATAAATGTAATAATAATACTTTAAAAATAGTTCATCAAAATATACAGGGTGTGATAGGTAAGGAATTAGAATTAGAGTTGTTCATGAACTGTAGTTATATTGATATCCTATGTGTAACTGAACATTGGTTAAAAGTCCACCAGTTCATGTTCAGCTTTAACAACCACCAGGTTGCCATCTCATTCAGCAGAGTTAATATGATACGTGGTGGCTCTTTAATAATTGTTCGTAATAATATGAAATTTAAAGAACGTAAGGATATTGTGAGCCTCTCTGTTGAGCGAGTTATTGAAATAGCTTGCATTGAGCTTGAGCAGTTCATTGTAGTGAGTGTATACAGGCCCCCATGTGCTTCATATGATATTTTTGAGAAATATATGGAAGAAATATTATTAAAGACTTGTAACAGTAATAAAACAGTTGTTGTCTGTGGAGATTTCAACATTAATATACTGGAAAAATCTTCTACAGTAAATAAGTTTATAACCTTATTAAAGTCATATAATTTGTACAATACATTCTTTGAGCCGACTAGAATAACTGCCACTAGCGCTACCTGTATTGACAATATTTTTACAAACTTAAGACCTTCTAGCCATTTAATTCTAAATGAATTGGACTCTGATCACTGTGGCCAGTTAGTCACTTTCCCTCAGAAAATAGTCAGAGCTCAAAGAAAACTTGTGAGTTTTATTCCTGTCAACATAAGTCGCTTAGAACAATTTAAAAATAATTTAATGGAAAAACTACCGGGTTTGTCTTATCACACCGACCCAGATCAAGCTTATACTTCACTATTTAACCTCATTAATAGTGAATTTAGGAAGGTATTCACCTCAAAAACATTGCCTGTTTGTGACCGCGTTATATTTAGTGATTGGGCAACACCAGGTCTTTACAAAAGTAGGCAGAGGTTATACGAATTGTATCATGAAAAAACATATAACCATGATGAAACTTTTAAAGAATTCGTTAAAAAATATTCTAAAACTTTTAAACGAGCCTGTTCCTCAGCAAAAGCCATACATATTAAAAATAAAATAAAATCTTCTGGTAATAAAATTAAAACAACTTGGAATATTATTAATTCAGAAACAGGTAGAACAACAGTACGTAATCGTGACTTCCACCTAAAAATCAATGATGTAGATATTAAGGCAGACGTGGAGGTGGCAACTGAGTTTGAAAATTTCTTTACTAATATTCCCATTTTAACAACCAAAACTCTGTCATCGTCGTCCTCCACTTCTGCTTACTCCATACTAAAAGAATGCGTACCAGAATGTGATAAACACTTTAAATTCACGGTTGTTACCGCTAAGGATATTATAGAATCTTTTAAAGATCTTGATGTAAAAAAAACTGCTGACCTTTGGGGATTATCAGTACATACCATGTCTTCAATAATCGATGTTATTTCACCGTTTTTAGCAATTGTTTTTAATTCTTGTATTGCATCTGGTGTATTTCCTGATCTGATGAAACTTAGTAAAGTGATTCCACTGTTCAAATCTGGCAGCACAACTGATCCCACGAATTTTCGGCCAATTTCGATATTACCTACATTGAGCAAAATCTTTGAAAAGTTAATTTTAAAACAAATGTTAGGACATTTCAATACAAATAATTTACTTCATCTGAAACAGTTTGGTTTTACAAAGGGTCGTTCAACTACAGACGCGGGCGTGGAATTACTGAAGAGCATATTCGAGGCCTGGGAGGAGTCGCAGGATGCTCTTGGCATTTTCTGCGACTTGTCTAAGGCCTTCGATTGCGTTCATCATGATACACTCATCCGAAAACTGCACCACTATGGTATGAGGGACAGTGCTCTCGACCTTCTGACTTCTTATCTGAACAACAGAATTCAGAGGGTTGATGTTAATGGCAAGAGATCTGCAGGATCTGCGGTCACTATGGGAGTTCCGCAGGGTTCAATTCTAGGTCCTTTCTTGTTTCTAATTTATATAAATGACTTACCTTATCACATAAGGGATAATCACAAGATTGTATTATTCGCAGATGATACTTCCCTCATTTTTAAAATCAAACGTCAGCTAGTCAATTTTGAACATGTTAACGATGCACTCTCTAAGGTTGTCCATTGGTTTAATGTAAATAATCTTCTCTTGAACGAAAAAAAGACTAAGATCATTAAATTTTCAATGCCAAATGTCAGGCAGCTAACTACCAATGTTCAACTTAATGGAATAGAGTTGGACCCTGTTGAGTCGACAGTTTTTCTTGGGATAACTATTGACGGTAAATTACAATGGGGCCCACACGTAGAAAAATTGTCAGGAAGGCTTAGTTCAGCCGCCTATGCTGTTAAAAAAATTCGACAGATAACTGATGTAGATACTGCGAGAATTGTTTATTTTAGTTATTTTCATAGTCTTATGTCATATGGGATTCTTCTCTGGGGAACCTGTGCGGACATTAATACTATCTTTGTTTTACAGAAAAGGGCTGTTCGAGCCATTTACAATCTAGGTCCAAGAGATTCACTTCGTGAAAAATTCAAAGAAATAGATATTCTGACTGTAGCCTCTCAATATATATTTGAAAATCTATTGTATGTACACAAAAATATATCAAATTTTAAGAAAATGTCCGATATTCATTGTTTAAATACCAGGAATAAACACAATCTTGCTGTACATCGCACTCGCCTCCACAGAGTAGGCAACTCGTTCATGGGTCAATGTATACGCTTTCACAACAAACTTCCTACTGACATTCGAAACTTACCCATTAAACGATTTAAAAGCTGTATTAAAACCAAACTTTGTAAAAAAGGGTACTATAAAATTTCTGATTATTTAGAAGACAAAAAAGCTTGGGATTGAGCTGCTCGCTCTGCAAGCCTTGTGATCAAACTGGAAAACTTGACATTTAATGTTATTATGCATGATTTTATATAAATATTGACATTGCAGAATATTATATACAATATTACATTAATGTTTACTTTGAAAAGTATTATATTTACTGCTTTAATTTATTGTGAATGTGAGCACTATGTGGGTCATTTTTTTTTTTCTCTTTAAATATTTTCCTATTATTTTATGCTTTTTCTCAGTTTTAATGGTGGTCTGGCATTTTGAGCACTTTATGAGGCCTACCCAAATGTACTTTCTTTGGTATTGTTCGTCGAGTCGTTGAGCTCCTTAAGTCTTGAGTCGAGCTGCACGATTACGACAAATGCTTGCACTGATTGGACAGGTCCACTCAAAATTGTGTGGTTCTTTCCTCAAAAGACCATTTCAGACACAGATCTACATGGTCCTCACATGATCTGACCAAGATTATGTCTGGACTTTAAAAGAGACTTTGACCCCTGAGTTTGTTTCGCTATTTCTTCTCACGGGTAGTCAGATAGGAAATGTCGACTACATCTAGCTTATTTTTTACTTTTTAATATGACGTGTAAAAGTGATTCCGATATCCTATTTACAGAATAAACGATTTCATTTCATTTCATTTCATTTCAAACAACAAACATTTCGACCATGCTCGCGTTGACGATAGACGGACCGGGAAGGCCCCTCTTAACGTCTGTTACTGCGGCCGTTATGTGGCGGCCACCGCTGTCGTAGGAAACCCAAGCTTTACGGGTTAGGTATGTTTACGGGTTAGGTATGATAATGTTTAACATTGAAAGCTCTCGAAATGCAAATTGTAGTAATAATATCGATAAAAAATAAGATGATGCTTTCATTTTAACAGCAATTCAAGTGCCACTCAATAAAGTGATATTGATACCAGTTTATTAAACGTGACTTTTTAGTATAAGTTAAAAACTAGTTGAATAAAACGTATTTTAAAGCTTATTTTCAAGAGCCAAAAGTAATTATTTTTAGGGTTCCGTACTCAAAGGGTAAAACGGGAACCCTATTACTAAGGCTCCGCCGTCTGTCTGTCTGTCCGTCTGTCACCAGGCTGTATCTCATGAACAGTGATAGTTAGACAGTTGACATTTTCACAGATGATGTATTTCTGTTGCCGCTGTAACAGGAAATACTAAAAAATACAATAAAATAAATATTTAAGGGGGCTCCCATACAACAAACGTGATTTTTTTTGCTCGTTTTTTCACGATATTGATAATGGCAACAGGTAGACGCTTGAAATATTCACAGAATATTTAGTTATATATTCACTTTAAAAATAAATAATTAAATTAAAATAAAACAAATATTTAAGGGGGCTCCCATACAACAAACGTGATTTTATTGCCGTTTTTATAGATAATGGTATGGAACCCTTCGTGCGCGAGTCCGACTCGCACTTGGCGGGTTTTTTTTTTATTCACTTGATTCAAAATTATTTTTACACCCACGTTCGACTAACAATGAAGATTAGACGAATTACTAGACAAGATGTTAATTACAAGACAATACTTAGTAATGAGGTACACTGTAGAGCTCATCATGTGGGCAGTGTATCCATGTTAGGATAGCCAATTGTTTTGTAAATAGAAAATAAATAATTCGATTAGGGCTTTATAATTATAGTCTTATCGTCGTAGATTACTGTCGGTCGGTTTATCATCTTACCTGTAGGCTAAATTAACGTAATTTCATGACGCGCCGATCAAGTTGCGGAGCAGTTGCAGTTAAGTTCAAGTTAGAGTGTTGAACCGTATTCTTGTTATCTGTGAACTGCGCGCAGCTTTAGGATGCGCTCTTATTGCGCTCGCGTGATGCGAACTTGACGTGAGCGTGCAGCGGTGGAGAATATGACAAACGTTGTTTTGATTGAAATTTAAATGCAACTGCACTGCAAATTTACTTCTTTAGTACTAATATTTTTATCTTACGAAGCGACGCGAGCTTTACTTGTGGTAACCAAGTGTACAAACATGCTATAAAGTGGTAATATATATAATAAAAATACTATAAAGTGAATTAGCTTATTAATGATGTTATCGGCAAGTGAAACACCCTTTCTTAAAAAAAAAAACCGGTCAAGAGCGAGTCAGACTCGCGCACCGAGGGTTTTGTACGTATATATGATGTTGATGATTTCTGAAAAACTGTGCTATTTAGAGACATCGTTTTATTTTTTCTGTAATCTTTACATAAACTTCTATCACATAGAATAATTTCAGATTTTTCTCTATGCAAACTTCGGAGATAAGGGGGGGCGGTATTATTTTAAAAGTCGAAAACTATGACGCCTAAAAAAAAAAGGTTTGAGAATGTGCAAACAGCGCTCTTTCATATGATACCCCACATGCCCTAGTAGACTCTGTAGGCGAAGCACCATGATTTGATAATACAACAACATGAGTTGTAACTATGTTTTATTTACCTATAGCATGCCATAGTCAGATATGCTGTAACAGATTGTGTTACGTATCACTTTACATGATAACAACATTGTAACATAACATGTATTTTGATAACATCATCATTTGGATAATGATCGTAATAATGCGAGGTAAAAACTCGGGTTGAAACATGCATGATCAATCTTACGCAATAATATTGTCAATTGCGTAAGATTAATCAAGTTGCAACACGATTCTGAGGTGGCGACCTAACTCAAGGCCAAACCCAGCCACGCTTTGGTAACCCGTAGCATTGTATGGAAGAAAAGTTAAAACCCTTCAGGGCCCACACGCTACTTGAGCTAATGACCAAAGCCATATATACAGAAGAAATTCAAATTAAATTAAGTTCTAAACGCTTAAAAGTTCTTATTGTGTCAGCAAGTGCAGTCTTCGACAAGTCTCCGGTGAAGTAACAGCTCCTCATAACTGTTAGCTTTACAAGTCGCGAATTTTCTATAAATAGCTCAGGGCAGTCAAGTTATCATAGCTTAGGATTATTTTACTTCTCTATTATTGTGTATTTCCGTGTACTCTTTAATGATCCTTTATGCTTATTTGACTGTATTTCCGTGTTGTGTACAATTAACTAACCTTACGTATGTGATTTAAATTCGTGTTAAACTATTGTGTGTGTAAATAGCAAATATAACGTTTTAAAAAGTGCTGAAAGTGGTTTCAATTAAATTCCCTCGTCAAGGGAACATCATCACCCCCGCCTACATCACCTGACTCCCGCGTTAATAACATTTTGGTCCTGTCGAGCCGGATCAGGTTCAACTAGAGGGAATTAATAAATAATAATAAATAATAAATTAATTAAAAAACCACATAATAATGAGTTTAAGGAGCGAAATAACCACACGCAGTAAACTACGTAAGCTAACGGAGGAAATGAGTGTTCGTAGACATCAAGAGATGGTCTCTGACTCAGGTGTGACCACCGAAAGGGCACCAGAGTCACCGTCTGTTGCACCAACGATGGCATCCACGTCTGCCCTCAATATCCCACTGACGGGTGGTCGAGTAGTCGACTTCAGTAGGAGTACGCCAGAGGGACCACAGGGAGGACAGACAGCCACTAAAGACCGACATAGATCGCCGCGAAGCAAAGGCTCGTCTAAACATAGCCGAGTCGATTACTTAAGGAAAAGAGTCGAATACGAAGCTGAGCGCGAGTTGGTGCAAATGAAGGAGAACTTAGTCAAAAAGAGACTAGAAGCTGACATCGCCGAAATAGAGGCGGCTGCTGACAGCGATGACTCTCACTCAGATGTGAGTACGACACAGCGCGTGGAAGAGTGGGTGAATACAACGCCCCAGGTGCCGCAATTGAACGAAGTATTGCGCACACCGGCTGTGTCAGGCGCGACCACTGAAATGGCTGCGCCCCGTGAACCATCTGAAACTGTAAGTAGAGTGAATCGCGTACCGAATACATACCGTGCGTCGTCAGTGCCTAATGAAAATGTGTCGCGTATAACAAGGGCATCTGAGCCAGTACCGTTACGTAACATAACGGTACCGAGTACGCCATCATACGTGCCAGTGTCAACAGAAGGTGTGAGATTTCGTCTACCCGAATATTATCCCGTCTTTACCACTCCGGTCGCAAGTGTACCTCAAGTATCAACACTTGAGTCGGATACACGGCGGCAGACGCAGTACGGAGCGGGTGAAAGAGAGAGACGGCGAGAATCGTCGGGAGACAGAGACAGCAAAATCGACAGACTGGCAGAGGCAATCTCAAGCATGGCACGACCACGGCCGGTACCAAGACAAGCTTACGAATTGCCATATTTTAATGGGGACCCATCCGACTGGATATCTTATAGAAATATGTATTGGGATACGACCCGGCAATACGAATTTAAAGCGCATGAAAACTTAGCACGGTTAAAAACCTCATTACAAGGCGAGGCAAAGATATCAGTGGAGGATTTATTAAGGACGTCGACGGATCCCACTGATATAATGCGTGCGTTAGAGGACGAGTTTGGTCACCCGACCTTAGTGCTACAGTGCGTACTGAAGAAAGTACGAGATTTACCTAGAGTGACGGAGAGTTGCCGGGAGCTAGGTAAATTCTCTTCTACAGTAAGAAATTGTGTATCATTATTAAAAAACATACACGCAGAGGGCTACATAAATAACCCACAATTAGTGAGTGACCTGCTGAGCAAGTTAACACCGGTACAACGTACGAAGTACGGTGACTTTGCGATGGGCCTAGATAACGCGCAGGGGGTGGATTTAAGAGTGTCACCGAACTTAGAAATGTTCTCGGAATTCCTGACACACCTAACACGCTCGGCATCATACTACGCGCAAGCTAACATGTTCGAGTCGAGTCCACCCAAACAACTTGCGAAGCAACAAAAGCATGGCGCCGGTCAAACCCGACCAGTGACCAATGCACGCCCCGCTGCCAGCAGGCCACCGTGGGTTCAAAAGGTGAACACGCAAAGTGACGAATCCCTCGCACCGAAAGAGTGCATAATATGCCAAAAGAAACACACCATTGAAGAGTGTGAACAGTTTAAAAAGCTGACAGTGCAACAGCGTTGGGACACAATCAAAGATAAAAACACGTGTTTCAAGTGCCTGGTGAGAAAACACCCTAAGAGGTTTTGCCGCGCAAGTAGATGCGAAAAGTGCGGCTACGGGCATCACCTGTTGTTGCACGCGGACAAGCAGCCGAAGGAGGATAAACAGCCGAAAACTGAGAAAACAGAAAGCATCACGAACATAGGAGAGTGGCGAGCAACCGCGTTATTAAAAATAGTGCCGGTATCAATCAGCGACAATAAACAATGTTACGCATTATTAGACGATGGTGCGACGGTATCGTTGATAGACAGTTCTCTCGCTACCGACCTAGAGGGTCCGTGTGTACCTCTTTCGCTGAACACCGCGGGCGGCCACGGAGTGACGGACCTAACCTCGCGAATGGTACAAGTGCGCGTAAAGGGGCCCAATGGTCAGTGCCACAAAATAAAGTGTCACACAATGGTAGACATAAACCTACCAACGCAGACAGTATCCGCCTCAGTGATAGGCGACAATGCCCATCTCAGCGACTTGGGTTGCGTGGAGATGAGGGGCGCGAAGCCGCTGCTGCTCCTCGGGCAGGACAACTGGGAGCTACTCCACGGCCGGTACATCCGGCAGGGACGATCCGGTAAGCCAGTTGCCTCTCTTACTAGATTAGGTTGGGTCATACATGGACCATTTAATAATTCTAGTACTAATGCAGTAGTCAATTGCATGACAGTCTCCCTCCCTGACTTACATAACTCAGTTAGGTCACAGTTTGAGCTAGAGTCAATAGGTATTTCAGAAAATAAGCGCAAACGTAGGGATGTTGAAAAGGCGGTACAAGTGTCGGACAGCACTAGCCATCACACCACAGATAAGTCGCAATGTGAAGTAGGTATATTGTGGAAACAAAATGACACACAATTACCTAACAATTACAATCAGGCCCGGCAGAGGTTGTACGGTACCGATAGAACGTGCCTCAATTACAACCTGCCGACCGGACCTGACTTATTAACAAAATCTAGTATTTTAATAAAATCTAGAATAGGCCCTATAGCCTTTTCAGGCGGCATCGCTGACAAGTCCCTAAAGGTACGAATTAGGGCAAAAGGTCAAGGTGCTCGATTATTTTTGTGGCGAGGCGCGAAGCCCCACAGGGAACCATATAAATATAAAACAAGTTCCGTAAAACTAGGTGCAGCCTCATCACCTAGCACAGCAATTAACGTGCCTAACATAGTGGCCCTTAAACAGGGAATAGGCACAATAGAGGCGACCCTAGGTTCGATAAGGTCACTGACCAATAAGAAGTTAGGCTACCCTGCGCTCATACACCCAGTAGGCAATAACTCCGTAAGACAGAGGGAGATTGTCATGAAGCTAGGGAAAGCGCGAGTAGCACCGCCTAGAGGCAACTGGCGCTGGGTACCCTGGGGGAACGACCCAGCTGTCCGAGCGACCAGGTTGTGTTGGCCCGATAGCCATGCAGGTTGGCTCTCGGGCCCCTCTTTTCCACGTGGTCCACAGGAGCAGCAGCTGGCGTGTCGCGAGTCCAAGGCGATGAACGCAGACCCCGAGTGCAGCCAGCCAGTCTGTGCAACGACAGCGCCTGTGGCGCCACCCCTGAACTACAAGCGCTATTCATCGTGGGCGCGCGTACAACACGCTATGGTGCGCATACAACGCGCTGTGGCATGCATGCAACGCACTAAGGCGCGCATACAACGCGCTAAGGTGCGCATGCGACGAGCTGTGGCGCGCATACGATGCGCTATGGCGCGCATACAACGCGCTAAAGTGCGCTTACAACGAGCTGTGGCGCGCATACAACGTGCTATGGTGCGCATGCAACGAGCTGTGGCGCGCATACGATGCGCTATGGCGCGCATACAACGTGCTATGGTGCGCATGCGACGAGCTGTGGCGCGCATACGATGCGCTATGGCGCGCATACAACGCGCTAAAGTGCGCTTACAACGCGCTATGGCGCGCATACAACGTGCTATGGTGCGCCTGCGACGAGCTGTGGCGCGCATACGATGCGCTAAGGTGCGCTTACAACGCACCAAGGCGCTCATACAACGCGCTAAGGTGCGCATGCGACGAGCTGTGGTGTGCATACAATGCGCCAAGGCGCGCATACAACGCGCTATGGCGCGTGTACTCACCCGCCTCAACGTGCTCCGAAGTACGCTCAAGGAGCGACCGCCTCGTGAGGAGGTCCTTTACACCCTCCTCACAGAGGCCAAGCTGATCGTGAGCAGTCGACAGCTGAGCTACGTGTACGACGACCACAACCAGCCCGTGGTCCTGACAGCGAACCATATTGCTCCTGGGCATGGCGTCCGGGAGTACTCCAATGGCACCAGGCGACGTCGACGACGTCGACTCGCGCCGGCAATGGCGGCGTGTAAACGCGCTCGCCGACATGTTCTGGCGGCGCTGGCTGCGGGAATATCTCCCAACGCTGCAACGTCGCGAAAAGTGGGCAGATAATGTGCCGACAATAACAAACAACGTAGTGCGGACTAAAGGAGTTATAAAAACAGTGTACCACGGGAGTGACGGCATCATCCGTGTAGTAGACATTAAAACTACAAACGGGGTCCTGCGTCGGCCTGTAGCTAAGATCATCGTGCTTCCCACAGACCAAGAAATGTAATACGGTTGAACCCTGTTACAGGGGGTGGAATGTAGGCGAAGCACCATGATTTGATAATACAACAACATGAGTTGTAACTATGTTTTATTTACCTATAGCATGCCATAGTCAGATATGCTGTAACAGATTGTGTTACGTATCACTTTACATGATAACAACATTGTAACATAACATGTATTTTGATAACATCATCATTTGGATAATGATCGTAATAATGCGAGGTAAAAACTCGGGTTGAAACATGCATGATCAATCTTACGCAATAATATTGTCAATTGCGTAAGATTAATCAAGTTGCAACACGATTCTGAGGTGGCGACCTAACTCAAGGCCAAACCCAGCCACGCTTTGGTAACCCGTAGCATTGTATGGAAGAAAAGTTAAAACCCTTCAGGGCCCACACGCTACTTGAGCTAATGACCAAAGCCATATATACAGAAGAAATTCAAATTAAATTAAGTTCTAAACGCTTAAAAGTTCTTATTGTGTCAGCAAGTGCAGTCTTCGACAAGTCTCCGGTGAAGTAACAGCTCCTCATAACTGTTAGCTTTACAAGTCGCGAATTTTCTATAAATAGCTCAGGGCAGTCAAGTTATCATAGCTTAGGATTATTTTACTTCTCTATTATTGTGTATTTCCGTGTACTCTTTAATGATCCTTTATGCTTATTTGACTGTATTTCCGTGTTGTGTACAATTAACTAACCTTACGTATGTGATTTAAATTCGTGTTAAACTATTGTGTGTGTAAATAGCAAATATAACGTTTTAAAAAGTGCTGAAAGTGGTTTCAATTAAATTCCCTCGTCAAGGGAACATCATCACCCCCGCCTACATCACCTGACTCCCGCGTTAATAACAGACTCCATTCTAATTTTTAGGCCTTGTTGCAAAAAAGATATATTTTTTAAATTTCTTTCTTGTTTTCAAAATAATTGGGTAAACGTCATCTAAAACTATTCCAAATTTCAAGTTGATAGCATTAGTAGTTCTTGAGATATCCAGCTGTAACAGACAGACAGACATAGTCTCACCATAAGGGTTCCTTTTTACCATTTTCGTACGGAACCCTAAAAGCAGTGCAGCAGGAAAAAGAGTTTACCAACTTGACAGAAACCATCTGTAATTTTTAATGACACTGCCTGGATTTTTACCAATATTGGCCAAAAGCTACATGATTGATCACACTGGATTACAAAAAAAAAACTTATTTTTTTAGCCTTTACTTAGCGAACCGCACCTGCTTGACAAAACATCGTGATTGCTGTATTATATCTAAGTTTAATATAATTTGTATATACCTTTCTGGAATTAATTCTCTAAATAATGGTTAAAACCGCATTTAAATCCATTGCGAAGTTTAGACGAATAACGCGGTCACACAAACAGATATGAAAAGCCACTTTATTATAGAATAAGATACATAATCAAAAAACCTTTCTCTTTATCTTTCCAGGGGGTTTTTGATTATGTATAAAGTCTAAAAGAACTAAGTCTAATATCAACAGCGTACAATATATTTTTCCTTACCCAACAGTTCAGATACACCGATAAAAATCAAACAAACATTTTATTACCGCATTTTTCCTTTTCCTCAGCCGCCTCCGTCGTAAGCAAGGCGTTTGATCGACAAGGGAACGCCGCAAACCCTTCAGCCGACTCAATAGCGCGGGGGAATCCATGTTAAAATACTATGTTTATATATTCTGGAAGGTCTTCCTGTAATCTTGTTCTGATGCCTTTCAAGAACCCATTTCAGGAATCTCTTGACAGAGAACTGACGAAGTAAATGGGACTTTGCTCTGGGGAGTAAGGAACGTAGTATAAGTAGAGACTTCACATCTTCTTAGTACGGTCTTTGTTTTAATTGATTCTAAGGTGTAAACAAATGTTACCACAGCTTCATTAACAGTACATTACAAGTTCCGATACCAAGACTTGTCAAAAACATGATTTGGAACAAACACATGACTGTATCATACATATAATTACGTTGTTTAAATATATTTTTAGCTGTTTTGTTAACCGATTTGACAAGTCATTACAACTTGTTTTAGGTGTAAACGAAAACAGAAGACACAACATGTACAATGTTTTATTACCTTCGTGTAAACGCGGGGTGATAGGGGGGTCATTTTGGCCCCATAATATTAAGCACTAATCCTGCTGGTTCTAGAAATTTTATACCTACTTGTAACAGTTTGCTCAATCAGGAAATAGACCTCAAAAGCTACGCTTGCAGCAGGTAAAAGCATACATAATATAAATATAGACAGTCAGTTTGGGTCAGTTCTATCTTCGATCTGATGATCTGACCTTCAATACTTATCGTGTCTAGCTGTTTCGACGTCATAAGGAGTCAAATCTTTTATGTAACGGTGGTACATATGGCATAGAAATATCAATCAATCAACTTAGCCTATCGCAGTCCACTGCTGGACATAGACACCCTGTCCTCCGCCTTCCGCATCCAGTCTGCCCCAGCCACCTTCTTAAGGTCGTCGGTCTATCTAGCATAGAAATATAGTCAATGTAACATAACCGCATATGAACCGAAAAACTGCTTAACTGAAGTTATCTTTTTTGTATACACGTGCATATTCTGTGACAAATGAACCTATTTATCTTTCTTCCCTGCTTTGAAAATCTACAAGAAACGTAAAAAATAAAATGGTCATCATTACAGTTTCTGTAATCTCTTGCTAGCAGCCACCCCCTCTAGATAAGGGTTGTTTATTTTATGGTAATAGGATTGCGGGTCGCAAAACAAACTACGATAATAGGGTGATCATTTTGTGGGGGACAAAATATGTCCTCATGGTTCACCTGAGAATATTGTGCTTGTTAGTTTAGCTAATTCGTTGTTTTGGTAATGATAACTGCCGCTCGGGTCGATCTTCAAGGTTGAGCAACGTTTGCCGACGTCGGTCCGTGGATGGGTGATCATCCATTACATACCGAGACCGCTCCGTGCCTCGGAAAGCACTCTAAGCCGTTGGTTCCGGCTGTCATTAGTAGATCTTTGGCAGTCGTTACGGGTAGTCAGAAGCCGAAAGTCTGACAACCAGTCTTACTAAGAGGTATCGTGTTACCCATTAACTGGGTTGTTGAGGTTCGATAGGCAGTCGCTCCATGTAAAATACTGGTATTCAGCTGCATCCGGTTGGACTGGAAACCGACCCCAACATGTTGCGAATAGGCTACGCAGATGATAATTGTTTTGGTAAACACACAAATTGGATATAAGTAACTCAAAATGGCAACGTTTCGCGAGAAGAGATCAAGAGAGCAAGCGGAAACTTTATTTTACCTACGGCATGAGCTATTTTCGTAAAGCCCGCGGCGAAGTTACCAAAGCTATGTTTATTTATTGTATTTGCTCTCGTTGATCACTAAACTACCTAACGTAATGGAAGAAACGAGAGACATAATGACAAATTAAACAAATATGTCTACGGCATGATGTTAAGAATTTACAAAAGCTACCATTATCTTCCTAGCCTTTTCCTATGTTGGGTTCGGCTTCCAGTCTGACCGGATGCAGAATTTTACATAGAGCGACTGCCTATCTGACCTCCACAACCCAAAAATGAACAAAAGGACAATCACTTTGTATTATAGGAAGACATGTCTATTTTTCGTAAGAAGCTTTGAAAAGAGAAGTGGTCTTGCTCCGTCAAGCAATAATGGAGTAATTTTTTTTCTGATAATGCAAAATCATAGTATTTCAAAGTTCTACGTGTTACCAATCCAACAAATACAAAACATATTTGCATGTAACTCATCGAAACGGTCGCACCTGTGCGTTCAAACGCACAAACTTGATAACGTGTTGATATTGCGTCCATCGTGTCGGATTTACGTCGACCCCTGCTGTTGAACAGGGAAATTGAAGCTGTTTGAATGGCAGATGAATTATAGGCGATTTTGTACTATTAATCCATACTTCCATCCATCTCTATTTAAGGCTCGTACGGAATCGCGCGATATCGCGGGTGCGACAGGCACCGACAAAGAAATTGTGCTACTAGTGTCGCGTCGCGCTCGCGATATCGCACTAGTCTGTACGAGCCTTTATACGTATAATAAATTAAAGTCATTATTATTAATTATTTATATTATACTATTTTATATTTGACTGCCTCGTTGTTCTAGAGGTCGTACTGATGAGCATGAGGTCCTGGGTTCGATTCCCAGCTCGGGCAGTGTTATTGGGATTTTCCATTAGGGATTTCTCAGTAGCAACCCGGAGTCTGGATTTGTGCCCGGTTGATGGCAATAGGCTTGCACCCTATTACATGGGACTTAAAACATAACTGACGAAACGTGGGTATACTATAGGTACACCTCTGCCTAACTCTTCGGGGATTAGAGACGTGATGTTATGTTATATTATTTATATTTACGTTTTCACGCCTCAACGGTTGAAAATTGAAATTAAATTTGGCGCACAGGTGGACCATGGCCTGGGTTAGGACATAAAATACTTTTTATTTCAGTAGGACGTTTCCGTGGGAAAATAACCAACTTCTACGCGGGCGTAGCCGCGGGCTAGAGCTAGTATAACGTAGAACTAGGTACAGTCAGATGTATCTAAGTGAACGAATCAAAAGGAGCACGCAATCACGCATGTGAAATTCTGTAGTTTCTGCCGGTACCAGGTACAGTGCCAGGTAATGTGCCAGGTACAGGCGGGACATGTATGTATGGAAAATTATTTATTAAATATGGACGAGATTCACATTCTTTGTGTTTGAAGATGTGACAACACAACAAAGCAAGCAAACCTTTTGAGGAAAACATTGTTCAAAATATACTTGTATCTCAATAGCTCGACGAGCTCGTGGCTAAGTAATAACAGCCGCACGGGTCGATCCATCTGGTTAAGCTACGCTTGCCGGGGTTGGTCCATGGATGGGTGACCATCTTTACATACCGCGACTCATCCGTGTCTCGGAAAGCACGTTAAACCCGGTTGGTCCCGGCTGTCGTACGTGGATCTTTGACAGTCATTACGGGTCGTCGGAAGCCCGAAAGTCTGACAACCAGTCTTACCAAGGGGTATCGAGTCACTGGGTTGTGGAGATCAGATAGGCAGTCGCTCCTTGTAAAATACTGGTGGTGGTTAGACTGGAAGCCGACCACAACATAGTTGGGAAAAGGATAGGTAGATTGATTGTAACCGATCTCAATAGATGGAAACTTCCTTAAAACGTCCCTTAATTTTCTTTCAAAAACCTCTTCAAACAGCACATAATACAACCACATTTTAACAAATAACCCTCTCTTAGTTCAATCGTTCAATCATTCATTCAGTACATGACAGACCGACATACAGGCTGATATAAACGGTTTTAATAAAAGAGGGTTACGTACGGACGGGATGCAATGGACCTGACCGCGCCAGTCGCCCCTCAGGCCTGTAGTGGCTCGCCGAAGTACTGGAAATAAATTAATGTGCCTTGAAAATGTCGGGATTGTTTTGTTGAAGGGAGGATTTAATAGTATTATCGGTTAAAAATGGGAATTTAAATTAGGTATGGTAGAAATATAAATCATTTGTTCGCTAGAGATGTAGGAGGAGAGAGGAGTAGAGGGTTTTTACTGAAAAATCAGCGCTGTTGACGATAGGTTTGTCCGAAGTCACAGCATTTTGCTAAGTAAAGACCTATTTCGGTTATTGTAATTGTTCGTAATATAGTTTGGTTGTTATAAAAGTAGTTATTTTTGCACTCGACAATCGGCATGTTGTTTTTGTTTTGATTATTTGTTTGTTGACTTTGTTGTCATCACAGATTGTCATTTGCCAGTACCACAACAACAGATTATATAGGTAGACAATAGAGTATACAAAACGTAAAATGTCTTTGGTCCAGATTGTCAAAGTTTCTTAGTGTACGAGTATGCTTTTGAGTACTTTGTAGGTGCGTAATTTAATGTTATTTTGTTGTAATGTGCGTTTTGTTTGTGCAGGATAAACATTTATTCTTTCTTTTTGTTCTTTCTATGTACTATATATATTATTATGTACCTATCGTGTCTACACCCACATTTCGCCAATCCATCCTCACACCCCTGTCTAACCCTTTGGGAAATACGGACGTGGTGTTATGTTGTAAGATGGATTTTTTCAGATAGTCCCAATCTCAATACGTCATTTGAAAAAAGCCATGAAAGGAAATGAATAAAACAAAATATTAATTCCTGACTATTTATTAAAATATTCTTAAGAACGTATAGGAATACAGTAAAGTGGGGGGTAAATTAAACTACTGCTCGTATTAATTACGATGAATAAATTGCTTATTCAGATTTAAAAATTATAGTATTGTAAGCCAGCTGAGAGCAGTCGTGGGTTCAAACCTAGACAGGCGCTTTCTGCTCTCAAAACGGTGAAGGATAACATCGTGAGGAAACTGGCATGACTTAGAACCAAAAATTCGAAGACGTGTCACGTATACCAACCCGCACTGGGCCCGCCTGGTGGATTACGACGCAGTCCCTCTCACCGAGAGGAGGCCTGTGTCCAGTGGAACATTATAGGCTCATTATGCTAAGCAAGCTGATTATGAAATCACGTCACAAGAAAAGGACGTCAAAGGACTTCGCACAGTTTAAGAGACACGTGTAGCTGTACTCTTTTGTCTACAGACATGCCAGCCAAGTTGTCTATACATTTGTTACGTAGTAAATAACGTATAATCACATGACATAATAATAGGGTTGCTAGCTGACAAACCGGTTTCTGAAATCCTATCATACATACGTAATAAACTCACGCTTTCTTCCCATGCGGGTAGGCAGAAACTACTGAACGCCACCTGCTACGCTCCTTACATACTCTTTTGCTTCGTCTACGTTCATACATTTGGTCATACACGCACGTCGGTTGCGAGTACTACGCAATCCTATTCAGAGGTGATATGTTAATTTCAAGTAATTTGACTGAGTATCATTTCGTCAAAGCAAGTAACATGTAATTTGGTAGTAGATTTATTGACACAGACACTCGGTCAATGATCAAACTATCAGAAATTACAGAATCCTAATGGTTTCACGGAAATATCCAAATCAAAAATCAAATGTTCTGTTCGGTCATTCGGTGTATCCGAAGGGCAGTTAAATAGTTGCACTACACATGGTTCAAAATTGCTTGACACTTATGTTTTTCAAACCGACAAAACACTGAGGTTCTCAAGCCGACGCGAATATTTTTATTTGTATGACCACGCATAACTTTTCACAAAGCAGTCCTATTTTTCTCTAATACTAGCTTCTGCCCGCGACTTCGTCCTCGTGAAATTTCTTGTTTTAACATAAAATGTATCCTATATTCCTATATCGGCAAAACAGCTTCTCATTACTCAAAGAATTGTCGGAATCGGATCAGCAGTTCCGAAGCTACCCCCTACATCCATACTCACAATTATCAGTATTGATTGAGTGTATGGTACATGCACAAGTTCTTCGTCACACATGCAAGTTCCAGACGTTATCAAACACTTCTTGAGAAGAACTTTCCTGTTAATGGAAACACGGCCTTACTACAGAAACAAACATTGTAGGTAACTATCAGAATGAACCCCAACCCATTGGTTTGATTACATTCAGATCGCGCTCCAATTCTCTTCACACTTCCGTTAATTGATGGAAAGGAACAACTTATGCAAGACAGCTGACAAGTTTGAATAGAGTTTAATTCATGGTATTGGTATTTGGTGGTAAACAAGTCAACACACCGCCTGATGGTAACTGGTCCCCCCCAACTATACAGGTGGATTTTTGAGACGGGGCAGTAAGGGTAGGTACTTTACCCGTTGTAGCTACAGGAAAACGGTCTTAGGAGACTGTCGTTAACTTTTTGAGACGTTTTGATCTGTCTTCACAGATTTTGAAAAAAACGTACAGTCAGCAAGAAAATGGGTCATTTTCACAAAAACTTTTTACCTAGGATCTACCTAGGATCAAAAACCTCTTTTGGACCAACTGAGGTTTGAGTACTTATTAGAAACATCGGAAATTCAAAAAACAAACTTTATTAGAGAATAAAATATATCAGCTGTTCCCTACATTTTGACGAGTTATGCGTAAAAATTTTTTTTTGTGTTATCGATGGCTGGTGGTTTTGTTACTTGAAGTATGCGTAGAGAAAACCAGTTTATTTTTTTTTGTTTATCGTGTTCAAATAATGATACCCATTACTTCTGTGAAGTTTACCCAAAAAAAACACACTACTCCCTGCGTTTGAAGACCCCCAAAAAAATCATCTATTTAATTTGCACAAGTATTGATATTTTATAATAAAATAATAAAAGATAGGTAGGTATATGAACTTCTTGAATATGTATGAAAGTTACTGAAGTTCGCAGTAGTTTTTGTTATACAACTGTCTTAAGATGATTGTATTGTTCCAGGTCTACCTTGCTCTTATTACTGGGTTTTCTTATTACCTACAAAAAAGTTAAAAGAGTATGCTTAGATGGTATGTTCATGTTAAGAGGATGAATGAAAGGCGACTAATAAAAGTTTTTTCAAGGCATTTGTGAGGTTAAACGCCCTAGGAGGACATATAGTGACCTAATTGGTGATGTCCTTCAGAAAGGTCAGGTGCGTAGTGCTCGCAACCGGCGTGCGTGTATGACCAGATGTATGAACGAAAACGAAGCAAAAGGAGTAGCGTAGGAGGTGGCGTTCTATAGTTTCTGCTTACCCCCATGGGTATGTACTGGCATCTCTACTTTTTCTTTCATTATCATAAAGACCTAATCCAAAACGGTTTATAAATAACTGTTTTTACACGAATCAGGAACCTCCTGCTTTAAAGGGGTTGGTAAAAAAAACAATTCCATACAGGAAATTCCAGGAAATTGAAACCTTTCATAACTGTTATACACAGCTGTGACCACAAACCCCAATTTTATTAAAATTCGAACACAAAGTATGCTAAATTGCGAGCCCGTAGTGAAACAAAACCGTACCATTTTTTTATGAAGACAAAATTGATTCCGACATTCTCTCGTACCTATCAAATGTCCATTTCAATTTGGACCTTCAAAAAGGGAAGTTGGTTCTGCTTATTTTCCATTTTTTAACCTTTTAAAAATTTATTTGTGATGTTTTTTCTTTTGTAATGAGCATATTTGGGAATTGGAATAAAGAATATTGCACTACCGTCTGTTAAAACATTCAATGGATACTCATGAAAGACTAATTTAATTTTAAATTGGCTTTATTGTTACAAATAAGAGGCCAAGCATTTATTTATTTATTTAAACTTCTCGCACACAATTAGGTACAAAGGCGGACTTAATGCCTTAGGCATTCTCTACCAGTCAACCAAGGGTGGTGAAGAGATAAGATGGCGGGTGCTCTGATTGAGAAAAAATAATAATATTAAAAAATATTAAATTATAACATAATTCAAATCAAATTCAATCAAATAAATCATCAAATTTAATAGTTTGGTAAGCCAGACAATAAGGTTTAAGACATAAATAACATTTTATCCAATTTTATTATCTAGTGAGTATAAATTCTTCAATATTAAGAGTATTCACATCATACAAACTTAATTGTTTCTTAATTACTTCATTAAACAAAAAAAAAACAGGAATTTCTCAGTAGTAGCACGGAGTCTGGATTTGTGCCCGGTTGATGGCAATAGGCTCGCACCCTATTAGGTACATGGGACTTAAACATAACTGGTGAAATATGGGTGTACTAAAGGTAGGTACACCTCTGCCTAACCCATCAGGGAGTACAGGTGTAATGTTATACATAACATTACTAACATAATTAGTTATAACAAATCTTGAACTAAAAATATCGCAGTCAATAAAACAATTTTAAAAGCTTACAATATTGTTTTGTTCTACGAATTGCTTTTCAATGCAAATATTGTTGATGTTTCTGATTCAGACACAAAGATTTTCTCATTATAAAATGTTGCTACAATGGTCATTTTCTTTTTACTGTAAGTTGAAGAGCTTTTGAAAATGAATAGGTAAGTTAATAGCTTTTCTATCGAGTAATGTATTTAGCATGCTGCAGCGGAATCGAAACGGAAGCGATACATTAATAATAATCCTCCCGACCGATTTCAGCCATGGTGGCCAATCTCGACGGAGATTAGCCAGGTACGCAGGAGATATTATAGTTCACAAGTGTGTGCGCAGACACAGAACTTGCACTCACTGTTCCTTTACTCCTAAGCCCGATGGGGCGACATCCGACACGACCGGGGAGAGATCGGGCGCAGGACAAACGGCTTTACGTGCCTTCCGAGGCACGGAGGTGTGACACCACCAACTTCCAAAGTCCGGGCTGCCACTGAGAAATTCCCAATAACACTTTGCCCGACCTGGGAATCGAATCCAGGACCCATCAGGTCAGTTAACCGAGACATTAGCGAACTAACCTTTAAAGTAAAAAACTTACTAACGACAAATATTACCACACATTATTCCGGTACCAACGTTTGGGGAGTTACTTCTACAATATTTTAGCGCTCAGCAGCGTGGCTGTTCTGGTTTGAAGGATTAAACTAAACGTATACTACAGCCGCATCGGGCTGGAGCGCATGCGCGGTGCGGCCTGTAGTGTGTGATAGATCATACAAAATGTACTTACCTATAATATTTGCAATACGGTGAGGCCCGCTCTTTAAAGAGTAACCTAGAAATTACAGTACACAGATTGACAATATATTGGTAAATCTTTGTTGCTGCTCATCCCAATAGGCGCGAAACACTTACCATCAAAGGCCCATGGCCTGTTTGCCAAATTATAATATGCTTCTAAAGTCACTTTGGAGATGGAGGAACGAGGCGTTCCTCCGTTGAAAAAAACAAGCGAGCCTTACAGTCGTCGCATATAATTTGTAACATCTGACAACTCACCTTGGTTGGACAAAAATGACCCCCCTACTTACAATCTATATAGTACTTACTAATTCCATGCTATTAAAAAGTACTTACTTATTCCATGCTCAAGCTGTCACTTCCTGTTACACACTTCCGTCTCGTTTCACGAAATCACTCCCACAGAAAGCGGGAGGAAAATTGTTACATATCAAAATGGAGTATTCCCCAGCCACCGAACTGGAGCAATACTAAACGAGATTTTCTTCTACTTGAAAAGAAATTTCATCAACATCTTATTACACAATTCCCCGATTGATGTTCCTATTTCCTCTTAGGATAAGTGGAGACTTAATCGGATGTCAGTCAGGGCCGTTTGACAGTCAAGTATTTACGTCACCACAACACGGGCGCTGTGACAAGAGGGTTGAATTACTGCGCTGTTTATGTTGACTACCGTATGCGTTGTGTGTACAGTCAGTTAAAGAGATGGGTTAGCAGGCGAAGGACGAATATCTATGGGGTCCCGAGAGCTGGGATTATTTAAGATATGCGTGAATAGGTAACTAGAAAATGTGCACTAGGTATTGATGAAGGTGTGATCATCAATACCTAGTGCACATTTTTTTCATCACTTAACTTCAGATGAGATGAAGGTCAAACGCAATCCTATCCTATCGAAAAAGTACGAACATTTTTATCGCAATGGTACGTTTAAATATTTCCCGCATGTAATATTATGAGAGCAGTGGTGGCCCAGCGGTAATGGGCCCCACTTACGTGTCGTAAGTCGTGGGTTTGAATCCAGGCAGGGGACTTTGTGCATTTTTTTTAATCACCACTGCCCTTGAAACGGTGAAGGAGAACGTCGAGAGGAAACCGGCATGTCCTAGAACCAAAAATTCTAAGACATGTGACATCCACCAACTTGCACTGGGTCCGCGTGGTGGATTATGGCCCACTGCCTCTCACCGAGAGGAGGCCTATGTCCCAGCAGTGGGAACGTTATCGGCTGATTATGATGTTCCTGTCCCTTGTGTATCTGTGTCAAACTCCAACTCAAAAAAATTATTTCAATTAAACCATCTACAGGCACTTTTGAATTGTCAAGGAGTCGGTCAGGAAGCTAGTTGCCCATTTCAAAGCGTAGTAGGTACATATGGAGAAGAACGGGCTGAAAAGTCCATGGACATTCTTTTAAATTATTATGGTACAAAAATATTGTTTCATCTTTAATATTGTGTACTACGATGGTAACTATAATTTTTATCTTTTGAAAGAAAAGAAAATACATTTATTTAGCACAAACTAAAAGGCACACAAATATACACCAGATAAAATAAAAATAAAACAAGTAAAAAAGTGTAAAGTGCGATGAAAGAAATATAACAGAACAGAAAAGTGTGCCTGAGTCTGTGTGTTGTGTGTGTGTGCTTTTCATTTTGTTTGGTGTATAACTTAAAGCACAAATCATGCTCAAACAATTTAATCTTGACACCTAAAAGGGAATTGTTACCTGCAAACTTTTCTGTTTCACGCACTGTACCTACTCCAAAATCAATTTTATAATTTCTTTGCTTACGACTTTTGGTTTTTCTTCAAAAGTTCTTGTACAGTTCTGGTAAAGGCTGTATGGGTTACACACAAATAGGATAAAGGCTCTTACAAACAGACGCGATAGCGCGGGCGCGACATGCACCGACAAAGGAATTGTCTTTGTCGGTGCCTGTCGCGCCCGCGATATCGCGTGAGTGTGTAAGAGCCTTAACGATGTATAACGATATACAAATACACGATAGGATTTTTTTGCAACTATCGCACTGCAATTTTGCATGTATGTATGCTCCAATAAAACTATTAATTCTCAAGATGCATACGACACTACTAATAGAACCTGACGTCATTTAGCAATTGACCAGTATCATCTCCTATAAAATTATCATTTACAATATCGAACATTCTTAACGAGTGTTCATTGGCCGTAATATTTAATGATAAGACACACAACAGGGTAGTAGATCGGAAACTGTTAATGTTTCAATGCTCCATTAGTATTTATATTGCAAACCACTTTGGGGGAAATATCAGAAGGGCCATAGTAATGCCATTGTATATTGTTTGAATTGCCCCAACAGATTTTCGATGGACTTGGAAGGCCGTTACCAATTTCAGTTAGATGCTAACCGGATAAAAACCCTTCGAACTTTGAACATATACATAAACAATACAATCTGACTTTCTGCAACAGCCCTATGTTTCCTTAGTTCGTCAGTTTCCCTAGTTGCAATGAA
This sequence comes from Tiliacea citrago, assembly GCA_963921375.1. NCBI lineage: Eukaryota > Metazoa > Arthropoda > Insecta > Lepidoptera > Noctuidae > Tiliacea > Tiliacea citrago. The sequence continues at coordinate 25,460,176 of OY992783.1, forward strand.
GTTCTTTAACGCGGCTTGCGGTAGGAGTTGACTGGTACAAATCGTCACGTAAGGAAAAATCGTTATGCGATTTTATCTCTCTCTCTCTCTCTCTCTCTCTGTATCTTTTTATTATATACGAGTTTGCGTGAGCGTGCAATTATCACGCAAGGAACTTCGTTCCTGACCGGGCCGGTGATCCCCCGACCCCGGTATTTTTTTCACACGTAGCTCAAAGTTTTCCTTCTTTTAATTATTTGTATAGCAATCGTTAACGAGCTCGTATCAGATCTCAACGGTTTAACAATACTTTAAATAGTAAGCTAGATAACTAACACAGTTAGATAACGGCGTTAATTAGACTTTAGTGCTTAAATGTTAGAGTTAAAGTTATCTTAATAGCCTGAGTGGATTAAATATTGGTTTTTCGTTTTAGGATAAACGTGGGCGAAGCAAAAGGAGTATGTAAGGATCGTAGAACGTCACGTTTTGTAGTTTCTGCTTGCCACGAATGGAGGAAAAGCGAGAGTTTTATGTACATAATGGCGCAGGATAGCCTTTGCCAGAAGTGATCATCTCATTGTGGTTCAGCAGCTTCAATATCATCAGGATTGTGCCGGAATATAGCAGTTCGTCGTGTACGTGGTACGACAGCGGCTTCCTCTGACATCTTCTTCTACCAACAGAAGACAGCCGCCACGTAACCATCGATGCGACGTTCTGCTAGTAGTCAGCAGCCAGTGTCACTCTTGTCCGACCTTTTCGGTGATTCCAGTAACTTCGTAACATAAATAGACGGCGCCACTTGCTGCGCCGTCATATATATGATTTCTAAGTAAAATGTTTAGGATGATCGCACCTTAATGATGTTTTTCATTTGGCATATAATCAATCTGCCTAGCCTTTTCCCAACTATGTTGGGGTCGGCTTCCAGTTTAACCTAATTCACCTGAATACCAGTATTTTACATGGAGCGACTGTCTAATTAAGGTTAGTTTATTAACATCAATTTACATGGATTAATTTTCAATTACAATTTGATCTTGTTCATGTATGTATGAACATATTTTATCTTTCCTATTTCTTCGCGTGGGTGTCGTAAAAGGCGACTAAGAGACTTACTAGAGAATGGGCAGCAGCGTTCTCTATGCATTTTAACACCATACTGCAATCGCCAACCCGCCTGCCAAGCGTGGCGCTTATGGCAAACCCCTTTGGGGGACCCCTATGTCCAGCAGTGGACGTCTTTCGGATGAATGATGATGTATGTAATGTTATTAAAACTATAATTCTTGGAAAAAATGATGAGATATAATACAGTTGAAATCTTATAAATACAGATGTACTCGTATGTGTTTCTGCTCCCTTTAGTGAGTGATTGCGTAAGAATATAACCTTTTTTTTTTTTTTTGGGTGGGAAATTATCAAATAACTTCTTTACTAAACTAAACTTCAAGGTGGAGCGGGAGGGGGTGTCAGACTTTTACTGACTAAAACCCACCGTATTCCTTCAGATGCCTGTGTGCCAGGGCCACGATATCCCTTTCGGACAGGCTCGTAACCCTGGCAGGCATTGGCCCTTTCGGACCCCGTCAATTGGTGCTGACGTCTCTTTGAGGCGCGCGTGGAACACAACGCGCCGTCGACCCGGGCTTGGTCCTTATGACCAAGGTTTGTTTCGGTACATCTTCATCAGATACTTTTGAAGAGACTATACGTCAAGCAGTAGATTGCTGTAACAATATTAATTATGATATAATCGGTCTATATTTCGAGTTAAAATAACACATAACATAACACCCGCGTACGTGTACCCGCCAGTTATGTTTAAGACCCATGTAAAAATACGATTGACGAGTTTAAAGTATTTGACAAGAATCAACTACATTATTGTTTTCAGTAATCACATAATTTAACAAATTTTGTACTACCAAAACCTCCGCAAATACTCCAAGTTGCCCATAAATCTATAATTATCATCTTTGATTTAAAGTTATATCATCAAAATAGCTTGGCAGCCCATCGAGTCGAGTGCCTCTTATAAAGTTCGTCCTCCACAGTTAATAAAATATATGGCGCTGCAATGTAAGAGAGCCATCGAGGGGATCGATCGCCGCGTCGGTGAATGAGCTGGTTTAGCTTTTATTTATTTTAATTTTATCGTAAAGTTAAGTAGCTGGCCGCTTAGAGTTTTATTTATAATTGTTTTGTTCTTTCTTTTTTGAAGGGAATTGGAATCTGATTTGCTAATGGACATGTTTATGGCCCCAATTACACAATCATAATTTTAATCATCCAAATCAAATTTCATATCTGTGAAATTCTGTGATCATAGTTATATGATGCTCTTCTTGGTATGTTAAAATAGTCACCCATCCACGGACCGACCGCGGCAAGCGAAGCTTAACCTGATCGGTTGACCTCTGCGGCTGTTATTACTTAGCCACAGGTGTGGAATACTAATGAAGTTTAAAGCTTTACTTAGGAGTATTGCTACGATCGTCCAGTGCTTCTGTAAGTTTAAACAACTGTAGCATCTATCTCTCTACATGAGACAAATTCTCAGCTGCTTTATTTACATAAAGTTTCTTTAGATAAGTATTCTTTTATTAAACTCCTGTATGGCGTTCTCTTTAAAAACGAATAAGGAAAACTGTTAACGTAGTAAACATAGTTCAAATTCTTTAGGTCTTCAAGAATTTCATCTGTAATAAGTACATAGGTTTTCTTCCTGGCAATCTGCCCACACCCAGACGTAGTAGACTTAAGTTATGTAGTACGACAAAATTGTAAGAACGACACTAAGAAATATAATGCTGATATTTCCAAAAAAAGTAGCAAGGGATTTTTTTGGGAGACGATATCGTTTTGGTCCGTTTTTTCTTTCGCGGAGTCGGCTGGATGTCGTCCGCATGTTGTACAGTCAGCGAAATAAAGCTGTATTTACAATGCTACATATCAGCCAGTAAATGTCCTTGGTGGTTGTACATGAGATTCATAAATTGCTCTAATGAACTAGGGAATAGGAAGTTCTACTTTACTAGAAAATTACGGCTTTTTCCCGTGAGGGTAAGCAAAAAATACAGGCACGTAACGAGCCTTACTTTTGCTTCTTCCGCGTCCATATAGGTATTTGTTGTTGTTGAAACCTTAAAGGCTCTCACAGACAGGTTCCGCGACGCGACAGCACGACGTGCTTCTAGTAGGACAATTTCTATGAAAACTTCATCAAAATTGTTCTACCAGAATTGCATCGTATACAAAGACATTATATGACACCAATCTGTAGTAGCTTCTTAAATACCTAATCGCGTTTCATTAGTATCCATGACAGTTACCTACTTGGAAAACGGCGTTGTACTTGTCGCAATTATACTTACGCCTGCTTTCCATGGGGGTATGCAGACACTACAGAACGTCACCTGCTACAATCCTTACAACTCCTTTTGCTTCAGTTACGTTCATATACCTGGTCATACACGCACGCCGGTTTCGACTACTACTCACCTGAAGTCACTTGACCATAGTTATGGTCAACGTTAAGCAAAGTCTACCCCAGTCTAGTCTAGTATCCTTTTAAACTTGATGGCTACATTTCTTACTTAATAAACCTTGACAGACAATTCCTGTCGCATTTTACGACCGTCAACGCGCAAAAAACCCTTTAACATCTAATAGATTGTTTACAAGGCAGATGTGAGTGAACACAACGAGGGTTCGAGCCCTAGGGACGTTCTTCAGAAAGGTCAGGTGCGTAGTACTCGCAACCGGCGTGCGTGTATGATCAGATGTATGAACGTGAACGAAGCAAAAGGAGTACCTGTAAAGGGTATGTAAGGGCGCGCAGCAGGTTTCGTTTAGTAGTTTCTGCCTAGTCCCGTGGAAATAAGGCGTGTGTATGTAGATAGTTTACCTAAAAGTATTGTATTTTCTCCTGCTACGATAGAACTTTCTACACTCTCATAACTTTGACATTTAAAAGACGTACAAAAGAACCTATGATACGTTATGTCTGAAGACTAACGAGTTAGAATTGATTCATTAAATATATGCGCTTGCTTAATAGTGGGGGCAATCAGACAGGCGCAAGAGTTGTGTGGATGCGACACTATGCATTCAGCATGCTACATAATCATAGAAACTATTCAGAAATACGCCGTGCAGTAAACGACGTATTTCTGAATAGTTTTGAAACATTTTGTTGTATGTATCATCACCATATTCACCTGGGCCTCAAGTCTGCTATTACAATAATGTCAGAATGGTCGATCATTGATTTCATAATTGTTGATTTTGACAAGTTTGGTAATCTACTATTATAATGGCGTCATTATGACTTGCCAATGGTCGGCCACTGACACTACATTGAAAGAAATTACTTATATTGGTAATCTCGTACATATTGACAAATGAATGACATTTCTACTAATGGGTTTTATAATAATGGCAATACGACAATGCCATTATAATAACACAATTATATTACGAGAACATTGACCGACCATTATGAATTTACCAGATTACGAACTTTTAGAAAAATGACAATAGCATGACAATGGGATCGTGTTGGAATGACTGAATTTATAAAAATAGCAGACTTGGGCCCCTGGTTACATTAACTGGCACATCATTTCCTAAAAATTATACCTATCCGTCCGTGTTGTCAGTGTGGTGCCGAACGTAAAGACGGATGACTGCTGCGCTGCGTGTCGCGGGTTCGATTCCTGCACGGAACAAATATTTGTATGACGTAAAAATAGTTGTTCCGGGTCTGTCTGTTTGTGTATGTGTGTGTAAATGTTTGTAAACGCACCCGCGATGCAGGAGAAATTACTAGAGCGGGGCAACGTTTAAAAAAAAAATAGCGCCACCCCATTTCTTCCCGTGGGCACTTACTAGAGAATGGGCAGCAGCGTTCTCTTTGCATTTTAACATCATACTGCGATCGCCAACTCGTCTGCCAAGCGTGGCGATTATCCCCCCCCCCCCCCCCCCCCCTTCTTTGAGGGAGGCCTATGTCCAGCAGTGGACGTCTTTCGGTTGAAATAATGATGATACCTATCCAGTCACTGTGGAACAAACAGGTCTTACCCTAAAATTATCTCACTCCAGCTTTATCAGATAACTTGAAAACGAAGGTATGACAAAAATAATGACTGGCAACTTAGCTCTCTGGTTATTTAGAATAAATAAATATATTATTTCTCTTCCACAAAGGCGCTTTAAAAATATGAATAATATTCCTCCAATAATTCCTTTGTGGGAGACTGGTAGGGTACTAGGAAACCCTGTCACACAGATAACCAGCCCCCCCGCCCAAAAAACAGTGTTTGAGTACTAAAACTTACAGGTAATATTAGCAAATTATTTTAACCTTTGGTAGAAGAACACATTAAACAAAATTGTAGGAAAAAAAAAAGATACAAAACTAAAAGTTATTGTTGAAGATTGTGGAATCTTCAACTGTGGAAACTTTTAATTTTGCTTCAACCACACTTCACCCACGAAGTGTGGTGTGGTGTAGTGTAGTATAGAATAGAATATTTATTTGCCAGAAACATGGTATGTTTACAAAAGGTGTTCGTATCATTCCATAGTGCTACATGTCTGACCGTTTTAACGGTATGCAAATCAATTAACTATTAATATTACATACAATCATTGAAGTGCATTCATTTTTAGTTAACATTTTTTACATTATATTAATATTAAAATTTTAATAATTATTTGAATTAGATATTATATTAGGAGTTTATACTACACACTTCTATTTTGCCATGTCGTTAAATAAAACAATAAGTTTAACATAATATCACTTTACTTACATAATTACCTATGTCTGTGTTTTCATGCCAGATCAAAAGAAAAAAAAATACAGGGACATTTAAACAAAAAACTCGTGAATTGAGTAAAAACATTCCTGCAACAGCCACTTTCTATTTGCTTTAATAAACATTTATTATATTTATGCTATAATCGCTCTGCCTTTACGAGAGTTTTATTCCTATAATAATTGTCATTTTCTTTTGAAATTGAAATGGCAATGTACTTTGTGTTCTTCATTTATTAGTTCTCTGACGATTATGATGAAACTGTTAAGCTTAAAACGTCAAATACTTAAAGATAACAATCTATCTACAACTCATTCTAAAGTTACTCAGCCGTATCCACATTACTCCAAAGGCGTACCTAACCCGTAAACAACTCGTGTAGGTCAATAAAAGCGTAACCCCGGTACAACAGGCCCTCATTGACGGCACTGTCCATTGTGGGGTTATCACACACTGGCCCATTGTGGACCGCCATATACTGGTACTTACGACCGCCATGTACTAGTACTTACGACCGCCATATTATTGAAGTTTACGACCATAAATTGTACAGCGTATGTTATTTAATTGGGGGTTATTAAAATATGAATTTATTGGTTTTATTTAATTATACTTTATACTTGTTTGTGTATTCTAGGATAATCTGGTTTGTGGGTGTGTACAAGGTTTTAATTAAATAACAATATAAGTAGGTTGGGTAATTTCAAGCCAGTATTTATTTGTTTTATTTTGTACAATACGAGATTTTCACTTTTTCTTAAGACTCATGCAGACTGGCGCAATATCGTGGGTGCGACACGCGTCTGGATGCCTATCGCGCCCGCGATATCGCGCCAATCTGAACGAGCCTTTATACGGTTGTACAGCTACAGGCTGATAATAAATAATAGATATAAAATAGTTGCATTATAAGTATAATTAAGTACGTACCTGCGTACACACAATTTCGTAGGTATATTTCTATATTATTTTGAGGCTCTAAAACCAATGGAGCCATCTTTTATTCCTTTGATATCACACGCCACACGCAGACACGTCTGACTTTGAATTTTAAATTCGCCTGTTCAAAAGGAATGTAAAAACCAGGCGGGCGCCATTTTGAATCTTTGCATTTACTCGATTAGATGTGTATTCATTATAAGCAGACTTAAAATCCCGAAAAATCTTTTTCCATAACACACATCATACATCACGCCTCTCATTCCCGAAAGGTTAGGCAGAGGTGTACCCTTTTGGACACTCACATTTCGCCAGTTCTGTTTAAGTACCATGTAATAAGGGCAAGCCTATTGCCATCAACCTGACACAAATTCAGACTCCGGGCTGCTACTTAGAAATTCCTTTGTGTAAAAACCCAATAACACTATACCCGACCTGGGAATTGAACCCAGGACCTCATGCTCATCAGTAGCGCCTCCGACCACTAGATTAACAAGGCAGGCATTTTTATACTTCAGAATATTTGCAAATAAACAGTCATAAATAAATCAATGTTCTATTCTGAGAAGGCTCTTAAACTTTAATATAATGTGTCATAAAATAAAAATTACATTCAAATCGTGGATAAGAAAAGGTATAAAACACGTATCACACAGTTTTCTTTATTTTTATGTAATTCATAAAGTAAGTGCTTTATGAATAAGATAAATGAAGTTTGTCTGGTTTTAAATTGAACGCTAATTTAAAAGTCAGACATTCTTAAGGCGCTGGCAAGAGGCAAATGATAAAAGTAGGTTTGTCTTAAACAATAAAATTGACAAATCTATATAGTTTGTGGTAGCGGAAAAAATATATGTTATTCTCGAACATATTGGTTGTCACCAAAACATGTTTAGAAATAAAATCTCGGTACAAATTAACGGTAAACTAACCCTTTACTATGAGTTTCAATCCAAAATATCTGTATTAATTGTCAACGTACGGTTGGTATTTAATTAATAACTAGAACGTCTTATTTCTATGCTTGGTTGTTTTTTATTTTCGATTACTCAACTCATTTTTGAGTAAATAAATAATTGCTTCATATTTTGCAATAAATTACAAGCGTTGTGTCATCGCGCTTCTCTTTCTTTTGTATGAAGTCTGACAGTGATAGCGGTTTACCTGTTGTCAGCGTCTTAACTATGATTGTGATGTTTATATTCTTGTTCTTCACATAATGAGCTACCTACATAAATAATATGAATAAGGCCGCATCCTAATCAAAAGAGCGCGAGTACAAGTCGCGCTTGTAGAATACGCGCCACGAAAGATGAGACTGACGAGCGTAGTGGGGAGTCTGCGCAGATACAGTCATGTAAAAATAACATAATTATATATATTAAATACATAATATATAAATTTATGTATCTATCTATAGACATATTTATAAATACATTTATAAATCGTCTACTGCCCAAGTCAAATCACGTGGTGTGTCAAGTCTCATCTTTAGTGCTAACTATTTTCGCGCTCAGGAAGTGACGTAGACAACAACACTGCTATTTAAATTATAAATAATCAAATATGTAAAGGGAAGTCAAATTGACTGCTTCGTTGGTGTAATGGTCGCAAGCGCTACAGCCGAGCATAAGGTCCTGGGTTGGATTCTCAGGTCGGGCAAAAGTGTTATTGGGTTTTTCCATCAGGAATTTCTCAGTAGCAGTCTGGAGTCTGAATTTGTGCCCGGTTGATAGCAATAAGCCCGCCCTTACATAACTGGCGAAATGTGGGTGTACTATAGGTACACCTCTGCCTAACCCTTCAGGGACTACAAGCGTAATGTTATGTTAAGTCATAATTCTAAGTTTCATGAAAACATACATCTGTCATCAAACATTCCCTAATTCTTCACGCACATAAATCGCGGGGTGCTCGCCAGAAAAGCACACGGAACATAAGAAAGACGTGCCAGTTTCACGGCTCTTAGAACATTCAGGAGTGCTACTATAAGATGTTATTTTATGCGGGTGAAGTTATGAGCGAAGAGCGATTAGGATGAGGATGAAATTGGACAGACATAAGTTGATATATTGAGTATCGTTCATGGATCAAAATTACTGTCCAACTGCAGGGAAAAGGCATCTTCTGATACAGAGAGGCATGAGAATTGATCATCACGTTTGGTCACGACAGGTTGGAGATTTTAGCCTTATGTTAACTGTAATACTTTTTTTGTATATTATTGGGTACCATATTCTAAACATTAATCAAAATCAAAATCACATAAACCTACATGGGCACTTAAGAAACGTTAGAAGCTAAGTGCACGGTTCCAATTTATTGGTCGTACGAGTATCTTGTGGAGAGCCGGCAAGTAACTCACTCGGTTACTTTTTTAGGGTTCCGTACCCAAAGGGTAAAACGGGAACCCTATTACTAAGGCTCCGCCGTCTGTCTGTCTGTCCGTCTGTCACCAGGCTGTATCTCATGAACCGTGATAGTTAGACAGTTGAAATTTTCACAGATGATGTATTTCTGTTGCCGGTATAACAACAAATACTAAAAAACAGAATAAAATAAATATTTAAGGGGGCTCCCATACAACGAACGTGATTATTTTTGTTCGTTTCGGCTCGATATTGATAACGGCAACAGGTAGACGCTTGATATATTCACAGAATATTTAATTATATAATCACTTTAAAAATAAAAAATTAAATTAAAATAAAACAAATATTTAAGGGGTTACAACAAACGTGATTTTTTTTTGCTGTTTTTATAGATAATGGTACGGAACCCTTCGTGCGCGAGTCCGACTCGCACTTGGCCGGTTTTTAGGGTTCCGTACCCAAAGGGTAAAACGGGAACCCTATTACTAAGGCACCGCCGTCTGTCTGTCCGTCCGTCTGTCACCAGGCTGTATCTCGTAAACCGTGATAGTTAGACAGTTGAAATTTACACAGATGATGTCTTTCTGTTGCCGCTATAGCAACAAATACTAAAAACCAGAATAACATAAATATTTAAGGGGGCTCCCATACAAGAAATGTGATTTTTTGCCGTTTTTATAGTTAATGGTACGGATCCCTTCGTTCGCGAGTCAGACTCGCACTTGGCCGGTTTTTAAAAATAACTTCCTTTTACAATGTTTTTAAATTACAGTTTTAATAGGTATGGTAGGACAGTGTAGGCCCGTCAACAAGTACCAGGCGCTTAACAAAATAGGTAACGGTATACAAATCTACAGTCTATGAAGCCTACAACGTTCTCACATTCACAAAATGTAAAAAAAAATCGATATAGGTAATATTATTAAAATAAGTTGTAGGTTTCATAATAATTTAATAAGATGGTATAGGTTTATTTAAACAAATATGTCATCTGCCAAGCGAAGTGATCAGGTTATTGGAAGCCTACATTCATAAATAGTAACTTGAACTTGTTTTAATCTTTTCGTACCACTTAAAAATGCTAAACCGCGCTCTCTTGTCATTTCTACCACACGTACTTACAACGCAAACGTAAGGCACAGATCACACTGTGGAACGCACTTACGTCCAAATTGCTCGCAGTTTATGCGCGCCCTTACTCTCACTGACAGTAATTATCGCGAACTGACTTCAAATTGTCGCACTAACGAGAACTGACTACAATAAATCTTAGGGAGCTTTATTGAGTTATAAATCTTCATTTTCTGAAAAAAATATTTCGTTTTACTCTCTATATTTTGCAGACCATTAAGTTCCACTTATTTGATAATGGTTCTGAAATATTTATATTGAAGTTAATAATGTGGAACGTGGCTATTATTTGTCTTATTTATAAGCCGAACTTAAAAGAAAATTATTGAGCCTCTAAAAATACCAAAAACTAAAATAAGAAGAAAAACAGTTGAATAACAATTAGTGTAGTTTACACTAATTGTTATTCAACTGTTTTTCTTCTTTTGCTACCTACGTTTTAAGATCGATTTACACCAAACAAGCGAATGCATATTGTATATCCCCACTCTACCAAATTATTTATTTTGCAAACAGGGACAAAGCATTCTTCTGTTGGTCTATCCATACTAAAATGTCAAGAATATTAAGCAAATAATGGTCTTGTTTTAGTTCAGATTCTAGGACCGTTCGGTTTAAACCCACAAAAAATGTATAAAAGCAAAAATTAAATTCTTCCCTGTTGTAATAATGAACGGTCATTAGATGCATAGCCGTAATCACCACTTTTGACAGCCGGATTGATGATCACAATAGCCATTAGCAAACAAGCTACCCTCCGGATTAATTTCCATAGTAAACCTTTACGAGGCCCACGGGTGAGTCAAGCATTGACGAGAATACCGCGGTAATAAACATAATTACACTGTACATGCCGAATATTATAGGTTCTACCCTACAGCCCCGGGTAAAACACGAAAGCTTGAATGGTACAAACAATTACGTAAAACAAGACAAGACTCCTTCCTTATGTCATTAAAAATAACTAGCTATTACTGCAACCATACAAAAATATAATATTTCAAAAAGTATTTTTGTAAAACCACACATTTTGACTGTTGAATTTTACGCTTTCAAAATAAATATACGGAGGGGATTACTTTTTTCACCAATTTCAAAATTACTCCCTGTTTTATTCATCAATGAATCCGCATCGTCATTGAAACGTTCAGAGTTACAATAGAAATACTTTTGTAACCATCTCTGTATCCTTTTGTCATTAAATGTACCCGCCTCTTATTCGAAAGTGTTCCACATCTTCAATTCCGTGAAGTATCTCAGATTATTACAGCTGTTACAAACGTTTGATGTGTACCTACTTAATAATTCACAAAGCCCTAATCCCATTCCAAATCGTTAAAACAAAGGCACTTCACAATTATTGAGTTTACAACCCCTGATACATATAACTATGGCGGCTGCATTCGCTTTCTATTTCTGTATTACTGCGAACAAACGTTTATAAGTGTTTCTCTTTGTTACAGGTTTAAAGCACATGATCTCATTATGGAGAAACAAGTTTGGATGCTACTGAGCTTCTTCCTTGCTACAGCAGCCGCTGACTTCACAACAAACTGTCCACAAGAGTGCAAATGCGTGTGGGCAAGCGGGAACAAACAAGCCGACTGCTCACATTCCCACCTACAAGACATACCGAAAAACCTAAGCTCAGAGATACAAAACCTCGACCTCACAGGAAATAACCTGTACGAGGTAATCAGACATGCATTCCAAGATGTCGACCTAATAAACTTAAAGAAACTCATCCTAAAAGAATGTAAGCTTATTACAATTCAAAGAAACGGTCTAAGTGGACTCGCTATTATGATAGAATTAGATCTGTCAAAGAATGATTTGAAGATTTTACATGCTGATACATTTAGAGAGACTGCAAAGATAAGGTGGATCCTGCTGAATGACAATCAATTAGAAAAATTAGAAGACGGTCTGTTCAATAATTTGCCGTTCCTACAAAAAGTAGATTTAAGCAACAATAAAATTCTGACAGTGGGAATGAAGACGTTTATGAACGTGCCTAAGATGACGATTCTTAGACTAGATGGGAATAAATTGGAGTATCTTAAAATTGACACATTAAGTGCACTGACGTCACTCTCAAATTTAGACGTCCATGACAACCCGTGGCGTTGCGACTGCTACCTGCAATCCTTCAGAAACTGGGTGATCAGCAAGAACTTCTACACTTCTCCCATATCTTGTGTAGAGCCTCCTAAGGTTCATGGAAAGCTTTGGAAAGAGCTGGCCTCCAGCGACTTTGCCTGCAAACCCAGCATTGTATACCCTTCCGTCAGTACAACTTTGCGAACTTCTGACAACAATGTCACTCTATCCTGTCAGGTCAATGGCAACCCCTTACCAGAAGTCAACTGGGTGCTAAATGCACAAATAATCGACGGTGCTTACAGATATCAAGGAGAACTCAAATACTTTATGACACAGAAAAATCTTGACAATACTAAATGGGTTAACCTAACTATTGTTGACTTGGGAAGCACTGACAATGGAGAGTACTTATGCGTTGCCAAAAACCCTGGTGGTGTTGAAGAAAGGAGTCTGACTTTAGCAGTGGCTCATTATCCCCCAGAAAGCGGGGTCGTTCCTCAAGGAATGGACAATAACATGTTGCCAGTACTCATAGGCGTCTCCTGTACCGCAGCCATTTTGTTGATAATCCTGGTGATTCTCTGCTACTGCTGTTGCAGACGGCGCGGTTCTGACAAGAAAAAATCTGATAACTCGAATGGGGAAGCGTTAATAGAAGGATCGGTGATTCCTGAGATGGAGAAGAGCTTGATCACTGCTGTGAATCCAGTGACGAAGCCTCCGAGGAGATACGAAGCCCCTCCATCGATCACCAGCGGAGCGACGGAGATGTCTGAACTGAACAAAACATTGCTGGACAATGATTCTGTTTTTGGTAAGTGTTCACTTATACATAAAGGTTCCGTTATGATCGCTGCCTAAGAACCTCCAAACCTTATACCGCAAAAAATACTATAGCTACACGTCTGCCCATCCCTTTGGGAACACAAACCGTACTGTTATGTAATGTTATCGCAAAAATAATTTCTTCTTCAATCACGTTTTTGATGATAAGCTTTGAATCCAATAAGTCAATATCTACTCGGTCGCTATCAATATTTCTGATAAGATATGATGAAGCTAGTAGAGCTTTACTGTATTTTTTCACTAATACAGACTTTTTATCCCAAAGCGTAGCTTTAATCAAAGAGGTGATTGACCGCTTCGGTAAATGGTAACGACCTTCATCAGTGCATATTCTATCATTTAACTAACCATTATATTTTGTTACAGCACACAATGAAGACGAGAAACGCTCGCTAGACTTCGACCCACCATCAAAACGATCGCAGGACGCCCTCAATGTAGAATATGGCCGAACGGCTTACCCTCCCGATCTCCTCTCGTTCCCTCCCAGAGCTGCCCAGATATCGCCTGCAGCTAGCAACGCTTCCACCGTGCCTGATACGACCAGGCTACCACCGCAGCTTAACCCGATCAGTCCAATACACTCTCCAATATATGGTATGACCAACCATAATCTCTTCAGAACTCTGCCGTACTCTCGCTCGCAGTCTCCGTTCACTACGCCTATAACTCCTCCTGTTGTCACTCCTAGACAAGGATACGTAACCATCCCGAGAAGGCCCAGGGTGCCTAGCTGGTCTAGTACGGCGAGCACTCAAATCCTACCAAGCTCCGAAGCACAGGAACCCTTGTATGATAACTTAGGGCTAAGGACCACAGCTGACGGCAGCTCAGTGTTATCATTAAACAAAACAGGCCTTGAACCTCAATTTTCGCCAATGAGGAACAGGCCCTTACCCGCGACACCAGCGGTCTACCCAAACCAGCATCCAGTTTTCTACGCGCCTATTGAAGAACAAGAGCCAGCACCTTCACCAGTCCCGCCACAAGTGAATCGGAATAGTATTAGCTCTCAGTTGTCTCACCAGCTATCCACTCCGGGCCCTCAGGAACCAGTGAACCCGAGAATGAGCTGGACAACAAAGAACACTTCCACTCCACAACCTGAGCCTAGGAAAGTTTTATTCAGTGACAAAAGTGATGCGCAATCCCAAGTATCAGATAGTAGTACACTGAGTCGAAGAGGCAAGCCAGAAACTGGATCTCTAAGAAGAATTCCAAGGGTAGACAGCAAGGAGGAGCCAAGTTCTCCATCTAAAGACGACGGGAAGAAAAACGAGAGTGTATTGAACCAATCAGGGACAGGGACTTTGGGCAGAAGTGGAAAGATCCCTCCGCGACCACCCCCAAAGCCAAAAAAAAAACCGAGTACAGAAGTGAACCCCAACGAACCACTGTTTGAAGACGAAGGAGAGGATGGTACGGAAGTGTAATAGTTTAGACTAAAGGTTTACCAAAGTGCCAATGAGCTTTTAGTGAGAGGAGAGACCTACGTCACGATATCAGTGAAAAAGACGTGTTTTTACGATTAATTTTCCGCGGTGCTCCTGTAAATAGACATTTGTGCTAGATTTTTTACTTGTCGCGTAAAATTTATGGACCATTTTAATATAATCATTGTAACGCAATTGGACGTCGCGTTCACTTTTGATTTTAAGTATTTATTATTTGTGGTACTCTTTGGTTAAGACATGGATGGCAAATAAATGATAGTTTTTTGTAGCGACGATTGTTTCATCAATTTTCAAGACTGATTACTCTAAATTGACACGCTTTTGTGGTATATGAACTGTTTCATGCAGATTCATTTCTGCTTCCATTAATTCGACTGAGTTTGAAGTTTTATCATTTTTAGCTTTGTTTTGCTCGACTGTCATTGTGCTCGAAGTTTTCAGTACGATACTGCCGAATATTATTCAAATGCGAGAGAGAAGGAAAGATTACTGTAATTGAATTTTTAATTATTTCAATTCATTTACACAAGCTAGACATGAGAATTCTTTACTACTATCATTCCAAATTTGTATTTTCATCATCTGCTTGGAACTGTTCATATATTCCATTTTTATTTGACATTCCTTGAAGCATTCTTAGTAGCATCAAACCACATTGCTAGAATGATTTTCACATAGATTTTATGGAAGACTGAGGCAAATAATTCGCTTTTCCTCTATTGATCATGTCAATAGTTTTGCGAATAAGCGTTATGTGATTGATAAGTCCTTCGTTTCGTTTTGATATGTTGCACATTTTTGATAATTTCAACCTTTATAGGAGGGGTATATAAGTGCTTTATCATCTTAGACAGGTAAATGTGTTAATGGTGCCCCAATTTCATACCGAGCCTGCAAGGTAATGTCAATTCCTGTACCAGACTGGGGCAACTTCAAAACAACATTGTTCCAACTTTAAACATCGTTTTATTCAAGCTAGCTAGTTCATTTTGAAATTGGACCGTCTGTATGCAATCTGGCATCTGGTAGAAAAATAAAAATAGATATACAAACGAGGTCACAAAAGAGAGGTTTTTTATATATATTATTTAGTTTTCGCTTAGTTATTTTTCATAAAATGTGCAACATATTTCGACACACCGGTCACCCTGTACTAAAATATTTAACTTCGTGTATTTCTAAGTTAACAACATTTTAGTTTTTAGTCCGAGGCTGTTTTTGCTAACATTTATTTTCATGTTTTTTTTTCAAATGTAGACAGATCTTTTGAATTATATTTCTGGTGCAACATAAACCTGCCGTTTCCAAAATGAATTGAATTTATAATTAATATTATTGGGATTAAAGGATTTCCTTGTAACAACGAAAGCAGGCAACAAAATAACTAGAACGTCAATTGTTTTATTTCTTAGTCTTATC
This sequence comes from Tiliacea citrago, assembly GCA_963921375.1. Lineage (NCBI taxonomy): Eukaryota > Metazoa > Arthropoda > Insecta > Lepidoptera > Noctuidae > Tiliacea > Tiliacea citrago. Next base: position 25,476,250 of record OY992783.1, read on the forward strand.
TTGTTTTGTACAATTTGACTTCGAAACACATTGTCGACAATGTCAAATTGTAGAATGACATTTTATATTTTAACAGATTTTGTGGTAAGGTGAAAAATATGTCAACCAATATCGAATTGTAATTTATTTTAGCAACAGGCTAAATGTAAACATACTACCCACTCTTCAATTAGTCTTAAGGTGTCAATTATACAAAATACTGTCACAATAATTTTAAAATGGGCTTCGTATGAGTTTAGTTTTTTGCTGAAAAGTATGGGCAGGCATTTGGGACTCAAAGCTCAAGGCTCGTACAGACTGGTGCGATATCGCGGGTGCGACAGGCACCGACAAAGAAATTGTGCTACTAGAGTCGCGTCGCGCCCGCGATATCGCACCAGTTTAGACAAGCCTTCATTCAAATATGTACTGAGTATTCAACAGCAAATCATTATCTTTTATATTCTGTTCGTTTTATGATTATTGATAGGACTTTTTATGCTAAATCCTTGCTTTAATTCTGTCACAACACATCATTTGAAAATGTTAACTATTCGATTATTAATTCTTAGAACTAAAAATTATCGACCATACTTTGACGTTATACGCTATTAAAATAAGAACGTCTTCTTTAAGTCATATCACAAAATGAACATAGTATAATTGATGGTGTCACCTGGTTTCCAGTATGTTCTCTGCCCTACTATTTCTACAGTTTGACGTTTCCAATCAAGTACCCGTAATTATACAAGAAATAGTTCCTACGACTTTTTAAACCACGTGTTAGCTTATTTCGGTAGCTATAAATATCATGTTATGTTTTTAGGAATCGCTTATGTTCTGGTGCATATTTTTATATACATTTTATTGTGTGTCTATTTATTTTATTTTTTTATCGTATACTATGAAAGTCTCTTACTTGATAATGCTTGGGATTGCGAATGGCTTTAAATAGCATGTTTTAATCTATTTTATCTACGCCCATGCTATAAATCCTCTTTAAAACAACCAGTGTCATAGTAACCATTATATCATCCAACCGAGTGTTATACTGTTGTACTAAATTTCATTATGCAACTCCTTTTCTCACTACTCAATATCTTTATGAATTTCAAAAATAGTACATTACTGTAGCGGCCAGCAAAAGAGGCATTGATGGGCGAACGTGTAAATGTGACGAGTCCATCAATGCTTGGTTGCGGCCAATGCTTGTATAGTGCTTTTCTCAAATAATGCGCGGAAATTCAAACAAAGTAAATTATTTATAAATTCCAGATTTAATGATGAACAACGATCATTTTTCACGCGCCACAATAATATGTTCATTTGTTTTTTTTTTCAATAAACAGCTTTCTATATGCAAGCCAGTTCAAAATTTAAATAAAACCTTTGATAAGTTACCTCCCTGGTTGAATAGTTGCCATATTTCGGAGTAAAAGATCGTTCCATAATTAAATTACACGATAGACGTTTACTATGTAATTTATTTGGCCGCGAAACCACGACAGATATGGATTTTCATACAACTTTTGGTGACCGCTGCTCGCATGTATTTGGCCAGTACAGCAATTTCGATTTATTTTGAAGTAGGTTGTCAAAATAATGCGCAAATTTCCAAGCATGTTTGAGAAAGAGTACATTGTCACTACCACAGCGCAGCGCCTTAATTAAAAAAAAAACTTATTGGTTATTCGAATTGACGTCGTATCCCGCCATTTTTGTTCGATATTAGTATTGCAAAAATGTATTATAGAGGATTCATATCATGGGAGAAGATGTCTTGTATGCAACTGTACATAATTTAGGTATTAAAACACTCATGTGTTACTGTTATCAAACTCGGCTTTGCCTCGTGTGATAAACCCACATTCATGTTTTAATACCCTTATTAGACAACACTAGCATAAACAACTATAAATCAACATTTTAAGGTAAATAGCTACATTCGAAAATCGTAAAAACTTTTTCGGATCCTACGTTATAGTTACGATATTTTTTGTACGATAGTAACATTAATTCGTTCGTTTATTACCAATGATGCTTTGTTTTTATTTTAGTGTAACAAAAATCATAATCAATTATTTTCCTCGAAAATAAATTGTTTTTCATTTCAAGTATTTTTCAAGTGAGAGGCTGATTTTAATTAAGTTGAACAAGTACATGACAAAGTTGTATTTACATGAAATGTTGTAATTCTTTAGTATTTTATATTTAAAGCATTTAGAAAATGGGCGGGTGCGAAAAATGACGATAATATGTACTGTAATTAATGTATTAAAATTGGTATGCTTGTAAAAAAAAAGATACTTTTGGCCACTTTAAAAAAATTGTTTGTTTGAAAACAATAATTATGTATGAAAATCAGTGTAAGCGCCCTTTGTACAAATCAAATGTTTCACAAATTTTCTTGTCTATGCGAATTAACGGATCGTAGATAAAACGGCTCGTTCATAATAACGTTTCGTTTTTTAACCGTTGCGTTTGCATCCGTGTTGCCCATATTCCCTTTATTTTATTTGTAAATTGTACTACGTACGATATTTTTACGATGTTTACTGTAGAAATCCAGTTTTTATAGTTTTAAGTCCAATGTAAATAGATACATTATTAAAGTGATTAAAGCTATATTTCATATTGTTTTGTTTTATTTTGTAAAATTACTATTCTTTCTCCTAGCCGGGGTTTCCACAAATGAGGTGGCCTCTTCATCAATCTGCCTACCCTTTTCCCAACTATGTTGGGGTCGGCTTCCTGTCTGAACTATAAAATACCAGTATTTTACAAGGAGTGACTGCCTGTCTGACCTCCACATCACAGTTACTGGATAACACGATAGCCCTTGGTAAGACTGGTTGAAAGACTTTTGGATCTTTAATTTAATAAACCATCGATCGACCCGTGCAGATATCATAAAGCCACGAGACCCTACATATGGTATTTTATTACTGGCTGATTATCTGCAAGTTATGCATGCACGCCGTCCCGTCGGAAAATACTGACATAATGCTAGATTGTTTTCACAGCACTCCGAACAGCTGCAGCTTAACGAAAGGGAAATATTAATCTCTTACTAAAGACTTTAATCTTATTTTGTTTTAAATAATCGGACTGCTGAACAAAGTTAACAGACCGGCAGACTGACGGGAGACGGAAATTCAATTATATCCTGCTGAGCAAAACATCAACGAATCTAGACAGCAAGACGCAAACTAAGACTTAAACTGTGAAAAGTATGGAATAAAGATTGTTTCAAAATAACAACAGAACAACAGTTTTAGCAACTTTGTCTCTAAAATCGGTCAATCGGTTTGTTTATGCAAAGAAAGCGGCTTGGGCATGTATTAGGAGATCCAAGATGCTGTTGAGACAGACGGCGAATCACTGTATAAAGGTCTCAGGCCATTTATGCTAGCTATGACTTTCGCAGGGCAGCTTGAAATGGACAACGGGCATTATGTAGACTGTAATTGGAATGGCGTGGGTACCTAGTTCCAGCAGAGGACTTCTTAGATATCCTATATAAAATTAGGTACTGGTACTTAACGATTTATTAAGAATAGAATAGGATACCCTTTATTATGTACACCATAAAAATTGCAGCATTAAGACCAGGCAGTTGATTTTGCTAAATGCTAACATATCAGTAATAAAGTTGAATATCTCGTGCGCTCTTTGATCGTGTTCCAGCAAGAAACTAAATAGCGTAAGCCTCAGTTCTTATTTCGTTTATAACTAAATTACTAATTGATCTAGAGAAAAAAAAAACTGGTGGCTGGATAATAAACTAAGTATATTTTCTTGCTGTGAATATTTATTTTAGACATAAAAGCCAAATAATCTTGTTTGTTTTTTTATAATTATGCTTAAAGATTTTCGAATTAAAAATTTATCTAGAGAAAATATTACAATTACATAATTGTCTTCAACATGGAAAGAAAAAGTAATTTTGCTTGTATGTGTGACTGTTTCAGAATATTCCATGCAAATTAACATAAAAATAGGGAGCCTCCTCTTAAGTCCGCTTACAGATTCTATAAAGCAAGATCGCTTATTAATATTTACCTACGATGATACCACCCCCTCTTCTTTTTCGTGTGGTTATTGACTAACCTGGTGTCAGAGTTTCTATGACTTGACAACTAACCTACCTACCTACCTATTATTAAAACCACGTACATACGAGTACTTACATATATTGCTATTCAATTTCCAATTTACAACATCGCGGGGCTGACAGGCAATATTTTTACCCGTCAACAAAAACATAACGCCGTATTAAAAAAATCGAACGCAGCCATTTTGAAAATTAAATATACTCTCTCTTAATAATCCCCATTGTTTGGGCACATTATAGCCAATAAAAACGAAAGAACTTTTATTTCTGGCCGTGGAATATCGACAAAAAAAATAACAAAAGACTGAAGGAACTTTCGTGTCGGTAATTTTTGAAGTTCAGCTCTTAATATTTCTTGTTTTTGTTCCAAAAATATCCGGAGGTCGAAGCGATAAAAATGAGAAGTCGAACTGTGGTTACGATTATATTTGGCAGAGATTTTAGGGTCCTGTAGCGCAAAATTAAAAGTCAAGTACTGAATAGGATCAATTTTTTTACGGTACTTATAACATTTTTTTTTTAAATTATTTGTCTGTCTGGTTATTCCGGCTCATCTCCGAAACGGCTCGACCGATTTTGACAGAACTTTCACTGGAAGATAGATACTTTTATTTTAGACAAAACCACGAGGGCGAAGCCGCAGGCAGCAGCTAGTGTAAAATAAAAATTGACACATTTTCACGACAGGTGCTTTGAAGCACTTATACTATGAAAATAACTTATTTAATTGTAGGATTGTCGTCTGTCACCTGTAGCTTGTCGGTTTCATTAAACAGGCCCCAGAGGTGATAACTAGACCATGCAAATATGGAAATAAAAACTCAGAAACAAATCGCTTAGCCATTGCGCCCAACGTGCCATCAAATGTAACAGATTTTCAAGTAAACAAACATAAAATAACATCACGCCTGTAATCACCGAAAGGTTAGGCAGAGGTGTAGGTACCAATAGTACACCCACATTTCGCCAGTTATGTTTATAAACATAACCGGCACACAAACCCAAGCCCGAGCCTATTGCCATCAATAGGGCACAAATTCAGACTCAGAGCTGCTACTGAGAAATTCCAGATGCAAAACCCAATACACACTTTGCCCGACTCGGGAATCGAACCCAGAACCCAGTCTTAGTAAGTAGCGCTTGCGATCACTGGACCAACGAGGCCGTTTGAAGTAAATGTTGTCGTCACAAACTGACCCATAAAGTAAATGTTGTCGTCACAAACTGACCCATAAAGTAAATGTTGTCGTCACAAACTGACCCATAAAGTAAATGTTGTCGTCACAAACTGACCCATAAAGTAAATGTTGTCGTCACAAACTGACCCATAAAGTAAATGTTGTCGTCACAAACTGACCCATAAAGTAAATGTTGTCGTCACAAACTGACCCATAAAGTAAATGTTGTCGTCACAAACTGACCCATAAAGACCATAATAATGAATACTATCTTCACAGTGATGTATGTCTGTATGTTCAAAATAAGTTAGTATTGTCAAGCAACAATGTAACTTGGATCCCTCAAGTAACTATTGAAGTTTAACAAACAATCCACGAACTGGAGCAGTTACAAGTTGTTTTGTATTATGAATCTAAATGTTAGCGTATTATTATCAGTCTGTGCTTTTGTGATGCGATCTTCCTCAACTAAATAGATTATATATTGTAGGACATAGTAGATTGGGTTTGCTTGGACAAAGAAATAAAAAAAAACTTTAAAAGAAATCTCAATTTCTGTCAGGAGTTCAAAAGATACCTCTTTGACACTCTTTTAAGATCTTATATCAGCAATTTTAATAAACATAATACACAAAATAACATCACGCCTTGTTTCCCCGAAGGGTGGGCAGAGGTATACTTGTAGTACCTACACTCACATATCGGCAGTTATGTTTTAAATCCCATAACGTAGGGGGCGAGCCTTTTGCCATCAACTGGGCACAAATCCAGACTCCGGGCTGATGCTACTGAGGAATTCCTGTTGGAAAGATCCAATAATACTTTGGTCCGACCTGGGAATTGAACCCAGGACCTCATGCTCAGCACTAGTGCTTTCGACCACTAGACCAATGAGGCAGTCAATTTTAATGATCCATAAAAAGATAAAAAAAATATTACGAATAAAAAAATAAAAAATGTGTTTTTATTGTTCAATGATTAATAAACCTTTCTAACGTATCTACCTAATATATTATTATAATAATGGAAAACAATTGATAATGATAAAAATCCGGCCAAGTCCGAGTCGGACTCGCGCACGAAGGGTTCCGTACCATCTATAAAAACGGCAAAAAAAAACACGTTTTATTTGTTTTATTTTAATTTAATTATTTATTTTTAAAGTGAATATATAACTAAATATTCTGTGAATATTTCAAGCGTCTACCTGTTGCCGTTATCAACCTAGAGTAAAAACGAGCAAAAAATCATGTTTGTTGTATGGGAGCCCCCTTAAATATTTATTTTATTCTGTTTTTTAGTATTTTTTGTTATAGCGGCAACAGAAATACATCATCTGTGAAAATTTCAACTGTCTAACTATCACGGTTCGTGAGATACAGCCTGGTGACAGAAGGACAGACAGACAGACAGACGGCGGAGCCTTAGTAATAAGGTTCCCGTTTTAGCCTTTGGGTACGGAACCCTAAAAACTACCTTGTCAAAACCACGATCCCTATCAATTTATCTCCAAAATCAGACAAACAATCATAATACAAATGAATGATAATCTGAAATCTCGATTATCATCATTACCAATAAGGGTTTTGTTCAATTCAATAATAACAGACAAATAGCTGAGTGGTTGAGTGTATGATTAATGAAGCAACTGTTTTGATTGAAATGTGAGAGTTGAAATACGCCGTCGCGTTTGGGGGCTGAATTCCAAGAACGTTGAAATATCATCGATTATGGCAACTTTGTATAAACTTGTTGAAAATACTGATAAATAACAAAAATCTGTCCACCCCGATTGAGTAGCACACTCTCTGTAACAATCCGTAGGATTTTGAAGGAAATTTGCTTCCTAAGTTTAATAATCATAATCATTTATTTGTCAGAATATGGTACATTTTATGGTCTTAAGATCAGTCTATGGTATCATCACATTCTGCCAAGTGTGGCGTGCAAATATTAGGTAGGTACATACAATTATTTGGTTACTATTAAAATTAGAATTTGAGATGTGTCAGTTAGAAATAATATCTTAAACACACACAATTTATTTAGGATATCAAAGTATCATTTTAATGTCAGAGTATCAAAGAGTTAGATGTCAAAGTTTAAAATATTACAATTCCATTAGGATGTCAAAGTATCATTCAAATAATCATGTCCGTGACTACCGCAGGACCACGAACGCCAATCGCTTCCATATTTGGCAAATAATTAGTGCTCAATTGGTGCTAATTAGTGCTCGAACAACAGAATTGGTGCTTTAGTAGTTTTCGAGAAAATCAACTTTGACGGTCGTCCTGCGGTAGTCACGCTCACTTCAGCAGGACCACCATGAGCGCAGAAAAAGGGGGCATGCTACAGCTATTCTAAGTATACAAATAATTAGTGCCCTTAAATGTGATTCATTTCGTAACAAAAACCGAACTGAAACATTTGCATTTACCGAGAAATCAACGACGATAACTTTCGCGCGCTCGTTCAGCAGGACCACGACTTTGAATGTTGATTCCAAGTTTCAAGAGCTAGTCGCTTTCCTCAAACCTACATAGAAAATTAGTGCTCTGCGAGATAAAATTGATACCCAAAATTCAAAATTACTACTCCAGTAGTTTACGAGATATACCATACCATTGGTGGGGTGGCGGTAGTCACGGTGTTAAATTTTCGTTTGAAGATTTCCCTATTAAAAACTCTGTAATTTCTTCCCAAATTTATACAAAAATTAGTGCTCCTAAAGAAGTTATAGTGACCAAAAATTCAGATTCCCAAGTGTTGTATTTTAAGAGAAATTTGCATTCATTACTTTTCCATACTAAATCTCCGCGTATAACCCGACCAAATTAAGTTGTCAAAGGTATTGAGCTGTTTATGAGATGTACACTCATGCACATAAATTGATGGATGTCGGAATAGTAATAAAAACAGTTCAATATCTATCATTTTTATACAAACTGTTTACCTAGGTACATATTAAGTAACAAAAATAACCTGTCGTTACCCATGGCCTGTGATGCCTTTGTTAATGACGTGGGTAGGTAGGTACTGAAATAATTATTTTTCAGTATTGTAAGTACCTAGCTTTTGTGTTGTTACATGAATATCATTAAAGAGCGATAGGTATTTCTTATTTATTTCTTTCCTACTAATTTACCGTTGCTGCAAGCAGTACCTATCATCAATACCATTAATAATATGTTGCTAATAACGCATACTCCTATACATGGACCTAAAAGTCGGATGGAACTCCCGCTAAGACAAAACTGTGTCCCGTAATGGCGGCGACAGTCTTAGGTGTGAGTGAATTTAGGGTTGTCATGATAGCCAAAATTACCCACTTAATATTGTTTTATTTTACGAAAAATATCGTGTCGTTTTCGTAATTTCAAAATAAATACCATGTTACTAACATGTTAGCTTAGATTGTTAATTTACCTTTTGAGGTACTGCATATATGCAGTACCTAAAAAGGTAAATTAACTCCGGCGCCGCGGCGTGTTGTTACATATATGTAACAACACGCCGCGGCGCCGGAGTCCTCCTTTAGTTGTATAAAAGTCATTCGTTTCAAAATGTAAACTGCAAATGACACTGTATTTGTTTGGAATCCAGTCATTTTGACAGTTACAATTTCGAATTTTTTCAATCCAAGAATTTCGCACAAACTTCATTTACTTTAGGAAATCTAGTAGAAAGAATATAAAACAACTAGTAATAATTAACCTAAATCAATTGAATTGATTAAAAAATATATTAATTTCCCATATATTTAGGGTAATTTGCACACGTGAATATTGGCAACACTGGCCTTGTGATGAATTATTTTGTTCTGGTGAATAAATATTGATTGTAATCTATAAAATCGGGAACTCAGTTGTTGAATTATTCATTTACTTATGAAACGTGATTCCTGTATTTTTTTTCTTCCGATCACTACGGTTTTTGCAACATTTCACCACACAAGACATGCTATATTTCGATACTTTTTTTGCCGCGTAAACGTGTCGACTGTGTTGACGTTTGCACGCGTAATGGGTGAGTATGCTGTGAATGTGTGCGTGGGGGCCTGTACGTACAGCGAGCTGGCTGACTCTGAGTGACACAGTTTTCTGTTAGCGAGAATCCGTCCGAGTTTTTTATACGTCCATGCTCCTATAATGTAGATATTTATCTATATAATGATATATGAATATTATAAACCTACTGGCAGACTTCACACAAACTCCTTCAAGTTAAGTCTCAATTAAGAAGACTTTATTTATAACAATTGGTCCTTAATTAAAATATACAAGCTAACTCTAAAATATGTATAGAGTGGTAGATAGAGAGAGAGAGCGCTGGTCGGATGGCACAGCACGCCAGTATTAATGACATCATCCGTCGGGCTCTTGTCACCGCCGGAGTGCCAGCTGTTTTAGAACCCAATGGCTTGGCGTGCGACGATGGGAAGAGGCCAGACGGAATGTCCATAATGCCATGGAAATTGGGTAGGCCTTTGGTGTGGGATGCAACCTGTTTCGACACCCTCGTGCCATCCCATCTTCCTGGCACGGCGGGTTATACTGGGGCGGCTGCTGCAGGAGCAAAAAACCTCAAATGGCACAAATATAACAACCTTATTGGGAACTATATGTTTGAGCCATTTGGGGTTGAAACACTAGGGCCTTGGGGTCCGAGTGCTCATCAAGTATTTCGGGACATCACCAAGCGGTTGGTCGACTCTTCACGTGACCAGAGGGCTGGCCTATTTTTAGCCCAAAGAATCAGTATTGCCATCCAACGTGGCAATGCTGCCAGCCTTTTGGGCACTTTTCCCATTGACAGCGATGCGGACGAATTTTGTTGATGCTCAATGAGCACGTCCCCCCTTTTAATTATTTTGTTATATACCTACTTGTACATACTATTAAGTAGACTAGATCATTTTACTGTAATCCAAGTAAAATCTGAAAATAAAAATAAGTTATTATTTTAAATACGTACTGGTAAGTACGTACTAATTATTTTAAGTATTTAATAAATATAGATTGTGTTATTACTAGACTGTATCTAGGTATACTTACATAGGATGTTTTCAAAAAACGTAAGTCAAGACACGTTCAAACTTAGATCAAGTGGATCTATGTTATAATTCACACAAAGTAATTATGTATCTTCATATCACATTTTAAGTTCTACTCAGTTAAAATAAACAAAAAACAAAACTAGTTAACTAACAGATTCAGAAGATTTTGAATCTCATTTTTATCTTGTCTATGGTACAAAACATTTTTTGTGGCATGGCGCGCAGTTTATTATTACCGAAGTAAAGCGTTCGCGAAGCGTGTCGTGGTACCTACATCGAGTTCTTTTTTTATTCGTTTATTAAGGTGTCACAGGCCATGAGTAACGATAGGTTATTTTTTATTCTTAATATGTATCTAGGTACACAGTTTGCATAAAAATTATAGATATTGAACTGTTTTTATTACTATTCCGACATCCATCAATTTATGTGCATGAGTGTACATCTCATAAACAGCTCAATACCTTTGACAACTTAATTTGGTCGGGTTATACGCGGAGATTTAGTATGGAAAAGTACTGAATGCAAATTTCTCTTAAAATATAACACTTGGGAATCTGAATTTTTGGTCACTATAACTTCTTTAGGAGCACTAATTTTTGTATAAATTTGGGAAGAAATCACAGAGTTTTTAATAGGGAAATCTTCAAACGAAAATTTAACACCGTGACTACCGCCACCCCACCAATGGTATGGTATATCTCGTAAACTACTGGAGTAGTAATTTTGAATTTTGGGTATCAATTTTATCTCGCAGAGCACTAATTTTTTATGTAGGTTTGAGGAAAGCGACTAGCTCTTGAAACTTGGAATCAACATTCAAAGTCGTGGTCCTGCTGAACGAGCGCGCGAAAGTTATCGTCGTTGATTTCTCGGTAAATGCAAATGTTTCAGTTCGGTTTTTGTTACGAAATGAATCACATTTAAGGGCACTAATTATTTGTATACTTAGAATAGCTGTAGCATGCCCACTCATGGTGGTCCTGCTGAAGTGAGCGTGACTACCGCAGGACCACCTTCAAAGTCAATTTTCTCGAAAACTACTAAAGGACCAATTCTGTTGTTCGAGCACTAATTAACACCAATTGAGCACTAATTATTTGCCAAATATGGAAGCGATTGGCGTTCGTGGTCCTGCGGTACTCACGGACATCAAATAATCGTTTATATTATATTATATATTCGATATTTATTTGATTATTATTTGATATACTTATCCGTCTGATTGACAACGTAAAATTGCAATGTATATTGTTGAATTGTCAAAATTAATAAATAGCATTAGAATTGTGAGTGCAATTACCCGCAGGTTATTCCCAGACAAGCGTGCACCATCGGCTTGGTATATAGCAGAGGTTAGACCGTTATTCCAAAAAAAAAATACATCACTAAATTCCAAAAGAAGAGTCCTTGTTCTTGCTCGGGTTCGACTTGAAAATCGAGCAAAGATTTTAGCTCATAATGGAATTCGATTGCTTCGAAGGCATTTGAAGTTCGGAAATGCACGATTTTAAATTTCCGTTGACAGACTGAGATATTCCAAGTGGTTGACTGCGCCCCTAAATAGGGGTGCTAGTACAATATCTGCCCAACTCTTTAAAATAATTGGCATGGTATTTTAACTATTAGTTTTCGGTGACTTCGCTCGTTTTGGTAGGATAAAAGGTTGCATCTGGCTTCTAGTCTCACATAACCCAACAAACGACAATCAGCCTTTTTAATAAAAACCCACATGCGGTGATAGGTGTACATTTCCTGCTAAATTAACCAACACTGTCGTGAAAACATGTCAATTTTGTCATTTTTTGACAAATATGTCGCATTATCGGTTATATTTAAAAAACCGCCCAAGGTCATGTCCGACCACACACAATGAAAGGTGCGAAAAGGTGGGAAGAATTTATCCCAAGAACAAACTTAGCATTGAAGTTGAAAAACATGTTCTCTTATACATTCCTACTGCAAATGTAGGTTGGTCGACTATTACTCGTAACCTTGTAATTAGCTGTGATAGTTTTCCTTTTAACTATTCACACTTAATTCTTACATAAAGTGGAACTTTAAAGCGCAAACGGATCCCTGAATTGAAAAATAGTTTCCACAGACCCGCAATATTTTTGAACGGCCTAGCGAACGGCGGACTTTTTTAATATTTTGGGTACCCGACACCATACGATAGACGAGACAAAAAAATTATAATCCCTACGTTAAGACTCGCGCGAGATCGCGGGCGCGACAGGCACTGACAAAGAAATTGTGCTACTACTGTCGCGTCGCGCCCGCGCGCCCGCGATATCGCACTAGTCTGTACGAGCCTTTACATGCAAGGGAGGTACCCTACAATTTTTATTTTCAATATTTTATTTTACCACTTTGTCGGCGTGATTAATATTTGTATACCTATTTCTGGTAATAGGAGTCTCTGAGCTAAGCCGCGGACAGACAGACAGACGGAAATGAATGGGGAAACCATAAGGGATCTCTGTTGACTACGGAACCCTAAAAAGGCCCTGGTGATAATTATGTGAAAGCAAGACAAATAAAATAAAACTCCCATTCCCAGAACCTAGTAAAATAGTACGGATAGTTACACCAATGATTATTTACCTTTAGATGCGTTACCCACGCTCAATAATGGCAAAATAAAAGCAAGGCAATTGCCTGACTTGGGATTAGTCGCGCGCCGTCCAGTGACGCGGCTACACGTCACTATCACTCGCAATTCTCAGCAATTATTTGTGAAGAAAATGCCTTCCTGCGTACAAATTACACTACTACTGTGAGAGTAAAGAAAAACGTCTCATTTGATGCGTAAGTACTTAGGTACTGTGTATTTTTGTTATAACATAAAACGATGTCGTACAGCCAATTTTCCTGGGTGCTGCTGTAGCGGCATCAACATCGCCACATACGAACTACGCGTCACACTGACGTCACGCAAAATCCTGCATCGCGCAAGCAGAGTTTACCACGCAACTAGCATATATACAACGTCCCGACATCAACCGTCGGGCAGTTGCCCACCAGACACAACACCCGTCTGGTCGGAGGATCCTCCCTTTTCTATGGGGGATGAGTGAACTTTACACCCTGTTCCTCATACCCCCAAACTGGTGACCCCGAGTATGAACGTCAGCGCAGCCTTCGTGCAACTACTTCAGCGTGACGTCATCATCATCATCACTTCCTCAAGCTCTCGAGTGGCGAGTCACACAGCCAGCCAGCACCCACGGCTTCAACGGGTATCCTGTCCACCAGCATGCAGCGGACGCGCATTCCTGGTCTTCACCCACAGCCTCATCAGCAACCTTGGCACAGCACACTGCACTTTCGGGCGGTCCACAAGCAGAGAACATCATACCTCTCCTGGTCGACGCCAGCAGTCAGCCTCAACCTGGCGCTGTACCACATCCGACTCACTGGAGCATAATGCAGCTCCACCCCGACTCACTGGTGAATCACTGCAGACAGTTCCAACCCACCGAGAACTATGCGGCACCCGGTTCCGACTCACTGGAACCCTCTACTGGCACTGGCAAGCATCGCAAGATACAAGACTCAGCCCACTATCGACCTCCGGTCTCCGGGGGGGTGATGTAGCGGCATCAACATCGCCACATACGAACTACGCGTCACACTGATGTCACGCAAAATCCTGCATCGCGCAAGCAGAGTTTACCACGCAGCTAGCATATATACAACGTCCCGACATCAACCGTCGGGCAGTTGCCCACCAGACACAACACCCGTCTGGTCGGAGGATCCTCCCTTTTCTATGGTGGATGAGTGAACTTTACACCCTGTTCCTCATACCTCCAAACTGCGACCCACGCGTACGCGCCAGTGACTATGCATCAGCTAGTGACGTAACTAAATATGTATGTTCATTTCTTTCTAACAACAGATATCAGTATAGGTCTTTCCTTTTCTTCGCGCACTGTATGATTGGATGCAAGTATGTATCTACATTCATGGCTTACGCTATTTTTGAGTGCACTAATGTTCGTGTATGACGCGTCTATTTATAATACGTCATTGAGTTAAACAAACAAATCGTACGAGTACGTAGTTTTAATAAAAACAAAATATTGATCTGCAACGAATATTCGATATTTCGTTCGCCATAAAATGTCACTCAGATTGTAATGGGTGCCGGTCACAGAATACATCACGATGCATGTTTGGAATCCAACGATAAAACATTCAACCCGTCGTCCACGGGGTGAAATGCAGGTGAACATTTTGAAGCGGGGGTGAAACATTGTAGGTTTTATACTGATGGGAAAAGCCGAAGTTCATCGACTGTGTTAGGATCAGATCCAGAATTTATTTATTTGCGTTGTTTTTGGATTGACAGGCGAATCGTTGTGCCTGTACAGCCAGACGTACGTGCCAGGTGTCCGGCTTTTTACAATCGTGTCCGGCCAAATATATACAAGTCCGGCCTGTCCGGCTTTTGTTAGGCTTTTGATCAACCCCGCCCCGCCAAAGGAAACCGAACAAAGGCGCGCCCGCGACATCGCGCCAATCTGCACGAGCCTTCACGTGGAACGCATGATTCGCGATCTCGCAGGAGTTGCAGGCGGCGCTGGGTGATGAGCGAATGAGTATTTTATTTTCTGAGCAAAAATTAGATTTTTTTAAAATTTAAATTTTATTAATTGGTTTAAAAAAAATATTGGTCGGAGTGATAATGAATAACAATAATAAATACACAAATAAGTTATTTTTTTAATCTTGTGTAGTTTTGAAATGTACTGTCAGGCTTTCAGGGCAAAATGTCCGGTTAAATATGAATCTGGGTCCGGCCTTTCTATTTTTGGGCCTGCATGGCAACCCTACATAGGTTTTCCAAAAGTTAGGTTGGTGTCAGGCCATCCATCATTCTCTTGCCGTTTTCCCAAGAGTACTATAATACTTAATTGCCAAACCTCTTTTTAAGATTGGAACATGATAATTATTTAAAAGTCTAAGTTTATTGTCAATATCGAACGGGTAAATTAAAACTCAGGCTCCTAAAATGTCCTTTCAGGACCTTCAATTTAAAACACACAAACATTAACTACACACATTTTAAAACCGTAAAACCCCCACAGAATCGTATAGTTACGGTTCACCCCTTACACAGAGTTGTAAAGAGCCGCCACTTCGCATTCACAAAAGGAATCTGAAATTAAATCTCTGGATGCGTTTGATAGCTGTTTCACGGGCACCGTTGATCGGTCGTTATGAAGGATCGGCGTCTATGATATTGAAGTACCTACTCACTGAGGTTTAAATAAATTAGCGAATATCAACTGGTGAAATGTAGGTGTAGTACAAGTGCACCTCTGCCTTACCCTTCGGGGATTACAGGCGTGGTGATATGTTATGTCTGTGTTAGTAATTTAAACCTGTAATTGTTACACTATAACGCATATAATAAGGTTTCTTTTCACAGGTACCTACAGAGAAGAAACGAGCATTTTATGATCACGGATGACAAAAAGAAAGAAAGAAAATACGTTTAATAGCGGTAAACCTGACGCAAAAAAGAACATAAACACAAAAATAATAAACGGCTATCACTCAGCATTATACTAACTATGCATTATGTGATTATTGCTAACTGTCTGCACATGTTGGTGAATTCAAACAGGGGTTGTATGTTGTATATTGCTTGTATATCACGACTAGAACTCCCAGACAGGGTAGGCAGAGGTGTATAATTCACCTACGTTTCGCCAGCATTAGTCCCGCCCGAGTAAGAAGTAGACAAGCCTATTTTAATTAATTCAAATTCCTGGCCTTTGTCACAGTGACAAATGAAAAACAATGAATGACAGTGACAAAGTGATGTGAGCGGAACAGTAGGTACAAGCTATCAAAAAACAACTCAACCAATTTTTTTTTATTGTTGACTTGGTTGTGCCAAAAATTAAACTAACTGCTAGACGAATTTTAAACCCAAAAAAAAAACTAAAAAGTCTACTCCTCTTAACACAATTTTTGTTTGATAGCCAGAAATCAGTTACCGGGTCGAAATCACGAAAGATTTAACATCGCACCGGGACTAGCTAATGGACGGCGCCCGCTATCCCAGCTGATCCTTTCTAGTTCAAATGGCGAATCCAGTGCTGAAAAATCGAACCTATCTGGGTTTAAGACCACTGAAATAAAAATCCTAATGTGTATATCTGTCTTAGGGTAAGTTATTAGGGTAATTTTGGGGTAAGAGCTTTTAGATAGATGTTACTGAAATATAACATAACATCATGCCTGTAATCCCCGAAGGATAAGGCAGAGGTGTACCCACATTTCGCCAGTTATGTTTAAGTCCCATGTAATAGGGGGCGAGCCTATTGCCGTCAACCGGGCAACAACCCAGGCTCCTGCTACTGAAAATTACTTAAACTACCTAATGCTCGTGAATTTGTTCGTGGTATAAAAACTGCATCCCCGTGACGTCCACTGAGGGGTCAATGACTTCACTGGGATTCCCCTCGACGGACCCCTCAGGGAATAATTTTCGGAAATTAATTTCATAGTACACGTTTTTCGTTAGAGGATTATATCCAGGACAGGAATGCTTGGAAACATGCTGGTCCAGCTCCATAGGACAATCTAGGGTCTAGACAAAATCAAACTGGTTGCTATTTTTATGGTAAAATCTGTTATTTTTATGATATTGATTTTACATTCTGTGATAACCTATACTCACACACTGACTTTTTTTTTTTTTTTTAGAAAAACATACTTTTACGATGTCTGTAAATATGTGAGCACCATGTACTCGTATCTATCTATTAATTAAGTTATTTTTCATTGCTTAGTTTTTAATTCGTTTTACCTATTATGGTATAGTAATTTTATTCTAGGTGCATAGTCTTCACATATAATCATATAATTAATGTACTCAAACAAAATACGTACCGTACGTTGCACCTGCCATGTTTTGTTTCTGTATCACCCTAAGGTTGACTGCTAGAAAATGCCTCAGGCATTAAGTCCGCCTTTGTACAGTGTTTTAAGGGTTCCGCAGTCAACAAAGAACCCTTATAGTTTCGCAATGTCCGTCTGTCTGTCTGTCTGTCCGTCCGTTCGTCTGTCCCCAGCTTAGCTCAGAGACTCTTAGTACTAGAAAGCTGTAATTTGGCACGGGTATAGATATTAATCACGCCGAGAAAGTCGTAAAAGAAAACATTTTTTTTTAGTACCACCCTTGTAAGTAACGTGGGGATGATATTTTTTTCTCTCTTCTATCGTCATAAAGTGTGGGGTATCGTTGGATAGGCCCATTTTTTAATTCAGGGATCCGTTTGCGTAATATTAAGCTTTAAAGTGCTATGTTTTGTTAGAGTCAAGTCTGCCCCCCCCCCCCCCCCCCCCGGACAGCTAAACGGTTGGTGTTGGATATGTGAAAAAAAGCATCGTATATATAACGACATTAAGAGGAAAACTATCACAACTAAGTAGGCTTTACAAGTTAACGAGTAATAGTCGACCAACTCTCTACGCAGTTGGAGAACTGACCGTAACGTATATCGATGTATGGGAGCGCATGTTTTTCAACTACAATGTTAAGTTTGTTTTTGGGATAAAGTCATCCCAAATACGGAACCCTTCATTGTGCGTGGTCCGACACGCACTTGGCCAGTTTTTTTACTTGTGCATAAAGTATTAATAAATAAATAAATAATCTGCCTAGGTTTTTCCCAACTATGTTGGAGTCCGCTTCCAGTCTAACCGGATGCAGCTGAATACCAGTATTTTTGTTGGAGCGACTGCGTATCCGACCTCAGCAACCCAGTCACTGGATAACACGTATTATACCCTTTGTGAGAACCGAATACAGATCAGATAGTAATATTATTAATCGAAATAGAATAGTCACGTCCACGGTCTATTTATAAAAAACAACATATATACTGATTGCAAGCCTGCTCCGAGCGTTTCTATTAGTTTTGCGGGAAACGGTTTAGTATTAATCCATTGCATTGTGGCGTTGTACAATTGAAATAGGAAACAGGAGCTCGGGAACTATTTCAATGATAAACAGAAATTAATTGTTTGTTACGCTCTAGCTTCTGATGTTTTAATAGGGTTAAACCCTGACTCCTCTCCAAAGTTTTGATCTCATTAAAAACGTTTATTTCGACCAACAATGCATCATATTAAGCACCAAAAAACATACAAAAACATATAATTGATAAACCTCGATTGCTCAGTATGTGAACCATACAGCAATGGTTCAGGTATCAGTACCTGTACCATTGAACCTCTGCGCGAATGACCTCAGGATACCACTGGAGATAGCCCGAACCCTGCGCCCAGGGATGTGCATCATTTACGCATAGTAGAATAGAAAAAGTTTATTTTCGACACTGCGAATATCCGTGATGCGCTACAGAAGCGAAGCAGCCTCATCAGCACCATGAACGCATTATTATATTGCCCTCGCAAGGCGTTGTACTGTCTGCGCGTGTATGAGACCCACAGACTGTTAGTATAAAAAGATGTACAATATGGACCTGTTGATCCAGTTGTGTGACTTTAGGCTTAATACTTTTCTTCCATCACGAAGACAGGGAAAGGTCTCAATGGGTAAAGGAGTCAGTATATTATTATTATTATGATTATGAATGTGAGGATTATTATGAATGTGAGGACTATGTGAATTGTTTTTTTATTTTTATTCTCAATAAAAAAAAATTTTAATGCAGGTCTGGCAGTTTGAGTACTTTATGCGGCCTAACCAATTGTCCTTTCTTTGGTATTGTTCGTCGAATCGCTGAGCTCCTTAAGTTTTGAGTTGAGCTGCACGATAACTGACAAATGCGTGCACTGACTGGACAGGTCCACTCAAATCTGTGTGGTTCTTTCGTGAAAAGACCATGTCAGACACCAATCTACATGGTTCTCAAATGATCTGACCAAGATTATATCCGTATTTTATATACACATTGACAGTGATTAATTTTATATATACAATGACATGAATATTTACTTTGTTAAGTATTATATTGTTTTAAGTATTGTAAATGTGAAGACTATGTGGGTTATTGTTCATTTTCCTTTTTTTTCTCATTTAGTTTTTATCATAGTCTGGCAGTTTGAGTGATTTTATGCGGCCTACCCAAATGTCCTTTCTTTGGTATTGTTCGTTGAATCGTTGAGCTCCTTAAGTTCTTAGTTGAGCTGCACGACTACTGACAAATGCGTGCACAGACTGGACAGGTCCCCTCAACCTGTGTGGTTCTTTCGTCAAAAGATCATTTCAGGCACCAATCTACATGGTCTTCACATGATCTGACCAAGATTATGTCTGGACTTTAAAAAGAGACTGTGACCTCTGAGTTTGTTTCGGCCTTTCTTCTCAGAGTAGTCGGATACGAAACGCCGACCTCATCTAGTTTTTTTAAATATGATTGACGTGTAAAAGTGTTTGTACAAACCTACTTACAGAAATAAATCATTTATCATTTATAACTCTACGTACTGTCCGATTTCGTGATCTGTGAACCGTATAGATCTATTCATGCGATAGGCTGGTAAATACGTTATTCTTATGAAATGTGGCTACAACCGCTTAGACACGTTCAAGACCCAGAGGTTTTCCGATGCGTTGCTTAACTTAGGACACAAAGGTGAATCGATCGAAGTCTTTGTAATGTCATCGGCCCCTTACATTTCAAACCGGAACACAACTTTATAGCTTCATGGAAAAATAGGTAATAAGTTATAGTACTTCCCGGGATGAGATCTTTCACAAGGACATTTAACTAAATACTTTTGATTTGCTGATCAAAACATATAATCGACTTAAAACTGAAGAAGAGAAGTACATTATCGGTTGCGTTGATAAAGTCTCATTTTTGTCCGTATACTCGTGATGTAAATCGAATTGTATTGAGAATAGGGACCCCACCGGCGTTAAATATCGTAACTCAAAATATCCGCAGCATACAAAACAATGCAAACAAAGCAAACAAAACGACAGTTTTCAAGCCCAGTTAGCTAGGTTTTCTGTTGACTTTGACATAATTATTCTCACTGAGTGTTGGTTGAATCCAAATAGACCTATACCGCCGATAGACGGCTACGTCACCTATTCCTCAAAAACCTGGATTAGTCAAAATGACGGTATTGTGATATATGTCAAACAGGAAATCAAATGCATAGTCGAAGAACCGGAACCTATTGGCGCTAACTATATGTTACTAAAAATTCATCCAGATACTTGCATTTTGGCGTTCTATAGATCTCCATCTAATCACACTATTGGTAGTTTTCTGGACTCTATAGACAAAATAATTCGGCCAATCAAAGCGAAAACTATTATGCTGACTGGAGACATCAACATTGACATTAAGTCAACCAGTGTCGATCGGAACAGGGAATCGTATTTAAATCTCACTGCAGAATTAGGACAATTACCGGGCCATACACATCCTACCAGGATGCAAAATTGCCTATACCATGCGATGCTTAACACTACTCGTCAAGCTAATGTATTTGTGATTAACTCCACGGTGACCGACCATGCCTCAATAATATTAAGTGTATCTCAATCTTATCACAGAAGAGATAAAGTAACCATGCCGACCAGGATCAATTACGAAGCGGCCGTAAAACATCTGGAGTCGGTCGATTTCTCATTTATTAATGAAGACGCTGAAGCAAATACCACTGCCGCTTTTTTATTGATACGATTGCTTCAACTCTAGACACTCATTCAACAGTACGTAGTACACCTAGCCGAAAAAGATTACTCAAACCCTGGCTAACCCCAGGTCTTCTCCGTTGCATACGCCACAAGGATAAACTCCACAAAAAGTTTTTGTTAAACCCACAAAACAATGTCATCGAAACATCTTATAAAAGATATCGCAACTTTTGCAACAAGTTGTTAAGAAAATTAAAAAGAAACTATGAAAAGTCCCTCCTACATAACTCAAAAAACAATGAAGACAAGTGGAACGCTGTTAAAACTATAATACAACAGAAAAAACAAAAATCAGTAGCCGACAATCTTCTTCACAATACGAGTAGTAATTCCAACTCGATAGAGGATATAAATAAGTATTTCTCTAATATAGGCAAACACCTAGCTGATAATATTACTAACACCATAACTTCCTTTACTAACCTATTATCTCATAATTCGGGCATAAACACGAACCTCAACTCGATAGTCCTACTTCCCCCAGATGAGTCTGAAATTGAAGCATTGATGCTCAACCTAAACAATGACTGTGCCGTCGGTTGGGACGCCATTCCTGCTAAGTTCCTTAAACTAGCGAGTCATATCATTGTTCCCCATTTAACGAAACTCTTAGGATTGTGCATTTCTCAAGGAGTATTTCCACGAGCTTTCTAGAAATCTTTGATAACGCCTGTCCACACGAGTGGGTTAAAGGACGATGTCAGAAACTACCGGCCTATTTCGGTTCTTTCGACAGTGTCTAAAATACTAGAAAAAGATTGGATTACTAGGCTAGTTAGTTTTTTAGAACGTAACAAGGTATTGTCGGATGCCCAGTTTTGTTTTAGGTCAGGAAGAAGCACTGAGGACGCTGTCGGGCAACTTGTGGATCATGTTACATCTGATCATGTTACAGTGAAAATACGAGAACACGTTAGCTCAGATGCCCAGGTCACATACGGCGTACCACAGGGTAGTATTCTTGGTCCCAGTCTCTTCCTCATCTACATAAACGATCTGTGTCAGCTAGCTCTTGCAAATGGTAAGATTTTTACATATGCTGATGACACAGCACTCGTATTTCATGGAGAGACTTGGGATGAGGTTCGACAAAAAGCTGAGTCAGGCCTACTTGACGTGAGCAACTGGCTACGAGATAACCTTAAACCTAGCAAAATCGACCCTTATCCAATTCAGTTTCTCTAAACTTAAGCCTGCCAAGATATGCGTTAAGTTACACGCATGTGATGCCCCCCAAAACTACAAGTCTTGCTCATGTCTTCCTATTCCTCAATCAAATACAATTAAATATTTAGGAATAATACTCGACGATAAGTTTACTTGGCGCCAGCACATCGAGGTAACCACTGCGCGAATTAGAAAACTCATGGGTATTTAAGACACTCCGACATGTCGCTGATTATGAGCCACTACGCACAGTATATTACGCACTGGTTCAGTCAGTGATCGGGTGTTGCATTGGTGTGTGGGGTGGGGCATGCAAAACGCACATGATTCGACTTGAAAGGGCCCAAAGATCTGTGCTTAAAGTAATGACGTTTAGACCTTTTAGATTCCCCACCACAACTTTGTATGACAAGTGTCAAGTTCTCACTGTACGGCAAATGTATGTTTTACATATAGTTACCAAGCAGCATCTTGTCACGCCATTAAATAAGCAAGTTTTAAGTAAGCGTACTATAAAGAACGTTTGCCTATATGTTAAATTAGACACCGCAGCTGCTAGAAGGGAACGCATGTATTTATAATAAAACAAACAGTGCTCTCAATATTAATCCTCTTACAATAAGGGAAACTAATACTAAGTCATGGCTACTGACACAAGAGTACAGTCAAACAGAATCCATTTTAATATAGGTATACATACATTTAAGTTCAGTAAGATCACACATCACCCATGTACTGTACACCTCTCATTAACGTCCATTCATAACTCCACCACACTCCACATAACCACTCATTAAACACACACACTTTACACTTCATACTCACACTTACACAAATGTAGAACGACAATATAAAAATCAATTGTTATCATAATTTTTACTTCTCTTGCTATGTATCTAATAACAATTTTAATAATAAATTTAATTATTTATTTTAATTATGAATGTAACTATTATTTTGCTATTTTAATTATTACCTATGTTTGTCATAAGTAAATTCAAACGATGTATATTTCATAAAATCCAGAACCTATTGTTTGGGAGAAGACACTGGCTCCTGTAACACAGGTTTTTTACCTGGCGCAGGAGTCAGGGCTTTACTTTGTTTGTACATATTTTTTTATGCCAATAAAGAATTTTATATTTTATATTTAGGGACATGATTCTGGATAATGTCACCATTTTATAGGCAACATAGGAGACGAGCGGCAATGAAGAACTTTCCATGATTACGAGTGTTAACTGAGAATCGCCTTCCTGGGACCTAATTCCACTAATTTACAAAGTTTGGTCTCTCGATTGTGTGTTTTTCACACATTTTGTTTAACAAAACACAAAATATCGTCAGGCTTGTATTCTCTGAAGGGTAGGACAGAGGTGTATAGATCGCACACTATAGAGTTATAGACCATAGAAATTTTTATAATTTAATCGATACAGGGCCCTGAGCTATTGCTAATAAGCAACGGAGACCTGTTGGATACCACCATCAATATGGTGGTATCCAACAGCTCAAATAAACCAGATCAGCAATTCACCATACTTGTAGGTATATCCGTGATTTGAGGGTAAGATAAAGAACAAATACATCCTGTTTTCTTTCTGAAATCAACATAAAGTGAGCAGTTTCATGTCATATCACCTGTTTTTATTACCGCCATAAAAATAGTGACTGTTGATAAAATATATTTAGGTGACCTACTAGCGGAGACCTCCGGCTTTGTCTGTAGTACTGCAGATTTTTCACTATATGTACATTTCATCACACTTCTATGTTGTTTTTGGTATTGAATCGAGCGAGAGGATGATTAGTGTTATCTAAGCTTTAATAGCTCAGGATCTTTGTATTTCAGTGGTCTATGTGTGGTGATTACCTATACAAAAATACCAGCAATTTAAGAAACCGCTTCAATTTGTACGTAGAATATTTAACATAAAGTAATATTATGTACAGTGCAGTGCAGTGCTATGCTACAGTGTTCCAAAATTGTTTGTCTTTTGTGAGTGCGCATTCTATTTTTAGACATTTCGGGGTTCAAGTGATGGACTCAGGTAGCGGTAAGCTATAACCCAACCCAACATTTCTTTGGGTTCGGGGAATCCAAGTGGGATGTTATTGTATTCTATTAACTGCGACTTACTACGTCGACTACCGCAAGCCGCGTTAAAGAATTGCGTTCCAAAAAGCCAGAAACGGATAGTAACGAGATCTCGGACGAAGATATTGGCAACAACAACGTGTAACATAGCATGGCAGTGACATAGAAAAGCGTCGAGGAAGCAGTTTAACTCCGCCAAGAGATTCACCATTCAAGATCCGGCGAAGCTGGACCTGAACGCAACCTGGCGGCGTCGTTTTTAGAAGATACCCTAAACTAAACAAATAAAACACTAAAAGACCCATAGATAAATATAACCCATCCCTCCACTATTCCAATGCTTACTCAAGGATGAATATCCGGTACGGCTCTAATAATCCTTCCATATCCTAAGGGCACGTCTTCCTTAATTACTGCGCCCCCCGGTCTACTCTTTCATATGCAATGGTCTCTGTAGTCCCATGAAACATGAGGCTCCAGGGGCTAGTGTGAATCTTTGGGTTCATTCGAGCAATCGAGTCTGGTCAACAACCACGCTGGGGTCGGTGCATTTCATTTATTCATTCATACATAAAGTACCAACCTTGTCCTGCGACACAACAAAACAGCTCATTCCGAATGCATACAAACCATTCGCAATTGATTGACATTCATGAGCCGCTGCAGGTCCCCATGGACACGCCGTGAAGGATTCTAAACGTCCTCATATCCCATGGGGTGTTAAGAAAAATGCTTGCTACCTTTTGTGACTTGGAGTTGAAAGCAAATTGAGTGCCAATGCGGATAGACGCCGCTAAAACATAAAGTTGAATTATTAATTCACTGATTTATGACACTGATTAATTCTGCTAGCTATCACTTTGTTGTGTAATAAAATGGTCATATGTATTGTAATGGTAAGCGTTTAGTTTAATCGATTTATATAAATGTATAATAATAAGTGTAAAACTCTAGAATACAATAAATACAATGAATATTTCCATAATATTTAATTAAGTGACAGCTAACACCTGTCAGTTTCCTCCAGTGAATTAATAATTCAATTTTAGGTAACCTTAACTCAAGTGTTATTAATTTAAAAAGATAATCACAATAAAATATTTGTTTCATGTTATTGGTACATTAATAGTAAGTAGTGAGAGTCACCAGTGCCTACTGACATCTACAATACCAGAGACATCGTAGTTGCCTTGCCATCCTAGGAAAACAGCTTACATGTATTATTGTCTCATGATGTGCCTGAAATTACACCGGCATCAGCACCCATCCCTTCAACTACTCTTTCAAAAAGAAGCCGGTATTGGGGACTCCCGGTACAGTTGGCGCGTTCACAAGTTGATCTACGGAAAGAAACGGTTACATGTTTACCTGTTTATTTTTGTGTGATAAGTGAACACGGGATAATTTTACCCGCAGCGATCGGTACCGACTTGTCATTACAGGGAACCCGCTTGTTTATTCAAGTAAGTATCTATCACAGTCCTAGTAGTCCATTTACTATAGACTACATGTTTTCACGGCAATCGACAAAGCCGTTTGGGAACAGAGGGGTCTTTTTAAAATAGCCTATTTATTACTTCAGATTCCTTTAAATCTTAGATGTAGTTAGCCATTTATAGGTAGGTAGCCTTAAACTGCTGTTGACTTTTTAGTTCTCTATGAATGAATGAATGAATGATATGCACCGACCCCAGCGTGGTTGTACAAGACTCGATTGCTCGAATGAACCCAAAGATTCACCCTAGCCCCTGAAGCCTCATGTTTCATGAGACTACAGAGACCATTGTATATCAAAGAGTAGACCGGGGGGCGCGATAATGGTAGGGAAGACGTGCCCTTGGGATATGGAAGGATTATTAGAGCCGTACCGGATATTCATCCTTGAGCAAGCATTGGAATAGTGGAGAGACGGGTGATATTTATCTATGGGAGGGCTCAGGTCCAGCTGCTTTCTCGACTCTTTTCTCTGTGTCACTGCTATGCTGTGTTCGTTGCTGATTCCAAAGTCTTCGTGTGAGGTCTCACTACTATCCTGTTCAGATTTTTAGTAAATTTCGATAGCAGCTTTCTTAATCTTATAAGGACTATTTTTTTTTTAGGTTTTTGTATTTTAATTGTTTAATGTTTTTTTTATTGTTTTATTTTTATTAGGCACTAAATTTATATTGTTTCTTAATTTTGTTTTTCGTTCATTATCCTGCATTTTCATTTTCATGTATCCAAACATCAGGCATCTAGCCGCGGAAGGGGCCCTGGTGACCTGTAATACAGGTTTTTATATAAACCTACCACAGGCTCCAGTCTCTCACAAAGTTAGTTCCTTGTTCGTGCCTTACTGTCAAAGTTTAGAATTAATTATCTAGTTGATGAAATCCTGACACGCAGTAAGACATTCCCGACACGTTGTCTATATTAAAAGTACAACACCCTTTGCTTCAACGAATTTATGACCTGGCTAACACGCTGCTAATAAATGCTAATATTAATATATATAATACTAGCTTCTGCCCGCGACTTCTTTCGCGTGGAAGTCGTACTCGTTCCACAGGTTTTTAAAGCAGTCGTCGGACCACTAAGCTATTGGCTTTGTTGAAAGTTGACTAAAATAGCCGTTCTTAAATATGTCTTGATTGAGTGCTTAGCTCCATAAAGATATAGCGTGGTGATAATCATTTAAAAGGTTAAATCTGTAACTATCTGCAATGTTCTAACCGTTTCGCTCGTCTATTTACAATTTGCTGTAAACCATAGAGGTATACAAACATAAATGGTAAAGCAATATTGCTCATCCCCCATAGTAAATAGCGTGATAATATAATTACGAGAGCCTACCTGCTGACCAGACTTATAGGGAATATCATATGCAAACTTCGAGACTTCGAGACTCTATCCGCTAGAATTTGCGTGAATTCTGTTTTATGAGGTTATTCTTGGTGATATTCTTTCCGACTTGCAAGACAAACATTGTGATAGCTCAGCTAATATGCTGAATATCAAAAAAAATATAGAGCTTAGGTATAGCACTTAGGAATAATGTAGCTTTCTACCAATGAAAACATTTTTAGAATTGGATC
The DNA here is from genome assembly GCA_963921375.1 of Tiliacea citrago. Classification (NCBI taxonomy): domain Eukaryota; kingdom Metazoa; phylum Arthropoda; class Insecta; order Lepidoptera; family Noctuidae; genus Tiliacea; species Tiliacea citrago. Next base: position 25,503,624 of record OY992783.1, read on the forward strand.
ATTAGTTCCAGAGATTACCTCCTACAAACAAACATACACACAAATTTTACTGTCGTGATGTGGGAATATTTAGTCTGTTTTTGTGTCTTAGTATGATTTTAGTTTGTATGTTTGTTGGTCTGGGTTGGAACCTAATACCTACACCACGGTAAGTTTCAGCTGTTTCTACTGGGACACCACTGCTTTTTGTGCACTGCATTCAGCAGTCCGAGTTCCATCTGAATCGGACTAATGGAATTCGGATCTAGAGCACCTCATACATAGTACTACGGCTAATTCGGACCAACATTTCTAAGATTCGTATCGGATTCCCTTCGGATGCAGCATTGCGCAAACGCTCTAGGTACCTTTTCATGAAATCATAATTATAAGGTTATGAAAGAAACATAATTATATAACATCACGCATGTAATCCCCGTAGGGTTAGGCAGAGAGTATCTTTACCTACATATACATCGCCAGTTATGTTTAATAGGGGGCGTGCCTGTAGCTATCAACCGGGCAGAAATCCAGACTCCGGGCTGAGAAATTCCTGATGGAATAACCCAATAACACTTTGCCCGACCTGAGAATAGAACCCAAGACCTCAAGCTCAGCAGTAGCTCGTGCGTCCCCTAGACCAACGAGGCAGTAGTAAGAAACCTATGTCATTTTGCTCTTAAATACTCTAGGCTTATTTACCTGATACTGTATCATATAGTAACTTGGATACAAAACATATACAAATGGATGTTGAACATCACATTTATAGGATAAGAAATGGCTGACGGAAATTATGTTTGCTCCCATTTCAGATTGAAAGCATAAAATATTATACAGTTTAGTATATTACAAAATACAGTGCTTTGAGCTTAAAGTATTATTCACAGAGCTAGGAATCACCGCGTCTGGAGACGGCAGTAGACTTATAAGGACCCAATAACGACAAAACCTGGTCGGGCGGTAATTTGTATGAAAATGAATGGTTTTTTTTTGGGAAGCTTCGTCGAGTCTTCTCGTCGCGTATTCCACAGAGCCTAAAGACGAAGGTCTTCAATCAGTGCGTGCGGCCTGTTATGTCTTACGGAGCCGAAACGTGGACACTCACGGTAAGGCTGGTCCATAAATTCAAGGTCGCTCAGCGAGCTATGGAACGGGCTATGCTTGGAGTCTCTCTGAGGGATTGAATCCGGAACGAGGTGATCCGGCGGAGAACCAACATAGCCCACAGAATAAGCAACCTGAAGTGGCAAGGGCATATTAGCCGTAGACCCGATGACCGTTGGGGTAGACGTGTTCTTGAGTGGAGACCGCGAATCGCCAAACGTAAGGTAGGACGCCTTCAGGCTAGGTGGAGCGACGGTCTTCGCAGGGTGGCTGGTGGCAGCTGGATGAGAGTTGCAGAGAATCGAGCAGAATGGCGTGCAATTGGAGAGGCCTATGTCCAGCAGTGGAATGCTATAGGCTGATGATGATGATGAATGGTTTATCCACACGGACCACATTTGACCGTCAAAATCAACCGTGTGGGCGATACCGACAACATCAAGGTCACGTCGCAGCCACAGCGCTACCACCACCGAGACCGCGGACTAGCGGCCGGTGACATCGCAAACACAACGATCTGTCTGTCTGTCTGTGAACACAGCTCAACCACATCACAACTACTAGCGGCAACGCTACTGCAAGAAGCTGCAGTGACACTATTCATCCGTAACCACTGCTTGTCCACATTTTGTTGTTCCGATGTGGCGTGGTTGTGATCTAAGGTGTGCACGCATGGTGGCTGTGACTTTGACATTGTCTTGATGACTATTGACTTTGACTATTGACTTTGACTATTGACTTTGACTATTGACTTTGACTATTGACTTTGACTATTGACTTTGACTATTGATTTTGACTATTGACTTTGACTTTGACTATTGACTTTGACTATTGACTTTGACTATTGAATTTGACTTCGACTTTGACTATTGACTTTGACTATTGACTTCGACTATTGACTTTTACTATTGATTTTGACTTTGTCACACGGCCGCAGTGGCGGCTGTCATGAAAAAAAGCGGCCAAGTGAATGTCGGACCACGCGCAATGAAGGGTTCCGTAGTTGAGATGAATTTATCCCAAAACCAAACTTAACATTGTAGTTGAAAACATGTTCTCCGATACATCGATATACGCTACGGTAAATTTTCCAACTGCAAGCAAGCTGTAAGTTTGTTATCCATTTTCGGACTTTTTCCTTTATTTGTGCTATGAGGCCTTGCTTCTTGCCAAATTTCATGATTCTAGGTCAATGGGAAGTATTTATTTGCGAGTGAGAGATATATCGCATAAATCGCCTTATTTTTTATAGCGTTGACTGAGAACCTTGATTTTTTTAGAGCTGCAAAGGACCATAAAGCTACGTAACTGATATTAATTTCAACTTAATAAACTTCACGCTTTTCTGAAAAAAAGGTCTTGACAGACTGACAGACAGACAGACTAGGAAACCGTACCTTTAGTACGAGTAAACAGTGATACGCTTGGTTTATATGAAAAGTGTTGGAACGCCGCCTTTTGCAGAAGCCGCTGAGACGTTCCCGTGCTCTGTGGTAATATTCAACTGATAGCACAACCAAAATCAATAAATCTGCGTAGCCTTTTTCCAACTATTTTGGGGTCGGCTTCCAGTCCTAACCGGATGCAGCTGAATACCAGTATTTTACATGGAGCGACTGCCTATATGACCTCTACAACTCAGTAACTGGGTAAATGATACCCCTGGTTGTCAGACTTTCGGGATTCTGATGACCCGTAACGACTGTCAAAGATCCACGAGCGACAGCCGGGATAAATGGCTTAACTTGCTTTCCGGGGCACGGAGGAGTCCCGGTATGTAAAGATGGTCACCCATCCATGGACCAACCCCGGCAAGCGTAGCTTAACGTGATGGATCGATCCGTGCGGCTGTTATTACTTAGCTACGAGCTCATCTCTGGTACCGGTAGCACAAACATTTGACGTATTATATTGCGTTTTACGAAAACAGGGCTATCGAAACAAACACGTTCCGTTAACTCTACACAAATCTACATCTACCTACAGCATTCCGGACACCATTTTGAACCATGGTGAAGACCATAACGCAATTCTCGTCCGCTCCAAAATAAAAGCCGGCCAAGTGCGTATCGGACCACGCACAATGAAGGGTTCCGTAGTTGGAATGAATTTATCCTAAGAACAAACTTAACATTGTAGTTGAAAAACATGTTCCCTCATAAATTCTAACTGAAAATGTATGCCAGTACTTATACAATATTGAGAGTTTTACCATTATATTTTGAGAACATAGACTTATTATAGGTTTTCCTGTAATTTACAAGTAGAACTATTTTTGTATTTTTTAAAGTTTAAGGTTCAGTAATTTCGAAGATAAGGGGGAGAATAGTCAATTTTCATCTATTTTCTTAAATAATTTTAAAAGTACTTGTTTTAAAACTATAAAAAAATATCTGATATCCTTACAACAACCTTTTTATTTGATATATCACACGGTACAATTTGTAAAACTTTTTGTTTAAATTATCTAATTTGCCTTCTAGAAATTCATACAGTTTACCAAATTTCAAATTATTCGGTCCAGTAGATTCGGAGCAAACTGGCTGTAGACAGACAGACACACGAGTGATCCGGATAAGGGTTCCGTTTTTTTCCTTTTGAGGTACGGAACCCTAAAAAGAAAACTTTTCGAAATTCCAATAAATTAGTTCCTAGTTCGTAACTAGAAATTAAAACTTAATTATGTAAAAGTTACGAGGGGGAAGTAAAGGCGCAATTCCACTGCTGCGCAGGATATGCACAGAAGTTACGCACATTAGCTGCGCGGGTTAATTTGGTTCGCCACCCACACATCTGTAACTACCGTCTCTTCAAATAATTAAGTTCCTCTTGACGTTTCAGATTTTCATGACGATCACTTGACAATCACATGTCGATCGCATGACGATCGCATGACGCGATAACTGTGTTTGAACGTTAATACATGAAATCAAAAGTAAACAAAATAAAATGCCACATATTTGTTATGTATTCTCACACTATAACAATGAGTAACATTCATTAGCACCTTTTATTTTGAATATTTACACCGTTAACACTAATTATCCTGCAAGAACAATTCTCTACCAAAATATGTAACAATGTTATATTATTGGAGTCGTTGCCATGGTGGCCGCTTTGTTGCGATTAGTTTGTTATTTTACCACTTGTCTAGAAGAAACGAGACTCCACGAGACAGGCTCGGCCTAGTGTGGAGTTCATAAACAAAATACTTCCTTTGCAGTTTATAAAAAAAAAAAACTGGTCAAGAGCGAGTCGGACTCGGGGACCGAGGGTTCCGTACGTATATATGATGTTGATGATTTCTGAAAAACTGTGCTATTTAGAGACATCGTTTTATTTTTCCTGTAATCTTTACATAAAAAGATTTTTATCTATGCAAAATGGAACGGGGGTCTCCCTTGTTTGACCGAAAGGAATTTGACAAATTTTCACTTCCCAAAAAATTTCTCGCATAATTTCATTTGCCAAATTATTACTTAGCAAAAAATCTATTCACAAAAAATTGTAACACAAACCTAATGTTTGACAAATGAACGTTTAAACTATAACTTGTTTACCAACTAGTACTTTTAACATTTTTTATTTAGTCAAATATTTCAGTTGGAATAACAGTTTTTACGCAAAATCAAATAATAATATAAATAAGTAATTAACCTAATCTAAATAGTTCAGATCCGGGTAACCTACTAAAAACAATTTATTTTTTCTATTAATGCAAGTCGTTTCTGGCACTCGCCGGCCGCTGCCGCGGCACCGCTCGCTCGGCTCGTGCGTAGGAGGTCACAGTTTTAACCTAACCTAACCTACCCATTTTTTTTTTTTAAAGAAATTAACCTAATCTATATAGTTATGTTCCGGGTAACCTACTAAAAACAATATCTTTTTTTCTATTAATGCAAGTCGTGTCTGGCACTCGCCGGCCGCTACCGCGGCACCGCTCGCTTCGCTCGCTCAAAAACGTTTATTGTCTGAAGATTGTTTGCTGTAATAAATCATTTGATTAAAGACCAAATGCCATAATGACATTATACTTGGTAATATTTTGCCAAGTAAAAATTTGACCAAATGAAAATATGCGTACTAAAATCATTCGAAATATTGCAATGGTATAAAAAAAGGTTGCTAAAATTTGTTTGGTTAATGAAAATTTGGCAAAATCTTTTCGGCAAAACGGCAGGATCCCAAAATTCGGAGATAAGGGGGGAACGGTATTGTTTTTTAAATTTTTCATCAAAAGTCGGAAACAATGTTGCTTAAAAAAAATGTTTAAGAATGTGCAAACAGCGCTCTTTCATCACCCCACTACTCCTAGTAGCCCCACTTCATCATTATCTTTAAATTATTAGGAGAGTAGCTTGGCCGTGCGTCATAGTGGTTGATACCGCCTATATTTTTATCATACTAAGCGAAGCGACAGAAGCGTAGCTTAGCCGTAAGCAGCAATGGAACTACACCTTTAAGATGGAGTTCAAGCGACAAATTATTTTAGTTTTCACTTGTTTGGAAGTTTCCATTATTGAATGTTTTTCCTGTTCCTGGTTCTGTTTAAATTGAATTTTTAGATTAGATTACGTATGATTATAATTTCAGGGACCATGCTGAAATTGAGAGGATAATTAAGCTTTACTGAGATTTTTCAAAGAACATACCGATTTGTAACAAAACCAAGATAGTTGCTGAAGTTTGTCTATCTTCCATCATCTATCTGCCTAGCCTTTTCCCAACTTTGTTGAGGTCGGCTTCCAATCTAACCGGATGCAGCTGCATGGATACCAGTATTCTACATGGAGCGACTGCCTATCTGACCTCTACAACTCAGTAACTGGGTAATAGGTACAACACCCTTTGGTTAGACTGGTTGTCAGACTTTCAAGCTTCTGACCAGAGGCGGCTCGTCATAAAGAGCGCTGGTGCAGTGCACTCCCACGAAAATAGCATAATCTATATTTCTTTATTATAATCCTATACATACATTATTTCTACTATGCCCATACGCATACAATAGCAGTTTACTAGAAAACCATTTCCTACGCGTACATTTGGCGTCAAGTTGTAACGTGTGGAGCGCCAGCGATTGCGCTCCTATGAAACAAATTTCAGTACGATTTCTAGCACTGTATTCAATGAGTGCGAAAGAGAAATATCGACACAGTCCGACGCGTGAAACAGAAGATTTTGTATGAGAAGTTAGCCTAATTTGGAGCGCCGCTCACGCGCGACGTTGCCAAACGGCGCAAGGCGGCCGCGCGCGGGAATGCGATCTATGCCTATGCGCTGTTGCCGATCTTATGTAAACAAACGGTCGGCTCAACTCGGCTGTCAGTAGATTCGCAGTGTTTATTCTAAATAATTATTAAAAATAGTTTGTGCACGACATTTGTATTAAAAATTGAACAATACAGTGTATCTTTTATTAAAAATTGTGAAAAGACTCTCGAAATGCGTATCGAACTGAAAGCTAAGGGACCACCACGTCCCGAAATTGCACTTTCTCAAAAATGTGTTACGAAAAATAAATCTTTTACGCGTGGTTTTAAATCTGAACAATATTTCAAAACACCTTGGTTGTGTGGATGTGAAGAAAACAAAAAATTATTTTGTTTCCCGTGTCTGGTGTTTGGAGCTGGCGCCGGCAGTGGTGGTGAATCTGCATGGACGGAAACGGCCGTGTTGACGATTTAGCGCATCTTTCAATAAAAGTGAAAAAACATTCGCAATCTCGATTTCATATCTTATATGAAGTGCAATTGGCATCTATCGGCCGTCAAGATATTCGTAAGGCGCTCGATTCTGCGTATCGAAAATCTATTAGAGAGTTCAATGAACGCGTTGATGAAAATCGATAAAGATCGCCGAATGGCTTTTCTTTACAAATAAAATAAATGGTAAGTTCTAGTTCTACGTTTCTTTTTTTAGTGAACCCCACAAATAAATGTCACGAGCCGCCTCTGCTTCTGACTATCAGTAACGACTGTCAAACACCTACAAATGACAGCCGGGACCAACGGCTTAACGTGTTTTGCGAGACACGGAGGGGTTTCGATATGTAATGGACGGTCACCCATCCACGAACCGACCGCGGCAAGCGTACCTTAACCTTCAAACGACCCCAGCACCTGTTTTTATTTAGCCACGAGCCTTTACTTAATGCTTTAATTTCATTCAGTTGTTTGGTAAAAGTTAACTTTGCTACCTACAAACTCAATGAACATTTCAACCCCAAAAAGCTACTCAGAATCAAAATAAATCACACACTAGTAAGCACCCGATCACCTTTAAATAAATAAACACCAGTAACACTAGCGAAGTCCAAAATAAAGCAAATAAAAGAGTCAAAAGGCTCGCTTAAATAATGCATACGCGAATATTTTAAAGATTTATCTTTTCAAGTACACGAGTATAGACATCCTAGATATTGAGTCTGGATTATTCTGAGCTGAAAACCCTGTCTAACACGGCGTGAAATGGAATGCCTAAGGCTTAGAATGTCGTAGTACAGACATGTTGAATATAGATGCTGCCTTAGGCCCTAGATTCTTAAGCCCTGGCTTAGATAAGATAAGATATGCCGTGAAAAACTACGGTTTATTCGCCGTATGTAGGAACGGTTGTCAGTGTTGTATGGGTAACTATGGAAGCTTGTTGATGGACACGTTTTTCCTACGGCGCGATTTATACACCGGAACCTTACCGTAAAGAAACCATGCCGTGTACCTTGTATAGACCGGATTTAAGCTTTGGTTTCATGTTTGTTGGAGGTACGGAAAACTAAAAAAAATCTTGCTTGAAGGGTGTCAGTTTGGTGGTATGAGGAACAGGTTGTAAAGTTCACTCATCCACCATAGAAAAGCGAGGATCCTCCGACCAGACGGGTGTTGTGTCTGGTGGGCAACTGCCCGACGGTTGAAGTCTAGACGTTGTATATATGCTAGTTGCGCGGTAAACTCTGCTTGCGCGATGCAGGATTTGCGTGACGTGAGTGTGACGCGTAGTTCGCATGTGGCGATGTTGATGCCGCTACAGTCTTTATGTGCAGGTGTAAAAAGGTGGCCGTATTCACTTTCCAACATGTGGTCGCCGTTTTGATAATATCCTGGACTCTTTGACCTGCGAAGAGAAGATCTTTTACTACGTACCTGTAACATTTTATGTCAATAAATAAAAGAGAGGAATGTGATCTCATAACATAACCACGCCTGTAATCGCCGAAGTGTTAAGCAGAGGTCTAAACACTCACATGTCATCATTGCCATCAACCGGGCATAAATCCAGACTCCGAGCTGTTACTGAGAAATTCCTGATGGAAAAACCCAATAACACTTTGCCCGACCTGGGAATCGAACTCAGGACCTCATGCTCAGAAGTAGTGCTGCACTAGAACAACGAGGCAGTCACTACCTGTATTTTAGAATAGGCAATCTACTCAATTCTCTATAAAACTTATGAAAAGAAAATTCTTTTCTTTTTTCAAATCAATTTGGATTTCGACTTTGATGGTTACAGCTTTAGCACAAAATACTGCCCAGAAATACACTGGAATCGCTACAATCAATTAGATTTTTCCCATTGTTCCTCTGTGTGACCCTGAGGTCCGAAATCAGCAAAACAATTGTGTAAATAGCTTGGCAGAGGTCTAATACACGAGTATTTCTCCAGGGATCGACGGTGCATCGCTATCGAACTGTGCGATTTTAGTGATGGGATATTATCGATTAAAATATCGATGGTATCTGTAGATAACATTGATTGAATAGACACACATAATACAATCACGGCTTGTTTACCCGAAGGTATACCTGTAGTACACCCACATTTCGCCTGTTATGTTTAAGTCCTATGAATTACGATGGGTGCAACCGGAGGATCCAAAAAAATGCAGATTTATTTTAATAAACTAATTTATTACTGTATTACAAAGTATTGAAATTACGACTAATTATACTAGAGTGTCAATTGGTCGATGTCAGATCCAAAAGTGGCGCTCCACGTTTTTATGTTTCTATGGAAAGGTTCGATTGACGTCAATTGGTCACGTTATGCTGGGCTTGCGTTTCGTGCCCGTAGGTGCCGTGTGCAATGTATATGCAGGTATGCCGATGCAGCGGTCTATTAAGGTTGACCATGCGTAACACCTCCCCCCGTAGAACAGCGAGTATCGATGGACTTGTTCAAGATGGTCGCTGGTAGACATCCAGGGTCAATCCTTATTTGGCTTGGGTTGATAGTGCGTGGTGATGGGATTGCATAGACGACTTCAGGGTTGCTGTTGAAGTTTTCTGTGATTTCTCTGGATGCTTTTCTTATGCGCAGCCGACGATAGATTAGAGTGGCGATGAGTGCGCATGTACCGGATAGTGCGAGGTACATGGGTATAGTAGTGTGGTAAATGACGGGATCGGTGGCGTTATCTAAATGTACAGGCAGTTGCGTCGCTATCTCGTTGCTAAGCGTGTGAAGTTTTTGTAGATTTGGCGAATTTAGGATGAGTTTCGGATAATTTTCAGGCCTCGACTCGTTGTATAGGGGCATCCCAATGATCTTCACGACATGTCCTTTGATGTGGTCGTCAGTGTTGGAGATAGTGAAGGCGGGTGTTCTCAGGTTACAGTTGAGGGGGATGATTGCCAAATAGCTGCCTCGTAGGGTCTGGTACTGTTCTTGACCGCAAGACATCTTCACTTTTGTTGGTACAGGAAAACTTAAGGTATAATGCTTGTCGTCCAGGGTTTCCAGGGCTTCGGTGGTGAGAGCTACGGGTGTCAGCTTGCAGCTGGGTTGAAGTTCTTGATGGACTATGAGATGCTGGATACAATCTGGTTTGCTCTGGATTTGTAGGTTGGCTGTTGACTCACAGAGATATATGGAGTTTACCTTCGGACATTCTGTCTCTATGTACCTAGAGTCTGAGCTAGAGAGTGCTACGAAAGGTGAGGGTGGTATAAGAGTTTCGTGGTTTCTGTTAGGAACAAGGGAAAGTTTATACAAATTATATGTGGAGGGAACAACTATCGGGACTTTTATAACTACTACTATCTGCTTATTAGAATAGAAGTAACCTAGTTTAATTATTTCATAAAAATGCCTAATTTCTACGTCAAGGATTTCGTCATTAGCATATAAAATCCTTAATTTACCTAACATATACTTAATTTCATCTAAATTAAATAAAGAGTACGGGGTACTCGACGCACGAATAAATGTTAGGGTGTTCTCTAAACTTCGTAATTCTTCATAAAGATCTTCTACATTATCTCCTAAGATTAACAGATGTTGGGCCAGATGGGCGTATTTAATTAAATCTGTATCCCTATTAGCGTTACTTTCCAAAATTAAGTTTAGTGCTTTACTCATCTTATCTTGGTTTGAAATTATACTATCTATTATTTGAGAGCTACGTGAGATAAATTTACTATTTAAACAGACATGGTTATTAATTTCTAATTCTAATTTATGCTCATTATTACGTAAGGTGTTTATGGCGTTTTCGTATTTAAGTGCATCGGTGTAGTCTAAATTACCAGAAATTGATTTTATTACAGAACCCAAGCCGTCGATAAGGCCTCTTTTACTACGAGTTGATTCAAACATACTAATTTTACTAGTAATTAAATTGATTTTACTATTGAGATGTTTCAGATGGGGGTCGAATAGGAATAAGGTTTTATTGTTAACTAAGGGACTTAATTCAGCCATCTGTGTTTTTACCACTTCAATTTGAAGATGGATATTCTCCAAATCTATATGGCTTAGGAAAGAATGGAAATGGGAAACGATTTTTGCCGCTCCTAATCTGAAGGGAAGTAGTCCTGGTCCATTGTCAAGTGATTCAACTGTTATCTCTTGTCCTTGGGCCGGATGTAGGGTCATCAGCCATAGTATTATCCTGTAACAAAGTGGGATCTTTAGGACTTCGCTTAAGGCGAGATTTTGCTACTGGACCGTATACAGTATCTTGCGTATAACGCGGGGCTAACTTCTGTCGAGACGCCATGGGATTGCGTACAAAGATTTGCTGGTCAGGGGTATAGTCCTTCTCGGGTTCTCTGTCCCTGTTACGGGTTTCAGTCAGTTGTGTCCTGTCATGTAAGGATGTCTGGTTAATAAGGTCGTATACTTGACTCATTCGTTTCCTATGGTCTTGTGAGTACTGTTGCAGTAAGTGTTCAGATAGGTCAATATCTATTGGGTCTCGAGGGTCAAAGTGTCCAGTTATCAAGTCCAAGGGTCTACATTTTGTGAAGCTATGGATCGAACTATTGTACGCTAAGATGGCATAAGGCATAAGATTAACGACTGGTTCATTTCGTCTCTCTAATTTCAATAACCTAAGATGTTCTAAAATGGTAGAATGGAACCTTTCTACTATGCCATTGTCGTTAGGGGAATGCGCTAATATTTTATGGTGAGTAATTTTATGAGTTCGGTTGAATTCTAAGAAAATCTGATTTGTGAATTCAGGGCCTCCGTCCGTGACAATAGTCAATGGGACCCCATGGTGGGTGCAAAATACAAGTAGAGCTTGTACTACACTTAAAGCGGTGCTATCTCTAAGGTGATAAGCTTGTGCATACTTAGAGAAAGCGTCTACAATGGTAAGGAATTTCTCTGTTTGAGCTGTGAACAGGTCTAGATGGATAATTTCAAAAGGTTTACTAGGGGGTGGTACAATGTTAAATCTTTGCTTGATGGGGTGACGGTCGTACTTAGCCTGACCACAGATAATACACTCATTTATGTACTTGGAGATGTGTTCTTTCATCTTGGGCCAGTAGAGTTTAGAAGATAAGGCTAAGTAACATTCAGTGATACCGCGATGATTTGTTTTACCTTCGTGGTATTTCTTTATGATGTCTTGTTGACGCAGGTAGTCTTTAACATTCTCTAATTCAACTTTAGTTAGAACCATGTTCATTGAAGAGCTTTTGAAGTTGTCTTGAATTATGGGGATTATTTTATACATGGCAAGAGGAGGATGGATGATTAAACCGGTTTTGACTTTAGGGTTCACATATTCTTTAACTGCATTAATAACGTCGTTAGTCAGGTTAGACTCAGATAGTTGAATGGTAGTTCGGGTATGCGTTTCAAATGGCTTACTCACTGTCGGTCGTTTTTTAATATCGCCTACAAGTACAAAACAGATTTGTCTACTGAATTTATTCAAGGGTTCGTCTGATATTGGCACTTCTAGAATAGGGGCTTCGTTACTAGTGTGAACAGTTGCTGTGTCAGAGTTGTCGAGCACGTCAGGGTTGTTTGTAGGGGCTGTCAGTGTTTCAGAACCTACTGTTGAATGAGGCTTTTCAGATACATTTACCGCTATAGACATAGCGTCCTCGTTGTTGATTTCAATGCGGGACAATGCGTCGGCGTTAGTGTTCTTTTTGCCTTGCTTGTATACTGTAGTAAAATTGTATTCACTCAACTTAAGTCTCCAACGTGTGAGTCTGGAGCCTGGTTCTTTAAGGCTCATAACCCATTGTAAGGGTTTATGGTCTGTAACTATCTTAAACTTTCTCCCAAACAAGTATGGACGAAAGTATTTAGTAGCCCAAACTATGGCTAATAACTCCTTCTCGATTACACTGTAGTTAATCTCACTGGAGTTTAATGTCCTAGACGCGTATGCTAAGGGCTTATCTTGTCCTATAGGTCCTTGAGAAAGGACAGCTCCTACGGCAAAGTTAGATGCGTCAGTCGTAAGCACAAATTCCTTAGAAAAGTCAGGGTACTGCAGTATAGGGTCGTTAGTCAGTAGTAATTTGCACTTTTCAAAACAGTCGATGTAGTTAGGGTCATTGAAGGTGATCTTAGAACCTTTCTTGAGACATTGCGTCATGGGTTTCGTAATGCGCGCAAAGTCAGGAATAAATTTCCTGTAGTATCCTAACAGGCCTAAAAAGCGTTTGATCTCGGTAGCTGTCTTAGGAATAGGGAATTTCTGGATGGCAATGATCTTATCGGGGTTAGGCTTAATACCGTCCTTACTTATTACGTGACCTAAGTATGAAGTTTCAAGCTTTAAGAATTCCGACTTATCCATCTGGATCTTAAAGTTTGATTCCCTTAACCTCTTGAATACTTTTTCCAAATTTACCATGTGTTCCTGTAGGGAAACACTAAAAACGATTATGTCATCGAGATATACGAGACATATGACATTTTGGAGGTCCCTGAGGACATTATCCATCACGCGTTGAAACGTGGATGGAGAATTTTTGAGACCCATGGGCATGCGTAAAAATTCAAAGTGCCCATGTTCTACATTGAAGGCCGTTTTGTGAATATCGGCTGGGTCCATTTTCACCTGGTAAAATCCACTTGCAAGGTCTAGAGTTGTGAAGTAATGACAGTTACCAAGTTTATCTAAGATGTCATTAATATTGGGGATTGGGTACTTGTCATCGAGGGTTTTCTCGTTGACTTTACGAAAATCAATGACTATGCGCCATTTGGTCTTTCCGGACGCATCAGATTTTTTTTGAACTACCCAGATGGGTGAGCTCCAGGCTGACTGCGAGGGACGAATTATCCCTTGGTCTAACATTTTGCTAATCTGATCCTGAACTTCCTGTCTGTGAACAAAGGGATATCTATAGGTCTTAGTATAGACAGGTAATTCGTCGGTGGTATGAATACTATGCTTTATCTTATTGGTGAAAGTTAGAGGTTCACCATCGATATAGAAAACGTCAGCATATTGTGCACAAAGAGATTCTAAGTTGGCTCGTTCTTCAGGATTCAAATGGTCAGTGCGTAGTCTTGATAATACCTCGGATACGCGATCGCTAGGCTGATAGATAGTCGCGCTTTGCTCGTTAAAAAGTTCCGCGGTAACCGGCTTGTCCATTGAGAAAACTACATCATGTTTAGTTGGATTAATTATTTCTATGATGCCACGGTTACTTTTAACAGAAGTAACACAGTCGCGAATAGTGCAATTGGAAATAGTCTGCTCTGATATTATTACGTCACCATCATGAAGATTAATGGGGACTCTAGCTAATTTGGATGAATTAGCGGGTACTATGTCCTCGTAAAGATTACAATTACGTGAATCATACATTCGCAAGGGATTAGATGAATTACGTGTAACAAGAACCTTATTCTTTAAATCTATATTAGACTCTAACTTTTCTAGTAAGTCTAAGCCTATCAAGCCGTCAAAATAATTGTGGAACTTGTAAATGTATAGGGTAATGTCACAGGTTTCTTTAAATTCCGGGAAGCACGGTATAGTAATGGAATAATTACTACGAGTTGTCGCGTGGATGTTAGTGACTTCGAAAGGCTCATAATTACGGTGGATATGATGATAAAATCTTTCTACAACGTTCGGGCTAATAAAAGATAGGTTCGCACCGGTATCGCACTAATAGTTTAATGGGTGGATTAGCAATCTGAATGAATGGAAGTTGTCTCTGGGTTTGTAAGTTAATCTCTATTTTGGTTTGTCTGATTTCGGGGCTGTATGAAAATCCTGGCCTTCAGCAGACGTTCCTTGGGCAGATATTCCTTCAGGCACATTCTGATGTTCCTCTACGTGCACAGGAACATAATCACTATGAGCTAGTGGCTCATACATAGGCTCGTAATTGTGAGGTACAGGGTAGAACTGGTCGTAATAGTCATTATAGGCATAGTCGGGGTATTCATAATAGTCGTAAAAGTCTACTTCGTTAACATTCATCTCCCGAGTCTTAAAGTAGTTACTGGGAGGTGGATTTCCTTGTTGAGTCCAGTCATGTCCTGTCGAGGGTCCCGGCATAGGTTTAGGAACGAAGTGGCTTACACCACTCATGGGCTTGGGGCCACTATTAATGGGCGTGAAACTAGGCCTTTGTTGAGGCAATCGGAACACGTTGCTCTGGGGCCTATGGTTAGGCGGGGGTGCGCTTAACATTTGTTGGGTCCGCGTGGGACCGCGATTGAAAGGCACTTGGGGTCTCCAAGCTTGCATTGGCCTTGGCGGTTGTGGCTGATAAAAACTTTTGGAGGGACCGGGCTGATTAAACGGCGCTGAAAAAGTGACTGGCTGTGGAGTATGCAAATTAAATGGCTTAATCTGATACGTACTGGGATTAAATGAAGACGTAGACTGCACAGGTCTCCGCTCCGGCAAATGGTCATTACGCTGCTGTAAATACATGGTGTTAATTTCCTCGTGCACAAACTCGAGAGCCTTTTCGATGGTGTCGGGTCGCATGCACCTAATACGCGAGCCTAAAGGTTCTTTTAGGCCACGAACGAATGCCTGTAGGGTTAATTTCTTATATAGTGCTCGTTTGGCCTCGATGGTAGTGGATATGGACTCATGCAAGGTCACATACGTCATAATTGTACTAAATAAAGTTTGGCACTTTTCGTAAAATTCCGGTGGTGATAAATTCCTTTGCGTTAACAGGGCCAAATCATTGTATAAAGCGGTCTCGTCCCGCTGGTCCGAGAAGTTATTAATCAGGGCGCTTCTAATACCCTGCCAGGTTTCGGGAATGCCGTTTGAATTTATCGTGCGGGCGGCATTTCCGGTAACTTTATTAAGTATGCCGTTCAACAAGGATAAATTACTTAGTTCGTAACCTGGCTCCGCCTTAATAAACTGCGCGACAAGTTGGTCACATAAACGTACAAACCGCGTGAGCACGTTCGGGTTCCCGTCGAATTCGGGTACGAGGCGTAGGGCCTTGTAAACTTGATCTACCAAATCGGTACTCATTTTGTTAGTTAAATTATTCTCTATAATTAAGTAAGATTCTACCCTTTCACTATCTTCTAATTTAGTATCTAAATTCCTATTCGCATCGATTTGCGAGTTCCTATCAGAAATACTCGACTTAGGAGTCCGTGATATACGTGGGTGAAAAATTTTGAAAGTTTAATAGAAACACTTGAGGAAATTAACACAAAGGAAACACAGGGGAAAAAAAAGGAAATTACACGAAGGATACTAAAATATAGGAAGGCGAGCAACTCTAGTAGATCTAGGTACTTACCAAATCTGCATCTCTCTGTGGTATCGATATTCGGATACTCCTCCGTAGCCGCACACCCGTAGGTTCGAATAGCCCGTTGTCGGTGATCGATTCACTGAATTTACTGGACTATCCTACCGACTGCGCCAATTACGATGGGTGCAACCGGAGGATCCAAAAAAATGCAGATTTATTTTAATAAACTAATTTATTACTGTATTACAAAGTATTGAAATTACGACTAATTATACTAGAGTGTCAATTGGTCGATGTCAGATCCAAAAGTGGCGCTCCACGTTTTTATGTTTCTATGGAAAGGTTCGATTGACGTCAATTGGTCACGTTATGCTGGGCTTGCGTTTCGTGCCCGTAGGTGCCGTGTGCAATGTATATGCAGGTATCGGCATACCTGCATATGGTCTACGCATGGTCAACCTTAATAGACCGCTGCATCGGCATGCAGCGGTCTATTAAGGTTGACCATGCGTAACATATGTAATAAGGGGCGAGCCTATTGCCATCAACAGTGCACAAATGCAGACTCCGGGCTGCTACTGAGAAATTTCAGATAGAAAAACCCAATAACACTTTACCCGACCTGGGAATGGTGTTATTATTTATTAAGCCACACATACAGGTAATGATAGTTGTTGCACAGTCGCTGGGTAGTAATACAATCACTGAACTGTCATTCAATGTATCTACTGGACAATCACTAAATAGCTTATTATTTCAGCAAGCCACGAGAATTTTGTGTACAGACGCCAGCAGGTCAAGCTACCCGAAACGGTCAAATTTTCCTAATCAACCTTGAACCTTATGCTTTAACGATAAAGTTGAAAATCTTTAAAGAAATTTGACAGATTGTAGTAGCTTGTTGTGCTGGCGTCTGTACAACGCGAGGAGAAAGAGAAAAAAAGGTTTTCTGCGGTTTTGAATGCAAAGTCTGTGTTATAAGTTAAATTTTAAAGTCATCAAGTCAAAATCAGTTATTAGAAAACAAAAAACAAAAGGTCAAGTTGTTGATATCGACACCTAGATGCTGCACATCACTATTATCCCCTTGTCTGCACTGCGACGATTCTTTTCAAGCATTCAGGTAATAGACTAATGTTTATAGGAACAAAGGATTAATCTAGAACGGTTTGGAACTATCTAGGCATTGTGCAGCGATACGTCTCGTAGAGAAAATTGGTAAATCAATATACTAGAGGGCCATTTTCTTTTGATAGGAAGATGACATTAGTTTGATGACGTCTTGGAAACAATAGTTATATATACAGGTTGGAATTTTGTAATGCCACCTGGAGGGAAAGTACTCTTAATACTGCAGATAGAAAGTTTTACTCAAAGGAAACATTCCTTTATTTTTGAATAGAAAGCAAACTGCATTCAAAGATTTTCGAAAATTCTCTTCTCCCACACCCGGGAATCGAACCGGCTAAAATCTGAAAAAATTATACCCTGTACTTTTATTGCATCGATCGTTAGGGTCAATTATAAGGATGAAATCTCTCTAACAAACATGATAAATTAAATGAAAGGAAAACCAGGAAATCTGAAGTTACAAATTCAATGAGTCAAGTTAAAGCTCTTTAACTAACATCCATCTTTTGTAATGCAGACTCCTTTGCGACATACTCGTAGCTGCGTGTATGAGGTAATTTAAATATGGAATGTTAGATTAAAATTTGAAAATTAGATTGTCATAGTTGTTATTCACATTTGATTGTTTTTACAACTCATTTCACATTTTGTCTCACGGTGAAAATGGCTTATCAAGAACAGTTTGATTTAATGGAAGCTTATTTTTTAAATAACAAAAACGTGAATCTAGCTCTGCGGTGGTATGGAGAGAGATATCAAGACCGACAGGCACCAACTCGGTTCGTATTGAAAAGAATGGTAGAAAATTTAAAGAATACGGGTGGTTTCAAGACGAGACGGCAAACTATTCAGCAAAACTATTTCGATTTTGAACTAGATGTTTTAACATACTTTGAATCATTTCCAAAGGCTTCAAGTAGAGATGCTGCCGATGAATTAGGAACAACCCACACTCGCGTACTTAAAGTGCTGAAAAAGTATAAGTATAAATGCTATCGTGAAGGTCGGTTGGTGCAAAAATTGCATATTGGGGATCGTGACAGACGATTACAATTTTGTGAAAACATGCTTGGAGAAATTGACCGAAACCCTAATTTTTTGAGTAACATTTTATGGTCTGACGAAACCAACTTCAGCAATAATGGCATGTACAATCGCCGCAATAACCATTATTGGTCTCGAGTGAATCCTGTTCGTGTTCATGAAACTAACAATCAAGTAAGATTTTCTTTCAACGTTTGGTGCGGAATTATGAGAAATAATGTAGTGTTAGTCCACGTATACGAAGGTCATTTAAACACTGTCAAGTATATTGAAATACTGGATCTCTTAAGAAACGAGTTAAATGGTTTCCCCGAGGAAGAGCGAAACCAAATAATTCTACAGCAAGATGGTGCTCCAGCACATAACAGCAGAATCACTACTGCCTACATTAATAACCATTTTAATACCTGGATTGGTACAAACGGCACAATCAGATGGCCTGCGAGATCGCCAGATCTCACCCCATTAGATTTTTTTTTGTGGGGATATGTAAAAAATCAAATTTACATGAAATCTTATGTGAATGACAACGAGTTGAGAGTTGAAGTTCAGAATACGATTTATAATATTCACCACAACACTTTATTAAAGGTTACTAGAAATGAATTGAAATTTGTGTATCCAAGAGAATGGAGCCCATTTCGAGCAACTAATTAGTTTACCATTTTTTGTAAATAATTAAATTAATTTAAGATTTCCTGGTTTTCCTTTAATTTAATTTATCATGTTTGTTAGAGAGATTTCATCCTTATAATTGACCCTAACGATCGACGCAATAAAAGTACAGGGTATAATTTTTTCAGATTTTAGCCGGTTCGATTCCCGGGTGTGGGAGAAGAGAATTTTCGAAAATCTTTGAATGCATTTTGCTTTCTATTCAAAAATAAAGGAATGTTTCCTTTGATTAAAATTTTCTATCTGCAGTATTAAGAGTACTTTCCCTCCAGGTGGCATTATAAAATTCCACCCTGTATACATGTAGTCACAACTTATTTTCATGGAGGTAGGCAGTAACTACAGAACGCCATCTGCTAGGATCCTTACATACTTTTTGCTTCGTTTACGTTCATACATCTGGTTATACACGCACACCGGTTGCGAGTACTACGCACCTGACACTGGACAATAATATCATCAACCATGACCTGAACCAGGGCTGGAACCGAGAGACCACCGCCGCCAATCGCCTCCGCGATGACACAGCGGTGCTCCGCCCAAGCCGGGCAAACCTCCATCGTATGCTCCACCGTGTCCTCGGGGCGATCCACACTATGGTAACACCTGGGCATTTCCTCAGCCTTATCCTGAATAGGAACTTCCCGAAACAACCATGTACGGTGAGGACCTGCATCAGGCGGTAGGTGAGGAAGTCGTGACGCCTCTCCAGCCATTCCTCAAAGAGGGAACTTACAATTGTGTGTTACTCACAATTGTGGGACAATAATTATCATCCTGTGATCTTATTCCAGTACTCAGTCTAGTGATAACAAGTGCAACTGCTGAGCCACCAGAGTTCGATTCCCAGGTTGGGCAAAGTGTTATTGGGTGTTTTAATGAGAAATTTGTCAGTTCCAGTTCGGGGTCTGGATTTGAAAATATAGGCCTGATTTATAGTTATGTTACAAGGCGATACTAAGAGAAGGGGAAGACCAACAATACGATGGATGGACTGGTTTAAAGATTATTTGGCTAGAAAAACCGGCCAAGTGCGAGTCGGACTCGCGCACGAAGGGTTCCGTACCATTATCTATAAAAATCACGTTTGTTGTATGGGAGCCCCCCCTTAAATATTTGTTTTATTTTAATTTAATTATTTCTTTTTAAAGTGAATATAAAACTAAATATTTTGTGAATATCTCAAACGTCTACCTGTTGCCGTTATCAATATCGAGCAAAAACGAGCAAAAAAATCGCGTTTGTTGTATCGGAGCCCCCTTAAATATTTATTTTATTCTGTTTTTTTTTTGTATTTTTTGTTATAGCGGCAACATATATACATCATCTGTGAAAATTTCAGCTGTCTAGATATCACGGTTTATGAGATACAGCCTGGTGACAGACGGACAGACAGACAGACGGCGGAGCCGTAGTAATAGGGTTCCCGTTTTACCCTTTGATAAATGATAAATGATTTATTTCTGTAAGTAGGTTTGTACAAACACTTTTACACGTCAATCATATTTAAAAAAACTAGATGAGGTCGGCGTTTCGTATCCGACTACTCTGAGAAGAAAGGCCGAAACAAACTCAGAGGTCACAGTCTCTTTTTAAAGTCCAGACATAATCTTGGTCAGATCATGTGAAGACCATGTAGATTGGTGCCTGAAATGATCTTTTGACGAAAGAACCACACAGGTTGAGGGGACCTGTCCAGTCAGTGCACGCATTTGTCAGTAGTCGTGCAGCTCAACTAAGAACTTAAGGAGCTCAACGATTCAACGAACAATACCAAAGAAAGAACATTTGGGTAGGCCGCATAAAATCACTCAAACTGCCAGACTATGATAAAAACTAACTGAGAAAAAAAAGAAAAATGAACAATGACCCACATAGTCTTCACATTTACAATACTTAAAACAATATAATACTTAACAAAGTAAATATTCATGTCATTGTATATATAAAATTAATCAATGTCAATGCGTATATAAAATACGGATATAATCTTGGTCAGATCATTTGAGAACCATGTAGATTGGTGTCTGACATGGTCTTTTGACGAAAGAACCACACAGATTTGAGTGGACCTGTCCAGTCAGTGCACGCATTTGTCAGTTATCGTGCAGCTCAACTCAAAACTTAAGGAGCTCAGCGATTCGAACAATACCAAAGAAAGGACAATTGGTTAGGCCGCATAAAGTACTCAAACTGCCAGACCTGCATTAGAATTTTTTTTGATTGAGAATAAAAATAAAAAACAATTCACATAGTCCTCACATTCATAATAATTAAAATAATATAATACTTTACAAAGTAAATATTCATGTCATAGTTTAGGTATTTAAAAATTTCAATCAAAAAAATAATATAACAAGTTGGCAAAAAAAATCAAATCAAGATTCACTGTAAATTGGAGCAGCTCGATCCCAAGCCTTTTTGTCCTCAATAAAGTCTTTAACAGTATAAAATGCTTTCTGGCACAGTTTCCGTTTTATAAAACATTTGAATTTATTAAGGCTTTTTTTATTTGGATACGGAACCCTAAAAAGGGTAACTACCGAGATGACGAATGATATGGCAAAGGCACGCAGCGCTGACACCAAATAAATTAAGATAAGGGCAGGATAATGATCGTGATCATTAAGATACAGGGTAATAGGTGACACTCGTACAGAGAAGGAGCGACCAGTGATAACCACGCTTGCTTACCGCGTGTGGAGGTTTTCGACTTAACAGGTGTTCTCACGATAATTTCCACACAAAACCGAAAAACAGTTAATAAGAAAATTTTACAATTGTTAAACTGTAATTTAATCGTTCAAGGATTTCTTAATTTCAATTCTTGGCAGTAGTCGGTGCCAAGAATTGAATATAACTTCGAAAATGCACTTAAGTCGCTATTATTATAATGTAGGTGCGATCTCACTGAGTTTTCTTACAATTGCTTTAACTTCACTAGTTAAAAAAGCATTAAGCATGTTATTTAAAACAATTAAATATTTTCATGTAATTTAAAAACAGCTTAAACGAAAAAGCTACAATTATTAAATAAAAATATTAACCCTAAAGTTATTAAAATATCGTAAAAATTACGACGGAAAAATTCGAGTCTTTCCCGCGTACCCCGAACGCGTTTCACTGTACCTTCGTAATTAGTTCCGTCAGTGTACCATGTGTTGATTTATTTGATTTACTTATTTAAAAAATAAATCTTTAACCGATTCTGTAATGATCGATATATCGTATGTACTTATTTAAAAAAGAAAAACGGAACCCTGCTTCCCTTACTACCCACCATCTTTGTCACTTTACTTCTTGTGTGTACTTTAACGGATAAGAAAGTGTAGCCTTCCTAGTGATTTTTAATTGTCTAATAATAATCTATTTTTATTAATGATCTATTATTATGAATGTGAGGACTATGTGCATTGTTTTTTTTATTTTTATTCTCTTAGTTTTAAATTTTTAATGTTGGTCTGGCAGTTTGAGTACTTTATGCGGCCTAACCAAATGTTCTTTCTTTGGTATTGTTCGTCGAATCGCTTAGCTCCTTAAGTTTTGAGTTGAGCTGCACGATAACTGACAAATGCGTGCACTGACTGGACAGGTCCACTCAAATCTGTGTGGTTCTTTCGTCAAAAGATCATTTCAGGCACCAATCTACATGGTCTTCACATGATCTGACCAAGATTATGTCTGGACTTTAAAAGAGACTGTGAGTTTGTTTCGGCCTTTCTTCTCAGACTAGTCGGATACGAAACGCCGACCACATCTAGTTTTTTTTTTTAAATATGATTGACGTGTAAAAGTGTTTGTACAAACCTACTTACAGAAATAAATAATTTATCATGTATACATTATAAAAGCCCATAACTCGTTCTATTGAAGTGCATATGTGCATAACCTCGGTTTCCTATACCATGCGCTGTTATTATGGTCGGGTGTCATATAGTATAATTATGTCTTTTACATCATTATTCTGTTGTAATTCCATGTCGGATGTTTAACTAATATTTAGTAACTACGTCACCTGCAGGATAGTTTAGTAATCTAGGGTTAAAAACTTAAGTCCGGGTTCACATTCTCCAGAAAACTTCTACCACTCAGATAAATTCATAATTAAATGGATAAAAAACACAGGCATGTCATGGCGACTGCTGACAGAAGTGAAAACTTAAAACTATGCATAGCTACAGTAATACTGCAGTGCTATTCTGTAAATATCTCACCGTGAAAACTTAGGTGAAGGGACCTGGAAGTGAGCATCAATAGTGTCCATCCCTAGCATCAATGGAATGACAGCTCACATCACCTGAGTTTTCACGGTGACATTTTTACAGAATAGACCGGCTGGTAAAGTGTTAACATTAGCATGTCGGTGAAGTGAACCCATAAGTTTTTCTTCTACCAAAAATCGTTCAACGCGCCTAAAGAAGTTTTTACTTCAAAAATTTAATGTGTGGACTTATCTAACAACAAATACCTACATACACAAATAAATTGACACAACTATCTATTTTCAAAAGTAAAGAAATACTTAAACTTAAGTTCAGTAATCACTGTTAACATCAAAGTATATCAAACCACCAAATAGTCAATACTAATGGTGGTTTGATATTTTGATGTACTACTACAATTACCCCACCATATTTAAGGCTAAAACACACGCGCTATCGCGGGCGCGACATGCACCGACAAAGCAATTGTCTTTGTCGGTGTCTGTCGCGCCCGCGATATCGCGTGAGTGTGTAAGAGCCTTAAGCCTTTTTAGGATTACGTCGTCTACAAGGAACCCTTATAGTTTCGACATGTCCGTCTGTCTGTCCCTGGCTTAGCTCAGAGACTCTTACTCTACTACTACTGGTACTAGACAGCCGTCATTTGGCATTACACAATTACGCCGACTAAGTAGTCAAATAAAATTAAAAAAAAAAAAATGTAGGGGTATCTCCCTTGCACGTCGAGTGGGCATGATATTTTTTTGGTGTATCGTTGGATAGGCCGTTGAAAATATTACGGTTCTGTGAAAACCATTTTTCGATTCAGAGCTCCGTTTGCTTTTTTGTTAGAGTCAAGTACCCCCCTCTCTCGCCAGCTAAATGGTTGTTTTTAGACATGTGAAAAAATTCATGACGGTAGTATAAATACCGAAATTAAAAGGAAAACTATCACAGCTAAGTAGGCTTTATAAGTTAATGTGTAATAGTCGACCAACTTACATTGGCAGTTGGAGAATTGACCGTGACGTGTATCGATGTATTTTTTTGGGTTAAATTCATTCCAACTATGGAACCCTTCATTGTGCGTGCCCCGACACGTACTTGGCCTGTTTGTAACCATACAATTACCATCGAACACCCGTCAAAGTTGTCCCAGGAATTATTTAACAAAGACCTACAAAGGAGTCACATTCAATTATTTCAAGCTACAAATTACAGACTGGGCTACTTTCAGTTAAAAGCGAAAAGTCAACACGTTTAGGCCCTGTCCCACCGCCCGGCGAGGAAGCTATAAATGATTTTCTCGCTAAAGAAACGTATAAAAAACTTTTTACAAAAAATAAATCAACCGACTACCATTTTTCACTTTGTAGTGTTTTTTTTGGTAGTCGGTTGATTTGTTTTTTGAATAAAGTTTTTTATTTTTCACTTTTTAGTGGGTCAGTTTGTAATTTATCTAATTAACAATAGCTTAATGTCAAATGCTCATCACCTTTTACAACATATTGGTATTCCCGATGCAGGGGCGTTAATTGTTGAGGAGTTCTCCTGGTAAGAACCAGGAGAACTGATGGTGACTTTACCATATGCATTTTGACGACCATAAATTGCTTATAAACCATATTAAAGTGCCTAATCGCAACGGTAAAATACTTATTATTATGTAGCTCCGGTGGCCATCAGTGGTCTTCATCATGAGTTCCACTTCACCAAATGGTGCTTTCCGAGAGCAAATGCACGAGTTACTATAAAAAATACTCAAATCGCTATAGGTATGCCTATAAAATTTGAGGATTTCCCTCGATTTCCATGGGATCCCCTCATCAGATTCTGATTTGGTGGCAATGGGACCACCTCGGGGGCATACCCTTCCAAACAAAAAAAAGAATTTTCAAAATCCGTCCACAATAGACGGAGTAATCGGTGAACAACATAAAAAAAAAACAAACAAACATACAGCCGAACATATAACCTCCTCCTTGTTGGAAGTCGGTTAAAAATATTGTAAATAGACGGGATCTACAATGTTTTAAATCAATAGTCAAACACAAACATCTCATCTTCATTCATGAACTTGACTCCACAAACAAACAAACACACACACGCACACTCTCTCCCACATCACACCATCACACACATTTCATGATAATTATCTAAAAAAAAGTTCCTTTTGTTTTCTTTTCACAATTTTCTTTTTTTTAATAAGGCTCCCAAACTAGAGTTATTTCTGAACTTGGGAGTACTGACTCCCAAGTCACAGGTACCTACTCACTACCGCAGCATTTTGTTTAAATAAAAATATTGTTCATTTTTCATTTTCATTTTCATTTTTTTCACTACTTCTGTATGTCGTATGTAGATGTAATGTCTGTAACAATGTTGTCACTTTGTTTTATAAATAAGTTTTTTTTTTTTTTATAGCAGCGATCAACTATAAATCTTTGTCACATGTTCGCTGACTGTCCACACTGCCGACGAGTAGTTATTTTTCGCAACGACAAGAGCTATTAAATAGAGAGCTCGCTCAGCGACGCTCGCTTTGCGGGCTCGCTGAGAAACTAGCAGCTAGTCTCTCAGCGAGTGTTTAGCGTTTAGTATTGCAAACGATTAGCGAGAAGCGAGTAGAGCTTGTTACTAGCTCAGCTCGCTTCTCGTTTATCGCCTGCGATGGCACAGGTGCCGTAGTTTAAAAATTCAAGGGATCGGGGGCTTGACAGTTAAGTGACGTGTCATTATAGTACGGATTTATAGAATGTCACTGTTTATAGGCGGGGAGATAGTGTAAAAGTTTCTGTCTGTCGAAGCCAATTGTTTATTTTTTTATTATTGTGTTTAGTCTTATAAAGTGACTTTTTATTTTAAATAGAATAGGCGAAATACCGATAAAATAATGCCGCCAATATTTTGATTTAAGACTGTAATATCAAAATATTATACTTATTATTGAAATCTAGAAACGTACCTCTACAAAAAACTACCTAGGTAAGTCTTTCAAAATGATCTTAATGTAAAGATACATGGAAAGCTACACTGCATGGCATGCTCCAGTAAAACTTAAAATAATTTATCTTTGAAAACAACAGATTTACTCCTCAAATAGCAATACCTGATAGAGATTTTATCTTAAAGCGCAAATAGTTTTTTGGCAAAACATTAAACCAAAAAATCGCATTCAAAAAAAGCTGCTACAACCAGAGTTATTTTTTTCAAAAATTACGAATTTATACAGCGGTTACGTTTTTATACACATATCAGTGTCCGAGGCATGTGGCCTGTCAGCTCAATTTGCATAACAAATTGTTGGACTCATCGATACTAGTACAGTCAGCGCGTAAATCTGCACAGGCTTGTGCAAAATGTTTTTCGTAGGGCAGATGTTACCCTGTTTTTTTAGTCACTGTTAATCTTTACATTATTATTATTATTCATGATAAAATGGCTTAGGTAATACATTTTGCTAGCTATTTTAATATATATATAAATTCGTAGGTAAATATTCCCATTGCCAAACATAAATTAATAGAAATAGTCCATAGCCCTACACTCTCACATCCAAATTACAAACCATTTATTACAAACTATCTCAAATTCCAAACAGATAAAAACCTAAAATGAAATTGTTATCAATTAAATATAAATATACAACAATTCATTAAAAAAACAATCATTTACATTGCCAAAAAATATATATAAAATAACAACTACTAGCGTGCTCCTGGTTCGCATGGGCTCAATACACTGATGCGACGACAAATCAAAACATTGAAACCGTACTATACCTAAGTTAAATACTAATGTATAAAAAAATAAAATATGATTTTGTTGATTGTTCTTATAATTTTATTTGTTGTGTTTTACTAACATAGATCTTAAGCATTTACCAACACAATTATGGATGGTTTTTTTTGTCTGAAATAAACTGATAATATATATACACTTAGACTTCCCGAAATGAACTCTTCACATAATTATGAAAACCACGTGAAAAACCTCTGTGTAGTTTAGAAGAACTTAGCAGTCAAACAGACAGACACGAAAAGCGACTTTAATCTATACATATAATATTATAAAACAGTAATGAGGTGAAAACTATACAAAGATAATATTTAAAAAAAAATTGCAAGGAGGAGTGGAAACAATTCGAAAATACTTACGTTATAACTTACGTTTTTTAGAATTTCTGTCCGTTTGTCTGGATGTATATTGTATATCTAGGATTGGCGCAAAAACGGCTGAGCAGATTAGTATGAAATTTGGCACGCAGATAGTTTATAACCTGGGTTAATATTCTACTACCTTTAATCCCGGTAGTACGTTCCCGTGGGATAAAGTTTAAAGATATCGAAGATACAGTATTCAGTATGTTCCGTGTCATTTGCATGTTGTACAGACGGCTACTCATCAAGCTATACAATTCCAGTATTCGCTAACCTCTCATTGTACGGAAATCCTACACAATGCGAGATCAGCTATATGAAATGTATAGCTTGAAGTGTAGCCGTGTGTACATAGTTTCAAGAAACAAACGTTGTTATTTCTGTATCTGACAGTACCTGTATGAATATATTATTGCGTGTAACCTCGATAGCTGGCGCTAAACAATGTGGTGCTATTGTGCCTGAGCACCCTAAGCTAGGAGCGAGTGCTCTAGTAATATTATCATGTCTTTATGGAGAGGTCTTTGTTAGAAAGGGCTGGTTACACATTAGGCTGGTAACTACAAACATAATAGTCCTCCAGACTGAATTTTAGCGGAGACTAGACAAGTAGACATCGACGCGGGAGATATTATATCTATCTATATATCGGGAGATATAGTGCACAAGCGTGTGCGCAGACGGACATAACTACACTCTTTTCCCTCACTCTTATTCCGATGGGGACTGTGTCATGTAATTTTGATGGTCGAAAAGGGCTGATTCTCAGCCTGGTTAGAATAACTGACTTTTGATTTTGATTTTGACGGCAATCGCCATAACCGGAGAGACCACGCGCTGGAGCAACGGCTTTAGGAAAAAAAAAATAAGAATTGATTTTAGTCGCCCCTTCCAAAAGGTAGTGTGTCGTATTTAGAAGAATGGCCAAGAAACTCCACCGTTACTCTTTTAAAATGTTCTACAATATTTTTTATAGGTACGTTAATATATGTGAAGATGATGCATCTAGAATAAAATTGAATAGTAATTTTATTACACAACATGAAAAAAAAAAAATGAAGCAATGACAGATAAATTAAATATGTGATAGATACATGGTGCTCACATATTTCCAAAAATTGTAAAAATATACGTTTTCCTAAAAAAAAATAAGGTAATAGGTCAGTGCGCGTCAAATTCCAGACTCCGGGCTGTTACTAAGAAATTCTTAATGGAAAAACCCAATAACAGTTTATAAATGAGGCAGTTTGCAACTACTTACATACATATAGTATACATGCCATACCTATTAACGTACCAGTGCTGTGAGGAAACCGTCATGACTTAGAACCAACAATTCGAAGACATGTGACATCCACCAACCCACACTGGACCCACTTGGTAAATTATGGCCCACTCCGTCTCGGCCAGAGGAACCCTGTATCCCAGCTGTTAGAACGTTATCGCAAAATTATAATAATGCGTCTCATTAGAAAACTTCCGTTTAAAGGTTCCCTGTGGTGCCGGACGCAAAGAATAGCACCAGCCTATTTCTTCCTGTGGGTGTCGTAAAAGGCGACTAAGGGACTTACTAGAGAATGGGCGGCAGCGTTCTCCATGCATTTTTACACCATACTGCAATCGCAACCCCCCTCCTTTTGGGGGAAGCCTATGTCCAGCAGTGGACTTCCGGCTGAACTGATAATGATGACTAGAAAACTTTACACAGGCGCGAACCCCAAAAATTGCTCACAGTAAATCTTCAAATCGATTAAAAAGCCATAAAATATGGCTTTCAAAATTAGCATTTAGTAATCTTTAATTTAAGAGTCAATTAAAATTTATATCCATTTAAAAACGTATAAATTCGACTGATAGCTAAACGATCTGTTATAAATAGCATTGGGAATAAAAAACAGACTCCCCTCGCTATATTTTACGTAGCATCTGTTTGGGGCATGGCAGTGTCTCCGGCCAAGTTCGAGAGTGTTACTGGATAGTTGACTAGGGCCGATAAAGTACTTTCGAAATGAAATGAAATTGATTATTCTGTAAATAGGATATCGGAATCACTTTTAGAAAAATAAGCTAGATGGAGTCGAAATTTCTCATCTGACTACCCCTGAGAAGACATGGCGAAACAATCTCAGGGGTCCAAGTCTCTTTTAAAGCCCAGACATAATCTTGGGCAGATCCATGTGAGTACCATGTGGTCTGAAATGGTCTTTTGAGGAAAGAATCACACATGTTTGAGTGGACCTGTCCAATGAGTGCAAGCATTTGTCAGTAATCGTGTAGCTCAACTCAGGACTTTAGGAGCACTTTGGGCTTCTACGAAAAAAGAGCTCAACACCCAGAGTTTTTTTTTTGAGTACGCAAGTAGGCTGTTTAAAGCAATACTCATTTATAAGTCTTATGAATGGTTGATTGTATAGATTTATAGCGAGATGTAACGTTTTAATTTACAATTTTTTGTTACATATACCTATTCCTAATACTTAGTGGTTCTTATTATAGACGCGTAATTACCTAATTACGCGTCTATAATGAAAAATCACCATGAAAAGTCTTAGTTTTTATTATTTACTAGCTGTTCCCCGCGACTTTGTCTGCGATCCAGGATGAAAAGCCTATGTCCTTACCCAGGTCATGTTCTATCTGTGTGCCAAATTTCATCCAAATCCGTTGCCGTTTTATCGTGAAAGCGTAATAAACATACAAACTCACTTTCAATATTACTCGTAGTTAGGATTTTTCAAACTAATGAAAAAAAGTACAATAACTTGGCCCATTTCTATTTTCAAAAAGATAATAACTCATTACAATATTAGATAAACGTCATACAAATAAGATTAATTCTTTAACAAATTGTAAATATTTAATTTTGGTGGCCATAAATCTGCGATGGGGTGACATAATAACTTATAATAATAATATGTAATGCGTACCTGTGACACACAGGGGTGTAGAACTGGGCACTTAATTATTTTTTATTTAAATAGACGGTATTAACTTTGGCTGTAGCTAGCAATACCAAGTTACATTCAAGATATTAATTAGTAACTGCCGGTTTTGAATTTTTGAAACAAAAATATTTATTATTGAGATTGAGATTACTTTGTTATATGTAACTTTAATTTTAATGTATTATATAAACATAAACCTTCCGGGATATATTCTCTAAATGATGGTGAAAACAGCATCAAAATCCGTTGCGTGGTTTAGAAGAACAACGCGGTCACACAGACAGACACGAAAAACGACCATAATCTAAATATTTATAGTATAGATTATACAATTAAAAGAGACACATGATAGGCAGTGAAAATCAAATAGCAAGAATAGCTTAAGAGTCTGACAACAGGTTTACCGCTGTCACTGTCAGATTGCATACAAAAGAAAGAGATGCGCGATGACACAACGTAGATATGGCGTATAAATGCAAATAAAATCGTATAAAATTTGATATTAACTAATTCATAAAAAATAATCCATCACCGGATGCAGTTTGGCATTTGCAATTTTATGGTATACTTTTAAATATAATTATAACTGTTACCGAAGGGATAAACTGCTTTTAAAAATAATTAAGAGTTGTCTTTGAAGATTTTTTGATGTATGAAATTATATTTAATTATGTTTTGAATTCTATCATCGTATGAAGAATGACTTATCATACTGTTTTTGTATTGGAAAAAATATTTACGGTTTAAGAGATACACTGCTTTAAAAAACCACCTTACGGCGGAGATTAAGCTGGCGCGATTTAGCCGCCTTAAGTAGGTACAGTTCTGTATATTATGCATGATAATGCACGTCCACATACTGCCAGAGTCGTTGCAAACACATTTGCCGCAGCTAATAATAATGACCTACCATGGCCTGCTCAATCGCCAGACTTGAATCCCATTGAGCACGCATGGGATATGCTTCAAAGAAGAGCTCTTACAAAATTGGATGCCGTACACACAAAAGAAAACTTCGTAACGTTTTCACAGCAACGCTACTAAACTTATTTGAATCATATTTGGCGGTTTTTAAACCGGTAAACGATTTACTCGTCACGCAGGCAGAGTTGTTAACATAACTAGTATTTAAAATTCCAAAAACTACACTTAAAATCTCGTTAAGCTCCTCAAACTGTCCGTCAGTATGTCACGCATGTAACGGTGCCGTTAATAAGGAGTTTGCCCATAAATCATGGCCCGGGCATAATTAAATGTTAAATCACTTTTATTCACACGGTAAATCAGTCCGGCAGTTTTATTTAACACGGTACTGTCTATATTCATGCCCGTTTTTTTTTATATAAATAAAATTAATTTTAAACAGGGGGTCGTAAAAATGTATGTCAGTTTAAGGCGGAAATTTCTTAAAATGGTCAAAAAGCTGGTTTTTTAAAGCAGTGTATCTCTAAAACTGTAAATATTTTTTCCAATACAAAAACAGTATGATATTTTTAAGTCTTTTGTGCATACGGTGATGGAGCTCAAAACATAATTTAACACATCAAAAAAATCTTCAAAGACAACTCCTAATTATTTTTAAAAGCAGTTTATCCCTTCGTTAACAGTTATAATTATAATTAAAAGTATACCATCAAATTGCAAATGCCAAACTGCATCCGGTGATGGATTATTTTTTATTAATTAGTTAATATCTAATTTTATACGATTTTATTTTTGCATTTTTACGCCATACGTTGTGTCATCGCGCATCTCTTTCTTTTGTATGCAATCTGACAGTGACAGCGGTTTACCTGTTGTCAGCCTCTTAACTTGTTAAAATAGGGAAAAATCTAGGCATAAGCTAGGCTTGGGGAAATGCTTACGCAGATAATGCCTATTCAAAATAGTTTGTCCCTACCTGATTAATTAATTAATAGTTTTTATGATGATTAGTGTTTGTAGAGAGTGATGGCCCAGTGGTAACACGAGTTGTAGGTCGTGGGTTCGAACCCTGGCAGGCACTTTACTTTGTGTAAATTATATCCTCACCACTGCTCTCAACGCGGTGAAGGAAAACATCGTTAGGAAACCGGTATGTCCTAAAACCAAAAATACGAAGACATGTGACATCTACCAACCCGTATTGGGCCCACTCCCTCTCGAAGAGAGGAGGCCTGTGTCCCAGCAGTGGGAACATTATAGGCTGATCATGCTCATGATCATGCTAATAAAAAAAAATACTCCTGTAAACTGATAGTGTTCTTCTGTAATTTTTTCTTAAAATACAAAAGCGTTTTTCTCGTTTCATGCAGTTACAATAATTGAAGACTCATATCGTGTTGGTGATATTTTTTAACATTAAGTTAGGTAACTTTTTGAAAAACTTACATTGAAAACATATCAGGAGGTTTGGACCCCACAACCTTGAGCTTAAAAATCGATTCGGAAACGGGTCATCGCAAAAAAATATTATTATCTTAAAACCCTACAGTTTCAAACAAACCACAATAACAATATCAACCCACAGAAACTATCGTTTGTCTAAATATCCGTCTTGCTAGCTCACAACTTCATAATTACGGATACTCCAGGATATTCTGAGTATCCGGGAATGTTTCGAGAATTCCGAGTCAGTACCGCCGTTGTTATTGGTAAGCGAAGAGTCGGGTAAGTCAATAATTCGTTACTTTGTTATGATTGAAAATCAGCCGGCCAGTTAGGAAGTTTGAACTATCTCGGTAAGGCTAGGTTTACATGAAGAGATTGTGAAATCTATACACATTATAAATTACAGATGTTTGTCGTGTCAGTCTGTATGACCGCATTGTTCTTAGAAACTACGCAACGGGTCTTGATATGGTTTTCACCATCATTTGCACACAACACACATGCAGACACACACACACACTCTCACACACACAGTCATACACACACACACACACACACACCATCAATCACTGGCTATTGTACCACGTTGACAACCTTTACTATGTGGTATAATGGAGGGCCTGGCGTTCTAAAATACAGGCCTAGGCTTAGTTTAGACTCCAGGAGGTCTACTCCGAACATAAATCCAAAGTATCAGCCGATTCCAGACTACGGCTGACGATGGCTGAATACGGTGAAAGAAAAAAAATTACAGTCAAAGAAATAAGACAAAGTCAAACATGTAACTTGAAGTCGGATAAGGATTTAAAGTCAAAAAAGGAAACTTTGGAAGTCAAGAAACGGCCGAACATTCGGCCTTCCTCCCACAAATCAAAAATTCTTCTCCAAATACCTGTCAACTTAATATGTATAACTAGTATAAGATGTGGAGATAAATAAACATAATTTTATTTTTTATTATTTAGTGAATTTATTCCAGAACCTTTATGTAGGTATATGATATTATATGAATATTAAACTTAACATAAGAAATCTAGATTACGTCAAGTCGTTAAAATCGTGGGAGACAGGGGTGGGTCGCTAGTATTTTTTATACATAAGTATAAAAAAGTACCTTAACCATTAACGTAATGGTACACCATTACGTTAACATAACACAACATCACGCCTGTAATCCCTGATGGGCTAGGCAGAGACACCCACATGTCGCCAGTTAAGTTTAAGTCCCGTGTAATAGGGGGAGAGCCTATTGCCATCAACCGGCCACAAATCCAGACCTGGCGACTATTGAGAAAATTCTGATGGAAAATCCCAATAACACTGCCCGACCTGGAAATCGAACCCACAACCACTTGCTCAGCAGCAGCATTTACGACCACTAGACGAAGGAGGCAGTCAGCAGTATCAATTGGTCACAAAAACCAGATAAAATGGCAAAATATCATTTTTTGTTATGCTTCTTATTGTCACTTGTTCTACTAAGAAGGTACGTACTGTCGTACTCCGCGCTTCTCCTCTGTGCGTTAATAATATATGTGCGCATAAGCGAACAGCCGAAGTGGTGAAATCTCTGCCAGCGTCTGTGTTCCCTTCCACATATAACCTGTCTGCCTTCAAAGCAAGAGTGAACAGGCATCTTCTGGGCACGCTCGTTCTATCACAGACCTCATCCATCGCTTTCCATATGCTGTGATCGAGGCCCATTCAGCAATAAAAAAATAAGCTTTAAGATTTTCTTATCTATTCAATATTATAACAATTTTGTCTACGTGGCAATACTCTCTGACCGTTTAAGACTTTGTTTTCTACTAACATTGCCCGATGATGTCGGCATGTAAGCCTGTTTACCAATTATCGTGACCCAATATTCGAAGTTAGAGGTCTGTTACGTCAAACAAAGAGTAATTGCTACAATAGGGCTAATAACCAAAAAATGTGGCGGCTACTAGAAAGTGAAGGGCTAATGGGCAATGGCATTGACTCATTGAGGTACTGAAATAACGTACATAGCATCACACCTGTACTCCTCGAAGGGTTAGGCAGAGGTGAATCTATAAGGTGTTTAAAAATTAACTTTACAAAGTTTAAGGAGTGCTTTAGGCCATCGAACTGAATAACTTTTACTATATGGGACCAACTTTGAAATTGAGAAAAAAAAATCTGCCTTTCCATACTAAAGTTTCTGCTGTTCTAAATTGTATGGGACAGCTGTTTTTTTTTCCCGATTTCTAAGTCAGTTCCATTGTATTGTTGGTTTACCTACCCTGAGACGTGTCTCACCAAGCTAAAACGCCTAAACTAGGCTTATTGTTGTGTCCAACAGATTGCTTCAGTGCAGAAAGCGAGAAAAAAAAAACCGGCCAAGTGCGAGTCGGACTCGCGTACGAAGGGTTCCGTACCATTATCTATAAAAAACCGGCCAAGTGCGTGTCGGACCACGCACAATGAAGGGTTCCGTAGTTAGGATGAATTTATCCCTAAAACAAACTTAACATTGTATTTGAAAAACATGTTCTCCCATACATCGATATACGCCACGGTCAATTTTCCAACTGAAAATTTAAGTTTGTAATCGCAAAAAATGTTTTTATGTGATAAAACTACAAATTTAAAATTTTCGGACTTTTTCCTTTGCTTGTGCTGTGAGAACTTGCTTCTGCCCAAATTTCATGATTCTAGGTCAACGGGAAGTACCCTAAGAGAAAAATAAATATAATAGGTTTTGATTTATTTGCGAGTATCGAAATATGTCACAATAATGTCGCTTATATCGCCGTATTTTTTTATTGCGTAGACTTGGAAGCTTGATTTTTTTAGAGCGTTAAAGGACCATAGACTTACGTATTTGATATTAATTTAAACTTGATACCTCTACGCGTTCCTGAGAAAAATGGTCTTGACAGACTGACAGACAGACAGACAAACATACAGACAGACAGACAGACAGACAGACGGACATCGAAGTGATCCTATAAGAGTTCCGTTTTTTCCTTTTGAGGTACGGAACCCTAAGAACCCTAAAATGGCAAAAAAATCACGTTTGTTGTATGGGAGCCCTTAAATATTTGTTTTATTTTAATTTAATTATTTATTTTTAAAGTGAATATAATATAACTAAATACGTTGTGAATATTTCAAGCGTCTACCTGTTGCCGTTATCAATATCGAGCAAAAACGAAAAAAAAAATCACTTTTGTTGTATGGAAGCCCCCTTAAATATATTTTTTTTTGTATTTGTTGTATAGCGGCAACAGAAATACATCATCTGTGAAAATTTCAACTGTCTAGCTATCACGGTTCATGAGATATAGCCTGGTGACAGACGGACAGACAGACAGACAGACGGCAGAGCCTTAGTAATAGGGTTCCCGTTTTACCCTTTGGGTACGGAACCCTAAAAATATCAAAAGTAATACACAGACACAGGTTGTGTTCACAGTGGTAGATATACTAAAATGATACATAATTGTTTGTACAAAAGTTAATAGGCTATAAAAATCAATATACACAAAAATATAAACCCTGTCTCTTAAACTAGGAGGCCTGTATCTTCTAGGATGGTGTTCGGCCAGATGACTGTGTAAATTAAGTTGTAACTTGTACCCTTTTAGAGTGAAATAGTGCCGATCTATCATTACATAGTGAATAAGGAATAACAGTAGCTGTTCAACACACAATGACAATGAATGTACAAAATACAATGAATGTGTAAGGGTGTATCCTTACACATTCATTGTATTTTGTTTTTCAATATATTTTCACAAATGTTTTTTAACAGTGCCGCCCTCTCAGCGTCATTCGAACACCAAAGATCCTCGAGTACCTATCTGTTTTCATTGAGAGCGAATTTCACCAATGAAACTGATAGCAATCACACATCTATAAACCGCGCCCAAGAGGTGTCATCATTGTTTTGGAATATTGACAATATCAGCTCTTGAACGCGGTTAGAAGTGTCACGTAGAAGTCAAGTCTCTGTCGGTGTGAGGGAAACGCGCGGGCAGGGTGCACTTGCATTTGACTCGCCGAATAAATATAAATTTTTTGGCCTAGAATTGGGGTTATAAGCGTAAGCTTTACATAGCTTAAAAAAAAAAAAAAAGGTTCTAAAGTAAAGTATAGCGATTACAGGTACGAATTATAAAATTCCAATTCGATTTTAACCAAATAACTAGAAAAGTTTTTTTAAATTGAAGTAATTATACATTGGGCACATAATGAATTCTGTATTATCATTTTCCGGCTCTCCGCCATTAGAGAATGATGGGTAGACGGATGACAATCATATTCGTAAGGGATGTGCGTGCCCAATGTATAAATCAACCTGCCTAGCCTTTTCACAACTATGTTGGGGTCGGCTTCCAGTCTAACCGGATGCAGCTGAATATCAGTATTGTACATGGAGCGACTGCCTATCTGCCGTCCACAACCCAGTAACTGAGTAACACGATAACCCTTGGTAAGACTGGTTGTCAGACTTTCGGGCTTCTGACGATCCGTAACGATAGTCAAAGATCTACGAATGACAGCCGGGACCAACGGGTTAACGTGCTTTCCGAGGCACGGAGGAGTCTCGGTCACTCATCCACGGACCAACCCCGGCAAGCGTGGCTTACACTGATGGATGGACCCGAGCAGCTGTTATTACTTAGCCACGAGCTCCTCCATCCATTGCCAACCGACCATAAGCAAGCCATTGCTATTTTAAGTGTGTTACACAACTAACCCGCTGGTCTCTCTATGCACAAATAAGCAAGCTTACATTTATCTCAGCCCGAAATCCTTTACACGTGGGCTAAAACATTATCCAATTCATAATAGGAGGTAATTGGAGAACAGCGGTGACCCAGTGATAACGGGCCCGACTTATATGTCGTAGCCCCGTAGGTCGTGGGTTCGTACCCAAGCAAGCACATAACACTGTGTAATTTAATTTAATTCATCGCCACTGCTCTTAAAACGGTAAAGGAGAACATAGCACGGAAACCGGTATGTAGAGATGAACCATCCACCAACCCGCAGGCCCGCGTGGTAGATTATGGGCCACTCCCTCTCACCGCCTGTGTCCCAGCAGTGGGAACGTTATAGGCTGATTATACTAGGAGTTAATGAACATACACAAACACACCCTCCCACACACATACATTAATTACCTTAAGTCAATTTTATGATGTTACTTATTATCAGAGATCGGAATAGGTAGGTAGAGTATATTTATCTAAACTTAGGAAGTAAGTAACTTAGAGTGGATAATACCTCCCCTAAAATCCTGGAATAATAATGACGTTTTAATCCCGGGATTTAAAAATTACGAATTATTATTGGGCTTTATTAGATCGTTACAAATTATTGATTTCAAGATCATTTATCGATTTTTTTAGGGCTCCGTGCTAAAATTGTGTCAAATTCAAATGTTTTGTTTTAAGTATATATTATTTAAGTATATTATAAAGGCGAAAGTTTGTGAGTGTGTGTGTGTGTGTGTATGTTTGTTACTTCTTCACGCTCAAACGGCTGGACCAATTTTGATAAAATTTTGTATGGACGTAGCTGACATCCTGGCTTAAGACATAAGCTACTTTTTATTCCGATATTCCCACGGGATTGAGACTTACGCGGGTGAAACCGCGGAGCGCAGCTAGTTTAAAATAAAATTAAGTTGGCTGGTTGGATATTACGTAAATTAAAGCTTGTGCTTCAAGTACATACCTAGATACATTTTGTTGTACAGATATTTGGTTATTCTTTCCCAGGTAATGGTGGCGGT
The DNA here is from genome assembly GCA_963921375.1 of Tiliacea citrago. Classification (NCBI taxonomy): domain Eukaryota; kingdom Metazoa; phylum Arthropoda; class Insecta; order Lepidoptera; family Noctuidae; genus Tiliacea; species Tiliacea citrago. The sequence continues at coordinate 25,541,955 of OY992783.1, forward strand.
TCCTATTGTTTCAAAATATCTTTTGTTACACAAAAAAACGCAAGAACTAGCCAACTATTCAAGAATTTATTTTCCTACATGTAAAACAAAGCACACCCTAAAATCGTTACAAGATTCTTTGAAATAATAATTTGTTACGAATGTATTTAAAGTGCATTTAAAGTCGTCATGTTTATGATTCCCGGATTTTAGAGGAGGTATTATCCACTCTATATTACTTACTTACTAAGTTTATATATACTCTATCTTTTACGATCTCTGCTTATTGACCAAAGTGTGATTGTATGCTTGCAATAATTAATTTCATCGGCATGATTTTAATTAGGTATAATGAATTGATGAATAAATGTAAATTCTACAAACCTTTTGATTATTTGCCTGCGGGTAAACGTGAATGAATAATTAATATTTTAAATGGTAACATTAATAATTACTGTCTTCACAAATACACTGATTAAGGCTCGTACAGACTAGTGCGATATCGCGGGCGCGACGCGACACTAGTAGCAACAATTTATTTGTCGGTGCCTGGCGCGCCCGCGAGATCGCGCGAGTCTGTACGGGCCTTTAATTGGTGGTTTACATAACTTTTATTTAGTAAGTATGTTTGTACAAACAGTTTTACACGTCAATCATATTTTAAAAACTTGATGAGGTCGGCGTATCCTATCTGACTACTCTGAGAAGAAAGGCCGAAACAAAATCATAGGTCACAGTCTTTTTAAAGTCCAGATATAGTCTTGGTCAGATCATTAGATTGGTGTCTGAAATGGTCTTTTGAGTAAAGAACCATACAGATTTGAGTGGACCTATTCAGGTATACATAACACAGGTATATATACAGCCTATAATGTTCCCACTGCTGGGACACAGGCCTCCTCTCTGTGAGAGGGAGTGGGCTGTAATCCACCACGCTTTCCCAGTGCGGGTTGGTAGATGTATAACTGTCTTCGATTTTTTAGTTCTAGGACATGCCGGTTTCCTCACGATGTTTTCCTTCAACGTTTTGAGAGCAGTGGTGATGAAATAATTTACACAAAGTAAATTTCTACAACTGGCTACACCAACGGTACCTACTTCACGTTGCTAATACTATTCTATAATGTTTAAAAAACACTAATAACTTATTTAACTGCAACTGGTATACATCTCTCGCCTACCAATTAAGGGTATCGATAAACCAAACGGTGAGCGTTTGGTTTATCTGCAGTTAACATGGTGTTAATTGGTCAGGTTAAATATAACTGGGAAATGAGTTTGTTGGTTTATATCTTGAACGGTAATTGGTTGCTAAGTATCAAGTTGGAAGACGGTCATTAGTTTAATAGTTACTTTTACAAGTTAGTTTATATTTTGTTAAACACATTGTATGGTGCTGTTGCCGACAAAGAAATAATTACCTGCGGCGTACTTGGGTAACTCACTACTATTAATCACAGTATAAATATTGGCAATGTGGAAACTAGGCTATTGTTGAAATAATTACCTACGCTCTACTGTAGCATTTGGGATGTCGCGTTAGGTGGTCGGGAGTCGCAGGCCGATTCCCGGCCACCGTATGCGCGGGCCAGGACCAGACCCGGGTCGACGGCGCGTTGTGTTCCACGCGCGCCTCAAAGAGAAATCAGCACCAACTGACGGAGTCCGGTAGGGCCAATGCCTGCCAGGGTTGCGAGTTTGTCCGAAAGGGATATCGTGGCCCTGGCACACAGGCAACTAAAGGAACACGGGTGGGTTTTACTCTGTAAAAGTCTGACTCACCCTCCCGCTTCACCCAGAGCGGGAGAAGTTATTTCATAATTTCAACCCCAAAAAAAAAAGGTTGTCTCTCTTAATGTTTTTAAAACGAAAGCTCCAGTTTTGAAGAAGTTGAGTTTAACAGCCGTATATATTATTATAATCGCCGTATATTATAATGTGCCGGACGTAAAGAATAGCTCCACTCTATTTATTCCCGTGGATGTCGTAAAAGGTAACTAAAGGACTTACTAGAGAATGGGCAGCAGCGTTCTCTATGCATTTTAACACCATACTGCAATCGTCAACCCGCCTGCCAAGCGTGGCGATTATGGCAAACCCCTTTGGGGGAGGCCTATGTCCAGCAGTGGACGTCTTTCGGCTGAAATGATGATGGTGATATATAATCGCAATACGTTCGTCGCATTTTTAAATAGATCGCGGCGTCTACTCCTCTCGACACGGCAAACTGACACTGACAGCAGAGCACTGCGACCACCGCTTTAAGGTCTTGTCAATGAGCGTGAGTGTGCCGATTCGAACGTTTACTACGTAGTTTCGTTACTGTCCTTATTTATACTGTGTCCTCCAGAGCGAATTTTAGCCATGGCGACCAGTCTCAGCGGAGACCAGAGGGGCTACTCCGAGCATAAATCTGAAGTATCGGCCGAATGTTCGGTCTTTTCTTTACTACGGCTAACTATTGCTGACTACGGCGAAAAAGTAAATAAAAAGGCAGTCGAAGAGATAAGCCAAAGTCAAAACTGTGACTTGAAGTCGGGTAAGGACTCAAAGTCAAAAAAATAAACTATGGAAGTTATAAAAAGGCCGAGCATTCGGCCGATACTTCGGTTTAGTGCTTCGGAGTAGACCCCCAGGCTTCGACGCGGGAGATAATTTATAGTGTAATACTCGTATAAGTGTTTGCGCAGACACAGGTGAATTTCTCTCTTCCATCACTCTCATAGTCCGATTGGACCGTTACCGTTACCCACTAATATTAGCAATGTCTTTCATTTTGACAATTCGAAAAAATGCATTGCGTGATTTACCCAATACTCAATACTTCATTGCATACATACATTTATTGCAAATATTCGCTTTAGAACAAACGTGGACAGCAAAAGAAAGATAGGTAGAGATGAGGACTTATCGTTTATCTTATACCTAACCTATTAAAAAAAAACTATTTTGTGTATTTTACATAAGTTTGTATTTTATAGGTATAAGTTTTGGGGATTTATACGTTGTCGAGCAGACGAATTTTTCAAACAGGTTTCAATTTTTCAATTTTGAAGGTTTATTGCTAATCCACTGTTTCATAAGCAGTGGATTAGCAATATCCTTCAAAATTCGTCGAATTGTGATAGAAAGTTTCTTATGCAATTGGGAATCTGGTAGCAAGTTTAGCGCGGCATGAGGCTTCTGCGAGACACATGTCGTGAGTTCCATTCCCGGACGGTTAAAATATTTGTATGGTTTGCAGAAAGTTGTTCCAAATGCGTGTTCGTGCATTTTTGTACATTTCGTGAAAACCGCCCAAGTGAGTGTCAGACCACGCACAATGAAGGGTTCCAATAACAAACTTTTTTTCTTATGTGTCTCGCAAAAGTGATCCCCATATTCAAAATTGATTTTTAAGTATTTACGTAACACGTCCGTATTTGGGTCACAGAAATTGATATGTGTACCAAAAAACTTAATCGGTCAATTAATCCATTAGCTCCTGTCTACTAATAAAAATATTGAAGATAATGCGAGCACGACAAATAGTGGTAATTTTTTAAGACTTTGCTGCACATACTACCAATCAATATGCCTTGCCTTTCCCCAACTATGTTGGGGTCGGCTTCCAGTCTAACCGAATGCAGCTGAATACCAGTATTTTACATGGAGCGACTGCCTGTCTGACTTCCACAACCCAGTAACTGGGTAATACGATACCCCTTTGGTAAGACTGGTTGTCAGACTTTTGGGCTTCTGACGACCCCTAACGACTGTCAAAGATCCTCGAATGACAGCCGGGACCAACGGCTTAACGGGATTTCCGAAACACGGAGGAGTCTCGGTATGTAAAGATGGTCACCCATCCACGGATCAACCCCGGCAAGCGTAGCTTAACCTGATGGATCGATCCGTGCGGCTGTTATTACTTAGCCACGAGCTTATCCACACATAGGTACTACCGACTATTTAAATTAATGTTAATATATTATAAAAACATCACGCTTACACAAAAGACGTGTAGGCTATATACGTGGCTGTGCACGCACATTTCCATTTCTCGAAGTATTTTTTATTTGAACACTTTTTCCTGAACTTGTAGGCTAACAAAGGGGGACTCTATGTGACGGGAATAATAAAAATTGGACATAATTACGAAAGTCCTGAAAGTTTGAACAAAACAAGCTCCTGTTTATCTATATTGCCCTAGTTTATGTCGCGAACTTGTTGTTTTCGTTTTCTCCAATTTGTTTGCACATAAACTGTAAGAGATATTATTATTACTTTTTGTTAATTTACATAATTATTAAAACATGCAACGTGTTTCGTGTGTAAGTGCGCTTATAACTCGAAAACTACTTCGCAGATTACCTAAGGTGTTTTGTTTTTTTTTTTAATTGATATAGATTACTAGCTTTTGCTCGCTGCTACACCCACGTGGATGTCGGATAATATCCTACGGGGGAATAATTCCGTAATACATTTTTTTCATATAACTCACGCCAGTAAAGCTCGAAGTCGGCATGATGTTTTCCGACATCTTCAATAATCATCGTCATATTTCAGCCAATTTACACAAAACCTTAATTAATTATACAGCTTAACCTTCGTCATGAATCACTCCGTCTATTGGTGAAAACCTTATGAAAATCCGTTCGGTAATTTTGAGTTTATCGCGTTCAGACAGCAGACAGACCCGGCGGATTTTGTTTTATAATAATTATTTTGTGATGTTTTGTAGTGAGGTCCTTGTGGATAAGTAATACCAGCCGCACGGATCGTTCGATCAGGTTAAGCTACGCTTGGCGCGGTTGGTCCTAGGATGGGTTACCATCGTTACACACAAGACCCCTCTCCGTGCCTCGGAAAGCACGTTAAGCCGTTGTCTCGGCTGTTATTTGTAGATCTTTGACAGTTGTTACCGATCGTCAGAAGCCCGAAAGTCTGATAACCAGTCTTACCAAGGGTTATCGTGTTATCCAGTAACTGGGTTGTGGATGTCAGATAGGCAGTCGCTCCATGTAAAATACTGGTATTCAGCTGCATCCGGTTAGACTGGAAGCCGACCCTAACATAGTTGGGAAAAAGCTGGGCAAATGATTATGTTCTCTGGCAAAGTTTTATTAATTTATTTTTCTCAAACATGCATTGGAAATTCAAGCATTATTTTGACAACCTACTTCGAGATAAATCGAAATTGCTGTACTTGCCAAATACATGCGAGCAGCGGCCACCAAAAGTTATATGAGAATCCATATTTGTCGTGGTTTAGTGGCCAAATAAATTACATAGTAAACTCGATCTATCGTGTAATTTAAAAATGGAACAATCTTTTACTTCGAAACATGGCAACCAAGGAGGTAACTTATCTTTAAGGTTTTATTTAAATTTCGAACTGGTTTTGCAAATAGAAAGCTGTTTATTAAAAAAAAAACAAATGAACACATTGGCGCGTGGAAAATGATCGTTTTTCGTAATTGAATCTGGAATTTATAAATAAATAATTTACATAGTTTGAATTGCCGCGCATTATTTGAGAGAAGTACTATACAAGCCTTGGCCGCAACCAGGTATTGATGGACGAACTTGAAAATGCGCACATACTTACGTGAGTCCATCAATTGCAGGCCGCTGCAGTAATGTAGTAGTATAAAAAAAGCCTTCATGGAATCCAGTTACGAAACCCCGGTTTCCTTGACGGCCGAAGCCGTACTATTATTGGTTTGATCTGGGTTACTCTTGTGGTAGGTAACATTGCTTCTGCTTGGATTCCCAAAGGAGTTGACTGAGGTTTAGAATTAACACACCTTTCGCTTTCGTCAGTTAAGTTTAATTCTCATGTTTTTATTGTGTGGGTAGGTAGCAGCGTTGCCAGACGTTCCGATTTTGGCGGGACGTCCCGATTTTTTGCCCAAAATTAAATGTCCCGCGCGGGACAGTCTTAGTCCCGCTTTTCGGGGATAGAAAAATAAATAAGTAATGTATTCATTATTTATATTCCTCTGGCGACCAAGCAAACCAGACAGTTATTAACAGTTAGTACAGTTACGTATTTTCATTACATTTTCTATTGTTTAATTAATTTGAATCTAAATAGAAGGACAAGTAGTTTACTACTTATCCTTTTATTTGAGTTTAAACCGAAAACATACACGTAAATAATCAGTTATATTTTTAAATAACTGATTATTTACGTTTTATTATTATGTCCCGGTTTTGACGACAGAATCCCGCTTTTTGGATCAAAAAGTTTCAAAATCCCGGTTTAGCCGAAAAAAAATCTGGCAACGCTGTTATGTAGGTACATACAATAAAGCATAATTATTTATTTAATCTTGATTAGCTTACCTACTCGACTGGAGCCAGAGAAACAGCTAGTCGCCAATAAGAGAGGTGAATGTCCTTAAAACAAAGGCACCACTCATAATACTCACAAGTATGTAGGTACTTTAACATTGAACTGAAATCGTAAGTTCAGTTGACACCTCTCGAGGTCCCTACTCAGACATGTACAGACGAGTCTAATCCTAGTGTGAATCCAACACTTTCGACTCACGAGGCACTATTCAAAGAGATTTGTGACTCAACTGGTACTTTTCATGCCTCGATTGAAGTCTAGGCATAGAAGACTTTCTTTGTAGTACATATCTACGTTAGGTATATTAGCTGTGCCCACGGCTTGGATCGCATGCAACGTAGCTTAGCCAACAGAGAGGGTGTCTATAAATAAAAACAAATAAATACTTGGATTGTATGATTGCTTCTCGAGTGATAAGTCTATAATAGAAAATCGATTCATCATCAGCCGATTAGTGAGGGAAATTAAAAAAAAACGTGTGTGGTCAGGGGAACGAAGATCTTTCTCACGTATGATTTAAGACAAACACACACAGACTTTTGACAGTTGAAACTGACTTTATTTTTCGAAGTTTATTTTAGCTCGTCTAGATTATTTTACCCATCCGTATTAAATTCACACTTTTTCTCTCTCTAGCTCTGTGTGAGAGAGAGAAGGTTGCATGGAGGGGGCAAAACGATTTTTCGTTTCGTGACGATTTCTACCAGTCAACTCCTACCGCAAGCCGCGTTAAAGAACTTCATCCAAAAAATCGACTAAAACTAAAACTTAAACTACATGAGGTATAGTAAAATCCTATTAATCTTTAAATTAGGGTAAACATAAAATGACCTCATCAGTATGCCGTACACGTGTTTAATATTAAAATTTTAAATACACACGCGTTTAATATTACGCTCAATTTCCGCTACAAATTCAGAGCTTTGTAGGAACACTTCAGGATCTCATATTATGCCGTTAATTTCCTAAAACTAGGCCAGTTATTCCCGAGAGCGAAGTAAAAGGAAGTCAAGGATAATAATATCAGGTACCTGTCTGATACACCTTCGTAATTACATAACATCACGCCTGTATTCCCCGAAGGGCTAGGTAGAGGTGTACCTATAGTACACCCACATTTCGCCAGTTATGTTTTAACTCTCATGTAATAGGGGGCGAGCCTATTGCCATCAAAAGGGCACAAATCCAGTCCAGGTGGTGGAACAGCACCACATTTACTCCAAACCGGGAACCGTAGAGAAGCCTTTTGTCAACGGAAGAGTAGACAAAAATGACGTTTCCGTGTAAACCGATGACAGTTTCCTACCGAGAAAGGTAGACTAGACAAGCGATTTCTATTCTACAGTAGAGTAGAAATAGATAGCGTCATGCTGAGCTTGCTGAACAGGTTTTCCTGGCTTCCTAGCATTCGTATTCCATTTAAAGCCTTCCAGGCTAGTCAAGGCAACTCGTGTCCAGGTGGAACGCTTTCAGCAGGTGGAGTGAGGGGTCAGGGTAAGGAAGCACTGTCTCACCACAGCTTCAGTCTTTCTATAGATCGTTCGTCAGTGAGTGTAATACATTGATATAATATTTGAGGATAGTTTTCGTTTGAGTCTATTCTATTTTTAATATTGCAAGCAAAGCTTATGTCGATCATTCTGCCAATGTCTTAAGGTGAATCCGCAGCTGTAGCTCGCGAAATTCAATCAATTCAACATCAACAACATTTATTTTTATTTCGGTCGGTTCATTTCGTTTCGTTTCGTTTTTCGGTTCAACACTCATATCAGTAATTTTTATGGTGTACATAATAAAGAGTATTGTATTCTATTCGATTCATGCAGTAAATACATATATGTTATAGTAGCGAATCATATTATGATCAAGATACCTGACACAGATGCAGGTATGTTTAACCTCGGGCGATCAGCGCCATTGAACCGTTTGATGAGAACTTCTATTGAAAGCCACTCTCGCACCAACCCATACCCTAACTCAATTTCGCAATAATTTTTTGCACATTCTAATTTTAATTCCATCATTCATTATTCTTTGCTAGAACATAAACTTTTTAATGAATGCAATTATTTGTCATAAATGATTATAACTTAATTTAATTTGATTTATTTTACTGTAATATTACTGATTAATTTGATTTTATTGTTATTATAAATTTATTTGATTTTATTATTATTATTAACTGATTTGATTTTATCTTTATGTCTGATAATAGGCAAACTATGTAAGTGCTGTGCACACCTTTAATTGATAGGTTCACTGTAGTCATCTTAAAATAAGATAAAGTTTTCTGTAAGTGCTTTTGTGAATTAGTCGTTGGAGTGCCATAATAAATAAATGGTCTCTGTAGTCCCATGAAAAATGAGGCTTCAGGGACTAGGGTGGATCTTTGGGTTCATTCGAGCAATCGAGTCTGGTTCAACCATGGTGGGGTCGGTGCATTTCATTCATTCAAAAGTTAAATTGAACTACTGCTTGTTGCTCAAAATAATTATGAAATTCCAACAATTTTCTACTACAGTTCAAACGTCCGGTTCTATCGCGGTCATGATGACATGTGACGTCATTATCCACGAATCTGCTTTGTTTACATCTGTTTTTAGCCCCAAATCATATACATGAAATTATTGTTTATGCTTTATTCAAGCAGAAATCGTAATAACTTATTATATTTACCTTAGTGAGATTTCAAGCACTTAGCAAAGGACAGATTTAATTCCAAAAGAAGGAAGAAGAAGGCTCCAAACACGTAAATGTATTGAATATGCTAATTGTGACAAAAAAGTATTTTGTATTTGTATTTTTGTATTTACATTGTATTTTTCGTCACTTCCGGCATCTTCGACGCCTTTTGAGTTTGCGTTCCGTTCCACCAAAGAATCGCAACATAAATTAATTAATTGTGAAACAATAAGTAATCCATTAAAAAATGTAAAAAAAATAGGAATTTCTTTCTTGACTCCTACACAATGTATATTAAAGCTAGCTTTTGCCCGCGGCTTCGCTCGCGTTAATTTAGAATTTGACAATAATTTCGGGTTGTACTCTGAAATTTAAAGTGCTATTAAATACATCCCATAACATAATTTAATCAAAAGACACGTGGCGCCATCTATTATCATAAGAACGTTATTGTTGCTTTCCTCGGGAACAGTACTTTTTTTTTCGAGATAAAAGGTACCCTTTTTTTGGGTGGGAAATTATCAAACAACTTCCCGCTCTGGGAGGGCGTGTCAGACTTTTAATGACTAAAAGCCACTCGTGTTTCTTCATTTGCCTGTGTGCCAGGGCCACGATATCCCTTTCTTACAAACTCGCAACCTTGGCAGGCATTGGCCCTAATGGACCCCGTCACATCGTGCTTTTTTTTTTTTTTTTTGGGTGGGAAATCATCAAATAACTTCTCCCGCTCTGGGCGGAGCGGGAGGGCGTGTCAGACTTTTACTGACTAAAACCCACCCGTGTTCCTTCCGTTGCCTGTGTGCCAGGGCCACGATATCCCTTTCGGACAAACTCGCAACCCCGGCAGGCATTGGTCCTAACGGACCCCGTCAGTTTGTGCTGACATCTCTTTGAGGCGCGCGTGGAACACAACGCGCCGTCGACCCGGGCCTGGTCCTTATCGGACGGCGAGCTACCCATCGCTCACCGTACGCAGGCCCGCGCCTACGGTGGCCGGAAATCGGCTTGTGACTCCCGACGCCCGGGGCGTCTCCTGCGGCGACTAGGGGCATGAGGGCGTGAACCTTGTCTCACCCTCACGCGTTCCGCCTCCTCCTTCGCTAGCATAACTGCTTCGCAGAAGGAGGTGACGGCCTCCCATGCACTCTCGCTCCGAACCATGGCCTGAACCAGGCCCGGACGCGAGAGATCGCCGCCGCCGATCGCCTCCGTGAGGACACGGCGGTGCTCCGCCCAAGCTGGGCAGACCTCCACCGTATGCTCCACCGTGTCCTCCGGGCGATCCACACAGTGGTGACACCCGGGCGTTTCCTCCCGCTTAATCCTAAACAGGAACCTCCCGAAACATCCATGTCCGGTGAGGACCTGCGTCAGGCGGAAGGTGAGGACGCCGTGGCGCCTCTCCAGCCACTCCTCAAAGAGGGGACTTATCGCCACAATTGTGGCGTGCCCAGCGCTGGGTTGCGACAATCGCACTCTCCATGTCGCCATGAGATCCCTCCGGAGCTCCGTCCGCTGTGCCGCAATTTCTTGCGGCAGCGGAGTTATGCCCCGGAGTTTCGCCTCTTCGCGCCACACCCAAATGTGCGCGAGGACTTTCGCCTCCAGATCCCATGACGGCAATCCGGCAAGGACCGTCAATTCGTGCTGACATCTCTTTGAGTCGCGCGTGGAACACAACGCGCCGTCGACCCGGGCCTGGGGGTCTACTCCCTAAGTCCGTTAACGAAGCAACGGGCCCGTCCGACTGTAGTCCGATACGTCGCAGTGAACCCTACTCCCTAATGATTTCGGATTCATCAGTTTCCAACGGAATCATAGACAATCTTCGTGAACGAATGACGCATGACTATACAGTTGCGCAATTTTACCGGTCGATTGCCGGTTTACTTATTTTGTGGTTTTTAGGTTTAAATAAACAAAAATTAATATTTTTCTCGTTCGAAACGACCGCATTTTTTTAACAATATACTTTTTATTATGTCTAAATATATTATATACTTTTTATTATTATTTTATTTAGAAGTTAATAATTCAATTCTATAGAATTGAATTATTTTTGACATTTTTGTTCCGAAACCGGCATTATCCTGTTGATACCTTTGCCTCTTTTGTTTTTTTGATGTCGTATCAACTGACATAACGAGCTGTCAAAACAAGTGTCAAGTTGAACTTTTCGGACGGGCAAAAACGCATCGGGAGTAGGGACAACTATGAAATCGTGTTGTCATTCATGTTTCGTTCGGGTCTGGAACGAATCATCCGTCCGAAGGTGATAAGGAGTAGGAAACGCCCGTAACGAAGGCCGACACAACGGACTTCGTGCTTAGGGAGTAGACCCCCTGGTCCTTATCGGACGGCGAGCTACCCATCGCTCACCGTCCGCAGGCCGCCTACGGTGGCCGGAAATCGGCTTGCGACTCCCGACGCCCAGGGCGTCTCCTGCGGCAACTAGGAGCGTGAGGGCGCGAACCCTGCCTCTCCGTCACGCGTTCCGCCTCCTCCTTTGCGAGGTTTACTGCATCGCAGAAGGAGGTGACGGCCTTCCATGCACTCTCGCTCCGAACCATGGCCTGAACCAGGGCCGGACGCGAGAGATCGCCGGGTAGACCTCCACCGTATGCCCCATCACCGTGTCTTCCGGGTGATCCACATAGTGGTGACACCCGGGCGTTTCCTCCCGCTTTACCCTGAACAGGAACCTCCCGAAACATCCGTGTCCGGTGAGGACCTGTGTCAGGTGGAAGGTGCGGACGCCGTGGCGCCTCTCTAGCCACTCCTCAAAGAGGGGAGGCCTTATCGCCACGACAGTGGCGTGTCCAATGAAAGGTACCCTATGTCCGTTTCTGTACACCTGACAACGTATATGCAAAATTTCAGGATGATCGGTTCAGTGTAGGTATGTATTGGTCTTCAAAACGTATAGTTATGTTAGGATATTACCTATATTGTGATTTTTTAATTATAACTAACAAACTATTTAGTTATATTAGTATGTTAGTTAATTTTGTACAGGAAGTTTATTCAGTGATTATTTTTATCGTATTAATAAATCGAATATCTAATGATATATTTTTTAATAAAAACATTTAAAAATGTAACTTATACGTGTTTAAATTGAAATAAGGGAAATTGAATTACTTCAAAACCAAACACTTTGTACAAAGTACCTACCATAACAATAACGACTTAAATCTTAATCTGTCGCTAATCTCAAATTAACTTGACGACATCCCTTTACCCTTAGTTTAACTTATCGATTTTTACTTAACTATTACATAATCTTAAGTTGCTAACTAAATGTTGATAACGACTGATAAAGACCCGAAACTCTGGACCCCACGGAAGTTACCGGTAATGAAATAAGTTACCCTTTATGTTGGGGGAATGGGGGAATTTGATTTGGGGAAAATCTGGGGTCATTGTTTAAATATGGTTCCGATTTGGGGCTGCTATGTGCGATGATAATTTTTGTTAAAACTGAAGATTTTTTGTTTTCTTTTTGTTTATTTTGCCAAAAACAGTTCTTTACATTTCCTTATAGTCTACATTAATAGCTAGGTTTCCATTTACTAAATAAGACACAAAGGGAAGTACTTTACTTATGAACTCCACACTAGGTCGAGCCTGGCTCGTGGGGTCCTTGGGTTGTATTGCCATATGAAAATGCGCATTACATTAAAGGATTGTTTAAAATTAGAAAACGAAAAAAAATTACTGGTATGTGGTAAGTGAAAATTCCGTTTTTTTTTAATTTGTTTATTAATTATTTCAAAATCAAAATCAAAAGTCATTTATTCAGCACTTTTCGAACGTCAAAAATTACATAAGACAGTCCCCCAAAAACGCCCACCCTTCACCACTTCCTAGTGCTTTAGCTGGAAAGAAGAAGTGGCGCAACAAACTCCCCAGCAGCACAGCTGTCTGTTCAGATATAAAACTTGAATCTATACAATAAAATGTAAAAGAATTTGCATTACGCAACACAACAATAAATTAAATTATTTGCCTTATACCAAAAAAAAAACATAAAAATCGTCGAAAACTATACTCAAGCAGAAATAACGTAAACAGAACGTACCTAAATAAAAGCCTCCAGGCATAATGGGCGTGCCTGCCCACACAAAGCTATTGCTGTAACTCGAAGTCAAAAATGATAAACTAGCACCATCGTAGTAAAATAAAAAACAGTTAATCATTAATAACAATAATAAAACCATGGTCAGCAAGACGACCAGTCACCACAAGCAGCACCCGTTCACGAGCATAACGCAAAGATCAGCCATCACCCCCCTCGACATATTTGAGGGAAGGAGGCAACCCGACCCCTGACGCTACCGCAAGCAGTGACATCTAAGGGAGCATGCCGAACTTGCTGCCGGTTGCTCAGGCAAGAATAATATAATCAATTGTCTAGGTCGCTAGCTAACCACTTATTGCAATACAACTCATAAAAAAAAAACATTTTCATGAGTATATTATGTCACTAATAAATAAAAATAAATTGACTTAGACAGTCAAATAAAAATAAACAATTATATGAACTCATATAACCTGTCAGTAGGTACGCTAATTCTGGAGAAAGAACATGAACATTGTCTTGAGTTAATCACAGCGACCAACTATTCTTATCGTTTAAGTAGTCATTGATAGAATAGTATGCTTTTGAACAAAGATTGGATTTAACTTTAACTTTAAACGCATTAAAAGGCTAATCTAACAAAGAAGAGGGTAGCTTGTTATAAAAAGTTATACCAAGTCCAACAAATGAGTTATGAACCTTATGAAGCCGGTGAAATGGAGCACGTAATTTATCCTTATTTCTGGTGTTAATATTGTGAATATCACTGTTTATAGTGTATGTAAGTGTATATTTTGCCTAACATATAGGTAGGTTTGTGTGAAATAAAATATTTTGATTTTGATTCAAGAATTTTAATGGCGAAAATCCTGCTTCGTTAATCCTCGTTCGTTAGTCCTAATAATTTTATTTAAACTTTATACCGACTGACTTGTTCTTAAATATTAGTTGGCTATTAATAGCACAAAGAACTAATATTAATTACAGGTTAGACAACTTTGACAAATGCATATTATGACGCGACGGGCGGCGGCGGCGCAGCAAGTGGCGCCATCTATTTTTGTTATGAGGTTACTGGAATCACCGAAAAGGTCGGATAAGAGTGACACTGGCTGCTGACAGTCACTAGCAGAGCGTCGTCGCATCGATGGTTACGTAGCGGCTGTCTTCTGATGACAGAAGAGGATGTGGAGGGTGCCGCTGTTGTACCACGTACACGACGAACTGCTATATTCCGGCACAATCCTGATGATATTGAAGCTTCTGAACCACTAATACGATGATCACTTCTGGTAAAGGCTATCCTGCGCTGTTATATATACAAAATGTCCCGGAATTAACGCACAACCTCGTAAGGGGCCATTGTATTCAAAATATAAACCACATTTACTATGGGACAAAACCTGAAATCGCGAAAAAAAATAAGCTGTTCTATACATTTATGTTCGCTTTACTCGTCAAAATGTAGGGAACAGCTGATTTTTTTTTTCGCGATTTCAGGTTTGGTCGCATAGTAAAAGTTTACTGGTCTTGCGAGAATCAAAGAAAAAAAATTTTTTTTTTTTCTTTGCTTCTAAAGTAATGTTTTAAGTAATAAGTCTATTTGACTTGTTCTCAAAGATGAGTGGTTGGATAATTATGGCACAAAGAACTAATATTCACTTCTTTGACATAAAATTACAATAAATTAAATGTTAACATAATATTTTGTCTCTAAAATCTTGAATCCGGTAAATTTTTTCTTAGATACGGCAAGCAAAAATTTCAAATAATTGAATTAATAAATATAAATAGGTACTTAATACAATTGGATTAAATTTATTTTAACAATAATATTATTAACTCTTCTCAAATGGTATTAATAGTTTATCTATTTTATTAATTTATTTCTTACCACAAATTACAGAGAATGTTAGTATAAAGTCTACAGACACAATTTTATAATTAATTTGTGGAAGACTGGTGCGCCTAAACTAAGTTTTTTTCAAAACCTGTATGTCAGGTCACCAAAATTATTTAGTTTAAATTATTAATTTTATATTATTTAGTTAAGACAGTAGGTAACTTTCACACAGAATAATGTAACCCAATCATAACATAAAGGTACACAAAATAATTATCTTTTCTAAAATATTGTGAATTTCGTGGTCTGAATTCGTCGCGATCAGCTGACGTTTTATGGCCGGTTTTTCACTGTTTAATAAGATTATAATACTGTTAAAAACATTACGATATTATTTACAAGTATTTCTAACTTATCTAATCACATAAATTGTTCATAGATTGTCAACTATTTAACAAAACAATATTTCAACTTAAAACGCAAAAGTTTGACCCCTCGTTCGATAGATGGCGTTGTACCATTCGGGCCTGTTTCTGAATCGCGCTATGGTTTCGTTCACACGGAAAGTATAGGTACATGAATTTTTCTAGTTAACTTCGTGCCTCAATCTATTGAGTAAGGAAATTATTGGGCCTTGGTAACTCTTGGCAATGTCCTAAAAGGGCGAATGTATTTTTGAATGGTATAGGTCGTCCCAGGACTGCTCGCCTACTTTGTGAGCGGTCTCGGTGAAGCGATCTATCCTGTCGAAGGTCATGATTATGTTGAGAACTCGTAACCCACATTTTTTGCAGAATGATTAAGGTACATCAAAAATGTTTAAATACAGCGCTAAACCTAAATGGGCCTTTTTAGGGTTCCGTACCCAAAGGGTAAAACGGGAACCCTATAACTAAGGCTCCGCCTTCTGTCTGTCACCAGGCTGTATCTCATGAACCGTGATAGTAAGACAGTTGAAATTTTCACAGATGATGTATTTCTGTTGCCGCTATAACAAGACATACTAAAAAACAGAATAAAATAAATATTTATGGGGCTCCCATACAACAAACGTGATTTTTTTGCTCGAAATTGATAACGGCAACAGGTAGACGCTTGAAATATTCACATAATATTTAGTTATATATTCACTTTAAAAATAAAGAATTAAATTAAAATAAAAGCAATATTTAAGGGGGGCTCCCATACAACAAACGTGATTTTTTTGCCGTCTTTATAGATAATAGTACGGAACCCTTCGTGCGCGAGTCCGACTCGCACTTGGCCGGTTTGGGTTATTCGGACTACGAGGGCGGCACTGAAAATTTCGGGAATCAAGGAAGTGACACAACATTACTATTTTAAATATATTTATTGCTTTTCGAAGTATTCTCCGCGAAATTTGACACATTTTTCCATACGATGGAACCAATCATTGAAGCAACCATTCCATTCGGAAGTTGGGGTCTCCAAAATGGCCGTTTTGTAGGCGTCCACAGCTTCTTCAGGTGATGAAAATCTCTGTCCACGCAATTTATTCTTTATTTTAGGGAAAGTATAGAAATCATTAGGGCTTAGGTCGGGGCTGTACGGCGGATGGTCTAATAATTCTATGTTTTCTTGCTCTAAAAACTCTTTTGTTCTGTGCGCGGTGTGAGAACTCGCATTGTCGTGATGGAGGATGATGCGGCGGTTGCAGTTCTCTTTACGGAGTTCAGAAACGACCTGTGGCAAACAAATGCTAGCATACCATTCTGCATTAACCGTTCTTTGTCCCTCAAGAGGAATAGTCGTAACATGGCCGGTTTTGGAGACAAACGTGGCCACCATTTTTTTTGCAACACTCCGTGAACGAACAATTTTTGTTGGCTTTAACTCATTTTCGAACACCCAAACTCATGACTGGTTTTTTGTTTCGGGTTCGTACGCGTATATCCAGGATTCGTCACCTGATAAAATGTTGTATACGGCATTTGAGGATCCTGCGTGGAATCTTTCGAGAGTTCTGACGCACCAAGTAACGCGAGCCGCTTTTTGCTCTTCACAGAGCGAATGCGGTATCCATCGGGAAAACAACTTTTTTACACATAATTGTTCATGCAAGATTATTTGTACTTGACTCATGCCAATGTCTAAAGTTGCCTGAATTTCGCGGTATGTCACATGTCGATCTTCCTCAATCAGCTTACGCACAGCATCAACGTTTTCTTGGGTGACTGCAGTTTTTGGACGACCTTGACGGGGATCATCACTGAGCTTGACACGTCCACGTTGAAATTCAGCAAACCAGCGATAAATTGTGGTTTTGGATGGGGCTTCATCACCTAATGCAGAAATCATCCGGTCAACACACTGTTTTTGTGTTAAACCAGTTCGAAAGTCATAATAAATCATCGCTCTTGAATTTTCTCGAGTCAATTCCATTTTCTCAACGACTAAACAAGTTTGACAAACCTTGTGACAAGACCGAGAATCTTTTTTTAAATAAATAAATGGTATTCGATTTTTAAAACCAAGGAGTTTTCAATTAAAAAGATTTTAATATGACAGGAACAGTGGAAATATTCCATTCCCGATACTTTTAGTGCAGCCCTCGTATACACAGATACACACCCACATATTTTTTTAATAACAACGTTTTCTAAAAAAAAAAATATTCGTAGCTAGGTATCATATGCAAATATTCCGTTCAACAGAACTCAAGCCTTGTTAAGGTAATCCGTTAGGGCATAAACGTCTCCTTATTGGCAAAACAATAGCATACCGTTATTAGTTTAGCCATACTTTGCGATTCTAGCCCAGACCTGTTAACCGTAATGTAGTCTGAGTTGAGCTAGACTGAACGTGGGTGTCTGAGGTTGAATTATAAATGTAGGCATGCCTTGAGAACTGGTTTTATGGTGGTCTGGCGCCGGCTTCAGTTTATTATATACTTATCAATGGTTTGCCATTTCTAGCTTTATTAGGCTTACGGTCGAACCCATAGAAATATAAAAAAAACAGCGTGTCTTCGTATCTATTGCTTTCACTGAACTGCAGGTAGTTGCGGCCATGAAGGTATTTATTTATACCTTCATGGCAAAACACTTTCTCTGTTCTTAGACAGCATCATTACAGAATACAGTTCCTTGATCTTGTTTCATGTTTATTATTGTATATATATATTATGGATAAGTTATGCTTAGTGTATGTATGTATTTATTGTACATGTAAATAGTTCACCACTGACTACCTGCAGTACTGTCTCTCCTTCTCTTTTTTAATCCATCCAAAGGTTGTCTGTAAAAGATCGCTTTTAGCGATAAGACCGCCCATTGTGTCACCCTGTGTAAAATTTCAACATTTATATCTGTAACTTTTATGGTGTACATAATAAAGAGTATTCTATTCTATTCTATTCTATTCATGGTTGCGGCGAGTGGTAAGGACAAACTGGACACACCGGTGCATATCTCCTTCTTTCTTATATCTATGGTCGAACCAGATGGGAGGATGGATGGATGTCATTGGTTAAATCCAATCTTCTTTTTCGTGTGGTTAGTGACTAACCTGGAGTCTTACTCCCGAAAACGATTCGAGTTTGATTTCGATTCGAACTCGTTTCTGATCTGAACTCGATTTAAACCTTACTCCCGAACCAAATCGTATCGTAACCCAAGATCGACATAGGTTCGAGTATTATCAGCGTCGTTAAGCTTGTCCGGCGGATTACGTCATCGTCAAGTGTTTTATGTCTTTGGATAGAAACTTTTATGTGGTTGAATTTATTTACTTCTCTATCACTTCCCACGTAACAAACGATACTATGTTGTGGTCGGCTTCTAGTCTAACCGGATGCAGCTGAATACCAGTATTTTACATGGAGCGACTGCATATACGAGAGCAGTGGTAGCCCAGTGGTAACGACAGCGACTTACGAGTTGTAGGTCGTAGGTTCGAACCCTGACATTACTTTGTATAAATTATTTCATCACCACTGCTCTCAAAACGAAGGAAAACATCGTGAGGAAGCCGGTGGCATGTCCTAGGACCAAAAATTCAAAGATATATCAAAACTACCAACGCGCACTGGGCCCGCGTGGTGGATTACGTACATCTCACACAGAAGAGGCCTGTGTCCCAGCAGTGACAACATAGGCTGACTATGTTGACTGCCTATCTGACCTCCACAACCCAGTAACTGAATAATATGATACCCCTTGGTAAGACTGCTACGACTATCAAAGATCCACGAATGACAGCCGGGACCAACGGGTTAAACTTAAATATATAGGTACATAGCTATTTCCTTTTTATTTACACACGCATAACATCACGCCTGCCCCCGAAGGGTTAGGCAGAGGTGTCAAAGTCAAAGTACGTGAAATGTGGGTGTACCTATAGTACACCCACATTTCATCAGTTATGTTTAAGTCAACGTGTGTGTGGACTTTTTATTTGAAAACAGATTCACCTTGCATTTAATGGAAATGTCACTTCGTCTGGTTGATTTTTTCATGTATGGTGTTAAATCGTCTACCAACACATTAAACAACTCCTGCGGCAAACTATAATTTCTTCGATATTCTTCCGAATCCATTTCTATGGCTGAAGCTTATATCGACTCATATTTCTTCTCGCACGAAGATCCATACGATGTTTTCTCAAGAACATTGAAAAACAAAGTAAGGCGAGCCATAATAATTAAGAATTTGAAGAAATATAGCAGTCTAACACAAAAAAATTTACTCGATCTTGATAAAGTAGCTTCTTTGCTATCGTGTAATTTGACGTTTAGTTTTGATTCAACAACTCGATACATAACTGTCAGATGGCGTGTGGAGTACGAACTTTTCGATCCAAACGAATCTTTCGATCGAAATTAGTGTCGCTTCGAACCACCGCACGATCGTGCGCTAGTGTCGGATTCAAGAGTATGGATCGTCATTTATTTCGAATCGAATTCGATTGATTCAGTACTCGATGCTGTCGGGAGTACGGCCCCTGGTGTCAGAGTTTTTATGCCGCCCATGGGCCTCTAACTTGGCTTCACATGCTGTCGACAAATATCTCTCAGGAAATCCCTGAGAGATATTTCACGATATTTTCCTTCACCGTTTTTTAAGCAAGTAATAATGATACAATAATATGCACATGAATCCGAAAAGTCAGAGATGCGTGCCTTGGGTTCGAACTCGAGACCTACGACTTGGCAGTCTGACGGGCACACCAGTAGATTATCTCTGCTTAAGAGCAGGCAGTCTAAATCAAATTTCGCCCCTCGCTCCCTGCCACTTCGTTATGTGCTAAACGCTAATACATCAGTAATTAAGTTGAATATCGCGTGCGCTTTTTTATCGTGTTCCAGCACGAAACTTAATAGCGTAAGTCTCAATCCTTTTTTCGTTTATAACTTAAGTAATAATTGATCTAGAGAAAACATTTTGTGTCTGGATAATAAACTATATTTTCTAGCTGTGAATATTTATTTTAAACATAAAAGCCAAATAATCTTGTTTGTTTTTTTTATAATTATGCTGTTATCGAAAAAGATCCAATAAATCATATACTAAAGTTTAATTTTGCTTGTATGTGTGGTGACTGTTTCAGAATATCCGTGCAAATTAACATAAAAATAGGGAGCCTCCTCTTAATAATAATACCAGTCTATTACTATCCACTGCAGGGCAAAAGCCTATTCTCATACAGAGAAGGCACGAGCATGGATCACCACGCTTGCTCAAGGCGGGTTGGCGATTTAAGACTTATATAATAAAAAAACCGGCCAAGTGCGAGTCGTACTCGCACACGAAGGGTTCTGTACCATTATCTATACAAATGGCAAAAAAAACACGTTTTTTGTATGGGAGCCCCCCGTAAATATATATATTTTTTTTTTAAAGTGAATATATAACTAAATATTCTGTGAATTTTTCAAGCGTCTACCTGTTGCCGTTATCAATATCGAGCAAAAACGAGCAAAAAATTACTTTTGTTGTATGGGAGCCACCTTAAATATTTATTTTATTCTGTTTTTTAGTATTTGTTGTTATAGCGGCAACAGAAATACATAATTTGTGAAAATTTCAACTGTCTAACTAGTGTTGCCCAAATTCAGTCTTGGTCTTGCAGTCTTGGTCTTGTTCTTGCGTTTTTGCAAGACCAAGACCAAGAACAAGACCGCGTATTTTTAGCAAGACCAAGACCAAGACTGACCGTGCAAGACTTGAGCAAGAACAAGACATAGCCTGCAAGACTCTTGCGTCTTGCAGCTAGGACTTAGCGCTATTTCACTGAGTAGTTAGGTGTAACAGTTCGGTGTATAGGTAGGTACGCTTAGGAATTCTATGAGACGCAAAAAACTGTATCAAAGAATATGAAAAACTGGACCTATGCGCATTACGACTAATACCATAAACATAGCGAATAAAAAAATATCTATTAAAATCAAACTGAGTGCATGCATAGTTATGTTTTAACCATCGGCACTTTGATAATGCGGCATCAAAGGTTTTGTACTTACTTCTCAAAGAAATTTGCCGCTTTTCGGAAGTACATGGTTATGACACGCGCCGGCGGCTTCTTTTGAAATCTAAAACAATCGTTGCCGCCACGCCGAAATCATAACATTTGTGACACTATTTGATTGCCGCCATAGGGCGTAGGTATACTCATGCAAAATAATTTCGAATTTTTTTAAGAGTACCTACAGGTGTTCCAAAGAATAAATAAGTTTCAGAGTGCTTAGAATGAAAATGAATACATTATACTGATCACGCAAGTAGTATTATGATTAGGTTATAAATCAAAGCTTATAAATCATAAATGTTTATTAAGAAACAGTTACTTCCATGGAAAACGACATATAGGTCAGTTGATTTTTCGAATTTCTTATCAAATCTTCAGTTATTTATTAATCTGCTTGATCTTTACTATGGCTATGTTAATTCAAGCTCACAATGTTCCAATTCTAATACGTTTTTCTAAGATTTAAAGTAAACTTTAATAAATAGTAATAGACTAATAGGTAATTGCAAGACTTGCAAGACTCTTGCTGCAAGACCAAGACCAAGACCAAGACTGGGAGCGCAAGACCAAGACCAAGACCAAGACCAGGTGTATTGGCGCAAGACCAAGACCAAGACTGGCTAAGTCTCGTCTTGTTCTTGCATTTGGGCAACACTATGTCTAACTATCACGGTTCATGAGATACAGCCTGGTGACAGATGGACAGACAGACAGACTGACAGACGGACAGACAGACAGACAGACAGACAGACAGACGGACAGACAGACAGACAGACAGACGGCGGAGCCTTAGTAATAGGGTTCCCGTTTTACCCTTTGGGTACGGAACCCTAAAAAGGCCTTTGCCCTGCAGTGCCACTTTTTCCGGTTCCGGTCACCTTTCTGCTTACCGTCTTTTTTGTGAACAGCGGGGTGATGGAGTAACACACTATCAATACCAATGGGATGAATGTTGTTGACCATTGCGTTATTTACGTTGTTGAGCAGACACATTTTTCGAACATATGAAGCAATGGATTAGGAATATACTTCAAAATCATTAAGAATATGATTGATATTTACAGCAGATATGTTCTGCAGGCAGATTCAGTCAATTACATAATCGTGAGTAAACGTGAATTTATCTCGCGAAAGTTAGGTATAAAATTATAAAAAACCGGCCAAGTGCGTGTCGGACCACGCACAATGAAGGGTTCCGTAATTGGGATGAATTAGTCCAAAGAATAAACTTAACATTGTAGTTGAAAAACATGTTCTCCCATATACGCCACTGTCAATTTTCCAGCTCCAGCTCCAAATGTAAGTTTGTAATCGCAAAAATATTCTTTTTAATGTGATATAACTATACATATTAACAATTTTCGGACTTTTTTCTTTACTTGTGCTATAAGACCTTGCTTCTTGCGAAATTTCAAGATTCTAGGTCAACGGGGAGTACCATATAGGTTTTGAATTATTTGCGAGTATCAAAATATGTCGCATGAATCGGCGTATTATTTTATCGCGTTGACTTAGAAGTTTGATTTTTTTAGAGCTTCAAGGGACCGTTGACCTACGTATTTGAATACTAATTTCAACATAATACCTCCATGCGTTCCTGAGAAAAAGGGTCTTGACAGACTGATTGACAAACAGACAGACAGACGGACAACGAAGTAATCCTTTAAGGGTTCCATTTTTTTTTGAGGTACGGAACCCTAAAAAATACGTTTTACAATGGTGCTGTTAATGGTTGGTTTTAAAATGTAACGTACTTATAACGTGCATTCCTTAATTTAAATAATATGACCAACATTCGTGGCGCGCGGCGGGCGGCGGGCCGCGCGGCGGTTCGTTCCGTGCCGTGTGAAGATGTAATTTTGAACAACATTCAACACTTAGGTACCTACCTAAACAATTAAATTCATGGTCTTTGTGATTTATGGCTTCTAGAGGCGCGTTTAAAATGTCTAAATCCAAAAGGTCTTTAGGAAATTACGCTCAGAAAAATGTACTCTTTGCAGTCTACACCGTACGAAAAGCGCCCATGATATACTTACGATCCACCATGGCTGGCAGAGACATTGGTAATGAGAATTATGAACTTCAAAACCGCCTTTAAATGGCCTACTTGAAATAAATGATGTGACTTTGACTTTCATAAGTAACCACCGCTGCTAATTTAACCCTCTTGTAGGTAAGTACCTATTCGTGATTCGCATAATATATACCTGTTTTGCAACACTCAACACTGGGCAAGCGAAGTTGAACTTGTTGATCTTGACACGATCAAATGAATATTGTTAGAAAAATATTTGATAGAAAATATTAAACGACTATTTTTTTTTGACAGACAAAAATTTATTTTATAAAATATATAAAAACCGGCCAAGTGCGTGTCGGACCACGCACAATGAAGGGTTCCGTAGTTAGGATGAATTTATCCCAAGAACAAACTTAACATTGTAGTTGAAAAACATGTTCTCCCATACATCGATATACGTCACGGTCAATTCTTCAACTGCAAATTTAAGTTGGTCGACTATTACTCGTCAAGGGTCAAGGGTTCCTTGTTAACCAAAAGCCCAAAAGGTTGGCAGCATTGCCACGTTGTATGGCGATGCTGATTCTTTGCCCGAAAAATAGCCCAGCCTTCTATTATTTAAACTAAAACAATGATTCAGCAGAGTACCTAACAGCCATTTCTAAAATCTAACAAACTATCATTATTTCCCGTCGAAAGCATAATTCTTCAATAAAACAGATTCTAAATCAAACTCGCTGTTCTCCTGGCCCTAATATAAGGGTTGCAGGCCACAGAGCCGCAGATAATTAGTAGCGAGCCCCCACCGTCCTACCCGTTGCCCTGCAATTTGCAAAGTACCTAGTGATGAGGTATACGTATACAGCGCGGAAAAACCAAACTACGTGTAGATGGGGAGCTTCTAAACGGCGAATTTTTCGACCAAAAAAACGATGAATGGACTGTGTGAAAGATGATATGGCTAGAAAGGGAGTGACTACCGAGATGAAGACTAATAAGAAGTATGGAAGAAAGAGACATGTTGCGCCGACCCCAAATACAATTGGGGTTATGGGCAAACGTATTGTAGCTGCTCAGAGGGTATGTAGAAATGACAAGCGTTTTTCAAGTTGAAGATAGAAGATTTAATGAAATAGTTAAGATTTACAGTTTGAGTATAAGAAGAAACGAGCACTAGGAAGATACAGAATCAAGAATTAGTGAACACTGAGATTTAGGTAACCTAGGTTGCGAAACGTATTTAATAGATTTAAAACGATTAGCGCGTGCATTCGCCGTCGGAGTAGGGTAACGACTGGTGTGGATGACCGAGCGATCGCGGTTTAAAGAACCGGGGCGCTAGCGTAGGGCGCGCGCGCGGCTCAGGTGGTGCTGCCACGGACTAATTGGCTTTCACACAGATTTACAAAGTGGTTTGACAAGAGACAATCAACGAAAAATGTATCATCACCACCTACCTGCTCATGTCCCATATATGTTGGCATTCTCCCTGTTAACCGTCGAGCTTCTCTTTCATATCATTCCTCACAAAATCCATCTATATTTTCTTTGGCCTTCCTCTCCCTCTCCATCCATCAACATTTCCTTTAATTACATGCGTTTCCTCCTTCCTCATCACATGCGAAGCCAAACGATTTCCTTTCAACTTTTCTGTCACTGGCGCCATTTTCAAACTAACTGATTTCTTTCTTTATCCATTTTCGTCAGTTCACAAATCCATCTCAACTGCATGTAATCATCTTCATCCTTCTTCTTCACGGCCAAGCATTCCGATCCATATAGAACGACAGGCTTTATCATAGAGTAGATATTCCCCTTTAACTTGAGGGGCATCCGTGGGTCGCAACTTGTGCCTGTGACCTGTCGCCATGTCATCCATCCTGTTTTGATCCGGCGCGTTACATCTCGGTCTACTTCGCCATCCCCTTGGACAAGCTACCCGTACCAAAAGTCCGAGCAGATTGGTCGCGTTCCGGCGACTTAATCTATAGCCAACGGTCATCAGTATTTCCCACCACACCTCCAAACTGCTCTGGACCCCTAGGCCGCTCTCGGCAACCAGCACACTGTTATCGTCGAACAGCACACACCAGGGAGCCTCTTCCTGTATGTCCGACGTAACGAAATACATATTATTATCAACCTGCATTTTATCGAATCGAGTTTAAACTGCAACTGTCTACACGGAAACATCATTTTTCTCTACTCTTCCGTCGACAAAACGCTTCTCTACGGTTCTCGTGCTAAGCCTACCGGTCCTGCCGGGGTTGCGACTTTGTCCGAAAGGGATATCGTGGCCCTGGCCACACAGGCAACGGATGGTGGTGGGATTTAGTCAGTAAAAATCTGACACGCCCTCCCGCTATTATAATATAATATTATATTATATAATTTCCCACACAAAAAAAAAAAAAAAAAAGCCTACCGGTGGTAAGTAGGTATTGTTGTTATAAAAACCTAACCCACTTTATTACATTTTACTGTGGTTGGGTAAGTTTCCAATCTAACTGAACAAGATCGAAAGTATAAAATACCTGTCTGACTTTCAACCTATTAAATAGAAAAGCCTACTTACATTTTAATACGAAAATCAAATCACGAAAAACTAATTTTTATTTATATCCAGCTTCAAAGTAAAAGTGTTCTTAAAATCTCGGCACGTAACGACATATCATTCTAGAAAAAAACTTATAAAATTTAGTACGCGCGTAAAAATTTACGATATTAACGTATCCAAGTTTAGGTGTGACGTTGTAGGTAAAATTGTGTAATAAAGAGAGAATTTCAATTTGACGTGATTTTATTAGTAGTATGTGGGAAGAAGGGAAGCATATCCCATTTTATTCTGTCATGAAAAAAGAGTTTTTACTTTTATGTAACCTATGAAGGTACAGTCAATGGCCAGTATAACCTGACCCCCTCTTCCATTCGTCTTCTTTGTAAGAGGGGTCAGGTAATACAGGTCACTGACTGTACTAAACTTATGCGTGCTCTTTGCACCTACACTGATCGTCATATATAAATTAGCTAGTGAAAAACATGATAAAACAAAATATAAATTAATTTAATGATTTTTTTAGGGATCATCGACCGCAGTTATTGTAGTCACTTGAAATATTAGTTTAAAAAATCTGTTTTACTATTGTAAATATCACAAGCGTGATTGGTATCGATACCTAAACACGATATAACAAAAGAAAACAGATTTTGTCGCCGCAGGAGACACCCTGGGCGTCGGGAGTCGCAGGCCGATTCGCGGCCACCGGTGGACGGTGAGCGATGGATAGCCCGCCGTCCGATAAGGATCAGGCCTGGGTGGACGGCGCGTTGTGTTCCACGCGCGCCTCAAAAAGATGTCAGCATGAACTGACCGTTAGGGCCAATGCCTGCCAGGGTTGCGAGTTTGTCCGAAAGGGATATCGTGGCCCTGGCACACAGGCAACTGAAGGAACATGGGTGGGTTTTAGTCACTAAAAGTCTGACAGTCAGTAAAAGAGAGAAGTTATTTGTATTTTCCCAAAAAAAGGGCGCTTTTGATAAACATTTGTGCAAATTGTTTTGATTAATTGTGGTGAATCCGCAGCTGTAGCCCGCGAAATTAAAATTTTCTTACGTTTTTTGCTATTTGCAGGTCAGTGTAAGGTCGTATCTTGATAAAAATATGTTTGCGACTAGAACAGTTAAGTATATTATTTACAGAATTATAATCATTAGAAACATTAATACATCTCTCTGAGTTAGATTTGTTCCCCAATGTCATGATTTCATGAAAAAGTCATTCAATGGAACAAATCTAAATAATAAATTATGAGATGTTTTTAGAGACGTACAAGAGTGTCAAAAATGATTTTGTCTTTGTAAGAGTGATTTATATGTAATTATATAGCTCAAATTGTATAAAATCTTTATTAATGGATCCGCATAAGCTTAGGGTGCTTAAACAGAATATTAAAATCCTGTATTTTGCATGTGATCAATTACTTGTTTCTGTACAATGGTATATGCAAACTCCGTTCTCAAACTTATTTTTATGGCATAATTATACACTCTTGTAAATACAGTGGTTTTATGACTTCTGTCTATGAGGGTGTTTTAAAACGAAAAATAAATGACAGCTATAGTACAGCTTTAGTCTGTAATTCTGTATTACTGACACAGTCACTCGGTTCCATGAATTAATGTTTTCATTGTGAACAAATGCGATATGTGGAAAAAAGAAAATATCTGGTGAAGTCAAGAGGAGGATTGAAAGGGAATATTTGATTATTACAAATTACAAACCAAATAACAGTAATAATAGCGAACCATCGTTAATAAATCGGACAAGCAGTAGTCGAGCGGCAATTAGCCACGCCCGGGAAATATAAGTAACGAGGAAAAGTACCGTCTCAAACTTTCAGCAGTCGGTGATCGTACTACACGAAGCCCCGTGACTTTCACCCTTGCTGGCGTTGCTGATTCCATCGACGTCCAACAGAAGAGGGTTCCGTAGCAAAAACATTAAACAGTGATATTTTGAACCATGACATCTAGTTCTCTTACTGCTTCGTCATTATGACGATAACGATAGCCTTTTTACACAGCATTTTGAGGTGGACCAATTATCTAAAGGCGGAGATGTTTCATCCTGTGATATGATAACGGGGTGATTCTATTAGGATGATGAAATAAAACCGACCGGTTTGAATGTTCGTTAAACATTCATTTATTGAAATATATTTTTTCATATCATTTGCAATAATAGGAACAAATGCTGTTTGTTCAGAATCATGCTTTACTACTATATTTTTCTGAAAATAGAGTAAAACAGTTATAATATGTATATACAATACACTAATAAAATAATACTTTACAATAAGTTTACTTAGGTATAAAATAAAACAGCTAACTCTTTTGATTTCACTATACACGGTACGTAACGTACAAGTATGAGGACGACGGTGACACGAGCGAATGATAAAACAACGAAATGCGTACGCGCTTGCCAGGAGTTACCGATCAACTATTTATACTAAACTACAGTACGTACGGCCGAAATATTTTGGCGAGTCCAAACTTCGCACAGAAGGCTGCACAGTAACATTTTTTAGGAACCAAATGGTGATATGAAGTGAGTGTAAGTGAGAGAACATTCGCGAAAGTTCGTAGTGTCTATGTTCAGACTCACTAAGATGTTTTAGCCGTACTGTACTATGTGCTATGAACTAAACAAAACATTAATGTTATTGATAAAGTGAGGAAGGGATCAAAGTCATCTTGGGCTCAGGGTTTTTTATTTCTTTTAGGTAACTCTAAAGAGCATTATAAGTTATGTATAGAGAACTGATGTACAGACTAAGTAATAAAAATATTCTATTATAAAGCTGATTGAAAGACAATAGCTGTACAATATAATCCTTAATTTACTTAGTACAGCTACTCAGACTATAACACCCTTCAAATACCGTTTAGGCTGTTTAGCAAATTGGCGCCATTATCGAATGTATATGAACAAAATTTTAAGTATAATTAAATGTATATTTTACAACAGCGAAAGCCGTATCATGATTATAAGCTTGAATAATGATCACTGTGCCCTCATATCTATAATTTATTTATTTTTTGTTTTATTCTAACCTTAAAAACAAACATTTACTTACCGCATTTAGTATTTTTATTTATGTCAGCTCGATTATTTTGCTGGCGCGTTTTAATGTTTTTACTTTTTACTATTTAAAATTGTATATGGGTATTTTGCCTGAAACAAAACACCATTTATTTTTGTATTTTGACCGAAAACATCAGGTTCACAATAAATTTTAATTTGCACTTTCAATTCACCAATTACCATCATCAGATGTCCCACATTATCTTTTATACTAATAAATATTATATAAATAATAATGTCGCCATTCAGTATATTCTATTACACGTGTCATCGAAAATAGTTCGTTTAATTTTATTATTAATTCTCTTCAAAAAGCATATTTAGAACACTTTTCTTTACATGATACTTATAAGATGATATCTGTAGTGTAATGGTTTCTTTGTACACCGAATAACTGCTCTAATACAGCTATTATACAGCTTCTCTATTGCTTCTACAGCTACCATACAGCCTGAATATACAGCTTCTAGTATAAAAACGAAGTTAAATACAGCTTGTATACTGCTTGCAATGCTACTTGGGATGTTGAGCGCACAAAAACTGTCATGGACCGCCTTCAAAGCTGTCAGTTTCTATTCGTCATTTATGTAAACGGTGTAAACGGTGACACACTTGGTTTTAATTATGGTTTTTTTTTAATAATGCTGCTTCTAGCGGCGGCTGCCGAGGTGTCTCCATGCTCTGTGTATTGCACGTACACGATCGAGTGTTCGATAGAAACTCAATCACGGAGAAACTCATAGGACCCAAAGCGGCTTAATTCCCATGGAGAACTTGAGATTATCCCCCAAAACTGCCCTAAAGTAACAGAACAGCTTACTTTTAAACTCTACAATCGAGCACAGCTCACTATATGCGGTTGTAATATTTAACTTGCTCGACAAAATACCAATTAAAAGTTGTCTCGCTTCAGTGTGGTTGTCACCAGTTTAAGATTACACCAGTGGTGTAACTCTGTACAAAGTTCTTGTTCTCTCGAAAACAAACTACGTGCAGGATGGATGTGGTGAATTGAAATATTAGTCTGTAAGGAAGGTTGGTGGCGGTGGAGGAGACTGGGTGAGCTGGAAATACTTCAGGATGATGCATTGAAATTAGAGACTAGACCAAACATCTGATATTTCTCTTGAAACTTAGTTCAGTGCATCAACGCACTGAAACAGAAGATAGTACTCATAAATATGAACAACTTTTGCTATATGACCGACTCTGAAATATTAAAAAGAAAACAGCTGTTCCATACGTGCAATAGGTACTAACATGATCGAAAAAGGAACAGAAATTTCATCCTTCACACAATCCATTCATCTTTTCTTTGGTCTGATCTCCGCATCCATCAATATTTTGTATTCACTCTTAAGCTGATGAATGTTTATAAACGCACCCACGATACTGGAAAAATTCCTAGTGTAGGGCAACGTATTAAAAAAAAAAGAAAAGGAAAGAAAGGAAAAGATGCATTTCAGGCTCTCCCACCAATTCCCATCATAAAAATAAAATTGATTCTCTGCTAACAGTTTACTGGGACACAACTATGTTAATATATTTGAATGGAATTCTTGACGACGCGGACGACGGCTTATATTGATATAACTTTAAAATAATCATCTTTAGATATTGTTTTATAAGTTCATACCAACTCCATCTGCCTGAATGTTCAGGATTAAGTTTAGACCAGATTAATAACAGTCTAGATCCAAGTTTATGTAGGGAAGTGGTTTAACTTAGTTAGACGAAGTACTGTTAGGATCCCAGAGGGTCATCTTCGCAATAGTTACAGGTAGCCAGAAATCCGAAAGTCTGTTAACAACCTTAGAAAATTATCAGTATTAGTAGACTAACTTGATTTAAAACAGTGTCCATGGAGTTTTCTGTCCCTTCTTCTCTGTAGAGATCTACGTTTTGGAATAGGCAACTAGCTCCAACTTTCTAAATAACCTACCGACTTTTTGACAATTTAAATGGTCTAATTGAAATAAATGCTTATAGAGAGGCATGAGGAACAGGGTTTAAAGTTCTCTCATCCTCTATAGAAAAGAAATGATCATCCGATCAGACGGGTTTTGTGTCTAGTGGGATACTGCCCGAAGATTGATGTCGGGACGTTGTATTTATGCTAGACGCGCGGTAAACTCTGCTTGCGCGATGCAGGATTTTGCGTAACGTCCGTGTGATGCGTAGTTCGCATGTGGCGATGTAGATTAAACCCATTAACCCATTACCCGTTATTAGTTATCTCGATCTCACTGAGGCACAATTAGATAAACTTGAGCGACTTCAAAACTTTTGTATAAGATTTATATTTGGCTTGCGCAAATATGATCACATTTCCGAATTTCGTACAAAGCTCAAGTGGCTACCAATACGTCTTCGCCGGAATTCTCATATCTTATTTCAGCTCTACAGTATTCTGTTCAATCCTAAAACCCCCTCTTATCTTAAAGAACGTTTCAAGTTCCTTCATGACACACATAATAGATATCTGAGGTCATCGGAAAACTTGAGACTAGAGATGCCGATGCATTCTACCAGTTTTTATGACAAGTCTTTTACAGTTCAAGCAGTACGGTTATGGAATGCCTTGCCCGTGTCGATAAGGCGTGCTCAATCTTTGTCCACTTTTAAAATTCTGGTAAAAAAACACTTTCTCTGTTCTTAAACAGCATCATTACAGAATACAGTTCCTTGATCTTGTTTCATGTTTATTATTGTATATATATATTATGGATAAGTTATGCTTAGTGTATGTATGAATTTATTGTACATGTAAATAGTTCACCACTGACTACCTGCAGTACTGTCTCTCCTTCTCTTTTTAATCCATCCAAAGGTTGTCTGTAAAAGATCGCTTTTAGCGATAAGACCGCCCATTGTGTCACCCTGTGTAAAATTTCAACATTTATATCTGTAACTTTTATGGTGTACATAATAAAGAGTATTCTATTCTATTCTATTCTATTAAACCACACATTAAAGGGAGATCAAACACAAACTGCGATCTCTTTACGAAGTAGGATCTACTGCAGCAGCTCCTATTTCTGCCACCAAGCAGCATTACTGTGTTCCGGTTTAAAGTATCTGGGTATAGATTAGGTGCAATTACAGGCACATGACGCATTTCAGCTTTGTCTTCGGGATAGCAACGCATTTACGACGCCTCAGATATGTATTTACAAGCGTTGGTGACCGCGTTGGTGATCTTTACCGTTTAGTTTAGTTTAGTTTCTTTTAGTTAGTTCTTTTAGTTAGTTTAGTTTCTTTAGTTTAGTTTCTTTACCATTCCAAGATTGCCTGGAAGAGGTCGCATAAAGCGATTAGGCCGCATATTGTATGTTTTGTAGTGTTACATTTTGATTTTGTTATGATTTTCTGGTGTACAATAAAGTATACATATATAAAGAAATAAACAACACAAAAAAGGCTCTTCATCTAAAAGTACAGTACGGGGAAGTATAGATAGACGTACAAACTCCTGCAGAATGGCCATAGAAACAGTAAAATGTTAAGTCAAAAAGCTTATTAAGCGTCCAATAGGATGTTTCCATTCCGCACACGTTTGCGAATTAGTCACACTAATTATTTGCTGTTTAACAAATTAGTTGTCAACACCCAGTTAATTTGTAGTCTGACTGTACCTACGGCAGTTTGTCCAATCTTTGTCACACCCCCGAGTTGGTGTCAAATTTTGGAATGAAGTTAGTTTGCTCCCCATGTCATGATTTGATGAAAATTCATTCAATGGAACAAATGTAACTTAGAGACATGTATTAATAACGATTCTATTGATTTTAATTCTGTAAATACAGAAAAAATGATCATGATAAAATCTGATATGTACGAATTTGCATTGCGTTTTTGCATTAACAATAATTATTATCTCGCAATTTATTGCACAGTACCGCTCCTTGGTATAAATATCTTTCTCCTCGTAATTGGTTCTGGATGGTCTGAGTTCGAGTTTATTGCGATTTCTAGTGTAGTATCCGTGATTTCTATAGTGTGGTATCCGTAGTTTCTATAGTGTAGTATCCGTGATTTCTATAGTGTTGTATCCGTAATTTTTATAGTGTAGTTTCCGTGATTTCTATAGTGTAGTATCCGTAATTTCTATAGTGTAGTGTCCGTAATTTCTATAGTGTTGTATCCGTAATTTTTATAGTGTAGTTTCCGTGATTTCTATAGTGTAGTATCCGTAATTTCTATAGTGTAGTATCCGTGATTTCTATAGTGTTGTATCCGTAATTTCTATAGTGTAGTATCCGTGATTTCTATAGTGTTGTATCCGTAATTTCTATAGTATAGTATCCATGATTTCTAAAGTGTAGTGTCCGTAATTTCTATAGTGTAGTATCCGTAATTCCTATAGTGTAGTATCCGTAATTTCTATAGTGTGGTATCCGTGATATCTAAAGTATAGTATCCGTGATTTCTATAGTATAGTATCCGTGACTTTTAATAACATAACTGGCAATATGTGGGTGGACTATTAGTCCAACCACATATGGAGTAGGTGTATACATCTACTCCTTCGGCCCTTCTGGGAACACAGGTGTGATGCTACATTTTAATCTACTTATATTCAAATCTAAAAATTTATTTTCCTTCCACTACATTAAAGCTACTTACATCAATAACAAATCCAGTTAAAACATTACGTTTTCTTCCGCATACTATTTCTATCCCGGAAGAGTAGAGAAAATAAAAAGTTATTTTTAAGCGAGTACGTATAATGTGTTTGAATTTAATTCGGCTAGTGTAAATGATCTGTTTGTTTAATGCACCGAATGGGGAGGGTATTTTTGGATTTTATGTTTTGGTGGCATAGATTAGGCGGGTAGAAGAAAAGTTTAGATGTAACTTATGTAGTACTCGTGGTAGAAAAAAGGTAGTATAATTATTTCACTGTTTTAAAAACATTGAGATATGGGCTAGAAATGAATTATTACTTTTTCTGACTTTATTACAGTTTATTCAGATATAAACCTTAATTAAAATACACTAGCTAACACTAAAATATATACAGTATTTATGGGAAAGTATAAAAAAGGGGGAAGAGCTTATTAGGCATCAATGGCTAGAAATCAGTATAAAGTTAGGATTAGGGTTGAAATGGGTACCTACTAACCGACCAACTGTGTGTTACCCGGTTCCCGAGTTGAGAATTTGAAGTTGAGAACTAGACAAACTCTACTTTGGCAGTACTTAAGGTGATTCCTTCAATGTAGCCCGCGAAATTCAAAACGTCTTATGATTTTTAGGGTTGCGCACCTCAAAAGGAAAAAACGGAACCCATATAGGATCACTCGTATCATGTGTCTGTCTTTCTGTCACAGCCGATTTGCTACGACCTTCTGGATTAAGTTGAAAAGAAATTCATAATGTGTACCAAACACATTATGAATTCCTGTGACCCAAACACGAACGTGTAAATAAATGGATTTTGAATATGGGGTTCACTTTTGCGTTTTTCAAACTGTGTATGACATGTTGAATGAAAGGACTTGTTATATAGATTGTTTTTTTTTTATAATTTTAAAATATCTTTATTTAAAGTTATTAAAGAAAACAGATGAAAATTGACCATATGTCCGAAACTGCTGAGCTGATTTTTTTTACAACAGTTACTTATGAGGATTACAAATATATATATATTTTTATTTTGAAATAATTAGTTTTAAAGTTATTAAAGAAAATAGATGAAAATTGACATAATCTCCGAATCTGTCGAAAATTTGTGCTTGTTGCAGGTTACAAAGACATTTCCAACAACAAGCTAATCAGACAAATCACCACAAAAAGTTTCAAGGGTCGCATCTGAAAAATACTTCATCTTTGCCCAACATTTGATCACAGAGCACTCAAACTTCAGTGCAGCAATAAACGCAGAAGCAATTCTTTGATCATTACGACGTTGAACAGATAGTGGTCGTGTCTTATTTAATTCTAACATAATATCGCATTGGTCCGTACTTTTGATGTGGTTGGTATAATCATAAATGGGCAGTGATTAAAGGAAAATGGTTGCAAGTTTAAGGAATAACTGTTTGTTGTTTTGGATTAAGTGCCTGCCTATTTTGTTTGGTTTTTATTATTACTATTTTGGGATGCTGTTTTCGTTTGGGTGAAGAATGCATTAAAGAAGCAAAGAACATTTTTAAATTTCAATTAATCAATCAACTCAGCCTATCGCAGTCCACTGCTGGACATAGGCCTCTCCCAGCACACGTAGCATGACCACCGTAAAAACGGGTTTTGTCGACGGAAGAATCAACAAAATGACAGATTGTAGAAAGACTGAAGAGAAGAAATGTTTCTATTCTTCAGTCAACAAAAGTCTATAATGTCGAGCATGAGGACCAATTTTTTAACTTAAAAAGATGGAAATATATATAAATTAATACTACAATCTCATGCAGTCGGAGGCAATTAGGATATAGGATAGGTCGTTATTGTTAAGAAGATGCCTCCGACTGCATGAGATTGTTTATAGTATTAATTAGGGACGCTTGGGGTAGAAA
The DNA here is from genome assembly GCA_963921375.1 of Tiliacea citrago. Taxonomy (NCBI): domain Eukaryota; kingdom Metazoa; phylum Arthropoda; class Insecta; order Lepidoptera; family Noctuidae; genus Tiliacea; species Tiliacea citrago. Next base: position 25,577,554 of record OY992783.1, read on the forward strand.
CATTTCTTCTCGACAAGTATTAAATAGTCTACATCACATTTGACCCAGACAAGAATCTACAATATTATTGATTTTGAAAACTCAATTCAATATTTTCACCGTCCAAATTTCTTCTCACTGAACAATCTGGTCAGTGGGTCGTCTTAGGGAGTATAATAATCCCTCATGCCCCTAGTCGCCGCAGGAGACGCCCCGGGCGTCGGGAGTCGCAAGCCGATTTCCGGCCACCGTAGGCGCGGGCCTGCGGACGGTGAGCGATGGGTAGCTCGCCGTCCGATAAGGACCAGGCCCGGGTCGACGGCGCGTTGTGTTCCACGCGCGCCTCAAAGAGATGTCAGCACAAACTGACGGGGTCCGATAGGACCAATGCCGGGGTTGCGAGTTTGTCCGAAAGGGATATCGTGGCCCTGGCACACAGGCAACGGAAGGAACACGGGTGGGTTTTAGTCAGTAAAAGTCTGACACGCCCTCCCGCTCCGCCCAGAGCGGGAGAAGTTATTTGATGATTTCCCACCCAAAAAAAAAAAAAAAAAAAAAGGGAGTATAATAATATGTTTAGTTTATGAGCAGAAAAGAAAACAAAGATTGGGAAAATGGTGGGAAAGAAATTGTTGTTCTAGTCGAAAACCATCCATAAGATAATGTACAAAAAAAGCGAAAAAATATATTTTTTTTCTTTAACATCAAGATGGTTTTTTTCTAAACTTAAATTCATGTAGGCATGCTGCTTGCACGCGGGTGACACAGGAGGGGTCAACTCCGGGCAGAAGAGATAACGAGTTGGATAGAAAGAACTTAGTCTATTCTTGGTAGAATAGAGATAGAATTGGTCATGCTACGCGTGCTGGCTGCGCCACAACACCCTGTCCTCCGCCTTCCACATCCAGTCTGACCCAGCCATCTTCTTAAGGTCGCCGGTCGATAAAGCTGGGGGGAGTCCCACACTACGCTTGCTGATACGCGGTCTCCACTCCAGGACTCGTCTGCTCCTCGGTCCTTCGACAAACATGGCCAGCCCACTGTCACTTCAGTTTGCTTACTCTTCAAGCTACGTCGATAACTCCGGTTTTTTTCCGGATAATTTCATTCCTGATTTTATCCTTCAAAGAGATTCCGAGCATCTTCCTGCTCCATAGCGCGCTGGGTGACCTTGAATTTGTGGGTCAGACCGACTGTCAGTGTCAGACGGGCAGGACACACTGCGGGACGAAGTTTTCCAAACGCTGCCCAACCCAACTGGATCCTTCTGTCGGCTTATTAGTCCTTTTTAAATTTTTAACGAAATAAATAGATAGAAAAAGGTAGATATTTATTTAAGTGAAACTTCTCAGGCGGCGATTCGAAAAATGGACGAGAATTGAGAATGAAATTTCAAGGACGCGTCACGTTTAGGCATATTTCGTTACAGGAAAGAGAAGAAAGAGATAACTCTCTCTGTCTTTCACACTAAATCTCTTATTCTTTATTTTATTCATTCGTGTTTGTGTCTGATGTACATTGTAGCGCCATCTGTCGGTCAGCAGTGAAAACAATCTTTTGTTTTTACCACTCGCTGCTAGAGGGAGTCAGCTTTTGTGAATGATTTACTCGAAGTATGAATGGAATATTGGATAACTGCTTACGCCTCTCTACACTAGAGGGAAGCTTTTATGAATGAGTTATTTTATAATTATGAATGAATGTTGTAGTGATTGCTTCTCGACACTAGAGGACGCATTGTAGAACAATCTACAATGAATATTGTTCATAACAAAAAGAAAAGGAAAGAACGAGAATTCGTTCTTTCCAAAAGCCTGTTGTTGATGTAAACGTAAGCTTTTTCCGCCCACTTTCATGTTTATCGTCATTCAGTTCGCTTCCAGAAGTAAGAGCGTTCATTAGTATCGTAATTGTTTTAACTGCGTGTTGTGACACGGTATCTTTACACATACATAAACTCACGCCTTCTTCCCATGGGGGAACCACGGTATCTTTATTTGAAGCCAAATCAGTGTATGTTTATCTATTATAAAACGGACTAAAACCTATGGATATCGACAATACATGTGGTAAAGATAAAGATAATTTATTTGACAAACATGCATTTACATAAACTGACTTAATCAGACATGGAAGGTATAGAGTTAATAGATTTTGTGTACGTCCATGTTTTGCCAATAACGGCGTACACATTTTGTAGGTATAAAAAAAATAAAAGTAAGTAACCGTTAATTTCATTTTAGATATAGTCATTCTAAACATTACACAATACAAAACAAATAAATATTGATGTCTGGATATTATAGTATAAGTCTATTATAGTCAAAATAGATTAAATTATGTCCAAAATATTCATTACTATGCAGTCAAATAGAATAGTGCAAAAGCCAATTGATTTAAGATTCACATTATTAAATTATTATTCTTAACTATGTATATTATAATTAGCAATAGAAAAGTCCTTTTCATTTAAAAAATCTATAACATTGTAATACAATTTACTAACTAAAAAAAATCTCAGCTTATTTTTGAAATTTGACGAGGGCTGTTCTCTTCAACTTTTCGGTAATTTATTAAATATGATAGGAGCCATACAGAAGACACTTTTGCGCATGAGAGTTATTCTCGCAGTACACAACTGTACACACAGTACTGGTAGTAGTTCATATTATTGTGTTTTATTGCCACCACTTAGTCCTCTGTTCTCAACAGTTTTTTTTAAAGAAATATGACCGTTTTACTGCATTTGGTTGATGTTATATTTAGACCAGCTGTTAATAACCGCCACGTCATCTGCGTGTATTTTGTATTTCATCATTTTTTTAACACAAATATGCAGTAAACAAATATGAAAAGGAGCCTATATCCTTATCCAAGTCTCAGGCTACCTATCTGATAGAATTTCACAACGATCGGTTCACTGGTTTAGGCGTGAAACAGACGTATAGACATACAGAGTTACTTTTGTATTTAAAATATTACTAGCTGCACCCCGCGGTTTCACCCGCATAAGTCTCAATCCCATTAGAAATATCGGTATTTAAAGTACCCAATATCCTAATCCAGGTCATGCTCTACCCATTTGCCAAATTTCATCCAAATCCGTTCAGCCGTTCTAGCGTCAAAGTGGAATAAACAAACTCCCTTTCGCATTTATAATATTAGTTAGGATTATAGAAGTATGGATGTATAATACGTTCTATCCCTTCGGCTGTGCCAAGGCCCACGCTGGCCTATGTCGTCTGATCAGTACAAATAATCAGCTACTTCTACAGTGCAGCACTGTCTCTGAAATAAACTCACGAGACTGATGCTTGCATTTTAGGTTACTCATCATCTGCCACGTCTTTTCCCAACTATGTCAGCTTCCATGGAGTCTAACCAGATGCAGCTGAATACCATTCATTTACATGAAGCAACTGCCTATCTGACCTCCACAACCCAGTTACACGATACTCCTTGACAAGACTGGTTGTCAGACTTTCGGGCCTCTGACGACCCGTAACGACTGTCAAAGATCAACGAATGACAGCCGGGACCAACGGCTTAATTAACGTGCTTTCCGAGGCACGAAGGGATCTCGGTATGTACCTAATGGATCACCCATCCACGGACCGATCTTGGAAAGCATTGCTTAATCTTGAAGATGTTGTGTGCGGCTGTTATTATTTAGCCAAGAGGAGGAGAAAAGAAATAATAGAGGGGAGGAGGTTAAAAAAACGAATCAATACCAAAGTCAAATTAATACCTAAAACTTATTCTGGAACGACGCTTAAGCACGAATCACGATTAAAATCTGACGGATCTTATATATCGACTCAAGTCTCGCTTCTAAATTAAAATCATGTTTCAGCATCATTCCACCCTTTCTTTCGAAATTTTGTTCCGCCTTCACAGCTTCCGAATTTTGTGGTATAATTGGCAAACCTACTTAATTCCTGTTTACTTTAATCCATAGGATAAAGGATAAAACCATTTATAAACATCACACCAGAAACACAGGGGCCGCGGTTCACTCGCCAAACCGTTGAGAGGTCGATTTGCATTTGACAAATTTTTCAACGTTACCCTACCCTTGAATTAATGATTTTGCGTGACGACCCTCGCCGAATAATTGAGCAGAAAATATACATTTTGTGCGGGCCCGTTTGTAAGCGATTAGCGAGTTTATAAGTGAGCGATTTTTTAAGTAGGGACTGTATTTAATTATAATAAACGCCGTATCTCTACGTTGCCGTCGTGGTGGGGCTTGCGCGCTTCCCACGCGACACTAGTAGCACAATTTCTATGTCGGTGCCTGTCGCGCCCACGATATCGCACCAGTGTGTACGAGCCTTAACTCAAGGTCCGTGCCAGTAGAGTTTACTCTACCAAAGCAGGTCTAGGATGAGGAGACAGACCAAGAGAGATACATAAACCCGCAGGTCACCATGTGGCAAGCTATTGGGCAGTAGCGACCCCACGGACCCTATCTCGCGAGATAAGTCTTATTCCTCACCTCTGGCTTGCCTTTATTGGCCGGTTGGAGGGAACACTGACGAGGTACAGAGCTCCTACCTCTTTCTTGCCTTTATTGGCCGGCTTGAGTAGAGATTCGCAAGAGCAAACGTGCTCAGAGGAAGGAAGTATTCCAGTCATATGCTGTTAGGGATCTTGACCGTACTTCCGGAATTGTCCTGATAGTCGTGGAATACCTCTCCACTCCTCAAAGCACTTCCAGGTAGTGTTGACACCTTGTTGCTACGTCACTTTGTGCTAGCGATAGTTTTCGGGGGCCCATTATTGAGTGTGCAAGTCACCCCCTGCCATTTTATCTGTGAATATTTATATTATCATTGGTCAGGCAGGGATATAGTCCTTCCATAGTTCTAGGTAACCAATCCACTTTAGCCACCCACACACATAGCCCGATATGTTTTGTTTCCATGTTCTGCAATAGTCCTGCACCAACTGGGCAGTTGGGTGAGCGTTGTCTTTGGGTACACTTGGATAGTGCAAACAGGGATAATCGTCGGTTGATACCTCTTTTCATTTAAAATTGCCTAAGAGGTGAGTTGTGCGTTGGCTTCGGCCCTTCGTACGCCTTCTAAAGGACCGTGGCCCAATGGTCCCGAGATATGACAAAGACGTTTTAAGATAGAATTAATTAAGAAAATAATGATGTCTCATCTGATATCAATATATCTTTTGTTGGAAATCCTAAATAAACAAATACAGCTGTACTAGGTACTGCAGGGTTTTCAGGCAGAGAAGATATGATCCGGAACAATGTATAAGCACGCTTACTTACTGCGTTTTGACGATTTCAGACTTACAAGGTCTTGGTTTTAAAAAACTGGTGCTCGAGAAGTCGAATCATAAACCTCAAGGGGCTGCAGTCTCGACATAGTTAGCGCTCGCTTTCGCTTCGCTCTCTAGACGGTCAAAATTGCCTACGAGTTTGTGATTTTTACTTGTTTGTCAAACAATTTTGGCTGTCTAGGGACCCCATTAGGACTTTGCACTGAATTCGGTCGTAAAGCGATCGCTATCTATCTCAAGACTGCAGGTACAGGCCTTCACGAAGTAAAGATTGACGTTCGGATAGCACACTATGCTAGCGGTGTGACCTCGCCCTTACATCTGTAACAAATGGATGACAGAATTTACGTTTTGTTAACAATATTTTATGTTTATCGTTTTAATATTAAAAGGAAATTTGTTTGCCATAATTTCCTGTAACAGGCTTAATAATAATCGTTGTTGTTGGGTCAACAATTGAATATAATATTAATTTGTATATAATGAAGATTATTTAAAAGCTTTGTGATAATTATTCTTCCACGGGAAGTAAAATACTGTTTCAAAATAATAATTGGAAAGAAAATTGCGCGTGCAGCACCGTACACGTGAGTATAGTGAAACTTCACAGTTTAAGTGTGAGAGACAGAGAAAGAGAGAGAGTTATATCTTTCTTCTCTCTCATGTAACGTTTGCCTAAACGTGATGCATCCTTGAAATTTCACTCTTAAGTCTCGTCCAATTATCGAATCACCGTCAAAAGCTGCGGTCCCAAGGCTCGTTAACTGACAGGCCGCGCCATACGTTGCTACGCCTGTCGAGGTCTGTCACGGCCTTGCCAAGCATTCCCACGGCGTGGGTAGGCCTTTTTTTTTTTTGCGTGGGAAATTATCAAATAACTTCTCCCGATCTGGGCGGAGTCCCACTCCGCCCAGATCGGGAGAAGTTATTTGATAATTTGGCGTGTTAGACTTTTACTGACTAAAACCCACCCATGTTCCTTCCGTTGCCTGTGTGCCAGGGCCACGATATCGGCGGGGCCGTGGGTAGGCCTGGTGCGGCCATTTGGCCGCTATTCCAAGATGTCAAGTGATACAGAGCGCATGACTGCGTGTCCAATCGTATTCAGTCATCAACATTTGATAAACAAAGCAAAAAGAAAGCAAAGGAAACGCGCCCGTACAGGCCGCGGCAGACGCCCTAGCGCCGTGCTTTTGAATTTACCGACTCGGATCGGATCGGATGGGCAACGGCAGGTCACCGCGCGGATTCCTCATCGGATGCGACGGTTCCCACGGCCTGTCGGCCTGGCTTGACATGATCTGGCCTGTGAGAATGCGGGCCGCGGGACCACAGCTTAAGAAGTTTCACTTCAAAACTACAGCTAAGGTAGCCTGCGAAATTCAAATTTTCTTTAGTTTTTTGCAATTTGCGGGTCTGTCAGGTTGAATTTTTGTTTTTTTTTTATATTCCACGGGCTAGCCTAATGCTTTTACCTTAAGGAAAAACCCGATTAAAGGTCATTATTTTCCTACATCATCAAAGGAACAATCGACACAAGACTTTATTATTTGGTATTTATAGGGGTGCTTTAGACTGTGGGAAGCACAGTCTAAAGCTTCTAAATTCTCAGTAAGCCATGACACTGTTTGCTTGTGTATAAATTCGATGAAATAAGACGTCGGCCTCTGCCACTAATCTATATCTGGCATGCTTTGTCCAATCTGAACCCAAACCACTAAATTAGCAATTACAATCTGGCACTCTGGCATTTTGGCCGTCTGGCAGTCTGGCAAGTCGTGTCTGAAAACAATAAGCCCCGCTATGCAGGTGTTCCGTTAATTTAGCACGAGATCTGGCAACCTGCCAGACGATATTACTCACCATCACTTCATTAATTTATGCTGGATTTAATTAGGTTTGTTAAGTTAAGGCATCAAGTTTTGTGTTTTTGATGAGATGCTTTCATTTTGACAATATCCATGGGTCTGTCGGTACCTATATTTCCTGGTCGCGGTCGTGTCGGATTTCCGTCCCAGCAGACTATGAAAGAAAAGAAAGAAAGCAAAAAATAATTAGGACAAGAAATACAAAAAATTGCATTTAAAGCTAACAATACAATGAACTAGATTGACAAAGTTTTATTGTATTGAATACGAGGCTTTTGGCAACTTTGTATGTGTGTATTTTATTTGTTATTTTTGGATAATGTACGTTTTGTTTGGGTAGAATTAACAATTTTTCTTTCAATAAACAAAAAAAAAAAACAATCAAGACTTGTGCCAACAAAATAACTTTAATTTCGAAAGTTGGTAGCAAAAAACTAAAATACAGATCCAAAGATACTAGGTTTTTAGTGGGTCAGTTTGTAATTTATCTAAGTTACAATAGCCTAATGTCAACTGCTCGTCACTTTTTACAAAATATTGCTTTTCCCGATGCAGGGACATTAATTGTTGAAGAGTTCTCCTGGTAAGATAAGAATCAGGAGGACTGCCACTCATCATGCATATTATGCATTATGACGAGCATAAATTGCTTAGCAACCATATTAAAGTACCTAGTAAAGTAGATTGACTTGGTGATAATGGGACCATATCGGGAGCAGACCCTTTCAAACAAAAAAACTAATTTTCAAAATCGGTCCACATCGGTCAACATACTGGTATATAAAAAAAAATTAAAAAAATACAGACGAAAATATAAAATGCAAAATACCTATCACTTGTTTAGAAATCTGGATTTGGTAAACGTATGAAACCGCCAATACGCATTAAGGCTCGTACAGACTGGCGCGACAGGCAGCGCGACCTTTGTCGCACCAGTCTGTACGAGCCTTTAATGTATATTAATGAGTACCTAATCAGTGCTCTTTCTTTTCCATTACGTAAAGTCAGGAAAATTAATTAAATTAGTTATCAGATTTAAGTTGCTAGTCCCAACTTCAATTGTCTGTGCATTCAAGTAGCAACTGTATTGTTTGACAGCTGAAATTGAAGTAATGTTTCAATTCGATTAAAAAAAAATCTCCGACTGTATCTCGCGAGGCCTTTGCCCTTTACTTAGTTGCACAGGCGAGGCGCGGTCGCAGCCCAAGATTTTGGGGAGACCCGGCCCGCATGGGTGCAGAGGAATATTTTTAGGTTACATCGATTGATCGATGGATTGCCAGGTCGGGCATACTGTTATTGGTTTATGCCATCAAGAGTTTCTCAAAAGCAACCAGGGGTCCAAGTCTGCTATTTTTATAAATTCAGTCATTCCAACACGATCCCATTGTCATTTTGCTAAAAGTTCGTAATCTGTTAAATTCATAATGGTCGATCATTGGTCGGTCAATGTTCTCGTAATATAATTGTGTTATTATAATGGCATTGTCGTATTGCCATTATTATAAAACCTATTAGTAGAAATGTCAATCATTTGTCATTATGTACGAGATTACCAATATATGCAATTTCTTTCAATGTAGAGTCAGTGGCCGACCATTGGAAAGTCATAATAGGGCGGCTAAGACTAAATTCATAGACCTGGAGCGGGGACAACGGGCTCTAATAAAATTAATGTACTTCAAAAACCTAAGGTACCCCACACAAAGTCTTTATCAAATAAGTAATTTACACTCTGTTCGCAAACTATATATAATTAAAACTATTCTCAGGAAACATAAAACTCTTAATTTTGATCCCAGCTTAACCTTGAAAAGAAGAAAGGATATAATAGTTGAAGTTCCTAAAACTAAAACCAAGCTCGCCCGTATTCAATATGAGAAACGCTCAGCTCAGCTTTACAATCGAGTAAACAAAGAGATCTACATATACAATAAACAATTAACTGACAGTAAAAAAAATAGTAACTAATTGGATAAAACCACTTACATATGATGACACGGAGAAGCTACTGGAATAAAATAAAAACCTTACACTTAATGCTCTCATCTTTCGTACTTGTCGTATACAGTCTGATTCATTCATTGCCTCTTACACTCACTCTGTATTTTACATTAAATTTAACAAACCCTCACATTATCACTTAACTTTCATACTCAGAGATGCTCACATTCAACATTCAAGTTCACATTTGCACACCTTTATACTCACAGTAACACTCCTTAGTATTCACACTCACACACCCCCATTTTCACATTTACACACCTTCATAGTCACATTCACACACCCCTACTCTCACTCACACATTTACATGCTTCTTGTCTAGTTTTAATTTTCTCTTTTCATTTTAAATCGCCTGTTTTTATAACACTTAAAACAAGTATTTTTATGTTAAAATTTTAAGTTTGGAAGAGCGGAGTCTCCTAACACAGGCTTTTTTGCTTAAAAGGAGACTCCAATCACTAGTTGTTAAATTTACTTGTATAACAAATAAAACATTTTTCATTTTAATTTTTTTTCATTTTCATAATGACGCCATTATAATAGTAGATTACCAAACTTGTCAAGTCGAAATCAATGATCGACCATTCTGACACTATTGTAATAGCAGACTTGAGGCCCTGGAGTCTGGATTTGTGCCCATTTGATGGCAGTAGGCTCGCCCTGTATGACATGGGACTTAAAACATAACTGGCGAAATGTGGGTGTACTATAATATGTAGGTAGTACACCTCTGCCTAACCTAACTGGTGATGTTCATGAACGCGGCGTTAATGTTCATCTTGGCCTTTCGAACCTTACGTACGCGCGGGGTGCTCAAATTCTCAAGTTTGCTCTATTTTATAACAGGCTTTTTGAAGTTAATACTCGTACTTCTTTATGCGCGTTGAGCTGGTTTTGGGTAGGACAAAATCTTATGGATTCGCATGCTAGCAGTATCTCTAGAGATGGAGCTATGTGCATGATGTGTTGCGCTTGTTGTTTCACGGAGTGCCGATGATATGAAAACCAGACTAATGTTAATAATTTTAAATTACAAATCGTCGCCGTATAAGGAAAACCGATTATCTGACATGAACCTAACTTTACAATACCGCAATTTAAAAGTTTGACGCCTTTAAATCATGTCAGATAATCGGATTTCCTTGTAGGGCGACGAAATAATGAAATGTTAATTTAATAACTACAAATAATTTTAAAAATCAAAAAAAGTCCACTGCTATTTCAATTAGCTTTAAGTTTACACATCTGTGTGCAGTCCTCATGACTGCCTATTTTCGTAATGTTTTTGTATAGATCAAGGTCACCGTGGCTCAAGTACAGTTCTAAGCCAGCAAGACAAGTAAATAATTCAGGCTCTTGACAGCTTGAATGATTTTGGGGGGCCATGACCCCCGTGACCCCCCTGGGACCGCGCCTGTAGTTAACCTAATATTGTTAAGATCCGGCGCTATGAAACTTATTGGAGACTTAGCAAAGAGTAATAACATCAAAATGGTTTTATGATCCGCCATCTTGCAGGCAAATGGACTTATAAACGTTTTCTTACTCAGCAGTGATAAATTGTCGATTAACTGTCCTTTTCTAACACATATCTTGTTTAGGGCCGAAGGGAAATGCTGACATAAAATGTTTTCCGTCTTTTCTTGGAATGTTTATTTCCGAAAGGTCAGGCTGTAAGATAGCCAGATGGTTTGATAGATTTTGTGATAAGGATAGAATTTATTTGACGTTCATTTGGAAACAATTGTTGTAGGTTGTCTACTAATATGTCAATCCTAACCCCGTGGCCACGAGCTACACGCTTAAGCGAAACGAGTCATCGCAACGCGACTTACGGAGCGAACACGGACGGAAACAGATGGTGACGCGCGCGCTTGTCGCTTGACGCAAGTCGTATCGCTCGAGGCCGTGAACCTTACATTGTATGATTGCGGAGCTATATTGCAATAATCACGATTGAAGGATTGGCGATTGCAGCTCATCCGAGAATGCTATATCTTATTGGAATTGTCTTAGGATTATTTCTAAAAAACCAGTATAAAGATCGCTGGTTTATCTTACATTACCAGGAATATTTACCACGTGATTCACAGTAAATACCTAGTAGTTTGGGGTTTTTTGGTAAATTTCAAGCTAAATAAATATAGAAACTCTTTTGATAAATTGACACAAAACTAACTTAAACCAAGGTCGAAAAACACAATTGAAACAAATTACTATGAAAAGAAACCGAAAACCACTTTCTCATTTTTCAATAAAACCTTCTGACGAAAATAGACACGTCAAATATTATTAGTGCGCCCGAATTCCACTAAATTCAATTCCAAATGAAAAGACGTACATAAGATTTATTGCCGCCCGACTGGGACTTGCGGTTTCATGGCTCTTATTTTGTTGGAATAAGGTTTATTTCATTTTATAATATCAAACAATGTTAGCGAATGGTTAACGCGATCTATCAAATGTTGACTTTGGATAAATCTACGACACCGTATGTTACTAATCTGTGCCCCACGCTGGGCGCCAGTAGCGAATCGCGCCATTTTTTAGGCCAGTTTTGTGAATATTGACGCATGGATTCGGGTATTGCATGCGAATCAGTTTTGAAGCCTTTGTGAGAGTAGTTTTAGGAATGTATGGGATAGAGTATGATAAGCGTGTTTAAAATGGCGTTAATTGCCGTATTGCACAAAAAAATAGGCATCCTGCGTTTGACTTTGTTAGAAAAGTTACGCATAATCTAATCTCAAATATGAGTTGCTAATGGACTAACATTAGAAACAGTCAATTTTAGAGCAAATCAAAGTGATTCTTATGTCTAGCTATTCATCTTGTAAACCTTAAGAGTATGCAATGATATTACTTATTTATTTAATACTTAAGGACACAGATGTACAGAGGCGGCTTAATTCCATAGGCATTTTCTGCCAGTCAACCTATACCTTTATGTAATATTTTGTTGAAAGTTAGTGCAAACATGTTGCACACCCAAAACACAAACAAAATATGAAAGTGTACATCTCAACAGCGAAATAACCTAACTGCTGCAAGTAGCTGTAAGTTACACAAGAGCCATCGCTTGGGGCTAACTTATGTTTTAAGTTGTAACTTGCGACAACTTGTTTTAAGTCGAGCAACTTTATGTGTCCAGGTGTAGACCGAGTGGCCCACTTTAAGGTGTTTGCTTTGCTATTTAGGGCTACTTAAAGTTGTGTTAGCATCGTTTTGGTGTGTGGCTTCTAAAGGAACTGGTAGCTGTATGTAGTCTAAATGTGCTGAAAGAAAGTATTTGCTATGAATAGCTACCCTCTATTATTTGAATAATTACAGGAACAATCTGGAATTTCTCAGTAGCAGCCCAGAGTTTGTAGGTATTTATGCCCGGTGATGGCAATAGGCTCGCTTCCTATTTTATGGGACTCAAATGAAATGTGGGTGGACAATAGGTCTGCTCTGCCTAACCCTTTGGGGAATACAGGCGTGATGATATGATGTTATGTTAAAGGATCTTGCTGCTCGCTTACTCCCTGCGATTTGGAGATATTGGACCATTAATTTAGGGTTTTTTCTATTTTCTTTTAATCACTGCCTTGAGCAAGCGTGGTGATCAATGCTGGTACCTTTTCTGTATAAGAAGAGGCCTTTGTCCTACAGTGGACAACAATAGGCTGGTATTTTTATATGTCATGAATAAATTGTTAAAAACAAAAGACTACATGCCTGGTGCATGCCCACCTGGCCCGCTTGGTCTTGCATGCTTTGTGTGTGCATACTCATGTTTCGGACAAATAAATGATCTATCTACCTACTATCACAATGTACCATATTGTAGTCCAATTTGGAAACCCCAAACCGGTGTTTAAAAAGTCCTTCAATAAATTACCTATTCCTGGTCCTTCGAGCCGGATTATTCTACAAACTCTAAAAAATAATAATACCCTCACATAAACTAATTACGGCGATACAAAACAAATCACCTCACATGCTACACCTCCGTGCAATTTAAAGGGATTACGTCGGACGTTTACGACGCTATAAATTTGTGCATCCCCTTGCATCCCCCTTCATCCTCCCTCCAGCTCTCTACTAGAGTGCATTACCTGCATTTCCCTTGTGCCTACCCATGCACCCCTATTGCCAATTTTATTTATATTTTAGAGGGTACAATTGCGGATAGGTATGGGCAGTTGTTATTGCTGATGGGGGTAGTTGTGATGCATTTAAAATTGAAAGGTGCTGTAAATTGCTTTCAGGTTTGATGTGTCGGTTTTGAATAGTTAAATTCTTTGTGTGAGTTTTAAATGTGAGGTTAAATTAAATCAGTAAGTAAGTATTCGGTTTTTTTATTATTTCACTACCTTCGGGTAAGTTCTAAGTAACTAATAGAATATATAATTTCATAAAAAATCTATTCCTTTTTTCTGATTGACAGTGGTTATCCGGAGACAGTAAAACTGGCACTAAGTCCATATAAAGTAGCTGACCGAGAAATCACTTCGCTAAAAGTTATCAAAGTCTCTTGACGCTGCGTGAGTGTGCGTGATCCATCGCCGCCCGTTCGATGTCCATCGCGCACAGGATGGATGGATAGCAGCACATGAAGTAATTTTTTGCTCCGTTTGGTGTAATTGCTGTATGGCGTTCCAGTGAGAGGATAAATAATAAATAAATAAATAATCAATTTGCGGATATCTCTAAACTTTCCTAGAGCCCTTCGAACATATCCTACTTCCCAAGTTCTTACAATTTTCATAAAAGTTGTACCAACAGTTATAGGAATACAATATTTGGGCGATTTTCAATGAGATGAAACAATTTGTTATTTCCTCTTTGAAATCGCGCCGCCAAGGCTGTGTGTAAACGGTGTTGGTGCAATCCAAAGTTCACGGGTTGGGTTACATGGGGACAACACGATTCTTTGGGAAAAACTGTCTTTCTAATTCTATAATGAGGTCATTTTTAGTAACTTCGAGGCTGGGCTTGGCTTGGAGAGCAGTGGTAGAGCCCATTGGTAACGGCCGCGACTTATGAGTTGTAGACCGTAGCTTCGAACCCAAACAGGCGCTTTACTTTGTGTAAATTATTTCGTCACCACTACTCTCAAAACGGTGAAGGAAAACATCGTGAGGAAACCGGAATGTCTTAGAACTAAAAATTCGAAGACATGTGACATCTAGCAACCCGCAAGTGGATTACGGCCCACTCCCTTTCACCGAGAGGAGGCCTGCGTCCCAGCAGTGGGACTATTGTAGGCTGATTATGTATGTATGAGGCTTGGCTGTGTCTGCATTGAGTTACATGAGAATATTTTAAGGGCTTGCGAAAATGTGACTTCATGGTGACAACTTGGAACCCATCTAGATACGATAAGAAACATGAACGAACTTCGACTTTTCTAAAATTTATCATAATCCATTCATAGGACGTTTTTACAACATATTTTTTTTTATTTTGTCTTTATGTGATTAAGGAAAGGAATCAATAAATTAATCACAACTAATTTTATTTTTGTCATTCAATGTGTAAGTGGCATTACCGACCTGGCGGCGACGTCGTTAAAAGATGTCCCATAAATAAATATCATCCAACTCTCCACAATTCCAATTCAAGCCTACTCTAGCATGCATATCTGGTACGGCTCTAATAATCCTTCCATATCCTAAGGGCACGTTTTCTCTACCACTATCGCGCCCCCCGGTTTACTCTTTGATATGCAATGGTCTCTGCAGTCCCATGAAACATGAGGCATCAGGGGCTAGTGTGAATCTTTTGGGTTAATTCCAGTAATCGAGTCTGGTCAAACCACGCTGGGGTCGGTGCATTTAATTCATTCCTATGAAAGACCATAGAACTACAGTCGCGTCAATGTCCCATTTGTAATTTATTTGTTTACATTTCTATCAAATTGGATTGTTCTATGGTATATTAACAACATCTAAGACCACAATAATGATGTACATACATACAACCTATTAGTCTTTACAAACCCAATCATCATCGGACCACAATGCAGACCGTACTGCGGCCAGCCACCCTCTACCCAAGAGAGTCATTAGACACCACTGAGGGATAATATCAATAGATTGGCCGCAGTTCACACCTGTGTACTAATTATATCGCTATGTGGATACAGCGTCAGTCTACCAGAAACAGTCGTATTGTGTCTAAGTATGTCACCGTATGATTATGAACATCGTTAGTTTATAATCTATCTAGCGAGATAATAAACTATCAAAGTATTGTGAACTGCAACAAACCATTTATAATTTAAACGCATTATTTCTCGATAGTTTATAATTTGTGCATGGCAAATCTCAAAATGGATTGGTATCAAACTTGCATGCGACGAACCCATCTTGCGCTAATACTAAATAGCCAAGTAACTTCGACCAACCTGGAAGAAGAGCTCGCCGGCCGCTGCCATGGATGGATCCGCTCGCTTCGCTCGCTCGGCTCGCGTGCACTCACAGTTCTAACCTAACCTATCCGATGTGGTCGGAGCGTCCTGGCTTAGTTTGACGATTTGACATTGATAGATTATAAATACTACCGGAAATAAATGCGTTCTTGTAACCCATTAGAACTTTGCGACCGAATTCGGTCGTAAAGCGATCGCTATCTATGTCTAGACTGCAGGCCCAGAGGGCTAATTGCGTAACACACTATCAGTAGGAATCGGTTTCTATTTGACAGTTCAAAAACATTCAATGCGTTATTTACGTTGTTGAGCAGACAATTTCTTCTAACATATGAAGCAATGGATTAGCAATATACTTCAAAATCATTCCGATTCCGATTCAAACTGCGTTACGCAATTAGGTTACATGTCGGGCAAGTGTCATGTTTTCCAATAGGTTTTTCTTAGCAGGCAGCAGTTCGGTGTAATTAGAATAATATTTACGCTGAACTTAAAATATCTGACGAAATGTGGAAGTCAATACATAGACCCGAAATACAGGCATGTGTGATAAACATTTCAGCTTGAACCTTTTACTAAGGTTTACAGTGTCTAGTATACATGAAGTTCTGACAAATGAAATCTTTATTAAATAACAGGAAATGAAAAACGCACATCAAATCGACCCTTCTATAATCAAATCGTCTCGTCCCCAAAAATTCTCTCAAATACAAAGGAAAGCTCGTAATACCGGCCGCTGATACATCATGCTTCCCTATATCCACTTTTAATGATCAGCTCCCAAGCCTTATCCGTTAAGATACATCTGTTCCGTTCAATTTTCCATCTTGGTCCTCAGTTTTAAGGTTTCAAATTGGGTGTTCGTCAGATATTGTTTCACTTTCATAGAATTAAGGGTAGTACCCAATACGTTTGACAGATGACGGTTCAAGATAAGGTTCGGGCAGACGATCGGCACAAGTAACCAGCCGAGTAGCCATTTTTGAAGGGATCGACAGTTTAGGCGACTGCAGTACTGAATAATAGTATTACTAACATAAACATTACATAATCATATGTCAGAGATATATTCATATGTCAGGATGGGCAATGGGGTAATACATTTTACAAATAGGGAATATGCATGTATTTATTTTTTCACTAAATCAATATTAGACAGTTATATAAACCTAAGGAAAGTATTTTTTTTTTTTTTTTTTTTTTGGGTGGGAAATCATCAAATAACTTCTCCCGCTCTGGGCGGAGCGGGAGGGCGTGTCAGACTTTTACTGACTAAAACCCACCCGTGTTCCTTCCGTTGCCTGTGTGCCAGGGCCACGATATCCCTTTCGGACAAACTCGCAACCCCGGCAGGCATTGGTCCTGACGGACCCCGTCAGTTTGTGCTGACATCTCTTTGAGGCGCGCGTGGAACACAACGCGCCGTCGACCCGGGCCTGGTCCTTATCGGATGGCGAGCTACCCATCGCTCACCGTCCGCAGGCCCGCGCCTACGGTGGCCGGAAATCGGCTTGCGACTCCCGACGCCCGGGGCGTCTCCTGCGGCGACTAGGGGCATGAGGGCGCGAACCTTGTCTCACCCTCACGCGTTCCGCCTCCTCCTTCGCTAGCATAACTGCTTCGCAGAAGGAGGTGACGGCCTCCCATGCACTCTCGCTCCGAACCATGGCCTGAACCAGGGCCGGACGCGAGAGATCGCCGCCGCCGATCGCCTCCGTGAGGACACGGCGGTGCTCCGCCCAAGCTGGGCAGACCTCCACCGTATGCTCCACCGTGTCCTCCGGGCGATCCACACAGTGGTGACACCCGGGCGTTTCCTCCCGCTTAATCCTAAACAGGAACCTCCCGAAACATCCATGTCCGGTGAGGACCTGCGTCAGGCGGAAGGTAAGGACGCCGTGGCGCCTCTCCAGCCACTCCTCAAAGAGGGGACTTATCGCCACAATTGTGGCGTGCCCAGCGCTGGGTTGCGACAATCGCACTCTCCATGTCGCCATGAGATCCCTCCGGAGCTCCGTCCGCTGTGCCGCAATTTCTTGCGGCAGCGGAGTTATGCCCCGGAGTTTCGCCTCTTCGCGCCACACCCAAATGTGCGCGAGGACTTTCGCCTCCAGATCCCATGGCGGAAGGAAAGTATTGAAAGTTAAATTGAACTACTGGTTGATGCTCAAAAAAATTATGAAACTCCAACAATTTTCTACTACAGTTCAAACGTCCGTTTCTGTCGCGGTCATGATGTGACGTCATTGTTCACAAAATTGCTTTGTTTACATCTGTTTTTTAGCCCCAAATCTTATACATATATTAAATTATTGTTTATGCTTTATTCAAGTAGAAATCGCACTTTCATATTTACCTTAGTGAGATTTCAAGCATTTAGCAAAGAATAGATTTTATTCACATGTTTTGTTTCGTCACTTCCGTCATTTTCGAAGAGGACGCGTTTTGAGTTTGCGTTCCGTTCCACCAAAAAAACGCAACATAAATTACGTAATTGTAAAATAAGTAATGCATTAAAAAATTTAAAAAATATTGGAATTTGTTTCTTGACACAATGTATATTAAAATAATGGATAAGTTTTGAATTACGTGCATATTCCCTATTATGCTGTGTTTCCTTTAGTAGGGGTCGAGCTTAGTGGCAATAACATGCACGGTCATTAACTTGAGGTACTGTCACTTGGCTAGGCAGAGGAGGGGCTACTGTCACGATGTGAGTGATCGTTGAATAACAGCCGGGACCAACGGGTTAACATGCTTGCCGAGGCACGGAGGAGTCTCGTTATGTAATGATGGTCACCCATCGACGGCCCAACCCCGACAAGCGTTGCTTAACCTGATGGATCGGCCCACGCGACTGTTATTACTTAGCCACGAGCTCCTCCGTTTTCTAAATCAATTTTTGAAATACCTTTTATCATCATAACGCTCAGAAAAATCTTAGGGAAACGGTAACTCTCGTGATGGTTGGAGGTACATATCAAAGTTCGAACCCAGGCCAAAATTAGGTCAAGCACTTGCGTAAAACACTTTTAATTACAATCTGAGGGTTTTAAAGCTAATCCCTAATTGCTTTGTAGCAACGTAAATACGCAATGGCTGAACTGCTAAAATGAAACGCATTGTGGTCGATCGTCATTTGATGTGTGTTACGAAAATACACTAACTCGGTAACAAACATACACACACACACTCACAAACTTTCGCCTTTATAATCACACTAATATTATAAAGGCGAAAGTTTGTGAGTGTGTGTGTGTGTGTATGTTTGTTACTTCTTCACGCTCAAACGGCAGGACCAATTTTGATAAAATTTTGTATGGAAGTAGCTGACACCCTGGATTAAGACATAGGCTACTTTTTATCCCGATATTCTTACGGGATCGAGACTTATGCGGGTGAAACCGCGGGGCGCAGCTAGTAAAACATAATTTCCTAAAATTACAGATGTTATGTCAACCAACCCTTCGTTCTATAGGAACACGAAGAAATCGTCGACCACCGGTCGAAGCAATTCACCGGGGCGTTTTACTTCGAAATCGAAAACATTGCTGTTTCCGTACCTCCATTTTCTCAAGTTTTCATTCCGTTTGATTTTCTTTTTCAAGTTAATTTTCTACTCCAATGGTGTTTGTCGCACCTGATTTTATTGGGAATGGTGTTCTTAGAGTATTTTAGGGGCATCAAACTATTAGCCCGTGCGTTTACGACGCTACCAATCACAGACTAGTTATTAACGTGTTAGTAAGTCGCGTCACTAAATGTTGTGACATTCTGGCTACATAATGGTGGCTTTAGTTTATAGAGGTATGAGGAACAGGGTTTGAAAAACTTTAAAGTTCACTCATCCTCTATAGAGAAGGGAGAATTCCTCCGACCAAACGGGGGTTGTGTCTGGTGGGCACAACGTTTGAAGTCGGGATGTTGTACCTATATAGTTAGCCAGTCGTGCGGTAAATTCTGCTTGCGCAATGCAGGATTTTTCGTGACGTCAGTGTGATGCGTAGTTCGCATGTGGCGATGTAGATTAAACCACACATTAAAGGCAGATCAAACATAAACTACGATCTCTTTACGAAGTAGGATCTGCTGCAGCCACTCTTATTTCTGCCACCAAGTAGCTTTACTGTGTTCCGGTTTAAAGGATCTGGGTATAGATAAGGTGCAATTACAGGCTCATGACGCATTTCACCTTTGTCTTCGGGATGTCTTGCCGCGCGGTAAATTCTGCTTGCGTGATTCAGGATTTTGAGTGATGTCAGTATGATGCGTAGTTCGCATGTGGCGATTTAGATGCCGCCACATGTTTGTTACACGTTACTTTTGACTAGCGTCGTGGACGATGGGCCTTGAGACTATCTTAGATTGTAGGTTGCAGTGGGCATACGGCCTGATTAAACGTGATTATCGCTGCTTTTAAACAGCCTTTATTACCTCGAAACTGATCGTATTATCACACTAATTGATACGCCAAATTTGCCAACCATAATAAGTCAATAGAAGCCTTTGAAGGCTAATGACATTTCCAAGAATTCGCGCGAAGCCATAATAGTACTTCTTACTGCTGTCCATTCTTTGAAATGTATCGTATCAGTATCAAACTACAGAAGTTTGATATTTATTAATCCTTTCATTCACTTTTACGCATAAAGGTGGCTTCCCACGGTGCGTGATATTGCAGACGGACGCGGTAACTTCAAAGGTGCGGTGCGAGCTCTCTTTACGAGTCCCTCACTTTGCATTTGGAATGAAAGTGGAAGACCCACACAGACCGACACGCACCGTTAGAAGAGCCTTGGTGTGCGGTGCGTGGCTGTCCGTGGTCGTCGGCCGTGCGGGCTAGTCCGCGTCCGTCCGCAATATTACGCACCGTGGGAAGCCGCCTTAGCGAATTACCTGTTACATTAAAAAAAACAAAGGAACAAATACAGAGGTCCCTATCTAAGCGGGGCTCTAGATTGGAACTTCTCAATAATACAGTGGCTGTAGTTTTTTGTATCAAGCTAGAAGGCCAACTCTCGTTATTAAAAACGTTCAAACTATTGTCGCAAATCGCAATATCATCTCAGCGACAACCAATGTCAAAATTTGTTAAAATGAAAGGTTACAAAATTATAGGTAATTCACACAAAGTAAAGCGACTGTCTGGGTTCGAACCTACGACCTAAAATCAAAATATTTTATTTCACATAAGCCTACATGGGCACTTATGAAACGTCAGAAGCTAGGTGCACGGTTCCAATTGGTCGTTTCCTAAGGAGAAGAGCCGAAGAGAATAATAGAAGAAAAAGAGCCTAACCTAACCTAACCTAACCATCAATTTGGCGCCGAAGAGAATAATAGAAGAAAAAGAGCCTAACCTAACCTAACCTAACCATCAATTTGGCTTCAGGGAAAAACACTCTACGATAGACCAGGTACACAGAATAACTAACATTATTGAAAGAACACTCGAAAACAAGGAAGTCTGCGCCACCGTATTCCTAGATGTCGCGCAAGCTTTTGATAAAGTTTGGCATGAGGGTTTGATATTCAAACTCAGACGCATGCTACCTCCAGAATTTGCAGACATATTAGAATCATATATAAGTAACAGAATGTTTAGAGTAAGACAACAGGATGCATATTCCGATCTGAAAATTATAAAAGCAGGGGTACCACAAGGAAGTGTGTTAGGCCCAATCATGTACTTGCTATACACATGTGATATCCCAGAGCTGGAAAACAACACGATTGCGACTTTTGCAGATGACACTGCTATTATGGCTACCAGATCAAGCCACAAAGAAGCAGTAGATAAAGTTCAATTAGCTGTGAACAAAGTTTATAACTGGACACAAAAGTGGAAGATCAAACTGAATGAGTCAAAATCAGTTCACATTGAGTTCACTAACAAACACTGCGATTACTACCCAATCCATATAAACGGCATGCAAGTGCCTTATGCTAATACAGCCAAATACCTTGGCATAACTCTTGACGCCAAACTGCGTTGGAAATCTCACGTTAAAAAGAAAAGACGGGAACTTGACATACGTTATAAGAGTATGTATTGGTTACTCGGAAGAAAATCCTGCCTATCAATACATAATAAAATTATATTATACAAGCATATTCTTATGCCAATTTGGACGTATGGCATCCAACTTTGGGGCTGTACTAAACGAAGCAACGTTAAAATAATCCAACAATTCCAAAATAAAGTACTCAGAGACGCTGTAAATGCACCATGGTACATTAGAAATGACGACCTCCACCGAGACCTTAAAATGGAACTCGTCACCACCATCACCCAAAAATTTGCTGAAGCCCACGAACACAGACTTCACCGACATGTGAATGTCGAGGCAATTCAGCTGCTAGACAACACAGACATAGTGAGAACTAAACCATTTGAGTTAGTGTAGTGTATAAGTAGTGAATGAATAATAGTAACAATGCTGAGCTATACATGTAACACATGAACAAAGTGTTTTTATTAATTATCAGACTCTAAGAAAGTGCTACGGACTTGTGTAACAGTGCAAATTGACACTATTCTTAGTTATAACGTATTCTATCACGTAAAATAATAATTTAAGAGTTAAATTGCTTATTAGTCTATTAGGCTAGATTGTAATAAATTATTAGGAACTTTGGTTCTTAAAAATACAAACAAAAAAAAAAAAAAAACATTAGCCTTCATGGGCACTTATGAAACGTCAGAAGCTAGGCGCACGGTTCCAATTGGTCGTTTCCTAAGGAGAAGAGCCGGCAAGAAACTCCACGGTTATTATTTTAAAAATAATACGTACAACTCGACCCTACAACTCGTGAACACGGCCGTTGCCACTGGGCCACCACTCCCTCTCACTGCTCTCAAAACGGTAAAGGAAAACATCGGGAGGAAACCGGCATATCCCAGACCTAAAAATTCGAATACATGTAACATCTACCAACCCGCACTGGGCCCTCGTGGTGGATTACGGTCCACTCCCTCTCACAGAAAGGAGGCCTGTGTCCCAGCAGTGGGAATATTATAGGCTGATTAAGTAATTTTGACGGATTTGAGACTGAGATTAGAATCCGAACGTGCATAGAAATACAAATTGACCAAATCAAACTGACTGAAGGAGCTTCTTCAGACTTATTGCTTTAAGGCCATTGGCCGCTAGAAGTCGAAAAAATGACCACTGATTCCAGCACGAGAATTAACTTGTAGTTCTACAAGCATTAGGCAAGCAAATCCTGCCAAAAAACATTCTGTATGTCCATACTAATATAGGGCAGTAATACAATGCACGGGTCAGCCGTTGTGGTGAGTTTTATACATAGTCGTGACGTTGCAAAACTTCCTTGTTAGCGTCATGTTATGTTATTATTTGTGTTTATCATATTTCCAGAGATATTTGATAAGTCATTTTAAGGGATTTTTATAGCATACGTCTTAAGACGCTGACAACAGCTAAACCGCGGTCACTGGCAGACTGCATACAAAAGAAAAGGAAGCGCGATGCGAAGCTTGTAATTTATTGCAAAATATGAAGCAATTAACTAGTTACTCAAAAATGAGTTGAGTAATCGAAAATAAAAACAACCAAGTTCTGCATACAAATAAGACGTTCTTGTTACTAATTAAATGATACCAACCGTACGTTGATATTTAACACAGATATTTTGAATTTAAACTCAAAGTAAAGGGTTAGTTTACCGTTAATTTGTATCGAGACAGGTCTCCAATTGGTGAGATTGAGCCGTAATCCAAAACGCGGGCCCAGTGCGGGTTGGTAGATGTCAATCTTCGAATTTTTGGTTCTAGGACATGCCGGTTTCCTCACGATGTTTTCCTTCACCGTTTTGTGAGCAGTGGTAATGAAATAATGTACACAAAGTAAAGCGCCTGTCTGGGTTCGAACCTATGACCTAAAACTCGTTAGTCGCGGCCGTTACCTCTGGGCCACTAAAATAAAAAATGTAGGAGTGCTCTCACATTTTGAGCTTGGCGAAATTGCAAGTGTGTAAGTACCTACCAAAGTAGAAACGGCAATTTATAGCTCAAATGTTGACGAGTACGAGTTGTTACGAAGAGGACGTGAGTTCTAACCAAGTGCACTACTGATGTTAAACAAGTTGTGAAACTTTCTGGGTCCTTACTATACGTAACGAATTTAAATAAAAACTTACAATAGTAATGGGTAGTGTGCATGTAATAAGTAGGCAATAGGTTTTCTCTAAAACAGCCATACTCAAAGTGTGCTCCACAGAGCCCTAGGGCTCCGCAAACCCTCTGCGCGGAAATGCTAATCATAATGAAAAAGAAATACTAAAGGGGTACTATATTTTATTTTACTGAGTAAAATAAAACCTATCTAAATAAAATATACAAATGTAATCAAGTCATCAATCTCTTGCCTTTATCCCAATTTATTTGTGGTCGGCGCAACATGTCCCTTTCTTCCATACTTCTCTATTATTCGTTATCTCGGTAGTCACTCCCTTTCTAGCCATATCATCTTTCACACAGTCCATCCATCGTTTCTTTGGTCTTCCCCTACTCTTATAGCCATCGATATTCATAGTCAAAGTTTTCGTCACGACATTTTCCTCATTCCTCTGCATCACATGCCCATACCACGACAACCGTTTTCGCACAACTTTTCAGTCACCGGTGCCACTTTCACTTCCTCTTATGTACTCATTTCTTATTCTATCCATTCGTGTCAAACCATCACATCTCTCCTAACATTAGCATTTTCATTCATCCCTTTTGTGGCCCAATATTCTGATCCCTACAAGACAGCAGGTTTAACAATTGGTTTATATAATATCTTCTCCCTAAGTTTTAGGGCAATGCGGGAGTCGCAACTTGTTCCCATGACCTGCCGCCATTTCATCCATCCAGAGTTAATTAAATTCAATGTTAATGTCAAGTAATATGATTATTAACAGAATACACGTATAACCATTTTTGATTATTTTAGGGCTCCGTCAAATATTTTATTTTCGAAAAGGGTTCCGTTGCCAAAAAAGTTTGAGAACCACTGCTCTAAAACATTCTAATAGTTAACGCCGGCAGCACATTTCCGCCGCGAAACCATAGAAGCGAAATTGCGGTAGTTCAATTCAACTGGTTCGCGACTTGTTCGCTAGTCGCATCCAATTCGAGTAGCGAAACATGACGCAAGCCAGTTGAATTGAACTATTGCGGTTTCGCTGTGATGGTTTCGCGGCGGAGGTGTACTACTGGCGTGAATAAATTGTTTATTATTACAATAAAAATTGCTAGATCGATTACGTCCTTTCTGAGCCGGCTGGGGGTGGTGATTGGTCATCATCGGCCTAGCATTTTTCCGACTTAGTTGGGTTCGGCTTCCAGTCTAACCGGAAGCAGCTGTGAGCTGATCGAGGCACCAGTACATTACATGGAGCAACTGCCTATCTGACCCCCACAACCCAGTTACTGGCCCTGGGTAACACGATGCTCTTAAGGCCGTATTTCAGTCAACAATAATGGTGATTCTACCAACACTTCTGTTTCATCCTTTTATATAATAATAAACCCCTTGAGCGATGCATCTCGTCGACAGACATGAAACTGTCAACATCTGATAAAGATGGATTATTTTAACAGACAAAGTGGTAGCCAAAAACCTATACAATACAGCCCATTTAAATTTCAACTCTAACTATGAAGAGATAAGGTTTAGTTTGGGTTGGAGATAAGGTTTTTCAGGATAATAAATCCACAGGTGCTATTCATGCCTCATGCAAGCCCTCAGATAGATAAGTTTTGGTATAAAAAATATGTAAAAACCACTCTGAATGTATGTGAGTAAGATGGATTAAGTCACCATTGTTGGCTTCAGGGAAATTTTATTGTCAGGATATTATTATCCCGTCTCCGTCCCCCGAAAGGGTAAGCAGAGAGTTGGATTTTTACCAACATAATAAGATTCTATGAATTTGCCAGTATTCGGGCTCAGACCCCGGTCTGTTCCAGAGAATTGCTTAGTGAAAAAACCAATCCTTTAAAAGAATAGCCTGAAAGTGACAGCTGGCCTATTAAGTGTCTGGTCTTTAGTGAGGTAATTACGTAATAGACTAAATGAATAGCAATGATTTCCATTTTGACATTTCGACAACATTCATTGCGTTACGTTGCAGACGAATCTTTCAAACATATGAAACAATGGATTACGAATTTCTTTTACGCACAGTTGTGTTACGCAAAATTGAGGTGCTGGTTTCTAACTACCCGTAAATATTGAATAAGACAGTATTCGTTTGACAACCAGCACCACTGCCAGTCTAATTAACTTGCTTTCTGAAGCACGGAGAAAATTCGATGCCCTCAAGGTATGTTTTTGCGAATGGCAGCCCTGTTAAGGAGTTTTTAGGACTGTATTAAATGACAATGGTTGGTTACTGGTTTCAATTATTTATTGCTGAATTTACAATAAAATGACTTAACGCGTACGAGGCTAATGGTCCGATGCTCGTGTGTGTCCCGTTCCGCTTTTCTTTTTTTTTTTTTTTTGTATGGCATCTTGCAGTTGACCTTGAAAGGCCGTGACTGCTTAACCGGTCTTTCCTGTGGCTGCCCTAAGGTGTGAGCTTAAAGCCTCCATCCCGCTCCCCGCCGCGTTTCCTCTTTTATATGAGGTGGCGCGCCTCTTCGCCCGCGTTCCGCCGTGCCCCGGCCGATGCCGTCGCTGGTGATGCCTCCGCCGACGTCATCGTTCGAGAATGTTCCAAACAAGCTCTGTTTTATTTTATTTTTTACGTTTTAAATAACTCGAAAATTATATTTGATGGAAATAAGACCTATTTCGTGTGAAAATATTATGACAATTTGCAGCAAATGTAATTCCGAAACCTATTTATATTGATGTTTTAAATAATTATAATTTAGTAGTTATTTTATCATAATAGCCACATAATTGCTTGCGCAAGGATGCATATCCGGTAGGCTCTAATAATCCTTCCACATCCCAAGAGCACGTCTTCCCTACCATTATCGCGCCCCCCGGTCTACTTTTTGATATGCAATGGTCTCTATAGTCTCATAAAACACAACCTCGTTCGGATCGGTGCATTTCACCACAACTTGCCAACAGCGTAATTTTGAAAACAATAGTCTCCCATCCACGTGAAGTGAGCTTCCAGTGACTTGTAGTGCTATTCTGTAAATATTTCACCGTGAAAACTTAGGTGAAGTGAGCTTAAAGTGAGCATCAATACATAGTGTCCATCCCTAGCATTAATGGAATGACAGCTCACATCACCTCAGTTTTCACGGTGAGATTTTTACAGAATATATTGGCTGCCAACAGTGTCAATCTCTGTCTTAAGGCGCTGACAAGAGGCAAATGATAAAAGTAGGCTTGTCTTAAACCATCAAATTGCCAAATCTATATATTTTGTGGTAGCGGAAAAATATGTTATTCTTAAACATATTTCTCAGAATTTGGTTGTTACCAGAACACGTTTTTATTGCAGACGCTTTTAACGTGCACGTCTTTCTACATTGTCCTCACATGTATAATTTCAACATGAATGATGTAACCAATACTTTGTCACAATATTTCGATTTAAAAGAGTGTCCGTGGAGTTTCTTGCCCGTTCTTCTCCATAGGAACCTACTACGCTTTGGAATGGGCAACTAGCTTCATCTCTCTGACTGACCGACCCCTTGACAATTGAAAAGTGCCTGTAATTGGTTTATTTGAAATAAATGCTTTGAGTTTCGAGTTTGACGTTTAGAAAAAAAAAATCGATATAAATGAACGATAAACTAACCCTTTACTTTGAGTTTCAATCCAAAATATACGTACGGGTGGTAATTAATTAAGAACAAGAACGCCTTATTTATAGGCAGAAACTTGGTTGTTTTTTATTTTCAATTAGGTACTCAACTCATTTTCGAGTACATAGATAATTGCTTCATATTTTGCAATAAATTATAAGCGTTGTGTCATCGCGCTTCTTTTTCTTTTATATGCGGTCTGACAGTGACCGCGGTTTAGCTGTTGTCAGCGTCTTAAGGTAGAATCTCAGCTCACTTCACCTAAGTTTTCACAGTAAATTTACCTGCCACCACCTAAGTTTTCACAGAATAGACCTGGGGAAGCATAAGGGCCGATGCACACGATGCGTTGCGGGCGGCGCGAGCGGCACCGGACAGTTGTTCGTGCGGCAGAAGTAAAGGCGAGATCTTTGCGGTGCGGCGCCACAACTATAGATGAAGAAGTATAGAAGGTATGGCCACAACGAATCGTGTGAACTGAGGGTCTACTTTGACGCGATAATCCGAAGTATCGGCCGAATGTTCTGCCGTTTCTTGACTTCCAGTTTCCTTTTTTGATTTTGAGTCCTTACCCGACTCAAGTCTCATTTTTGTCTTTGACTTATCTCTTTGACTGTCGTTTTTTTTTCTTTCGGCGTAGTCAGGAAACGGCCGAACATTCGGCCGATACTTTGAATTTATCTTCGGAGTAGACCCCCACTGACTTAACCTCACTGATCGATTGATCCACGCAGCTATTATTTAGCCCCCTCAAATCAAACGCACCAGTGTTGAATGACGAAGTTAAACCAAACTTAAACGATAATTACTTTGATTACATTACCTTTCACTGTCCAGCAACAAACACATGAACTTCACACAGCAGTTTAACAAATCAAGTGAGCAATATAACTGTCATTGACATTCCACGGATGCTTTTGACAGTTGCATGACATAATTTAAAGTTACATGTCGCGTCTGTTTCGAATTGCCTCTCATACACACTTAGCTATGCCACAGTGGACATCGAATTGTACCATTAAGCCGCGATCACATTAATATCACGTTGTTTGCTTGTATTTTCCAGTAATTATTGTGATTTAAACTTTCGGGCGGTCCGAGCCCGCGAAAGGATTTGTGGTTTAAAATTTATAGCTTTAAAAGTATTTGGAAGTAAACAGCTTTTTTATTTAATTTAATTAGTCTGTTGTAATAATAAGTTTTTAAATATTCTGTAAGGTTATTATAATCCCAGAAAAAAACAGCTAAGTGTGAGTGGGACTCGTGCACTAAAGGATTCCGCACCCAGAGAAAGACCAAAATCGTGGACAAAACGGCATAATTCAAGTTTAATATTATTGTAAATTATTTTTTATTAATAATAATGGGCATGTATTTAACGCGGCGGCAAATTAATCTGAATTTGGGATTAAAAAATAATTAAAGCGGGTAGCAAAAATAATAGGTTGGCAGCTAAAAATAATAGGTTGGCAGCTACAGCGAAGTATTATTTTAAGTAGAAAGTAGCAGCTCAATAATCAGTTTTTAGCTTTATTTTAATTTAAACTGGCATCGAATTTTTGTTTTGGTAACTGAATTTACCAACAATAGAGGGGATCTGGCGCTCGGCGGCCGCTGCCGCGGCACGCTCGCCTTCGCTTGTTAATGGTTACTGTTCTAACCTAACCTTTTTTTTTTTTTTTTTTTTTTTTTTTTTTGACGCTGGGAAAAATGCATTACGCATACCCACCCATCGGGGGATGGGAGGGGTATGTGGGACTCCCCGGATGATCCGGTATACCCACTAAACGACCCAGCGGCGCTCCTACCTCGTCTGCAAGGAGGAGGACTGGGAATCCGGCAGAGCCATAACATCCAGTCCCCCGCTGACGACCGCCCGCCTTGCAGGCGGGCCCGACACGCCCCCCCCGTCGGGGAGGGGCCCAGGAATGACCGCGAGCGCTCTGTCATTCCCGCCCGACGTGGATGGTGAACTGTGCAATGCAGGAGTAGGCGCCCCCGCACCCGTCTCCCGCTGTTCACCCCCAGGGGGCATAAGACGACGATCGTACAATCGCCTTCTCATGCCCCGTCTTCGCCTGCGGAGCGGCGCTGCGTGAGGGTCGTCCTCCCGCGCGCGCTCCGCGTCCTCCTTCTGCGACATTACGTCCTCGCAGAAGGAGGCGACCGCTGTCCAGGCCCCCTCGCTTTCCAGCATCGAGTTGACGACGCTGGGAAGCGAGAGGTCCTGCCCGACCGCTGCGCTCAGACCGCGGCGCAGCTCGGACCAGGCCGGGCACACCTCGAGGGTGTGCTGTGCCGTGTCCTCCGCCGCGCCACAGTCATGGCACGACGGGGTCTCCTCCCTTTGGATCCGGTGCAGGTGCGTTCCGAAACACCCATGTCCGGACAACACCTGCACCAGACGGAAAGAGAGGAAACCGTGGGACCGCTCAAGCCAATCCTTCAGAACTGGCCCGAGCGCGTCCAGGGTTCGGCGGCCGAAAACGGCAGTGGCGAGGTCCTCCGTCCAGTGATGGACGATTGCGTCCCTCGCCTCTTGCCGCACGGCCTCCCGCTCTTCTGCAGCGGGGGGCTCCCCGAGCGCCTTACGCCGCGCCGTCCATTCGTACACTCTGGTCAGCACCCATGCCTCGAGCTCCCAAGGAGGGGTGCCGGCCAGAGCGCACGCCGCCGAGAAGCCCACCGATCGGTAGGCCCTCGCCACCCGCAGTGCAATGGCCCTTTGGGGCCTGCGAATGGCAGTGGCGTTCTCCCTCCTGTTGAGGGAGTCCGCCCAAATCGGGGCCCCGTAAAGGGCCATGCTTCTAAGGATGCCGGCATACAGAAGCCGGCATCGTGCCTTCGGACCCCCCAGGTTCGGGAGGAGCCAGGAAAGAGCATTCGCAGCCTTCAGTAGGCGCGTCGACAGCCCGCTGAAGTGTGGGCCGAAGCGCCACCTGCTGTCGAGTACAAGGCCCAAGTACTTCATCTGGGCCTTGACCGCGATCCTGACGCCCTCCACGACAATGTGTCCGTCGGGTGGGATGCGCTGCCAAGGCCCGTGGAAATACACGGCCTCGGTCTTGTGCAGCGCCACCTTCAGCCCTAGGCGGCGGATCCTACCAGCCACTAAGGATCCGCCAGCAGAGGCCAGAATGGCCGCCTCCTTGAAGTTTCTCCCCCGGGCAATGAGGAGGGTATCATCTGCGTAGCAGATGATGCTCGTGCCCTGGAGGAGGGTCCCCCGCAGGAGCCAGTCGAATCCAATATTCCACAGCGGTGGTCCTAGGACCGACCCCTGTGGAACACCGGACTCTGCACCATACTGCCTCACTCTGGCCGTTTTGTCCGCGAGGAGGACCACCCGGTCCTCCAAGTAGTTGGCCAAGAGTGTGCGCAGGTATTGAGGCACTCCGTGATATCGGAGCGCCTCCAAGATTGTAGAGTGGGGGATAGAGTTGAAGGCGTTGGCAATGTCGAATGACACCGCCAGCACTCCGTCCCCCACCTCCACGGCCTCCTTCACTTGGCCCTTGAGTAGGGCCAGCGCGTCTACCGTCGACCGACCCCGTCGGAAACCGAATTGGGCGTCCGACAGGTCCGGCCCTACCGTCCCCAGCAGGCTATTTAGCCGGTCGGCGATTATCCCCTCGAACATCTTACCGACCTCATCGAGCAAAACGATTGGTCGGTAAGCCGAGGGGGAGTCCGCCGGGCGGCCCTCCTTTCGGAGGAGGCATAGCCGCCCCTCCTTCCAGGGTTTCGGAAACCTCCCAGTCGTGAAACACGCGCTAAAGAGGTCCCGAAGCCTCTCCTCCATCTGAGAGGCGGCTATGGCCACCACCCGTGCGGGAACGCCGTCCGGCCCTGGGGCTGTGTTCTTCGCGCGGAGGCGCAGAGTCCCCGCGTAGAGCTCCGACGCTGTCACCGGAAGAACCTCCTCCTCCGGCGGAACCGCCTCCCGCGGGGGGTCCATCACTGGTGGGGTGAAGTCGGTCCTGGATGGAAACAGGGACCGGACCACCCCATCCAGCAATGCCGGCTCGAGGGTCTCCGTTAGTGGAGGACCACAGGGGCGCAGTTTACTCCGCGCCGCCTTGTATGGTCTTCCAAACGGGTCTCTGTCGAGACCCTCCAGCATCTCGGCTCTCGCCGAGTCTTCGGCCGCGCACATTGCCAACTTGAGGACCCTCTTTGCGTCGACGTACGAAGCATAGAGGGCCCTCTCGTTGGCTAGGTCTCGGGGCCTGCGCCTCCGACTCCGCGTGTAAGCCCTCCTGGCCGCTACGCAGGCGGTCCGGGTTCTAACCTAACCTAACCCAAATGATTCAATAACAGTAGATGACTTTGCAGCGATTATATTGTTAGTCGCCCTTTAAGTTATTAGTCGCCAAGTTATTATTTTAGTAGCAAATAGTTAGTCGCCCTTTAAGTTATTAGTCGCCTGGAAAATTATTATCCATAATAATGTAGTTATGTATACAACCCTGTGACCAACACACACAGAAGGACAAATAGCTGGCACAAGCATAATTGCCAATTGATTCCGTGGCTTGGCACACTATGGGTGGAGGACGGAGCCCTAAAATGCCTAATTAAAAAAAAAAAATATTATAATGACCTGGTTGCTGAGACCTTTTAGCCAAGTCTTTATTTAGTTACATACTTAACTTAAGTATTGATGAAATTAAATACCTATTTAATGCATGATGATGATATCCCCGATCGCGCTCCCCTGGAGTTTCAGTAAAGATGTGGCACTTTACTGAGACCTCTCGCGGACTTCTTGAGAGAACTTGAAGTTATTTTGCACTATTTTGTTTCATTTGCCTACACTAATGCACGTTCACGAACACTTAATGGTTAATAATCCACCATTATTACACATTAATATTCGGCTAAACACAAATTTTAGAAAATAAAACAAAACTGCTACACATGTCACTTCACTTTCCCGCCAAGAACCTCATAAAATGCCTATTCAATTTCCAAACACAAGCAGAGGTAACTCACCATTCATCCTATTTAGAGCATCTTAAAATTAAACTACGCATTTGAATTTAGAACGTACTAATAGCTCGTTTATTTGGACATTAGTGCTGCGCTGCAATGAAATTCCGTCCGAATCTCCGGCTGCGTTACGATTGTCCGGTTGCCGTGCGACTGTCCGATAATGTGCGCTTAGCTTTAACTGTGCCGTAACGGTCTGTGAACTAAGTCGGGTGATGCGGGTCATCCGGCCCACTGTGCTCGGTTAGATCTGAGTTGTTGTTTAATCACGTTTGTGCTTAGCAGTAAAGGAAATGGTAATAGGATTCGGTGGATAGTGTAATTTGATGGGAATTCGGAATGTGGGAGGGTTTTTAGGCTGATAGGTAATTAATTACATTAAATACACTTAGTAAAAAAATCGAGTAACAAAGTGTTTTAGGTGTGGGGTGGGTCAGTGGGTAACTCATGCTAGGTCACACGCAGCGACTTTAATCGCCGGCGAGTCGCTGGCGATTTCTCATGTCCAGACACAGATTTGACAGCCGATTTGATGCTGGTGATGTGTGATTTTGAATTCGCCAGCGAGTCCACAGAAATATCTACAGGATATCATCATACCAAAACGGTAAACATTAGGCAAGTAGGTACCCGAAGACATAATGCAAAACCGTAAAACACAAATGTACACATCTAGGTACTTTATGAAATCCGTTATCACATCCGTACTCGGGGAATAACGATAATTCAAAATTTATCAGCGAACAATATCCACCGTGGGTTTTTTAAAGTTATTGCTGTTGAATTGATATGAACGGCTACGATACGATACGCAATTTTGGCCTTTATAATCATTCATGATTGATAGTGTAAATAACAGCTTCCGTTAATTTAAAGTTAAGCCTTTATTTATATGAGTCGCCTTTGTTTCGTTTGTACGGTCTCAAAATTGTGTGATTGCATTGTGCAAGCTGTTATTTTTGTATTATTGATTTTCTTTTGCATTTTTTAGGTTTACGTACCTCAAAAGGAAAAAACGGAACCTTTATAGTATCACTTGTGTGTCTGTCTATCCGTCTGTCCCAGCCGATTTGCTCCAAATCTATTGGACCGATTAAGTTGAAAGGTACACACGGCTACTGACTGACACATCAAGCTACACATTCCAGTAAACGCTGACCTCTCATTGTAACGAAATCTTATACAATGCGAGATCAGCTTAAACTGGAAATGTATAGCTTGATGTGTAGCCATGTGTACACATACTTACTATGAATTTTTGTAACCCAAACACGAACGTGTAATGTAACTTCATGAATTTTGAAAATGTGGTTCACTTTTGGGGGGAAAACTATAAAATTAAAAAAAAGTTTTGTAATCTGTAACGTGTGACTTATCAAATGAAAGGGCTCGTTATGAGGATTTCAATATAATTTTAAAATACTTCGTTTCTGAAGATATTAAGAAAATAGATGAAAGTTGACGACCCCTTAACTCCGAAAATGCTGAGCCTTTTTTTTTAATACAGATTATAACTGTTCTATACCTATAGATTACAGGAAAAGAAGTCTATGGTCTTAAAATAACATGGTAAATCACTCAATAATGTGCGTACACACATAGGTACATTTGCAGTTGGAATGTATTATAGTAAGCATCGACTCCTTTTATCATTGATAGTATTAGAGGAACATGTTTTTCAACTACAATGCTATGTTGGTTCTTGGGATAAATTCATCCCAACTACGGAACCCTTCATTAACGACACTTATTTGGCCGGTTTTTTTTATTTTGTTTTTCGATTTATAATAAAACGACTTTAAATTAAACTCCACTACCTACACAGGAACGCTGGAGTAGATACCTAATCTACAGTTTAGCTTTCACATCACACCGGTATTTTTTCATTTTGAAAGGAACCGGTTGGTTGTTGTTCTTTATTTTGCAGTTTTATTCAAACGGAAAACATGTTTTGTTTGTAAACTACAGCAGGATATCATACGATAAAAAAATGCATGGTTTTAAAAATTGCAGCACGCAAAGCTGCCCCATCTGTTGATAAACTGCAACATTACAGACACACTCGTTTTGTCCCTCGACTATTACTTCTGAACGTCGATAGATGTCATTGTGTCGCAAATATTTTAAATTTATTAAAATTGATGGTTCAAGAAAATATTATACACAATCTAAAAATATTATTGAAATAAATATGAAATAATTTTAATAAAAAAATAAAAAAAACCGATAAAACCGAAAACAATTTGTATACCGTCGCGTCGCGTACCTACATAAAAAAAGTTATACACAAACAACATGGTGGATCAGCTGTTTTCATTTTTCTCAAATCTGAATTTGTTTTCATAAAACGAAGCCTTGTTATGGTCTCATAGCCATGTGTGAATTAAAATGGGCTCAATCGCATCGGTGCTGCAATGGCATTGTCAGACGTGCGGCCAGATCAATCCAACAGAAAGTGTAAAGTGTTTAAAATGTGGTACAAAGCGGGTATCGAGTCATGACAGTGGAATATTTAAAGAAAATTGTCGAGATTCATCGCCGGAATATACATCGCGAACTGGAAAAAGCGAAGGAACTACACCTGGCTCTGAAGCGATCGTCATACCGACTGAAAATAGCTTTAACAGGTGTGTTTTTTTTTCTCGCGACTATCGCCGTCGATCAGTTTCTGTCAGCAAATTATCGATTTTTCGTGACCCGTATTTTAGGTTATATTTCTATTGTATTTCATTGTTGTGCGCAGTGGAAGCGAGTTCATTAACTATATTAGATGTTAACGTGCATATTTAGGTACTTGTGTGTCAGCAATTGTGTTAAAAATGTGAATATATGTGTTCGTTGTTCGCGATGTCTATAGGTATGTATCGTTGGGCAGTTTCGACTAATGGATTGCTCATTTCGTTACAATCGTACCTTGGATAGTATTTTCACGTTCTAAAATAGAATTTCTGTGAAAAACATCATTAAGAGTAGAGTTCTATGTGAGTATGATTGCCAAAAAACCTTATTCATTAATGGTGTACCTATTGTTTGAAAAAATCAATTAAATAAAGTGTTATTGAAACTCCATCCTATAAATAACATTTATATATTCAAAACTCATTATTTTCGTAACTTGCAAACCGATAGATTTAAATTTTCTTGATAAAATGAGAATCAAACCTTTGTCTAACTAAGGTTGAATACAACACCTACTCCATTATATACCAACCTAATTGACTATCTATACTTGCTCCAGATTTTATAATAGGAATGCAGTTTATGTAATCAAATAAATATACCATTAGTTTTTGTTAATCACATCACCATCAAAATAATATAACCATTGTATGCAGTGTTTAAATAATTAAAACTATGTCTATTCTGATTTTTAATTTGCTAGACTAAAGTGACATTTGGTGTTGAATATAGCAAAAATAACTACTTCATAAATAATCTAGTTACCAAGTGACTCTCACCAAGGACCACTGACTCATACTCTGCCGGAGGACCTCCAATAAAAAAAACAAAAATGACTGTTGATCGCAGCTGTAATTTTGGTCTAGCAAATAAAAAATGAGAGTTTAGGCAATTTGTGTCACAAACAAAGCAATCCAACTAGACTGCAATCTTAGCTAGATATTATAAAAAAACAAAACCACAAAAATATAATAATATGGTTTGTTTTCTCCACCACATAATAAACAATTTGTTTGTACAGTACTTAAATAAATGTGTTTTCAATAATACATTGATGTTGTGGAAACTGGAGCCTGTGCGAATACCTCTGTTACAGGTCTCCAGCCCTGTAAACTACCCCAACAAGTTTTAGTCAGTTGTGTACGCACCAGGTGACTGTTCGCTTCCAGATTTTGTAGATCCAATGCTGGTGTGCGCTCACCGTTATACCGCTTAGTCGACACATACAATACGCGTTTTGGTGCAATAGACATTTATTATTCCTAAGCAGATATAAATTTAGAAGTGATATAATTAAAATTCTAAAGGATCGGCAGTAGGCTCCATAGGTTTTACACATTGTAGGTAGGCAGCTGCATCCGGTTAGACTGGAAGCCGATCCCAACATAGTTGGGAAAAGGCTAGGCAGATGATGAGTACTGTTAGGTATATACAGGATGGAAACTTTCAGTGGGGCAGTAAGGGGAAGTACCTTATCCGTTGCAGCTACGCGAAAATGGTCTTAAAAGACTATCCATAATTTTTTATGGAATTTTGATCCCCATTCACAGATTTTGAAAAAAATTTACAGTCAGCAGGAAAATGGGCAATTTTCACAAAAACTTTTTTTATGCCAATCAATCCTCTTTCTTATAAGGATCAAAAACCTCTATCGGACCAATTGAGGTTTGAGTACTAAAGTAAAATTTCTAGGTGAGTCCAAATGTAAAGTTTCAAGTTTTTAATTTTAAGGTGAAATAATACCCAAAGTAGAAGTTATAGTTTTTTATTTGTTTTTCGATCAGTCTTTTTTGTAGCGGCCAGTTTATCGATGGTAAAAAATGTAAGTTGGAACTTCTCATTTCCTACGAAATGTATGGGAAAAGTTTTTTGCGTTTTATGACTTTTCTAGTACTCAAACCTCAATTGGTCCAATAGAGGTTTTTGATCCTTATAAGAAAGAGGATCGATTGGCATAAAAAAAAGTTTTTGTGAATATTGCCCATTTTCCTGCTGACTGTACATTTTTTTCAAAATTTGTGAATGGGGATCAAAATTCCATAAAAAATTATGGATAGTCTCTTAAGACCATTTTCGCGTAGCTGCAACGGATAAGGTACTTCCCCTTACTGCCCCGCTGAAATTTTCCACCCTGTATATCCCAGTCATATAGTATGACTAAAGTTAATGAAAGGAAATGGCAAATTATTTGTTATGCAATATGTAGGATAATAAATTTATTCAGCACCATTGTAACTGAAAAGATATATACCTATTATTGTCACTGTTAAATGTCATGTTGCCTATGTGGGCATAATAATCTAGATTGGAATGTAGTCATTAGCATAATGATTTGATCGTTTTTCTAGTATCATGGGAGTGTTTGGTGGATGTCACATGAATCTTTGGTTCTAACATGGTTTCCTCACTATATTTTCCTTCACCGTTTTGAGAGTGGTGATGAAATAATTTACACAAAGTAAAGTGCCTGCCTGGGTTCGAACCTATGAACTACAATTCGTAAGTCACGGCCGTTTACACTGGGTCCACCACTGCTCGCGTGTGGATTACGGCCCACTCCCTCTCACAGAGAGGATGCCTGTGTCCCAGCAGTGGGAACGTATAGGCTGATTATGCTATGTGTGTTTCCGGGAAAGAATCTCTCAAGCACCATTTAAACTATATCTTACTCAATGATGAAACAAGAATGAGAAGGAATTAAAAGCAGTTAAATTATGTTCTATCTAGAAAAAGATCTTGTGACTTGATTACACTTACCAGTTCCGGGTAGGTATGCCAGGTTTTAAAAACGAAAAGCCGGACAGACCAGCCAGTTTAGCCGGACATTTGGATAAAAAAAGCCAGACACCCTTATTTTTAGTCTTAGTACTTTATTTTTTAAAGTAAAACAAGGCCATTTTATCATTTACCAAAATATCTTATTAAATTCTGATGAAACAACAATAAAATTGGATGAATCAGTCTTCTTTATTATTAAAGCGGAAACCAACACATGACGACTAATGTAAAAAAAAAAACGGTAAAAATCGGACAGTCCCGCCCGACACCGTTTAATTTGGCCGCACACGCAACCAAATAGCCTGACTGTGTCCGGCTTTATCCGGACGCCTGGCAACGCTAGTTCCGGGCATAAGTATCAAAAACAAATCTATAGAATCATAGTTGGGGCAAAATTGAAAATCTCAAGAATATCTAATACAAAAATATTTCAACTACATGAAAGTAAACAATTTGGTGAATTGGAAATAGTGTGGAAAAAACATAAGGGTACCCAGTTTTCTTCTGAAAACAGTTCTTTGTAATAAAAATTTTTACAGGAAAAAGTGTTTACATTTCTTTTAAAATTTTTACAGGTTCTTACATTTTCTTTACATCCTTTCCATCGGCATATTAACTGAAATATGTCCCAAAAAATCATCAAGTCACCTGAAAAATCTGAAATAATTACTTAGGTGTTTAGAACTGTGCGGTGAGTTTAAATGTGTTGTTGTTTGTTACAGCGGATGGTCGTGTGTGGGCTCTGCCCCGGAGGCGTCGCGCGCGTGGCGGTGCGCGTGCGGTCTGCGCAACGTATCCGCTGCATGGCGCTGCGCCGCCTGCGACGCGCTTGCGCCACACGCGCCTGTCTACAGGTAATAATACATATAAATAATACCAGCCTATTACACGAGAATTGATCACCACACTTGGTCAAGACAGGTATTATCAGTACCTATAATTATTATTATAGCACTGTAAGACAGCCCTCTTCTCATAAGTACAGAAAGGATTGAGTATTGATCACTTTGCTTTCTGCGTGTTGGCGCTTACAGATTATTAAACTCAAAACTCAAACCATTTATTTCAATTAAACCATTTACAGGCACTTTTGAACTGTCAAGGAGTCGGTCAGTTAGAAATATGAAGCTAGTTGCACATTCCAAAGCGTAGTAGGGACTTAAGGAGAAAAACGGACAAGAAACTCCATCGACACTTTTTTTAAATGAAAATGTTACAAAAATATTGTTACATCTTTAGTGTTGAATTTATAACTAAATCTGAGGACGATATAACAAACAAACGCGTCCATAGTACAGCAAATAGAAACAAACAAAAAACAAATCAAAACTAAAATAAGCCGTGGCAGGTAAGAGATGACCAGTCCCAACTGACAGCGCCCGTTTACGAACATGACGCATGGATCAGCACCATTCAGCTCAACCATTTTGAAGGGAGCTAAATGATCCAACACACCCGCCACCATCAGCGAGACATTACAGTGAGCATGACATACTCTCAGCCGCCAGGGCACATTCAAGTCAATGAAAGACATATTACCCGGTAAATGGTAGCTCTATTGTACATAGTACTCACATCTGTGCCAATTAAAGTCATAAAGAGTGTAAGTAGGTATAGTGTCCTGACCTGACGGTGGGGGGGGGGGGGGGGCCCGACCGTGAAAAAAAAATTAACATACCATCACGTTTTTCAACGATAAACCACTTAGGCTTGAAGCCATTGTAACGAAGTTGTATTATTTTAGGAAAGGAAAAAATCACGGCAGTAGTTTAAATAACGTAGTTAGGGAACACGAGTAATAGTCGACCAACTTACATTTGCAGTTGGAATTTAATGTTGAGAACATGTTTTTCAACTACAATGTTATGTTTGTTCTTGGGATAAATTCATTCCAACTACGGAACCCTTCAGTGTAAACAATCCCTGTTCAGGTTAAATTCGTACGTAATCACTTACTCAAGGGAATTTGTAAAATCATCTGTATTTAGGTGTTTGTTCATTTGTATTTAGGTGGTTTCAACTATATATCTCACCAAGAAGCTTATAGATAAAAGTGGAGGCAACACTCTAAATACTTAAGTAAAGACGACTGTGGTCGGACTCTCTCTTTCTAAATACACACATATGAACGAGACAGTGATATGTGTATTCTGTATCTTATGTAGGTATGTATTCAGAAAGAGAGTTCGACCACAGTCGTCTTCACTTAGGTTTTTAGAGTGTTGCCTCCACTTTTATCTATAAGCTTCTTGTATCTCACCAATATTTCCAACAATTATTGTTTGAATAACATCGTTAAATTGTAATTCAAAAATTATAGGCAAAAATTGAGGTTATAATAACCTCATTTGTCAAATGAAAAACGTCTTTAACGGATTTAAAATTAGAATTTGGGGTTTAAGAGTAGGCAGTCTAAATCAAATTTCGAACTCAAGCTCCGCCCCTCGCTCCCCGCCACTCCGTTATGTGCTAAACGCTAATACATCTGTAATAAAGTTGTCTATCACGTGCGCTCTCTGATCATGTTCGAGCACGAAACTAAATAGCGTAAGTCTCAATTATTATTTCGTTTATAACTAAAGTAATAATTAATAACATAACATTACGCCTGTAATCCCCGAAGGGTTAGGCAGAGGTATACCTATAGTAGGTACGCCCACGTTTCGCCAGTTATGTTGAAGTCCCATGTAATGGGGGGCGAGTAATAATTAATCTAGAAAAAAAATATCTTGTGTCGGGATAATAAACTATATTTTCTTGCTGTGAATATTTATTTTAGACATACGAGGGCGGCACTGAAAATTTCGGGAATCAAGGAAGTGACACAACATTACTATTTAAAAATGTATTTATTGCTTTTCGAAGTATTCTCCGCGAAATTTGACACATTTTTCCATACGATGGAACCAATCATTGAAGCAACCATTCCATTCGGAAGTTGGGGTCTCCAAAATGGCCGTTTTGTAGGCGTCCACAGCTTCTTCAGGTGATGAAAATCTCTGTCCACGCAATTTATTCTTTATTTTAGGGAAAGTATAGAAATCATTAGGGCTTAGGTCGGGGCTGTATGGCGGATGGTCTAAAAATTCTATGTTTTCTTGTTCTAAAAACTATTTTGTTCTGTGCGCGGTGTGAGAACTCGCATTGTCGTGATGGAGGATGATGCGGCGGTTGCAGTTCTCTTTACGGAGTTCAGAAACGACCTGTGGCAAACAAATGCTAGCATACCATTCTGCATTAACCGTTCTTTGTCCCTCAAGAGGAATAGTCGTAACATGGCCGGTTTTGGAGACAAACGTGGCCACCATTTTTTTGCAACACTCCGTGAACGAACAATTTTTGTTGGCTTTAACTCATTTTCGAACACCCAAACTCGTGACTGGTTTTTTGTTTCGGGTTCGTACGCGTATATCCAGGATTCGTCACCTGATACAATGTTGTATACAGCATTTGAGGATCCTGCGTGGAATCTTTCGAGAGTTCTGACGCACCAAGTAACGCGAGCCGCTTTTTGCTCTTCACAGAGCGAATGCGGTATCCATCAGGAAAACAACTTTTTTACACCTAATTGTTCATGCAAGATTATTTGTATTTGACTCATGCCAATGTCTAAAGTTGCCTGAATTTCGCGGTATGTCACATGTCGATCTTCCTCAATCAGCTTACGCACAGCATCAACGTTTTCTTGGGTGACTGCAGTTTTTGGACGACCGTGACGGGGATCATCACTGAGCTTGACACGTCCACGTTGAAATTCAGCAAACCAGCGATAAATTGTGGTTTTGGATGGGGCTTCATCACCAAATGCAGAAATCATCCGGTCAACACACTGTTTTTGTGTTAAACCAGTTCGAAAGTCATAATAAATCATCGCTCTTGAATTTTCTCGAGTCAATTCCATTTTCTCAACGACTAAACAAGTTTGACAAAACCTTGTGACAAGACCGAGAATCTTTTTTTAAATAAATAAATGGTATTCGATTTTTAAAACCAAGGAGTTTTCAATTAAAAAGATTTTAATATGACAGGAACAGTGGAAATATTCCATTCCCGATACTTTTAGTGCAGCCCTCGTAGAAGCTAAACAATCTTGTTTGTTTTTATTATACTTAAGAAAGACATGATTTTCGAATAAAAAAATTATTTTGAGAAATTATTACAATTACGTACCTACCTAACTGTCTTCAACATGGAACGAAAAAGATCCAATAAATCATACTAAAGTTTCATTTTGCTTGTATGTGTGACTGTTTCAGAATATTCATGAAAATTAACATAAAAATAGGGAGCCTCCTCTTAAGTATTTAAATAATCAAGTCAAAGTAATCCAGCAACATTGGCATCCAACAGGTACATTTAGCTATCCATTTGCTTACATTTCCATTATATATTATTGCTACAACATTGTTTTTTGTGGTACTTGTGGCTTGTGTTTATTACATACAGCACTGACATTAACAAGTTACAATATTGAGAATGGTAGGTTGTATGAGAAAATTACCATTTTTTTTTTTAACTTTGCCCCACACTAGGAATTTATCCTGTATCGTGGGTGCGTTTACAAACATTTAAACTCACATAAACAAACAGCCAGACCCGGAACAACTACTTATAGGTCATACAATTATTCGAACCCGCGACACGTCGCGCAGCAGTCAATCGTTTAACCACTGCGCCAACAGTGTCGTCAATTACAGTGCTTGACAATCGTTTTGATGACAGCAATGGTAATTTTAACAACTAACATACTTTTTCGCCCTTTACTATACGTTGGAGGCTACAAATAGATTGTCCCATAATTTTCGGTACACTAGAAGTGACTTAAAGATAGAAAGAAATAAAGAAAGAGTATTTATTGGGACTCGAACATGAAGATCACAAACTAAACTAAACACAATCATAAAAATATAAGAAACAAAATTATAATAAAATATTAAAGTATAAAACTATGAGGTCCAAAGGCTCATATCTCAGCATGATGTTGCAACATTTTAATATAAGTGTCGCAGCGCTGGTATTCTGATAGGGCCCGCCTATCGCCTTGTGGATCTTAAGGGTGACGCACAAGCAAGCCTACAATGTTGTTTTTGTATTTCAGGCTGTCTGATGATGAGGATCAAGCTTCAGGGATGACGGACAAAGAGAAGTCTGCTAAAGGTATGAGTCAAAACACCCGTACGACTCGTGTACTAAAAATACTTTTATTCTCTTTTCTTTTGATTCAAATGGCAGTATTCTTCTTTACAGACAACACTATGATAAGGTCCAACACTCTAGCAGTCCCATCATCGTATAAGCCCACAACGAGCTATTCTGACGGTCGCCGGTTAAATCTCGACTTGCAGTCCCTCCGCCTTTCCCCCACTCAACTCACGGACCATGCGCATGGCGTCACCAGGTCTCTATCCCACGGCTCCGTCATTAATTCCCAGCAAAAGTGGTGGAAAGTCGACGAAACTGGCAGAGGAACCATAAACAGACCCACGAGTTTAATGGTCTCCGAAAGATACGGCCAGTGTAACCCTCGAGAGTCGTTCCTTAGAAGTCTGCATACCGTGACCCGGAGACCGAAAAAGTGCAATGAGAGTAAATCCAATTGGGAGCTCAATTATGTCAAAGAGTACCAAAGGGAGCAGAGTAGGGGTCTGCATTTAAAGAAGTGGTCGTGTAGTAAGTGTACTCTAGAAAATTCTGCAATCAGGACGAATTGTGAAGCATGTCTTTCGCCTAGAGTGTCACCGTTAGCGAGGATTCCTAACGCTAGAGGTCTAAGTGTGACGACTTTAGG
Source organism: Tiliacea citrago (assembly GCA_963921375.1). NCBI lineage: Eukaryota > Metazoa > Arthropoda > Insecta > Lepidoptera > Noctuidae > Tiliacea > Tiliacea citrago. The sequence goes on from OY992783.1 coordinate 25,621,146, forward strand.
AAGGCACGAGACAGCTGCAGGCAGAGATGGAGCAACGTCGCTTCCCACGTCAGGTGGCGTCATGATAACGGTCCCTGATTGGCCGACGGGAAGTACAACTCTAGGAGCGTCCTTCAGAAGGTCGATCAGCGCACAGAATTCTCCAGAAATCCGCCCTACGTACCGACGGTCTTTCTCGGAACAAACAAATGCCGAACGTCCAGTTGGTAAGGTGATATCGAGCCGAAGAAGTCTGAACGACTATCAGAAATCTCTAGCGAGTTATTGCAACAGCCTTCCGAAGCCCGAAGGCCGGAAAGACCTAAAGATTGACGAAAACAGCGTCGAGTTGATCGACAAAGAGTGTAGTTGGGACACGAACGCTGAAGGCGTGATATACGCACTGCCAAATAAGGGGAAATATAAGGATCTGAACTTGCAACTACAAGTCAATAATAACGGGACCCGTTATTCATATGTTTCGGTCCAGGATACGAAAACAGTGATGAGTAATTCGCAGAATGAAGCTCTATACTCAAATGACATAAGTGATGGTGACTATGCTCGGATAGACGAGTTGTTAGGTGCTGAGAACTGCATTTCGCCAGTGAATGACGTGGTCTCGAATATTCGGACGTCGCACATAGGGCCGGCGAGGGAGTCTAAAGTGTTTAATATGCTGCCATCTGTGGGGAAAGTGTCCCACAATCCCAGGGAGCAGAGTAAAGTGCCTTCGACGCAGCAACAAGCCACGTGAGTCTTTCAAAATTCTCTACTATTATAAGCCCTGATTCTATTGCTATCTTTCCCTTATAGTCCGACCGAAAATGATTTTTTTTTTCGGCCGAAAACGAGAACGATTTTCTTTTGTTTGTTATTTTTCGGTAAAAGAATTTCGGAAAAAGAAAGAAAGAAATGCAATGTCAATATTTTTATCATTATATTTAACCGTTAAAACTTAAATCACACGAAACCTAATTTTCTGAAAGACGTAAATAAATCAAACAATTTGATGTTAAATGGGAAAATATGGATTTTCTCTGAATTTATCTGACTTAACTATTTTTGGTAACGGTCTAAAAACATATAATATTTTTTTCAAAATCGAAAACGATATTCGATCGCTGTCTACGTGTAGATATTAAAAAAGAATGACAAGGCTATTGCAGGTGTTCAATTAGGTTAGGCACTATATACATTATGTCTTGAATGGTAATGGCGTGCACAGATGAATGTTGCATGCAATCCATTGAATTGATATAATCCCTCATTCACTTGTTAAGTCACGCGAGTGACCCGATTTAGAATACACGTGAAGCTCTGCACTAGGGCTACGTTTGTATCAGTTCAATATGTTTTCAGCAAAACATATTCGGTTGAAAGCTAATGACCAAATTGTATGGAGCAGAGATTCCTGGCTATTAAAAATGCAGTTTTATTTGGCCCGAAAACCGAGATCATAGTTCCTTTTTGAGCACTTTGGTCTACTAACCATAGGTTCGGATTTCGGTCTTAAGTCTGAATTATAAACTGATTTAACTCAGCTCGTACTGATCTTTAAGCTTTACCGCCATACAAAATTTCGTTTCGCTACCACCTATTAAATAGCATATTTGCATGCCATCACTACTTAAATGGCGGAATTTCTCTTTGCACTGAATTTTATATGTTGCATCTCTTGTACCTACTACATTCTATGCAAACAAATGATTTTTATATTGAAAAATTGGGGTTAGTATAGGAAGGCCACTTCACAGAGGCCACCCCCCTTTTCCCGCCCTTCCCTTCACCAGATGGGTGGGTGTTTTTAGGACAGTCTTTTCTCCTGAAGTCCTGACCTTCAACAAACAAAAGCTGATTCACACCCTAATTTGAATAAATTATAATTTTGAATGCCATGCCCATTGCGTGTTACATACAGTCACGAGAGCCGCATGTGGCAGTGCAGCGAGTGTTGGTTCGCGTACAATGCGTGGTGGGCGCGCTTTTGTGACGTGTGTCGCAGCGGGCGGCCGCCACACGCCGCTGTGACGCTCGCGACCAGAGATGTTGTTGATGCGCCTCATAATAGGTGAGTTATTGTCATCTTTTAGGGACAATGCTCACTATCCCTGCCATGGCAACTATAAAATTGCATGACGGCTCCAACAACCAGTTATGCACCCATAAATCTAATTTCGGGCAATGCTGCTGGCAACATCCTTTACTGCTTAATAACGGTCTCACTGATGAACAGAAAGAAAAGAAAAATAAAAGAAAGAAAATACGTTTATTTGCAGTAAAACATGACGCAAAGAAAAACACAGACACAAAAAGAACAAGTTGGGGTAAAATGTGTGTCATATCCACGCAAAACGGCCATCGCTGAGCATAATGTTGTGACCATAATATGCGAGACAAAGGGAGATAAAAAAGGAAAAGCAAAATAAATACACAATACAAGTTCTAAATCTTTAATAAATAAATATAAAATTTAAATCTCGCAAGTTTACGTCCACAACCGATTTTACACACAAAACATTCACGGTTCTGATTTTTAAGCAGTTTTGAGTTTTACTTATTGCTGCCTTATGAAAGTCAGAATAAAGTTACTATCAAACGTAGCACCTAATGTAGCCAAGAATTAACAAGTGTTATTCCCAACGAATCATACTTTTTTCGGTTTTAAAACCATTGTTTTTCAGGGTTTCTGGCAAAAACAGAACTCGTAACGATTCCCCCCCGTTCGCATACTTTTTATATCACTTACATTGGTGAGTCTAATTTCTAAACAAAATTATGTTTCACAGCACACGTCCAACCGTACCGACTTCAGAGGCGTGTACCAGTAGCAAGGTGGAATTGAGCCGAGAACCTAAGAAGTTAACTGTGCCGATAGCGTCGTTGGATCATGACTTGAACAGCGATGAACTGCTGTTTGCTGTTGGTAAGTCATTTCCGTAATTTCGTAATGGTTTGTTTTTAACCTAGATTATACAAAAATTACACTAGAAGAAAAAATGAAATTGAAGGGGTTATTTTGTATTTACAACTAGTTTGTAACTAACCTATCTGCACTAACAAAACAAATATTGCAATTTTTAAAAAAAAATATATTTTATTTTAATTTTTTATATAACCCATGATGTTCATAAACTAACACACTGTGCACAGCAAACACTAGGAGTCCAGGGGGTCCTAGGGTCTACTCCGAAGTATCGGCCGAATGTTCGGCCGTTTCCTTTTTACGGTGTTACCGTAAAAAGCAAACGGCGAAAGAAAAAAAAAACGACTGTCAGAGAGATAAGTCAAAGTCAAAAACGTGACTTGAAGTCGGGTAAGGATTCAAAGTCAAATAAGGAAACTTTGAACCTCAAGAAACGGCCGAACATTCGGCCGATACATCGGATTATCGCTTCGGAGTAGGCTTCCAGGTTTTGTCCAAATTACGCACTGGAAAATATACCGCCAAAATAATTAAAATAACAGTTTTTAACTAATGGTGTCAAACTACGACGTTTACTCAATTTTATTTAACAAAATCACTGTTTACCAGTGTTATTAGAATAGCTGCCATACAGGCATTCGTCAATTTGTAACCACCTTTTTTTAGGAAAAAATAAACTTTTGATAGACAAAAATAGCATTACCACTAGCGAATACCCCGTTGCTATGGACAAGTCACTGTCTACGAAGAAACCCGAGTCTAGGTGTGACCTCGTGCTCGGGAAGAAGAGATTTCGAGAAGTGTAGACATGCGATTTCTATTCTGCAGTAGAGTAGAGATATTGTCATAGTGGTCCCTATTAAGTTAGGTATTCATACTTTTACCTTGTTTAATGAGGGTTTTCATGAAAATTCACGCCTCCAGTTGGCGCCACTTTGGCCAACGGTCTTACATTTCGACAATGAATATTTTAATAATATAATAATAATAATAATTTTTATTTAATAAAAACGTTTACAAAAGGTGTACATTTAGCCAATAGTAGTATAAATATCCTATACAATTATAGTGCGTACTAATAAACTAAAGCTAAAATATTTTTAATTACAGGTGCAAGTAATGATGGTTCGGAATTAGAATGCTAGGTAGCGAACCGCCCGATCTAGGTTTATTCAAACCTGTGTTTCAGGCCATCATAAAATATAAATAGCCAATATAAAATATATGAGCTCATCATTCGTTTCATTCATTCATTCTGACTCCTGACATACAGGTACACCTAGTTCAGGAGTCAGTCTGTAACCTATTATGTCAATAAAGAATTATTTATTATTATTCATCATTCAGTCACAACTAAAGAAAATATAGGCGCTTTTTCACTTTTGACAGGTGCCTGGACCTGACGTCTCATTGCTGCCACCTGGTGCACGCCATTTTAGAAAACCTTTATTGTCCCAGTCTTATATCATACCTTAATATGTACCCAGTGCTGCCATCCGACGTTATGAGCCTTTGGTAATTTTGCTCGCACTTATTTGACGCCGTCAGTGTCATCGTCGTCAAGTGTCATCCAGATGTCAAAAGAAATGCGAGTGGCCGGTTCTTTCCGTGCAGTTCCGTTAAAGACTAAATGACATGCGTTACCGTGTCATTATTTTCGCTGTATTTTTCTTTTATGAATTGTAAAAGAATCATACTGTTAAACGTATCTACGAGAGAGAGTAAATAAGATATAAGAGCTCATTCTGACTTCCCCAAGTAAATGCATTTTACCAGAATTTCACTATCCCTAGATTCAACGCCCGCGCCGAGCCCAGCTGTAGCAGTGATAACATGGTCGTGTACTCGCTGCACGTTGGTCAACGAGTCTACAGCTGCTGCTTGTGCCGCCTGCGCAGGTTCGAGACCACAACCACATAACTTCTGGTAAATAACTCTTTTTTATTAATATTATCTGGCAGACATCATCATTTCACCCGAAAAATGTCTACAGATGTACATAGGCCTCACCCAAGCGTTGCCACACCACCCGACTAAGATAAGATCATCATTTATATGCTTAATACAACAAATTGTCAGCATGCAAGAGATGTGAAAAGTAGAAGAAAAAACAGATCATCACGTTTGCCGTAAACAATGGCATGCAAATATTAATAAAATTAAGTATAATGTCACTCCGAGTCTAATTTGAGAATGTCATGATAATATAGAGATCATTAAAAATAATACATTAGTAAAACATACTCAAAATCTCTCATCTAAAAACTCATTTAAATTATAATAAGCCTTACCTGCTAGAAAATTATTGACTTCCTTTTTGAAATTTAATCAATCAATGTAAACCCAATTCCAAAGTGTCCATGGAGTTTCTTGCCCCATCTTTTCCATGGGGGGTGCCTACTACGTTTAGGAATGGGCAACTAATTTCATCTTTCTGGATGATCCATGACAGGAGCCATTATCAAACGAGTTGGTCCTTTTATTAATTCAAAAGTGCCTGTAAACAGTTAATTTGAAATAAATACTTTTGAGTTTGAATTTGAGCTTGGGCCCTAATGGCTCAATTACCGTTGGTCGTTTACCCGTATTCGGTATGCTTTTTAGGGTTCCGTACCCAAAGGGTAAAACGGGAACCCTATTACTAAGGCTCCGCCGTCTGTCTGTCTGTCCGTCTGTCACCAGGCTGTATCTCATGATCCGTGATAGCTAGAGAGTTGAAATTTTCACAGATGATGTATTTCTGTTGCCGCTATAGCAACAAATACTAAAAACCAGAATAACATAAATATTTAAGGGGGCTCCCATACAACAAACGTGATTTTTTTGGTCGTTTTTGCTCGATATTGATAACGGTAATAGGGGTAGACACTTGAAATATTCACAGAATATTTAGTTATATATTCACTTTAAAAATCAATAATTAAATTTAAATAAAACAAAATATATTTAAGGGGGCTCCCATACAACAAACGTGATTTTTTTGCCGTTTTTATAGATAATGGCACGGAACCCTTCGTGCGCGAGTCCGACTCGCACTTGGCCGGTTTTTTATATCTTTGGATCCCGTGGAATTCAGGCAATTGACCAAGACTGTCGATGTGAGCAGAGGTGTCCCAGCAGTAACGGCCCCGACTTACGAATTGTAGGTCGTGGGTTCGAACTCAGGGCCTGCCTGGGTTTTAATTTGTGTAAATATTTTATCACCACTACTCTCAAAACGGTAAAGGAAAACATTGTGAGTAAACCGGTATGTCCTAGAACCAAAAATTCGAAGACATGTGACATCTACCAACCCGCACTGGGCCCGCGTGGTGGATTACAGCCTACTCCCTCTCGAAGAGAGGAGGCCTGTGTCCCAGCAGTGGGAACATTATACGCTGATTATTAGTGTCGATGTAATTATGTTGAGTAATTGATTGTTGACAGTCAGACAAGTTCGTCCAGTTTCGTCGCCCATAGACTTATAGCCAGTAACTAATAACAAACTCAGATCTTCCTCTATCTCCGTATCTCCGAATTATTGTTTGCCCAAAGCGGGGATCAAACCTAAGTTTAGTGTTATTCAACGCGGGTGCCCTTTAATGCTTTTTACTTGATTCTACATTAATGTTTATTTTTAAAATTATAAGAAGCTCTAATGAATATGAATTTAATTTTGTCCTTTTCTATTTTTAGACCATAAATTTCCCCTAGAACAGTAATATCAAACTAACATTATATTGTATGCTCTATGTTTCAGGTCGTGTAGTTCGTGTACGCTACAGAATCCTTTGTCGGCGAACCTGTGTCTGGCGTGCAAGACGCCGCCCGTGCCAAAACACGGCCTCACAGTCCCGGTTACCGAAGCTAACCATGGTGCCAGTAAGTATCCTAACTAATATTACAAATGCGAAAGTGAGTTTGTTTGTTTGTTACGCATTAACGCTAAAACGGCTGAACGGATTTGGATGAAATTTGGCACATGGGTAGACCTTAAGTTGCAGGACTTTTTTATCCCGATATTCCCACGGGATCGAGACTTATGCGGTTGAAACCGCGGGTCGCAGCTAGTTGTTATATAAACATGCTCTTTCCTATGGTGTGTCTGTAAAGTATCTGATGTAAATGTAAAAAAACGGTTCAGAAAACGTACCTGTGGATACTAATTTGTAGTGCTGCTTATAAAGTGAATGACCAAAAATGGTGCATTTTTTTTTCGCGGCCAGGTTTCAAACATTATTAATTAGATAAGAAAGAGAGAAAAAGCATTTATTGGGGACTCGCACAGATCACAAATTAAAATAAAACAGTCAAAGAAACATAAAAAACAAAAAAATGAAACTAAAAACAGAAAGTCCTGTACGAGGCATCAGAATAATATGACGTACATAACATAACCTAACATCAGTCTGAACCACTGACCTCTAATATTATACAAGTACGCTGGACTTCATAATATCGATGTCAAAATGAAGACATTTGATTTTCGCCATGTTGGCGCTGATAGCAACGTGAGCGTCCATGGAACTAATTTTAGAGATGGGACACAGCAGTGGCGAAGGGTGGGTTTATGAGAAAGGTAAGCCGGAGCAAAAAAAACGCTTACCTAGCCCGGACGTGGCGCACGTAGTCCCGTTACCTAAAATCTGTGACTGACTTCCTGTCTTCAGTCCACCTTTACCATACGTGTAAGCACTGATAGATTGAAACAGTGTCTTGCAAGTATAATAAAAGTGGCTTTGAAAAAAGCCGTTTGTGGTGTGATCAGTGTGATGACGTTGACGTATGATGTCTACTATACCCTAAGTCATCAATTCAGATAATTTTAGTAAACAAAGAAATGTCACTGTCAAAATGACAGGACAGTGCTGCAAAACAATTTATCATAAAAAAATTCTATGTTTTAATTACAGTTAATTAACTATTTAGATGAGCTATGCAAACAAAATACCGTAGCCGAACAGTGTTTGTTCTGTGTCGGAGTCATGAAACAAAACTTAACAAAAACAACAAAAACAAGGAAATATAACAACTAACAACAAAATGAAACACTTAACACGATGATAACAAAGCACAATTAACAAACACGCAGCGAATAATATGATCGGAGAAAAGAAAACGAACGTATTGAAAAGACGCGAGTTTGCAAATTATGTCAAATGAAATTTGAGAATGTTGGGAACTCCTGTAGTGTTACCAGTATCATAATATTTTTTATACCACAAAATTTTCTTTTTTTAATAACTTTGTTTAAAACCGAAAACATATAAAAATTAACACGGTATGATAATTGTTTAATTATTATTTCTAAAATCAGTACATAAAAGCCAATATAGCCTTGTTTTCCGCCATTTTATGTGAATTACCATTATGACGATATTTTTTTGATCCATTATCACCTTTGTTTACATAAATTATCTGAATTGATGACTTAGGGTATAGACAAAACTACTTAACTAAAATACTACTGACTTATTCTACTTATAATACTACTTATACTCTAAAGCTATTCGTCTATTCTTTCGTACAAAGTACGCTAAGACATTATCATAAAAACCGGGATGATTCTTAATTTTTAGCAATAAATGTTTTTCTATAGAAAAAATGGCTAGATCAGATAATCGTTCTTGTTTTGAGTTTGTATGAATTCGCTTCAAAGCCGAAAACGACCTCTCCGCGGATGCCACTGTAACAGGAAGTGTCAAAAATATACTACATAATTTTGTAATTTGTGGAAAAGTGTCACACAATAATGAATTTTGAAAATTGAGATAAAGCTCGTAACCGTAAATCTAGTTTGTTCAAAGACGGAGTTATGTATAAGACTTTCAACTCGTTCTTTAAAGCAGTGAACTCAAATATTTGCGGAAATTTGAATAGCAAAGAAGATATTATTTCATCAGGAAATGATCTACTATAAAAACTATACTTAGATTTATTAAGTAAATTAAGAAAACTCATTTGAGAAACTGATTGGTACCTGTGTTGTATTTGCGTCTTAACATTGTCTATTATTTCAATGAAAAGACGCTGACACATAGTTCTAGTGTCTACTTCTGTATTTAGTCGTCTACGCTGACGCGGTGGCTCATGGAATTCCTGGACGCTGTCATAAATAAAATCAAAATTATTTATAAAATCATTCGCAAGCCAACTATTGAATGAATCTATTTCGCGGTTTGCCACTTCGATATTAATCTGTTTTGACTGCAATAAATTAAAAAGAACGTCGGTTTTTTGAAAAATGTCTGATAAAACATGCAAAAAAAAACAAAACTGCCTGTTTTCTAACTTACTGAGGAAACATTCTGCCAAGGAAAAAGATTCACTATCCCAAGATTGCGGGTTATCTAACATCGAATTAAAAGTATTAATCATGTCTAATCTACAGTTAAAATCACATTAATAATGCATGAGTGATAGTGCCAACGGGTTTCTGATACTCCAGGCATACGGCGCACGTACGGCAAAACGATTGATTTACGACGACAAAAGTATTAAAAAGTAAATTATTGAAATACGCTTATTACAGACGTTAGGTGTTCCTACCCTTCAATGGTCAAAAATCAACAAAAGATTTTTTATTTGCGACCGAGACTCGTTTACAACAGCCGCTATTGTTCGACTCTTCGATTATTGTTAGGCGTGCTGCCAATATTCTACTCAGCTCGGTGCGAATACGTTGTGTCGATGTACAGTTGTTTTGAAGTGAAATCTTGTTTTTTAGTATGGATGCATTACCATGTCGTAAGTACTTCATTTTAAACCTATTATTGAGTTCTTTCAACCCTGTTAAGATAGAGAATAATCTAAATATATCGACAGACTTAAAATAATCTTGTTTTGCTGTAGAAAAATAATTCGTGAAGGCTTTTCTAAAAAGTTCCAACGAGTACCAGTTTAAATTTGTTTGTTATCTTTAACTTTAATTGCTGTTATTATGAGGAAACTGGTTTTAGCTGCACGTATATGCACATCTCTGAGTATTTGTTGTTTTTGTTTCAGGTAGTCGAAATGATTACGTGGAAATGCGAACTATTAAAAGATTTGAACTATATTTTGTTTTAAAAAGTGAAAGCTTTTTCAAATTTTCTTTGCCTAAATGTATTGAACGATTACTTAAGATTATATTACTTAAGATATTGCATGGAAACAGCAAAAAAATGCATTGAACTGTATGGATGGTACAAGATGAGTGCGTCAGTACATAAACTGCTTATCCACAGCAGCGACATCATAGGTCAGCTACCTCTGCCTGTGGGTCAGCTATCCGAAGACGTATTGGAAGCCTCTCAAAAAGAATATAAAAACATACGACTCATGCACTCACGAAAAACTTCAAGAATTAATACTAACACGGACATTTTACACTGGCTATGTATTAACTCTGATTCCCTGATCAGTCAATATCGATCAGTGAAAAAAAAACAAATGAAAGGATTTAATGATATCATTATGAATATGCTCACGATGCCAAAATATTTAGGTAACAATCAGAATGAGGAAGACGATGATGAAGAAGCTGATTTATAATGTTTTTTATATTTATTTATTTAGTTATTTTAAATAATACAAAGTTTACAATTTATTTTGAGTTGTTTTATTTCAATGTAAAAATAAAAATTGAAATCTAATTTCAATATATTAAAAAATCAGTACTTATAGGTCCGTAAGTTGAGTTAGAAAACGTCAAATTGCTTAGGGTTGGTAATAGCCGCTCAAAAATATGTTTCTTTTCTTTCTTTTTTTTTTTTTTTTTAAACTTTGCCCCACACTAGGAATTTCTCCTGTATCGTGGGTGCGTTTACAAACGTTTAAACTCACATACACAAACAGCCAGACCCGGAACAACTACTTGTAGGTCATACAAATATTTGTTCCGTGCGGGAATTGAACCCGCGACACGCAGCGCTGCAGTCAATCGCTTAACCACTGCGCCAACCGCGCAACCGTGTTTAAATAATTAACTGTAACAAATTTTCATTATAAATATTTTTGTCGTCGTAAATCGATTGTTTTGCCGTACGTGGCGGCGGTCAGCTCTTTCCTTCAAAAGGTTGGACCGTTTAGTTGATTTGTTGAAAAACCGAACAATACTATTTACGTGTCCAAAAAAAGTTTTCAGTTATAATGAATTATACTGAATATTTTCAAGGGAACGGCTAAGTACTAAATTGAATATATGAGCGTAACATGGGACAAACATTGCCATGCATCGCGAATTTTTGCTTGTACTCCACCGTGCTCGCCAGACATTACTGCCGTGCCGTCGTAAGACTGACCAACTAACATATTCCTACAACGATACTTGTCAAGTATTTCTAACAACTGTTTGTATAAAACTTCAGCAGTTCGATTTCCGCTAACATCGTAAAAACCTAGGAATCGTTCTTCGATTCCAGTTTCAGATAAATATCGAAAAATTACAGTCAATTGCTCCCTATGACTGACATCGGGAGTTTCTTCAATCATTACAGACAGAAATGGAGCTTTATCTATCTCGATTCTAATGTGGTGCCGTAAAACGGATGCAATACTATGTATTAAATCATTTTGAATATCACTTGAGAGACCAGAAAACGCGTGGTTCTGAACTGAAGAACATAGTTCCAAATGAGAGTCCATTACGGTGTCATACTTGCTCAGATATAACAAGGTTTCAATATAGTTACCGCGGTTATCAGAATTCGGACCTTCATCGTGGCCGCAAAAAGCTACTTCTTGTTTACCTAACAAAATAACGGTGTCAATAAACCGTTTCAATAAATTCCTATTTCGAGCTACTTTCCTATTATGAGCTTCATGCGAATTAGTGAAAAATGGTTCTATCCTACTATTCCCGAAGTCATGTAAATCTAAACAGCTACGAATATGCTTTTCAGTCTGCACATGTTTTTTTGATGAATTCGTCAGATTATTAATATCTGTAAAACCCCCTTTATTCCATAAACTACTAGAATCTGAGAAAAGTAAACATGGAAAACAAAACATCTTATTTAATTTACAACTACCAGTCAGCCATTGATATTTATCGTAAAGGGAAACATTAAAATGTTTGAAAAACCCATCGCGTCGTTTGTAGTTTATAGTCATATCTGGTCGAGCACGACCTAGCCTAATTATGTGTTTCTGATTTTCAAAACTTAACCTTGAAAAGCATGTTTCCTCACGAAGCAAGTAATCTGTCACACAACAATCTAAAACTATTAATGCCGCCATCCTACTAATAACTTTACAAATCTACTCTAAAAAAGTAATTTCAACTTGCTAATCTATCGACTTACCACAAATTCCTAACTACAACGACGGCGAACGCACAATTTCACAACAAACTCACGATTATCAAATTCTAATTGTTACACTAATACTACACTAATAACTTATATGAATACAACGAAAAAAATGCTAATTAACTACAAGTATCAACAAAATTAAAGGTTATAATTACGGCTATTTACGTCAATCGTCAACAAACATTTAAAATTATTGTCCGAGAGCGTGGAGTGAACTTCGTCCCTCCCCCCGTCCGGAACCAAACCGAACGCTTACGAAATTCAGCGAATGGACCTATATTCCTACACTGTACCTATCATAACTCGACTTATTCCGGCTTACTATTGCCTCAAAAAACAGCGTGTCACGTGACCTGAAGTGACGTCATGACGAGATTATTTTGTATAGAAATTGATGTTTTCATAACCCGGGCGGACAACGAGTTATACTGGAGGCACTAGAGCAAAATTGGCGTGCACTTTAAATGTTTTGTTTTCGTTGGAATATAAAGACAATTTTTTTAATGTAGGTTGGGGTTTTGTCATACTTTAATTTTATGGTGTAAGTATTAAATACATTCAGTGTGATTGTTAAACACTGCTGAGAACTACTGACTGTCATAATTTCCTAAGGGAAGCCGACAGGAATAGGGTTATTCCTTAGCTACGCCCCTGGGACACAGCCTTCGATAAAAAAATACTTTTGAAAAATAAATATTGTAATTTATTACGTAAGAGAAAAAAATAATCACTCCCCAGTTATTTTTATAATGCTTAATTTTTAAGTAAGTTGTAGAATAATTGCTGTAAGGGTAACTTAAAAATATTTTCAATAGGGTGCGGTCAGGTTGCAAGCTATTGACTAGTGGATAGCGTGCTAGTAAAGTTATAAGCACATGATTGTCAGATCAGTGAGCTTTAAATATGGCTAACAACTTATCCTTAAAACTAGTATATTTTAGCAAGTATTTCCTAGCTTAACTACACTAGTTTTACTACTAGAGCTGAGCTGGAGTCTCAATAGTTCGCAATGTAAACCAAAAACGAATAAACTATTAAACATTGCAATTTGGCTCTAACCTAGTAAATCAAATGGTAGTTGTATTCTCTACCTACTGAAGAAAAACAACACAATAATACAATAAATTTATATTTTGAATAATTGGCGAGCCCAAATAACTTGACGTGATAAAAAAAATCCGTAAGTACTTTTTTCACCAGTTATATTTAAGCGAGTAATTTATGGTAGCAGGGTACATTCTAATATCTTTTTTAAAGAGGCACATGTAGCGTGTTTAACGAAACAGTCCTCAGTGAAATGGTTACTACACGCGAGTTCCGAAATTAAAGTTATGTTTAGTTCGTTAGTACTATTTTTTTTTAGAAGTCTGATATTTTTTGTAAAATAAAACTCAAAAACTCAAAGCATTTATTTCAATTAAACCATTTATAGGCACTTTTGAATTGTCAAAGAGTCGGTCAGTTAGTCAGAAAGTGTCAGCTATTTTGCCATTCCAAAACGTAGATCTCTATGGAGAAGAACAGGCAAGAAACTCCAAGGACACTCTTTTAAATCAAGATATTACAAAATCCTGGGTACATTATTCTTGTCGCTTCTATATGTGAGAACAATGTAAAACAATTCAAAATATAAGATTAAAAGATTATAAAATAAGCCCTGGCAGTTAAGAGATGACCAGGCTCAACTGACAGCGCCCGTTCACGAACACTAGCCCGTTCACAATAATGTTGATCTTCAAATTTAAAGATCAATTACTTCCTTTGCAGGTAATGATTTTCCCTTCCCTTTTCAAGAAATCTGTGCTAATCCACAACAATTTGCTTATCATTCTTTCTTTGCACTAGTCTAATGATTATCGCTATATCTACAGCTGGTCGCAGTCCGTCTCCGAGGCGCAGTACTCGCAACACTCCCGCACTGCCTCGTCGCGGCTCGAGGCACAAGACGCCGCCGCCCGAGCCCAAGTATGTCAACCTCAGGTATGTGACGTTTTATTACATACTTACCTAATTTATGATGTGAAGTTTTTCCTCGATATCTATCAGCCTGACCATAACTCAAACAACTCGATATCAAATCTTATAAATACGTCCTGACTTGAAGATCATTTTCGTGTATTAATATGGAAACGCCATGTGGATATCTGTTTTCTTTTTAGGATTCCGTACCTCAAAAGGAAAAAACGGAACCATAATAGGATCACTCGTGTGTCTGTCTGTCTGTCCGACTGTCACAGCCGAATTGCTATGAATCTACCGAATAAGTTGAAATTTGGTAAACATATGGATTTGAAAACTTGAAACGAACGTGTAACGTAAATAAATAAATTTTGAATATGGGGTTCATTTTGGGGGGAAAACAAAGTTAAAAAGAAAGTTTTGCAAACCGTACCGTAGACGTATCAAATGAAATGACTTGTTACGAGGACTTCAATTTTTTTTTATAATTTAAAATAATTCGTTTTAAAGTTATGAAAGATAATAGATACAAAATTACCACCCTTATTTCCGAAACTAACGAACGACGAAAACGAGTGTGCTTTAAACCACACAACTGAAGTAAAACTTACAAATAACTCTCTCTTCTCTTTCTATCTTTACTAACTTATATCTCCCTCTCAACTTCCGCTCGCTCGCTTCCGTAACGCTCTCGTCGTGGATTCACCAGCTTACTCTCCAAGTCAAGCGTTCGTAAAGAAGTTTTACTTCAAAAATACAGAGAATAACATCAATACTAATAAATTACAAGGAAACCTGTAAGAAGTCTATGTTCTTAAAATAACATGGTAATTTAAATCACTCAATATTGTGTGCACATATACAATTGCAGTTGGAATGTATGGGAGAACATGTTTTTCAACCACAATGTTAAGTTAGTTTTTGGTATAAATTCATCCCAACTACGGAACCCTTCATTGTGCGTGGTCCGACACGCAGTTGTCCAGTTTTTTTTTCAACACTATTTTTCACTCTAGTTGCGTTTCGTTTCGCTCTAGTTCCAATGTAATAAAAACAATGGAAGTGATGGCGTTTCGTTTTCGCAGCAGTGCTAGTCTGCTGAAACAAATCTTACCTTCAATTGCGATCTCATCCCAATTTTAAATCCCCAATTATTTAATTTTTCCATGCCACTAGACCTGAAACAACAGAATGGCCGTGTTCAGAGTGTACCTACGTAAACAGCGGCGCTGCAGTGTCCTGTGAGATGTGCCAGTCCCCCAAGACCAGGCTATTACCTGCCGCGCCTGACCAACCCACACTTGATGACGAGGATTCACGTAAGTTTTTTTGGTCACAGACAAACCCAACACCGAAATAGAAGCATTTCTCTAACGTTTGTAAACAAGCTACAGCAAGCCAAGATTATGTCTGGACTTGAAAAGAGACTGTGACCTCTGAGTTTGTTTCGGCCTTTCTCCTCAGAGTAGTCGGATACGAAACGCCGACCTCATCTAGTTTTTTTTTATGATTGTCGTGTAAAAGTGTTTGTACAAACCTACAGAAATAAATAATTTATCATTTATTTCACACTTTCACCCCACACACAGATAAACACACACAACATAATACACGCTTTACTAAACTTGCCTTGTAAACCAACATATTTCTTTCTGCTCAATCGCACTCCGACTCCCAACATACAAACCACGCCTAGTTTGGGGGTCAATGAACAAACCAAAACATTGTGATGTACAAACTTAATTGTATTTATGTATGACCACTGTCTGTCTTCACCTTTTCTTTTGCCAATAAAGCTTTTGTGTTTTTTATTCATGGAAACATTTTTTTTTTAAACAATTAAACCATTTACAGGCACTTTTGAATTGTCAGGGAGTCCGTCAGTGAGAAGTATGAAACTAGTTGCCCATTCCAAACCGCTGTAGTTACCTATGCAGAAGAATGGGCAGGAATCTCCATGGGCACTCTTACACCTCAGTAATGACTAATGATACAGGGTTGATTTCGTACAACTTTATAAAAATCTGTGAATGCAGATCAAAATTTCTCTAAAAGTTAAGGACAGTCTCCTAAGGCCGTTTCCTTGTAGCAACAACGGTTAAGGTACCTGCGCTTACTGCTCCATCTCAAAAATCCACCCTGTATATCCATGTCCTCAGTAATAATGATCCAATTATTATTATTATTATTATATACTTTATTTCGGACTACACATACATGTACACACAATCCATATAATATTAGTAATAATGACTTAAAAACTATGTTAGTAAACTTTTACAAACTAAAACAACTAATAGCGGCGTGGCCCAACACGCGTTGGCACGTGCCTCCGTACCCAGTGCCTTAAGAAGGGACTGTCAATTTCGTCTAATAACGTTTTTAGGATGCTGTTGGAGCTTCCGCGCAACCTACCCATTATTGACGCTGTTCTTTTTCTCATAATGGCATGAAAATCGTCAACACGGGCTTCCGCGAACATCTGCGAAGCGCTACAGAAGCGCGGAAGCCCCATCAACATCCTAAATCCATTATTATACTGCACGCGCAGGACGTTGTAGGCTCTCTGAGTATATTTCACCCACAAGCTGCACGTGTAGAAGGTTTGGCAGTATGCCTTGAAAAGTGATAACTTAACATCCTTACTACAACGCGCAAACCTGCGGGCTACCATATTACATCGAACCGCCAACGCCTACCGCTCCCTCTCTATGTCAGCATCGTCAGATAAGTCCTCCGTGACTACATGCCCTAGGTATTTAAACCGTGTGACTCTCTGTAGTGGCTTTCCGTTTAAAGTCACTGGAGGGACATCATCCAACGAGCTAGACTTACATTTAAACACCATAAACTCACTTTTCTGCACATTATATGTGAGTCCATGTGACACAGCATAAGACTCACACACAGCCAACAACTTCCTGAGCGCGCTGATTAATGGACTCAGCAAGACCATGTCATCTGCGTAGCTGAGATTATTCACCATAGTGCCATCAATCGAGCAACCGACGTTGGTCTCGCTGAGCTCACCAATCAATTGGTTCATATAAACATTAAACAGGGCCGGGGACGTTAGTCCACCCTGTCTAACACCGTATTCCAGGACGTACGTCTCAGAGAAGAAGATCAAGAGAGAAGAGAATTATGATCTGTGCATCGCCGCGCGTAATTCTCCTGACAAAGTTTATTTTGGTATATATGTATATATCTATCTATGTATTTGTATGTATGCTTGTATTTTATAGTTATTTCCGAGCTATCTATCCCATACGTTGCACCTGCCATGTTTTGTCTCTGCATCACCCTAAGGTTGACTGGTAGAAAATGCCTCAGGCATTAAGTCCGCCTTTGTACAGTGTACTTTTTACTTGTGCATAAAGTTTTAATAAATAAATGATTTATTTTCTGTAAGTAGGTTTGTACAAACACATTTACACGTTAATCATATTAAAAAAAAGAAACTAGATGAGGTCGGCGTTTCGTATCCGACTACCCTGAGAAGAAAGGCCGAAACAAACTCAGAGGTCACAGTCTCTTTTAAAGTCCAGACATAATCTTGGTCAGATCATGCGAAGATCATGTAGATTGGTGTCTGAAATGATCTTTTGATAAAAGAACCACACACGATTGAGGGGACCTGTCCAGTCAGTGCAGTCTTGATACTTGATGTCAGAAAAACACACACGCAAAAGTCTTGGTACTTGAGAACCCAGGGTACTAACAAGATAGTTCTCGAAAGCACATACCGGTTTACGCTCACGTTAAAATGTTTGTAACAACCCAAAATATATATTTTTTTACAGCGGAGGGTTCAGATGGCGAACGACAAGACAGCACGCCCATGGAGATACTGCGATTAAGTGAAGAAAGCCATGCGTGGACGCAGTGGCAAGAAGTACTGGCACAATGTGCCTCAGTAAGTTCATCATATCAACCTCAACCTAGCTTTTACCCAACTATGTTGAGATTTCCCAACAGTTCCCCAGTATTTTACATGTGTACATTTTATTGTCTTTTTGACCTCCATAACCCAGTAACTGGGTAACACGATACCCTTTATTGTCGGTTCCAAAAGTATCAAATGGATCAGAAAACGTACCTATGATGATACCAATTTTTTGTGCCACTTACAAATTCAGTTGACGTTTGTTTAATAACCTCAATTTTTGTGAATGTGTTGCTATTAAAATTTTATAATGTTATTTAAACAATTTTCCGTGTGGTGCCGGACGTAAAGAATAGCACCATCCTATTTCTTCCCGTGGGTGTCGTAAAAGGTGACTAAGGGACTTACTAGATAATGGGCAGCAGCGTTCTCTATGCATTTTAACACCATACTGCGGTCGCTAACTCGCCTGTCAAGTTTGGCGATTATGGCAATACTCCCCCTTTTGGAGGAGGCCTATGTCCAGCAGTGGACTTGTTTCGGCTGAAATGATTCATACAATGATTGTTGGAACAAGTGGTGAGATATAAAGTTCAATCAACAATCAATCAACTCAGCCTATCGCAGTCCACTGTTGGACATAGGCCTCTCCCAGGCTGCGCCACAACACCCTGTCCTCCGCTTTCCGCATCCAGTCTGACCCAGCCACCTTCTTTAGGTCGTCGGTCCATCTAGCTTGCGGGCGTCCCACACTACGCTTGCAGATACGCGGTCTCCACTCCAGAACTCGTCTGCTCCATCGGCCATTGGTCCTTCGACAAACATGGCCAGCCCACTGCCACTTCAGTTTGCTAACTCTGCAGGCTATGTCGGTAACTCCGGTTCTTTTGCGGATAATTTAATTCCTGATCTTATCCTAAAAAGATATAAAGTTGATACCTTCTAAATACGGATGAAGACTGTGTTACTTATTCCCATTAGAGAGGGATTGCATAAGAATTTAATCTGGACAGGGTTTGTTTAAAGTTTCATCAGATACTTATGGAACGGACCATACTGGGTATCGTGTTACCCAGTTGACGTGTCGTGTCGTGTGGTGGTCGTGTTGGGTTGTGGAGGTCAGATGGACAGTAAAATATCAAACTTTCGGCCTTCCGATTTCCCGTAACGACTCACAAAGATCTGCGAATGACTGATTTTATAAATTGGTAATTTTGAAAATTTTCACTTCGAACGGAAATTTTTCGGGAGGTAATATTTTTTTATAGGTAATAAAAGTCGTTCGTTTTGTCCTCAGACGGGTGAACCGTACGTAGACTCGTCATTCCCCGCGTCGCCCCGCTCGCTGTACTACAGCGGCGGCGCGGAGCCGGGCGCGGCCACCCGCTGGCTGCGGCCGCACCAGATACACGTGGAGGCGGATCACCGGCTGCCCTGGGTCGTGTTTCGGGATCCCAGGCCTTCCGACATATCGCAAGGTATAGTAGTTACTAGCGCCCCGTTCCTACTTCGCATGGTGTTTACGACTTAACTAAACATCGAGATTTTTGTATTATTACATAACATAACATTACGCCTATAATCCGTGAAGGGTTAGGCAGAGGTGTACCTATAGTACAGGCGTAACTGGCGAAATGTGTAAGTCCCATGTAATAGGGGGCGAGCCTATTGCCATCAACCGGGCACAAATCCAGACTCTGGGCTGCTACTGAGAAATCCCTAATGGAAAATCCCAATAACACTACCCGTCCTTGGAATCGAACCGAGGACCTCATGCTCAGCAGTGCATGCAACCACTAGACCAATGACGCAGTCTATAATTTAGTCATCATTCTCCTGCCCTTATCCTAATTGATTTGCGGTCGGCGCAACATGTCCCTTTCTTCCATACTTCTCTATTAGTCGTCATCTCGGTAGTCACTCCCTTTCTAGCCATATCATCTTTCACACAGTCCATCCATCGTTTCTTTGGTCTTCCCCTACTCGTATAGCCACTTTCAGACTTCCTCTTATGTACTCATTAGTCTATAATTTAGTATTATATTAATAAGTTTAATATTTATGATAGACATAAACCTTCCGGGATACATTTTCAGAATGATAAAAATTATCAACTGTCCCAAAATTTCAATACCTACTCGACCCAAATATATGAGATAACTGATTTATATGTAGTGTGTGTGTGTGGTGCACCTATACCCTAAGTCATCAATTCAGATAATTTATGTAAACAAAGGTGATAATGGATCAAAAAAATATCGTCATAATGGTAATTCACATAAAATGGCGGAAAACAAGGCTATATTGGCTTTTATGTACTGATTTTAGAAATAATAATTAAACAATTATCATACCGTGTTAATTTTTATAAGTTTTCGGTTTTAAACAAAGTTATTAAAAAAAAGAAAATTTTGTGGTATAAAAAATATTATGATACTGGTAACACTACAGGAGTTCCCAACATTCTCAAATTTCATTTGACATAATTTGCAAACTCGCGTCTTTTCAATACGTTCGTTTTCTTTTCTCCGATCATATTATTCGCTGCGTGTTTGTTAATTGTGCTTTGTTATCATCGTGTTAAGTGTTTCATTTTGTTGTTAGTTGTTATATTTCCTTGTTTTTGTTGTGTTTTTGTTAAGTTTTGTTTGTTAATTGAGGCAGGCAAGACATTTGCCACATGTAGGATGAAAACGGCGATTTTGGGAGCCCTAAGTCCACTGCTAGGCGTAGGCCACGCCTGGCAGTGGACTTAAAAGGGCTGATTATAATAATAATAAGCCGCGACTCCGACACAGAACAAACACTGTTCGGCTACGGTATTTTGTTTGCATAGCTCATCTAAATAGTTAATTAACTGTAATTAAAAGATAGAATTTTTTTATGATAAATTGTTTTGCAGCACTGTCCTGTCATTTTGACAGTGACATTTCTTTGTTTACTAATATTATCTGAATTGATGACTTAGGGTATAGGGGTATCTGACGTTTCATAAGTGCCCATGTAGATTTATGTGGAATAAAATAGTTTGACTTTTGAATTCGTACAGAACAGAATTTGTATTCAAATCATTCTTTCTGTTCTAAACTTTTTCAGAGTTAGCGAAATAGATATTAAAAAAAACTAGCTTAAATTTCTTGTTCCCCCGACCCACTGCGTGGCATTGCATCGCCCGCCCGTGCTATTACTTCGCGTTCGCTTAGCGTTCTTTTTGGTTTTCTTTATTCTTTTTGCACGACTCTTAGCGTGATGTTAAATAGCCTGTAACCTTCCTCAAGAATTGGGCTACCAAATACAAAAATATTTTTTCTAATCCGACTCGTAGTTCAAGAGATTACGCCCTACATAAAAAAATACAAACAAACAAATTTGACCTCTTTCTAATATTATAGTAGAGATAAGTTTCCCATACTCAGAAATTTGTAAATTTTGTTAATAAATTATTTTATCACATATAAAGACTTTTTTCTCCCCAGGAGTCCTAGGAAACTGCTGGCTGCTATCCGCGCTAGCAGTACTCGCAGAGCGTTCCTCGCTAGTGCGAGGCGTCGTAGTGCGCGGCGAGCCTAGTGTGGGAGCCTACCAGCTGCGACTGTGCAAGGACGGCCGCTGGCTCACTGTCACCGTGGATGACCTGCTACCCGCCAATAAGAAGGGCCACCTAGTGTATTCACAAGTAAGTTTAGTAGAAGTAAAGGTTTTTGTGACGGGGCCCATCCAAGTATTACGTAAGCACCAAACGGGTGGTTGGGAGATCTTTGCGTTGCTTCTTTTTGCTGACATGGGGGACGGGGGGTCTAGATGGTGATTATTACTTTACTGCAATTTTTTTTAGATTCTGACTTGAACAAATATGGCAACCCTACTTGTCTATGCTCGAAAACGCTTATTTGATATTTCTTACTCGCTCGCACGTTTTATGGTTAAGTTAGAAAGAACCGATTAGGGAAATGACTAAAATGGGCATTCAATTCCTTTTTAGTATATTTCTAGACTCACGAATAATAATAGAAACCTGAACAGATTTAAAAAATATATGTACCGATGTTTACCGTAAGCATAGGACGGGGGTAAGAGCTTTATTTACTTTTGCTGACAAATGGGGCGGGGATCGGGGGTTAAAATTACTAAAATTCTGCTTACATAATACTTGAATGGTCCCAAGGAGCTCGTACTACAAAAATTACCAACATCTCCTGCCAAGCGGGGTTGCTGCGATCGTGTGATAGGATTACATTTACAAAGAGTGTTAGTATAAAGTAAACGTATTTTATGTACTACTAGCGCCATTTTGAGTGGAACTTTTTACGTAATAATATTATTTGTCCAACAACTTCAGTTAATTTTTGAACTCATAATTTATTTATTTAAAGTACAAAATTAGATTACAGTAGAACACCAAATCGATTGTATGCTAAATTGATGAGAAAGAAAAAAATACGTATCAGAATAATAAAAATAAAAATTACTTATAAGACGAAATGTACACTCAAAAACACCAAGACGTAAATAAGTTGAAGTTTAATAAATAGCATTGTACTTAAAATTCCCATCAGTATGGGTAATGGTGTAATTAAATGCAGATGACGCATTTCAGCTTTGTTTTTAGAGGCAATGCTCCTGCCAAGCCACAAAGGTTGGATGGTCAAATATCAATCAATCTGCCTTGCCTTTTCCCTATGTTGGGGTCGGCTTCCAGTCTAACCGGATGCAGCTGAATACCAGTATTTTACATGGAGCGACTGCCTATTTGACCTCCACATCCCAGTAACTGGGTAATATGATACCCCTTGGTAAGACTGGTTGTCAGACTTTCGGGCTTCTGACGACCCGTAACGACTGTCAAAGATCCACGAATGATAGCCGGGACCAACGGCTTAACGTGCTTTCCGAGGCACGGAGGAGTCTCAGTATGTAAAGATGGTCACCCATCCACGGAACAACCCTGGCAAGCGTAGCTTAACCTGATGGATCGACCATGGATGGTCAAATATATTTACGTTATTTATAGAAAATTAAAATTAAATTTCCAAGATAATATTTACATAATATAAAAAAAAACAAACATACAGCCGAACATATAACCTCCTCCTTTTTGGAAGTCGGTTAAAAAACTAACAATACCTAAAATAATAATAATCTTAAAATAAAAATCTTTACTATAAAAACTTTTAGACGGGCCTCTGCGAGTTGGCTTAGGCTCCTCGTACGCCTTCCAAAGATCCGGGACACCGTGAGAGGCAGATATGTCAAAGACGAAATAATAATATGTACAATTATATAAGGGTCTGTAACGTTTAAAATAATAACAAAAGTTCTAATGTTCTAAACATATAATTGATGTACCAATACCAAATATTGTAAAACATTTTAAAAGAGTAACGGTGGAGTTTCTTGCCCATTCTTCTCCATACGAAGCTACCTTTTGGAAGGGGCGACTAGAATCAATTCTATTTTATTTGTAAATTTTGACGTTCAAAAGTGCCATTTATGTGCCTATTTGAAATAAATAATTTGACTTTGACTTTGACATTGAATGATCATATGACCTAATTTAATTTTATATCCTTTTTTTTAATATAACGATGAAATGAATTATTTATATAATTTAATGTTACCCAATTTTATATGATTTAATGAACACTTTCTATAATGCACATTTAAATTAATATACATTTAGTATAATATTTAGTTACTATAATGTGCAAAATCTATAGGTAGCGTTTAAGGTAAATCCACCGCTGTAGCCCGCGAAATTCTAACTTTCTTATTAGAAATAGAAATTAGGGTATTTGTATTTATAGCATATGAAAATTATATCATGTGAACTTTATTTCAAGGGATATTATACTATCTGTTTTTATGCCATATATTTACACACATAAAAAAGAAGGGGAAATAATCATAGGGCATCAAAAAAATCGTCCGCATCGCTGTCAATTTACAGTAAAAATGCTTAAAAGGCTTTATTTATTTGATGTTTTCATTTACAGGCAAAAAGAAAACAATTATGGGTGCCGCTAATAGAAAAAGCCGTTGCGAAGTTACATGGATGTTACGAAGCATTGGTTTCAGGAAGAGCTATTGAAGGTACGCATTTTTTTGAGTCCTCATTATCTTCATTGACAGCCGTATTCCGCCCATTGGCGAGCATAGGCCTTCTTATGTTCCCCGCGCGGTAATTGCATAACACACATCATTCATCATCATTTCAGCTGAAAGAAGTCCACTGCTGGACATAGGTCTCCACCAAAAAGAAGGGGGGGTTGCCATAATCGCCACGCTTGGCAGGCGGGTTGGCGATTGCAGTATGGTGGTAAAATGCATAGAGAACGCTGCTGCCCATTCTCTAGTAATTCCCTTAGTCGCCTTTTACGACACCCACGGGAAGAAATAGGATGGTGCTATTCTTTACGTCTGGCACCACACAATTGCATAATACATAAAATGTCAATTGATCGCAATTCCTTTCATTTTGATAGTTCAGCCACATTCATTGCGTTATTAAGGTATATCCTGCAAATAAGACGCGGGGTTACGCTAAAAGGGAGCGGATCTGTGCTAGTCTTTTATATGCCATGCCAAAAGTTTCCATTACAAAAATGACCCTGAGAATAAATAATAACACAGAAAGTTAAAAGTGGCGCCTGCAAATTTTGTAAAAAAAAGTATTCTTTTCCTTGTCTCTGTAACTACAGTATAGTTTTGTAAAGTTTACGGTTAATCAGATTACGATCGACTAATGTCGATCGATGACATCGTAACATATTCGTATATTTGAAGTCTAATTAATCGACTGGTCGATAGACTAAAATCTAGTTGCGTTTAGCGCTAAATGTATAACATCATTCTGTCACTGTCATCTTCAAACGGAAACTGTTTCTGGATCTGAACCAGTGGCGAAGGTACCGTAGAACACGATTCCTACCGGCTTCCCTTTGGAGGTTCGCATCAGCAACTCTACCGCTATTGAAAAATGGCACTGTCAATACCTAGTGCATACTTTTGCCAAAAAATATAGTTACAAAAATCACTATTTTTAGCTTTGAGTTACAACACCAACAACAAAAATGCTCAAAAATAACTCTGCGCCAAATCGTCATAATTGGGAACTAAAAATTCATATAATAGTGGTTCCGTCATGTCTCGTGGTACCGATTGATATTGATGAGAGCAAGCCGCTGTACAACGGGTTAGATAGAGACGTGCCCGTGACGTAACCGTGGAGTTTCTTGCCGGCTCTTCTCCATAGGAAACGACCAATTGGAACCGTGCACCTAGCTTCTGATGTTTAATAAGTGCCCATGTAGGTTTAAGTGAAATAAAAAAATGATATTGATTTTTTTTTTTCGAAATGCCTCAGCGAGAACTAGATGGAGGAATATTTCACATTTATTTATATACATTTTAGTTAGGTTTCACCTGTACAACTGTATTGTATTCGATTCTTTATATTCTAATAATAATTTTATAAACATGTACCGAGCCCAGTTGAGTTTATCTGTAAAACATTGAAACTTTTTTGATAGTGTATTTTTGGTTCTGTGTAATTCAGTAAAGACTTTTATTTTCAAGTAAATTAATTAATTTTTACTTAATTTGTAGGTAAGTTAAAACCGGCTTCGGGTCGGCTTCTGTCTTACAAATTGGCACCTTTTCTTTTGGCACCTATTCTAAAATACTAAATAAAATTCTAAATATTTATTTATTGTAATTTATAATATTAATAATGTAAATCGTGCAATATATAATTTAAAATATATTCAAATAACTTAAAACCGAATATATAAATACTTATATAAAATATAAATACCAGAAAAGCAAATGATACTATTTTAATTTAATATTATTTTTTTTTTCTTAACAAAAAGCGCCTTCAGCCTCTCTCCTATTAAAAATTAACTTTGCTGTGCCCGACAGGGTCCATAATTGATTCTATGTTTAACATACCAACTGTTATATTATGTACACATTATGGAATGCAATAAAGTATTAAGTATTGAGCAGCTCGCCGCTGATAGAGACAGAATGATGTTTTAAATACGTTTAGCGTTAAATGCTTTTAGTGACTGGCGGTGCAACCTTTACTCCAACTCTTAGTCTTATTTATTAGTATAATTACGATAATAATGTGGCAGGTCTGTGCACACTGACGGGCGCGCCGTGCGAGTCCGTGTCGCTGCAGGCGGGCGGTGCGGGCGGCGCGGGCGGCGGGGCCCCGCTGGAGCAGCTGGACCGCGACCTGGTGTGGGCGCAGCTGCTGTCGTCGCGCCAGGCCTGCTTCCTCATGGGGGCCAGTTGCGGCGGCGGGAACATGAAGGTACTACCGCGGTTCTAACCGAGCTGGCCTTTCCATCCAAGAAAAGTGTTTTTTGCTAAATATTGCACGGTGGTACGAAACCCTTCCGTTTGGCCAGTTTTTTTTCACATTCGAATCGTGTACTGTTTGGTGAGCTAAGCTGATCAATTTTGTCTTAATTACTGTAATGTCGAACTATTATAATTTCTCAGGTGGACGAAGAAGAATACCAGCGCCTCGGGCTGCGCCCCCGACATGCATACTCCGTATTGGACGTAGTGGAAGTGTGTACTAGTGGAGCGAGCACTGCCTCAGTCAGTGCAGGCGGATCAAGTAGTGCAGGTACTGTTAAAACAGAAAAGGCATGCGCTTCGGTAGTCCTCGTGTTTCCGAATTAGCACGAACCTTGCGCCGCAGAGTAACCCCCACAGAAGCAAAGCTTCTAAGTTTTGTACTACTGCACTTACTGGTAGTTCGTCATTAGTCACTCAAAAGTTTAGAAAAGTTCTTGGAATTGCATAGAGTTATTAATGTATAATTTTGTAATCATGGTAATGCAAAACAGGCAAGTACGTCCATTGCTGTAACAGCTCTATATTAGATCGAATCATCACGCGTTGGTATACGCGAAGATAGACGATGATTCCCCCCGAATTCACCCCCGATCTCCTAAGAAAAATATGCGATATATGTATAATCTGTACATTGTTAAAGTACCATCTCCTCATGGCTAAGTAACTACCGCGCGGAACGATCGCGAAAACATTCTGGTAGGGGAGTGCCCAGAGGATTTTTGGACAAGCAAAAAGCTATATGCAGAGCAAAAAGTTGGTAGCTGAGTAGGTGCGGCATGATGACAGAACACTGAAAATATATTTGAAAAGTTTCAGACGAGCCCCGCAGTCAGGGATCCACTTTCAGATTTCCAAATTGGACAAAATATTACGTGATCTCCAGAGCCGTTGATTTCCGTATGATTGTGTGCGGTCTGAGCCTGATGCATAATGCTTTAAAACGTCAAATCTGACGAAGAAATTGGGGGCTTTTCCTATGACTGAAAATTCAGTTTTGGACAATATTTTAAAGGATATTCAGGTTGAATTAAAGTTATTCTGTGCAATAGTGTAACATGTTCTTATAGTGCATATATAAATATCTGAAGGATTGATGGAGCCTTTTGGAGAATATAACGAATTTGAGTGATTTCATCTGAAAGACTGCTGAAAATAGGCCTACCCCAAAAAAAAAAATATCATTGATTTAGGAAAGTATAAAAGTGGTCATAATTTAAATCAGCGAATCCAATTGCTTTGATTACTGTTTCAATTTGAAGCCGACACTTTAGTGAAGATCTGTCGGTATTCAGAAGTTTGGAAATAATAAAACAAAACGCACATTACAAAATAAAATACACACTTACAAAGTAGCTTTGTTCTCGTATTGAAAGTTGTTCGCAATGATGAGTACAATGACTTATCAGGTTTTCAGGTTTTGCATTTACCCCTTGTATAAGGCACTCTTCTCGCGATGAAGGCTGAGCGTGCATCAGTGAATTGAAGATTTTTATTAAGTAGAGAAAATGGTATGTTATACTTATGGAACAGGTAACATCGCAGCGTCGGCGCCGACGCGCCTGCTGCGCCTGCGCAACCCGTGGGGCCACTACACGTGGCGCGGCGCCTGGGCGGCCGGCTGCGCGCGCTGGACGCCGGCCGCGCGCGACGCGCTGCGCGCCAGCAAGCCGCAGCACCACGTGGACCGCGACCAGGGCGTCTTCTGGATCAGCTTCGACGACGTGCTCAAGTGAGTTACATCCACTCAGCCTGTCGAACCTCCAGCCCAGCTAGATGGACCGACGACCTTAAATAGGTGGCCGGTACAGACTGGCTGCGGAAGGCGGAAGACAGGGTGTTGATGCGCAGCTTACACACATGACGCCTGTATTCCCTGAAGGGTTCCCAGTTATGTAAAAGGGGTCGAGCCTAATGCCATCGACCGGGTACAAATCCAGGCTCCTGGCTACTACTAAAAACTTCCTAAGACCCTAAAACGGCTGAACGCATTTGGATGAAATTTACGATATCATGATACGAAAA
Organism: Tiliacea citrago; assembly: GCA_963921375.1. Classification (NCBI taxonomy): domain Eukaryota; kingdom Metazoa; phylum Arthropoda; class Insecta; order Lepidoptera; family Noctuidae; genus Tiliacea; species Tiliacea citrago. Next base: position 25,649,563 of record OY992783.1, read on the forward strand.
AAAATCCAATACAGTATCCTATGTCCTAACCCAGGCCACCCTGGGTTAGCACATAGGATACTTTTTATCTTGGATCGTAGACGACGTCGCAAGCAACAATAATAATCAAGCTCCATTGTCGCACACAGTTAATACGTAGCTTAATGTATGTTTTATGCTTGGAAATTTGAGTATTATTTTGACAACCTTCAAGATAAATCGAAATTACTGTACTGGCCAAATACATGCGAGCAGCGGCCACCAAAAGTTGTATGAAAATCCATATCTGTCGTGGTTTCGCGGCCAAATAAATTACCCTACTCATATCTATCGTGTAATTTAAAAATGGAACGATCTTTTACTCCGAAACATGGCAACCAAGGAGGTAACTTATCACAGGTTAAGTTTCATCGGTCGCCATTGAATCTGGAATTTAAAAATAATTTACTTACTTAGTTTGAATTTCCGCGCTTTAATTGAGAAAAGTACTATACATTGGGTAACGGCTTCATACAACCCGATTCCTACCGGCTTCCCTTCGGAACCGGGTTCCCTCTTATCTGAGTTTACTATTACTAAATAATAGATAAAAAACGCGTACCTAGGTACGTACGCGTTTTTAGGATAGACTATAGGTATCCTAAATCGCGAACGCAGTTTACATTTTCCGTTTTAAATAAGAATTCCGACAAATATACATGGCGTTAAATTAAGAAAAGTAAAAGAATGACAAACATTTTGAGGTAATTTTGATAACATCAAAATTGAATGAATGTGAACTGAACAACTTTTTCTTCGGCTTCCCTCTATTGGAAGTTGAAGCTTCGCTACTGCTATACAAGCCTAGGCCTCTTGCTGGCCGTTGCAGTAAGGTACTAATAATTCATGCTCACTTAAATGTCTTGCTGATGGTGGCGCGTGTGTTGGATCATTCGGTTCCCTACATTGTGGTTGAGCTGGATGGTGCTGATCCACGCGTCATGTTCGCGATGTAGACACCGTGTGTAAGAGTAGAAGAGAAAATGGAGTACATAAAATCACAATTCACTTAATAAGAAACAAGAAAGAAAGAAATATTGAAACCCGCACAGGAATATCACAAATTAAACTAAACATACTCATAGAAATATTTAAAAATATGTATTATATTAAAAAAAAAAAGTCCTGTAGGAGGCCAAAAGGCTCCTATGTCAGCATGATGCTGTGTGTGACATTTAAAAATAAGTACACAGCTGTACGTGCCCGACCGGTACGTGTGGAGGCGGCGACGCCCGCCCCTGCTCGCTGTGCCTGCGGCCAGGACCAACCTACTGGCGAGAACTCCTCTCACTAGAGCCATGCGCGTGGTGAATGAGGTTCACGGGAGGGTTGATGTATTGTGGTGCAACTTGAGTGAATTCGCAAAAGTTACACTATATGTAATAAGTTATTTAGATTAATATCTTTTTTAACTAGGTATAAGGTGTAGATTTAGGATTTAGTTAGTAAGGCCACTCTGTCGCATTGGATCATAGATCTGTAATGATAGTGTAGGTAAGATTGTTATAAATAAATAAATAAGTGTTGAAGCGCTGGTATTCTGATCGGGCCCGCTGTAATGGCAAGGACAGATACAGAAATAAATAATAAATAAAATAACAAAATAGTTATGTGTGAAATAACATAAAAATAGAATATTTATTTAATAAAACATATTTTAATACGCGTGTTTGCATCCGACGATACAAAAAAAAAACAATATTTCGACCCTAATATTTTTATAAATTCGACTTTTTACAGGTACTTCGACTGCATAGACATATGCAAGGTCCGTGTAGGCTGGCACGAGGTGCGCCTGGCCGGGATCCTCCCGCCCATGTCGTCCACGCGCCACCTCACGTGCCTGCTCCTCACTGCCAGCCAGCCCACCGAGGTAGACTTCACGCTCTTCCAAGAGGGACAGAGGTAATTATGGTCAAACCTGGCCATTATGTACAAATTTCTAATTAATAAAAAAAAATTGGAGGTGAAAAGACTGAGAAGTATTTGGAATCTGGGAATGCAATATCACACGGATTAAATATTTGTATGTCGGGTTTTTTTTTATAATTGCATACGTCAATCAAGCTGTTTAGGAAAACCGTCACCATGAAACTGAAAAAAAAAAACAATATTTAAAATTATTAAAAAAAAACAGATTTTACAAAAACAGCGCAGCTATCTCTGTTGCTTAGCACAATCTACGTGAGCTGTGAAATCTAGCTTTTTCCCAACTATGTTGGGGTCGGCTTCCAGTCTAACCGGATGCAGCTGAATACCAGTATTTTACATGGAGCGACTTCCTATCTGACCTCCACAACCCAGTTATTGGGTAATACGGTTGGTTAGTAGTATGGTTGTCAAAACTTTCGGGCTTCTGAAGACCCGCAACGACGGTCAAAGATCCACGAATCACAGCCGAGACCAACAGCTTAACGTGTTTTCTGAGGCACGGAGGGGTCTTGGTACATGTAAAGATGGTCACCCATCCACGGATCGACCAGTGCGGCAGTTATTACTTAGCCACAAGCCCCATATCTCACCTACAATATTTTTATTTAATTACAGGAATTCAGCAAAGAGCCAACGATCGCAGTTGGATTTGTGCGTGGTTGTGTTCCGGACGAAGTCGGGACCCAACGCGCAAGTCGGGAAACTCGTAGCGCACAGCAAGAGACAGGTAGGAATTAATACGTGTAACACAGCATAGCAGTGACATAGAAAAGCGTCGAGGAAGCAGTTTAACCCCGCAAAAAGATTCACCATTCAAGATTCGGCGAAGCTGGACCTGAACGCAACCTGGTGGTGACGTCATTAACCTTTTAAGCCGCTGTCATGTTTTGACGAACAATGACGTAATCAACGATTTTTTTTTATGGCCTGTCATTGTTATGACAGGGGCCGCCGGCGCTCATTAAAAACTTTTTCAATAAATAACAAAAGACATAAGCCGTATAGAGTATTTTTTTTCCGAGAAGCTAATTAGACAGGCCATAATAAACAATTGCAAGAATAGATCTGGGAAGTGTATTGTTTTTCTAAACAAAATATGATTTCAGATAACAACTGCAATTGTTTTGGGATTACGTTATTTCTATTTCTGGTCAAACGGCTGTTTCAATTTACACGAAATTTTGCACCTTGCATTATGAATAGATAAGTAATTAAACAACAGCGTTTTTTAGAGAGTTCTAGGTAAAATTTGCGTAATAATGAAACCCAAACATCACAGTGCATGGGGCCGCCTTTAGACGTAGGTATGCTTTTTCGAAACATTTCATATGTATTTATGATATAATTAGTGATATTATTATCTAAAACGATGTAGGAAGTATTATTTTATGATTATTCATCTATTTCCAGGCGATAAAACACAAAATGAGCCATATTTCGTAAAAAAATGTAGTCGGCGGAACGAATTTTCTCGTAACATTTCTTTGTTCAAAAATTTAAATTTTACGACGTGATTTCGTGCAATTATTATCTAAAACGATGTAATAATAACATATAAATGAAAATAAGTCCACTTACCCCGATTTCTAATTTAAAAGATCCCCATCCATAGATAAACAAAACCCGTCTCTCCACTACTCCAATGCTTGCTCAAGGTTGCATATCCGGTAGGCTGTAATAATCCTTCCATATCCCAAGGGCACGTATTCCCTAGTTTTATGGGGTACTGTGTTAAATGTTACAACAAAATACCTTGTGATATATTGAAATTAGCATATTACAAGTTAGAGGATTATATCCAGGACAGGAATGCTTGGAAACATGGGACAATCTAGGGTCTAGACAAAATCAAACTGGTTGCTATTTTTATGGTAAAATCTGTTATTTTTATGATATTGATTTTACATTCTGTGATAACCTATACTCACACACTGACTTTTTTTTTTTTTTTTTAGAAAAACATACTTTTACGATGTCTGTAAATATGTGAGCACCATGTACTCGTATCTATCTAATAATTAAGTTATTTTTCATTGCTTAGTTTTTAATTCGTTTTACCTATTATGGTATACTAATTGTATTCTAGGTGCATCGTCTTCACATATAATCATATAGGTAATTAATGTACTCAAAGAAAATATTGTAAACATTTTTAAAAGAGTAACGGTGGAGTTTCTTGCCCATTCTTCTCCATACGAAACTACCTTTTGGAAGGGGCAACTATAATCAATTCTATTTTTTTGTAAATTTTGACGTTCAAAAGTGCTTCTTATGTGCCTATTTGAAATAAATGGCTTGACTTTGACTTTACCATTATACCCACCGGTCTACTCTTTGATATACAATGGTCTCTGTAGTCGCATGAAACATTCAGGGGTCTTCAGGGGGCTAGGGTGAATCTTTGGGTTCATTCGAGCAATCGAGTCTGGTCAAACCGTGCTAGGGTCGGTGCATTTCAATCATTCATTCAGTATTTTCATAGTGAGGATCAAATGGGATTTAAAGTGATAGCCAAATGAGAAGTAGAAAACAGTGGTGAAAGGAGTCCAGTGGCTGGATTTTTAAAAACAAAAAACTGCAATAGAATTATTTTTTATGAAGATTTTGACTGAATGCAAAAAAACATATTGGTGCAAAAGTAAATTGTGTAAAGCGAAAATAAAAGAAATAGGCAGTGATGGCAAGTGAAAACTGAAAAGTTTGGAATAACATAAATAAATATGCGTATATGTATGTACACAGGCCGCTGCGCGTCGCCAGTCTGGCCCAACACTTCACATTAGCATGTCGGTGACGCGGTTAGGATGTCGGTGACGCAAACCCATAAGTTATTCTCCTACCAAATATCGCTCAACGCGGCTAAAGAAGTTTTAATTTCAATAGACATGGACTATCGTTTGGTTTTCTATTGTTAAAACTTAGTATTAACCGTGACTGTTTGAAAACTGAAACGTCTTAAATCTTCAAACTAATCAATGTATTGTGTTCACTATAACTTGACGTGTGCTGCGATTGGTAGCACTGAATTTTGCAGTCATGTGATTGGTAATTCTGTTCTGTCAGTCGCCATTTTGAACTCGTATTAGTACTGAGAATAAGACTGCAAAATTCAGTGCCACCAATCGCGTCACTCGTAAAGTTATAATGAACGCACAGTTATATTGTGCGTTCATTATACTTTCACCGACATAGCCCGAAGAATTGTCAGACTTAAGTGGCAGTAGGCAGGGCACATTGCTCGTAGAACAGATGGTCAATGGGGCTGAAAGGCTCTGGAGTGGCGACTGCGTACCGGAAGACGTAGCGTTGAAAGACCTCCTACAAGGTGGACCGATGACCTTGTGAAGGCCGCAGGTATCCGCTGGATGTGGAAAGCACAGAACCGATCGAAGTGGCGGTGCTTGGGAAAGGCCTATTTCCAGCAGAAGACATCTTTCGGTTGAAATGAATGAGTGATTATACCTACAATTTTGGAAGAACTTTATGAAGCTTTAAATGTTTTAAATCCATCGTTCCTTACTAGCATTTGCCCACAAATTCGCTTTAATCTTCTAACACTAGGTGTTACTGTATATATTCCTAGGTGTTACTGTCATAGTATTCTCTCTTAACCAATTCCGAGCGTACTAATGACAGCATGATTTGTTTTAATCCCAGGTCCGCGGCTTCGTAGGCTGCCACAAAATGCTAGAAAAAGGCTTCTACCTCGTCGTGTGCCTGGCCTTCAACCACTGGCACACGGGGCTGGAGCTGGCCGCCAGCGCGGCGTGGCCGCGCCACGTGCTGGCGGCGCACTCGTCCAAGCCGCTGTGGGTGGCGCGGCCGGCGCTGCACGCGCACATCCTGGCCGACGCCATCATCGGCCTGACGCTGGCCAGGGGGCAGCGCCATGAGGGCCGGCAGGGGATGACTGCTTATTATTTGACTAAGGTACTTCTACTAGCTTTTGCCCGCGTGGAGGTCGGAAATTGTCCAAAATGTGCCAAATTTCAACCAAATCCGTTTAGCCGTTTTAGCGGGCATACGTAAGTAACTCGACAAACTCACTTCCGCATTTATAATATTATTTAGGATAATTTTCCCGCCGGTGCAGTAAGGCTTCATCTTCTTTGCTTCTCTGTAGAAGGAACTGTTATTGGTGCATCGAATTCACTCGATGTTGGTTAGCGATTTCAAACCGTTATAAGTCCAAACTTGAATACAAAATCTTAGATAAATATCAAGTTTTGGAACAACAAATTCAATGTCACGCGAGATAAAGTTGAAATTCCATTGCAACAGGATTTAAATACTTTTTTTGTGTTGTTATGTGAATTTATACTAATGATAAATGATTTTTATTTCGGTAAGTAGGTTTATACAAACACTTTACACGTGAATCATATTTTAAAAACTAAATGAGGTCAGTATTAATAATGCTCTACATTGTAATTAGGATGGTTTGTTGCTATTAAATTTGAAAATGTTACTTACCTATAATATGTTTTTGTTTCCAGGGCTGGGCCGGTTTAGTAGTGATGGTAGAAAACCGTCATACAGACAAGTGGATCCACGTTAAATGTGACTGTCAAGAGAGCTACAACGTCGTGTCTACTAGAGGCGAGCTTAAGACTATCGACTCTGTGCCGCCTTTACATAGGTAAGTTCTAACTTCTATGATCTATACTCCATTTGAAATAATATTGGACATTTAAATAAACTTTTTTACAGTCCGTTCAACTGGTTTCGACTTCTATTCCGTAGGCATCAAAAGCTAAAACGTGGTTACAATACCAATATTACGGCTGCCATTAGTCATACACCAATAAGAGTATAGTTGAACAAGCAGCTAGCTTCGTCGGATCAGGTTTTCGGACTAAAGTCTTCAACTAGGACAGTTTAATAAAACCGGCAGGTGACAATCTGACAATTTCCTGCTTTATTTACCTAACAGCGTCGTATCGTGAAAATGTCACGATTTTGTTTTTTGTTTTACAAATATTTCGATTAAGACAGATCTATAAATATTTTGATTACTTTATGCGGCTTACCCAAATGTCCTTTTTTTGGTATTGTTCGTCGAGTCGTTGAGCTCCTTAAGAGGGTCCCGGTCCGTCTATCGTCAACGCGAGCGTGGTCGAAAAGTTTGTTGTTTCATCCAGCACAAGTCTCACTTGTGTTGGATGAAACAAACTTTTCGACTAGCAAGCAAGTGAGAACGCGATAACATTGAACGAAAAATTGTGGGCGGAAATTTCATAAAACTAGTTCCAAGAAATACGTGTTTTTGAGTAAGCCTTATCATTTTGTGTAATAAATGTTTGTCATTTAGAATCTCCATTACATGTACGAGGTTTCTATGCTGATGTTTCCTTTACTTTTACAATTTATGAGTACATTATGAACGGCCAAAGTTCAGGTAAAATTTGAGCAAAAAGCTGGTTTTTGCAGGCTCATATTGAATTGGTTTCTCATTTTTTTACTTTCTTAGTAACCTAGATATAGTGCGCAAGAATCCTATTAGTACAATTTTTTTAAACAAAGATGTGTTACAACGCCATAACGCTCTTAAGTCCTGCGTTGAGCTATACGATTACTGAGAAATGCTGGCACTGACTCGACAGGTCTACTCAAAGGACAATGACCAAATCACTATGGGAAGTGACGCATTTGGTTCATACCGCGGCCATCGTTGAAACCTTGGTCGGTATTGGATAAACCTATCACAAAAATGAATTGATAGACGATTTTACTACAAACGCAGTTTGAGATGAATGATATATTTGAACGTTAATTGTCACCCGGGCGAAGCCGCGGGCAAAAGCTAGTCTCACTAAAATACCGTTTTTATAATAATAATAATAAATAAAAAAATAATGTCGTGTCGGCCAATGGCCTGATGGCCGAAAGCTTCGAGCAACATCTTTCGAGGCTCTCGTTAGGTGGTTGGATCAAGGGCCTGATTCAGAAGGCAGTACTCCTAGATACGGCTCGCATCGTGAGGAGGTTCCTATCTCTGCAGTCCTAACCACCGGTAGCTTGGACTCTGCTCCCGATACCGGTGGACAACTATTTTTTATATATGTTTTTATATTCTAATATTTAAAAATATAATTTGTATGTACCTAATTAAATAAAGGAATAAAAAAATAAAAATTATCCATCCACAGACAAGTAATAATCGTGCTGACGCAGCTGGAAGGCTCGGGCGGGTTCAGCATCGCGCACCGCCTGACGCACCGCCTGGCGGCCGGCGCGCGCCTGCAGGACTGGGCGCCCGCGCCGCACGCGCGCGACGAGCCGCGCCACCGCCCGCCGCTGGCCCGGCGCCTGTACGGGCTGCACGCTCCTAGGCTCATAACTTAGACCGCCCCAGAAACCTCATTTTTCTTGGTTAAATTACCGAAAGAGACCTAGGTCTTGTCACATAGGAGTTTTTAGCACTAGGACATGGCTTAATGGATAAAAACTATTTTACATGTCCAAAACTATGTTTTTCTTTGTTAAATTGCCGAACATGAACTCAAACTGGAGGTGAAAACTAAGGGGAAGGGGCTTTGGCCCCGAATGATGGCGAGCCCAGGGGGTCTAAACCGAAGTATCGGCCGAATGTTCGGTCGCTCCTTTACTACGGCTAACTATCACTGACTACGGCGAAAAAAAAAAAGAAAAGGCAGTCGAAGAGATAAGCCAAAGTCAAAACTGTGACTTGAAGTCGGGTAAGGACTCAAAGTCAAAAAGGAAACTATGGAAGCTATAAAACGGCCGAACATTCGGCCGATACTTCGGTTTAGCGCTTCGGAGTAGACCCCCTGACATAAACCGCCTTTAGCGAGGCAGCTTTATGAGTTACATGCTCCTAGGCTAAGACATAAGAGGGAGAGTGAATTATAACTATTTTACAGATCCAAAACCATGTTATTTTTTTTTTAAATCTTTAATTGTCGAAAGAAACTTCAAATCACACAAAATAACTTAACACTTAGGATTTAAAGACTCGTGTCTATTATTCGTGATAACCAAAAGTTGCACAACATACTGGAGGGAGAAGAGAAACGTGTAGGCTTGTCCCCACCAATAATGTCACTCGAAGGCTTTTTGAACACGACTTGCGGTTAGTTTTGAAATAAAATAAAAACGATTAGCCATATTAAAAGCCTGTAAATTACTATGACGTATACATACATAATGTTCTCTCTTCAAGAGGGATTGGGGTGTAAACCACCACGCGGGCCCAGTGCGGGTTGGTGCATGTCACATGTCTTCGAATTTTTGATTTTAGGACATGCTGGTTTCCTCACTATGTTTTCCTTCATCGTTTTGAGAGCAGTTATAATTTACACAAAATAAAGCGCTTGTCAGGGTTCGAACCTACGACCTACAACTCGTAAGTCGCAGGCTTGGCCACTTGGCCACTGCTCCAGTTATGAAAAAAAACCCAGTTAAAAAAATCAGGTTATTGGTCGGTGGCATTCACCTGTCCTCCATCCAATCTTCTTTACAATTGCAAATAAGTTAATTTTAGTTTAGTGACCGGATAGGCACAATTTATCAAGGCTTTTAATTACGTTATTTTGCATTTGAATATTATTTCAAAAAAAAAAAAAAAAAAAAAATTAATAATAAATTTTGGACTCTAATAATATGACGAGACCTATGAAACTCGCTCTCAGAAGGCATGTTGAAATACTTTAATGAATACCGACTTGAATCTTGACGTAAAAATAATTATAAGCTCGTAGTAGTTCGTACAATTTTCCAATGACGATTAATATCAAGGGAGTCGATTCAGTGAGAAATTAATTACAAAAACTGTAAGCACAATATCGACTCTTATACCGTTAGCTATAAGATACAAAGTGAATTATCGTTGTAAATCAGTAATAAGTTTGGGACTGGACGTTGAATGGTACCAAATGTAATGTATTTTTCATAAGAGATTGGACTCTGGTTTTTGAAACCATGATCAGTTAAGGGCCGATGCACACGATGCGTTGCGGCGCCGGGACGGTGTGGCTGCGGCGGCGGGTGTCAACGGATTGCGGCGCCGCACCGCACCGCACTAGCAACCCGCGGCACGAGGCGGGGAGCGGCATCGCTCAGTAGTTCGTGCTGCAGAAGACAGAGCGAAATCTTTGCGGTGCGGCGCCGCAACGCATCGTGGGAACAGGCTCTAAATCTGAGTCAAAACTCATATTTGCTGTTGTGATTAGTTAGTTCACGTCAAAAGTGCAATGGGTGTGGCTCGAACTGGGCTAACAATTACTTCGATTTCGCTTCGACATTTTTGTACCTACGATTATTTTTATTGAAATTTAAATTTTATTATCATACTATTAAGATATATTCTTATTCGTCACATAACAATTTCTTGCCATGCCGTGCCGCCAGCGGGCGCAGGCCCTAAGGCGCCATCAAATTGATCTCTACACAGAGATATCATCAAGGCACAGCGTGAGTATCGCCGCGATTCTCTCGTATGCATATAGCGCCTAAGTGTTGTTCTATCGAGCGTACGTATTCACGAAGATAGACGGTAGTGCCCGAAACGCATACTTTTCTTTTGAAACTACTTACTTGAATGACGTCACGGATTGCACTACATAATAATTAATTGAATAAGTGAAAACATTTGTGTCGTCAGCGCCACCTAGAGTAAATAGTTGTACTACTAGTGTCAAGTGCAGTATTAAAATACCATTCTCCGTTACGTTTGGTACAATTGATTGGTCAGACGTGCATAGGTAGGTACTAGGCCTATAAAGCTGAAGACACATAAATTAGCTATTAATATTTTTTCTACTACACTTAAATATTCTCATAGAAATTACACGTCCGGCCGAATAAATGCATACAGTGTGCATTTTTATTCTGCTGGTCTCAGGATTTTGCCGCGAAAAATGCGAATAGGGCGCACCGAGTGTTATTTTGACAGAAATTAGAATAAGGACACGGATATAATTTGTAATTTAAACTAAAAAATATGTCGATTTCGCAAAAAGTTGATGTAAGACGATCGTTTTTTTTTTTACAATTAATTATTTGAACGAACTCGTTTGCGAAATAAACATTTTTGCTAACAGTAAGGATATATCACGTAGATTGTAAATTTTAAGGCATTATCATTACTGTATAAAAATCTCTTGTAAAAAAACAATGATTTTTTTAATCATTAATGATAAATAGCGATCGTTGTACGTAGTTGTTCTTTAACTCGATGAAATCACGTTTCCCTGTATGCGAATCTCACAAAGAAATTGCGAGTGTACTCCGTAGTTTTAACCCAAACCATAGAATTACGACTGATACTAGATTTTTACAACGTTTACTTTCCTAATGTTCATAATTTTTTAATAAAATTCTCGGAAAAATGTTGAAGTGTTTGACTAGAAATGAATCCTCTTTGATATAAAGTATGTTGAATACAAAAAATTATAATTTAGATGCTAAAATAATATTGTTAACTTAGAACGCGACGGTTATACGTTATTTATAAAAGCTTGTATGTTTTCTTATTAGAAATCTTTAGTAAAACGTAATAAAATTGTCTTCGCATTAGATTTATTAATTTAGTTAGGATATAAAAAATATTTTACTTTGCTGTGGGACCTCAATTACATTCCCTGACAGTGAATTTAAAATTCATTAGGTTCTGTTCGAAAAGAAAATGTACTTCAATTGTTCAAAAATATCCCATCATGATGACAATTTGGCAGCGCGGCCGTTGTTTAATGCACCCTACAATGGATCAAATCCACAAACATGAATAATATTGCTACACAGTATGTCAGAAGAATCGATATAGTCTTCGCTAAGCGTACTAAAGTGACACAAGCAAAGAACACGATTTTGTACGTAACATAAAGATATCGTGTAAATACTTAAGCTGCTTTACTAACTAGACGTAGGTTTGTAATCTTATTTTAAAAAACGCTCCTACTTTTATTTGCACTGAAGTGTAACAAAAGACAGTCGATATTTTTAAATTGGAAGTATTAACTTCATTCCATTAATACTCATTAATTATTTTTTTTTATTAATTGTTGGTTTTTAATATTAAAAAAATCTAGTGATGCTAATTCTTGCCATTACTTTGCTTTACAACGATATTATTAATGTTTTTAGTAATTAATACTTAATTTTTGACTGTTTATAGTTTAAGTGGCCTATGAGCAAGATTCGTGCAATATTAAAAAGGATGTTATCTCACGTTGAATTTTTATATTAGTGAGGATAATTTACACCTGCTGGCACAAAAACTGCACACAGAGGCGTGTGGTGTTGTTAGTAGTTAGCAGTTGACTAAACTAAATCAATTTCATCAATCATAAAAACTATTATTCTTGAAAAATATTAATATGATAACTTAAGCCCAAATTCGTGGCACGACAAGTCATAATATCGATGGTTAACTATTTAAAAACAATAAAACAAAAAAAAAATATCAAAACGCCAGAAACCCCATTTTGTTTCAAAATGTATTGAAACACAGTCAATTGCTAACTGTTAACGAAAACGCTAACTATAAATATAACATAGTCGTAGTTAAGTTTTGGATCGCATAGTGTTTTGATATTGTAATAATAATAATACCGTGCGTCAAAGGTTCTATAGAGATACACGGCTGTATATTTTTACACTTGTGCATCATAAATAATAATAATATGTATACATTCACACGTTAATGAACTCCGTAAACATGTAACTGATATTTCTTAAAATTATCATCTCCCATAGTTTTCTTACATCTTAACATTTTTGTATAACAATTTAAAGGTATAGTGTTTTCTTTTTTAATATTTACCTGTAAGATAGTGCCATAATATATCGAGAAACTATTAATCCTTTTATTCTTAAATACTTGACTTTTTAAAGGTCAGCCCTTTTTATAATCATGAGGAAACGCGGTAACATTAATTTTAGAAAAAACAAATATATATAAATACGCCAAATAAACAAAACATAGGTACATGGCAGTGGTAGTTATACAAAAATATTTGGACTAGTATCATTAACCAAAACAAGAGTATGGAATGAACGCCAACGATCATGTGAACGCGTTTCCCCTTAAAGGGCGGTTAGCAATACACCACGTTAGTAATACAAATAGGACGTTTATGAATAAAAGGATAGGTTCAAACCTTTATACCAGTGAGAAAATTAGACTTATTTTGTCATTATTTGTCTCGAAAACTGAACTGGCTAAATTAACAACAATTCTAACCTGTTAGGACTCGCTCATACTTATATATATATTTTTCTTAATTTAAAATAATTGTCCATTCAAAAAACAATAATCGACAAAAATCTGTTCAATCATAATAATAACTTAATTTTTCGCGAGTCCTAAGAACAATTTAATCTTCACTTTTCACAATAAACTAATGCAATTTTGTATGTTGTGTCGAGCAGAGTGCACTGGAGTGTAATAAACTTTTATTTAACAATGTGTAATTTGTTTTTGAGTAGCATAAAAGACGCTTATTTTTCATGTTAGTCTTCTGTGGATGCATGTTAAACTATTTATGATAAGGTTAAGTAAATAAAAATTATTTAAATTTGAAGACCTTTTTTTTTTTTTGGGTGGGAAATTATCAAATAACTTCTCCCGCTCTGGGTGGAGCGGGAGGGAGTGTCAGACTTTTACTGACTAAAACCCACCCGTGTTCCTTCAGATGCCTGTGTGCCAGGGCCACGATATCCCCTTCGGACAGGCTCGTAACCCTGGCTGGTTTTATTAGAACGACGTTATCAACCACCCATCACGCCTAATTTATCGAGTTCGATTCTTTGATAGTAGTCCGGGAGGAGCTCATGTCAAGGTTTCACTTTCAAATCAAAATCGTTTATTTGCATAAAATGTGGTGAGTACAAAAGATGTTAAAAGTATATAAAATTCAGTGCAAAGACACATTCCGCCATGCACTGATGGCATACAAATATTACTTTCAAGGATCACAAAACAGTTAATTTTTATCTCACCCAAAGTCAAGTCAAATTATTTATTTCAAATAGGCTTATGTGCCTAGAGGCACTTTGGAACGTCAAAATTTACAAAAAAATAGAATTGATTCTAGTTGCCCCTTCCAAAGGGTAGTTTCGTATGGAGAAGAATGGGCAAGAAACTCCACCGTTACTCTTTTAAAAATGTTTTACAATATTTTGTTTGAGTACATTAATTATATGATAAACATGAATAACAACTTATATCTAATTAATCTATAAAAATAACAAAATCATATCCTTTATAAACTAAAACTATTAATAAACTAAAATATGGCGTCAAAAAATTGCTCCGCATCGCTGTCGACTGGTAATGTACCCAAGAGACTGGCCGCATTGCCACATTGTATGGCAATGTTTAGCCTCTGGCCAAGGTAAAAGCCAGCCCTTGGGTCACGGGAAGTGACAACCAGCCGTTTGGAAATTTCTTTGAATAAAACATGAGCACTCGGACCCCACGGCCCGAGGGTTTCAACCCCAAACGGCATGAATATATAATTACCGATAAGGTTATTATACTTTCGCCGCTTGAGATTTTCCGCAGACGCAGCAGCAGCGCCAGCACAGCACGCGGAGTCAGGAAGATGGGATGGCGCAAGAGTATCGACACGTTGCGTCCCACACTAAAGGCCTACCCACCTTCCATGGAAATAAAGTCATGCCGTCCGGTCGTTTGCCATCGTCAGGAGGATTTTTGCAATGCGTTGCGATGCGGCGCAGCCCGCCTGAATGTGCGCGAACCTCATTGCACTGTGTAAACAGTTCCAATTCAAATTTAAAATTGTATTGTTTTGTTTTTAAATTGTTATCTGTCTAAAACAATTACTGCGTTGCGGTGTGGCCCGCCGCGGCTATAATTTGCGCTTAGCTTAAGGGGGATGCGCGTGTTTAGCCGAATATTAATGTGTAATAGTGGTGGATTATTATTAAGTGTTCGTGAACCTGCATTAATGTAGGCAAATGAAACAAAACAGTGCAACATCACTTTAAGTTCTCTCAAGAAGTCCGCGCGAGTTTTCAGTAAAGTGCCGCGTCTTTACTTAAACTCAAGGGGAGCGGGGCGGGATATCATCAATCATCTTTATCATGCATTGAGTGGAGTTCATTTCATAATTATTATAACTTTGTACTTGTTACCTAATTTTACATGACACTGGCTAAATGCACAAACCGTGCGAAGACATAAAAAAAAACTGTAAGCTGCATCAAATTCAAAATCTCGGTTTTATGGACTAATATTTGACTAATTAATAAAAATGAGTTCAAGCGATTCTGAAATGTTGACCCCAGATTCGGTTAAAGACGAGGCAAATACAATAATCGAAAATCTTTTGCCAGAAATTTCAAAGGAAAGATATTTAAATACATACATACAATGATCTTATGAAGTGGCGAGCAAACAAGAAAGTAGAATATTTTAGAAAAAAATTTTTTTTTGCTTTCCTTGTGTTCCAAATGAAAAGTAGGTTGTTTAACGCGGGTGAAAGTCAACAATTCCTTTCGACCCTTTTATAACAATCTACTATTTCTCAAAGTCGCAATCGATATTCCACGGGAAAATCGATTTTGAATTTTGCTAAGTGTTTTCACATTAGTGCTCATGACTGTACCTATACTGAATTGAACATATCAGTACGATTTTTTTTAATTGAACATAAGATTACGATTTAACGTACCAGTACCAGTGTATTATAGATGTACCTATACTGAAGTGATCTGTTTCGATATTCATAATTATCCTAGAATGTTTTCACTGCTGGGCCACAGGCCTCCTCTCTGTGTGTGCTGTAATCCACCACGCGGAATCAGTGCGGGTTGGTGGATGTCACATGTCTCAGATTTTCCTGTTCAAGGACATGTTAGCCCCACGATGTTTACCTTCACCATTTTGAGAACAGTGGTGATAAATTAATTTGCACAAAGTGAAGTGCCTGTCTAGGTTCGAACCTACGACCTACAACTCGTAAGTCGCAGCCGTTTCTACTGGGCCACCCCTGCTCTTAATCCGTGTTAATTTCTAAACACACGTTACTACGTAGACGGAATAAAAACCGGAGATGCGGTTCGGAAAGCCTGCGGAGTAGGTAATTGAGTAACAGGCAGTGCAATTGTTAAATTGCAATGCCTTTCATTTTGACAATTTTGTTAATTAAGAAAGAAAGAAAAAGCATTTACTGGGACTCGCACAGATCACAAATTAAACTAAAACACACTCTTAGAAACATAAAGAACAAAAATAAAACAAAGTTATAAAAAAAAAAAAAAAAAACAATTCGACAACATGTCTTGCGTTGTCACACACGAATTTTCAAACATGAAGTAATGGATTAGGACAAACCTTCGGTTTTTAGAAAGAAAGTGTTTTACACAGTTGGGCTGCTGGTTTCTGAGCGGCAAACTGACGTGATACGAACTGTATCCGACAATTTTGAGAAAACGTCACGTTCAAGGTCAATTAAAAGTTATCCATTAATCTGAACACAAACATCCCAGTGGGTGTCATACAAGGTGAACATGAAACGTTCGTAATGTTCGACCTTGGACTCTAGTTTTTAGGGTTCCGTACCCAAAGGGTAAACGGGAACCCAATACTAAGGCTCCGCCGCCGCGCCGTCTGTCTGTCTGTCTGTCCGTCTGTCACCAGGCTGTATCTCATGAACCGTGATAGTTAGACAGTTGAAATTTTCACAGATGGTGTATTTCTGTAGCCGCTATAACAACAAATACTAAAAAATATAATAAAATAAATATTTAAGGGGGCTCTCAAACAACAAACGTGTTTTTTTTTGCTCGATATTGATAACGGCAACAGGTAGACGCTTGAAATATTCACAGAATATTTAGTTATATATTCACTTTGAAAATAAATAATTAAATTAAAATAAAACAAATATTTAAGGGGGGCTCCCATACAACAAACGTGATTTTTTGCCGTCTTTATAGATAATGGTACGGAACCCTTCGTGCGCGAGTCCGACTCGCACTTTGCCGGTTTTTAAGATATATTTGCGCAAAACTCAAAAAGTATTACCTAAGTGCTTATCTGATGCGGCTGTAATGTGCGCTTAGCGTGAGGATGAAACAAGTCACGAAATGTGTGTCGCGTTGCTCCAATGCAGCCAAGACAAAATACTGGGTCATTTAACACCACTAAACAGCTAGGACTGTGATCAAATTTATGGCCACAAAGACTAACGTCGCATACGCATGCTACGGTGGTTAGCAGGCGGAAGGCGGTCCGGGTAAGCCATCGCGGGATAATTTCCTGTGCCTTTTTCGTTTCACTTCAGGAACAAGGAAGTAGGGATTGTGGAAGAGGTTGCTTTTTATTAACTCTTTTATCTACACCCGGGAAACGTGGGTCAATATTTTAAAGCAGACTATAGGTAAGTAGGTACGGTAGATACTTCGCCATTGTAATTTAATGTAGGATCTAAATTAATCTACCAAGACAACGGTGGGGAGGAACATAACATAATATCGTTTATTATAATATATCGCTAATATGGTTATAGTTTGGGCAGAGGTGTAGGTAGGTACCGCTAAGTAGGTACACCCAAAAGCCAATGACCAAAAAGCGTGCAATTTTTTTCCGCAATCGTCAATTAAACATTATTAATTAGTTGCAGATAAAAGTTAATATGCGGTAACATAACCTAACATCAGTCTGAACATAAATTGATAATACTTTTTTTTTTACTTTTTTTTTATGATCTAAAAGCAGGGTTGTACAGCTTAGAGCTTATTTTTACATACAAAAATCGAGTTCAAATAAGTATTCGTAGAAAAAACTATTTATCAATTAATTTGGTAGGTAAATGTGGTAGGGTTTTCCAATACCGACTAAGGTTTCAACGATGGCCGCGGTATAGAACCAAATCCACCACTTCCCATAGTGATTTGGTAATTGTCCTTTTGTCAGTTATGTGTAGGTTTCCATGGAATAGTTCTATCAACCGTGCACAAACCCTGACTTCGGGTTACTAAAAGAAAACCCTGATGGAAAAAACCAAATACCACTTCGCAAGATCATAGGTCCCCAACAAGAGTGATTAATCACTCGTTTAGCTGAAAACCCTGCCTCATTTTTCCCAGCACATCCAGTAACACTATAGAACATCTTGCCATTTCTTTGTCTAGGTAGGGATGCTCATTACGCAAGTACAGAGATTTCATTCTGCCAGGGAAATTGTAAGGTTTTGCACCTCGAAGATTACATTTTCCGAAAGAAATCGTAGAAGTCTGCATTCACATTAATTAAATATATTTTTTTGCTTTAGTCAAGGAGGGCTTTTTGGAGAATGTGGGTAGGTGCTGTTTTTGTAAATGTCAGAGCTCATGGTTTATGTTAACAGACAACCGTTCGTAAACTTTATTTTCAAATAATCTAGTGTTTATAGATCATTTTGAAAACTTATTAAAAAACGTACCTACCTACACACAAATTGCAAGGCAGCTAGTAGTCTTGAAATCTCGCTTCATATTCATTTATTTGCATACCATAATGTGCATAAAAGGTGTTATACAGGGTGTTTGGCAGAACGTTGAACATACGAAAATGGTGGATAGGTGGGGTCATCTACTACTTACTCAGCCCTAATTTATTTGGCCCTGGCCCCCTAGATATTATTTTAATTTTAATTTTTTAGCTAACATCTGAGTAAAGCAATAACTTTATAAGCATCTGCCAACATTAAAGATTAAAAAAAAAAACAAAAATATTGCCTGTTTTACCCATTTTTAATAAAAATTACACTTTAAAGTTAAGAAAGTGGTGAAACTAGAAGAAAGCAAAAAAAAAATTAAAAAATACCAGGGGGCCAGGGCCAAATAAATTAGGGCTGAGTAAGTAGCAGATGACCCCACCTACCCACCATTTTCGTATGTTCAACGTTCTGCCAAACACCCTGTATAAGGCTTAAAGCTAAAGTACAGTTATGCTATGTTGCTGTGCCCTGTTAGACAAAAGCAACATAGTAATAACTTACAATCAAAAGCAGAATCAAAATAATTGTCAATTTCTTAAAAAAAAAAAAACTGTTTGTTCTTATTTTAAACACGTTTAGAAGTACATATTATAAGGTGAAGTCTCTTTTTCTTTTTTTTTTCCTTTTTATTTGTTTTGCCTTGTCATAAAACATTTGTATCTTTTATTACGGGAGGACGCTGGCTCCTGCAACACAGTTTTAACTAGCGCAGGAGTCGGAGTATTCTATTGATGTGTTGTTATATATGTTTTATGACAATTTTTTTTTCTTTTTTTTTAATTAAAGATAAAAAAAGTAAGATAAAATAAGATGAGATAATAAAGATAAAATTCAGAAAATAGCAATTCTTATAAATGTATGTGAACTTATAAAATTACGTATTAGTAGTCATAGTTATTTAGATAATGTTAGTGTTAATAATATTATTAAATTTAAATTAAATAAAAATAAATAGAAAAGATAAAGTTAAAAATTAGAATGGTTAGGGTAAGCATAATATTAAAATCAAAATCAGTCATGTATAGTTATTATTATAAGTAACGATATTATTATTTTGTAATCATAGTTTATCATTCATGTATTTCATTTATATTATAGTAGTTTTTGCATAATAGAAATAGTTTCAATTTATTAATGAAAGTAATATATTTACTATAAAAGCAGGGTAAGGTTAATATTTTCAGTTCTACAAGTATCAGTATCATCTATGTTAACTAAATTCCTGATAAGTTTTTTCTGTAGGGTAGCATAACGTTAGTAGGCCTAATGACTATTGAATATTGTTGGTTAAAAATTGAATATGCTGTGCAACAAAAGTTAGTGACAGAACCGAATTGCTGCAAAACTGACTCCACGTAGTCTTGTTTGTCCTACCCCTAGAGTGTAATTTAAAATCGCGTAGGCGCGTGGGGCCGCCGGAGGCCCGCAGCGCCGGAGCCGTGACTGAAACCCTGCCTGCTGCATGCTGCATGCTTGCTTGCATGCTTGCTTGTTTGCTGCATGCTTGCTTGCATGCTGTATGCTTGCTTGCTTCATGCTTCCTACAGCGAAAAAAAAAACCCACAAAATTGTTCAATACGTTTATTATATTAATATGTTATATATTACCTGATTCAGGAGATATGGCTTTTTCCAATCGTCGAAATAAATTGGTATATCCCCTTCGGGCAAAAAAGCTAGGGCGTATAAACATTTAATTTCCATGGCAAATAAATAAATGGTAAATAAATTTATGCTTTAGGATATTATGCTTAAAAAAGTTATGCTTTAGAACTTTATGCTTAATAAATTTATGCTTTAGAATATTATGCTTAATCATTATTATGGTTAGAGAAATTATGCTTAAAAAAATTATGCGTAAGCTGTTATGCGTATTTATATTATGCGAAAATATAATTATGCCAAACAAAATTATGCTAAGTTATATTAGGTCGTTCGGTTTTTGACGCAATTTTTATGAAAAAAAAAATATTTGCTTTGGATAGGTCCGATTTACGCCTATATATCGTAAAGGGATAGGCAGAGGTATTCTGTACTATACCACACTAACATCTCGTCAGTTATATTTTAAATCTCATGAAAGTAATAGGAGGCGAGATTATCATTCCACATTCCTCTGAAACTTTGAACTGAGTTACGTTGCTGACTGTACCCATCGATACCTACTCATCACTTCAGGGAAGTTTCACTAGCTAATTTCTAAGGCTTCGGTCTCCTATTGAGATGTATTGACCGCTGACGCTGTGCCTGGCGTTCAGACGTCGATCGGAACGTAATCGCTGAAGTCGGACGCCGCATATAGCATTTAATAGGAGACCGAAGCCTAAGCAACGTCATTAAGGCAGATTGTATGATTCGGCATTTAACATACGGCGCCGTCCGTTTAAAAACCCTCGCAGTTATTAAACGGACGCCGCGTGCTGAATTGGTCGCAGTAACTAAGCCAGGGCACCCCAACCAAATGGGTTAGGTTAGGTTATGATCGCGGAATATCCTTCTGCGAAACAGTCGTGTCACAGAAGGAAGCTGCGGAAAGGGAGCGGGAGATCTCTTCCGCTCACCCGGCGCGAGCAGACGCAGTGGGCGTCGGCAGCGGGCATACAATGCCCTCTTCCGGCCCCCATAAATCCCTAGTCGGCGATTACGGAAGTCGCACTAGATCCCAAGATCCCCAGTGCAAGTGGGAAGGCAACACTGGGGTGGTTTTTAGTCAGTAAGAGTCTGACAGACCCCTCCGCCCGCCCCAAGGCAGAGGATATCCATGAGGATTTAGCACGCCGGTAAAAAAAAAGCATCGCGGAAGTCGCACATGATCCCATGATCCCTGGTGCAAGCGTGGGATGAAAAAACTGGGGTAGTTTTTAGTCAGGAAGAGTCTGACAGACTGGGGCGGCCCCAGAGCAGAGGACGTTCATGAGGATTTTCCAACCCGGGAACAAAAAAAAAAAGGTTAGAACTGCGAACAACCGCGCGCGAGCCGAGCGAGTGAGGCGAGCGATGCCACGGTAGCGGCCGGCGATAGAACTAAATACTTACTTCAATTTGCAGCGGCATTTTGAAAACGGCGCGTCAATTGCGCGCGTGAATTGTCCATCAAATGTTGTGGCATAGGTATTATATACTAGTGACAAGGCAATTTACATTTTGCGTTGTTGTTGATGTTTTATAACTGCGAGCGTTTTTTAACGGACGACGCCGTTTGTAAAAAGCTGAATCATACATATTACCTGCGACAGAGAAGAGATATAATACAAGACTGTTTGAGTACTTTGCTCGAACCATTGCGATAAAACACCATACATCACACACAACAGCATCAGTAAGAATACACATTTTAATATTCAACTATTCCAACCGCCCTAATTTCCTATGGGATCGTCGTCTCGAAATATGTACCAGACATATTGAAAAATGCAATGAAAGAATTGAATAATATCTCGATTACAAAGTATAATGTAACATTTACGTTTCTTTGCTGGAAATGCCAGATGAAAAGGGGAAAAAACCGTATAGTATCTTGCTATTCCCATAGTTTAAAAGGGGTCATTAAAACTAATTTTATATAAAAAAAATTACAACACACACATTCACAAATCAACAAGGAATTTTCACAATCAACTAAATTAACACTTATCGATACCTTCGTCATTCTCTTTTTGTCATTCGACTTATACGCCAATTTTTCGTGTAAGAAAGAAAGAAACAAGAGTAGATTGTTATACTATTGTAGGGTCGAAAGGAATCAATTCCCATCCGAGATATTTATAGGCTATAGCTATACTGGTCGGACCACTTACCTATTGTGTTAGAATGTAAGTTTAATAACATCAAAATGCACACTTTGGTGACGAAACCGTACGCAAATGTAAATAAAGTAGTGTGGGGTGATCGTGACGCTGAACAAATAGCTAAGTATCATGATTGTTGTCATTCAGAATTGAGACGAATTGATTTTCCAAGCCAATTTAGTCAGTGTGCGGATAGGATGTGTAACGATTCCTGCCACTTACCTATGTTGGATAAATGTATAATAACATTGAACGTATACTGGTGAACGCTGCTGAATATAGTTGTTATCATTGAAATATAACCAAGCGTAAGCATGTAACTGGCTGGAATAAATATGTTCGGGACGCGCACGGGAGGGAGCGACTTTGTTATAAGGTTTGGTTAATGTGTGGTAACCCCAGTTCGGGTCTGGTTTATAATGATATGAGCGAATCCAGAAAAAAAAAAAAATGTAAATTAAAGTGGTGTCAAGCCAATCAAAACCAAATTAAAATGGATATAATTGCTAAACACCACTTAAACAAAGATTTTTGCAAATTCTGGAAATCAACAAACAAAATGAATCATAAGCCGAGTCTTCCCGTGAGTGTCGAAGGAGTACATGACCAGGGTAGTATTGCGGATCTATTTAGGCAGCATTTTAGAGTACAATCACCCCTAAACAATGAGCCGCAGTTGCCTGCGCCCGATTCTGGGATCGTCTGCTCCGAGCGAAGCGTCGCGTTTACTGCGAAACAAATTGCTGCTACAATTAAGAACATGGTTAGAGGAAAATCGCTCGGGCATGACGGTCTCAGCATCGAACACCTGAAGCATGCTGGGATCCACTTGCCACGAGTCTTATGTATGTTTTTGAATTTATGTCTGGGTCATTCTTATTTACCTGAAAAATTAATGCGTACTACTGTTGTACCGATTAGTAAAAATAAAACGGGAGATTCGTCTGCGCTATCAAATTACAGGCCAATTTCTTTAGCGGCGGTAATTGCTAAGGTGCTGGACAGTCTGCTTGTATGCCAGCTTGATAAACATCTAAAAATAAACGATGCTCAATTCGGGTTTCGGCGCGGTTTATCTACAGAGAGTGCTATTCTTAGCCTTAAGCAGACTGTGCAGTACTACACAGCAAGGAAGACACCAGTTTTTGCGTGTTACCTAGATTTGTCAAAAGCGTTTGACCTTTTATCATATATTGTGCTTTGGGGTAAACTGCAGCATGAGACGGATGTGCCCCGGGAAGTAATAAATTAATTTAAATTTTGGTACGCTAATTAACAGAACCGTGTCAGATGGGCACACTCCTTTTTAGCTGAGTATAGGCTTGAGTGTGGGGTGAGGCAGGGGGGGTTGTCCTCGCCCGCGTTGTTTAATCTGTACATGAATAATCTGATCGATGAGCTTAGCAGAACCGGAATCGGCTGTCACATTGGTTGTGTTTGCATTAATGCCGACGATATGTTTCTGCTGAGCCCATCGATCGGTGCATTAAGCAAACTAATTCACGTGTGTGAATCGTACGCTGGGACCCATGGACTCAAATATAATGCGATAAAGAGCGAACTCATGATATTTAAAGCAGGCAGTAAACGCTATAGTACAATTCCACCAGTTATGCTGTGTGGCAGACCTCTAAAAAGAGTTGCAAATTTTAAATATCTGGGTCACTGGGTCTCAGATGACCTGAAAGATAACGCTGATGTGGAGCGGGAGCGTAGGTCGCTGGCTGTTCGATGCGGGATGTTGGCCCACAGGTTTGCACGTTGTACGGCGCAGGTTAAGGTGGCGCTTTTCAAAGCCTACTGCCAATCCTTTTACACGTGCAGCCTGTGGGTAAACTTCACGCAAAGGGTATACAGTGGCCTGCGCATACAATACAACAACACGTTCCGGGTGTTGATGGGGCTGCCGCGTTTTTGTAGCGCATCTGGCATGTTTGCCGACGCGGCTGTGGATAGTTTTTCGGCCGTCATGCGCATGAGGCTCTGCTACGCCGGGTTCGCGGCAGCCCCAACACCATTCTCAGGACGTTGGCTGATAGGTGGGACTCTCCGATCTTGAGTCAAGTAGGCAGTCCCCAGGATCGGCGTGCCTCACGCAGCTTAGAATTTTTTGTACTAACACTAGTTTTATAAGTTTACACTGTTACTAACATAATATGGAGCATGGATTCTGAAATAAACGTTATATTATTATTATTATTACAGTCCGAGTGACTGGTGACCCGTGTTAAACACTCTACTGTTCATTTCAAATATAAGGAAAGTAAAAAAATATAGTTTTTCTTAAATATTTTATTCTCTTGTTTGCTCGCCACTTCATAAAATCATTGTATGTATTCAAATATCTTGTCTTTGAAATTTCTGCCAAAAGATTTTGGATTACTGTATTTGCCTCGTCTTTAACCGAATCTGGGGTCAACATTTCAGAATCGCTTGAACTCATTTTTAATCAAATATTAATCAAAACTCAGATTTTGAATTTCGGTACAGCCTACAGAGTTAGTCAAATTATAATAGTCTTTTTTAAATTTTAAATATGGAACGCAACATGAACACATCACTTCACCGCCACGGGCCGTCTCGCTTAATAGGTTTTTTTTTAAAAATTCACACTGGCTGTTACAGTCACAAGACCGCAGACTACCTAACCTTTAGTTCTATGTTTAAAATATATTTCTTGGTTTCTGTTAGTAAATTCACTATATTTCATTGGTATTTCTCTAGTGCGAAAGTAAATCTAATCGACTACAGAAAAGAGAAAAGCAGAAAGTCGTCTTTTTAACTAATTATTTTTGAGTTTGACGCCAAAATTAGGTCCCCATGAGCAGCAACATACCATGTGGATGGCGTTATATATAGTAAAACAAAAATAATTATCAATTAAATAAACATAACATAATATCACCCGTGTAATCCCCGAAGGGTTAGGCACAGGTGTACCTATACTGTGTGACTTAAACATAACTGGCGAAATGTGGGTGTACCAACACCACATTTTGCCAGTTATGTTTAAGTCCCATGTAATAAGGGGCGAGCCTATTGCCATCAACCGGGCACAAACAATCAACAACAACACACAACAACAACAAACCACCAATATACAACAACAATTTTTCTTTTTTTTTTCTTTCTAAATGGTTCATTTGTCACTCTCGCTCGCATATTATATTAATATATATATTAATTAATTCAAAGTAATAATCTTTCGATGACCATTCCTACCCAGTTACATTATCATCTTCTGCTTAGCGTTTTCCCAACTATGTTTGGGTCGGCTTCTGACACTTATTATAATAGATAATATTTTTCTTTTTGATAATACATAATAATTAATATTATTGTAAAAAACCAGATAAATATGAAATAATTTAACATTTAGTAACAAGGAAAATATTGAAGCGATCTTCTTCTCTCCTACTTAAAAAAATGTTGCTGTGCCCGACTGGGTCCACAATTGTTTCTAATAAGTATTATTTAACCACCTGTATGTATACTTTATGGATTGCAATAAAGATATTTGAATTGAGTGAATGGAATTAATTCCATTATAATCGGATGCAGCTGCATACCTGGAGCAACTGTGCTTTTCGCTTGTGCTGTCGTGGCTCGTGCCAAGATGGCACAAGCTGCACGCAACATCAACGACGTTTACGGAGCGAACACTACAAATGAACGCGATGAAAAGTGATGGTCACTGTATGGTGGTTTAGGGCCAGTATGATTCATAACAGCTTCTTACCAAACAGAATGAGCATTACTACAGATGTGTACCGTGAAGAACTCAAACACAATAATGGAGAAGCTCGCACGTCTCCGACCAGCTTTGGGCAATCGCTCGTCTCCGCTGTCCCTGCACAACAACGTGCGACCTCATACTGCACAGCAGACGGTCTCCAAATTACAAGAGCTGGGGTTGGAAGCTCTCCGTCATCCGCCATACTCACCAGACCTTGCGCCTACAGACTTCTACTTTTTCCAGAATTTGGATAACTTCTTGGCGGAAAAACAATTCAATACCCGAGAGGCAGAATAAAATGCCTTTGAAGAATTTGTTGCCTCCCGTCCAGCTGATTTCTTCAAGAAGGGCATCAATAAACTGCCATTGCGTTGGCAAAGATGCATCGATTGCATGGGTGATTACTTTGATTAATAAAACAAATATATGTATGAATAAAATTATTTAAAATTAGTTATTTCATAAATAAAAAACGGCAATTTCATAGGACCTAAATATGTATCTAAGTTATAAATAAAATAGAGTGAAAACAAAATGATCTATGTTCACAAATACGATCTAAAACAAACATATTTAACAAAATAACAAAAACAGGCTGAACAAGAAGGGAATGGAAGTGGATACAATTATTAATAGGCAGCTCTTGTTGCACAGAGGTCTCGAGAGAGAGCTGGTCAAAGGTCTGGAACGGAATTGTCGGAAATGGTTACAGTAGAAGTCGGTGCTTCGTGTAGCGGTTTTATAATAGTACGGTATCCCATTAGACGGTTCATGGGTGCGGTGCTACTAAGGTTAGTACAGTCGGTGACCAGCATTACCAGACCCCTCTTACAAAGAAGAATAATGGAAGAGGGGTGACTGCACTACTTGCAGGCAAAGGTAACGCGACTAGATCTAGCAGCTTTCTGTCGATGTACCTACAGCTTTACTTAATTCCGCCAAAAGATCGGGAACATTTAGTTTATTTTTTATATATGGCATCTCGCAGGTCAACCTAGGAGTTTGTCCTCTGCTTTGCCGGACTTTCCTGCCTCAATAAATTAAGGCCTCTACACAGGCCATAAACTTATAAACTAAGCGACTACACGCTAAGGGCACCCCCGTGGGGTACGGACCTGGACTTAGGGCGTCGCTGGGAGAAGACAGGCTGGATCGGATTAAGGGAACATTTAGTATACTGTTTACTATTTTATAGAGAAGGATTTGGTCCATCACGTCTCTTCGGTGTTAAAGTGATTATATTTTAAAATGACTGAGCCTCTGACCGATTTTTGATAGAGATTTAGTTCAGATTAGTGCTAAGTTTTTAAAGCTTCCTCTCATCTCCAACTATTCTGTTGTGCCCGACAGCGTCCACATTGATCTTAAGAAAAAAATAAATTACCACTTAAAGTGGAAAAACGCAACGCAGTGCAATATACGATTGAGTGTTGACCCACATAACACACATAATCAGCCAATAATGTTCCCACTGCTGGGACACAGGCCTCATCTCTTTTAGAGGGAGTGGGCTGTAATCTACCACGCGGGCCCAGTGCGAATTGGTAGATGTCCATGTCTTCGTTTTTTTCGTTCTAGGACATGTTGGTTTCCTCACGATGTGCGATGTTTTCCTTCACTGTTTTGAGAGCAGTGGTGATGAAATTATTTAAACAAAGTAAAGCGCCTGCTTGGGTTCGAACCCACGACCCACAACTCGTAAATTGGGGACCCGTGCAGCTTTATTTTTCCCACGAACCCATTCTACCAAGTTTCATAAAAAAATTAAAATAAACAACCCTTTAAATAATTTTAATGTTTTTTTTTTGGAAAATTGCTACGTAATCACCACGCTTTGCAACCGGATTTGTGATTTCAGTTTATTGTTAAATAATATTAGTGCCTTTCCATGGTTTATACAAATATGTTATAAATTTTTATTCTTGTACAAATAGCTACTGATGAATACGAATATCACGTAGACAGTCACGTACCTACTCCAAAATCATTACAAATAATCTCTTCAAAAAATTCTGTCTCACACACCGACGAACGGTCATAATAAGATTCAACAGAAAAATTCTTACACTCAAAAAGATTGAATGAAAACTCAACCCCTGAGACTTGGCTTCCAAAGAACGTGACAAACATACAAACAGGACACTTTTATGTTTGAAATGAAGGCATCAAAGAAATGTTAACTTAATGTAGTTACCTAAGTATAACATTTGAGAACTAAGTAGTTATACCTACTTGAGCACTGTTTTGAAGGCGTAAGTTAGAAATTACATTCCTTACTCGAAATAACATTTCTATCTACTACTGTCAAAGTCCGAGATCTATAAACGTTACTTAGCTCATGCTTGATTCACTGCTCCCGTGATTAATAATTACGAAGTGCAGTTCCTATGACCCAGTGAGCCTCTACGCTACCTTCGATGACCCTAGCAGTTTGGGTGATAACTTTTGGCGCAGAGCAGGTGCGCTTTGTTTTAGGCATTCATTTAACGCCTAGTGTTAGTGAAGATTGGCTTCACACTCCCAGTTTTGAAGTCCCCTCCATTTTTGATCAGCAATGCGTATTGGGGTGGCTGGACCAGTCTTAAAACGTGTGTTTATTTTATACCGGGTAGGTAGTTAGCAACTTTGAAAATTATACGAAATGCTTCTCAGTTACAGCTTTCGTTAGACACGTTCATGATTTATGGTTTAATTTTAAACTCGTACTTATTTCTTTTGGGATAGCCCGAATAGTTTCAAATTCAATCTAATTTATTTTATTAACTATTCTTTATTGCATTCCTTAGTATTAGTAAAACAGGTGGTAGGCTTAAAATTAAAGACACAATTAAGGACCATTTCGGGCACGGCATAGTAGGAGAGAGGAAGCAGAGCGCTTGTTTGTGTTTAGAATTATTAATGTATTCTGGTAATTGTATTTTTATTATATGACTACTTTATCTTCTTCTTATATTTAATTTATTCGTGCACCTATTTAGTAAATATTTTGGTTTAAGTTGTAAGTAGTGCCCGCTTGAGTCAGTAGGTCTTTTTTGTGTTTTGTATTTACCCCAGCTGGCCTCAATTCTTGGCCCATTTTTGTTTCTTATTTATATAAATGACTTGCCTTACCTCATAAAGGATAAACATGATATAGTGTTGTTTGCAGACGACACTTCTCTTTTATTTAAACTCAAACGTCAGCAGTTGGTTACTGACAATGTACATAGTGCCCTCGAAAAAGTAGTTAACTGGTTTAATGTTAATAACCTACTTCTTAACGAGAAAAAAACTAAATGTATTAAGTTTACAATACCTCATGTTAGACAAGTAAAAACTAGTGTGCTCATAAAGGGTGAAGAGTTGAAACCCGAAGATTCTACAGTGTTCTTAGGCATAACTTTGGATGCCAAGCTTCAATGGGGCTCCAGAGGTGACCGAGGTAGATATGAGAGCGGCGGTACGTAGGCTGAATGCCAAGAATACCGCCCCAGGACCCGATGGCTTGCCTGGAAAAGCCTGGGTTCTGGCCTTAGAGGCTCTCGGGCCTCGACTAAGGGGGCTCCTAAGCGCATGCTTGGAGAGGGGCCAGTTCCCACTTCGTCGGAAGACGGGGAAACTGGTCCTCATAAAGAAGCCAGGGCGCACGGCGGACTCTCCGTCCGCTTTTCGGCTTATCGTGCTGCTCGACGAGGTGGGCAAGCTCTTTGAAAGAGACAGAGCGAACAAAGAGAAAGGGCAGACCGCCTTGTCGGGCGGCTGGTGCGGGTGGGGCCGGATTTGGCGGAGAGCCAGTTTGGTTTCCGCAAGGGGCGCTCTACGGTGGATGCCATCATGCGCGTTCGAGCCCTCACGACAGGGGATGCTGTTGCCCGGGGTGGGGTTGTCTTGGCGGTGTCTCTTGACATCGCCAATGCCTTTAATACCCTGCCCTGGAGTTGCATTGGGGAGGCACTTCGGTATCACCGGATGCCGACCTACCTCTGTCGCGTGGCCGAGGCCTATTTGACGGACAGGGCCGTCATCTACCCCGGTCACCAAGGAGAGTGGAACCGGCGAGAGATGTCGTGCGGTGTCCCACAGGGATCGGTCCTGGGGCCGCATCTGTGGGACATCGGGTACGACTGGGTGCTGCGCGCCGACCTCCCTAGTGGCGTCAGCGTAGTCTGCTACGCTGACGACACGCTAGTCCTGGCACAAGGGAGTTCTCATCAGGCGGCGGCCGAACTGGCGGCACGTGGGGTTGCGACAATCGTCGATAGGATCCGGCAATTGGGACTCGAGGTGGCATTGCACAAGTCCGAGGCCATGTGTTTTTATGGTGCGTCGAGTCGACGATGAAGTACCTGGGACTCGTCCTCGACAGCCGGTGGAACATCGTGAAGCATTTTCGACGTTTTGCTCCCAGACTGGAGCGGGCCGGGGCTGCTCTGAAGCGGCTCCTGCCCAATCTAGGGGGTCCAAACGCCTCCTGCCGGAGGCTCTACGCGGAGATAGTGCGGTCCATGGCCCTTTACGGGGCACCGGTGTGGGCGCGTTCTCTGAGGCTGCGACCAGCGCAGCGGTTGAACGCGTCCCAAAGGGTCATGGCCATCAGGATGGTACGGGGATACCGCACGGTCTCCCGTGAGGCGGCGAGCCTCCTTGCCGGACTGCCGCCATGGGATCTGGAGGCGAAAGTCCTCGCGCACATTTGGGTGTGGCGCGAAGAGGCGAAACTCCGGGGCATAACTCCGCTGCCGCAAGAAATCGCGGCACAGCGGACGGAGCTCCGGAGGGATCTCATGGCAACATGGAGAGTGCGATTGTCGCAACCCAGCGCTGGGCACGCCACAATTGTGGCGATAAGTCCCCTCTTTGAGGAGTGGCTGGAGAGGCGCCACGGCGTCCTCACCTTCCGCCTGACGCAGGTCCTCACCGGACATGGATGTTTCGGGAGGTTCCTGTTTAGGATTAAGCGGGAGGAAACGCCCGGGTGTCACCACTGTGTGGATCGCCCGGAGGACACGGTGGAGGTCTGCCCAGCTTGGGCGGAGCACCGCCGTGTCCTCACGGAGGCGATCGGCGGCGGCGATCTCTCGCGTCCGGGCCTGGTTCAGGCCATGGTTCGGAGCGAGAGTGCATGGGAGGCCGTCGCCTCCTTCTGCGGAGCAGTTATAATAGCGAAGGGGGAGGCGGAACGCGTGAGGGTGAGACAAGGTTCGCGCCCTCGCGCCCCTAGTCGCCGCAGGAGACGCCCCGGGCGTCGGGAGTCGCAAGCCGATTTCCGGCCACCGTAGGCGCGGGCCTGCGGCCGGTGAGCGATGGGTAGCTTGCCGTCCGATAAGGACCAGGCCCGGGTCGACGGCGCGTTGTGTTCCACGCGCGCCTCAAAGAGATGTCAGCACAAACTGACGGGGTCCGTTAGGACCAATGCCTGCCGGGGTTGCGAGTTTGTCCGAAAGGGATATCGTGGCCCTGGCACACAGGTAACGGAAGGAACACGGGTGGGTTTTAGTCATTAAAAGTCTGACACGCCCTCCCGCTCCGCCCAGAGCGGGAGAAGTTATTTGATGATTTCCCACCCAAAAAAAAAAAAAAAAAGTTTCAATGGGGCTCCCATATAGATAAATTGTCGAAAAAGCTTAGCTTTGCAGCATACGCCGTTAGAAAAATGCGTGATTTAACTGATTTAGAGACAGCCCGCTTAGTATACTTTAGTTATTTTCATAGTGTAATGTCGTACGGTATTCTGTTGTGGAGAAATGCCGCCGACATTCAGTCAATTTTTGTTTTACAAAAAAGAGCAATTCGTTCAATTTATAAATTAAGTCCCAGACACTCCCTCAGAGACAAATTTAAAGAGATTAATATACTGACTGTAGCTTCTCAGTATATTTATGAAAATCCATTGTATGCACATAAAAATATTAATCTGTTTAAAAAATACAGTGATATCCATAATGTAAATACTAGGAACAAGCACAAATTTGTTGTTCCTAAAACCAGGCTCAACAAAAAAAGGTGGCTCGTTTAGATGCCAGTGTATACGTTTTTATAATAAACTTCCTAGCCATATTCAAGAATTAAGCCTTAATAAATTCAAATGTTTTATAAAGCGGAAACTGTGCCAGAAAGCATTTTATACTGTTAAAGACTTTATTGAGGACAAAAAGGCTTGGGATTGAGCTGCTCCAATTTACAGTGAATCTTGATTTGATTTTTTTTGCCAACTATTTATATTTTTCTTTTGATTGAAATTTTTAAATACCTAAACTATGACATGAATATTTACTTTGTAAAGTATTATATTATTTTAATTATTATGAATGATCAAAAAAAATTTTAATGCAGGTCTGGCAGTTTGAGTACTTTATGCGGCCTGACCAATTGTCCTTTCTTTGGTATTGTTCGTCGAATCGCTGAGCTCCTTAAGTTTTGAGTTGAGCTGCACGATAACTGACAAATGCGTGCACTGACTGGACAGGTCCACTCAAAAAACTGTGTGGTTCTTTCGTCAAAAGACCATGTCAGACACCAATCTACACGGTTCTCAAATGATCTGACCAAGATTATATCCGTATTTTATATACACATTGACATTGATTAATTTTATATATACAATGACATGAATATTTACTTTGTTAAGTATTATATTGTTTTAAGTATTGTAAATGTGAAGACTATGTGGGTTATTGTTCATTTTTCTTTTTTTCTCAGTTAGTTTTTATCATAGTCTGGCAGTTTGAGTGATTTTATGCGGCCTACCCAAATGTCCTTTCTTTGGTATTGTTCGTTGAATCGTTGAGCTCCTTAAGTTCTTAGTTGAGCTGCACGACTACTGACAAATGCGTGCACTGACTGGACAGGTCCCCTCAACCTGTGTGGTTCTTTCGTCAAAAGATCATTTCAGCCACCAATCTACATGGTCTTCACATGATCTGACCAAGATTATGTCTGGACTTTAAAAAGAGACTGTAACCTCTGAGTTTGTTTCGGCCTTTCTTCTCAGAGTAGTCGGATACGAAACGCCGACCTCATCTTGTTTTTTTTTAATATGATTGACGTGTAAAAGTGTTTGTACAAACCTATTTACAGAAATAAATCATTTATCATTTATTTATCATTTATGTACACATAGTAAAATAGATACAGATGCGACATATAAGTATTAAGTACAAAGGTACTGCTAATTTTTTAAGAAATTTCATCCATTAGACCTGGAAAGGAGAAATTAAAAAAAATATATGTTTGAGAACAAGAAGAGACGAATATGATTTTGTGACGTCTTAAACTAAAATATTAAATATACCCTACACATGTAATGCAAATAAATTGCATATACCTACTTAAATAAATACATAATGCTAAAATATTTAAACACCGTGACATTTTGATCGTCTTTTAACGGCAGCCCACTTCATGTATCCAATGACTACAAATCATTCATAAAAGATTAAAAAAAAAAAAAAAAAAGTATTCATTATGACGCATAATGTAGTTTGAAACACTGTTATGAGCGCGGTGCGAGCCTTGCACTCCATGCCGCGCCACCCTTGGAACGCAAGGCTCGTAACAGGCTGTTGCAAACTACGTCATGCGTCATAATGTTTTTTTTTTATTATTCTTAAATTAATATTTTATGTTTTCTTTCATGAATGATTAGTAGTCCTTGGATACATGAAGTGGGCTGCCGTTGTAAGACGACTAAAATCCTACGGTGTATAAACCTATATAGGTATAAATATATTAACTTTCACAAATAAGAGAAGAAATATTCTCTTCTGCTAGATATTTGAATTGAGACAGATTTGAAATCTCGAATTCTAGGCGGAAGTGACTTCCACAATCTTACAGCATGGACAGAGGAGTAAGAATTGTAGCATGTTTTATGAGGATGAGATTTAAGGAGGGACCTAAGGTGTGATCTACAGGGTGTGTCGCTAGGGCGAGAGTAAGAAAAACGCTCCCGCAGGTAGGAAGAATAAGACGGGTTGTGTAAGATGTTGAAGACGAGACATAAAATCCGAGTGTTCCTGAATTTGAAGCAATTTGGCGAATTGGGAGCCACTTGAGTTACACGTTACATGCGATGGTGAGAAACAAGCGAATGCACCAGTTTGCAAGCCCTCAAGCTTCATCATTATCATCTTTCAGCCAAAAGACGTCCACTGCTGGACATAGAACTCCCCCATGGGGGGTTTGCCATAATCGCCACGCTTGGCAGGCGGGTTGGCGATCGCAGTATGGAGTCAAAATGCATAGAGAACGCTGCTGCCCATTCTCTAGTAAGTCCCTTAGTCGCCTTTTACGACACCCACGGAAAGATATAGATTGTGCTATTCTTTACGTCCGGTACTACACGGCACCGACGGCAGCGCTCAAGCTTGTTTGATAGTTATTAGAAAAACACCCATTCATAAATAGAGTGCTAAAAGCATCGTTTGGCGCCTGAATGACATTGACAGGCTGTTGGCATACTCGTACATTTTGTGAAATTGTCACAGAAATTGTATTGATAAAACAAGAGCATTAGTTCCAACTTTGACCACGCGCTAAAATAACCTTGTAGTGTTTTAGACATCTATTCAGTATTCTGTTCACCCCATAAACGTCAACAAGCATAATAATAACTAATTTAAATGTGGGAAACTTGGCTTAATTTTATCGACGGAAAAAATATAAACTAAACAATTCAATTTTTATAGCATTTTTTAAATTCTTGTTCGCTGCTGTGACTCCTGTGTAAACAAATCAAAATAACTTTTAAACTAAACGATCTATCACGATGAAACAAACTCACGAATGACTGGAAATAATAGAACGTCTTCAAAAAAAAAAAACTTTATAAAAAAACTCGCCCACAATTGAGAATTAGGGTGATTTTATTATAACAAAAATCTGATATTTTTTCCTAAATTTTTACAATAACTGTGAAATATCTCAATAAAAGTCCCGATTACCTATCCTTTTTTATTACTATAAATTATTCTCCATCGTATCAGCTTTAAAAAGTAAAAATACCATGTTTATAAGTCAATCAAAAGAAAAAAAAAAGAAAGAAAATACGTTTCACAAAAAAAAACAAAACAATCACAAAGATTCCTATCAACTGTTAAAGAAAGGCCTTGCACTCGGCTACGTACTTTACATTAGCAGGTAGAGACCCTTTTTGGTATTTTTTTTTAGATTTTTTAAAATATCTTTTCCGTCGATAAAACTAAGCTAAGTTTCCCTCATTTCGATATAAGGTTTAAGATCATTTATTCTCATAAGAATTACACAATTCACTTACATGAGAATATTGAAACTAAACACTTAAAAATAGCATAAAGTTGGGGGTATTACAAAGTTAGATATCGGTTATATAAATGTTTCGAGGGTAGATTAGAAATCATTGTGGTCAAAATGTTTGTTCGATACATGCAAACAAGTATCCGTGTAACACGCAATCAACGCCAACTTAATGTGGCTCGACACTATAGTAGGGAATGTGATTTTTTTACTATAAATTGTTTAAGTAGCTTTTTAAAAGTTGTTTTGGATTTAGATTCTTTGACGTCTCTCGGTAATTTATTAAATATTTTAGATCCTTCGTACACGATAGTTTTTTTTTTTTGTTAATATGTACACAATATCAAGACTCACACTGTATAAACGCAGACTGCTAAAATTTTCGAGCTCGTTTCGGTCGCCCTTGCTCTTACTAGTACATTCTCTTTTTCTTAGACTTCTCTGCGTAAGTCGACACAGGAAAACCTATTTATGTATGAATAGTCAAAAGAAAACCTTACCTATGCGGGGCAGGATGCTACATTTTTGCGAGCTCGTTTCGCGCGCTCTGGCATCCTACATTTTCAAACTTTTCTGTATATGTCAACGAAGTAATTCCTGTTTCTGCATAAATGTTCAAAAATTTTGGAGCTCCTCTGATGCTCTAGCTTTCCTGTTGTCACGTAGTATCTCCTATCTTTGTATCAACAATGGTCAAAAGAAAATCTAACCATTTAGAGGCAACGTGCTAAATATTACGATGGTCATTCCTTGGCGAGGGGGTTCAATCATTTAGTTTTGTCGCCCCAGACTCCCGACTGGCTTAGTCCGCCACTAGTGTCACACTTAGGCCGAGCTCTATAAACGTTACTTAGCACGTACTCAGGCTAAGCGTTATTCCTGTCAATGTCGCACAACTATCAAAAACGTGCAATAAAGAGACGCGAACAAAAATTACCAAGGAATATCGTGTTACCCAGTAAATGGGTTGTGGAGGTCAGATAGAGGTTACATTATACTTTGTAATCTAGATATTATTCAATTCTTTCATTGCATTTTTCAATATGTCTTCATATATTACGTGACGACGATCCGACGATAATAGTTGAATGTCAAAGTGCGATGAACACTTGAACAGAACAGATGGCTGATGGGGCCGAAAGGTTATGAAGTGGCGACCGCGAAACGGAAGATTTAGCGTTGGAAGGCCTACCACAAAGTGAACAGGTGACCTTGTGAAGGCTGCAGGAATCCGTTGTATGCGGGAAGCACAGAACCGGTCGAAGTGGCGCTGCTTGGGGGAGGCCTATGACCAGCAGTAGACGTCTTTCGGCTGAAATGATGAATGATGAAAGGGTGATTCTTACTGATTGCTGTTGATGGTTGGATGCTTGATGGTTCAAGCAAACTCCTCAATCAAGCAGTCTTGCATTATCTTCTCTGCAGCCCAGACCAGATGCAAAGTAGTTAGTGAAATTATCATACAAGTCTTAGTATGCTTCAAATTAGTTAGTGAAACTGCATTGACGTGATCAATGATATTATAATATATCATTGTGGCTTCAGAACAGTACTTAGTCGAGTAACTACAAAATTACTAAGGCCCTTATTACAGAACCTCATTCAAAACTCCAGCATTACTTCAAACTCGTCTAAAGCCATTTGATTGTTTAAAACTAGTTTTAAGTAATGCTTGAGTCTTATGTAAGGTTCTGTAATACGGGCCCAAATGTCTAATTACGTCACTCAAGCGCACGCGCTTCACTACACGCGTCACCTTGGTAATTTCACACTCCTACTAGCTATACAAGCGGAGGTTTATCTAGAACCCTCTAGATTACACACTGTGCCCCAATCTAGGTTGAGTTCATCATTATGTTAACTGCTATGGTATGTACTGTGTGCTCTTAGCTATTTATGTGTAACATACATAACCTCATCATAATGCATCTGTCGTTGTGCCACGCTGTCTTTGCAAACTCTCAGCCTGTAAACCGCTGCAATGTGTTGAGCTTCTGCCATCCTGCTTCCCACACCGTTCCTTGGTTGCTAAAAGGGAGTTATAAGGCTGGGCACATCGCACGCGGCTAGTGCTGTCGCACCGCAACTAGCATGCACTCGGATATCGTGCCATCGAGGGTTCTGCGTCCAGGCTGAGAGTAGGATGACTACCTACTTACACGCTGCTCAGAACTGCACGCTGCTTCGAACTAAACACGTAGCTGAACCGCGCGCTGTCTTCTCCTACGGGCTGCTATTACCGCATGCTACCTGCGGTCTTCCGAAGGCCTGATCGGCCACTTGCTCAGGCCCTTGATACATTACAATACTTGCAAGAGACGATACTTCAGTCGCATACCAATAAAATACTTATTCGCTACTCGAGTTTCTTACATTATGGTATTGAAAACAAAGACAATTTCATCATTTGCATTTGTATCACACACTGCTCGGACGTTTTTAATTATGTCGAGTGATTTTACTTACATTTGAAATTTATTTCCCCCAAATCTCAGTCGTATCTTTTCTCATTGTATATTCAGGCAATTTAAAGTTAAACAGACAAGGATATTTTCTATTTCTTCAACCAATTTAATATTAAACTGCTGTTCCGCCGCCGTATTGCCGAGATTCGTAGGAGAAGCGACGCGCGGGTGACTGGCACTGCGGGTATCGCGAGTCTAGTAGCGGACGCGTAGGATACCTACCGGTAGCGAAGTGTTTGAATCGCCATACAAATGTATGTGAGATACTCCTCGGCAACTCATCTTCGAGACTCACGTACGATACTAGTCATCTGTAAGTATCGTAATGTGAGAATGGCTAAGGCCATCACGACCTAGGCTACTTCTTTGTATAAAAATAATATGTATGAGTCTTACATACGTCCGTCAATTAAAAAATAAATTAAAGATACTGCTATAAGGGAAAGCATACCACAGTATTCTAGAATTTCTTAATGACAACATCTAATACCCAATATTATCAATACATCTTTGACATAAGCTGTACATAAAGCAACATATTATTGCTATGATGATAATTTTAATTGACATTTAGTAATTGTTAAGTAATTATGACCATATATTTAATTGAATTCTTATCAAAATTGACATTTACTATTTACTATTTTGTCCTTATGTAATCTAATACTTATCCAATAACTTTTATTAGGTACTGAAATTTAAATATTTGTACGCCACTAAGGCCAAACATGACTGGTCTTAAACTACAACGTATTTAATAACTTGCATGCTCTGTATGTGTACTCATGTTTCCACAAAATATAAAGAATCTTGAATACGTACTTGTTTGTTTTGTCTCTATACACTACCCTAATAGTTAGCGGCCTGCGTATACTCCCTGATTCTTTTTAAATTTATTCATTTAAATACACATACAACTATCATCACAAGCTTACCTAATACAATAGTGTAGTTATAGTTATAATAGCTTAGAAAGATTAGACTTACAATTAAATTATGAACAACCAAGACTAATTTTACAAAATGCAGCCCGTGTGAATTCACTCAGAGTACAATTAAAGCAGTCAATCTGTTGTGACACCATATTGAGTGCTTGGAGGACGCGCGTCAGCAGCGCGTGCTGCAGCAGGTTGGTGCGAGCGGGCGGCACCCACAGCAGTGGCGGCCGCCTCCGTCGCCCCACGTGCCCATCAGGTACACACAACCCAACCGTGCGTAGAACGCCTGGATTGTGTATTTTACCACGCATAAGCTTAAATAAGTAAGTGGCGAGAGCTACGCCCTTTCTTATTTCCAGTTTATTATATCCTACCATGTCCAGCACAAATAGAGTGGGATACAACTGCCCTGCCAATAGAGTAAGATACAAATGCCCTATCCGTTCTAACGAGATGACGTACCCAACATAAGATCTTTAAAAACGGCACAATCGTGGAAGTAGGACGGCACGTCGGGAGCGAAGAATAGATAAGACAATATGTAACTTGGCTGCCCAGCCAAGTTTTGACGTCCCACTTACGGAGCGCGTTTGACCTATCGTTTGAACACGCAGTCAGTGACAAGTTAACCCCAGTTCAAAGTTTCAGAGGAATGTGTTGTTTCGCTCCATAATTACCTATTTAAGATTTAAATATAACTAGCGAGATGTATGCAAACTGGTGATGGTATTTCCTAAATACCTCTGCCTACCCTTTCAGAAAACATAGGCGTAAGCTTATTTAACTTTATATGATGACCTGAAAAGGATGACATTAATATTGCTGAATTCATTATTGACATTTTAATTTTGACATAACTATAATTTCTCAATTTAATTGTACTAATATAAAAGAAAATAATTAAGTAATAATAATGTTTAATGCATGCTAATTTAGGATGGTAAGGGCACGCGAATGATAATTGCAATGCTTGTAGAAGGCTGCTAAGTCATAAGTACTAACATAACATAACATCTACATTGTACACTTAGTTCGCAATAAACGTTTTGAATTTTAATTTTAATTTGTGTCCACCCAATAACCCAAAGCATTCTCGGTATTCAACATTTTAGGCTCATTAGTTTCGGAGATAAGACACTATGGTAAAGGTTCATAAATTTTCTGCAATAACTTTAAAAGTGTTTATTTTAAAATTACTAAAAAGTTAATTTGAGACCCTCACAACAAGCCTGATTTGATGTCACACGCTAAACGTTTTAAAATTTTCAAAAAATCCAGTCCTTCATACTCCTTCCTTAACACGTTCAGTGCTGGGAGCCCTCCTGGAGGGTTCACTCAAGTCACATGGGATACCGGGAGCCCTCGCGGAGGGCTCATTTTAAATAACCGTTTTTCTTAGCGAAAAAAATTATAAACTGTGAAAATAAAATCAGTTGTATATTTTAGCAACATTTAATAGTATGCTCGTTGGTTTTCAAAGCTTTTTTATTTATATTCATATTTATATTTTTATTCATATCTATTTTTTTT
Organism: Tiliacea citrago; assembly: GCA_963921375.1. NCBI lineage: Eukaryota > Metazoa > Arthropoda > Insecta > Lepidoptera > Noctuidae > Tiliacea > Tiliacea citrago. The sequence continues at coordinate 25,689,691 of OY992783.1, forward strand.
ATTATAATTTGCTATATGTATGGCGGCATTGCGTATGAGCTTTACGAAAAGTGGTTGGAGTCTAAAGTGTTAATAAATATTAGAAGTGTCAATAACCATGTCCTCGGAGAAGCCACACAAAGTCCTCCACTGAGTCTCCTCTAGGTTGAACGGGGAGGTGATGTTGCGGAAGCTCTCGATGTCGCAGCGTTCGTCACAGCCGGATACTTGCAGGTAGATGACAACGTCTTCGCTTGGCGTGTTGAGGTATACAGGCTGGGGAGAAATGAGGGATGTTTTAGTAAGAGTAATTGTAGAGGATAGGTAGCACGTCCGGATTTAGGGCACGGCAATAGGGGCTCTAGCCCCGGGCCTCCACAATTTGTTTTATTTAGATAAGAAAAAAGTACATCCTTTTCCGTTCATCAAAGAGAAAAAAGTTTACATTCACAAAGAACACTTTTCACTTTTTCAATAAAAAAAAAATGTCTGATTGAATGAACCTGATTTGTAACCAAAGCAAACGGTCTAGGAGACTGTCCTTAACTTTTAAAAACTTTTTCTCAAAAAGTTAAGGACAGTCTCCTAGTCCGTTTTCCTGTAGGTACAACGGTTCAGATACCTATTTAATGCCCAGTCTCAAAAAACCTATTTATAAATTATAGGAAATTGGGACGAAAAAAAAAACATACAGATGACTTGAGATCCTCCTCCTTTTTGTGAAGTCAGTTAAAAAAAAACATTGGTCTGGTCCTAAAAAAATCGGTATAATTTCAACACGAATGATGTAACCAATACTCGTACCTACTTTGTAACATATTTTAATTTAAAAGAGTGTCCATGGAGTTTCTTACCCGTACTTCTCCATAGGAACCTACTACGCTTTGGAATGGGAAACTAGCTTCATATTTCTGACTGACCGATCCCTTGACAATTCAAAAGTACCTGTTTTATATGAAAAAAATGCCTTGAGTTTGAGGGCGCGAGTGTAAGACGTAGCTTTTACGCACACCAGCATAACAAAGTTGGCCTGTTTGATTTAGTTCTTTTGCAGCGAGACACTCTATCTAGACATATAAATAATCAAAGCGTCAAACAAAATTCTTGAATGATTATGACAAACTTTAGTTTTCCTGGAAATCTAAATCGTATTTAACCACGAACCAAAAAAAAGTAGCAAATAGAAATGTTTTCTCCGAAAAAGTTTCTAAGTAAGTAAGAGTAGTGACGATATCTAAAACGAAATTCTACGAAGGAAATTATTCTAGCTCTGAAGTACAGCATTCGGTAATTTGTTACATGAATTTCATTATTTTTGGTCTATTAGTACTTTTTATTACATTGTTGTCATGGTATGGGCATGTGATGCGGAGGAATGAGGAAAATGTCGTGAGGAAAGTTTTGAATATGCATGTCTGATTGAACTATAAGAGTAGGGGAAGACCAACGAAACGATGGATGGACTTTGTGAAAGATGATATGGCTAGAAAGGGAGTGACTACTGAGATGACGACTAATAGAGAAGTATGGAAGAGAGGGACATGCACCGAGTCCAAATCAATTGGGATAAGGGCAGGATAATGAATGATGAAGTACTTTTTATTACGTGACTACCCGCGTCTTAGTTCGCGTGGAAGTCGTAAGACACCACAATATACTAAAACGACCCATCGCGTCGCCCGCCCGCGCTGTTACTTCGCTTAGCGTTCTTTCTCACTTTTTGTCTTCTTGCTGGGCTCCTAAGGGTATTGTAATATCCAACCAATTCCGCAGGAATTGGGATATTAAATGTAAAAATATTTTTTCAAATCCGACTGGACGTTCCGGAGATTAGCGCGTCCAAACAAACAATCTCTTCAACTTTATTATATGTACATAGATTATTATCATCATCATAATTTCAGCCGAAAGACGTCCACTGCTGGACATAGGCCTCCCCAAGCACCGCCACTTCGACCGGTTCTGTACTTCCCGCATCCAGCGGATACCGAATGAAGAGATCCGCAGGCGAGCCAAGGTAACGGCCATAGCCCGAAAAATTACCAAACTTAAGTGGCAGTGGGCAGGGAACATTGCTTGGAGAACTGATGGCCGATGGGGCCAAAAGGTTCTGGAGTGGCAACCGCGTACCGGCAAACGTAGCGTTGGAAGGCCTCCTACAAGGTGGACCGATGACCTTGTGAAGGCCGCAGGTACATCTACATAGATTATACGAGACAAAAATCATACACTTACCACAACAATATATTCTCCAGTTGCCACCACCCTTCTCAATTCCAAGGCATAAACAGAACCGTACTTCGGAACTCCTTGCCTAGGAGTGATCTGAGTGACTGCTTCGAAGGCAAACACGTTAAAGTCATGGGCAGAATACACGTGGACTCTTTGTACGTCTTCTCCAGCGATGACCTGGTCAGCTACGGTGAAGAACTGGTTTAGGAGTACACCTGGAATTGAACGTCAGATTTGTTAATAATTGCTATTGACGTTGGAGCTCTTTTTTATGATATTTTCTTTTATCGTAAGTCAGGGATCTCAGATTAATTAAAATTAAATAAGTAAATTGAGTAGGCTCTTAAACAGTTCTTAATTGACTCCTGGATTCGAATGGAAAAGTGTTAAAAAATCCTAGTGTGCCCTCCAGCGTGAAAAAGGGATGGCGATATTCATCCTGTATAATCTTCTCTTTCTCGCAATGTGTCAATGACGACTTTAATTTTGACACTTTCATACTATACGGCCCCAGATTTTCTGATTGGCTTTTGTTTTTTAGTCACAGCAGCTGACTAGAATTTTTCTATTCATGTAAGGTGGCTGCGCGATGTCGCTACTTTAGCTATATGTTACTTTAAAAGCTTACCAGCTTCCAAAGCGATACTGTCTTCATTGCCGAAGAGGTAATCAATGGCGATGCCGGCAATTTCTTCTATTTCGGGGTAAATCTCTTGAAGTTTCGTGTCCAGGGGAATTCCTAAGCTCATCTGTGAATGACAAAATTAATCTATACTTCTACGAGTATACCTACTAATATTGTAAAGAGGTATTTGTTTGCAAGTTTGTTTGTTTGTATGTAGAGGGTAATCTCCGCTACATTACAGCTACATTATTTCTGAGTGTTTTAAGCTATACTTTGTTAGAGTTCCGTACCCAAAGGGTAAAACGGGAACCCTATTACTAAGGCTCCGCCGTCTGTCTGTCTGTCTGTCCGTCTGTCACCAGGCTGTATCTCATGATTCAATAAATATGGCGTATATAGAAATATGGCGTCGAAAATTTCAGTTAAATTCAGTCATTTGGTTTATTTTCTATTATTTTAATAAAATTTTATACAGATTCTTTTTAGGGTTCCGTACCCAAAGGGTAAAACGGGAACCCTATTACTAAGGCTCCGCCGTCTGTCTGTCCGTCTGTCACCAGGCTGTATCTCATAAACCGTGATAGCTAGACAGTTAAAATTTTCACAGATGATGTATTTCTGTTGCCGCTAAAGCAACAAATACTAAAAACCAGAATAACATAAATATTTAAGGGGGCTCCCATACAACAAACGTGATTTTTTTGCTCGTTTTTGCTGGTAACAGGTAGACGCTTGAAATATTCACAGAATATTTAGTTATATATTCACTTTAAAAATCAATAATTAAATTAAAATAAAACAGATATTTAAGGGACATATAACGTTTTTGCCGTTTTTATAGATAATGGTACGGAACCCTTCGTGCGCGAGTCCGACTCGCACTTGGCCGGTTTTTTTTATATTAAGCATATTAGCCGACCTATCACAATTTTGTCTTGCAAGTCGGAAAGAATATCACAAGAATACCTCATAAAACAGAATTCACGCAATTTCTACCGGATAGCGTCTGTTCTAAGTTTACATATAATATTCCCCATAAGGCTGGTCAGCCGGTAGGCTATATATTATCACGCTATTTACTATGGGGGATTAGCAATATTGCATTTTGTTTGTATTCCTCTATGGTTTACAGCAGATTGTAAATAGCCAAACGGTTAGAACATTGCAAATAGTTACAGATTTAACCTATCAAATGATTATTATCACGCTATATCTTCATGGGGCTATGCAGTCAATCATCATGACATATACAGGCTGGATTTTTAAGACGGGGAAGTAAGGGTATCTTAACCGTTGTAGTTACACGATAGAAGACTATCCTTAACTTTTTGAGATATTTTGATCTGTATACATAGATTTTGATTTTGAGTCAGCAAAAAAATTATTTGATGCCTAGAGATCATATTTTTTATGAGCGAATTAGACCAACTGAGGGTTAATGTATCGGATCTGGTACACCACGAATGACATTTCCGCAAAAGACCCTTGATGGAAACCAGTTACGAAACGCCGAAGCGGCGCGAAACCACTTGTGCAAAAAGATGGTAGTCCTGATTTTAACAAAAAAAAACATACCGCCGAATTGAGAACCTCCTCCTTTTTGGAAGTCGGTTAAAACAAAACAATAACAAAACTAGGGTCAAAATCCAAGATGGCGTCAACAAAAATTTGCAACGACACGCACTTGGCCGGTTTTTATAATGAATAGACTGGCCGCTACCAAAGTCAGAAATAGCAAAAACTTTTCCCATCAACATCGTTTATCTGCATAAAATGTGGTGGGTACAAAAGCATAAAATTCATTGCAAAGATATGTGCAAAGGCATATTCCGCCGTGCACTGATGATATGTAAATATTTAAAATTTTATTAGTATTAAATTGGTGTTGTCTGTGTTGTATTTTCTAAGTATGTGTATGTGTGTTCTGTGTTAATGGCGAAATGTGGTTGTAGACCTCTGCCCAACCCTTCGGGGAAACAAGGCGTGTTGTTATGTTATGTGTGTAATGACTACCAAACTTAACAATACGACAGATTTAATATCGACTATATGGAACTCCGATACGTCTTAATTTCGACAATACTTAAGTTCGAAATAGCTTCCGATACCACTGTACTCTGTTAAGGCGTTTCTTCGACATCACTTGACTAGGAAACGATTCAACTTCGACCACATATTCCTTTAACAACTATGCTAGTCATATACTCTTGCGGTCTGGTTGTGTTTTTTGTTGCGTATCTAATTAGTATCCCCAGTGCGCGAAGAGTTGTTTACGCATTAAAGTGATACGTGCCACAGGTGTGCGCCGGACCTACCGACTGCGTGTGCCTTTCACGATCGCGCCATGAGTGATGACGTAATTTCTTCACCGCGCTGTGATACACCCGCACTCCGTAATGATATACAGAGCTTGTTGAATGATTCTTCGGACTTGATTGATGATGACGGTAAAAACAAAGAGGAAAATGGGGAAAAGCGGGAAAGAGAGGACAGTACTGAAGACGAAGAAGGCTGGAAAGAAGTTAAGACTATTAAAAAAAAAATTGTCACGGAAGTTCACATTCTGTAAAAGAGGAAAAGTATGAGATATACGTTACGCATAAAGACCGACTTCCAAAACAGTTTGCGATGGCACGTATTTTGAAAGAAAATAAAATTTCTAAGATTAGAGAAGTTAAATATTTAAGCCCTTTTCAAATACGCTTCCAATTTGAGTGTGAATCGGCTGCTCAGAACTTTATTATGTGCGAGAAGCTTTTGGAGAAAGGATGGAGGCTCCAGAAGGCCATGGAATTGTCTATCTGCTATGGCTTAATCAAGGATGTAGACGTCGATTTCACGGATGACGAGATCCAGAAAAATATTTCACGTCCATCCCCCGCAAAGCTTTTATCTTTCAAGAGGCTAGACCGTCGCAACAGGGATGAAGGTGGTTGGTGCCCCACCGAAACCCTTCGACTGTGCTTTGAGGGTTATCATTCAGGTTCATATCATCAGTTCGGGTATGTGACATAAATATTAAAGTATTGTCTTACATACATCAAGTTTCACAATGTTTCCAATGTTGGAGGCTAGGACATGTGCGGAAGATGTGCCCCTCGAAAAACGGGGTGTGCCCGAAGTGTGGTGGGCATCATGAGAATTGTGATACCTTAATGTTTTCGTGTGTTAACTGCAAGGGTAACCACATATCGCTCAGCAGGTCTTGTCTGGTTTACAAGAAGGAAAGAAGATTGAGAGAAATAATGTCTGAGTTTGGATGTACATATAGAAAAGCCCTAGAATGTTATGTGCCCCCCGAAAAACCCGCTCCCGCCGTAACTATCATCCCTCATCAAGCTCCGGTAGCTCAAGAAAATCGTTATTCTTCCATACCTCCCGAAGACGACTATTGACAAACCCGAAATCCTACTTTTTCCGAAATAATTCAAACAAAGGCCACAGTCCACAAGACACAGACCCCTTCCACGGCTAGTAAGAACAATGATACTCCAAAGCCTCCGAAAAAATAAAAAGAGCCCACTTAAAGAAGACTGGATGTTCTGGAATGCAGATGACGAGGGTAAAGATGAATGTCCTTCTTTCAAAGAGCTGTGCGCCAGAATAAAGGAAGTTATCTACCTCAAAAAGACAGGTTTAATTTTCAATATAAAGTGTGTCTTCCAGTTGTGCCTTGAATGGTTAACCCTAGTGTCAGTGAGTCTTGTTTCAGAATGGCCGTGGATAAAAGCACTGTTTAACGTTTTTATCACTTGCGATGGCTAACAAATCACTTAAGTTAAATATCTTGCAGTGGAATACCCAAAGTATTAAGCCAAAGTTAGCATCGTTTCAAGAACTTTTGTGTCAGGAAAAAGTACATATTGCTGCCGTTAGTGAGACGTGGCTAGAGCCAGAAAGTAATTTTAAAGTTAGTGGTTTTAATGTTTATCGCGCGGACCGGGATGACTCATACGGTGGTGTAGCTATTATAGTACACAAATCTGTTAAGTCGCAGATGCGACGCGTTCTCGTCACTAACACAGGTATTGAGGTAGTGTGCGTGCAAGTATTTAACTGTGGCTCGTTTGAGAATATCATTTCAGTTTATTGTCCATCAAGAATCGTAACCACTCAGCAGGACTGGGATAGTCTGTTTTCATTATGGTCATCCAAAACATTAATTCTTGGTGACTTCAATGCCCATCACGCCAGTTGGTCCTATAAAACTGACCGCAGAGACAGTCTTATTCACGGCTCATTAATGGACAACAACTTTATTTCTTTGAACAATGGAACACATACGCGAATTCGTTTAGTTGATAACAACCTACAACAATCTTCCCCAGATATTTCACTAGTTTCTTTAGATATTGCGTTAAACTTTAATTGGACCGTGTTAAATGAAAATCTAGGCAGCGACCATTTAATTATTAAACTTTCAACATTGTGTACGTCATTCCTTCCTTCAGTTATTAAAAGAAATTTTGGAAAAGCAGACTGGAACTCATATAAAAAAACATCTAGAAGAAAAATTTCAAAATTTAGGTCTACCGAACAACCCCCAAAAAGCTTATGATTCATTTTTAGATATTCTGAATGACGCTGCTAATAAATTCATTCCGATGTTTAAATTTAATCAAAACCCTACTTCAAATTTCACTCCGAAACCGTACTGGACTGCCGAACTGTCACAAACTGTAGCTCATCGTAGGTTAGCTTTATCCAAATTCAGGCGTAATCCCACGCTCCAAAACCTAGATACTCTTAATGGTAGGATAAATACATCCCAAAGGTTAATCAGACAGGCTAGGGGAATGAACTTTCAAAAGTTTTGTTCATCGGTTGACCACACTACATCGTACGTTCGCCTAGACATTTTGTGGACGCTCAAAGTGCCACAAATCTTTTAAATTCCTTAACACCCGATTATGTCTCCCACCGACCCCTACCGTTTACCATAGTAACCCTACATTAGAATGTGAGATCTCTATTCAGGAGCTAGATAAATGTATTAAATCTAAGGATACATCTCCTGGATACGACGATATATCTTATTCTATGATTAAGAATTTACCTGATGTAGGTAAATCTGTATTACTTACTTTATTTAATAACTTTTTTAATCACAGTTTTGTTCCCTATCAGTGGCGCGACATTTGTATTGTACCTATTCCAAAACCTGGTCGTGACCCTAGTAACGCTTCTCCACTCCGAACTATATCGTTACTGTCGTGCATTTGCAAAATTTTCCATTATATTATATACCGAAGTTTGGAATGGTTTTTTGAAAAAATAACACATTTTCTGTGAATACTGTTGGCTTCGGTAGAGGTAGGTCGTGTTTAGACGGCTTAAGCTGCTTAATCACCACAATTCAAACTGGTTTCTCCAAGGGTTGTTCCACTATGGGTTGTTTTCTAGATATAGATAATGCGTTCAATAATGTAAATAATTCTGTTTTAATCAATGTTTTAGATAACTTTAAAGTTGGTTCCCGTATCTGTGGAACTTTCTCCATAGAAGAGTACTCAAAATTAAAATTTGTAATAGCTTTATTAGTAGACATTCCGGTACTGGTCTAGCTCAGGGTGATCCATTATCCCCAATATTATTTAATATAGTAACGTCTGACATTTGTAAACGTGTGCAAAACAACATTTGTATATCCCAGTACGAGGATGACTTCGCTATATACGTGCAGTGTTCTTCTGTCGGTGAGGGTGAACGCAACTGCACCTGATATCATCAACTGACAGCATGTTGGCACAAGTAGGATTAAACATTTCCCCTGCCAAAAGTAAAATCTGTTTATTTAGTAGAGGTTTTAGAAGGCCAGTTATAGAAATATATTTAAACGGTACTTTGTTAGAGTTAGTGGACCACGTCAAGTACCTAGGATTGTGGCTGGATAGAAGCCTTCGATGGAAGAAACTTGTTAGTGAGGTCCGTGAGCGAGTGCTTAAATTGATTAATATTTTTAGGGTTTTAGTGGGTCCTGGGTGGGGTGTTCATCCCAACCACTTAAGAAGATTGTATATTGCCATTATTCGTAGCCGTATCGACTTCCGTAGCTTTTTACTAGACAATAGCGCCGACACACATTTAATTAAACTGGACAGATTATTATTTTTTTTATTTATTATTATTTATTTTATTATTTTATTTAAAATCTAGGTGCTACCGTTTTCCGTTAATAGATTTACTGGTTAAGCTACATGGTCTTTGTTACAATAATTCTTATTGGAGAAATAAGAAAAAGCCACTGTTAGTTTTGTCTCACGATGTTCTAAAGCAGGAATATATTTACTGCAGCAATAATGTCAATGTTTTCCATGGACACTTGGGTGAGCAATATGGACTTATCAGTTATTGTAAGCCTTGTTAATTCAGTAGATAAACCTAAGCATTGTTATAATGTATATAACCTTAGAACAATATGTTGTACATCTCTGAATGCACAGTACTCTGGCTTTTACTGTATGTTTACAGACGGTTCTAGACGCGAGAATTACTATGGCGCAGCTTTTTTCGATCCACAAATAGGTGCTTCTTTTAAATTCAAAATTGTATCTAAAGTTTCAATAATGCATTTAGAGCTAATTGCTATAGCTAAAGCGTTGGCCTATGTCGAATCTTTGGACAGTGATCGATTTGTCATTTTCACTGACTCAAAAAGTGCTCTTCTCCATCTGGTGAGATGCACGAGTACTTCACCTTTTAGGGGCCTTCCACTGGCGTACAATATATTAAAAACCATTACTGATTTTGTTGCCAAGCGTAAAATAATTGTATTGCAGTGGATTCCATCTCACGTTGGACTGGAAGGAAATGAGATGGTTGACCGTTTGGCTAACGAAGCAGGGTCTGATGAAGAAATGTATCCTTGTTCTCCTTGGCATACTGAGCTTTTGCCCTTGGTCAGAGGCAAATGTACTCAAGCATGGTCAGAATACTTTGATGAAAGATCTTTGACGAAGGGTATCTGGTACAGAACGATTCAGCCATCTCTTCCATGAGTGCTTTGGTTCAGCGAGGGCAGGATGAGCAGGCAAGAAGTCGTGACGGCTTTGAGACTCCGATCCGGTCACATACCGCTCAATAGCTTCGGATTCATGATGCGCAAAGTCGATTCACCAAATTGTGTGGTCTGTGGAGTTATAGAAGATGTGCATCATGTCCTGGCGGAGTGTGCTCGTGTGGGTGTCCGAAGGCGTCAAGCTTTTGTCAATAGTTTTAATGTTGGCCTCTGGATTATAAGGTTGCGGGTAGGCTAGTTTAGTATATAAGTTACGTATAATATGTTATTTAATTGTATGTAATCATCGGGTTGACATATTCTTTACAGAAAAAACCCCGTAAATAAATAAAGATTTAAAAAAAAAACTATGCTATTCCGACATGAGTCAATTTCAACATAATCTACTCCGGCATGCTGGCATGCTTCGACAATATCTTAAATCGACGTGATACTTCTGAGACACGATTCTACTGTGAAATTATTAGGTATTTAGGGAATAAAATTGGGACGAATTTTTCCCAGGTTGGGCAAAGTGTTATTGCTTTTTTCCATCAGCAGTTTCTCAATAATAGCTGAGAGTCATTGAAATGTGGGTGTACAAAACACCTGTGCTTGATCCTTCAAGGAATACAAGCGTCATGTTTTACGATGTTATATGATAACTAGCTGTTGCCCAGCGACTTATTTTAATTATTGTGAATGTGGGTCATCGTTTTTTTTCTTCTAAGTTATTCTTAATCATGATCTGGTAGTTTGAGTAATTTATGCGGCCTACCCAAATGTCCTTTCTTTGGTATTGTTTGTCGCATCGTTGGTTCTGAGTGGAGCTTCACGATTACTGATAAATGCGTGCGCTGACTGGACAGGTCCACTCAATCTAATGGTAACAACCTCAAAATACCATTTCAGATACCAATATATCAATATCTGACCAACATTATATCTGGAATTTAAAAGAGACTGTGACCTCTGAGTTTGTTTCGGTCTTTGTTCTCAGAGTAGTCGGATAGGAAACGCCGATCTCATCTAGTTTTTAAAATATGAATGACATGTAAAATTGTTTGTTTAAAACCTATTTACAGAAATAAAAATCATTACATTTATCACTTCGTCTGAGTGTATTTCGTATTTCATCAGAATTTTCAGAATTAAAAGTCTATGTAGTCTATGTCCTTTTCCAGGTGCCAGTCTAATCGACCTGTCTGTAAAATTTGTAACGATCGGTTCAGTGGTTTAAGGCTTGAAAAGTTATCAGACAGACAGCGTTACTTGCGCGTTTATGATATTATTATGTAACGTATATCAAGTAAGGATTACCTGGGTAGTATAGATATCGTTCAAGACGTAAGCATACATCGGCAGCGCGGAGATGTTGAAGCCCAAGACTTCGGACCATTGGTTCAGAGCATCAGTGTACTGGTCCAATGATGAAAAGGGGTTTGTTGCAGTCAAGGCTTCCAGTGAGGCGGAGCCCGTGGGAAGATTCGGGCAGTTCATTATTGCTAGGTTCTGTAATAAATTAAATGAAGTCAAGTTAGAAATGAGGAAAACGTCGTTAGGAAAGTTGAATATGAATGGCTTAAAGAGCAAGGGAAGACCAAAGAAACGATGGATGGACTGTGTGAAAGATGATATGGCTATAAAGGGGGTGACAACTAATAGAATAAGAAAATATTTTGCTTCCATTCTAGACATGGGCAAAATGAGTCACTAAAAGAAAAGATTGAGATGTATCTTTCGATCACTGGGATATGTATCACTCTTTTATATCCTTATGTATCAGTAGCTCACGCTCGCGCGCACGACCTATTATAACGGTCAAACAACTCACTCTCTCCGTCTTGCGAAAGCGCGACAGAAAATTCTAAATAGGAAGGTGCGCGAAACAGACGTCTGGACTTTCCGAAAATTTGTTGACGAGTATGGCAGTGTCTGGCTATGCGGTTACGTTGCGATACAGATTGAAGAAAAAGGCCGTGAGAGAATGAGTTTTAAAGATACACTGATACATTCGGATGTGAATTATAAAGAGTGATTGATGGAAACTGATTGATTCATATCTTTTCTATCTATCTCTCCTGAGTTACCCATCTCTAGTCCATTCCTAATAAATTGGGATTAGGTTATAGAATAATGATAGATGATGGATTGCTTACTAAGTGGTTAATAACTCCGACAGGCTGTGTTGTTAATCTTTTTTCGTGTCTGTCTGTATGACCGCTTAGTTTTTCTAAATTAAACATGGGATATAAAATGATCTTGGTTTAAATGGTTAAACGGAGTGATCACTATTTATGAATCTAGCGAACGAAGCGTCTCTGCTTCAAGTCTGGCAAAATTTGCTTTCCTCTGTCGGTTTGTTGCTACTCCTCTACAGGTCGTATGTTACAAGCGATCTAGACGAAACTTGGTATTCAGGTTTTACGACTTTATAGAATTTTTTGTTGTCAGAGATTTTTGATTGGAGGACTTCGTCCAAAAGGATTATGAGATCCGATTTCGATGGTTTTTTTTTTATTTAAAAGGTTATATAGTAACTGTTAGTTATATAAATTTGGTGAAGATCTGATGAACCTCTTCGGCGTGATGAGCAGAACAGCTCCTTATGATGCAGTAAATAGCTCACTTTTAGATTTGTTCTAGTGGAATCGGCTGGTATATTAATTATTGCAAAAAGGCTACTGTTCGCAGAACTACTAGTTTATTTCTTAGTTAGAGACCCTATGCCTTCTAGTAAGTTTTTTTTTAAATAACCAGCGGCCATGTGTATTTTCATAATTTACAAGTTGTAGTTTGCACCGCAGCAGAACACATAGAAGAGAACAATACATATTATCAATCAATCTAGCAAATAAAGATAAATTTGAGTGATTAATAAATCAACAAATTTCACCCAGTAGGTACCAACTAAATTGTTATCATTAATAAAGCAAATTGCCTATTACTTTCATCTAAATGAATACTATTGATAAAATAAATGTAGTATTCATTGGAATAGCAGCTGTATCTCTTATTGTAATTGTAGCGTTAGTCGCATCTAAACCACTGGATGAATGAATGATGAGTGGATTTCAATGGCCATGAGTATATTTTTACGAAATTGCCATAATAGAGATAGAACTTATATAAACGAGTCAGCGCAATACGTCGCCGACCCAACGTAGTAACTAGATTTTGTAGTGATGTATTTATTAGTTTATAATTTTGTAAGATTATTTGAAACAAAATTCCCTCATAATAAAACAATTATAATTTTTACGTCTCTTGACATTTCTCGGGACCCCGGAGTCCCGGACCTTTGAATGGTATACGACGGGCTGAAGTCAACTGGCAGATGCCCTTTAGACGTGTTTAATACAATGAGGCACCAACGCACGATGATCCCTGTACGCATAGTGCGTACAGGGATCATCGTGGGTTGGTGCCCAGTGTACCCAAGGACAAACCCCGGTTGGTGTACGACTATTGAGGAAGAGGGAAACTAAGATATTGGTTTGGGTGGCTAAAGTGAACTGGAAATCGAGAACTATGGAAAGACTATGGCCCCTGCCTGACCAATTGCAATGTTTTATATAAAATACACAGACAAAATGGCAGGGTGGGCCTGCGGATGGTGAGCGATGGATAGCTCGCCGTCCGATAAGGACCAGGCCCGGGTCGACGGCGCGTTGTGTTCCACGCCCGCCTCAAAGAGATGTCAGCACGAATTGACGGGGTTCATTAGGGCCAATGCCTGCCAGGGTTGCGAGTTTGTCCGAAAGGGATAACGTGGCCCTGGCACACAGGCAACGGAAGGAACACGGGTGGGTTTAGTCAGAAAATGTCTGACATGCCCCACGCTCCGCCCTGAACAGAAGTTATTTGATAATTTCCCACCCAAAAAAAAAAATCTCCTCAATCCATACGGACGCCTTTAAGAGAGTGTATCCAAAACTCTATTAAATAATTATCGATTCTCAATTCTATTATCTGGTTATTCTTGGATTGTTGTTAATTGTTGTTTTGACATTTTTGAGTCTTATTTTATTTTTTATTGTTGGCCACGCTGACATTTCAATATTTTCTTGTTTAATTTGTAATTTTGATTTTTTATTAGGAAATGTAATCATTTGCATGCATATGACGGTAAATATGGAGAACTTTTTTTTTTTTTATAAAAATCACCTATGTACTATACCCATGTTTGCAAAGAAATAAATGATTTGATTTGATGATTTGATAATCCGAGCGGAATAATTTGGTCACGCTGACATGAACACAATGTCTTGCAGATGTGAGGTATCGTGTGAGTAATAACTGACCAAACACCTCTTACGTAGTATAATGGTTACTCACAAGTTTGCTGTGCATCTCCTCCTCCACTTCTAATGTATGCCTAACTATGAATTCCTAAGTCTTATTTACCGTTTCTTTCAATACTTTCCTTGCTTTATTAATGGGAGAAGGCATTAGACTTCTACTCTACTCTCTTCATATTTGGAATCCATTTCATCTCTATCGGTGGGAGAGTGTCCTGGAGACGAGCTCTACAGGGCCGTACGGGGTGGAGTGCGGCCCGTTCCCCTTAAGGGGAAACCGACCTAAACACTAATATTAACAAAATTAGGAAAAACGAAAATTGTATTAGCCTAGAATTTAGGAATAGTCACATTATCATTGACAAATAATTGCATGCAATGACTCTCTCACATACAAAATATTGCATAGAGCATGTTGGGGATTTCAGGTTAGAGGGCCTAGACTAAGTGACATTATAACAGCTATAACGATTATGAAAAAGTAAAAATCACAGCTACCGAAAAGTTTATTTCAATCCTGTTAAAAGTGGATGTAGAAAATATGGAACGATATGAAAGCGATTTCCACTTGTCTAAGCGCCTAGGTTTTCTTTCACCGTAAGTCTCTATAGGTATCCGCTGGATGCAGGAGGCACAGAACCGGTCGACGTGGCGGTGCTTGGGGAGGCCTATGTCCAGCAGTGGACGTCTTTCGGCTGAAGTGATGATGATGAAGTCTCTATAGAGTCGATCAGTCAATCTGCCCAGCCTTTTCCCAACTATATTGGGGTCGGCTTCCAGTCTAACCGGATGTAGCTGAATAGCAGTATTTTACATGGAGTGACTGCCTATCTGACCTCCACAACCCAGTTACTGGGTAATATGATACCCCTTGGTAAGACTGGTTGTCAGACTTTCGGGATTCTGACGACCCGTAACGACTGTCAAAGATCCACGAATGACAGCCGGGACCAACGGCTTAACGTGCATTCCGAGGCACGGGGGAGTTTCCGTATGTAACGATGGTCCCATGAAACCCATCAGCGGACCAACCCCGGCAAGCGTAGCTTAACCTGATAGATCGACCGGCGCGGCTGTTATTACTTAGTCACGAACTCCTCCTCCTCGAATTCCGTTATAGACCATAAGTAAATAGAAAAAATAAAAAATTACTTACAAAATCATATTTGGCAGGCACTGTTGTGTAGGGAACAGGGGTCCAGTTGACAGAGTCACTCCAATTATCCTGGTCGACAGGGTAGACTGCGGCCATTGCTGTTAGAACTGTCATCTTGGTCCTGGTCGAGTCAGTGGATCTGATGTAGATTTCTGATCTGTTGAAGTTCGGTGACAGGAGACCGTCATAACGACGGCGAATAAACTGGCCTAGGGCGTAGCTACGACGTTTGCCGACCTGGAAGGGTGTAAGATAATATTTTTTTATCAGCTCAAGAAAGTCTATTAAAAACGAGGCTGTAGTAATAAGGAAACTGGCAGTATCACTACCTTAAAATTGGTTGTGGAGGTCATACTGGCAGACGCTCCATGTAAAATACTGGTATCCAGTTAGGTTGGAAACCGACCCCAACAAAATTGGGAAAAGGCTAAGCATTGATGACCAGACTAAATATTGGTGTTCGTAATAGAGGTACGAATCGATGTAAGGTACGTGACTCCTCATATTTATGGCTCCATTAATAAACGTTTACGACACCCATTTTCGTCACTGAGAATATATTTACCATGTTGTAGAAAGAGTTATTTTAAAGGCTGTGGCAGGAAGACAAAAGTTGTTTGATTATTAAATAGATGACTGCCTCTTTTAAAGAAATATTTTTGTCTATCTCTCTTTATATTGTTTGCTATGTTCAACGAGCGTTTTATGTTTTTGTATGTTTCATATCAATCATTTTAATTGTGCTATACTTACATCAGTAAGCTGACCATATCCGTATCGAGCAGAGGCAATGGCGAGGGCCTCAGCATCGCTGGTGAGATTTAATAATGATTCTGTAGGTGTTCTGTCACCATGGCGATGAACCTGAAACAAGCATGGACTTATAAATAAAGTGCAAATTTAGAGGCTATTCTTGTGTGACTTTCAATAAAACTAAGAGTCAATACGGATGGCAGACAAAATACCTACCTAGAGGAGGACTAAAGTAAAGATGTGAAAACTGTTATGGCTCGAAAGGAGATTTTAGATGCATGAAATAAGACATTCTGTGTCGACCTCAAAAAAATTGGGATCTAGGAGCAGGAGGATGAGGGTGAATGTCAGCACCTAAGGTGCATTTGACGCACCTTGGGCAGTCAACCTTGCTGCCTGATTTTTTTTCCTCGGTATGAGTTCATCCCGTTACGAGAAAGGAACAAGTAAGTTTGAAAAAGAGTTTTAACTTACCAAAAACGTTAACTCCAGTTCAGTACCATACAAAACGGAATCATCACTATAGCTTAAAGTAGTAAGAGATATTAGCAGTAAAGAAATAAATAACTTATACATTTTTAATTAATATAATTTAAACTATGATACACGTACTCGTACATATATAGTAAGCCGCTAATATAGCGTCAGAATATCTGGATTCCGAATATATATGATTTGGTTTTTATTATGGTACAATGACTTGCTTTAGATAAATATTTGTGTGAAATATTACCGCTCATACGACGAGGTATGTTTATCATCTTATCTCAATTTTAATAAATCACTTTTTTATTTTATCAATGTCAATGTTTTCGTGTTTGTACTCGTATATTTATCACTGGATGATCAGTAACGGCGGATTTTTTCAACTAGTAGAATTTTCGTTACAAGAAGTGTTATAAAATGAAAGCTGCACACTTAATAAGAATAAAACACGAGTCCAATTTTTTTTCAGAAAAGTGACAAACATTTTCAGTACATGTCAGCATGTAAAAACTGTTCCAAATTCTCTGTAGACTTATCATTGCTGTGACTGATATTTATTTTGTTTTTATTATTATCTTACTTATGTTAAGGGGGATGCGCTAAGGTAGCCCGCGAAATTCAAATTTTATTACGTTTTTTGCAATTTGCAGGTCAGTAAAGGTTGTATGATGATCTAAATATGATTCGCGGCTGTAACAAATATGACTTTACAGAATTATCATTCTGTAAAGCCATATTTGTTACGGCCGCGAATCATATTTAGAGCAAAAAACGTAATAATTTTTTTATTTCGCGGGCTATCTTAGCGCATCCCCTTTAATTTACATTAGTAAGATAGAATAAACAAAACATAAGCAGCGGACGCTCGGACGAAACCGTGGATTTATACTAGATTTATTGTATTCATCATTGAATAATAAAAACCATTTATGTTTGATTGCATGAGTATAGGAAAAAGTCCTAAAATTGTAAATTTGTAGTTTTCTGACATAAAAAAAAATTGCGAATATCTCGCACATAAATCAAAATCTATAGGGTACTTCCCGTTGACCTAGAATCATGAAATTTGGGCAGAAGCAAGGTCTCACAGCACAAGTAAAGGAAAAAGTTCGGAAATTGTTAATTTGTAGTTTTATCACATAAAAAAATATGTTTTTGCGATTACAAACTTAAATTTTCAGTTGGAAAATTGACCGTGGCGTATATCGATGTATGGGAGAACATGTTTTTCAACTACAATGTTAAGTTTGTTTTAGGGATACATTCATCCTAACTACGCAACCCTTCATTGTGCGTGGTCCGACACGCACTTGGCCGGTTTTTTAAGAGTGAGAGTGTATGAGTTTTCATAGTAATTTATTCGGCCGCTAAACATGACATATGGATTTTCATACTAATATTGCCGGCCGCCTGCTTGCATGCTATTTGACTAGTACAGCATTTTCGATTTATAATCTCGAAGAAGGTTGTCAAAATATGTTTTAGAAAATGTATTTAAGTTGACATAATCCGGTTGATTTATGACGACTACCTGTTTCTTCGCCTAGTGACTTTTTCTTTCGACTAGCTATTTTAGCTTTTGAACTAGTTCTTCGATATGTAATATGGACTCATAGTCTCAATATTTTTTGCATATTTTTAAGAGATTTTTACCCACATCAAGTAAACATTGAAAAAAATACCTTCTAATTTCGATCTCTTTTACTATAGTTTATTTTACTAACATAAGCTACTTACTTACTTGAACTTGAGGAGCTTGTGGCTAAATAATAACTGCGGCACAGGTCGATCGTTCAGGTTAAGCTACGCTTGCCGCGGTTGGTCCGTGGATGGGTGACCATCTTTTCATAGCAAGATTCCTCCGTGCCTCGGAAAGCACGATAAGCCGTTGGTCCCGGCTGTCATTTGTAGATCTTTGACAGTTGTTACGGGTCGTCAGCAGCCCAAAAGTCTGACAACCAGTCTTCCCAAGGGATATCGTGTTACCTAGTAACTGGGTTGTGGAGGTCAGATAGGCAGTCGCTCCATGTAAAATACTGGTATTCAGCTGCATCCGGTTAGACTGGAAGCCGACCCCAACATACTAGGGAAAAGGGCTAGGCAGATGATGAAGTTACTTACTTACAATATTGTAACTACTTCTAACTTCAAACATATCGTTCTGATACTCGTTCCGTGGCACGTTATATGTATGCAACCAATGTTTCTCATTCCAAGTGAATATTTTTTTTCTGTTTTTGAGAAATAAATGAATAAAAAAAGAAAGAAAGAAAAATTGTTTATTCTGCACAAACAAAACGCACATTTCAACAAATAATCTTAATTTAAAATACACATACTAAGTAGCCAAAAAACCTCGTATCCAATTCTCTAAACATTTTGACCATCATAAAAAAAATGAAGAAAAATGAAATGAATGTCATTCTATTTGTGACAAAAATAATCGCGGAGCCCATCGCCCATAAGAATAGCGGGGAATAATCGACCGACCGATATCATCGAAAATTAAATTAATTTCTTGCGGATCAGTATCAGCGGTTGTAAAGATACGTCACTTATTACTTGGTTGTCGTATTTTATTGTTTATTGAGGTCGTTTTATGGCGGTATTATCAAACACGTTGCCTAATGTATTGACCACGCGGTTTCCAAGCATAACACATGAACTTGTCACGCGGGGGGTAATATATTACATTGTTTTTGTGTAGGTATTGGTGATTATAGAATTTTGACGTTACTGCAAAAGGTACTAAAAACATAATTATGGCGATTCAAAAAACGATTATAAAACAATTTACCATCAGTCGCGTTTCGTTGACAACCTCCTGGTTTAATAGGTAATCACAAGCGCGACCACTGACCGTGGTTCACTAAAGGCTCATACAGACTGGTGCGATATCGCGGCCGCGATAGGCAGCGACAAAGAAATTGTGCAACTAATGTCGCGTCGTGCTCGCGATATCACGCCAGTCTGCACGAGCCTTAACTCAAACCCCGGGTTTGGCAAATGTTATACGTTTTCTAGATTCGGGCTTGGTCAACGGCAAATTGGATATAGATGTACCTGCCTATTATACACTTCTTTCCTACCCCCCCCCCCCCCCCCCCGGCGGAGAATAAAAGTTAGATGTTATATACTGCCGCATTGGTATAGTGGTTGTAAGCGCAACTGCTGAGCATAAGGTCTTGGGATCGATTCCCAGGTCAGGCAAAGTGATATTGGATTTTTAAATTCTATCTGGATTTCTCAGTCACTGCCCGGAGTCTGGATATGTGCCCGGTTTATGCCAATAGGCTTGCCCCGTATTATATGGGACTGAGCATTAAATGTGGGTGTACTATAGGTACACCTCTACCCAACCCTTCGGGGAAATAAGGCGTGATGTTACGTGATATAATTTTACAAAAGATTCTTACTTCCTTCACTATATACTAGTCATACAAGACTACGTTACTAAACCCCCACATGATTGTTAGAACAAATAGGAGCACAGCATCTCAAAGCGATGCACTAAAGTATACTCTCGCACTCGTTTGTAATATTAAACTAGGGTATCATAGCGGCCATTCAGTTTGTCTTGCTGTATGGACGAGATTATCCGAGAGGTAACCAAGAATGTTTTGAGAAAATACTAGCTGTAAGAGGGCTCGTGGCTAAGTAAAAGCCGCAAGGGTCTGTGTATTGGTGAGCATTCATTTCATATCGAGATTCCATTGTGCAGAATTATAATCATTAAAATTATTATTAGATTTGTTCCATAAGAACAAATCTCTTAAGGAACAAATCTAACTTAGAGAAATGAATTTTGTAAATAAATATGCCGTAAATATATTATGCAGGATCCGTGTGGTGCTAGACGTAAACAATAGCACCATCCTATTTCTTCCCGTGGGTGTCGTAAAAGGCGACTAAGGGACTCACTAGAGAGTGGGCCGCAGCGTTCTTTATGCATTTTAACACCATACTGCGATCGCCAACTCACTTGACAAGCGTCGCGATTATGGCAACCCCCTCCTTTTGGGGGAGGCGTATGTCCAGCAGTGGACGTGTTTCAGCTGAAATGATGAAATACATATCTGATATGGTCGCGAATCATACTTTTACTTCAAGATACAACCTGAAACTAACCTGCAAATTGCAACAAACGTAAAAAAAGTTGAATTTCGCGGACTACAGCTGCGGATCTACCTTATGTATAGCTTTTGTATGTATGTAAAATACAGACACGGTGAAAAACACTGAAATTCTGTGAGACGAACTAGACTTTATCATATCAATAGCGGTTATTCTAGTCTACTTCTTAGAAATTCTCCCAAAAAATCGGAAGTCAGGTAAGTATAAAGCACAATCGTAGTCAAATACTTTACAGAAATAGGTATTTATTTCACAAAGTTAACCAGAACAAAAAATATGCCACCAACATTTCTATGTCCAGAAACATTGTGTTTGACATTTTTTTTTTTGAATTGTTAACTAATTTACTGTCGTTACAGCTGATTTTTTAATAGCCTCGCGCCTAATATCCTCATTAATAGGCGGCCTAACCTAGAGGAGGCTGTTGTCAACGGCAAGTTGGATCAAGGGCTTGAAACAGCAGGAGATACTCATAGACACAGAGACAGCGCGTAGCGATCGTTCACAGTCAAATTTTTTTTTTTTGTCAGACTATGATGAACAATGAATCTACCTTCTCTCACTATGTCAAAAATATTATTAGTAAGTACATCATTACAAAGACGATAGGAAATACTATCTATTTAACAAAATAAAAAAAAACATCCTTCAGTACTTAGAAGGTAGGACAATACCTAGGTACCTAGGTAGTAACAAAAACCATCTCCTATGACAATAGTATACCTAAGTAAGTACTAACAAGACATAATTTTGCCGGATGTTGAACATTTTAAATCTACAACATTGAACTGGGCCTATTGTTAATGTTGAAATAAAAATTCGGTTATCTTTTCATAATAATTATTATAAAACAATGTCGCCCGCCGCGTATGTCTGTCTGTCTGAACGCAATAAACTCAAGAACTACTGAACGGATTTTTAAGAATAGACGGAGTTATTCATGAGGATGGTTTAAGTGTATTTAGTCATTAAGGTTTTGTGTAAATTGGCTGAAATATGACGATTATTGGTAAAGATGTCGGAAAAAATAATGCCTACTGGGAGCTTTACTGGCATGGGCCGCGTAAAGCGTAAGAGATACATAAAATTTATGGACTACTAAATTGTACATCTTAAAAAGTTCAACAAAAAAGTGCGCCATAAGTCTATCTTCTAAGGGTGACCCACAGTAACCGTTTTTATCTTTCAGAATTTCATAAAAATTGCATTATTATTTCCGAAGCAATTTTAACAGGTATTATATTAATCCTTATCCAATAAAATATGTTATTTAAATTGGACATTTGATTAAAATTAAAATATGCCTTAACATCTTATCATTTAAATAAATACTTTAAAAGATATCACAGATTCAAAATTACGCGTAACAAAATAATTATCGTTGACGGGTGGCGCGGTAGTCAATGTCCTTTTCCTCTGCTACTACTACGACAGAAAAACGGCTGAACGGATTTGGGTCAAATTTGGCACACAGATAGTTAATAACCTGGATTTAACACATTGGATAAAATTATCCCGGTAGTACATTTCCGACCACACATACTTTTCCATTTGGGAGAGGCCTATGTCCAGCAGTGGACTGCTATAGGCTGAGTTGATTGATTGATACATTTCCATTTTAGATAATTTCCGACCGCCACGCGGGTGAAGCCGCGGGCAAAAGCTAGTAAAACATAGTTTAATAAAATAGCTGCATAGTTTTCTAAATATCTTATGAGGTTTAGTCTAAAGGCATATTTACGTTTGGTCAACCAATCTCTAAAACCGGTTTTTTTTTTAATTTAAAACATAACGTCACGCCTGTATTGAGGGGCTTGTGGCTAAATGCACACGGGTCTTACCAAGGTTAAACGCTTCCCGCGCTCGCTTCGTGGATGGATTCATCCATCACTCAGTCTTACCAAGGAGTATCTCGTTACCCAGTAACTGGGTTGTGGAGGTCAGATAGGCAGTCGCTCCATGGAAAGTAAAAAGGGCAGATTGATAACGCCTGTACTCCCCGAAGGGTTAGGCAGAGGTAGAAATACCGACCTATAAAAAAATGTACTTTTATGCTGGCTATTTCTTCGATGTGCACTAAATAAATGATTTTTTTATCTAAATAAAAAAAAACAATCACACTATTTGCCCCAGCGACAAAATCAAGCGATTCGAATTCCCGCCACCAAGCACGGTTAGTTATATTTAATACCTACTTTCGATCTTGTTACCCCCACCACTGACCACTGATTATTTTTAAATTTAGATTTAAAAAAGATAATAAATTATACCTCAATTTAATAATATAATATCTGATAGATAACTTCAATGACCGTTCAATTAAATTACTTAGTTATTTATGAATTTATTTATGTTTTACTGGTGTTTTTTAGGGTTCCGTACCCAAAGGATAAAATGGGAACCCTATTACTAAGGCTCCGCCGTCTGTCTGTCTATCTGTCTGTCTGTCTGTCAGTCTGTCGCCAGGCTGTATCTCATAAACCGTGATAGCTAGACAGTTGAAATTTTCACAGATGATATATTTCTGTTGCCGCTATAACAAAAAATACAAAAATACAGAATAAATTAAATATTTAAGCTCTATTCAAGCTCCCATACAACAAACGTGATTTTTTTGCTCGTTTTTGCTCGATATAGATAACGGCAACAGGTAGACGCTTGAAATATTCACAGAATATTTAGTTATATATTCACTTTAAAATAAATAATTAAATTAAAATAAAACAAATATTTAAGGGCAAATAAAAATGGTACAGAACCCTTCGTGCGCGAGTCCGACTCGCACTTGGCCGGTTTTTTTTATAGTCTGTAGTGCATTCAAATATTGATTATGAACTGCAATCACCGGCCAAGAGCGAGTCGGACTCGTGCACGAAGGGTTCCGTACCATTATCTATAAAAACCGACCAAGTGCGAGTTTGACTCGCGCACAAAGGGTTCCCTACCATTATCTATAAAAACGGCAAAAACATAACGTTTGTTGTATGGGAGCCCCCTTAAATATTTATGTTATTCTGTTTTTAGTATTTGTTGCTATAGCGGCAACAGAAATACATCATCAGTGAAAATTTCAACTGTCTAACTATCACGGTTCCTGAGATACAGCCTGGTGACAGACGGACAGACAGACAGACAGACGGCGGAGCCTTAGTAATAGGGTTCCCATTTGACCCTTTGGGTACGGAACCCTAAAAAGCGTTTGGAAACTTATAAATATTCATAATTCTACTACTTATATAACACAACATCACGCCTTTAATCGCCGAAGGGTTAGGCAGAGATGTACCTTTTAGTAATAACCACATTTCGCCAGTTATGTTTAAGTCCCATGTAATAGGGGGCGAGCCTATTGCCATCAACCGGGCACAAGTTCAGACTCCGGGCAGCTACTACGAAATTCCTGATGGAAAAACCAAATAACCCATTGCTCGACCCGGGAATCGAACCCAGGAACTCATGTGTGTCACAATTGTGGAGATAAGTCCCCTCCTTGAGGAGTGGCTAGAGAGGCGCCACGGCGTCCTCATCTTCCGCCTGACGCAGGTCCTCACCGGACATGGATGTTTCGGGAGGTTCCTGTTTAGGATTAAGCGGGAGGAAACGCCCGGGTGTCACCACTGTGTGGATCGCCCGGAGAACACGGTGGAGCATAAGGTGGAGGTCTGCCCGGTTTGGGCGGAGCACCGCCGTGTCCTCACGGAGTTGATCGCGGCGATCTCTCGTGTCCGGCCCTGGTTCAGGCCATGGTTCGGAGCGAGAGTGTATGGAAGGCCGTCACCTCCTTCTGCGAAGCAGTAATGCTCGCGAAGGAGGAAGCGAAACGCGTGAGGGACAGGCAAAATTCGCCCCCTCACGCCCCTAGTCACCGCGGGAGACACCCCGGGCGTCGGGAGTCGCGGGCTGATTCCCGGTCACCGTAGGCGCGGACTTACGGACGGTGAGCGATGGGTAGATCACAGTCCGATAAGGACCAGGCCCGGGTCGACGGCGCGTTGTGTTCCGCGCATGCCTCGAAGAGATGTCAGCACCAACTGACGAGGTCCGATAGGGCCAATGCCTGCCAGGGTTGCGAGTTTTTCCGAAAGGGATATCGTGGCCTTGGCACACGGTCATCTGAAAGAACATGGGTGGGTTTTAGTCGGTAAAAATCTGACCTCCCGCTGCGCCCAGAGCGGGAAAAGTTATTTGATAATTTCCCAACCAAAAAAATTAAAAAAAAAAACAGTAGCGCTTGCGATCGCTAGACCAACGAGGCAGTCAACTTTCAGAATGCACTCAATAGAGTGCATTCTGAAAGTTGACGAGTTGTTGAGTTGAGTTGAGTTGACTTTCAGAATGCACTCAATAGAGTGCATTCTGAAAGTTGACGAGTTGTTGAGTTGAGTTGAGTTGACTTTCAGAATGCACTCAATAGAGTGCATTCTGAAAGTTGACGAGTTGTTGAGTTGAGTTGAGTTGTTCATCGTTGTTAAAAAACAACGATGAAGGTTGACGTCACATATTGCCTTTAATATTTCTAGTTTAACGCCAATATTACTTTAATGACCTATTAGAACCAGGAACTGTTTTGAAACACTGTTGAAATTAACTTCTAATGTTTCTAACATTCTGAATTTGACAACGAAGTTATTGGTTTTCAATAGGTATTGAAAATGTTCCAGATAAAGCTTGGTTTGAGGCTATGCCAAATAAGGGCTCTTACACACTCACGCGATATCGCGGGTGCGACAGGCACCGACAAAGACAATTCCTTTGTCGGTGCATGTCGCGCCCGCGATATCGCGTGTGTTTGTAAGAGTCTTAAATCGTGAGTTACATATAAAACTTGTAAAACACTGCTTACAAAATGATGCAACAGATTTATCGAAAGGCAAGTAGGTATGTAGGTGATAGTTACGACTTGATTGCAGATTAGTGAAGGTCGTTATGGTTCAGTAGAGACCGAAAGATTTTTTTGGAGTTTACTTCTTATGAATCGATTTTCATAGAATGAAATTTTATAAAGAGTGAAAATAATAGAAGTGATAGCTCAAAAGCGTTATGTTTTTCTGCATAACGTACTTGCACTTTCACTTAGTTTTTTTAATTTTTTCTATTTATTTTTCTTTTTATTTTTTCTCGACATGGGTGTCATTTTCATCTTCTTTGGCGTCACTGATAACAAAATTTGGGTCAAAATCAAAATTCAAGATGGCGCTACTGAAAATTTGCTAAATTTTCGTCATGGATGTCAATTTCAAGGTTTTCGAGGGCGCTGACAACGGTAATGAGGTCAAAATCAAAATTCAAGATAGTGCCATCGAATAATTGCAAATTTTTCGTAATGGGTGTTGTTTTCAGGGTTTTTCAGGGCGCTGACAACGATAATGAAATCAAAATGCAAATTCAAGAAAATTTGCTATGATTTCAGTAATACAAGAGATGCGTTTATTTACCCTCTTTGCCTATTGCGTATTCAAAGACAATCGTATTGAAGGAGTAAACTCCACTGCGGTGTTTTTCTTGCTACAGAGTTAAAAGTGCGGGCTTCGCTAACACATTCACGTACTCAAGTACTCAAAGTGTGGCACAGGGTCTGACCTTAATTTGTGTCTACCTTGTACGATTGTGGCTGTCACACAATAGTCTCAGCTCAGCCTACCTACTTAGCCAGCAATTTCGTCCGCCCGTGAATTTTATCCCGTGTGAATTTCGCAAAATCCGGCAAATTGCATAAGTGTTATTACTCAACAAATGAGTTTTTAAATGAAAAAAATGATTCCAAATCTGAATTAGACGACGACTTGCCTTTGTGCTCCTAATAATTGAATGGAATTTCATTTGTATGACTTTGTATTGAATAATTTTCTACATTGTATTTAATAATTCTTGACAATAGATAATATAAAATAATATAAATAGAAATATAATTAGTTTTAAGAGCAGTGGTGATGAAATTATTTACACGAAGTAAATCGTTTGCCTGGGTTTGAACCAACGACCTACAACTCGTAATTCTTTTTCAACTTTATTTTTATTTTTTATTGCCGGGGTAAAATCCTCATGGTAGTCCTCAGCCCTGTGGCGGGGGTCTGACAGACTCTTATTGACTAAAAAACACCCTAGTGTTCCCTTCCCACACTTGCACCGGGGATCTTGCTTCCGCAATCCCCGGCCTCTGTGGGCCACCTCAAGTCTGTGGGGGGGGGCGGTGTTTGACCCCCCCCTCCCCACCACGACGTCTGAAAGGGGCGAACGTGGAACACTACGCGCCGCCACCTCGGGTCCAGTGTGAGGGGCGGCGGACGTCCCCGAGTCCGCCATCCCTGGACCCATTTAGGGGGGCCGGAAGAGGGCATTGTCTGCCCTCTGCCGACGCCCACTGCGCCAGCTGCAGGCCGAGTAGCGGAGGAGATCGCCCGCTCCCTTTCCGCAGCCTCGACTCGACCACGGCTGGCAGCGACAGGTCACTGCCTACTCCTGAGTTGAGGGCACGGCGAGGCTCCTCCCAAGCGACACACTCTGCCAGCGTATGCTGCGCCGGGTCCTCCCGGCAGGGGCCTTTACCACTACGCCAACACTACTCTTAGAAACCCATCTAACAATGAAAAAAAAACTTAAAAAACAATAGTTTAACATCCTGGTTCCCTCTATTAGAGTCCGGTCCACCCCGGCTCATCGGCACAGTGTCGGATGTCTGATGTCCAGTAACGCTATCCTTACTGCAAGTACAGATGTACTAACGTTTTATGATGCGATCTGGATACAAGGGTTTCTATTGGCGTTCATTTGTAAAGAAGTTTGATGTAATGTGACCAGTTTTAACAGATTTTTCAACAAGGAACTGGTCGTTGTCTTTTTTTCTCTTTTTTTGGCTCGTGCCATTTTTGTCTGTGAATAAGCTGTTGTCCAGCAGTGGGACAATAATAGGTTTTTTCTCAATACTAATATTATAAAGAGGTAACATTTATTGTTTGTAAGTTTGTATGTAGGGGGTAATCTCTGGAACTACCCGTTGGATTTCAAAAATTCTTTGCAATGGCCTATCATTTGCATTTGATAGGCCATTTTTTGAGGAAGGTTAAGGTAGGGACTATTTAACATCACGCTACGACCTTTCGGGGCCGAGCCAAAACAACAAGAAAATGGGCAATTTTCACAAAAAATAATGTATGGCAGTAGATGTTGTTTCTTATGAGAGAGCTAGAACAATTGAGGTTTGATGCATCGGAGCTGGTACACTTGCACAAACCCACTTGCGCGAAAAGATGGTTGTTGTGATTTTGTAAAATTTGTAAATTTTCCGTTATGGGCGTCGTTTTCATGGTTTTCGAGGGCACTGACAACGATCAATCAATCAACTCAGCCTATAGCAGTCCACTGCTGGATATAGGCCTCTCCCAGTCTGCGCCGGTCGGTATTAAGGCCAGGCTAGATGGACTAACAACGATAATGGGGTCAAAATCAAAAGGCAAAATGGTGCCAATGAAAATGCAAATTTTTCGTCATGGGTGTCGTTTTCGTGGTTTTCGAGGGTACTGACAACGACAATGGGGTTAAAATCTAGGTTTAAGATGGCGCCACTGAAAATTTGCAAATTTTTCGTCATGGATGTTGTTTTCATGGTTTTTGACGTCTCTGATAACAAAACCGGGGTATAAATTAAATTCAAGATGGTGCCAACAAATATTTGCAAATTTTTCGTCATGTTTTCATGGTTTTCGAAGGCGTTGACGATGATAATGGGGTCAAAATCAAAACGTAAGATGGCGCCAACGAAAAAAAGCTAGTCTTTTCTAAAATCTCTTATCCTATCATGCTAACCTTACTGTATTGTATAGCTTATTAACTTACCATTACTTAACTGAACCATTTGTTCATTAATAACACTAAAAAGCTTAAAATAAAACAAATTATATAAATTAACAAAAAACCCGACTGCAAAAAAATTTACTGACATGATGAAAAGAAAACAAGTATCCTTTAAGTTCCAAAAATAAATAAATGCAGTCGGAGGTAAATTTTAAGGCGTTCGTAACATTTATTTATTTTTGGTACTTAAAGGATACTCGTTTTCTTTTCATCTTGTTTCCATCTTTTCAGTAATTTTTTTGCAGTTGGGTTTTTGTTTTTTTTAATAATTTGTCTCAACTATATTTGTTGGGTTCGGCTTGCAGTCTAACCCGATGCAGCTGAATACCAGTATTTAACAGCCTATCTGACCTCCACAACCCTAAAACTGAAAAACTGTTCGTTGGTAAGCGCATCACTTGAGACCGGCTGGACCGATTTGACTGTTTTTAGGGTTCCGTAGTCAACAAGGAACCCTTATAGTTTCGCCATGCCCGTCTGTCTGTCTGTCTGTCCCCAGCTTAGCTCAGAGACTCTTAGTATTAGAAAGCTGTAAATGTTGCCATGGGTATACATATTAAATACGCCGACAAAGTGATAAGATAACTTCTTGAAAAAAATTTTTGGGTACCTCCCTTGTACGTAAAGTGGGGTACATATACTTTTTTCTCGTCTATCCCATGGTGTGGGATATCCTTGGATAGGCCGTTCAAAAATATTGCGGGTCAGTGAAAACTATTTTTTTATTCAGGGATCCATTTAATATTAAGCTTTAAACTGCTATTTTTTGTTAGACTCAAGTGTCCCCCCTTTTTTTTTTCAAATAACTTCTCCCGCTCTGAGTGGAGCGGAAGGGAGTGTCAGACTTTTACTGACTTAAACCCACCCGTGTTCCTTCATTTGCCTGTGTGCCAGGGCCACGATATCCCTTTCGGACAAACTCGCAACCCTGGCAGGCATTGGCCCTAATGGACCCCGTCAATTCGTGCTGACGTCTCTTTGAGGCGCGCGTCAACCCGGGCCTGGTCCTTATCGGACGGCGAGCTACCCATGACTCACCGTCCGCAGGCCCGCGCCTACGGTGGCCGGAAATCGGCTTGCGACTCCCGATGCCCAGGGCGTCTCCTGCGGCGACTAGGGGCGTGAGGGCGCGAACCCTGCCTCTCCCTCACACGTTACGCCTCCTCCTTCGCGAGCATTACTGCTTCGCAGAAGGAGGTGACGGCCTCCCATGCACTCTCGCTCCGAACCATGGCCTAAACCAGGCCCGGACGCGAGAGATCGCCGCCGCCGATCGCCTCCGTGAGGACACGGCGGTGCTCCGCCCAAGCTGGGCAGACCTCCACCGTATGCTCCACCGTGTCCTCCGGGCGATCCACACAGTATATGTGTATTAGTACAGTTATGTGTGTAGTGTATGTATATTAGTATATTATTTGTTTAGTTTTATTAAGTAAATTGTTTTTGATTTTATGTATTCTATTTTCTCTTCTACTCTTACACACGGTGACTACATCTCTTTATCGACTTTCCTATCGCAGGTATGCTGGAAGAGATTTCTTTAGAAATAAGCATCACCTTTGTATGTAATTTTCTGTTCCTTTCTTCTTGTATGTTTATTATATGTGTGTACATAAATGGTTAAATAAGTAAATAAATAAGTGGTGACACCCGGGCAAGTGTCCCCCCTGCCAGCTAAATGGTTGTTTCTGGATATCTGAAAAAAAAATCATGGCAGTAGTTTAGATAACGAAATTAAAAGGAAAACTATCACAGCTAAGTAGGCGTTACAAGTTAATGAGTAATAGTCGACCAACTTACATTTGCAGTTGGAGAATTGACCGTGACGTATATCGATGTATGGGAAGTACATGTTTTTCAACTACAATGTTAAGTTTGTTTTTGGGATAAATTCAACCCAACTACGGAACCCTTCATTGTGCGTGGTCCGACACGTGTGTGGCCAGTTTTTTAGCCGACTTCCAAAAAGGAGGAGGTTATATGTTCGGCTGTATGTTTGTTTTTTTTTTTTTTTATGTATTTTCACAGATTATTTCGTCCATTGTGGACTTTGAAAATTCTTTTTTTGTATGGAAGGGTATGCTCCCGAAGTCGTCCTATTGCCACCAAATCAGAATCTGATGAGGGGATCCCATGGAAATCGAGGGAAATCCTCAAATTTTATAGGCATACCTATAGCGATTTGAGTATTTTTTATAGTAACTCGTGCATTTGCACTCGAAAAGCACTATTTGGTGAAGTGGAACTGATGATGAAGACCACTAAATAATAAGTATTCCCGGAACTACTTAATAATAAGTATTTCACCGTTGCGATTCGATTAGGTTCCTAACTCCTAGCTTTAATATGGTTGCTAAGCAATTTATGGTCGTCAAAATGCATATGGTGAAGTCACCATCAGTTCTCCTGGTTCTTACCAGAACTCCTCAACAATTAACGCAGGGGCGTTAATCATCGGTCAGTCATCGGGAAAAGCAATATTTTGTAAATGATGATGAGCATTTGACATTAGGCTATTGAAAATTAGATAAATTACAAACTGACCCACTAAAAAGTGAAAAATAAAAAACTTTTTACAAAAAAAAACAACCGACTTCAAAAAAAAAAAACACTACAAACTGAAAAATAACTTTAATTTCGGAAGTCGGTGGCAAAAACTAAAATACAGATCCAAAGACACCGACTTCCGAAATTAAAGTTATTTTTCAGTTTGTAGTGTTTTTTTTTTTGAAGTCGGTTGTTTTTTTTTTGTAAAAAGTTTTTTATTTATTTAAATATAAATAATATAAATTTAAATAAAAATATGTTCGTTTAAGTCCAAATTAGGTTTTCATGGAAAGAAAAATTAGAAAAGTTTCCCGAAAAAAAAAATTTAGGACAAACTGTAATTGGTTTTTTCTATGTGATTTTTGTATGAATTATTGTGACAGGACTTCAGGGGTATTTCGGGCCAGATAGTTCCACAGGCCTAGTTGTTCAAACCAAACAACAAATTTCCAATATCGAAAGGATACCGATAAAAGTGTTATCCCTTAATAAAACGATATTCATGTCAGAGTACCGCATATATTACTAGATACCTGAAGTTTATGGCTCCTAAACTACTTGAACTAACCACAAAAAACTACTAGTATTTATTGCGTTGATAGCCTTTAGCCAAATCCAATATATCTTGTTGATAGATTCATTAATTTGTGATACTGACATATAATTAGGTCCTTGACTGTCCAATAGAAAAAGGGATCGATATATTTTTTTTTCAATTAAGTGATGATGAATAAATAGCCTCTTGAAATCTACGGACATTTTTATAGACGTAGAAAATTCTAACATAAAAAAGAATTTTTTAAATCGGTCCATAATTAACGGAGTAATCGCGTAACAAACATTCAAAAAAAAAAAACATACCTTCGAATTGAGAACCCCCTCCTTTTTGGAAGTCGGTTAAAAATCACGCGTGTTATTTAATATTATGTGGAAAATGTTGCTGGTTATACATATTTTATACTCCCATCTTAGTTTTAAGTTCTGTACCGTAACATTTTAATATGTAACCATTTATTATCCCAAATAAAACAAAATAAAATCACGCCCGTATTCCCCGTCAGGTTAGGCAGAGGTGTACCAATAGTACACCATATTTCGCTAGTTATGTTAGCCCATGAACTTATTGCCATCAACCGGGCACAAATCCAGATTCCGGGCTGCTACTGTGAAATGACACATAGGAAAGCCCAATAACACTGCCTGACCCGGGAGTCAAACCCATGTCCAGCAGTAGCGCTTGCGACCACTAGTCCAAAGTCAAAGTCAAATGTTTTGTTTCAAATAGCCACATAAAAGACACCTTTAAACGTCAATATTTACAAAAAAATAGAATTGTTTCTAGTCACCCTTCCAAAAGGTAGTTTCGTATGGAGAAGAATGGGCAAGAAACTCCACCGGTACTCTTTTAAAATGTTTTACAATATTTTTTATAGATACATTAGTTATATGTGAAGACGATGCACCTAAAATAAAATTGTATAGTAACTTTATTACACAATAAGCAAAAAGAATTAAAAATGAAGCAATGACAGATCAATTAATTATGTGATAGATACATGGTGCTCACATATTTACAAATATTGTAAGAATATACGTTTTCCTAAAAAAAAATATATAATAGGTCAGTGTGTGAGTTAAGATAACCTGGTGTTCAGAAGGGGGAACGTACAAAATATCCACACAATAGGCATAACGGACAGCGCTCTGTGCAGGGCTTGCATGGAGGCTGAAGAAACCGTTGCACACGTGCTCTTTGAATGCATAGGCGTCACCCAGATCAGAACAGAAACCCTCGGGTCACCCAGATCTTTCACGGATATCTTAAGCAAACCAGGAGACCTAATCAGCTTCTGGAGGGAGGTGAGCTGGTTGGAATAAGCAACGACGGCCACCATGGCCCACGCACAATGGTCCACATGAAGGACTAAGTGCGGACACCAAACCCGCTAACATAGAACATAGGGGGAAGGTACCTCATCCTCTATTGACAAGGGAAGAACTTCCATCCGGACGGGCGTTGCCTGGTGGGACTACTGCCCGACGGTTGTTGTCAAGTTTTAATATAGGGTCAAAAAGGAAACTCTGCAGACGTGCTGGGTAACGATATCTGAAGACGATAAAATAAAAATGATTTGACGTTTTTTTTCGAGAGCAGTGGTGGCCCAGTGGCAACGGTCGCGATTTACGAGACTGGGCTGGGCCCACGTGGTGGATTACGGCCCACTCCCTCTCACCGAGAGGACGAAAAAAAGTAGTTAATTTGATGATTTATTTTTTTGGGGTTAACGACCGCTGTTAGTGTATGGGTTGAGAAAATCTGTTTTCTTTTGTTTTTTCCTGTTTAGGTATCGACACCAATCACGTTTGTGAAGTTTAAATTTAAAAAAAAAACTGTATTTATTTCTTATTTTGTTTATTTTTATCTCATTTGATACTGCACCGATTGACGTCATCACGTCAACGCCGGGTGTCGGTGAAAACAAGCGCTAGGGCTCTGTCTCGCATAGAGTCGCAGCATTATGCTGAGCGATGGCCGTTTTGCGTGAATGTGATGCGAATTTTCCCTCAACTTGTTCTTTCGTGTTTGTGTTTTTATTTATTTGCGTTATGTTTACCGCAAACAAACGTATTATCTTTCTTCTTTTCTTAAGAACAGAGGCCTTAGTATGAACGCGCGAGATTTCGAAAAATCGAACGTTTTTTTTTTTTTTAATCGAAAATGCAATATAATCCTTTAGCATTTTGGTTAATGTTTTAGCGTCTAGCATAATAAGTAACGCCCATAGATATGAATTGAGTCTTCAGAGCCGCACGAGTCGATCCATCAGGTTAAGCTACGCTTGCCGGTGCCCATCTTTACATACCGAGGCTCCTCCGTGCCTCGGAAAGCACTTAAGACGTTGGTCCCGGTTGTCATTCGTGGACCATTGACAGTCGTTACGGGTCGTCAGAAGCCCGAAAGTCTGAAAACCCGTCTTACCAAGAGGTATCGTATTACCCAGTTACTGGGTTGTGGGGGTCAGATAGGCAGTCGCTCTATGTAAAATACTGGTATTCAGCTGCACCCGGTTAGACTGGAAGCCGACCCCAACATAATTGGGAATAGACTAGGCAGATTGATTGTTAAGAATTAAGTCTTAAATGAGTAAAAAATGCGAAACGAGTATTTGCTATTTTACATTCATTCGAATTTACGTTTATTGTATTTTATTTTTATTGAAAGGAACAGCAAACAGTTATATTATAAGGACTTACAACTAACTTAACATAAACAATTTTAATAATAATATAACCCACATCGCTGTCCGCAGTAGACGTAAAAGTAAAGAAAAAAGAGTGTAATTGCTAGGAGTTTTAGTAGCAGTACGAGCAGTAATTAGTTGTGTAATGAGCATTAATAAAGTTAAATTTTGATAAAGGTTAATATTAGATATTATATAAATAGGACCAAAATTATATATGAATATGACGTTACGTTGACTCCGGGCGTTTGTGCTAGGCCCAGAGACAAAAGTTTCCCTTCAAGTGTCTAAGATTATCGTAAGTACCTAAAAAAGTAATTAAGAAGCTAAGATTTTCTAAAGTAGATAGTTTAAGAGGCAACGTTTCTACAGTTTCTTATAACTCAGGGCCATTACGTAGTAACCTTTAAATATCCAAGTAATTATGATATAAATAGATAGATTGGTAAAAAACTACTTCGCGAACAGGTGAATATCCCTCTAAATGCTACGGTTCGACTAAACTATCGATGAAATTGATTCTCTTCGAAAATTCGTATCATTTCATCGTCTATCAAGCTAATTATGACTTTAACTTTACCATCTAAAGTTGAAATTTCAGTGTCTGTACTGAAATTTTCAGAACATAATTGCCAATGTGTTTTCGACTCTATTTTGTTAATTACAGAATTTAAAATTGTACAACAGCAAGAATATTTCGGAGCCAATTTCCCTTTAATGCACAGTAATTAGATTTATTTCATGCTGTTTAAGATTACGGTTTTGATATTATATTGCCTATTACAGTTAAAGGCTATATTGATTTTGAAAAGTAGGGCACTTCACAAAAGTTTTGCAAGTCGACTGCTTTATGAATACAATGAAAGAAACTGAAATTGAAAATTGTACAAATTGAGAACCTATTATTTACATTTGACAATAGAGATCCATATTGTTAGTAATACCTTATAGCTAGTGTTAGCAAGTAAGTAATACTTGGCCGGTACAGCGGGAGAATCTACGTGCCAACATGTTACCTCGGACCGCCAATGCCCTACGCTCCCTCTCAATATCTACATTATCTTTAAGGTTGTCGGTAAGTAGGTATGTATCCCAGATATTTAAATGTATTCACTCTTTTTTATGTTCAAGCCATTTAGGGTAAGATTAGGTGCATAGTCTGTGCATTTGATTGAGTCTAACAATAATCAGCCTATAATGTGCCCACTGCTGGGACACAGGCCTCCTCTCGATGAGAGGGAGCGTGCCGTAATCCACCCCGCGGGCCCAGTGCGGGTTGGTAGATGTCTTCGAATTTTTGGTTCTAGGACATGCCGGTTTCCTCACGATGTTTTCCTTAACCGTTTTTTTGAGCAGTGGTGATGAAATAATTTACATAAAGTAAAGCGCCTGTCTGGGTTCGAACCTACGACCTACATCTCGTAAGTCGCGGCCGTTACCTAAGCCACCACTGCTGAGTCTAACAATGCAGCAGGGCTATTTCACATTCGAAAATAATTCAATTTATGTAGACTTACTATCACGTCTACGTTCCCTGTCTTGTCTCAAGCTTAGCTGTAAGGTTTTAGGAATAGATACTACATAATATAAACATCAAATTCGTTACAATTTGGTAACCATGTTGGGGTAGGCTTCCCGTCTAAGGGCAGACATGCCCTCTTCCGGCCCCCCTAAATGGGTCCAGGGACGGCGGACTCCGGGGCGTCCGGGCCGCCCCCTATCACACTGGACCCGAGGTGGCGGCGCGTAGTGTTCCACGCGCGCCCTAGTATTAGCTTAGTATAGCTATTCCATCAGTGTGCGCCACTGTACGACACTGTACTGCACAGTGTACGACACAAATGTTTATTTCGGTGGACTCACTCAAGTAAACATTTACAAATCTGTACGCTTACAAAAATTACGCACAGCTTTGCTGGTGGAAACCGATCTGCAGGTCAAGTGTACAGTTGGAGTTCTGTACAAAATGTTTGTGAACTAAATTGAATGTGCTGAGCACAATTTTGGTGGTATCGCGCCTTTAGGATCGTATTAGGTGGTGTTCTGTAGTGTCTGCCTACCCCCATGGGAAGACGGCGTGAGTTTATGTAACAATGTCAGTTTACAACATAAATTCCTTTTACACAACACTTGAAGAGTACGACGACTTCTTACTACGTCACGCTGTTTTATTTACGGTCGCAATGCAATTATGGCTAGTAATCAATAATGAAATTTAACAAAGATCAAAGATCAATGGAAGAACTTGCTACATCTATTCTAGCTATACCTAATAACAACAAGAATTTATTAACTGAACCTTTAACCGCAGCTTTTTCGTAAAAAAGTTTTGAAAGTTGACTGTCTCATTGGCTCTAGTGGTCGCAAGCGGCTACTGCTGTGCATGAGGTCCGGGTTCCATTCCCAGGTCGGGCAAAGTGTTATTGGGTTTAACCATCAGGAATTTCTCAGTAGCAGCCCAGAGTATTTGTGCCCGGTTGATGGCAATAGACTCACCCCGTATTACATGGGACTTAAACATAACTGGCGAATGTTGGGTGATACCCGTAGCTAGGTACACCGATGTCTAATTCTCGAAGAAACAGGCGTGATATTATGTTGTGTCAAGTTTAGAAATATTGGAGGAATTAGTATAAAATGGCTGGTTTTATTTTTTATCTATCTACACAAACTAAATAACAATAATGGCATGATGTGGTTGAAAATATAAGCCACTCAGCTAAGTGCACATATGTACACGTAGGTACGACACGTTGTTGTACCCTGTGGTGCTAGGACGTAAAGGTTCCGTGTGGTGCCGAACGTAAAGAATAGCACCATCCTATTTCTTCCCGTGGGTGTCGTAAAAGGCGACTAAGGGACTTACTAGAGAATGGGCAGCAGCGTTCTCTATTAATTTTAACACCATATTACGATCCCTTTGGGGGAGGCCTATGTCCAGCAGTGGACGTCTTTCGGCTGAAATGATGATGAATGATGACGGCACGTCGTTTAAGGCAGCCACCGACGCATCGACGGCAGCAGTTGCCTATGTCGACGGAAGCCGTCAACGCGTCTACGGCAGTCGTCGACGCGTCTACGGCTGACGCGGACTAGTGTCGACGGCTGCAGTTGCCTCTGCCGTTGGCAACGTGCCGCACGTCTATATGAGCACTAAGTAGCTCGTAGAGGTTTCTCTGAGTTTATTCACCCCTTGCATAAATCGAATTCAAAATGAGGCAGTCATGGCGACTGTCGACAGTAGTGAAAACTTAAAACTATGATATAACGGTGGCTTTTTTATTTTTTAAATTAATTGTAGTATCAAAAGTAAAAATTTAATAAATTGAAAATTAAAATTATTAACATTAGTCTGGTTTTCACATCTATTGGCATTGCGAGTAACCTCAATCGCAATACGTCATACTCATAGCTACAGATGTACTGTTAAGGTGAATCCGCAGCCGTAACCTGCGAAATTCAAATTTTCTTACTTTATTTGCAATTTGCAGGACAATGCCAGTGTTGAGACCAGCCTTCTCAACATCGCCGCGCGGCAGTGAACGAGGGGTGCGGGGGCAGCGGCAAGTAAGACGGCCGCACGGCACGACGCGGGCCCGCGACACACAAGTCAGCTGTAGCACGCCTTCGCGCACGGCTGCGCTTACGCGTTTATATTAACGTCCTTATACATAATCTTGTTTTCCGTTCTAACCGACACAGTTGTATTTTCGTATTTCCCTTTATTTTATTATTATACATGTTATACAGTCCACTCCTTTCCTTTTGCTCCACTACGACCTATCGTCGCGACAGTCAGGTTGTACGAGTATCTTGATCAAAATATACAACGTGGCGATTAGGTTATCACATTAATTCAAACCACGTATTCTACATTACGTATTTTAAGCATACATAAATAAAATAATTAATAAAAGTTAACATTCTACCCGTGAGACCTTTTTTTCCCTTTTAGTATTTAACAACATCATGTATTATAACGCCCCGCGCGTGAGCGCAAGTACCTACCCTCCGCTAGTCTCACTGTCGTTTGGCGTGTGCGCCGTAGTATCAAGGGTGGATTATTTATTGCCAATTTTTACGCTATTTAGTTTGTTAGAAAAATTCAGTTTTCTATTTTTAGGTCTATTTTTATTTTTATTATTTTAACAGACTGATAACAACTTGTAATAACCGCTGTACTATTTAATGTGATAACCTAATCGCCACGTTGTATGATTCGCGACTATAACAGATTATTTATAGAATTATTATAATAAAAATTAATCATAATCATAAATCTTTATATATCTCTACATCACATTACAGGCACTGGCTGATAAAATGTACAATCTTAAATAGAAAAAGGTATCTGAGAATCATAAATAGATATCTCTTAGAATTTATTATAAATATTCATAAAATATTTTTATATAAAATTTTATAAATAATAATTTGGTTATAATTTTAAAAATATAATGATAAAATTTTTAATTATAATAGT
Source organism: Tiliacea citrago (assembly GCA_963921375.1). Classification (NCBI taxonomy): domain Eukaryota; kingdom Metazoa; phylum Arthropoda; class Insecta; order Lepidoptera; family Noctuidae; genus Tiliacea; species Tiliacea citrago. The sequence continues at coordinate 25,728,477 of OY992783.1, forward strand.
TTTTTTAAGATTTGTTCCCCAAAGTCATGATTTTATGAAAATGTAATTCAATGGAACAAATCAAAAAATAATCTATATTAAAATATTACTAAAATAATAAGAATAAAAACCTATTTATACCAAGTGACATGATTGCCATTACAACTGGATGATCAATGGATGATCCTTCAAACACGAATACACAATCCTTCCTAAAGGCTTCTTCTCTTGTATACTGCGCCACTCTTGATATCGTCTTCTGATGTAACCAATGTAACCTACAGATGTTTTCATTTATGTGAGAATGCTGGTATCCATTACACAAGTTAAATCTTTCTTTGGATACCAGAGTTCATACAAAGTCTGCATATAACACTAAAGGTTATAATTGTAATATACTGTTATTGTATACGCATGGTGTTGTTTGTAAGTGTTTGATTGTTCAACCATTATTTGATCAATAAATAAATCTCTACAACTGCAAATAAACTGAATTAATATCCTGTCCACAAAAGAAACAATTTATTATAACAGAAATATTTGGAATTAAAATTGTAGGTATTTAATGTTAAATAATTAAAAGACTATGCCAAAGAAGTATGTAAAAAAATAAAATAAACATCGTAATTTGGGAGAAGTTAGACATTTACATAGTTATGCCGTTAATGAGGTAACAGGGAAGCCACATGTGCAGAAAGAATTATTGCTAAACTTCTTTGTCTTCAACGTAGTCTTTAATCTTATAAATAATTTGCTTTTTGATACGGACACGTTTGATGTGGGTTTTGAATTATCCATCGCTAAGTTCTATAACCGACTTTGGCAACTTGTTATAGAAGCGGATACTGTTTATAAGAAATGACTTGCTTGTTTTAGTTAATCTAAATTTGGGTATCACAATTTCATGTTTACTACGTGTATTTATATTATGGAATCGCTTCTTATTTTGAAAAGACCCAAGTTTTTGCGAACTTAAAAAAATATTTCTGTTATGTAAAGGCAGAGTTAGTACATCAAGTTATTTGAATTCGTCAGCACTATACCTACGCCACTCTATGCATTCCTTTGGAGAATTCAGGCGTGATGTTATTAAAACTAATCTAAAATATCTCCTTTTAAAATCTAAAAGAAAAACGTTCAAGCTTACTATCAATCCACCTTAATCTACGAAGCTTTAATAACCGGAAATAACGAAATAATTATTAATTATTTACGCAAGAACCCGCCAAGGTAGCTAATAATTAAGGTCCCAGATATTGGCGATATTCCCTTGGCTAGTTAATTAAAAACTCCAAGTTGAAAATAGACTTCGCAAAATAAAACCTATTTGCATAAAGCCTGTTTAGTTTTTTTTCTATTGAAAATTAATTTAATTTTAAAGTATGGACGGTTTTATAGATTCTAAAATGGGACTTTTTTTTCTATATTCACGGCTGTTTAAATGTTGTGTGTGTGTGTTGGAATATTTTATTGGTAGTTTCATGAAGGTTTGGTTTTAGACCGGTTTGTGTTATTTTCTAGTTTCGACCTGTTTCCACTCGCTTTCTGTGGGAGTGATTTCGTGAAAAGGGACGGAAGTGTGTAACAGGAAGTGACAGCTTGAGCATGGAATAAGTAAGTACTTTTAATAGCATGGAATTAGTAAGTACTTTAAGGATTATAAGTAGCGGGGTTAATTCAAAATATAAGAATAAAAGATTAAAAATAAGCCCTGGCAGTTAAGAGATGACCAGTCTCAACTGACGGCGCCCGTTCATGAACATGACGCGTGGATCAGCACCATCCAGCTCAACCATTTTGTAGGGAACCGAATGATCCAACACACGCGCCACCATCAGCGAGATATTTAAGTGAGCATGACGTACTCTCCACCGACATGCGGTCGACTTTACTTTAAATTCCCCAAACTAAAACTAGATTTGCATGCAGGCAATTTAATAAGCGCTCTGCTCAACTTTACAATAAAATTAATGGGCATGTGTATGTATATAATAAAAACTATCGAGATTGCAAAAAAAATATAGTAGACTGGATACAACCACTTACCTATGAGGAAACCGAGGAACTTCTGGAACATGTTGTATAGCCGAAACAAATCACGTATAATTTACCATAACCTGAGAAACTACATCCCACACACCACGTACATCACACTACACCACACACCTCTTCACACACACTACACTACACCATATACCTCATCACACGAAAACACCTGCCTCACTACAATCCACACCACACCACACCACACCATACACTATACACACCACACCATACACTATACACACCACACCACAAAATATATACCCACGTCGTTTTATTAATAATAGGTGTACCCCTAATGTCACTGTACATTATTTTTTATTTTCTATTTTGTAACTCATAGTAAGTATAAGTATACGGCAATGTTCTGGAAGCGCGGAGTCTCCTAATACAGACACTGTTTTGCTTAAAAGAAGGCTCCAAACACGTAAATGTATTTATTTATTTATAACAATCTTACATACACTATCATTACAGATCTATGATCCAATGCAAAATCTACACCTTATACCTAGTTAAAAAATATCTTAATCTAAATGACTTATTACATATAGTGTAACTTTTGCGAATTCACTCAAGTTGCACCACAATACATCAACCCTCCCGTGAACCTCATTCACCACACGTATGGCTCTAGTGAGAGGAGTTCTCGCCAGTAGGTTGGTCCTGGCCGCAGGCACAGCGAATAAAGTATTTTGTATTTGTATTTTTTTTTGTATGTTACTTATAATTTAAAAGCAGATCCGATTTGTGATGATGAAAATTGAAGTGTTTTCGAACTTTTTGTCTTTAGGTCTATAGACTTTTTAAGTGGTCGTAAATTCAAATTTGGAACAATTATGACACTAACATGATGACCATTAAGACTGCTTTAAAACTGCTTAATAATATCAAGGTTTTCTTTGACCCGTCATTAGTTTGATGTTTTAGGCCTTCTAGGTAGCTCGATTTAGGAGTCCGGGAGACCTACTTAAACAACAATATAATCTTTGCATCTGCCTGTCACTTGGATCAAGACATCTTTAAATTCAATTTTACTACTCTATTGTGTTTCGTTGCAAACACCTAGGTTTTTTCTAGACACTTTTTTGTGATTGCAAGAAATTCGCAACGGTGAATAAAAGCAGTGATTGCAGACAGTGGAAATTAAACAGGGACGAATATTCGAGAAATACAGCAAATATGAAAAAACCTAAAACAAAAAAAAAATATTTCTGAGTTACAAGTAAGTAGGTATCAAAAATTCAATTGATAATTTTCCCAAATCTGTGTCTAGGCAAATACATTCTTACATATATGCCGCAGTGTTTAGAAAAATAAATACGCCCCCGTTTGATCACTTCTTCACCTGAAGGTAAGAAAGAAAGAAAGAAAATACGTTTTTAGAGGTAAGCATGACGTAAAGAAAGAACACAAATATATTATGCATATGCAACACGTCCACGCAAAACGGCCACCGCTCAGCATAATGCTGCGACCCTATGCGAGACTGAGCCCCAGCGCAGACAGCCGGCGTTGACGTGATGACGTCGACTAATGTAATACAGTGAGATTATAAATAACAAATATATACAAACTACTCAGTTAATTCTACATGTCGTAAGCGATGATGCGGCCGATAATGGTACATGCCTTGAAGTTACCTATTTAAATGAGACTTGAATACTCCCAGGCATTCCCAGGACATAGGTATCAGGAAACACACAACCCGACTGGCAGTAGCATTCCCTACGCTGCCTACGAACAATAATGAAATGAAATGAAATTGTTTTTTCAAACATCTATTCGAAAAGAGCCGAAGGGTTCCTCGATAAGTGCGAGCAAAATGGGTCATTCCGGCGCACTTATTATCGGTGACGAAATGACTTTTGAATTTGGAACACTATCTAATTAAAAAGTTTGAACGCAATTCGCTTCGATAAAGTCCTGGTCGGTAATAAAAAATAGCGCGCCTGCCGACGCGGCATTGGTTAAACAAATAACAAAAAAAAATACGCCGTAACTTCATATTTGTTTTTTATTAAGTACCTTTTAGCAAAATATTACAGACAATTTAAATTTGATTCACACAAATTGAAAAAAAGATGAGTTCTAGCAGTGAAAGTGAAATATTAACACCAGAAAGTGTACAATTAAACTAGGTACCAAACAAATCGAGAGAAATATAAATATTTGTCACTCCTAACAAAAACGACGTAAAAGTACACATATACAGGGTGACACTTAATCTAAGCATGGAAATAGCCTGGTACAAAATAAATGATCTAAAGAAAAGCATCTCTTATTTATTTTTCTTATAGAGGGACGAAAAGCAGAGTGTGCCACACGGTACCAAAATTATTTAACCTCGAGCGTCGTACTTTGAATCCCTTGCTAAGCTCGGGATTCTACTGTAGAATCCTTCGCTTCGCTCTGGATTCAAACAATCGCTCTCACCCTCAATACATTATTTTGGTCCCTTAAGACAAAATCTACTATTGTCTTACATAATTCCTATTTATAGAAAAAAAATTTCATTACATTTAATTCAAAGTGATTCCGATATCCTTATCGGAATCACTTTTACAAGTTATATTGAATAAATAAGCAAGATGGAGTCGACATTTCCTATCTGACTACCTCTGAGAAGAAATGGCGAAACAAACTTTGGGAAATAACTCACTGAAACAACTGAATACATGGCCTTTAGTTCCCTAAATGATTCGTGATTTGGGTGGAATATCCACCGTATAGCGGAGGCTGCTTTCGTATCGTGGGCGCGTATAGCAACAGAAACCTCAAATGCGCAAACATATAGTCCCAAAACAACTAGCCAAACAAATATTTGTATGCAGTAACTTATATCAGCTCATAAAGTAATTAACCGTCTAATTATTTATGTAACTCTTTAATTATATTCAACCGTTGATGATAATGATGCAGACTTGAATATGTGTAGGTATCTATACCTTTTTTTTTTTTTTTTTTTTTTTTTTTTTTTTTTTTTTTTTTTTTGGGTGGGAAATCATCAAATAACTTCTCCCGCTCTGGGCGGAGCGGGAGGGCGTGTCAGACTTTTACTGACTAAAACCCACCCGTGTTCCTTCCGTTGCCTGTGTGCCAGGGCCACGATATCCCTTTCGGACAAACTCGCAACCCCGGCAGGCATTGGTCCTGACGGACCCCGTCAGTTTGTGCTGACATCTCTTTGAGGCGCGCGTGGAACACAACGCGCCGTCGACCCGGGCCTGGTCCTTATCGGACGGCGAGCTACCCATCGCTCACCGTCCGCAGGCCCGCGCCTACGGTGGCCGGAAATCGGCTTGCGACTCCCGACGCCCGGGGCGTCTCCTGCGGCGACTAGGGGCATGAGGGCGCGAACCTTGTCTCACCCTCACGCGTTCCGCCTCCTCCTTCGCTAGCATAACTGCTTCGCAGAAGGAGGTGACGGCCTCCCATGCACTCTCGCTCCGAACCATGGCCTGAACCAGGCCCGGACGCGAGAGATCGCCGCCGCCGATCGCCTCCGTGAGGACACGGCGGTGCTCCGCCCAAGCTGGGCAGACCTCCACCGTATGCTCCACCGTGTCCTCCGGGCGATCCACACAGTGGTGACACCCGGGCGTTTCCTCCCGCTTAATCCTAAACAGGAACCTCCCGAAACATCCATGTCCGGTGAGGACCTGCGTCAGGCGGAAGGTGAGGACGCCGTGGCGCCTCTCCAGCCACTCCTCAAAGAGGGGACTTATCGCCACAATTGTGGCGTGCCCAGCGCTGGGTTGCGACAATCGCACTCTCCATGTCGCCATGAGATCCCTCCGGAGCTCCGTCCGCTGTGCCGCAATTTCTTGCGGCAGCGGAGTTATGCCCCGGAGTTTCGCCTCTTCGCGCCACACCCAAATGTGCGCGAGGACTTTCGCCTCCAGATCCCATGGCGGCAATCCGGCAAGGAGGCTCGCCGCCTCACGGGAGACCGTGCGGTATCCCCGTACCATCCTGATGGCCATGACCCTTTGGGACGCGTTCAACCGCTGCGCTGGTCGCAGCCTCAGAGAACGCGCCCACACCGGTGCCCCGTAAAGGGCCATGGACCGCACGATCCCCGCGTAGAGCCTCCGGCAGGAGGCGTTTGGACCCCCTAGATTGGGCAGGAGCCGCTTCAAAGCAGCCCCGGCCCGCTCCAGTCTGGGAGCCAAACGTCGAAAATGCTCCACGAAGTTCCACCGGCTATCGAGGACGAGTCCCAGGTACTTCATGGTCGACTCGACGCCGATGTGAACCCCTCCCGCCGTTATCTGGGAACCCGACAGTGGCGCGTTCCGAGGATCATAAAAACACATGGCCTCGGACTTGTGCAATGCCACCTCGAGTCCCAATTGCCGGATCCTATCGACGATTGTCGCAACCCCACGTGCCGCCAGTTCGGCCGCCGCCTGATGCGAACTCCCTTGTGCCAGGACTAGCGTGTCGTCAGCGTAGCAGACTACGCTGACGCCACTAGGGAGGTCGGCGCGCAGCACCCAGTCGTACCCGATGTCCCACAGATGCGGCCCCAGGACCGATCCCTGTGGGACACCGCACGACATCTCTCGCCGGTTCCACTCTCCGTGGTGACCGGGGTAGATGACGGCCCTGTCCGTCAAATAGGCCTCGACCACACGACAGAGGTAGGTCGGCATCCGGTGATACCGAAGTGCCTCCCTAATGCAACTCCAGGGCAGGGTATTGAAGGCATTGGCGATGTCAAGAGACACCGCCAAGACGACCCCACCCCGGGCAACAGCATCCCCCGTCGTGAGGGCTCGAACGCGCATGATGGCATCCACCGTAGAGCGCCCCTTACGGAAACCAAACTGGCTCTCCGCCAAATCCGGCCCCACCCGCACCAGCCGCCCGACAAGGCGGTCTGCAATTACTCTTTCAAAGAGCTTGCCCACCTCGTCGAGCAGCACGATGGGCCGGTAAGCGGACGGAGAGTCCGCCGGGCGCCCTGGTTTCTTTATGAGGACCAGTTTCCCCGTCTTCCAACGAAGTGGAAACTGGCCCTTCTCCAAGCATGCGCTTAGGAGCCCCCTTAGTCGAGGCCCGAGAGCCTCTAAAGCCAGAACCCAGGCTTTTCCAGGCAAGCCATCGGGTCCTGGGGCGGTATTCTTGGCATTCAGCCTACGTACCGCCACTCAGATCTATCTCGGTCACCTCTGGAGCATCGTCGTCGTCGGTGTGGTCCGCATCTGGCACCGCAGGAGGCGGAGCCATGGGCGGGGGAGTATGTTCCCCTCGCGAAGGGAACAGAGCGCTCACCACGTCCTCCACGAGCTGGGGCCGGAGACTCTGCGTCAGCGGGGGAGCCCATGGGCGGAGTTTATCTCGCACCCATTTGTAGGGGCGTCCCCACGGGTCTCTGTTGAGAGTCTCCAGCGTCTCCTCGCGGGCCAGTCTTCTGGCCCGCTGGATCTCTGCTCGGAGGGCAGTCTTCGCTGCTCTGTACCCCTCGTATAGCTCCGCCTGAATGGCTTCCGTATCCGGAGGGCGGACACGGAGCCTGCGGTGCCTGGAGTACCGGTGGCGCGCAGCAACGCACGCCTCGCGTAAAGCGGTCAGCTCACGCGACCACCAGTACACCTGGCGCCGGGCACGTCCGGGCTGGACCCGGGGCATTGCCACGTCACATATTTCGGACATGGCCTCCCGGAACCACTCCGCCTCGTCATTGATGTCGGCAGGCCTGTCCGGTGATGACACCCAGGCCTGCACGATCGTGGCTTCCAGGAGAAGCTCCCGGTCCAGCTGCTTCAGCGCCCACCGCGGACCACTCGGGGTCTGTCGGACCGGCGCGCCCGAGGTCTGGGCGGAGACGTCAAACCGGATGTACCGGTGATCGGAATAGGTCTCCACCCCCTCCATGACGCGCCAGTCGATGACACGCGGTGACAGAGCGGGGCTGGCGAACGAGATGTCCACCACTGATTCACCCCGCATCCGCACACACGTGGGGACAGAACCCCGGTTTAGGACGACCAGGCCTGTCTCCAGAGCCCAGTCCTCCACCATCCTGCCCCGTGTGTCTGTATACCGGGAACCCCAAGCCACGTTCTTGGCATTGAAGTCCCCGAGGACGATCACTGGGAGGGGATGGTACCCGACGACGACGATTCTTAACTCCCCAAGGGAGTTGTGGAACTCGGCGAGAGTTCGGTTCGGGGAGAAGTATACTCCCACCACGACAATCTCCCCGAACCGTGCTGCCACGCAACCCCCTCCCCTCTTGACGGCCTCAAGGGACGGGGTACCGGCGGCGGCCGATGAAATAATGGTCACTGAGCCGCTCAGGTCCTCCACCCAGTCGTCCCTGGGCGGGACAAAGTACGGCTCAGCGACCACGGCGATGTTAATCGTCCACTGCGCCATGCTCTGGAGCAAGAGATCCTGAGCGGCGGCGCAGTGGTTGATGTTCGCCTGGAGGAGACGTAATGGGGCCATTTACTGGCACTCCATTTCAGCCCCCTCCTGGGCCCCCTGTGAAGGCCCTGCCGCGGTGGTAGCGGCGGCAGCGACGACGGTGGTGGCGGCAACGGCGGCGGCGATAGTGGCGGCTGCGGCGGTGACGGCGGTGGCGGAGGGCTTGCCTCTGCCCCTGGGTTTGGGGGGGGGAGCGCAGGCCTTGCCCCCAGCCCGGTGATCGGCCGGCTTGCCAGCCGCCGCACAAGCAAAACAGTGCGGCGTGGCATTACAAGAACCGGCCTTGTGACCGGGCTGACCACAGCGGAAACAGTGATCGCTGCGGTCCACCTCCGAGGTGCAACATGCTCCCACGTGGTTACCCACCCGGCAGCGGAAGCACCTCAGAGGTCTGGGTTCCAGCAGTTTAACCTGCGCGGATACCCAGCCCACCCGGAGCCTTCGGCCCTCCCCGGCTATCTTTTGGGCCGCCGACACGGGGCAGCTCACCGTAACGGTTTGCATACCCGTGTTATCAGGACGGATGGTGCCCGCCCTCACCTGCTCGGCAGAGCACCCTCCAGTCCTAGCCACGGCGGCCACAACTTCTTCCGCCGTCACGCAGTCATCCAGGCCCAAAATGCGCATGTCAGCGCACTTAGTAGGCCTGGACACCCGGGCCTCTTCCGCGTTTAAGGACGCCCTGAGCCTTTCGGCAAGGGCGTCAGCGGTAGGGCCGCTGGCCGCCCCGGGGATCTCCAGCATCCGGGCCCCCGTCGCAGTGACCTTCATTCGGAAGCCATCGGCGACGCCGATCTCCTCCAGGTTCACTGCCGCCCACGCCTTAGCGAGCACCTCACGGTAGGTCACGCCCTTCTTCTCCGCTTCCGGCTGTAGTGTGATCACTACAGCTGCGGACTTTGGGGCGCGGAGCCTAGCCGCGGCGCTTCGCTTCTTGCGCCGTTGCCGCCTCTCCTTTTTATTGGCCGCCCTTTTGGCCTTAGCCGCCTTCTTTTTCTCCCCGGCTACTTGCCATTCGGCGTCGGCCGGAGAGGAATTAGAAGGCTGGGGGGGGGGCGACCGTCCTGCCGCAGTGGCTGGGGCCCTTGCCTTCTGAGTCACCGCCACCTGTGCAGCCGTCCCGTCCTTCTTGGGCTTAGGCTGCGCCAATCTGGCCGATTTGGCCAGAGGCGTGGGCTTGGCTGCAGGCTTGGCCGCAGGCTTGGCCGCAGGCTTGGCCGCAGGCTTGGCCGCGGCAGCCACGGTGGCCGCAAAGGTGGCCGGTCTGCTCGCCGCTAGCGGGGGGCGCAAGACAATGCCCTCAAGTACGGAGAACCGGCTGTTGAAGGCAGCCAGCTCTTGCCGCACCAGGGACAAAACCCGGTCCTCCGCCGGCAAGGGCACACCCTGCCCTTGCTGCACCGCTCCATGCGGCACCTCCGGAGGGCCAGCTTTTCGAAGCCGGGCCAGGTCCGCTCGGAGCTCCTCGTTCTCCTTTCGGAGAAGCTCCATAGCGGCTGTCAGGCGGCCGACCTCCGCCCGCATCTCGGACATTTCGTCCGACGTAAGCCCGGCCTGAAGGGCCCTCGCTGCCGCCATAATGGAGGCCGTAGCAGCGGGTACGACCTTGTCTTTGGAGGCTTGTATCCTCTTCAAGGCCACACCCCTGATCGCTGCTACCACGACCTGCTCAAAACTGCTGGCGACTCGCTCCGCCTTGGAGCCGCCAGCGGCGTCCGGCTCACCACCTGAGGTGTCAGAGGGCCCCTCCATTGGCAGCCTCTCGGCTCCCTGGGCCGGCTCGGCTGGGCTAGCTCGCCTGGGCTCGCTGGCTCGCTGGCCGGCATCCTGGGTGGTGAGCCCTCTGCCCCCACCCCGTCCTTGGACCCCGCCCCGCCGGCCAATTTTCCTCCGGCCCGAGTTCAGCCCCCCATCAGAGGACGACCCCTGGCCGTCCCCTGGCTTGGAGCGCTTCTTTTTGAGGAACTTTGCAGCCCCCACCTCCACGAGCTCCGGGCTCTTAAAAGAGCCCTTCGCGCCAGATGCATCGTCGGACTCCGACCCTGCATCACTCCCTTCCTCTACGGCAACCGGAGTAGCCGGGCGCACAAATTGTGCTCGCGCCTTTGGCACTCTTTGTGCGTTTTGTTTCGGTGCCGAGGACGTACTGGGAATAGAACCCAGCGACTCCTCAACACCGGTAGGTGAGCCACCCTGGCTCAATGCGTCCCCGAAGGACGGGTAAAAATCCGAATTGGATATTGGGCGTTCATTGTCCCCCCCAGAATACGAGGGACTGACCGAGCTCTGCTCGGTGAGGGATTCTCCTACTGCGGAGCAGCAGGTACCCTCCTGGGGTAGTTTGTTTTTATGACTCGCTTCCATATTTTTGCTGAACACAGCTTTGCCTTTTTTATGGGGTGGGGTCCCCAGACCACTCCTTCACCTCAGTCATGTCTGATGAGCAGACACGTACTAGAGGTGAACCACTCTTCCCACTCTCCAACGATGAGGAGAGAAACGCGCGCCGTCCAGAACACCAACAACTGTTGAAGTCCTCAGACGGCGCGCCCCTCGCGGAAGTCAGATGACATTGACTCCGCCCCATGTCTCTCTTAGTCAGGTCTCTCACTTGAGGCCTTCCGGCATGAGTGGCTCTACCGGCAAAGCCCCCAAGATCATTGAGACACGCAAGCCCCACCACGACGACAACGTGGAGACACACTCGGTGGGGAGGTATCTATACCTGATTTGGGCTTCATGCAAACTGCTAACATCACGTCTCTTTCCCTTCGAAGAGGCAGGCAGCTAGGTACACTCACGTTTCACAATAATCGCCTACCTATATTTATTTATTAAAACTTTATACATAAGTAAAGTACTGTACTAGGGGACTTAATATCGGAGTAATTTTCTATCAGCCTGTATGGGATTTATACCTGTGCGTTACGATTGCTCCGCCAAGTTGTCGGAATTTGTAAAAATCGAAGGAGACAAACCAAAATTTTGTCATAACTAGCGTAATGTTCGTATATATGCTTCATATCGCAAAATTCAGTGAGATGGACATCTAGTTTCTGAATTGAGAATTTAAAGTTGAAAACTTGTCAAACTTCAAAACTTGTCTGACGTAAGGTGAAAGCCAACGAAATTCACTTTGCAAAAAAACGCAAGAATTTTTGAATTTCGCAAGCTACATTGAAGGGAGCACCTTAAGTAATGCTAAAGTAGAATTTGACAAATTCTCAACATCAAATTCCAGAAACCGTGTGACACTTCCGTTACAATACAAATGAAACAGATATCTATATAATCGGAACAGAATTGCAACCAGAAGCGTACGCCACCGTAATTTGAACCACAAAAACTTACACATAGTGAGAATTCCCGCGGAAATCGATTAACAAACAAGACGAACCGAATTATTACGCTATGTACACACACAATTTGGTTCAGCAGACGACAAGATCAGCGACCTCAGTTTTTGCTGATGAAGCAAGAGCCCGTTACAGGAGGTGATGGTCGGCACACGAGTTTCGTCAGGTAGCCTTGAACGGGTAGACGGGCGGGCGAAACGCGGCGGGTGAAACGCTGAAATAAACCATGCTCTATTAAAAAAAAATGGTGTTACCAGTTGTAAAATATAGGTGTTACCAGTTGTAAAATATAGGTGTTACCAATTGTAAAAGTAGGTGCCTGTCCTGTTTAGGGCATGCAAATTAATTTTACATTAATACCTAATAGGTACCTGCTTATTTTACGAAGTTAAATAGAATATACAGGCAAAATACCCTACTAACACCCAAAATACTTCACAAAACATAGGAAACTTAAAATATTTATTTTTCTTTATGTTGCAGAAATTCTTGTAAACTATAAAAACAATTCTCTATTTAACCATCTAAGCAATTTAATTTTAAAATATTTAAATGGGAGAATAAATAATAATAATAATGGGATCTTCGGTAATTTATTAAAAATTGTAATGGACGTATAAAATACATTATTTTTACATAAAATATAGTTGTATTACAAAAAGGAACAAACAATTTTGTTGCATCTGTTGGTCTCTGTTTGGTGTAGTTGTCACCTTTGAATCTAAAGAATTCACTATGTTTCCTGAAAACCGATACCTCAAACAAATATATGCCGCCGGTCAAGGTCAATAGTTTCAGTTTTTTTAATAAAGCCCTACAAGAATTTAAGTTGACCGACAGAAATGTAAACAAATGGATCTGAGAACGTACTTCTGGGTGCCAATTCGTAGTGCTGCTTACAAATTAAGTACTTCGATTTCATTATTTGAAAACTTACAGAACATACTAATTTTAAAATTATCTGAAAGATATTTTTTATTTGAAAATTAAGGTTAACTATTTATTATAACTTCAGATGAGAAGTTATTTTTTGGATCATTTAAACTACTGGGCTCCGGACACGAGGCCTGTTCGCCAGTTCTATTAGTCCCGAAGAATTCACGCTGATTACTCACTGAACTTTATTCGATGTATTCCTTCCTATACGAAGCCAGTGAAAGGCCAGACTGCCTTTTTGGCCTCACACAGGTCTTTTAGCGTTCCGTACCTCAAAAGGAAAAAACGGAACCCCTATAGGATCACTAGTATGTCTGTCTGTCTGTCTGTCGGTACGTTTGTCACAGCCAATTTGCTCCGAATCTGCTGGACCGAATATAAGAGTATAAGAAGTCTTAAAATAACATGGTAAATCTCTCAATGTTGTGCGTACAAACTTACAATTGCGATGGTAATGTATGAGAGAATATGATTTTCTACTACAATGTTGTTTGTTCTTGTCTCTCATCCCCCACTACGGATACCCTTTATTGTTCGTGGTCAGACATCCAATTGGCCGGTTTTTTTTTATCTTGCACACTTCTGTATCATATTTCCTGTTAATTAAGAGGTCTGGCAGATGTTTGTGTCTTGAAGTGAAAATAAATAAATAATAATTATTATTAATACCTACTTATTATTATTTAAAAATAATGTTCTGACAACACAGCTTTAAACCCGCAGCGTTTAAAAACGCATGTCTGTTTTAACATTGCACTGATATTGAAGATTTCACGGCACTGTCTCTACTTTAGGCGTCGCGTCGCTGACAATAGTGTGGATACGACTTGAGTAATTCAGACATTTTACTGCAGAAAGTGCAGTAACAAAATTAATTTATTGTTGGCCTACATTTTGTTAATTTTTATTATGTTACTGATTTCAATCGGATATTTTTTTATGTTTGCATTAAGCCTATTTTTGAAGAGATGTTCAAGTAAAATTGAATATTTCTTTCTAACAGGGCTACTTAATAAAGACCGGTATAAGGAGACATGCAGGGTCCCTTTAGCGAGTTCCGATTTTAAATGCGAAAACGAAAAATGAGGGCCTAAAAATCAAACCCGAGTAGTTAATCATAGTTAGTAAGTTATCATAGTAGTTTAAAGCATATTTTCAAGCGTTCTACATGGGTAGTTTGTGGGTCAACTGTACGCGGAGGGCTCTAGATGCCCTGCGTCTGCAATATAATAATGGCTTCAGGGTACTGTTGAGGTTGCCCCGTTTCTACAGCGCGTCTAGCATGTTTGCTGTAGCACGAACTGACGACTTTTATGCCGTTATGAGAAAGAAGACTGCACCATTTTTAAGCAGAATGCGGGGTAGCAGCAACATTATCTTGCAAGCCTTAGCTGAACAACATGATGCGACAATATTTAAATACTGTAGTTAGTAATAGTCCGGTCGCTTGTGAGGCAGGGATGAATGTAAATTGATGTGTCCTTAATTAATGATTATAACCCTTAGTTGATAAGTTCTTTGTACTAACCAGTGGACCTATATTGTCAAATGAAAAAAAAACAAAACAAAAGTAGTGATGGTTTAACTTGATAGTTCTGGTTTCCTAGCAGCACCAATTCACTGGGTAGGTTGAATTGTCTCAGTGAGTGGTGGAAATGTGGCCGTTTACTTAGGACCAACCCGTGAAGCTGCAGCATGAACCTACCCGTCTTGTCACTTCACAATCTTCAAAATTCGCCATACACAAGAAAGGGTAAAGCATATGTCGAAATTCTACTAACTACATGGTATTCGATTGAAAAACGCCTCAGGAATCCTAGGAACATACTGGTGCCTTATATACCAATGCCTTTGAGACCGACCCGACCATAGAATTCATTATTATATCAAATAATGGCCTGACAATTTATTGATCAAGCAATAAGAATAGTGCTATAAAACGTATTGTAAAAAATTACGTCATATATACCACAACGGTCATTCAATAGCTCAATCTAAAAGACCAGTAAATACCAGAAACAGATCCATACAATTCTTGAGTGCTCATAGTTATGGCTAGCGAAGAGAATCGTTTTTCAAACAATATAAATAATGGTACTTTTAACTGACACAAACAGTTGGTCGCGCGCAGCCGCCGCACAATCACCTGGTGCTGATCAAATCGAGTTATGCTTCAATAGACACGTGAAAATGATAGCAAGACAGCTAACACTAATTTCACTTATAATAAGTACCAACGCGCTTAGTATAGGAACTGTGAGTGAACAAAATGTGACGAAACGTGAAACGAACTTAGGTGATCTGTTCCCGGATTGGGTGCCCTTTAAAAATAAACACGGTGAAGAATTAGGAGAGTTCTTACAGGTGAAAAATAAACCTAAGAAGCGGTTAGCACCACCTATGAATTTTATTCTTAGAGCTGTGGCTGAACCAGAGGGCGATGATTATTATGAAAAAGATGGTGGTGGTGGTGGAAGCGACAGTGAAGACTATTATGAGAAGAAAGATTGGTCAGACACTAATAGACCAGTACTATCTGGTGAATCTCTTAAAGAACAAAATCACACTGAAATATCAGAAATAGATGGCGTTGTTGACATAATAACAAAACAACCAACAAATCCAGTTGTGGAAGCTCTTAAAAATGCTAAACAAAAAGCAGAAGAAGTTAGAGAGACAGCACAGGACGAAGAAAGCGAAGAGAGCCAAGATGGCGAAAGAAAGAAGCTACCTGAAAATAGAGAAATTATTACAGAGAACACACAGATAGCTACCAGAAAAAAAGCTCGTAAGTATGAAGATGAAGCTGATTATGAAGATGATCCTGAAACTCCGGAAAAACGGAAACCAGTACCATTGGATGATGAGAAAGAGAGAAATGAAAGTGAAGCAAGGAAGGTAAGAATTTTAAATACCGTTGATGAACTGAAACAGCGTCATGCTAAAGAACAAGTAGCAATATCAGAGAAAGCTAAAGAAGAGGAGATGTACAAAGAAGAACGTGAAAGAGAAAAGATTCAAGCACAGTTATCTTTTGATACTGAAACTGACAAGTATGACGATAAACATCTAAAACCAAAAAAGAAGTATCCTGAATACGATGAATATGACGAAGAAGAAGAAGTTTCCCAAGGCGAAAAATACAGACCCAGAGATAGTCCCGAGAGAACTAAACCAACTACAACTCATTTACCAAAACGAACAACCAAACAGAAGGAACTGAAAGATAAGAAAATAGAATCTGGAAAACTGTCTGTCTTCAAAAACCCACAGCTTTACATGATATATGATGATGAGAGTGATGAAACTACTACTATGATACCTAGATTCAGAAATACAAATTCAGCCCGGCCATCTACGAAATTCTCAGCGAAATACACCTCGACACCTGCAAATGGAGATAATCCTGATAGAATATCGCTAGTGCCAGAGGACAGTGAAGGCAAAGAGGGAGAGCCTGCACTGTTCTTCCCAAAAAAGAGAAAGAACAAAAAGAATAAACACAAATCTCCTACTGCAACTGATGCGCTAATCAAGTCAACTAAGCCTAAGAAGAAAGTAATGACAACTGATACGACGGGTACAGATACGACAGGATCTGATTCAATAATAGTTGACACGACAATAGAAACCGGACCTTCAGGAAGTGATATAGTTCCTACACATACTGAGCCGATCACTGATGCTATCCCGGCATCCACGCAGCATCATAAGGAACCAGAGAAAAAGCGGGAGGATTACCATCGAGAGAAGGGTAAGTGATATTTTTATTCAAATAAGACTTACATTGTAATATAGCTCTCCGAAGTCGATAGTTAGATTAGGATTACTAATGGGGCATTCCTTTTTAAACAATAAGTTTTTTTTATTCCCTGGACAGACAGGACGACTTGATCTGTCTAGGATATCTTTTAAGTTTACTATCTTTAGGCCTATTTGGTACGAATGCAATAAATATTGTTGGTATGGTTTCAATTAATCTTATTAAATAGGTACTGTCCCACATTACTTCAGATAGAACAATATCGGATATATGAGTTTCCTTGCAATGTTTTTCTTCGTCTAAGTTTACATTAAAACAAGACTGTCTTATGAATGGTCGATCACAATGTAGCCATATTCTTTCATTATGTAGACCAGAACAGTTTTTAAAGTTTTGTACATTTGGAAATCCAGGTACAAAACCTAATAAGCCAAGGGGTCTATGGCGTCCCACAAGGTGAACCATTGACCTGGTGAAGACTGCAGTAATCCGCTGAATGCGAGAAGCACGGTACCGGTCGAAGTAGCGGTGCTTGGGGGGCTTATAACCAGCAGCGGACGTCTTTCGGGTGAAATGATGATAGAATAGAATAGAATACTCTTTATTATGTACACCATAAAAATTACAGATATAAATGTTGAAATTTTACATAGGGTGACACAATGGGCGGTCTTATCGCTAAAATCGATATTTTACAGACAACCTTTGGATGGATTAAAGATGATTTGATGTGGAATGTCAGAATGTAAAAACACACGATAGACAAGGTTGTTACTGTTACTGGTAGCCTGCATTATCCCACTGCTGGGCAAAGGCCATGATAAAGAAGACAGTTAAATGAAAATAGTAGGATATCGATGACTGCATCTCATTTAATTGACTAGCGAATATATAAAGGCGATATTACAAGAGAATTCACCCATGCGTCGAATATATTGCATTTTTTTGCATATTTACACCGACGACAAAATATTCATGCAATAAAAATGACGCGATGTCCCCGAAAAACTTAAATTAACCTATAAAATATTATGATATTGCAATTCGCATAGTGGTCAATCGTCGCATGCCGCTAGAAAAAGTTTACGTTTACTTACACGTCTACGTTTCGACCTTTCATCCAATTTACATTTACGAAAATTGTTATACCCACAAAAAAATACGAGTATATTTCACCTTATCACAAAGTTGCGGTTCATAGGACCACTCACGTCTTTCACAAAATTCATTTCTCATCTGCAAAAGAGAGACTACCGCCAAACTTGAACTTTGCACCGTCGGAATAAGGGTTATAATTATCGAAATTAGATTTATAGACCTTTTCACGGAAAATGGTAGCATAATAGTTACAAATACCCTAATTTCTTTGACAACGTTTTCGTTTCAGAGATGGGAAATGGCTGTGAGATACGATATTTTGATAGTTATCCGACTTTTATTGATAAAAATAAGTTTTATTTTAGCGAATAATGAGGATTCGTTTTCCTTAAAGTAACGAATTTGTGGCCCCACGTAATCTGATGGATATTATTGATTATGTTTTATAAATGACTGACATTAGTTAGTATTTCTTGCCGATTGTCAGATTTTTTGTGATTGGGTATTAGAAAAGTATTATTAGAAAATAAACAATGGAAACTTCATTGGTTAGGAAAGATAAAATATATTAGTACAGTTTTACCGTCGCTAAGGAACACATAAGCGATGAATAGATTGTGTGGAAGATGATTTTATGCCTCCAAAGGATTCAAAATCAAACTCAATCAAAATCAAATGTCATTTATTCAATCTAGGCTGAGAATCACATGGGCACTTATAAAACGTCAGATGTTAGGTGCACGGTTCCAGATGGTCGTCTCCTATGGAGAAGAGCCGGCAAGCAACTCCACGGTTACTGTTTTAAAAATAATTGGCTTTTACAATGTTTTCAAATTAAAGTGTTAATAGGTATTGGAGGACAGTGTAGGCCCGTCAACAAGCACCAGGTACTGCAGAGACAATACATAGCAGGTGAAACGTACTGGATAGATAGCTCGGAAATAACTATAAAATACAAATACATAGATAGATACATAATATACCAAAATAAACTTTGTCAGGAGAAATAACGACCGGTATCGAAGAAAACGACTCCAGCAAATCACCGCTGAGATGTTTTGGCCAACTTCTGACGAATATGCTCACGTGTCTTCACTTTAAATGATAACCGGCTGGTAGCCGTCCTGATGCTCAGCGCATTCCAAAGAAAAACCGCCTGGACAAAGAAAGAAGAATGAATGAAGCCAGAACGGTGCGAAAGACATCGTAGAAGATCGTAGAAGTTGTTGGTGGTTTAAAGATTTTTACTATGACATATGTTGTGGTCGGCTCGCAGTCTAACCAGGAGCAGCTGAATATCAGTATTTTACATGGAGCGACTGCCTATGTGACTTCCACAAACCAGTTACTGGGTAACACGATACCCTTGGTAAAAATGGTAGACAGACTTTTGGGCTTCTGACTACTCGGAACAACTGTCAAAGATCTACAAATGACAGCCGCGACCAAAGGCTTTACGTGCTTTCCGAGGCACGGATCTCGATATTAAATGGATGTTTATCCATCCACGAACCGAGCTTGGCAAGTGTAGTTTAACCTTCGATGGGCCCGTGCAGCCATTAATATGTAGCCACGAGCCCCTCTCGTATATCGTGTTTTCTAAATATCACTGCAAGTAGAAGCTACTTTAATCAGCCCAGTGATTGCAATTAAGGCGCTGACAAGAGGCAAATGATAAAAGTAGGATTGTCTTATATGTTATTCTTAAACATTTCTCAGAACTTGGTTGTAACCAAAACCCATTAAACAAAAAATCTCGATACAAATGAACGGTACGGGGTACTAACCCTTTACTTTGAGTTTCAATCCAAAATATCTGTATTAAATATCAACGTATGGTTGAAATTTAATTATTAACAAGAACGTCTTATTTGTATGCAGAACTTGGTTGTTTTTATTTGCGATTACTCAACTCATTTTTGAGTAAATAGATAATTGGTTCATATTTTGCAATAAATTACAAGCGTTGTGTCATCGCGCTTCTCTTTCTTTCGTATGCAGTCTGACAGTGACCGCGGTTTAGCTGCTGTCAGCGTCTTAAGGATTGATGTAACTAAGGCCCAAATTACACTATCATACATTTATCATACAAATATGATTTCATATCTATCAAATGCTATGATCATAGTTAAATGATGCTGTTCTTAATTTTTTCATATTACACTTATGATCATATACAACGTCATACTTAATCAAAATGGATAACGATTTCCGTTGCTATGAGTGCAATTTTGTTAATTGCATTAAAAAAACAAGATAATAACGGTTAAAATTTTGTAAAAAATACTAGTTTTTCTCGTAAAGGTTTATTAATATTTTTGTGGTTTCGATATTCCAGTCAAAATTCTTGCATTTTGACGCTATTTTTAAGGTTAGACGGTTATGATCATATTTGTACGCTTGCTGTCAAATAGGATCCCTTATCTATGATTATAGATAATTTGGATCATATTTATATGATATACCGTCGTAGGTTCTTCATATAAAAATGGCTCGTACATCTCTGATCATATTTCTACGATAGTCTAATACGGCTCTAACTACGAACACCCAGAACAGTGACTACGGCCATTTCGTATCATCATCATCATCATAGTCTTCCCGCCCTTGTCCAACGTTAACTTTTTTTTTTTGACGGCAAATTTTCTAATAACGTCGCCGTCGCTCCGCCCGGAGCGGGACTCTAAGCGGAGCAGTGTCAGACTTATACTGACTAAAACCCACCCGTGTTCCTTCAGTTGCCTGTGTGCCAGGGCCACGATATCCCTTTCGGACAAACTCGCAACCCTGGCAGGCATTGGCCCTACCGGACCCCGTCAGTTGGTGCTGACATCTCCAACGTAACCTTGGTTTCCGTGCAAAACGTTTTCTACTTTCATTCTCTCCTGTCCACCGTCACGCTATCATCGCAACGGCCATTTCGTACATTCTTGAGAAACACTGCTCTGGTTTCTTATAGGTTAATGGGTGATAAAATTCTATTGGCGTCAAATTGAAATATAAAAGCCACCGTTGCGTAAGAGTTACACATAGTGCATCGATCAATTGTTTCTAGCAAATTGGTGCTTAAATAATTATTTATTATTCGTTATAAAATGCCAGAGTTTAACTTCCACTTGTATTATTTTTGTTTTATTAAGGTTTTTTTATATATACATTTGAATGGCCTGGTTGCTGGAACCTTTTAGCCAAGTCTTTATTTAGTTACAAACTTTGTTTAATTATTGATGGAATGAAATAGATACAATGCATGATAGATGATATCCGGGGGCCGGTCCGCTCCCCTTGCGTTTCAGTAAAGACGTGGCACTTTACTGAGACCTCTCGCGGACTTCTTGAGAGAACTTGAAGTGATGTTGCATTGTTTGGTTTAATTTGCCTGCACTAATGCACGTTCATGAACACTCAATGGTTAATAATCCACGATTATTACACATTAATATTCCGCTATACACTAATTTTAGAACATAAAACAAAACTGCTAAACTTGACACTTCACTTTCCCGCCAAGAACCGAACGACAGAACCTTTCTTAAGGTTTGATTACTTTAGGCACAGATAATATAATATTATGCTTTAGGTAATAACAATATTCAGCCTGTCACAATAATACATTCTATTCAAATAGGAATAGTAAGTCGTCATTATATAACACACAAAATGACAACTGATCGCAATGGGGTTAATTTTGACTTCAGTCTTTGAGTTCACTTCATTGCGTTATTTACGATGTTGAGCAGACGAATTTTTCAAACATATGAAGCAATCGATTAGCAATATTCTTCAAAACTCTCGGAATGTGATTGAAAATGTGTTACGCAGTTGTAAAATTTTATATATATCAAGAAAAAAGTAGGTATATTTTATGACCTAAAAAATGTAAAAAAAAAATGGAATCATTTTGTATATTCTCCCATCGAAAAACTAACCACGGTTGGCGTAGCTTAACCTTTAAGAAAAATTTAATACGCACGATTGGTCCTGTAGATGACTTACAAATAGCATTCAGGAAATCCACCCGGGAAGGTCATAGTCCTACCCACAATGATTTTTCCTCTTATTGTCCTAAATACATTCTGTATTGACAATTACTGTTACCGACGATTCGCTCTTTACCTTTCCTATACGAGGATTTTATGTGGGTAATTCTTTTCTTTTCTTTCTCAGTTAGTTTTAATGATGGTTTGATATTTTGAGCACTATATGCGGCCTACCCAAATGTCCTTTCTTTGGTATTGTTCGTCGAGTCGTTGAGCTCTTTAAAACTTAAGTTGAGCTGCACGATTATTGACAAATGCTTGCACTGACTGGACAGGTCCACTGAAATTTGTGTGGTTCTTTCCTCAAAAGACCATTTCAGACACAGATCTACATGGTCCTCACATGATCTGACCAAGAGGAAACTTTGACCCATGAGTTTGTTTTGCCATTTCTTCTCAGGGGTAGTCAGATAGGAAATGTCGACTCCATCTAGTTTTTTTTTTTAATGTGGCGTGTAAAAGTGATTCCGATATCCTATTTACAGAATAAACAATTTCATTTAATTTCATTGTAGTTAACTAGTGTAATGTTCTATGATTCTATGTGTAACTTACATCGAACAGTGTCACGGTATAAATCTGCAATATTTTTTATATCACAATTATCGTTTGCATACTAGGCTGAATCAATTTATTAGAAAGATGATAGATCAAAAAAACGATGGATGAACTGTGTATGCATGATATGGCTGGAAGGGAGTGACTACTGGGATGACGACTAATAGAGAAGTGTGGAAGAAAGGGACATGTTGCGCCGACCCCAAATCAATTGGGATAATGATGCTGACATTAAATTAATGAAATCAGAATGTTCAATTACTTTTTTTTTTTCGAAATCAAAATTTTTATTTCACATGAACCTACATGGGCACTTATGAAACGTCAGAAGCTAGGTGCACGGTTCCAATTGGTCGTTTCCTATGGAGAAGAGCCGGCAAGAAACTCCACATACTACATAACTTTCTTTGATCATTCTTCTATACAAAATCTGTTATTTACGTAAGTTAAGTCTTCATAAATAATACACAAAGCAATCGTTGATTGACTAAACGTTTTTTCTTAAAATAAAACTTTTTTTTGTCCGATCGGCGAAGCATTTAACGCACTGTGCAAGTAATATTCGCTGCCCACTGGACCGCTATAATGCATCTTTTGACAAAACAAACTGGTTACCTGAAAAATGTATATATTTGTTGGCAAATATTGGAGAATTCGCGCAATTTTTAAAAATAAACTTTCAGCTGTAAAATATTTAAAAATGCACAGCCAGATATATGAAAGGTACTTAGGTGCAGGTACAGGTTCGCTAAGAAACCAATATACATATATAACTCGCTTTTCATGTCTGTTTGTGTAACTGCGTTGTTCTTCTAAACTTAGTGCAACGGATTTTAATGCAGTTTTCACCTCATGGTGAAAACAAAAATATTTTTGAGAATTTATTACGGCAGGTTTATGTGCATCATCATTCATAATTTCAGCCGAAAGACGTTCACTGCTGGACATAGGCAGAGGGTCTACTCCGAAGCGCTAAACCGACGTATCGGCCTAATGGTCGGCCGTTTTATAACTTCCACAGTTTCATTTTTTGACTTCGAGTCCATACCCGACTTCAAGTCACAGTTTTGACTTTGGCTTTTTTTTTATGTTTTTCGCTGTTTTCAGCAATAGTTAGCCTAGTAAACAAACGACCGAACATTCGGCCGATACTTCGTCGGTTTAGCGCTTCGGAGTAGACCCCCTAGATTCGGGAAGTACACGATCGTTCGAAGTGGCGGTCCTTGGGGGAGGCCTATGTCCAGCAGTGGACGTCTTTCAGCTAAAATGATAATGATTACGATGAAACTAACATATAATAAATAAATCTCAATATATATTTTTTTAAGTCAAATTATTTATTTCACATAGGCACATAAAAGGCACTTTGAAACGTCAATATTTACAAAAAAATCTATAATTGATTCTAGTCACCCCTTCCAAATGGTAGTTTCGTATGGAGAAGAATGGGCAAGAACTCCACCGTTACTCTTTTAAAAAAGCAGCTTTTGCGAAGCAGGGGCGGGTCGCGAGTGATTAATAAAAACCTAACCCCAAAGCAGGGCAAACGGGGTTTATATTTTGTATGCAAACGAAATCGAGGGCAACAGCTAGTTCATCATTCTCCTGCTCATCAGCCTCCTTATCCCAATTGATTTGTAGTCGGCGCAACATGTCCCTTTCTTCCATACTTCTCTATTATTCGTCATCTCGGTAGTCACCCCCTTCCAGCCATATCATCTTTCACACAGTCCATCCATCGTTTCTTTGGTCTTCCCCTACTCTTTTCAGCAACAGCTAGTTACTAACATAAAAGATTACATTGTTATCAATTTATTATCAAAACGTGTCGCTATAACAATTTGTAGACCGTGCCCGTGGACATCGGAAATCGATGGCTAGATCATCTATTTGTGATGCTTTTGAGTCGGTGGCTTTGATAATAAGGCGGTGGTTGTACTATGTACTTATACAGCGGAAGCTGTTCCTAACATAAATAATGTTAACTATTTTATTTAGGATTAGGTAACTTATCATCTTGTGTGAAGCTTAGATAATTTTCCTTTTTTGAGACCACTTATTTTTCAAAACATCTATATATATAAAAATGAAACCCGTTTTCCGTTGTCACGACATAACATGAAAACGGCTTGACCGATTTGGCTTATTTTTTTTTTTGTAGTTTTCTAATACTCTGTACAAGGTTCTTACGGAAACAAATATTAAGAAAATCTCTCAGAAAGATTGAAAAATATACATTTAATTTTGCATATTTTAAAAAACGCGCGTAACGAATGTCAACGTCATTCAATTTAAAACAAAAAATCTGTGGTAATCTGTGACACCACATCGATAACCGCGCTAACAAATGTCAACGTCATTCAATTTAAAACAAAAGAATCTGTGGTAATCTGTGACAACACACCCATAACCGCGTTAATAATAATTTTATTATGTTTTTGATAAAGTTCGTTTTGTTTTAAAGACTAAGAAGTTTTTTGTTTGCTAATAAATGTTTGTTAATCACGGTAAGTTCACTTCACTTCATATCGATTTTTGGTAACTTTTGGTGACTACACAATATTACAATTTTACATGGTCATATAGAAAATATATGAGATCTTTTTAATTTCAGTTGGATTTTCGTTTTTAACAATGCCACCAACCAGACGTACAAACTTAGGCCGCAGAACTCGAAATACGGCAAGTCCAAGAAATATAAGAGCAAATGAAACTGATGAGCAACGCGAAGCGCGAAATGAACTTCAACGGAATCGAAATCAACATAGAAATGTTGTTTTGAATCCCCACAGAGCTGCATTCAGTTATAATGTGGCAATTGATTACAGTTCAGAGCAAATTGTTGCTATTGGACTAATGAATAATATGTTGTTTTTTTATTTAATAAAAATTAGTAAAGTCCTCAGGTATGGCGAGACCAGGGAAATAAGGATTCATTTTTATATGGAGGATATTATAGATTCCAGTTCAAATTGAATAGGTACTCATACATAAGATAGGTCAGCTATACAAAATAAAGTAGTGCATCAAAGCTAGGTTAAGGCGGTACGAAGTTCGCCGGGTCAACTATCTGAAATAATTTGACATGATAGACGTTTACGTAAACTTAACAGGAAAAATAAAACGATGTCTCTAGGTAGCAGCACTCTTGACAATTATATGTACTTGATTGACGAAATTTTGTTCAGAACTCTCCGACTCTCTCTTGGTCGGTTTTGTGACTATTGACGATGATTTGACATTCGACTTCTAGGCGAAACGAAGTTCGCCGGGTCCGCTAGTTTTATAATAAATCTGAAATGGTTGATGTAGTTTAAAAATAAGTACAGTCACATCCATAATGTGTTCGTCCTCATAGTGGCTATTTTTGTCTGCTCATTGCATGAAAGAAACTGCTTTACTGACTCAGCATTATATTGCGTCGTAATGTCAATACCGCACAGAACCACCTTCTTTACTCAACAGACCGAAATAATACTGTGACCCTGACAGACTCTGAAATAAGATAACCATTTATCTAATATAAAGTAAAAATGAAAAGCTGTTCGTTGGTAAGCGAACGAACGGCTGGACTGATTTGGCAATTTTTTGTTTTGAAATTTTTGTAATAGTCCGAAAAAAGTTTTTCCGGAATCGAAAATTTTAATATTTTTCAAAAAAAATATGAAAATTCGGGAATACTGAAAGTGCATTTCTATGGGATTTTGTATGAATTATTGAAATTTGGACAAGACAACGTGTGTCTGGTCACCTAGTTTTTTATACACATATCAAAAAAGTCTAAGGAATATGTACGGTTTTGAACTTTTGAATTTGAATGATTTTTACTTTTTTTATATATTTTTATATTTATTTTTTAACTAAGCATTTTTTGATGCATTAGTGACTAAAGCAACAACATCATTCATTCAATTGTTCATTTAATTACAGTCCAGGTTCTCTAGAACACGTCTCTGGAGCATGCGTGCTCGATGGGATTGAGGTCTGGCGATTCTGCAGGCCACGATTGTGCAATACCCGGATGTTTTCCCATTGCCTCCTCCTTTTTTTGAAGGCAGATAATAAACAAAATCAAATAAAAAGTGTAAAGTGTGATTTAAGAAATGAACAGGAAAGTGTGGCCCGCGGCTGTGCCAAATAGCATATAATACTACCTATAAGCTACTTGTGAAAGGGCTCGATTGAGAAAGTACTATCTACCAAACTTATTTCCACAGCATAGCTATGCAACATTCTGTTTCCCTCAACCGTACGTTTTTCAGGTCAGCCTGAACTAAAAACCTAGCTCAAATTATTACGCGTAGACTACAAATCTAATAGCTGTAACATGAAATTGTATCACAATAATAGTATAATTCAGTATGACCAATTGTTCAATATTTATTTCTTTTGTAAGATTTGGTGTTATTACAACTTTATTCAGCATTTTTACTTTTTTTATTAATTTTATTAGGGTTGTATAATATTTTAGCGTTGTTTGAGTAATATTGCTTTGTTTGCAACTAAATATTTCCACGTGATTACAAATTTTATGGGTAACTAAATTAAACTCACTGAACAGTAGATTTTGCATGAAGTGTAACACAGGTGTGAACACTTTAGTTTGAAAACATTGTAAAAGCCAATTATTTTTAAAAGAATAACCGTGGAGATTCTTATCGACTTTTCTCCATAGGAAACAAACCAATTAGCACACACAATTAGTACACCTAGCTTCTAACGTTTTATAAGTGCTCATTTATGTGAAATAAAATATTTTAATTTCGAAGCATCTACTAATGTTTCAAAACTTTAACAGTATTTAATGTAGCTATGCATCGTTTAAGTTTTCACTTCTGCCGACAGTCCCCCATGTCTGCCTATGTTTTTTTTTTCACTGATTAACCGCAACGCTATTGCCGAGTGCCATAAGATATGTTTTATGGTATAGTTTACTTCCGCGTGGAGATTGGAATACGGAACTTCACAGAAGTCACGAGCAGAAGCTAGTTCAAAATATAAGGATAATAACCCTATTTATCTATGGTAATATTAAAAAGAAGTAAAAGTTTGTTTGTAAGTTTGTAGGGGGTAATCTCTAAAACTACCCGTAGGATTTGAAAAAATCTGCAAAAAGAAAAGTCAGAAAGAACGCTAAGCGAAAACGAAGTAATAGCGCCGGCGGGCGATCCAATACGATGCAGTGGGTCGGGGGAAGAAGAAATTTCGGCGGACGAAGGCGCGAGCAGAAGTTAGTCGTACTATAAATCTTAAAGATGTCGGTTTGTCCTGCTATCGCGCTGCAACGGATAGACGATGATCTTTGCATAGAGATAGGTTGTGGCCTACTGGCCATAACCTATCCCATTAAATTTCTCATATATTTCCGATATACAAAAAGTAGCTTTTGTCACAACAAAAAGCCGGATTTTTTATACCGGAAAATTCTGAATAATAAACTTTTGTTTATTTTTTACAACTCACAGAAGTGTTTGAAGTTCAACGTTAAATTTATTTTGACCAAAGTAGAAATACTTGTGAAAAAATCATCCCGGGATGCATTTATTTCCATTAAGCCAGATGCAGGCAATTTTAAATAGCTCAAGGAGTTGGTTAGTCACCATACTTATTAATGTGCCACCATACCAATTTCTACGACCAAACAGTTTCTTTGTTCAGGGGCTCTACTCTCTAAATCCGTCAACGAAGATAAGGGCCCGTCCACAAATAGTTGATCCGTCAAAAAAAGTGTCAAATTTTCGGACGGTTTAAAACATTTCGGGAGTAGGGACAACTGTCAAATTGTGTTGTTATTTATCCCTAGTTTAGGCCCCAAACTAATCTTATGTTTCTAAGTGGTACGGAGTAAGAAACGCTCGTAACTTTGGCCCAAACCACGAACTTCGTGCTTAGGGAGTAGGTTTGAAAGTAGGCGGAGAAATCACAAGTAGGTACTCATCTAGGTTTCATTCACTTTATATATTAGAAAATGCAGTGTTCTTAAGATCTACGAGTAACCCTCACCTCTTTTCTCGAATGGCGGATCGATTTCCTCGTAATAGACGTGACAATAGTGAAATTTGTCTACATCAATATAGAACAGCACTTATGCGGAAAAGTGTCTTTTGCATGGCTCCAAAAATGTTTAATAAACTTCCTAAAAGCTGGAAGCAGAAAAGTGACGTAGCGTTCAAAAGAAGTTTAATAATTTTCTAGCAGATAATATATAGCTTGTTATAATTTAAATGAGTTATTAGATGAGAGATTTTAATTATGTTTTATTTATTTATTATTTCTAATGATCTCTATATTATCATGACATTTTAAAATTACACTCGGAGTGACATTATACTTAATTTAATTAATATTTGCATGCCATTGTTTAAGGCAAACGTGATGATCTGTTTCTTTCTCTACTTTTCACATCTCTTGTGTTACGCTTTCACGGTAAAACGGCTGAATGGATTTGGATGAAATTTGGCACATAGGTATACTATGGTCTGGGTTAGGACATAAAATACATTTTATAATCCGGTCAGGGCAGGTCCGGCCAGATCAGAAATTACCCCACGGGAACATACTAATGTTCCCGTGGGGTATTTAACGTAATTAACGTTGGGATATTTCTGACATCCTCGGTGGCACAACCCCGGGCAAAAACGAGTATGAAAAAAGGACATTGCCCCCGTATTCTTAAAACGCCATTTATTTATTACATTCATTTTGTTTTTTTATTTTATGTTCAATCTTGTTACTGTATATTGTAAATCAGTGCCTTATGTAAACTGATTACCAACTTATTGATTGGGTAGGTACTAGTAAACCACTTTTGACTTTATTTTACTTACTGAAAATTTCACAATATTCGGTACAAATAACATTTTCGGCGTTTACGTTATAAAATAACGTCAAACTGCAACAGCCACACGAAATAGTAATTTCACACCTTTTTCAACAGTAATTTATATCGTGAGGATTGCTTTTGTACTTTTAATTCTAAAACCCACCTGTCGGTTGACCATACAAATCGAATTAAGTGTTTTGAAACGTAACTTTTTACACGGCTCTTGAAATACAGAAGGCATATTTTTTACGAAAGATAGAATGTACAATACAGCTGATACGCTGATAGACAAATCTGTGTATAAAAAAAACAGCTAAGTGCGAGTCGGACACGAAGGGTTCCGTACCATAACGTACAAGATTTAACACTTTTTAAATACTTTCGGAAAAGAAACAGGAGAGGGCGCTTTAATAATATAATATATAGAACATAGAACAATAATATGTAGAACATTTGTAAAGTAATTTTCTAATTTACAAAGCAGTTTTTCGCAGTTGCAGAAAATCGCCCATATTTAAATAAAATACCAAACAAATCGGCGTTTTTCTTTTTTCTTTTTTTTTAAAAACGTTGCCCCACACTAGGAATTTCTCCTGTATCGTGGGTGCGTTTACAAACATTTAAACTCACATACACAAACAGCCAGACCCGGAACAACTACTTATAGGTCATACAAATATTTGTTCCGTGCGGGAATCGAACCCGCGACACGCAGCGCACCAGTCAATCACTTAACCACTGCGGCAACCGTGCCGTCAAAATCGGCGTTTTTAATATTTGATGATTAAATGCAGTATTTATGGTACATGATATACAGAGTTTTTAAAATTCCTAACTTGTCTAATTGTTGCGATAGAGCTCATACAAAAATAGTCTAAAACTGACAACTTTTACGGCCCCCTATTTCTTCATTTTTTAAGGTCAAAAATAAATAAATTATATTTTTACTCTACTTGACAATTTCCACAAAATGACACACACATGCCAGGGTAAGAATATTTTTTTTTTTTTATTTTTTTATTTTTTTTGTGTTAATGATAGCTGCAATATAAATACACAATCTGTGAAAATTCAACTGTCTACCTATTACGGCTCATGAGATACAACCTGCTGACAGACAGATGGATGGACGGACAGCGGAGGCTTAGTTTGGCACCCGTCGGGTACGGACCCCTAAAAACTAAGTAAAAAACCATTTTAGTGGTCCGAAAAGGTGTCTATGATTTGGTCCGATTGTATTTGGTTTTTGCTATAGGCCACTGAAGGACGGTCATTCCCATTGGTCCGCTACATAGGTGAAGGTACGGTCAGAATCAAAAGTCGACTAACACCAGCTGTTACTTTTACACATTATCTAAATTGACACAAAATTATCCGATGCATCGTATTTCAGCATTTCATAAAATAGTTAAGAGGTAATTTTCGTTTAATTTTACTTCTATTCCGATTTTAATTAAATATTAAGCTCAATAATAAAGATTCAAAAAACTGAAGTGTTAATTGACTTTTGTTGCTAATTGTAATTGCATTTCCAGTGTAAGCTGATCTGCTTTCCGTACAATGAGAGGTCAGCTTATCCTTGAAACTTATAGCTTGATATGTAGCCTTGAAATTATAAGTTATAAAGATCAGTAGCAATAACTTCTTTTTTCATGTAGGTATATTATCGAGCTTACCAAAGGCTGGCTATCAAAACACGTTTCTATATCAAATGAAATGAAATCGTTTATTCTGTAAATAGGATATCGGAATCACTTTTACACGCCATATTAAAAAATAAAAAATAAGCTAGATGTTGCCGACATTTCCTATCTGACTACCCCTGAGAAGAAATGGCGAAACAAACTCAGAGGTCAAAGTCTCTTTTAAAGTCCAGACATAATCTTGGTCAGATCATGTGAGGACCATGTAGATCCGTGTCTGAAATGGTCTTTTGAGAAAAGAACCACCCAAATTTGAGTGGACCTGTCCAATCAGTGCAAGCATTTGTCAGTGCAGCTCGACTCAAGACTTAAGGAGCTCAACGACTCGACGAACAATACCAAGGAAAGGACATTCAGGTAGGCCGCATAAAGTGCTCAAAATGCCAGACTATCATTACTAACTGAGAAAAGAGAAAAAAAAAGGAAATTATTTAAAAAAAATTACCCACATAGTGCTCACATTCACAATAAATTAAAATAATAAATATAATACTTTTCATAGTAAATATTCATGTAATTTTGTATATACTTATATAATATTCAATGATGACTTTACATAATAATTAAAAATGTCAAGTTTTCCAGTTTTATCACAAGGCTAGCATAGCGAGCAGCTCAATCCCAAGCGTTTTTATCTTCTAAATAATTAGTTTGGTTTTAATACAGCTTTTAAATCGTTTAATGGGTAAGTTTCGAATGTCAGTAGGAATTTTGTTGTAAACACGTATACTCTGAGCTATCTTGAGCTAGAACCATTTGTTCGTTCTAAGGGGGGCATTGCAACTCCAATTACATTCGAATTAGTTAGGGGTGTCGCCAATACGTTGCAAACGACGTTTTTAAACGAAAACGTTATCGTTGCGATATTTACTGATTGATTTTTATGCTGTCGATAATAATGAATCGTGTAAAACGAATTAATTATTATTTATCTTGTAAATTTTTTGTGGTTAAGATAACGATGAAAGGATTATCAAATCGATGTAGACATCATCATCATTGTGCGATGTCTACATCGATTTGTTAATTTTAAAGTGCATACAGGTGCAATCGCACTAAAAATAAAAAATAAAAAATTTAGTTTTTTGTTAAGAAGGTGTCATTTCTACATCGATTTGTTAATTTTAAAGTACATACAGCTGCAATTGCCTTTTAAAATAAAATAGATTACAGTTTCATTGCAGAAAAAGTGTGTCACGTTTGTTAAAAAAACTCGATGATATTGATTAAAACCCAAATAAAAAGCGTCGACTGAGGAGCGAGAGATGTTGTAAGCACTCATTGACAAAACCGACTCTTAGTACAACCTTTAATTAACTTAAAGGCTCGTGCAGATTGGTGCGATATCGCGGGCACAACAGGCAGCGTGACACGTGTCAGTGCCAGTCTGCACGAGCCTTTAGTTGGAGGGGTAAAATACTGGTAAATACCAGTATTTTAGTACTAGCTGCATCCGGTTAGACTGGGAGCCGACCCCAACATAGTTGGGACAAGGCTAGGTAGATGATGATAGGTAATAAAGGGGTAAGCAGAAATGCAAGTAATGTAAATCTTACGTTGCTAGCCATCTTTAAAAAAAAATACTATCTAAAGTCTTCATGCAATGAGAAAGCGTATTGTAAACAATGCTCATCCGTTCTCGGAATGTGAAGAGTGATCTTCCTGTTGGGTGACGATACTTGACCCCCGTGCATTGAAATTTATCGTTGGTAATTTAAAAAAAAACAGCAGTTTCCCACAGAAGTGCAATACCTACTCGGTCAAAATGTATGGAACAGCGATTTTTTTTTAAATAAGCGACGAAACATTTACTGAATCCATGGTAACAGGATGCGCGTCGATGTCCCCTCCACCCTGTATAATATACTTCTCTATTAGTCGTCATCTCAGTAGTCACCCCCTTTCTAGCCGTATCATCTTTCACACAGTCCATCCATCGTTTCTTTGGTCTTCCACTACTCTTATAGCCATTCATACTCAAAACTTTCCACAGGACATTTTCCTCATTACTCATGGAAGCCCCGTAAACTTAATTTAATTAGAGAGGAATCGCGTCTAATTTAAGAAAAACACTTTTACCCATTAAGTTTATTTTTAAACGATCTCCGAAAACATTATTTTTGAAGTTACAAATTAAGTTTCCCCGCTCTAATCTTCTACAAATATTCTTTTGCGTAAAGAAGGGTTGTTTATTTTTAATTCTTCAAGGGCTGCTTTTATTTTTGTATATTTTTCTTGTAAAAATGTTATTCTTGATTGAGATTTCACATGTTTTGGTAATTTCGGCCATAAGTAGAAGTACTTTAGATAGATCGTCATCATCATTTCAGTCGAGTCCACTGCTGGACATAGGCCTCCCCCGAAGGGGGGGCGGGGGTTCCATAATCGGCAGGCGGGCTGGCGATCGTAGTATGTTGTGAAAATGCATAGGGAACGCTGCTGCCCATTCTCTAGTACGTCCCTTAGTCGCCTTTTACGACACCCACGGGAAGAAATAGGTGGTGCTATTCTTTACGTCCGGCACCACACGGAACAGAGGTTTAGATAGATCGATACCTTTTAGTAACATATTTTTTTTATTTTTGCTTAGTTTAGAATATATTGGTACTCTAGCATTATTCGAAATAACAAAATAATTAAGTAACAGTGATTTCAGTCTGTTCGTTCCCACAGCAGCGCAAAGAAACCAATAATGTACTTAATTAAAGGAAACGAGAAAGCATTGTTTACGTTCACTTAGGCGGGCCAGAAACGTTCAATTGTGTTGAACAATATCACGAATTGCACAATGTTTTTGACCGTTTAGGGTTAATATTGACGATTGCACAATGTTTTTGACCGTTTAGGGTTAATATTGACGATTGCACAATGATTGAAGAAACGTTTGAGCTAGTTTCATTTTTATTGCACCATATTTTAATTATACCGTGTAGGATAACTTCTAGAAGATAATTGCGCAGGCCTTGCTCTCGCGAAAACATTGAGTCTTATGGAGCCGTCAATATTATTGCGTGAAAATAATGGATAATTTGAATGCAAGAGTATATTCAATCATATTACTCAATATAAATAAACATATAAATTGTATTTGAATATTGCTTGCCGCGGTTGGTCCGTGGATGGGTGACCATCTTTTCATACCAAGATTCGTCCGTGCCTCGGAAAGCACGTTAAGCCGTTGGTCCCAGCTGTCATTTGTAGATCTTTAACAGTTGTTACGGGTCGTCAGAAGCCCAAAAGTGGAGGTCAGATAGGCAGTCGCCCCATGTAAAATACTGGTATTCAGCTGCATCCGGTTAGACTGGAAGCCGACCCCAACATAGTTGGGAAAAGGCTAGGCAGATGAAATTGTGTTTGAATATTGCGTAAACTTATTATAAGTGTAAAAGCCATCTTACAACGAGTTTCCGATTTCAGATCGTTAAATTCAGGCTGCTTTAAAAATTTGGTCCATTTTTAAAGCAGCCTGAATTTAACGATCTGAAATCGGCAAACCTACAATTAATCATATAATTAATAATTGCACGTTTTCCTACCAACGTTTATAAAGAAAAAATACCACGAATGAATAACCTCTGTAGGATATTTTTCAAAGCCAAAAAAACACCTTTGTCTGCAGAATTTACATGCTTTTTGAAACACCAGTCGTAAAATATCGTCACCTTATAAGCACACCATATATCCACCGTCATCACACCGTATATTATATTAGATGTAGGTGTGTTTACTCTGCCATCCGATCCGATATTTATGTTAGGAAGTAGGTGAACATTGTTTTGAAAGCACTCCCTTTTATGCATACTTAAGTGGGGATAAACAAATGGCGTCAAAACGAAGACGGATGTTACAAAATAAAATGCCTTTTTTGTTGAGACTTTGAAAGGTTGAGCGGCTCTGGGTTTGATACTCTTCATAATAATCATCATCATCATAATAGCAGTCCACTGCTGGACTTAGGTTGTTCTGATCGCGCCCAATCCTTGGTCGCTCTCGTGCAGCTGCTTTCAGCCACCACAAAAAGATCGTGATTCGACCATCCTGAGAGCATGAGGCCCTGAGTTCGTTTTTTAATCCCAGATAGTTATTTGACAATTCAAATATTTGTTGTTCGTTTTTTCAATTTGGAGTTTGACATTCACACCTGTCAAATTGTTATCTGGTTTAAAAAAGAACTACTCGTATTGACAAGCTGACAGCGATAACAATCAGAGTAAAATTATTTATTTCAAATAGTCACTTAGAAGTAGAGAATACAATCCCGAGCATGTTTTTCAATCCCGGGCTTACGGGATTTTTGAAGCCTTTTCCCGGGATCCCGGGCTCATCCCGGGATTAGACTATGTGGTTTCTAATTGGGCTAAAATAAAAAAAAACACGAGTAATTAAAAAAAAATGTCTTTAATGTCTTTGCACAACACAAATCAGAATAATAATAAGAAAAGAAAAAACACAAACCAAAAAATACTATACTTTTGCAAGAAATTAAAAAACAGCACAAAATAACTATTTAGAATTTCGAAAATATAATCGCAGAAATATCAAAGCATCCAATGTTTGACTTCCGAGCCTGCTTCGTAGTTTATTGCCAACATAAGCAGCAGCTGAAAACGCTCGTTCAGCTTCTACGCTGGTTGGAGGAATAGACAATAGATACTTATATGCTGTTTCTAAGTGATATCCACGAACACCTCCATTTTCGAACAGGCTCATTTCACGTCTAATACTATTTGCCAACCCCAATTCATTTTGTACTTGTACTTCAGGATCTGGGGATTTCATACTCTTGTTAATTTCCAGCTGTAACTTTCCTTTAAAGTCAATTGGGGTTGGGAGGTTTCTGACCTTAGCTCATCATCTGTTTGTGATACTGACCTTGCTTCTTCTTCCGTGTAATCTCGACTATTAAGTCTTTTAACAATACTTTTTATTTGCTTCCTCACTAAAGCCTGTGTCGGAACTGGAAATAAGTCGTGCCATTCCAAATCCGATAATAACTGATTTTTAACATCCATTCGTGGATTTTGTAAATAATTTAACACGCCAGTTAAATCATCACTTCGTCGTTGCTTTATACGTTCCACTAAGGATGTTTTAATTTTTTTGGCAAGTGCTGAGTTTTTGCTAGACAGTTGTTTTATAAGAAATTTCAAAGCGGCATCAGCTGTGCATAAATTAGCATCTCGCTGACAGATTGCTTCAATTATACTGATACTGTCAATTTAATTGGGGTCAGCACATCAACAATTTTATTTACCAATTCAAAATCAACATCTTCTAAACGAATTGGATGATTGAGATCTATAAGAGCTTTTTGAATGCATGCTTTTAAAAGATAAAATCGCTCCAGCATTTTTAAAAGACTATTCCACCTGGTTTTACAGTCCAAAAGAAGTGACAACTCTTTTCCATGTTCAATTTTCACATATTTTTGAAGTACTGTTTCATTTTTCAATGGAGATCTTTTGAAATACACTACAACTTTGCGGATTTTCTTTATCAGCTCATTAATATTTTCATATTGTGTTAACTCTGGTACGTGTTCTGGCGCAAGATCATTTTGTGACATTACGATTAAACCTGATTCTGGACAGTCTAAGTCTTCTAAATGGTGTTCATCATCGCTGTCGTCCATATAATCAACAGTCACAGCTGGTTCATTTATAGTATCATCTGAGGTAGGGCTATCTTGCAAATTATTATGTTTTTCATAAAGCACATCACAGACCGCCAAATTGATACCATGTGCGAGACACAGTTGTAGTTCAGTGCAAATAAGCCGCCCCACCTTTATCATAACATTCGGTCCATCGGTTACAATAGCCACGATGTCAGTTTCTAGGGAAATGTCAAATTTACTTAGACGCTCTTGCAATATACGAAGACAGTTTTCAGCTGTCATACTATCGTAAATAGGAACAAGTCCTAAGTTCCAAAATTTTTTATATGAATGAACGTTGACCGCCATGTATCATTTATTGGAAGTTGAAGTCCACTCGTCGAAAGAAAGACTAAATCTTTCACCTGCACTTTTCAAATGTTTTAATTCTGCAGTTACTTGCTTTCTGATTTTTTCACTGTAATTCATAACACGTTTTCGAACAGTGACGGCTGACTTTGGTAAATCCGTGTATTTTCTCAATCAATTTGATTTGAGAAAATTATTGGAATGGAAATCCATCTAATGCAATCATTCTTGCCAAAATATCATCCAGGCTATCGTCGGCACTTTTAGTAAAATAATTATCTAACTTTCGCTTGGCTGGCGGCGGTGCTGTGTTCAGATTTTCAGAATCTTGACTTGTTGAAGCTGATATAACCTTGATGTTATGTTTTGATAACAAATGTGTATGTAATCCCTTAGTTGATCTACCCAAAGTCTTGAGGATGGCTGGGCATCGCTTACATTTAGCACTATTCCCGTCCTTCTCAACTAAATAATAACTCCACACTGACGACGTATCACTGTCTTTTTTATGTCTAACACAGTCTCCCGCCATTTGAAATACTTAATTTCAGATAATTGACTTTTAAATTTTAATGACGTAGCCTACGTAACCCGTCGTCACTGACGTAGCCTACGTAACCCGTCACTGACAGAACAATAAATGAAAAAAATAAAACCTGATTTGCATATTTATACTTTCGTACAGGGAATCCCCGACCGACGGGAAATACCCGCAACAATATTATGACATGAGATGATCGGGTGATTCCCCTGTTGGTTCGTTGGGGAATTACCTTAAGAGTATTGTATTAAAGTATTCCGAGTGGGGAAGTCCCTTCTAAGTTCTACGACAAACATATTATTAGGACTGTATCTGTGTAGTAAATAGTGGGTACCTACGTATTGTACGAGTTGCTTTTTGTGTAATGTATTAAAATAATCTAGGCAAGGTTATTTTCAAGGTGCAACGGACTACGGAATACAAACTAGACTTGTAAAAATTATTAATTATAATTATAAAAGTTAGAGCTGGAAATTAACAAGAGTATGAAATCCCCAGATCCTGAAGTACAAGTACAAAATGAATTGGGGTTGGCAAATAGTATTAGACGTGAAATGAGCCTGTTCGAAAATGGAGGAGTTCGTGGATATCATTGAACATATACAACCTACAGCCTACAGTACACAGTATATTACTTTTGTATTATATAATGCAATGGCCTGTTGGTCCCAGTCAAGACTCCAGACAATAAGTAAGTCCAGTAAGTCTTCAATAAGTTATTATCTAATCTCTCTAAGTTGCCTAGTGACCTTCTAATGTCACAGTTTTACCCATTACCTTCGTACGGGTGATTGGGACATCAATGCTTCACAAGCATTATCTCAAGATACTAGGCATAAAATAATAAATGGTATCTTGAGTTAAGTATCTCAAGATGGTGTCTTGAGCTAAGTATCTCAAGATGGTATCTTGAGCTAAGTATCTCGAGATGGTGTCTTGAGCTAAGTATCTCAAGAAGGTGTCTTGAGCTAAGTATCTCAAGACGGTGTCTTGAGCTAAGTATCTCAAGAAGGTGTCTTGAGCTAAGTATCTCAAGACGGTGTCTTGAGCTAAGTATCTCAAGATGGTATCTTGAGCTAAGTATCTCAAGAAGGTGTCTTGAGCTAAGTATCTCAAGACGGTGTCTTGAGCTAAGTATCTCAAGACGGTGTCTTGAGCTAAGTATCTCAAAACGGTGTCTTGAGCTAAGTATCTCATGATGGTATCTTGAGCTAAGTATCTCAAGACGGTGTCTTGAGCTAAGTATCTCAAGACCCATAAATATGGGTAATTGATTGACAGCAAATAGTTAATATCGGCACCTACTCCATATATTTTACATGATTACGGTATGGAGCTCTTATTTATGATCAGTGATGTTTATAGTGACCTTCTAATGTCACAGTTTTACCCATTACCTTTGTACGGGTGATTGGGACATCAATGATTCACAAGCCAATCAAGACACTAGGCATAAAATAATAAATGGTGTCTTGAGCTAAGTGTCTCAAGACGGTGTCTTGAGCTAAGTATCTCAAGACGGTGTCTTGAGCTAAGTATCTCAAGAAGGTGTCTTGAGCTAAGTATCTCAAGACGGTGTCTTGAGCTAAGTATCTCAAAACGGTGTCTTGAGCTGAGTATCTCAAGATGGTGTCTTGAGCTAAGTATCTTAAGATGGTATCTTGAGCTAAGTATCTCAACACGGTGTCTTGAGCTAAGTATCTCAAGATGGTATCTTGAGCTAAGTATCTCAAGATGGTGTCTTGAGCTAAGTATCTCAAGATGGTATCTTGAGCTAAGTATCTCAAGACCCATAAATATGGGTAATTGCTAACTTAAAGTTTAAACTTTAAGGGGGATTTGATAAGGCTTTTCAAACTGAATATTAGTAATAATAGCAGAGCAACAATAATTTCATCAATTATCCTCAAAGATTAACTATGCTCTTTGAAAGACTGGTGATTTTCATTTATTACACAAAATTAAAACTCTAAAAGCAGGCTTAGCATGATGCTTTCTATTTCTACTCTATTGTAGAATAGAAATCGCTTGTCAATCTTTCTTCGTAGAAAACTGTCAGCTGCCTACACAGAAGCGTAATTTTTATCTACTTTAAAACACTTCTCTACGGTTCTCATGCTAAGCCTATGGAACCAGGAATGGTTGGTTAAGTTTATTTTAGTACTAACCTAATAAGCAATGTGGAGATATGAATAAGCAGTTTTTTTATACATGTATAAGATTTTGCAATATCAGGTGGCGATGACAAAGATAGGGTCAAAGTAGGTCTAACAAAGTCTCCCGCCATTTGAAATACTTAATTTCAGATAATTGACTTTTAAATTTTAATGACGTAGCCTACGTAACCCGTCGTCACTGACGTAGCCTACGTAACCCGTCACTGACAGAACAATAAATGAAAAAAATAAAACCTGATTTGCGTATTTATACTTTCGTACAGGGAATCCCCGACCGACGGGAAATACCCGCAACAATATTATGATATGAGATGATCGGGTGATTCCCCTGTTGGTTCGTTGGGGAATTATCTTAAGAGTATTGTATTAAAGTATTCCGAGTGAGGAAGTCCCTTCTAAGTTCTACGACAAACATATTATTAGGACTGTACCTGTGTAGTAAATACTGGGTACCTACGTATTGTACGAGTTGCTTTTTGTCGTAATGTATTAAAATAATCTAGGCAAGGTTATTTTCAAGGCGCAACGGACTACGGAATACAAACTAGACTTGTTTGTGGCAATCCCGAAAATCCCGAGATTAGCCAAGTACAGTCCCGGGGCCAGAAAACGGTCGGGATCCCGGGATCCCGAGATTCGGGATCCCGGGATTGTATTCTCTACTTAGAAGGCACTTTTGAACGTCAAAATTTACAAAAAAAAAAATTGATTATAATTGCCCCTACCAAAAGGAAGTTTCGTATGGAGAAAAACCTCCACCGTTACTCGTACTCTTAAAAGTGTTTTACAATATTTTGTATATGTGAAGACGATGCACCTGGAATAAAATTACTATGCCAATGCCCAAAATTAATAAAAAGATTTTAAAATTAAGCAATGACAGATAAATTAATTATGTGATAGATACATGGTGCTCAAATATTTAAAAACATTGTAAAAATATACGTTTTCCTAAAATTTTAAAGTAATAAGTCAGTGAGTGGTGAGAGGAGTCAGTAAGTGTGAGTAATCACAAAATGTAAAATCAATGTCATAAAAATAATAAATTTTACAATTAAAATAGCAATCAGTTTGATTTTGTGTAGTTCGATCATGGAAATGTCAAATATGTATTTTTGGATTGATATAAACCACCGAAAAGCTTATGTCAATCCTGTTGAAAGTAGTTGTAGAAAACGAAACGCTTTGTAATCGATTATCTAGGGCTTCTGTAATTGGTCCACTACGGGGCAAAAACCTCTTGTCATACAGAGAAGGCATCAATTAATGCTCAAGCTTGCGTCAATAAAAATATTAATTTGAAAGATCTACGGAATATTTTTGAAGTGGAAACTTCTTTAAGCACACTGAGCACTTTTGGGTTGGCACTGAACTCGCGTGACCGTCACGCTCAGAACCAAGTAATTTTTAAAATTATATTTGTAGTAGATATTTCGACTCTGTATCTCATAATTATTATTCATATTCATATATTTATTTGCATTCCATAATGTACAGGTAAAGGTGTTAGAATGGCTTAAAGCTAAGGTACAATTACGGACCCTGTAGGGCACAGCAAAAAGTATACTAAAATTAATTCTTAAAATAAATAAAAAATAAATTAGAAAACAATTAGCTACCAAACATTTATAAATAGATTATTAACATTAATTAAGTAAATATAAAATTTATTTTATTGAGATCAGTCATAGTCATCAGTTGGACGTAATTTCCTACTTTTCGTTAAAAAAAATTGTATCTTGAATTGATTATAGGAGGTGGTTGTTTTATGGCTGAAAGAATATTCCTATTCATTTTTTTTTTCCTTTTTATTTTTATTACTGCCTCGTTGGTCTAGTTGTTGCAAGCGCTACTGCCGAGCACGAGGTCCTGGGTTCGACTCCCAGGTCGGGCAAAGTGTTATTGGGCTTTTCCACCAGGAATTTCTCAGTAGCAGCCCGGAGCCTGGATTTATGCCCGGTTGATGGCAATAGGCTCGCCCCTTATTACATGGGACTTAAACATAACTTGCGAAACGTGGGTGTACTATAGGTACACCTCTGCCTAACCCTTCGGGAATTAGAGGCGTGATGTTATGTTATGTGTGTGTTTTTTTTTTTTCAAAGCGGTTCCAATAAAAGTTTCAAGAAATTTAAACAAATAATTATGACTACCAAACTCAATTTAACTCGAAAACTATCAAGAATCGTCGAACATACATTGGGTATTTTCGGATACCCCTGGACATGAGGAATGTAATTTATATTTTAGACTTCGCTATTTGGACCATCCTGTATATACATGTTTACAAGTTTGTGAAGCTAAGAAGTTTTCACTTCTGACGTTCAGTCCATCGACTGACAGTTTTTTTAGGTTAACATTGTCCCGCGTGGTGGATTACTATCGACGCCATATCACAGGAAGCCAATCAAAGATTTAAATCGTTAGATCAGCCCAACTGCGTCTAAAGATGGTGACGTTTCTGTTTTGTGAACACAGATGCGAATAGTATTATCTCGCTCACTCATACTGAAACTCGTATCCAGCTTTCTCTGCGGGATGCGTGGGTTAACTATCCTCAGTATGGACACTGTACTCACCACCTAAGTACGGTGAGGGCAAAGGAGAGGTCAAAATTGGTATAATATTCAGACGATTTTTAAACGCTAATGTGATGTACCTTATTAGAAAGCTTATTTATTATGCTACTCGATTATAGTTAAATCTGATTTTTTCAGGCGCCCGTTTTTGTGAAAAAGTGAAAAATGTTTCAATACAAACAAATCGCACATAGTCTTTATTTATAATTATTTTATGTGGCTAATGTTTCCGTTTCTATTAAATACTTTGAGATTTTATTATAATTTTAGCCGCAGCTCCATGAAATTAAGATAAAAAATATTGATTATCATGACAATGCAATAACAAAACGTATCGAAAAAAGTCAAAGCTGTAAACTCGGACTAAATATCCGCTGTAAATGTCAAGCCGACACCTGCTGACTGACGTTGTCATTGTCACGTCATTTGCCACAGGGCTGCCATCCCGAAAATATAAATAATGCTTGTAGAACATTTTATTTTTCAACACTTGTTTTAAAAAAAACGGGCGGCTGTAAAAAAAAATTAAATGCCCAAAGTCGTCAAAATATTTACCCTCTTTCAGCCTATATAGGTCAGAAGGCTGTTTAAATTTTCAATTATTTTACGAGTAGTACCAAGCCGTCTGACGTCTGTTAACGATTTTAATCTTTGAAGCTTTTTGAATGGTTTATTTTGTGAACAGGTATAGTTCCATACAATACTTACAATATTTTTATATTGAACGGTATAATAAATAAGCACCCACACCTATTTAAGTTACGCAATTCGTCACGGTTGATGCTCACGCGCAACCACAATGGTTCCGTTTGGTTGATGACAAAACCAATTGATTTCAGTACCTACCGCAAATGAAAAGAAATGTAGGAAGAAATTATAATACAATTGAAAATGGTGTTAAACCGCAATTAAGTAAGCGGTAAGTTCGGAGTTCGATCCCGGATGCGGAAGTTTTGAAATTTTGTATGAAATACAAAAATAACACATACACAGACACAACACCACACACACATTGTGTGTCTACCATATTGTGATAGCTTTTTTGATATAGTAAATAGAACAGACACAGTACCTGTGACCTCTGAGTTTGTTTCGGCCTTTCTTCTCAGAGTAGTCAGATAGGAAACGCCGACCTCAAAGGGTAAAACGGGAACCCTATTACTAAGGCTCCGCCGTCTGTCTGTCTGTCCGTCTGTCAGCAGGCTGTATCTCATGAACTGTGATAGTTAGATAGCTGAATTTTTACCAGATGATGTATTTCTGTGACCGCTATACCAACAAATACTAAAAACCAGAATAACATACATATTTAAGGGGGCTCACATACAACAAACGTGATTTTTTTGCCGTTTTTATAGATAACGGTACGGAACCCTTCGTGCGGGAGTCCGACTCGCACTTGGCCGGTTTTTAAAAATATGATTGACGTGTAAAGTTTGTATACAATCCTACTTACAGAAATAAAATCATTTATCATTTAGTAGGTAGTAGTGTTCGGGACTTTGGGAGAATCGTTTCATACATCGCAATCAAAAGATTTGCAGACGAATGATAAAATATGGAATCTAAACTTTATATGGACTCAATAAAATATGATTCCAAAATAAAACAGCATATCATTACGTTGTGACATAGTGTTACCCTCCACAGCGGCCCACGGCCATGCTTACGAACATGTCCTTAGCTAAGCTTTGTAGCTTTTTCTACCCTCCTCCAGGAAAGCAGTAGGGCTACCAGTACAGTACACAGATTAATAATTAAGTTCCCCAGATAATAATAATTATCCAGATATGATCTAGCATTTTTTGCCGGGTTGGAAAATCCTCATGGATGTCCTCCGCCCTGGGGTGGGCGGAGG
Source organism: Tiliacea citrago (assembly GCA_963921375.1). Taxonomy (NCBI): domain Eukaryota; kingdom Metazoa; phylum Arthropoda; class Insecta; order Lepidoptera; family Noctuidae; genus Tiliacea; species Tiliacea citrago. The sequence goes on from OY992783.1 coordinate 25,772,334, forward strand.
GGTCTGTCAGACTCTTACTGACTAAAATCCACCCCAGTGTTCCCTTCCCACACTTGCACCGGGGATCTCGGGAGCCAGTGTTACTTCCGTGATCCCCGGCTAGTGCCAGCCCGCCGCTGCGGGCCACCTCAAGTCTAGGGGGGGGGGGGGGGGGAGTCAAGAGTTTGACCCCCCGCGCGACGTCTGAAAGGGGCGCGCGTGGAACACTACGCGCCGCCACCTTGGGTCCAGTGTGATAGGGGGCAGCGGACGTCACCGAGTCCGCCGCCGTCCCTGGGCTGGATTTAGGGGGGCCGGAAGAGGGCGTTGTCTGCCCTCTGCCGATGCCCAGTGCGCCCGCAGTGGGCCTGGTGAGCGGACGAGATCTCCCATTCCCTTTCCGCAGCCTCCTTCTGCGACACAACTGTTTCGCAGAAGGGATTTGATCTAGCCTGTCCCAACGTGCTGTCCTCCCCCCAGCGACGCTCTAAGCCGAGGTTCATACCACACAGAGGGTGCACTCACTTAGTAATGTAAGAAATTCGTCCCTGGCTGGAGGGTTTGAGTTAGCTTAAAGCAGCCACAGGAGTGACCGGTTAAATTAATAGTCACAGTAGTTGTTTGTAAGGGAACCTGTATATAATGGTCTCAAAAAGGTCAGATTTTTTTTTAAGAAATCAATACATTTTCAAGACAATTTCAGGCTGATAATATGATAAGAATGCTAACTCCCCGCCTGAGACCCTTTGCAGACTCGGTACGCTACAATTGGCTAAACATAGATAGTTCTTTGTTGATTCCGTTGTCATGGAAACATAATAATGTGTCGTATTTCAAAAAGCCCGTTAACATGACAATGGGCGATAGTTGTATAGAATTCTTCAATGAACCTACTGAAGTATAACTATTTGATTTATAAGTTGATGTAAAGGGTAATCGACGATAGGGTTTTCTAAAAATAGACGATCGATGCGAACCAGTGGGCTTTATAAATGGAACCTTCGTACGTTTTTTACGACTTCACAAAATATGGAGATTTCTTTATTATAATTATGTACTTAAGTTAAGAAGAACAACGCGGTCCCACATACAGACAAGGAAAGCGAAAAAAAAAACGGTGTAGTATAGATTTTTTGACATGTATTTTTTAAAAATTCCAAGTTTTAAAATAGTTATCACGTAAAAAATTTAGTTAGATTAAAATTACTGAATAGTCCTATAGGCTAGATTGTAATCTCCAACTCTTAATAAAGAACCTGGTTCCTTAACCCTAACCCTTTTGGTTCCTGGTAAAGGATAAAAAAAACATGTATTTTAAAGGTGAACGGCAGGCTTGTATGGGAACTTCGTACCGCTAATAAAATTTCGTGTTTTGGGATATTTTTTGTTTTAATTGGTAGTTAATAAGATAGACAAGCCCTTTTTAAATTCTTAGATTTTTAGAAGTTGGGACGTAAAAGTTATAACGAGTTTTATTTTTTAAGGTTATGTACTAGTGTACCAATGTAGTTTGTTACTTAAAGGTACATAAACATTGTTTTGATGATAAAGTAAATGTTCTAGATTGCTTGTCGCTATCTTTGTAGTGTTTTACTTACCATTGCGTAGGTAGATTGAGATGAGAATCGTACCTACTCAGTGAGGGGTGTATTAGGAGATATCTATGTCCAGCTGCGTACTGCAACAGTTTGATAATGATGAAGTTCTGATGGGGTTTTGAGTAGGTAAATAAAAAAGCACAATTAATAAAGCGTCCTTTCGCGAAAGTACGAGTACTATCAAGAAATAGAGTACGGAGGGCAGATGCTCAACTCAACGTAAAAACGGCCAGATAATTCACTAAATTGCTCAGATGCAGTCACAAACCACAATCCAAAACAACAGCAAAGAACTGAACCACAGAACTGAACTGAAAGACAGCAGATTTTCTTTAACTGTCAATAAATAATTGCCATATGAACAAAAATAATATTGATGACGAAAATCATTCCTATCATTATATCGTTAACTATAATGATTTTATGTAACAATCACGCATTCTTAGGTATAATATATTTGTGTTTAATTATATTTAATGTTATTTCTATTTCTAAATAATTAATCTTTCATTTTGTTATTGTTATTTTACATATGGCAACTTTAAAAAACATTACTGCCTTTATTTTACGATTTTATTACGTTTAATTATTAAAATCTTTTTATTGATATTATTCATTATTCCGAACTTCTAAAAATAGTACACTTACATGAAAATAAATGTCTTAGTTGCCGCAATAAGTGGTATAAATTCTATAACAAAACAACAACAAAAATATGCGGTACGAAATCTGCCGTTCGCCTTTGGGTAGTTTCAGTTTTCAAATAGGAATTTCTTAGAAACAGCCAGGATTACAGATTTGTGGAACTTAAACGCTTCTGTGAAAAGAAAAATGCGAGTAGGTACTATAAAAAATATATCTGGAAACATGGAACATGGATTCTTTCGTGGAAATGTTTTTTTCAAACTCATTGAACTCCTATGAAAATATGTTTCTCTAGTTTTGCTAAGCCATATATACAAAAGTCTCTTAGGCATCAAAGTACGCCTTCATAAAACAGTAATCTTGATAACATTTATTTTGAAGACTGGTAACATTGCCATCTTGAGAAGTACCGCCAACCAAACAAGTGAAGACCAATCTCCTAGTAATTCCATTTATCTCTTTAGATGATTTAATTGAATACAGTCTACAGAAAATTAAACATGGTTTTGTAAAATTAATATTGTATTATCAATAGAAATATAACAGACGTTCCTATAAATGATATTGGAGAAAGATGTTTATTTGAATTCCATTAAATTTATTTGGAAATCCCGTTACTGAGCCACTTAAGAATAAATATTTTGGTTTTAGACAGTCGATCCTATATTTAAGAAGGATGCAGGTCAGAATTATTATCATTAGAATCAGCAATACAACTCTCTAAATTTGTAGAATCCTATTGAATGACTATTTCATGAAATAGTCATTTAATAGGATTCTACGAAGATAGTTAGTGAGTAGTTAGCTAATGATAATAATTCTGTAAAGCCATACTTGTTACGTCCGCGAATCATATTTAGATAATATACAACCTGAAACAGACCGGCAAATTGCAAAAAACGTAAGAAAATTTGAATTTCGCGGGCTACCGCGTGCTTAGCGCGTCCCCCTTAAAGGGCCAGTTTTATCTTAGCACGTAATCATAGATAAGAGAGCAGTGGTAGCCCAGTGATAACGACCGCGAGTTACGAGTTGTAGGTCGTAGGTTCGAACCCGGACAGGTGCTTTACTTTGCGTAAATTCATTCATCACCACTGCTGCACTGCTCTCAAAACGGTGAAGGAAAAACATCGTGAGGAAACCGGCATGTCCTAGAACCAAAAATTCGAAGACATGACTGTGACATCTACCAACTCGCACTGGGCCCGCGTGGTGGATTACGGCCCACTCCCTCTCACAGAGAGGAGGCCTGTGTCCCAGCAGTGGAATTATAGGCTGATTAATTACTTAAGCAATCATCATTCTCCTGCCTATATCCCAATTTATTAGTGGTCGACGCAACATGTCTATTTCTTCCATACTTCTCTATTAGTCGTTATCTCGGTAGTCACTCCCTTTCTAGCCATATTATCTTTCACACAGTCCATCCTTCGTTTTATTGGTCTTCCGCGACTCACATAGCGATCCTCCATCCAGTCATTCTCAGAACTTACCCATAATATGGCATAATAAATAATTAATAATAAAAATGTTTATTGATACACAAACCTTTGACATTGCTCAAGTCTATGATACATAACTTGGTTAACTAAATGGCATACGGATAAGGTAAACCTTGACTCCTAAACTAGATGATCCTTTGAGTTAGGAGTTCATAAAATACAACACAATGACAAAAATATCTCTAACTGGCTGCACCCCGTGGTTTCTCCCGCGTAAGTCACGATCCCGTGGGAATATCGGGATAAAAATTATATATATGCCTAACTGTGAATCCAGGGTGTCAGCTACCTCCATACAAAATTGTATCGATTGATCCAGCTGTTTGAGCGTAAAGAGGTAACAAACACACACACACACACACTCACAAACTTTCGCCTTTATAACATTAGTGTGATGATTCGGTAAAGTAAAGTGAAGTACTTAAATATATATTATAATTGCATAGATTGTAGGTACAGTAAATATTAACTGAAACATATTATTTACTAAATAATATGTTTCAGTTAAAATATGGGTGATCCTTGTACAATCTAAGTCAAAGTCAAAGATTTATTTGCAAACTAAGTGTACATTTTGGTGTTATTTTATACTGTAGGTACTTACAACTTAGCGTCCTTTTCCAGGCATCGCAAATTTGAGGGTTATTTAACATTACAAATTAAAATTAAAATAACTATGCTATTGAAACAATTTTACGTTAATAATTTCAATAATTTAGTTTTACTCATTCAAATAATAATATATACACATTTTTATAATTCAATAACAATATAAATACATTTTTATAATTCAATATTAATATAAATACATTTTTTATGAATTTGATCGTCTTATTAATTTATTTCGAATAGGAAGTCAGGTAGGTAGTGGTGTAAGTAAGTGTGTGGAATGTATGTGTACGAGAATGCGTGTGTAGTAGTTATTGATTTATTTTTGGTGTAAAAATTCTTCAATTGAATGAAAATTTGAACAAAAAAAATGAAACATTTTTTTTATCTACTTTATTATAAGGCCCTATTACCTACCGGAAACCACATATCGGTACCTATCTACTTATTTCCATCTTCACCTTATACCAAAATATGTGCACCCCAAATTTCTCCCGCTCTGGGCGTGTCAGACTTTTACTGACTAAAACCCATCCGTGTTCCTTCATTTGCATGTGTGCCAGGGCCACGATATCCCTTTCGTGCACCCCAACATTTCTGTTAATGTTAATAAACCATAGACTGTGCCATCTGCTGTTAGAACATTTACATCCTTAATCATCCATAATTTTGAATTGGTATTTTCCTTTCCGATCAGATTTTCGGTTCTAACCCGAGGTCAAGATAGGCCTAAATATAATTCATACTGTCTCATTCGTGGAATACTGATTTCGAGATTACAACGGCTACACAATCTTAATTGAATATATGAAATCTTATCGTGTCACGTACTTTATTCCTGTTTTATTTATGGCATCCAATAAAGATGGTCGGCCTTGTCACAGAAGTAAATCGCTCATGCCTAGTTATATTGAAAATATTTAATTTTCCCTTACTAGCGACCCGTCCTAACACGCCTGTAATACAAAAATTTATAGGCTCGTACAGACAACAAGGGTCGCGTTGCTTGTCGCGCCAGTCTGTACGAGCCTTAATGCATTCATAAATATTAAATTCCATAGACTCAAGACAAAGATATTCGTGACGAAAAAACCCGATAACACATTACCTGCCTTTTTTTTTTTTTGGTGGGAAATTACAAATAACTTCTCCCGCTCTGGGCGGAGCGAGAGGGCGTTTCAGACTTTTACTGACTAAAACCCACCCGTGTTCCTTCATTTGCCTGCGTGCCAGGGCCACGATATCCCTTTCGGACCAACTCGCAACCCTGGCAGGCATTGGCCCTAATGGACCCCGTCAATTCGTGCTGACATCTCTTTGAGGCGCGCGTGGAACACAACGCGCCGTCGACCCGGGCCTGGTCCTTAACGGCGAGCTACTCACTGTGACTGAGACTGCGCCTACGGTGGCCGGTAATCGGCTTGCGGCTCCCGACTCCCAGGGCGTCTCCTGCGGCGACTAGGGGCGTGAGGGCGCGAGCCCTGCCTCTCCCTCACGCATTCCGCCTCTTACACTTTACCTGCCCTGCGAATCGAACCCAGGATATCATGCTTAGCAGCATCGTTTGTGACCACACGACCGTCTCAATTTAAAAAATCCACAATGTTCCACAACAGATTTCTGATTTATGCCTTAACAGGAATTATAAGGAAAATCATGTTTCAATACGAGTACAAACCTCGAGGGAGCATCCCATTTTCCGGGCATTAGTGGCGAATATCACAGACGGTTCCACTGTAATAATGTATTGGATATTGTTCAGCGTACTGTAAACGATTGTGAAAATGCTTCAGTTGTTAAAATGGAATGTCAGTGGTTTCATTGGATAGTTACTGGATTTTAGCTGCAGTTATTTACTATGTTTCTTCAAAAGAAGGTTCATTGCTCTTGTATCTCCTCATTCACTGATTAAACATAATCAGCCGATAATGTACAAACTGCTGGGACACAAGCCTCATCTCTGTGAGAGGGAGTGAGCCGTTGCGAACTGGACCAATTACGAACTGGACCAATTAAGAATTGGATAGTTGGACATTTTGCGAATTGGACATAATGCGCCCAAAGGATCCACGACACGGGTGCAGTGCGGGTTGGTGAATTACTTTACTGATTACTTGTAAGTCAAATAATTATTTTCAATTGAAACGCATTTACAGTTATGAAGATTTGGCAAAATGTAGAACCGTTGTATTTGAATAAACATAAATTATAATTTATTAAAAATGTATGTGTAATGTTTGACTAAATAATCTCTCAAGTCCTCTTGGGTCCTGCCAGGGTTGCGAGTTTGTCCGAAAGGGATATCGTGGCCCTGGCACACAGGCAACTGAAGGAACGCGGGTGGGTTTTAGTCAGTAAAAGTCTGACACGCCCTCCCGCTCCGCCCAGAGCGGGAGAAGTTATTTGATAATTTCCCACGCTTAAAAAAAGTCCTCTTGGGCGAAATTAGACACGGAAAGCCTAACATGGCATAGCATTTCCTCTTTCAAATAATCTTTGATTGAAATCGGATAGCAACGAATTTACAATATACCTTTGTTTTTATCTTCCAGCTCTTAATCATAATCATAAATCTTTATTTATCTCAACATCATTTACAGGCACTGGTTAATAAAATATACAATCTTAAATAGAGAAAGGTGTCTGAGGATAGGTACTGAGTTACAGATCATCCGGCTCTCTTAGATAATGTTAATTTACAAAATAGTCAAGATACTATAGGTATAATAAAAGTCTGAAATTGCATTGAATTAAACAACGACGCGTACAAATAACTAAAATCGAGATAAAATAGGTATTAATAACTTTTAATGTCAACAGTGGACGACAGGACGTCTTTTGGCGGATGTCATTATCCCTTATTAACCTTTGCTCTTATCTTCAAAATATTTAACTGTCAAGTCATCCCAAGCTAAGTACGACGATCTTATGCTCATCGTACCGTTACAATAAACCGTAGACAATCCCATTGAAAAATGAAAGTGTACCGAGAAAGTAAAATGATGGGAAAATCAATTGGATTCTACAGTGATTTAACGAATTTGGTTATAACGTTATACAGGCTGTTTCCATTAAACTACGTTATAAAATAATTAAGCTTGCGTGAGATAATAAATTTCATAAATCATTTAATATTAATATTTGTAAATTAATGAATAATGTAAGAAATATTTCTATTATAATTAGTAGATATTTGCATACCTGTTTAGGTAGGATATGGTTTAAATAACTTTTTTGTATGTATCAACTCATGTACCCATATTCATGCAAATAAATGATTTGATTTGATAAAAAAAATGCAGCCAAGTTTCTGCAGTACTTTTTCTTTGTATGGGCATCTCGCAGATCAACCTAAGAGGTTGTCGGCTGCTTAACCGGGCTAATCAGGGCATAAAACATAATATAAACTAAGTGAGTGTAACTAAGTGGCATCCCCTGTGGGGTACGGACTTCGGCTTAGGGAGTCGCAGGGGGCAGCAAGGGACAGGCTCGATGGGATCAATAGTTTATGCACCGCGCAGTCATATGAGTTCCCGCACTTCGTATGTTTTTTTTTAGGTTCTAAACTCTACGTAAACGTATCCCACATCGATTTAAAAATAACACAAATACATCGTCTGTATTCGTACCTCCTTTATGTATAGGATATAGTAGGTCAATAATTATGTTAAAGTCATATATTTAGGGAGTATCTACATATTGCTTTTAACAGAACATACTTCCAGACAGACTGCTTCTGAGAATTTCACCCTGGACTGGACTTCCATTACGAAATTCTCAGTAGCCAGCAGTTTTCTCAGTAAATCATAAGTTCATAACATAACACAAAACATCATGCCTGTAATCCCCGAAAGGTTAGGCAGAGGTATAGCTATACTACACCTACATTCCGCCAGTTATGTTTAAGTCCCATGTAATAGGGGGCAAGCCTGTTGCCATCAACCGGGCACAGATCCAGACCCCAGGCTGCTATTGAGAAATTTGTGACGGAAAAACCAAATAACTTTTTGCCCGACCTGGTAATCGAACCCTCGGACCTCGTGCTCAGCACTTGAGATCACTAGACCAGCGCATAGCATATCTATAAAATAAATAAAGTGAATAAAGAAACACGCTGTAGACACATCAGGCGTGTGGTTATGGCGTTCGTGATCGTACCATGGCGTTAAGATGTCATGGTGGGTGACGTCATCATCATGGCTCAAATCGACGTATTGACTCCGTGAGGTTACATAAACAACGAAAAGCTGGTGTATAAAATTGATTTGTGTGTTGAAAAAGCAATTGACAATCTGTTTCAATACGTATATATTGTGTTTTCATGGTATTGTGTAACATGTCTTATCTGTAGCATAGCATACCATAATCAGCGTATAATGTTCCCACTGCTGGGACAAAGGCCTTTTCTCGGTGAAAGGGAATGGGCCGTCATCCACCACGCGGGCCCAGTGCGAAATGGTAGATGTCACATGTCTTCGAATTTTTGGTTCTAGGAAAAGCCGGTTTCCTCACGATGCTGTCGTGATGAAATAATTTAAACAAAGTAAAGCACCTGTCTGGGTTCGAACCTACGACCTAAAACTCATAAGTCGCGGCCGTCACCACTGCGTTCTCGTCGGTCATTTCATCATAGCAAATTTTTCAGTAGTGTTTTATGGATAGCAATCTAGTTAAAAAATGTAGACATTTCTTTCTCGTTCTTAGTTGAACCTTTTAACGAAAGTAAAGAAATACATTGAAAATAAATAACAGTTTTTTTCCTTTCCTGGAGAAATCTAGGAAAAAGCAACTTGATTATAAAATTAAATGCCAGTTTTCACTATTTCAATTTAAGATAAAACTTCGCAATTCCTTAAATGCTACTCGTCTGTCGTACTCTATAAATAAATAGAACAGAAGTTCAATTTAATTAAAATGCACAGCAAACTTGAGGTTTGATAGAAGATTACCTACTATATGATTAACTTTTAGCAGTATCTACATTTATAATATAGGGTTATTTTTAATTGGCTAGACGCCAATCCACAATTTTTATTGGATTCCACAGACGCGATGGGGATTGTATCTAAACACAATAAAACAAAAAATAAATTAATTTGATGATTTTCTTGAGGGATCAACGACCGCAGTTTTTGTTTATTTGTGTATAAACTTCATAGACGTGATGGGACGATATCTAAACACGATAGCTAATTTAAAATAACCCTGTATATCATACGATATGGTATGGTACTCAGAGGTCATACATAATGACATGATGTACAGACGCCAGCAGATCAAGCTACCCGAAACTGTCAAATTTTCCCAATCAACCTTGAACCTTAAGCTGTAGGGTTAAAGTTGAAAATTTATTGAAGAAATTTGACAGATTGTAGTAGCTTGATGTGCTGGCGTCTGTACAATACGCAACACTGATTGTTGTGTCTGTGTAGTTGGCTGCAGATCGGATTTTTTCATTTGATACGGACTTTAAATGCCGGACCGTTTTCCCCAAGTTTTTTTTTTGGATTTCTTTCAGCTAAAGAAACAAATCACATCACACTAATATTATAAAGGCGAAAGTTTGTGAGTGTGTGTGTGTGTTTGTTACTTCTTCACGCTCAAACGGCTGGACCAATTTTGATAAAATTTTGTATGGAGATAGCTGACACCCTGGGATAAGACACAGGCTTTTTATCCCGATATTCCCATGGGATCGAGACTTACGCGGGTGAAACCACGGGGCGCAGCTAGTCTAATAATAATTAATAAACTGTCCCTATTAATTAACTCACTCTTTAAACTAGACCCATGAGACACTGTGCCACATTGTATGTGAAAATGTTTGTTTAGAATAAACGCAAAAAAAATATTAAAAAAAAGTTTGAAATGATTTGAGCTAATTTACTGGTTATCGATTTTAACCTTCTCCTTTTTCCTATCCTATGGCGGGCGCCATAGTGCAATTGAATTGCGTCGCCGTGGCCCTGTCATAGCGGCGACTGTCCGTTGTACATTTAATTTATTTCTCACGTCATAAAGTTACCGAGATTGAAAAATACACGGTTATCTGACTTATTCTATTTAAGGCGAGCAGTTTTGAGGCTGGCTTTAAGATTGTTCTATTTTAGTTAAGGACCACGCTACCGCATTTGGATTTGTTTCTGTAATGATAGCAGTGTTAGTGATAAAATAAATAAATAAATTTTGGACACAACAAATTTTGTATCAAGATGCGGAGGAATGAGGAAAATGTCTTCAGGCAAGCTTTGAGTATGCATGTGGATAGCTGAACGAGTAGGGGAAGACCAAAGAAACGATAGATGGACTGTGTGAAAGATGATATAGTTGCGTCCACTAGCTGACATTATGGCAAATAATTTAATTTAATGTTTTGTATTGCGTAATGTAAATTGTTTTGTATACTATTGTCTATACAATAGTATGCAAAATGACTGACCCGTTGGTCTCGTGGTCGTACGCACCCCTGCTAAGCGTGGGTTCCCGGGTTCGATTCCCGAGTCTTAGGTTTTTCGACTAGGAGTTTCTTAGTAACAGGCCGGAGTTTGTAGTTGGCGGTGTGATATGATACCCCCGTGCCTCGGAAAGCACGTTAAGCTGTTGGCCCTGCGGTCGATCTCTCTCCTGTCGTGTCGGATTGCCGTCCTATCGGACTATGAGAATGATGGAAGAGAGCGCACTCACTTGACTACTATAATATCTTCCGCACCGAAGGCTGGTCTCCGTTGAGATTGGTCATCATGGCCGAAATTCGGTCTGGAGAACTATTATTATTATGCAAAATAAAAGATATAATAAAATACTTAAAAAAACTCGATTCTATAATATTTTTTTTCTACCTGAACAGACAGCTATGCTGCTGGGCAGTTTGTAGCGCCACTGCTTCCCAGCTAAAGCACTAGGAAGTGGTGAAGGGCAGGCGTTTTGGGGGACTGTCTTGTAGTTTTGACTTTCGATAAAGCACTAGGAAGTGGTGAAGGGCAGGCGTTTTGGGGGACTGTCTTGTAGTTTTGACTTTCGATAAAGCACTAGGAAGTGGTGAAGGGCAGGCGTTTTGGGGGACTGTCTTGTAGTTTTGACTGTCGAAAAGTGCTTATTCACAGCCTAGTTTGAATAAATGACTTTTGATTTTGAGAAGATATGGCTAGAAAGGGAGTGACTACCGAAATTACGACGAATATAGAGAAGTATGGTAGAGACAGACATATGGCGCCGACCCTTTTGGGCCATTGATATTACAACTAAAAAGACATAGTTAAGTTACCTACTCAACATTCGATCTTCGAAAACGGCACAATGTTCCGCTATTAGATGGCACGTGGATGTAGGACGGCATGTCGTAATTATCGGGAGCGAAAAAGGGGACAAGACATGAATTATAATGAAGTTTTGTATCTACAATTTGTTCTTATTGAATCAATGTTCTCTGTATGAAAAGAGGCCTTTGGCCTGTGTGAGAAAATCGTGGGCCGACATGTTTGTTTTCTTTTGTAGATATTCACTGACAACAAAAGTGACTGCACATCCTTCCAGATCAACCTTATACTTACGTTTTACCGAGTATTCAAACTGTCAACCTGCTCTCTCCGTAGAGAAAAATTCAATCGAGAATAAATAATCTGTCTTTAAGTTGAGATTAATGCTTGAGTATTAAGTATTAATCTGCTCGCGTCATTCCTGTTTTTATTTAACTTGATTATCGTCTTCAAAAGTGTAGATATTTTTCAGTAACAAACTGAAAAAGTAAAAGAAGAAAAGACGTTTATTTGCGGTATCGTGTTTTGATATGGATACCCATCGCGTCTGCGGAGTTTAGCTAGCCAATTTAAAATAACCCTGTATAGTTACTAGCGTCATGAATATAAAGTCTGCCTCGTTCGTCTTGTGGTCGCAGGCACTACTACTAAGTAAAAGGTCCTGGGTTCGATTCCCAGGTCGGGCAAAGTGTAATTGGGTTTTTTTTATTTGACAGTAATAGGCTCGCATGGGACATGGGACTTAAACATAACTGGCGAAATGTGCACGTCTGATCAACCCTTCGGGGAAACAAGGCGCGAAGTTATGTATAGGTTTAGATAGAAAAATATTTTCATTTATACATTTGTCATGAGAATGTTCAAATGATGTCATTGACATTCTTAGGTTTTTAAAGTCCAATCATTTAGATTAGTTTATAAGACATTTGATTTCTTTTTTGTGTAATTTTTTCTCTTATTGTACTGAAACTGTCAGATGCGTCTTCTGCACATCGGCAACATTTTCGTTCGTCCACTTCCATACTGTAAATGGACAAAACAATATGTTAAGAGCAGGCAGTCTAAATCAAATTTCGAACGCAAGCTCCGCCCCTCGTACATAAGTAATAAAGTTGAATATAGCATGCACTCTTTGATCGTGTTCGAGCACGAAACTAAATAGCGTAAGTCTCAATTCTTATTTCGTTTATAATTAAAGTAATAATTGATCTAGAGAAAAAATATATTGTGGGTGGATAATAAACTATATTTTCTTGTTGTGAATATTTTTTTAGACATAAAAGCCAAAAAATCTTGTTTGCATTTTATATTAATATACTTAAAAAATACATGATTTTCGAATAAAAAATGTATTAAGAGAATATATTACAATTACGTAACTGTCTTCAACATGGAAAGAAAAAGATCCAATAAATCATATACTAAAGATTCATTTTGCTTGTATGTGTGACTATTTCAGAATATTCCATGCAAATAAAAATAAAAATAGGGAGTCTCCTCTTAAGGTCGTGTATATTATGCAGAACGTATTGATAGCCCATATCCCATAGTGTTTTTTAGCATAGTCAGCCCATAATGTTCCCACTGCTGGGACACAGGCCTTCTCTCTGTGAGAAGGAGTGGGCCATAATCCACCACGCGGGCCCAGTGCGGGTTGGTAGATGTTACATGTCTTCGAATTTTTGTTTCTAAAACACAATTTTCTTTTTCTCTTCAAACAAAATTCCAACAGCATTTTCCTTCACGGTTTTGAGAGCAGTGGTGATAAAATAATGTACACAAAGTAAAGCGCCTGTCTAGGTTCGAACCTATGCCGCGGCCGTTACCACTTTGCCACCACTGTGCACTGCTCTTGTTGTTGTATTTTTACCTTTAATTAAATTATTATTTTGGCAGGTGGCGGCAGAGAGCATGATTCAGAGCATGAAGAGGAACACAGCGAGGAGGGGAAGAAAGCCTACGAGGTGAGAACATATTTTATTTAAAAAAAAACATGGCTATTAATTTGTAAACTTGTCAAGTTGCAATTTTCAGGCGTTATGTGGTTTATTGCAAATTAAATAAATATAATATAGAAAATCAATAAGCAATTGGGTTTAAACCAAACTGTAGAACCTTGCCTATACAGAATAGAGTGGATGAGTCCCTAAAACAACTATACTGGCTGAAAATCGAACCAATTGGTTGAGTCATACGAGTATTTCAGATTTGTTTTATTTTATTGATTGATACCAAAGACGCTTGACAATCGCACACAATAGCAATGCGAGTTGACTTTATTTTATTGATAGATTTAAGGCTGGGTCAACAGTACGAATCTAGCGCGGTTGCGAAGTACGGTCTCGCACTGTGGATCCAGCCTTATTCATCAACGTTATAAAGATCATAAAAGTACAAAAAGACAGCAAAAGTATGCGCTTCGATAATATTCGTCTGTCTTCGGAAATATCAACGCGCGATTATGAGAATAGAATAGAATACTCTTTATTAATAAAGAGTATTCTATTCTATTCTATTATGTAAACCATATAATTTACAGATACAAAAGTAGACATTTTACTTAAGGAAAACAGCTCTAATAAAGCTAATCATTAAAAGACCATCATCATCAAACATAATACCGTCATCATCAAACATAATAAAGAGCTGTGACAGCCACGTGTGTCGTATGACAATGTGCGGCCAGAATAGGTAATCCAACAGAGAGAAAGCTTCATACTACACTACGGCAAAGCACGCCAGTATGTACAAAGCTTCTTTACTCTGTGGCGCGACGAAACACGAAGATTACCGAAACGCATACATTTTCTGGTTTAACTGTAAGTTAGTCTTGTACAATCAGGCGCAAAAAGATGTATACATTATGACAAAATATTTTATGTGATCCTAATTTCTAACCTAATACTTAGATACAATTATGTTATTTTAATTGTTTGATTTTGTCGCTAAGTGTATACATCTTTTTGCAGCTCCCAAAAAGACAAGGCTAAAAGGAATAGGTCCACCCAAATAGGGCTACCACGTCGATATTCACATGTTTTTGAATTCGTACGAAGGGCACCGACTGGTCGATGAGGAAAAACACGTACAATCCTAACAAGAAGTTGATCAAAGCAAAACCCTGGTATTATCTTTATGTGGACGTAAGTCACGTGTTTAATGGTAGTGTTCTAACCACGTACACAGCGAAATTTAGCATGTTAACACGTGTAGACATATATTTGTGTTCTCTTTGTGTTAAACAGAATGAATGACACATGTTTGTGTTTTGTTATAACCAATTAATTAGTACACAATTTTTATTTTCATAGTTGAAAGATTAGATTACGTTTGAAACATTTTTTTCCTTTCTTTTTTTGTATCTTTTAAAGACGTATACGATACCTTCGAAGTAAGTAAGATAGAGCATATAAAAAAAACCGGACAAGTGCGTGTCGGACCACGCACAATGATGGGTTCTGGAGTTGGGATGAATTTATCCCAAAAACAAACTTAACATTGTAGTTGAAAAACATGTTCTCCCATACATTGATATACGTCACGGTCCAATCTCCAACAGCAAATGTAAATTTGTCGACTATTACTCGTTAACTTCTAAAGCCCACTTAGTTTTCCTTTTAATTTCGTTATATGTACAACGGTCATGATTTTTTTCACATATCCAAAAACAATCATTTAGCTGGGGGGAGGGGGGGACACTTGACTCTAACAAAAATTTGCACTTTAAACCGTAATATTATATTTATATTATTATATTTTTAAACGGCCTATTCAACGATATCCCATATCATGGGATAGACGAGACAAAAAAAATATCATCCCCACTTTACGTGTAACCTAAAAACTTTTTTTTCAATACTTTATTTTACCACTTTATCGGCATGATTAATATTTATACCCATGCCAAATTACAGCTTTCTAATACTGAGCCTCTGAGCGAGAGTCTGAGACTGAGAGTCTCTGAGCTAAGCTGTAAGTGACAGACAGAAAGACAGACGGACACGGTGAAACTATAAGGGTCCCTTGTTGACTACGGAACCCTAAAAACGTTGTTTTTTTTCTTAAAAATATGAGTGAGAATATTTATAATTACGAAATTCTCTGTATGACGTGTGACTTTCTTCTTTCATTCAGAGCTATTGTTATCCATTGCATACTAATTTGTTATTAGTAAATGTCTATTGTCCTATTGGTCATGTTTTCATTCGATTCTGAAAATATTGTTTTCAAAACATTCCTACTACTGATCATATCTGAACATACCATGCTTTAGGGTTCCGTACCCAAAGGGTAAAACGGGAACCCTATTACTAAGGCTCCGCCGTCTGTCTGTCTGTCACCAGGCTGTATCTCATGAACCGTGATAATTAGACAGTTGAAATCTTCACAGATGATGTATTTCTGTTGCCGCTATAGCAACAAATACTAAAAACTAGAATAACATAAATATTTAAGGGGAAGCCGCTAGTAATTATTGTGATTTGAATTTGGAACCTTAACTGAGAAAATTGTACCGAAACAAACAAAAAAAAAAAAACTATTAATGTATAGCTCAACCAAAGAGGTTCTCATTTCATTGGTTTTAGTTGTCAATGCCGTTGATGAACAAAATAATTTAAATTCGCAACTTACTAGAGATAATAGAGGAAAAATAACATGCATTAATTAAATAGATACAAAAATAATTAAAACAATAAAACAATTTTTTTCTACGTATGTATGGCCAAGTCCAAAATGATTGAATAATGTGCATGTTGGATTCAACAACCGCTGTTTCTACATTATCTATGGCGTAATGGTCATCGCAACAGCTGATCCGTTGTTGTGGCGCGTACCCCCGCGATAGAATGTTTAATTTGGCCGTCATATTTACGGTATTATTTATATTATGTTGTGTTTTTCATGAAACTGCATGAGTTTAGGTAAAATTGTATATGAAACGGCAGGTAACTACATATTTAACAGTTCAACAAACATTAATAGAATTGGATCTTATTGCCTTGCAGTAAGTGCGAAAAGTAGAGTATTCTCCTTGGGGACAAAGGTGTCTTCGTCTTGGTTGGGTGAGCTTGAATCCCTCGCTGCACTCAGGATTCTTTTCTTAACACCCGAGTTTTGCTCAGGAGTTAACTCAAAACTCCATCGCTGCGCTCGGGAGCCCTAGAATCTTTCGTTGCGCTCGGGATTCAAAATAGCGCCCGTGACTTAAGACACTGCTTTATTCCCTTAGTAAATAATCTAATATAAAGCCTTTTGTATCCTACTGCAGAGTAAAGCCTGTCTTCCCTTGTTTAGTTATATGAAAATTCGATTACGTGCAAAATTGTCTAGGTACAAAAAAGTCATGTTTTTAATCGAACCTCTAATAATTCCCATTTTGCTATCCTAAAAATACTATTAAACAATCTAATATAATGATTGAAGCCTCTTCTTGTGAAACTCACAATGTAGCTTAGTTACTGCGACCAACTGTGTGAAAAGGCTAGAAAGTTAAAAAGAGGCTCAATTATGAATAATAGTGTTCATGTAGAAAGGCAAAAAGTTTTTACTGGTTCATTAATTTACAAAAGCGTCCATCAATAGAAGTCCAATATTTTTTTTGAGAAAAAGAGACGGTGAAATATTTATCTTGATTTTCGTACTAGCGGCAACTGAAGGGTAAATCAGTTATTGCCAAAAATGTTAACTGTGCAGTTTCCTCTTCTAGTCAGCGAAATGAGTGAAAGACATTTAAAAAAAATGCTAGTATTTGATTTGAGCTGTCAATTAAAATTATGGTAGCATTTCTTTTAGAAGAGAAAATAAGCGTACCTATGTATTCAGAAAGTTGCTACTAAAATTAATTTGTCGAATGCTATTTTAGAGGTTGTAAGATAAAAGTATAAAATTAGCTATATTTATATTAGAAACTAAGTGTTGTGTTATGTCTTTATTTCCAGTGGTTTAGGCTGCTTTCCTGTGGAGTTAAAAAAAAAAAATCATACGATCCTTGTCCTGACAATTACGAACACAACCAAAAAAAAACTGCCGAATCGGGCGAGCCGTGCTCAAGTGATCTTTCATACAGGCGGCAATTGATTTTTATTTTGATATATAGATTTTTCATTGAGAACTAGGAAAATTTATGTCCGCACAAGCAGTCAAGCACGTGTTATTTTTTATTAATGAAGCATAGGTAATTTTTCTTAGAGCCTCGACACGTCTTAAGGACAAAAATAACATATCTGACGTTAAGTTACAAAGGTCCACAATTCCTTTCGCCAAAGAGGTTTTTGTACGGGGAAAAGTTATTACAAGTTTATAAGTTAAACACAGCCGGATTATTTTACGTTATTCTTTTTAACTCTGTGTTTAAGTAAAGCGTTAAGTTTGTGTGTTTGGGCTGCCAGTATAACAGTTCCGTCGTCTTTTTTCAAATTGGCACATTTTCGATGACGTTTAACATGTTAGCCGGAACCCATCATATTATTTTAGTTTTAGAGGCCTAAAACTATAATAATATGATGTCCAAAAATGTATTGAAGCAACATTTGCTAAAAATAAAAATGTTCACTTAGGTAAAATCTAAGTGAACATTTTTATTTTTAGCAAGTATTTACTTCCGTGTAATTTACTTCCCAAAATGTTTTCTAAATAAAATTATGAAAATGTTTATGATATAGGTACCTACCTAATAATTGTAAGACACTTGTATTTTGGCATTCTGTAAGACAGTTGTATGTTTTGTAATGACATTTTTAGGGTTCCGTACCCAAAGGGTAAAACGGGAACCCTATTACTAAGGCTCCGCCGTCTGTCTGTCCGTCTCTCTGTCTGTCTGTTTGTCTGTCTGTCTGTCCGTCTGACACCAGGCTGTATCTCATGAACCGTGATAGTTAGACAGTTGAAATTTTCACAGATAACGTATTTCTGTTGCCGCTATAAGAAAAAATACTAAAAAACAGAATAAAATAAATATTTAACGGGGCTCCCATACAACAAACGTGATTTTTTTGGTCCTTCTTATAGATAATGGTACGGAACCCTTCGTGCGCAAGTCCGACTCGCACTTGGCCGGTTTTTTGAAACACTGAGTCACTGTGTCACTGTTTTTTTATTTTTTTTTCTAATCGTTTAAATTATGGCTGGCAGTTTGAGTAATTTATGCGGGCTAACCAAATGTCGTTTCTTTGGTATTGTTGAAAGAAAGAAAATACATTTATGTAGCACAGAATAAAAGACTCACAATATAATATACAGCAGATAAAAAAAAGCAAGTAAATAGTGTTAAGTACGATGTAATTCAATTAGAAAGAAAGTGTGCCTCACGGCTGCGCCAAAACGGTTCAGCAAAATTGCCAGAAAACTAGTGCCTGACGCTGGTTTTCAACTGGACCTGAAAGCATGAGGTGACGGATGTAAATCAGTGTTATACTGCAACGTGTGTGCATACAAAATAAAATAAATTTGTGTCAGATAAAAATAATAAGGAATATGTACATAAATAGTGTGATTTTTAGTAAAATTGCAAAAAAAAATACAAATAAGAATGATTAAATAAATGAGAAGAACATAAATGACAGCCTTTCGTTACTATGTAAATAAATAAATCCTTCGAAACGAGTCTGAACAAAAACCAGTTTTAAAAACGATGCATGTGTTTTCCACGCTCTATTAAGACATTGTCTCTGATCTGACTGAGATTATGTCAGGGCTTTAAAAGAGACTGTGACCTCTGAGTTTGTTTCGGCCATTCTTCTCAGAGTAGTCAGATAGGAAACGCCGACCTCATTTAGTTTTAAAAATATGATTGACGTGTAAAAGTGTTTGTACAAACCTACTTACAGAAATAAAATCATTTATCATTACATTTATCCTTAGAGCATTATGCTCTAAGTATTTACCACTTGTAAATAATGTAATTTTGTTTGACATTTTGTATTTAATTAAATGTTCTTAAAAGCCACTTGTATTGTTCTTCTTCTTCATAAGGTGTCGATGGCAATCTAAATTGATTTGGCCCAGAATTTGGCTACAAGCCTGGAGCCGTCAGTACCGTCCATAATAATAATAAAAATAATAATAACGTTAATTTGGACTCAATAAAATATAGCCTAATACAGTTAAATTACTAAGAACTAGGATACAAATCATGGAAGAGAGTAGACGGCTAAAACTATATGAACTTCTGAATTCCAAACTAGGTAGCAACCTGTATCTTGGAAAACAGTGCTCTTCCGTGGTAAATTAGGTGTACAAACTTACAAATTTCATACATGACAATTCCAAAATGAAATAACTTAGAACATGTACCTAAAGTTGAAGGACTTACCTTTTTATTCTGTCGTTTACAGTAGGTACATACTCTATGACCTGACTAATGTAGGTATATACTTTATATTATTTAACTACAAAAATAACTAACATAATCTTCAAATTCCAGGGCGTTCACAAGGAAACCAAATCAGCGAAGGGTCATCATGAAAAGGAAAACCACCTGGGGAAATACGACGACCACGGAGGCTTGGACAAGAATCATGAAGAGGAATCGGGCCACTACGGTGACCATCACCACGAAGAGCACGGAAAGAAACACGCAAAAGTATGACTTGATTACTTTAATTTTATTTAAATCATTCATCATTGACTGCCTCGTTGGTCTAGGGGACTGCAGGTTCTGGGTTCGATCCCCAGGTCGAACAGTCTTATGGGGTTTTTCTAATTGTATGAAATGTATGCTTCTAAAATTAAGAACTGCATAAATTAATTCGAACGCAATGAAGAATAACAGGACTCCATGTAATCTGGGTGTCGCATTTAGACTTCGCGTACATTTGTACAAATACTCTTAAAACAAAGATCTTGTTCAAATTAAGAAAAAAGGTAATCACAGCATCCTTTTTTAATATTGGGTTTCGCTAGAAAAACGTTGTTTAAAGACCAGTGGTGGCTCCGTTTATACCCCCATGACAGTAAACCATAGAGTATATTATTCAATAAACTGTACATATGTATAATTATGACATTCAAGATTTCGCTGTATCTAGATAAAGTGAGAGTGAAAAAAAAGAGTTAAAAACGATCTTAATACTAAAATGAAATAATGTAGGGTTGGCAACCCTAATAAGAAGTAGCTGCCCGAAATCTAGATTTATGCCTGGTTGACAGCAACCGGTTTGTTTCATATTATCCTGTACTTGGACTTAAAAATAACTGACAAAATGTGGGTGCTGATGTGTATTTATTACAACTAGTGGTCGCCCACTGGTCGAAATTACTAATTCCATACGTAAGCTGTTACTTCTGTCACCTGTCTATCTTCAAGTCATAAGGCTCTGGTACTGTGTGTGTGTCAAACGCATGGTAGTGTGTGTGATGTTTTTTTTATTAATTTAATTTATTTCTAATGCTTATTATATAAACATATTAGCTTTCTGCACTCCTCCTCCATATAAACTTTAACTGTGCCAAATTTCATACTCGTCCGTCCGTGTAATTTTCGTATTTTCGTGGTACAGAGTTTCGCTTCACGTATTAATATAATGATTTATTAACTTTTAGTATGAGGAATCTGGAAAACATTCGAAAGGCCATAGCACAAAAGGCAGCCATGATATTCACAAAAAAGAAGAATATGAGAAGAAAGTCGAGTTCTTCGAAGAAGAGGGTGACTCCGGTGAGGACGAGAAACATGGAGGCTTCAACGAAGAGAATGGTCATTCGAAGGTAAGTGACTAAATACCAGCCGATCTAATCTGTAAACATCTCACAGTTAAAACTTAGGTGAACTCTCACATGCTGCCACATGATAGGTAGTACGGGCTGGTGTCCACAACTCCACGTCAGAGCGCGTATTTTGCGTAGGGGTGGGAAAATCGGTGATTCGAACCACCCCAGCTCCTCAAGAAAGGCCAGCAACGCCTTGGTGTCACTGACAATCTTACGTAGGGTACCTGGGTTACCGAAGTACTTTGGAAGGGGCGACTAGAATCAAATCTATTTTTTTTTTAAGTTTGACGTTCAAAAGTGCCTTATGTGCCTATTTGAAATAAATAATTTGACTTTGACTTTGCTCTGTATGTGGCGACCACCAGGCAGTTTAGCAGCACATGAGCTGCTGTGTCGTCGTCCTCCATGCAGGCTCTGCACAGCGGAATGTCTGAGACTCCTATGACAAAGATGTGTTTATTAAATGACCCATGGCCAATTATAGCTGCTGTAACCGTTTTTTAGTTACTCGGAGGACCTGTTTCGTGAGGCGGCCATCGATTGTAGGGAGTGCCTCCTTAGCCGACCTGCTCTCACTTTGGTCCAACCATAGTTTGTGATGTTGGTCCCTGGTTCGTTTCCTTACCAGAGTGCGTAGGTGAAGGGGAGTGGCGCGATGGGTTCAGGTCATACTGATGCCAGGCTCGACCCCCTTCTGGCGAGTTCGTCGGCTGCATCGTTACCTAGCGAACTGCTGTATCCTTTGATCCATTGAATGGTTATATTATTGAGGCCTACCCATCTCATTCCACACGATGCTAGTTGAAACTATTGACAGCTCAGTTCATCTTAGTTTTTATGATGAACCACTTGCTCAACACATTTTCAATCACAATGCGAAGGTTTTTAACGAAAATTGCTAATCCATTGCTTCATATCTTTGAAAAATTCGTCCGCTCAATAACTTAAATAATGCAAAGAATGTTGCTGTTGAACTGTCAAAATCAAAGGAATTGCGGTTTTAAGTCTGTTACGCAATAAAACTGCAGCTTATTTTCGGGAATACCTGCTGAAAAAAATGCAAAAAAAAATTGCCTGTACCTAACTGTCCCAAGAGAAGTTAATAGTACTTACTCGTACTTAACTCTTAGCAATAAATTCAAGATTTTTCGATATCTTTCCTTTGAGCGTGAAATCTGCCAAAAAGTATTATTTTTCAATTATCAATTCTAATAGTACAAGTATTGGTGTTATAAGCACTTAGGTCAACAAATTTTTGGCACGGTTGGCGCAGTGGTTAAGCGATTGACTGCTGCGCTGCGTGTCGCGGGTTCGATTCCCGGACGGAACAAATATTTGTATGACCTACAAGTAGTTGTTCCGGGTCTGGCTGTTTGTGTATGTGAGTTTAAATGTTTGTAAACGCACCCACGATACAGGAGAAATTCCTAGTGTGGGGCAACGTTTTTAAAAAAGAAAGAAAGAAAGAATCAATTCTAATAGCACAAGTACTGGTATTTTCGGCACTTAGGTCAACAAATCCGACTCAGGTTGATCTCAAACGAAAGGAATACCGTGACCCGTGGCCACGGGTGGGTTTTAGTCAGTAAAAGTCTGACACGCTCCCGCTCCGCCCAGAGCGGGAGAAGTTATTTGATAAATTTCCCATCCAAAAAAAAAGGCTGATCTGAAAGGAAATCATGATTTCCATTTATTTAGCAGCACAACAACATATCTACTAATTAATTGATCTTTGCTGCGCTGAAATCGGATAATAAACATACACGTGGTTTTACGTCGTTAATTTAGAAAATTATCTAACTACTGAGTTCAATGCAAATCAAAACATGTGTTCTTATGTACAGACACCAAAACCAATCAGTATACGTACTGTGTATGTACTACAAATCTAAAAATCCAATCCATGGGTAAAAGTAGGATTTGTAGTAAAAATTGTTGTGTGTATTCTGAGTAGTTAATAATTTTTACCGTTCAAAAAGACACATTCAACGAATGTGTAGGTACTTTGTTTAAAACGATACAAACTATTTTATGATTGTGCTACCCATCAAATAAGTGAAATGGCATTCTTACTAGAACCCATCTACCTAACCAAAGGCAAATAATTGCAAGGAACTTAATTTTTTGCCTGCACACCAAACTATTGCGTCGATTGTATCTTTATGCCGAAACAAAAGCCGAGGAAATATCAATATAACCCTTAATTAATTCATTAAGAGTATAATTAGGTTTCCTAGTGAACTTGCAAATTATAATTTGCTAATAGTTTTGTCATTCCAAGGTTTCATTTTGTAATTACAAGTATATTTTGATGATTGACAACGAACCCAATATGTACAGTGTGTACCAAAAGCGATGTGGTATAGACCGTCAAAAGCAAAATCTTTCTCAGATCCCGACCAACATTGTAATCGCGAAAAAAAAATCTGCCGTCCCAAACATTTTTTTTGGCGATTGACTGTTGCACTGCGTGTCGCGGGTTCGATTCCCGCACGGAACAAATATTTGTATGACTTAGAAGTAGTTGTTCCGGGTCTGGCTGTTTGTGTATGTGAGTTTTAAATGTTTGTAAACGCACCGATACAGGAGAAATTCCTAGTGTGGGACAACGTTTTTTTAAAAAAACAAAAATTTGGGTTGAGTAAATATTGAAGGTCCCGTGTGGTGCCGAACGTAAAGAATAGCACCACCCATTTGTTCCCGTGGGTGTCGTAAAAGGCGACTAAGGGAATTACTAGAGAATGGGCAGCAGGGTTCTCTATGCATTTAAACACCATACTGCGATCGCCAACCCGCCTGCCAAGCGTGGCGATTATGGCAACCCATTTGGGGGAGGCCTATGTCCAGCAGTGGACGTATTTCGGCTGAAATGATGATGAAGTATTGAAGCTTTGCATGGAGCAGCTGATTAATTATTTTTTTGCGATTTGGTGATTGGTTCCATGGAGAAAGTGGTTGCTTTTGATGGTCTGTATACCCTTATATACAGTATGGTAATTAATGAAAGGCGTTCCCGTTAATCCGCAATAATATAGCGTCCATACATGCAAAAGCAAATCATCATCTGCCTAGCCTTTTCCCAACTGTGTTGGGGTCGGCTTCCAGTCAAACCGATACAGCTGAATACCAGTATTTTACACAACCCAGTAACTGTGTAATACCCTTGGTAAGACTGGTTGTCAGACTTTCGGGCTTCTGATGACCCGTAACGATTGTCAATGATCCACGAATAACAGCCGGGAACAACGGCTTAACGTGGTTACCGAGGCACGGGGGGTCTTGATATGTAAAGATCACCCACCCACGGAACCGTGCGCCTGTGTTAAAAATATTACCATAAAAAATGTTTGTTGTTTTTTTTTTGTAATAAATATGCACAAAAAAATAATAAACTGATACGTAAAATAAACACTGTAGACGCGCACATTGTTGAAAAACGGTGTACAGAATGGTTTCTTTACTATTTAATTGTGGGTTATCTGGGACTCCTAACGTTAATGTATAACCGTGGTATGGTATGACCACACACCTCTAATACATGCTGTATGTTCGTTCATATGTTTGAATCATAAAATTACATTGGCTTATGTAATTTGGATTTAGAGTCCTCAGTTTGCTTGTCTGGGGGGTAAGTGATAAGTTAAGTGACTCTTTATGCAAAGCTGTGACTCACAAATCTCAGTTTTGGTATACCTACTAAGCATGTTTCTGTTTTTATTGCTATATCTGTGTGTAAAGAACGTTTGCACTATGATTTGCGTAAACTCAAATGCTTTTTAATCCTGATATCTTGCACCAAATGACAAATTCATTTCAAAACCTAAAAAAATTAGCTACGCCAATCCGTCTTGCGCAAGCGTAGTGGGTATGTTCGTGCCTTCTTTCTCTATATGAGAAGAGGTATTTGCCATAATAGGCGAGTAATATTTTTTTTACCTATCTCGGGACCCTGGGGTCCCGGGCCTTTGGAAGGCTTACGAGGGGCCGAAGCAAACTCGCAGAGGCCCCTTAGACACTTTTAAGCGTTGAGACTCAATTCGACGATTATCCCTGTATGTGCTATGCAAATGCACCCAAGAAAAACCCCCGGTTGGTGCAGGACTATTGCAGAACATGGAAACAAAACATTTTGGGCTATGGGTTTGGGTGGCTATATTGGAGTAGTTACCTAGAACTATGGACGGACTATGTCCATGATCAATGTTATGTAATACACGGTGACTTGCACCCGCAATAATGGGCCCCCGGAAACTGTCGCTAGCACATAGTGACGTAGCGACAAGGGGGCAACATGTCCTGAGATGCTTGAAGAGTGGAGAGATATTCCACGGCTATCAGAACAATCCCAGAGCCCGGCAGATGGTCAAGATCTGTACCAACACTTACTGGAATACTTTCTTCCTCCGACCACGTTTGCACTTGCGAATCTCAACTCAATCCAGCCCATAAAGGCAAGAATGAGGTGGGAGCTCTGTTCCTCGTCAGTTCCAGCTGGCCAATAAAGGCAAGCCAGAGATGAGGAACAAGACTTTTCCCGGGAGACGGGGTCCATGGGGTCGCTACTGCCCGTCAACGTAGAGATACGGCGGTGGGGTATTATTATTATTTACCGCTATGTCGTGAACACATTTTCAGAGATACCCACACATGTTTTTCCCGGGTCAGGATGTTTGATAATGATCTGGAAAAAACTATTTCTAAAAATAGATTATGTACCTATAATACCAATAGTTTTGACAGTGAGTGCCTGCGGCGGAAACGCAATCCGTATATGTAATGACGAAATAAAATGACATTGGTTGTTTCACACGGGGTCCCTATGTTGTTTCGAACGCCGCTGTTGCGACACACGCTGTTGCGAATTATTTTTCCACTGCCTCACAGGTTCGAAAGCTCACGGACTCGAATGAAGTAGTCGCGAAAGACGCTGTTTCGAAAAACATTTTCACTGCCTCATACGCTCGAATGCTTGTGATTTCGATTTATTTAGTCATAAAGTGTACAGAAAAGTATTTAATCATTTGGGTTAGGTTAGGTTAGAACAGTGACCATTAACGCGCGAAGGCGAGCGAGCGAAGCGAGCGTGCCGCGGCAGCGGCCGCCGAGCGCCAGGTCCCCTCTATTGTTGGTAAATTCAGTTACCAAAACAAAAACTCTTCATCAATATCCAATTTAACTAAATTACTATACGTTATATTAAATGATGATGTTGACACCGAATTTGTTGATTTTATTTAATTACTGCTTAAATACTTTTCTGTACACTTTATGACTAAATAAATCGAAATCACAAGCATTCGAGCGTATGAGGCAGTGAAAATGTTTTTCGAAACAGCGTCTTTCGCGACTACTTCATTCGAGTCCATGAGCTTTCGAACCTGTGAGGCAGTGGAAAAATAATTCGCAACAGCGTGTGTCGCAACAGCGGCGTTCGAAACAACATAGGGGACCCGTTTCACACTTAGATACCAACTTCCTTTAAAGTTAGGATGTGTTTAAAAATCAATGGTTACACTGACTTTTAATCAATACTCAAAACGTTTTGGGACACTAAATGCCCATTTGGCGTCATAACAATAAAACTTATATTGTCTTGTTCAGTGTCATAGAAAGCGTTAACTTCAAAAAACGCTTATAAGTAGGGAAGATGTTTTATGAGCTTTAAAGTTTTTTTTTCTTCTAACCTTATGTTATCCTAAGCATTAGACACACTCGCGACGCGATACCACGAGTCGAGACAAATCATAAACAACCTTTAACGGTTTATATCTTATTCATAGCAAAATATATTGAAAATACTGTTCCGTTTTGATTTGGCACGCAGGTACATGTAGCTAAGATGAGACAATGTACCACCTCGACACGTCTATTGGAAAAAAAAAATATTTGCTGTTTTTTTTTTTTTGTTAACATTGAAAAATATGGAATCTTACAAATAAGATTCATATTTTTCATTGTTCTACATCCGTCTAAATCTCGGCGTTTCGCCTGTGTGTCTCAACGCGTAATTCCGTTTTTTTGGCCGAAAAGATATTGAAAGCTTGTCTTAATTTTTAATTTACTCTCATTAATAAATTATTCGTCTTGCCTCTTCGTATTTCAGTGAAAATCACTGGCCCGTAACTGAAATTACGTGTTGACTAATTTTCAAACTGGGTCGGGTGAATCGTGCCTGGATTTCAAGTGTCTAGACTTACCTAATGCATTATAGGCAATACTTTTAAGACATTTTTTGGAACTTTTTTTAGTTTGTCGGGACAGTCCAAGACTGTTTTCATACTTATTGAAAGAAAGAAAGAAAAATATTTTTTTTTTCCATTTTTTTTTTAAATTGGGTTTTGATGTGAAACATCTATAGGCGCGCCTTGGAGTAAAACCAACTCGTATGCCGTGACGGCAAACGGGATGACCTCTCTCCTCCGTCATTTGTTTGCTGTCCGCAGGGCATCCCGTGACGGCCATTTTTTTTTTCTGTTTGCCTAATATCCAAGGTTTGATGTTTCGATAAAGGAAAGTATCTGCGCCGATTATAATAATTTATTTTACGGTTTTTATACACTATTGCAGTGTTTGACCTTTTAAGAGTAATTTGAATAGATGTCGTGGAAAATTAGCTGTCACGACTCATTATTATATTATGGACGAATTTCACTTGCAAGAAATTCAAGGTGTAATGACTGTTTGTTATTATTTTTGACGCCTGTTACAGCCCAATTCAAACTTTATGGCGGCTCGGAACATGAGGCGAATCACTGCGTAGTAACGAATTCATTTGTCAACGGGGATGGCGGGCGGGGTACTGCGCAACCAGTAGCGCATTTAAGAGTCGCCATTAAGTTTGATGCGTATTAATATAATCTGTAAAATTGGATAGTCTCGATGTATGTTTAAAAAGTGGACAGCACTAGGTTCTTTTAGCCATATTGTGTTGTGTTGTTTTAGCTGATAAATTTTCCGAAACTTGTAAAGATATCTTAAATAATCTTTACTTCATAATTTTCGGCATGGAAAAATAACGATCCGAAGTAGCCGTAGTACAGTCAACAGTACCAGGTAACACAAGCTTGCACTACGAAAATGGCCCTTACTGCTACGACATAAAAGCGCTGTCAATGTCAAATTGTTACCGCTGATGTGCGGTTGACGTACCTTTTGTATATGAGGGGTGCGCACTAGATCCGAATTCTGTCCGTCCGAATTTAGAACATGTCCAATTTGGATCGAAATCGGATCGAAGTCGAATGTCGAATAAGTACGGATTCGGATCGGGTACCGTGTGCAAAACAGGCTGTACAATATAAACGCCCACCATCCCATAAAGAACCTACTATAATTCCCGGAACAATAACTAGGGAAGTAAATTAAACTTTATGTACGTAAGATTACAGTTAGTAAGTAACTTTCCTTGCTTAACCTAAGCCGGCAACGTGCAGTTAACTTAACGGTTCTAAGTAATTAAAACCCGTGTTTTGTTAACATAATTACACTTTATGTTAAAAGTTAATTAAGTTTACATTAAGTTAACTTTGTGTTAATGCACTAGTTTTATGGTAAAAGAAGGTTTAGGTTAACGAGAAAGAGAGAGATAATCTACTGTTTCCTAGAAGCGGTAGCCACCTTATTGGGTCTGCAATGTACCGGCGAATGTCATCACTGAATCGTTATTTATGATAGTAAGTTGGTGTTTTTGTAGAGAGCGGTTGTGCACGGTTCCAATTGGTCGTTTCCTATGGAGCAGAGCCGACAAGAAACTCCACGGTTATTCTTTTAAAAACAATAGGCATTTACAATGTTTTCAAATTACAGTGTTAATTGGTATGCGAGGACAGTGTAGGCCCGTCAACAAGTACCAGGTGCTTAACAAAATAGAAAACGGTCTACAAAGCTACAGTCTATTAAACCTACAAAGCCTATAATAGCATATAATAGAAAGACAGCATAATGCTTTTTCGTTACATGACATTTCTACCAGTCAACTCCTATCACGACGTTACAAAATCTTTTCGTTTTATGACGTGCAATTGACATTAAATTTTAGGGTGATAAAGAAATTACGAGGCCAACTATACCTTAAAGTATCGAGCTATATTCATACTTCATACATGGTCGGTTTCCTTGTAGTAACTACGTACCAAGTTACTTTAATATACATGCTCTACAAATCCTGAGACAAAGTTGAAGACAGATCTCAAACTAATTTGACGTAGACAGCTTAATAAAAGTTTTTAACTAAGTTCTGTGGGTAATAGAAATGTCATAACCATCTAATGTTTTTATTAATAACTTGAATGTTTCTTGTGAGTTAATTTTAGTCCATTTTGTATGGAAAATGAAAACGACGACTTTTTTTTAGGTTGTAAGACGATAATGAAAGCTCTAGTATAATTAGTGAAGCTGTAAATAACTTCAACTTTTTGAATGCAAGGTTCTGAACCTAAATTAGGTGCAATTCCTACATATGGGTTTGATGTTTAATATTTGACTCAATTTAAAAGTTCAAAAATGCCTAGAAATTGTTTAGTTTTTTAAATTATTGTCGAATGCTTAAAAATGTCATTGATCACTAAACATTGCATCTTGGTTTTAACTAAACATTGGGCCTGGGGCTGGGGTTCTCTGTATGAGGCCTTTGAAATATCGCTCCATTTTTAACTAACGGAAGGAGGGCTTATACTGTTTTTAACATAAAATTTTCTTTTCTTTAGGGGGGAAATTTCAAGAACGGCAACTTCAAGGCGGGCCACGAGGAGCGTGCAAAGGGCGAATCTGGCCATTTCGCTAAAGGAGGACACTTGCATGTGTCAAAGGTAATATGACTTCTAACTATAGAGAGGTAAGGTAGATCTTCAGTCGTATGGTTCCCCAACGCTGGCCACGGGGAGCGTGTAAAGGGCAAATCTGAGTATTTCGCTATTTTTAGCGAAATGCCCAGATTCGCCCTTTGCTCTTGCATGTGTCAAAGGTAATATGACTTCTAACTATAGAGAGATAAGGTAGATCTTCAGTCGTATGGTTCCCCAACGCTGGCCACGGGGAGCATGTAAAGGGCAAATCTGAGCATTTCGCTATTTTTAGCGAAATGCTCAGATTCGCCCTTTGCTCTTGCATGTGTCAAAGGCATTATAATATCATGTCCTTTAAAAGCCAAGTTGAAAATTCCGTCGTATGGTTTAAAAAGGTAGCTAGTGTTGTGATGAAATTAATTACTGGCAATTAACAAGGTTGATTATGGGGCTGCTGCTGGTAGTCATGTATTTAATACATTCCTTTATGAGATTACAAGATATATGCTACTGTTTATGGACCAAGTGTTTTAAGGTTATCCGTTAGGAGCTTAATAGCAGCCCGCAGTCTAGATTTGTGCACAGTTAATGCCAAGGGGCCGGCCCCCTATTACATCGGAATTTAAAGACAACAAGTGAACGGCACTACACACCTGTGGCTTTGGGGAATACAGGCTTAATATTATATCTGGTCCATATATCTGACCTGTATTATTCTACTGCAGGGAAAAGGACGCCTTGGCCTGCAGTGGATCTATACAGGCATGAGGAACAGGGTGTAAAGTTTACTCATCCTCTATAGAAAAGGGAGAATCCTCCGACCAGACGGGTGTTGAGTCTGGTGGGCAACTGCCCGACGGTTGATGTCGGGATGTATATATGCTAGTTGCGCGGTAAACTCTGCTTGCGCGATGCAGGATTTTGCGTGACGTCAGTGTGACGCGTAGTTCGCATGTGGCGATGTTGATGCTGCCACAGAACCATACAGGCTAGTTAGAGATTGAAAAAGACAGAATTGTGTTTTTTTATATAATGACGTCCTTTGGGTAGGAGTCAAGCTCGTCCTATGTTCGCCTAAAACAGTGATAAACTTTTTCCTATTCCAGGGTCACAAATCAGCCATTGGCCATGACGGTCACGCCAAGCACGGCCACGCCCACCATCAGAAGGAGGGTAAAGATGGCGGCAAGAAATGGATCTATCATCATGGGATCCCAGCTAAGACCGCTAACCTTATCATAATAGACCGAAGAGCTGATCAGTTGTACCACGGACCACAGTATTATGGATAAATGGAGAACTCTTAAGAGCACAGTATCTTTGCGTCTGTGAAGTTAGCTGCACTTCATATTTTTGTGTTTAATTCCTTTGGAAGTTGAAGGAAATTCCAGGAATCTCGGAGAATGGCGTCCGATATAAAATTAAAAAGACGAGTCGACTGCAGAACTTCATTCTTTTTTATAGTCCGTATTAAATTAGGAAATCCGGTCTGTAGCTAACTTCAAACACACAAAGATTCGTGGCGTGTACTGTAAATTAGTAGCTGCAAATTTTAGACAGTTTAGAAGTGACCAGCATAGCTATTCACAACCAATTGACAGGCTATCGTGTCGAAAATGACTCATTGCGATAACCTGATTTGTCTTGCCATCGACAGCAAACAGCTGTCGGAAAAATAGCGGTCAAATATTTGATTTAAACTAGCTACATTTTCGGGTTTTCGATTTGTCAACAATGTTGAGAAGAAATACCATTGATTGATGTTCGATTCGGCACGGTAGCGTATCGAATGGTTGTTAATAGCTATGCAGAATCGCAGTCGCGGTCTGGGGTCATACCTAGATGACAAAGTTTTCGATAAAGCGATCTCAAAAAAAAATATCTACAAGTACGTTGCCTACCATTTTTGGTGTAAATATGAACTTAGCACTACCCTCTGTAACAAACTTTTTTCATCTTGAATAAGCAATTTCAGTCATATTTTCATCCATTGTGTGGCGTCGTATCTACAAGTATACATATTACAAATTAAAGTTGCTATCGTGTCTGCCTGTGTGAGCATGTTGACACTGCTAAACTACGCAACGGATTTTGATGCGGCTTTCACCAGCATAATTAGAGAATTTATTTAGGAAGGTTTATGTGTATAATATTGTATTTTCAAGTCATAAAAATCGTTCGAAGCAGGGGCGGGTCGCTAGTATTAAAATAGAACACATTAGTGTAAATATGCTTTTTTTCGCTAATGTGTGCTCTAATTAGGTATATTTTATTGCTTAGTTTACTAAAAGTATAACATAATAGTGATAACTTTACTATTCTCCCTTTAAGAGATTCTATGCTGATTTTGTTATTGTAAATCTAGCGTAGAGTTTTTTAATTATTTAAAATGGGTTTTTCTGAATTTTGAAAAAAATGTCTTAACGTTAAATAGAACCAGCGCTTTCTGAAGAACAAAAAACTCGAAGAGACACGTATTTTTTACTGCTATTATTGATGGAAAACACCATTTTGATTTTCATACATAATTTGTGGTAGAGAAACCCCAACGTCTTTCCCACTTCATTGTTATCTGAAAAGCGGGAATAAAAACTCAACATAAGTACGTGGGAAAGACTATTATCTTTACGGTACGGGTTTTAAATTAAAAAGTGCTGACTTTTGATTGTTTCGAATCAATGAATGTACTTTTTTGCCATGTCGAATACAAGCGAACTGCCATACCTTATTGTACAAGAGACTAAAGGATAAGGTAGTATTAAACTACGAGGTTGTGTTTTACTAGAAGAGCGGTAGCCGCCACATAGCGTCTGGAATTTACAGGCGAATGACGTCACTGAAACGTTATTTATAAAAGTTAGTCGGTATGTACATTTTTTGACACCGTAAAGTCCCCCGCTGTCATATGACAGCCGTCACTGCGGCCGTTATGTGGCGGCCACCGCTCTTCAACGAAACCGAAGTTTTAGGGTATAAAGGGGTGCAGATCGCAAGATATGTAATTTGTAGCGTGTTTTTGAACCTTATTTTGCGACCGTCAACTATTTACTGTCGAACACACACCCGATGTCTTAAAGCAAAAACCTAATTCCCATAGTTATTTAATAACGTTAATGGGAGCTCGTGACTAAGTGATAAGCTACGCTTGCCGAGGTTGGTCCGTGGATGGGTGACCATCTTTACATACCGAGATTCCTCCGCGCCTCGGAAAGCACATTATACCGTAGGTCCCGACTGTCATTCGTGGATCTTTGAAGGCTCCGCCGTCTGTCTGTCTGTCTGTCTGTCCGTCTGTCACCAGGCTGTATCTCATGAACCGTGATAGTTAGACAGTTGAAATTTTCACAGATGATGTATTTCTATTGCCGCTATAACAACAAATACTAAAAATCAGAATAAAATAAATATTTAAGGGGGCTCCCATACAACAAACGTGATTTTTTTGCTCTTTTTTGCTCGATATTGTTAACGGTAACAGGTAGACGCTTGAAATATTCAAAGAATATTTAGTTATATTTTAGTTTTTAGTTTAGTTTAGTTAGTTTATAGTTTAGCACTTTAAACATAAATAATTAAATTAAAATAAAACAAATATTTAAGGGGGGCTCCCATACAACAAACGTGATTTTTTTGTCATTTTTTATAGATAATGGTACGGAACCCTTCGTGCGCGAGTCCGACTCGCACTTGGCCAACGCTGTGGGTTCGGTCAATGGAAAGCAATTTACGTGAAATTTCGATGGTCGCGTAAATCGCCTTCTATTTGGATCGCCTAATACAGTGCACAGACTATAGTCAAAACATGTTTGTCTTGCGAAAGCAAACAATTTATTGTGTGCGTCGTTGTTTATAATCTGAAACTTTGTCTAACGTCAGTATTGACTCAGTGTTAACACGGCCATAATCCATCGCAATGGCTATTGTTGTATTGTTATTAGTTGGTTTAAAACAAATCAATAATCATACCAGTCTTACCAAGGGGTATCGTGTTACCCAGTAATTGGGTTGTGGAGGTCAGATAGGCAGTTGCTCGGTTAGACTGGAAGCCGACCCCAACGTAGTTGGAATAAGGCTAGGCAAATTTGATTGCTATAGAACTAATCTGAGACCAAATGGGTCCTATTCTAAAATTAAGAATTCGTGGCGTATGAATGCGATTTTGTTTTTTTGCTATGTAGGAATTGTGTGTAAAAACGCAAAACATGAGCATGATACTATGCGCTGCAACTATGTATACAGCGTGGAGACAAAAATACGGCAAAAAATTAAAACACTGGCAACACTATGCATACGAGAATTTCGAAACTTTGCCTAAAAAATTTGATAAAGTGACTTTTTCAAAGTGATGGGCCGACTAAGGCTTCTGCCGATCAGCCGACGAGCTATATCCTATGGGTAAAACCGCGAAAAATATTACAGTAACATTCATGACATCATAACATAAAGCTTAGCAAAAGTCATGATTGTAAACGTTACACATTTTCATTCATGACAAAAAATGACAAAAACAAGCTTAGCTTATGAGATATTTTCAAATTTGTGGAATTATCTAAAACAACACAAGCATACCATTCAGTACAATAAACAACAAATCTCATTTATCAAATAAAGTTGATGTTATAAGATAAATAAAATGGGGATACAAGGGGGCAAGACATAACGACATAATGTACAATTTGCTACAGCGGATAGGCTTGTGTGTGCCAGATGGGTACGTGCAGCGTCGACGGCGGCCCAACTTGTTCGCGGTGCCGCGCGGCCGAACTAAACTGTTGGACAACGTCCCCCTGACGCGAACAATGCGCACACTAAATTTGGTTGCCGACAGAATAGATCTTTTCTCATGTTCACTGAGCGAGTTCGCAAGGGTAACGTTACATGTGTTATGTTTTTAATTTATATATCGTGTATGGCATGGATATTAATATGTGTTACATTATTTAATAAACTGTTAATTAACTACACTACCGCATTGGGACACTGTAATGGTAGCGTATGTATGTAAATAAAAAAAAAAAAAAAAAAAATTTTCGCAGTTTGACCCATATTGACCAAAGTATTGAATATATATTTTTTTTTTTGTACGCAGATTGGGAACGTCATTAGATATACGAATTTTAATTTATTGTCGTCTCCATCATGTATAAAATATTAGCTGTAAGTTTTTTTTTTATAATTATATGTTCTTTATTATAATTATGTTCTTCAAGAGCGAACGGAGAAGGTTGGGTATATTCTTAGGATTTATTTTTTATGTATGCAAATGAATAATTATTTCCCGTACCCAATACCTACTTAATTTAATATTCATAAGGTATTTTATTTAATCTAGGTACAGTCTACCACTTAAATAAGCTAGTTTTACATAGTTGTACAAAAATCCTTTGAAACACTAACCTTTTATAATTTGTCAACAATTTTTGTCAATTTTTCAATTTGTCTTTGATTATAATACCTATATTTTTTTTTTGCTTTCAAAATATTTCAACAAGTCATTGACAATTTTTTTTTTTTGCTTTCTGTAATTTGCGTCTTTTAATTTACCTATATGAAGTTAAATTTATTGTTGTATTATGTTCTCTACCTTGTACACTTACGATTTTTTCAAATATTAATTTTTTATATTCTTTTAATACTAATAAACTATAGTTAACGTGTTTTTATAAGTTAGTATAAGTATTTCGTTATTAATATTATTGTAAATACTCTCACTGTGATTTATGGACATGATTTGTAAATATTTTTTTTCTGAATTACATGTATTTTTTAAAACATTGTTTTTTACTAGATTGTATTTTTTTTTTCCTCAAATACCTTTAGTTGCAACCAGAATGCCAATTCCCGAAATTAGAATGCTATCATCTCAGTGACAATCAATGTCAAAAACTGTCTTTCAGTCATGTTTGACAGTTTGAGGCTGAAATAAGTATGCGAACGTTCTTTTTTTTTAATATTTGAGCTTGGTCAACATTAGTCGCTCCGTAAGTCTTTCTTATAATATAATACAGCATTTTATAAATATAATACAATTCTTATCTTCTACCAATACCAATCCGCACAAGTTTATACAATAGCCTCCCTGTTTCTGACAAGCGGAATGCTAGAATATTATTGCATCTTCCACTTCTTTAACATCAACACCAAAGTGTGTTAATAAACTCAGCTCTGAGATCTTCGTTCCGGGCCACACTCCACCATGAAGCGAAGAATATCCTCCACTTTCCCACATTCTGTGCTGTTGGGAAAGAAACTTTTTTCATTAAATATGCGAACGTTCTTATAAATACGGGAATGACCCCCTTAGACCGCGGTCGGTCAACGTCCACTACCCCCTCAAAATATGTCACATTATAATATCATACTTCTTAAAATATACCTAAGGCGCAGCACAGACGACAGACTTTTTGTGCGAAGGAGTGCGGCACACACCAATGTGATTACATTTTATTAGCTCACAAGCTCTCATTAATCACTCGATCCGGTGCAGCGCAGACAACAGACTTTTTGTGCGAAGGATCGAGTGATTAATGAAAGCTTGTGAGCTAATAAAATGTAATCACATTGGTGTGTGCCGCTTTCCTTCGCACAAAAAATCTGTCGTCTGCGCTGCACCTAATAGTCACTTGTGACCCGCGCCATTTTCAATTTAAAAATTCCGACGTTTCTCAAAAAAAAAAAATATAAGCACAATAAAATATTCCTAATTCCTGAATAAAAGTGATGAATCGTTAAGAAATTCGTATTGTTATAACGTTTTTATCTCACCTGCTGGCAGACAATGACAGATGGGTATTTTATTTCTCTTTGTACTTTAAAGGGACATAAATATTTTTTGACATTTACAGGTTAAGCTGCCTCTGAAAGGCTGTTACTACCTGTTTTGGCGAAATAACAGGAAATATATTTAGGACGTACATATTTGAGAAAAAATCTCAACGACTGTGTTTCTAACTCAAACTCATGTACTTATCCTATTAAGGTGTATACTGTCTAGCTAGGTTTGAGTGAATAGGTACGGGTAGACCGGTATCATTTGAAAATTATGTTTTTTAAGGTTCCGTACCTCAAAAGGAAAAAACTGAACCCTTCAATAGGATCACTCGTGTGTCTGTCTGTCAAACTCAAACTCAAAGCATTTATTTCAATTAAACGAATTACAGGCACTTTTGAATTATCAAAGAGTCTGTCAGTTAGTCAGAAAGTTGAAGCTATTTGCCCATTCCAAAATGTAGATCTCTATGGAGAAGGACAGGCAAGAAACTCCAAGGACACTCTTTTAAATCAAGATATTACAAAATCCTATTTATATTATTCTTATCGCTTCTATATTATGTGAGAACAATGAAAAAATTAAATTATTTAAAAACTAATCAAAATACAAGATTAAAACATTACAAATAAGCCCTGGCAGTTAAGAGATGACCATCTCAACTGACCCGTTCACGAACATGACGCGTGGATCAGCACCATCCAGCTCAACCACTTTGTAGGGAACCGAATGATCCAACACACGCGCCACCATCAGCGAGACATTTAAGTGAGCATGACATACTCTCAACTGCCAGGCTTTTTTAAGTTAACATACATCATAACATAATAAACGGCTCCATGGTACTCACATTTACAAAAATGAAAAAATGCATTTAAATTATACAAAACTTATAGCTTGCAATGTATTTCAATGATTAATAAAATTTTACTAGCAAATGAAAAATCGTTATTACCTATTGAAGTATTCAACAACTATAAAATTTGATTAAGTACATAAAAATAAACAACAACATTGTAATGTCAGAACAAAAAAAAAAAGACGGGGGAAGCATCTCTTCCAAATATTAAAATTTTAACAAGTGAGGCCAAGTGGTTTTGGAGCAGGACCAGCATTAAGCCAAGCATTTTTATCTACGATATAATCATCCATGTTTTAAATTTCTTCTCATTTAGTTGAAGAATATCTAGTGGTATTTTATTATATTATAATCTCTAAGGGAACTGTTTAAAAAAATAAACAGTTCCCTTAGAGATTCACAGCAAAATGTCCGTGTGCCACAACCGATTTGCTCCGAATCTACTGGACTGATTAAGTTGAAATATGGTACACATATGAATTTCTGTGACCCGAACATAAACCTGTAATGTAAATATATGAATTTTGAATAAAGGGTCTGTTTTGGGGAAAAATTAAAAAAAAAAAAGTAGTGCACATGGTCAAAACATTATTTTATACGTCTTTATTCTTTTATTTTAATTTAACTGTTTTTTGTCTAAACGATGTTTTAATTGTTATAAACTAATCATCATGATGACTTCATGTGCTTCTCGATTGTAACAATCCTTTAAGGTAATGCGCATTTTCATATTATGGCAATACCACCCATGGACTCCACGAGACAGACTCGGACTAGTGTGGAGTTCATAAGTAAAGTACTTCCTTTGCGTCTTATATATAAAATGTAAACCTATCTATTAATGTAGACTATAAGGAAATGCTAATCTTATTTCTTCCCGTGGGTGTCGTAAATGGCGACTAAGGGACTTAGAGAATGGGCAGCAGCGCTCTCTATGCATTTTAACACCATACTGCGATCGCCAACCCGCCTGCCAAGCGTGGCGATTATGGCAACCCTCCCCCCCCCTTTTGGGGAAGGCCTACGTCCAGCAGTGGACGTCTTTCGGCTGAAATGATGAAAAGGAAATGTAAAGCACTGTTTTTGGCAAAATAAACATTATCATTATCAATTGAAACATGTTACATTCAACCGTTTGCCGATACATTGCATAACTGCTCAGCGATTGCATTACATTCTTTAACATTCACAGGAATAATGATCATTGAAACGTACATATTCAGTGAATTATTCATGACTACATTACTGCTTCATTTGTGCTCTCGGCACTATGAATCGTTGAAACAAAGGATGGATTTAACTTTGTGGTCATTTTGCATGTAATTTAGCGTAAGTTGAGACGCGTGTTCACTCAGGGAAATTAATTATCATAACATCACGCCTGTATTCCCCGTAGGGTTTGGTAGAGGTGTACCTACTAAACACGCTCATTTAATCAATTGTTGTCTCTTATAATACGGGGCGAGCCGTTTGCCATCAACCGGGCACAAATTCAAACTCCGGGCTGCTACTGAGAAATTCCAGATGTCAAAACTCAATAACACTTTGTTCGACCTGGGAATTGAACCCAGGACCTCATGCTCAGCAGTAGCGACCACTAGATCAACAAGAGGCAGTCAGCAAATTAGTTGTTGTTCAATTTGCCGTGTTTTAGGGTCTCTGCTGAAGGTCTTCATTTGAACTGAAGATGTTTTTACGCTCGAAGTCTCGACTGGACAGGATTCTCACGGTGTTAGGCCCATCGCCCACAAAGCTACTCAAAACTAACGTGTTACGTGCTCAAATAAACCTATACAAATCAATAAAATTTAAGTGACTGTTTGTAACGTCAAAATAACAGCTTTTTACTAAATCCGTATGAACGTATATACGGTACTTAACACAATAAACAATTTTTAAATATTAGGTTGGGGAAAAAGTCTTTTCGCATTATAGTATGTATGAACTTGTAATAAAATCTCTTTGGCTATACTATTTGTATCTGGCTGGTTTTGGTATCATTGAAAGTTTAAATTTTAAATAACATAATTCCAAATTCAAATTAGGAAAATGTGTGATTGTCATTTGTTTTTCGTACTGTCAAGATGAGTGAATCTAATGAAGAAATTCGATACATTTTAAAATTTTACTAAAAAAAAGGTAAAAATGCAACGCAAGCCGCGAAAAAATTTGCGATTTTTATGGACCTAGTGCAGTGTCTGTGAGAGTAGCACAAATTTGGTTTAAGCGTTTTCAATCCGGAAATTTTGATGTCAAAGATGCACGTCGCTCTGGTAGCCCTATTACGGTTAACATCACGAGAGGACTGCCAAAACCACTTGTCGCGGTATTTTGATCAGAAGTCCCAAAATTTCTATAGCAATGGGATCATGTCCCTACCTACAAAATGGCAAAAAGTTATCGAAAAAAATGGTACCTCCATACTTTAGTTAAAATGTAAATAAACTATATTAAAAAATGTTTTGAATTTTCTTAAAAAATGCGAAGAAACTTTTTCCCCAACCTATTATTTGTCTGTCTGTATGTTTGTATGTTCCGGCTAATCTCGAAAACGGCTTGACCGATTTCGAAAGGACTTTCATTGGCAGATACTATAAGGAGTAACTTAGGCTACTTTTATTTTAGAAAAAGCGATGCGGGCGAAGCCGCGGATATCAGCTAATCACCAATAAGTAGTCAGAATGTCACAACACTAATATTTAAATAAAATTGTGATCCGCACAGTTTGTGATTGAATGCGCTGTATACAGACTGCCATTGGCACACGTTCACTTTTTAACCCCAGAGTCAAATTTGACATTTCAAATGATTGTTGTTATGAAAATCTCGTGAGGAAAGTTTTGAGTATGCATGTCGATGGCTATAAGAGTAGGGGAAGACCAAAGAAACGATGGATGGACTGTGTGAAAGATGATATGGCTAGAAAGGGAGTGACTACCGAGATGACGACTAATAGAGAAGTATGGAAGAAAGGGTCATGTTGCGCCGACCAAACAAATCAATTGGGATAAGGGAAGGAGAATGATAAAATGATTGTAGTTCGTTTTTCCAATTTGGAGTTTGACATTTGCACCTGTCAAATTAGTATCTGGTATTAAAAACCGAACTTTAGTGCTGGTACATTCTGGATACTCATTGCAATGAGCAGAGGTTACCGCTAAGCAAGCTAGTTCTGAAAATAAATAATTTCAGTGAACGAGGAATGAGATAGATGGCAGGTGCTTGGAGAGGAATTAATAAAATACGGAAACATGAACCAACTAGAAATGAATAAAATCCACTAAAAGACACTTGTATTACTGTAACTTGATACAGCCATTATTTCTCGAGAATTCTTTCTCTCGAAGTGGAATGCCATTTTATATTCAGTAGCAATTTAAATTGACCTTTGAATAGACGTGACATAACATCACGCCTTCATTTCCGAAGGGTTAGGCAGAGGTGTTTCTACTTATAGTAGCAGTTATGTTTAAGTCCCATGTAATAGAAGGCGGGCCTATTACCATTTCAGCTTCAGCTTTTCAGCCGAAAGACGTTTACTGCTAGACATAGGCCTCCCCCAAAAGGGAGATGTTGCCATAATCGCCACAATTGGCAGGCGGTTTGCCGATCGCGTTAAAATGCATAGAGAACGCTGCTGCCCATTCTCAAGAACCATAGTCCCTTAGAGTCGCCTTTTACGACACCCACGGGAAAAATAGGACTATTACCATTAACTGAGCACAAATCCAGACTCCGGGCTGCTACTACGAAATTCCTGATGAAAAACCCAATAACAGTTTGTCCGCCCTGGGAATCGAACCCAAGACATTATGGCAGTAGCGTTTACGACCACTGGACCAACGCGGCAGAAGCATGAAATCTATCTATCTTTTCATTTTGTATTTGTGACAGAACTGGCATCTATATAAGGCTTTCTGGTTCCCTGCTGGACATAGGCCTCCCCTAAGCATCGCCATTTCGATCGGTTCTGTGCTTCTCGAATCCAGCGGATTTCTGCGATCTTCACAAGGTCCACCTTGTGGGAGGCCTTCCAACACTACGTCTTCCGGTACGCGGTCACCACTCCATCACGTTTCGGCCCTATCGGCCATCTGTTCTGAGAGCAATATATCCTGCCTACTGCCACTTAAGTTTGGCAACTCTTCGGGCTATGTCGGTTACCTTAATGCTCCTGCGAATCTCTTTATTTCTTATTCGATCACGTAGGGAAACTCCAAGCATAGCTATTCTCTATTGCCCTTTGGGTGACTTTCACCCTTCTAATGAGGCCCATTGTGAGCGACTACCTTTTGCCAACTAAAAATCTCGCAGGCGTAGTGGCACAGCTAAGCCAACTAATAAGCAACACCGGAAAGTTTATGTATCCTCGGTTTGCCATAGTCTGACAAATGGCATACCAAAGGAAAAAGGTTTAAAAATAGCGTGTAAATTGGAAAAAGTTAAAAATACTGGCACAGTGGCACAGTCGTGCACCGATGTGCATAGGATTCATAATAATGTTTACAATAGCAGTTTGTATTACGAGAGTAACGTCAGCAAAAGTAGGTTTTATATCTTTTTTTTATCTCGCAAAAAAAAACGTTATTTTACAACACTAATCCAGGATGAGTGTAATATTACAAACTTGAAACTTTCAAAAAATCAATATAAATTCTCATCAAACTGCAATTACGTACATTAATATAAAAGTAGGAGGAAACTTCTCCTTATTTTACATTCATAAGCTTGAACTGAATAATCTCGGATTCAAATTTGGATACTTTTTTTAAGTTACTTCGTAAAGTGATGTTTGTTCTTTCAGCATATTTCCATGAATTTGTCCCATCTTGAATTATGTTACTAGTTTCTTGAGATCAAAATTCATAAAACCACCAATTTTTAATGTACAGTCACGAGCATAAACCTTACACTTACGCTTTAATCATGCCAACCCTTGGCATGATTAAAACAAGTTGTTTTGAAACACTTGTTCAAACAGTTAAAATAGTTCGAATTAAAATCGTGTTTTATTACGTGTTTAAAAACACAGATTAAAACAAGTTTCAAACAATGTATAAAACATTAAGAAAAAAACAAGCTTTGTAACTACTTTTCATTGCGAATGAATGCAAATAAATGAATATTTAGGATTTAGGACACCAGTTGAGTCTATGCTATGTTAGGTATTAGGTACTTACCACTAATTAACAAAAATATTTGGTGCATTTGTATAGGGCCAGATAAAACATATTTTTAAAACATGCATTACAATACAATATTCAAATGAATCAAAGATAATATGATAACAATTTTAATTAATAAAAAACTAGTAATTATAAAATGAAAATTGTTTGTCAGACAGACAATATGACAAGGCTTTTTCTTAGGTATTTAAAAACTATGACATTTTGCAGCTATCTCGGTACTGTCCCAGTTTATTTCGTACGTCAGAATGAACAAATCCAAATATCGAAAACAGTCTTTCCATTCCAGATTTGAAATTAATGGCCTAAACTAAAAAGAAAAAGAAAACAAAAAAAAAACACTTGCTGAAACAATTTGAACTGTTTGTTTTATAAACTTTAAAAATAACTGTTTTTTTTTCAACCCTGCTTACGAAAGATTCAAAAGCGATTCTTTCCTACAGTCATCATCTGCCTACCCTTTTCCCAACTATGTTGGGGTCGATTCTAGTCTAACCGGATGCAGCTGAATACCAGCATTTTACATGGAGCGACTGCCTATCTGACCTCCACAACCCAGCAGTTACTGGGTAACACTATACCCCTTGGTAAGACTGGTTTTCAGATTTTCGGACTTCTGACGACCCGTAACAATTGTCAAAGACCTACAAATGACAGCCGGGACCAACGGCTCAACGTGCTTGCGTCTTGGTATGTAAAGATAGTCAGTCACCCATCCACAGACCAACTACGACAAGCTTAGCTTAACCCAATCCATCGACCCGTGCGGCTGTTATTACTAAGCTACAAGCCCCCGGTTTTCTCCTACAGTAATGATAGACATTTTACGAGTATGGTGTTAACATAGTATTTTCTAAACTACTTAAATAAAATAGATATTTTATTTAC
This sequence comes from Tiliacea citrago, assembly GCA_963921375.1. Lineage (NCBI taxonomy): Eukaryota > Metazoa > Arthropoda > Insecta > Lepidoptera > Noctuidae > Tiliacea > Tiliacea citrago. Next base: position 25,816,116 of record OY992783.1, read on the forward strand.
ATTGCAATTGTTGTCCCACGAGAAAATCGATTTTTCATAGCAGTACCTAAGATGTTTGTTCATACGCCAGCATTAAGTGTTTACGCTCTTTTTAGCTTTTTAAACAAAAACTAAAATGTTTTTTATATGTATATTTTATGTCTTGACAAAAATAATTGCAAAAAATAATTTAGAAAGGTCGACTGTTTTGCTAACGCTATTCAGTGCAATACGCGACGCCAGCGTTGTCCAGTGTGTATGCCACCAGCAGTCTTGTATTGTTTCATGAGGGTGACATACGGACACCATGTGTGACCAACACACTGCCCGCCGTACTGCCGTCCGACCCGCACTCCACTCGCACCCGCTGCCTGTGTGTGTTGAGCTTTAAGGACACGTCTACCCAATGGCCATTAGTTCTATGGCTAATACCTATGGCCGGCCCATTGCCATTACAGCTTGCTTATTTAGAGGGCTTTGTCGACCACTCTGGATTAATATTATTATTGTAACATTTCTAGTGCACCGTTGATAGCAACAGATTCTAGTTAAAAGAATAAAGAACAACATTTTTAAATAGACAAACTTCTCAGTTATATAAAAACTTTTCTTAAAGATTTCATGATTACACCCTTAGGATTAGCTTTTTCCAAGATTTTAAGAAAACTGCTAAATGGATTAAAAATAACTACGGGACCGCCCTGGGGATTTTCTCAAAGCAGACGAGTAAAAAACCACCCCTTAGACCATAAGAAAAATTATAAATTTCGGAATTTTAATTTTTGTAATTGTTTCAGTTAAAATCAAAATCAAAATATTTTATTTCACATAAACCTACATGGGCACTTATGAAACGTCAGAAGCTAGGTGAACGGTTCCAATTGGTCGTTTCCTATGGAGAAGAGCCGGCAAGAAATCCCACGGTTACTCTTAAAAATAATTGGCTTTTCCAATGTTTTCAAATTACAGTGTTAATAGGTATGGGAGGACAGTGTAGGCCCGTCAACAAGTATCGGGTACTTAACAATATAGAAAATGGTCTACAAATCTACAGTCGATTAAACTTACAATGTTCTCAAATTCACAAAATATAAAAACAGAATCTGTATAAAATGTTATTAAAATAATAGAAAATAAATCAAATGACATGCGGATGAATTTTTCGACGCCATATTTTAGTTTGTTAATAGTTTTAGTTAAGTTAGAATATCATTTTGTTATTTTTATAAATTAATTAGGTATAGGTAAGTTGTTATTTATGTACATATTATTTTAATGCTAAAAACCGGCCAAGTGCGAGTCGGACACGCGCCCGAAGGGTTCAGTACTATTATCTATAAAAATGACAAAAAAATCACGTTTGTATTATGGGAGCCCCCCTTATTTATTTGTTTATTTTAATTTAATTATTTATTTTTAAAGTCAATATATAACTAAATATTCTATGAATATTTCAAGCGTTTACCTGTTGCCGTTATCAATATCGAGTAAAAACATGCAAAAAAAAATACGTTTGTTGTATGGGAGCCCCCTTAAATATTTATTTTATTCTGTTCATTAGTATTTGTTGTTATAGCGACGACAGGAATACATCATCTGTGAAAATTTCAACTGTCTAACTATCACGGTTCATGAGATACAGCCTGGTGACAGACGGACAGACAGACACAGACGGCGAAGCCTTAGTAATCCCCGTTCCCATTTTACCCTTTGGGTACGGAACCCTAAAAATTAACAATGTATTTAAAATAAAATTGTTCACTTGTTGAACCAGAAGTAAAAGAGTTCCCAATAGTTTTTTTTTTAAAAAGGAAGGAAAAATAAATAAATAAAAATTAGTGGAATAAATTCCTCACCATTATACTAGGTACAGGACCTAAATGTTTAATGTGTTTGAATGAATTAATTTATTTTGATTTAACTTATTTTTATTTATTCTTGTAATAAATAATGTAATTTGAAAGCTACAGATATACAATAATTATTCTATTCTATTGATTTGAATTTGATAGGAGATCCGAAAATGTGGTCTATACATGAACACTGAAAAAACGTGCTTGTTAACCAACAGCATAACAGTACCAACGGTGATACAAAGCACGCTCATCGCGTATGTAGATTACTGTGTTTATCTTGGGCAAAGCATTGCATTTAACAAGCCGACAGAAAACGAAGTTGATCGCAGAATAAAGAGTGCATGGAGAAGATATTGGTCATTGAAAGAAGTATTCAAATCACGTATCCCGATTCGCTTGAAAAAGAAAGTTATGGACACCGTTATATTACCTACTTTACTCTACGGTTGTCAAAGTTGGACACTAACAAAGGCAGTTACAAACAAACTTCAAGCCTTCCAACGAGCAATGGAGAGGAGTATGTTAGGAATCAAACTCAGAGACCGGAAAAGAAGTAAGGACATACGGCTATGCACTAAAATAATAGATGCTGTGGAATTGGCTTGCAAGTTGAAATGGCGATGGGCAGGACATGTAGCCAGAGCCACAGATGGACGCTGGAGTGAAAGGGTTCTCCATTGGTACCCTCGCGACGCTCCACGCACCCGAGGCAGGCCCAGACGCCGGTGGTGTGACGATATTGTGGCCGTGGCCGGCCCCACCTGGACTAGAATAGCTCAGGACAGAGAGGAATGGCGAAAGATGGAGGAGGCCTTCGCCCTTAAATGGGCACCCAATACTGAAATTTATTGATAATAATATATTATTTATTTTATTTTATCCAATCAATTTATGTTTATTTAATTATTGTTAAAATGCATGTTTAATTTATTTTATGAATTACTTACATAACAATTTTTATTAGAAACAAATGAATGTAATGAATTTTTAATGTATTTTTTTTTTTGTTGGGAAATTAAAGGCTTAATAATAATAATAATAATTGATTTGAACCATGTTGTTTGTAAAAATGACACATGTTAAAAAAATTATTGTATTGAGAGCAGGGGTGGCCCAGTGAGAGCAGCTGTGGCGCAGTGGTAACGGCCCCGACTTACTTCTTCGACGTCTTGGATTCGAAGGCTTTACTTAGTGTCAATAAAACGGTGAAAGCAAACATCGAGAGGAAACCGGCATGTCCTAGATCCAATAATTCTAAGACATGTGACATCTACCAACCCGCACTGACCACGCATGGTAGAACACTCCCTCTCGAAGAGGCACAGAGGCCTGTGTCCCAGCTGTGGGAACATTATAGGCTGATTATGTATTGAGACTTTAGACTTTATTACTTATTAATGATGTTTTGTTTCGCAGTGCCTTTACAGGGTGCATGTTATTTATTCTTATTTCAACTTCGACATGTTTGCAATAAACTGATTTGATTAGATTTTATTGATGTCAAACATCTATAGGCGCACGTCAAACTGATTGCTGGCGGGGCGACGCATGCCGCGTGGTGATCGGGCACTATACAGTCTATATGTAGTAGTGTGTAAATGTGTGTGTAGCGCAATGTTTCACATCTGCCAGTCGTCCCGTGACGGTTAAATTTTTTTTTATTTGTGTTTTTTATGTGCCTGAAATTACATTTATATTCTTCAAACCGAACACAGCTAATGTGGCTAAGCGGCAAAAACATTCGGCATAACAATTTATGAATAACAAAATGGCAAATGTTTCTGCAAACATGTTGCAATGCCAGAGGCATCGCTTATTTTAAAAATTGAGGTGTATATGCCTGCCAGAGTTGTTGACATAGCTCACAGAATAAGCAAGCTGAAGTAGCAATGAACCGGCCATATTAGCCGTAGAACTGATGACCGTTGGGGTTGACGAGTTCTTGAGTGGAGAGCGTAAATCGCGCGGCGCTTGAGTCTTTGCCAACGTTACTGAATGTTGCGATTCTAGATATTATATTTATATAAACATAGATAACGAAGCTAGTATTTATTTTATTTCTTATTTTGTTTATTTTTATCTCATTTAATGCTGCACTGGTTGACGTCATCTCATCAACGCCGGCTGTCGCTGAAAACCAGCGCTGGGGCTCTGTCTCGCATAGGGTCGCAGCATTATGCTGAGCGATGGCCGTTTTGCGTGAATATGACGCATATTTTACCTCAACTTGTTCTTTCGTGTTTGTGTTTTTATTTATTTGCGTTATGTTTCCCGAAAATAAACGTATCTTCTTTCTTTCTTTTTTCTTTAACACGTTAACTGCCAAGCCATATTTTGAAATCCGTCAAATTATTTTTTTTGCGAATTGATTCCAAATGGTTTAAATTGAATAATTATGTATAAAAAAGTGTTCCCTTTTCTTTATTTCACTAAAAAATGAAAAATAAATAACTGTCAGTCACCCGTGACTGACGTGGCCCAAATGGTACAAATTGCAGTCCGTGCGCCGTGTCAGGCATTTTGTCCGGCACGTAGGTAAAAATTGGCTGTGAAGAAAATTCGGAAATACTGCTCTAGATGTTATAAGATAAATGTACAAACAGTTGATAGGATATTGGCCAGAAAAAAGACCAAGCAAGTTGTAACTTACTGCCCTCAATGCCCAAATGAACCTCATTTTTGTCTAGAATGTTATAATATTGAACATAAACAATATATTTTATTATATCATTTGTTTGTTTAACGTAATAATTCCCCAAAATATGTGATTACCTCAGTAAATAATATAAGTTTAAAATATCATTGTGTTTTATTTCATTTTCCAAAATAATACTTGATAACTTTTGTTCTAGAGATAAAAGTCGAAGGCCATGTTGAATATGTCTTGTTTGGGGCCATGTCAGTCATTTCTAACAGAAAAGAACACTGTAGACGTGCCGGACGGCACACAACGGTCTTTTGAATTTGATACTTCGGTGTCAGTCACCGGTGACTGACATGGCCTGAACAGGTAGTGAGTCTGTCAGGCACCGGTGATTGACATGGCAGTTAACGTGTTAAATCGGCTACCGTCAGGCAAGGTGGAGTTACGATCTTTCCAAAGGTGACTGGTAGTAAGAGGTGCCGAAAATTTGATTGTGCAATCGGAGAGGCCTATGTCCAATAGTGGACTGCTGTAGGCTGATGATGATGCTGATCTGCCTTCAAACCAGAACAAAACAATGCTGTTTAGCGGCAGGATTTAGAATGAATGCAACTACTTCCCCGGTTGAGCTCCCTCACAAAATCCTCTTCTTTAGAGCCGCTCTAAGATATTAATAACGACGCCCATGTGTATACAATTAAATATTTCATAATTATAAAATACCCTTCGAACAGAATGAAGCCCAAGAGTTTCCTTCATCATCTGACTATCCTTTTCCCACTATGTTGGGGTCGGCTTCCAGTCTAACCGGATGCAGCTGAATACCAGTATTTTGCATGCAGCGACTACCTATCTGACTTCCACAACCCAGTTACTAGGTAACACGATACTCCTTGGTAAGACTGGTTGTCAGACTTTCGGGCTGTGACGACCCGAACCAACTGTCAAATATCTACAAATAACAGCCGGGACCAACGGCTTAACGTGCTTTCCGAGGCACGGAGGGGTCTTGGTATGTAAAGATGGTCACATATCTACTGACCAACCGTGGAAAGCGTAGCTTAACCTGATCAATCGACCCGTGCGAATGTTGATACGTAGCAACAAGCCCCTCCAAGTCAAGTTTGCTTAACAAAAATAATTTTAAATTTCGAAGTAAACTTCAAACTGTGAATTCCCCAAAGGGCCTAACTCTTTGTTAGTTATTCTTGAACGCGGTGTGTGACTTACAAAGCTGGGCAGAGTGGCTCATTATTGTGCTCCCCTGCACACAAAATCTGATGTAATGAATCCAGTGAAACGTCATACTGGTATTAAAGGTTACTAGTGAGTTCAGAAAGGGTGCATAAATGTTATTAATGTACGGAACAGTTTCTGAAGTCAGTATCAATGATTTTTTTTTTTAATTCTGTGTTAAAAATAACATACACGAAGTCCTGAAGACGGCATAACAGTTTGTCGGCAGTTGTTCTCGTCTAAAAATGGATAGAAATGCAAATTTTGATAATGAATGTGGTCTGCTTATAAAGCAGAGGTGAGTGGAAACGCCGGGAGGGGACGCCCTAGGAGGACATATAGTGACCAAATTGGTGATGTTCTTCAAAAAGGTCAGGTGCGTAGTACTCGTAATCGGCGTGCATGTATGACCAGATGTATGAACGTAGGCGAAGCGAAAGGAGTATGGAAGTAGCAAGTGGCGTTCTATAGTTTCTGCCTACCCCCATGGGAAGAAGGCGTGAGTTTATGTGTAATGTGGTAGTATAACTTAATTAATGGTAGATACCAAATAAGTATCTACCAACCCGCACTGGGCCCGCGTGGTAGATTTTCAGCCCACACCCTCTCCAAGAGAGTAGCCCTGTGTCCCAGCAGTGGGAACATTATAGGCTGCTTATGCTATAACTTAATTATCCTATCATGATTCATCATTTTATCCAAAATCGTCCACTGCTGAACATAGGCCTCCCCCTAAGGGGATGTGTTTGCCATAATCGCCACGCTTGCCAGGCGGGTTGGCGATCGCAGTATGGTGTTCAAATGCATAGAGAACGCTGCTGCCCACTCTCTAGTAAGTCCCTTAGTCGCCTTTATGACACCCACGGGAAGAAATGGGGTGGTGCTATTCTTTACGTCCGGTACCGCACGGAGCATTTATCCTAAGTAAACTATAACAAATGTACCTCAGTGGAGATAAAAAATCTCACATTTTACATTCTCAAACTTGAGGTTTTTTGCTATAGATACAACATGAGATAATGTTTTTGTAAAAGTTTAGACGGTGCACTTTGAAAGTTGGCAACGTCGCAAATATATATCGCTGTTTTGACTAATTTATAAATATTACTACGTAAATGAAATGATTAAATATCGCTCTGTAGTGCATTAAGAGCAGGCAGTCTAAATCAAATTTCGAACGCAAGCTCCGCCCCTCGCTCCCCGCCACTCCATTATGTGCTAAACGCTAATACATCAGTAATAAAGTCGAATATCGCGTGCGCTCTTTGATCATGTCATCTTATTTCGTTTATAACTAAAGTAATAATTGATCTAGAGAAAAATTATCTTGTGTCGGGATAATAAACTATGTTTTCTTGCTGTGAATATTTATTTTAGACATAAAAGCTAAACAATCTTGTTTGTTTTTTATAATTATCCTTGAAAAAGACATGATTTTCGAATAAAAATTTATTGAGAGTAAATATTACAATTACGTAACTGTCTTCAATATGGAAAGAAAAAGACCCAATAAATCGTATACCATTATCTATAAAAACAGCAAAAAAATCACGTTTGTTGTATGGGAGCCCCTTAAATATTTATGTTATCTGGTTTTTAGTATTTGTTGCTATAGCGGCAACAGAAATACATCATCTGTGAAAATTTCAACTGTCTAACTATCACGATTCATGAGATACAGCCTGATGACAGACGGACAGACAGACGGCGGAGCCTTAGTAAAAGCGTTCCCGTTTTACCAAAAAATAAGTCTGTGTGTGAAGGTAATCACAGAATATAAAATCATTATCATACGACATACCTAATTATATAACAAGTAAAGAAAAATACACTTTAGATAAGAATATAAATCCATTTGATACTAAACTGCTTGAAAACTATCCTTTATAGTAATAACATTCTCATAAACTGCAATAACCGTTCAGATTCTAGTACTCCATAAGTACTATGATATTGAATCATATTGATACGAAGTGCAGTTGTCTTAACTTAAAATTGCTTATGTTCTGATAGACATTATTGTGACCAGAGAGCATGGAGACGCCTCAGTTCCACTGCTAGAGCACATACTGAATTATTACTCGTTAAAATTTTATGAAAATCGACTACATTTACAATGTTTGTAAATATGTGAGCACCATGTACCTATCATATTATTAATTTATCCGTCATTGCTTTGTTTTTAATTATTTTTAGCTATTGTGATGTAGTAATTTTATTCTAGATGCATCGTCTTCATATAGGTACATAACACACATGATTAGTATATAATGTTCCCACAGCTGGGACACATGACTCCTTTTTTTGTGAGAGGGAGTGGGCCGCAATCCACCACGCGGGCCCAGTGCGGGTTGGTGGATGTCACATGTCTTCGAGTTTTTAGTTCTAGGGCATGCCGGATTCCTCACGACGTTTTCCTTCACCGTCTTCACATATAATTATATAACATTATTGCATACAAAATATTGTAAAACATTATAAAAGAGTAACGGTGGAGTTTCTTAAATATATTTAAAATAATAAAAATAAAAACCGTGTTGAAATTAAAATTATAGTCTGTATAACATAACCTAAGCAATATCAAGCATCAGGTGAAAAAGTTAAGGCCACGGACACACCAGCCTGTTGTAAAAGGATTGAAGTCATGCTGTTCACACACCCTATTAAAGTGTCTGCTTGCACGCACAAGGAGTGAGTTCTGCTTGTAGTTAGTCGGAACAAATGGCACACGAAGATTTAACCGCTTCGACCTTCCGGGGATGTTGGAGTAAAATTTGGATAGAATTTCGCATTTTATAAAATGTACAAGGCGAACGTTTTTAGGGTTCCGTACCCCCAAAGGGTAAAACGGGAACCCTATTACTAAGGCTCCGCCATCTGTCACCAGGCTGTATCTCATGAACCGTGATAGTTAGACAGTTGAAATTTTCACAGATGATGTATTTCTGTTGCCGCTATAACAACAAATACTAAAAAATAGAATAAAATAAATATTTAAGGGGGCTCCCATACAACAAACGTGTTTTTTTGCTCGTTTTTGCTCGATATTGATAACGGTAACAGGTAGACGCTTGAAATATTCACAGAATATTTAGTTATATATTCACTTTAAAAATAAATAAATAATTTAAAATAAAACAAATATTTAAGGGGGGCTCCCATACAACAAACGTGATTTATATTGCCATTTTTATAGATAATGGTACGGAACCCTTCGTGCACGAGTCCGACTAGCACTTAGCCGGTTTTTTTATTGGTGACTTTTCTAGTACTCAAACATTAATTGGTGTAGAAGAGTCTTTACGAAACTGCATTGAATGGCACCATAAAAATTAAAACTGGCCAAGTGTGTGTCGGACCACGCACAATGAAGGGTACCGTAGTTGGGATGAATTTATCTCAAGAACAAACTTAACATTGTAGTTGACAGACATCTTCCCTCATACATTTCACTGAAAAGCAAGTTTGTCCGCACAATATTGAGTGATTTACCATGTTATTTTAAAACCATAGACTTCATATAGGTTTCCCGGTAATTTATAAGTTAAGAACTATTTTTTGTATTTTTATCAAAATTTTAGGGTCGGTAGTTTTGGAGGTAAGGTATGGTCAATTTTCATGAATTTTCTTAAATAACATTAAAAGTATTTATTTTTAAATTATTAAAAAAAATATCTGAAATCCTTAAATCAAGCCCTTTCATTTGATATTTCACATGTTACCAATTGCTAATAAATTTTCTAATTTGCCCCCAAAAGTGACCCCATATTCAAAATTCATTTATTTACGTTACACGTCCGTGTTTAGGTCGCAGAAAATCATATGTGCACTAAGTTGAAACGTAATCGGTCCAGTAGATTCGGAGTAAATCGGCTGTGACAGACGGACAGACACAGGAGTGATCCTTTATGAGCTCCGTTTTTTTTTAGGTACGGAACCCTAAAAACGTAAGATATTTCATTTTTATAGCTGACTGTACTAGTTTCACAAAATCTGTGAATGCAGTTAGTAATTACTCAAAAAACTAAGGACAGTCTCCAAAGAACGGCTTCCTGTAGCTATATCGGTTAACGTATATTTTACGATAAAGTATTTTATTTCTCAAAACTTCCGGGTCAGATTTTGATGCCCCGTTGCACAAGGGTATAGATGAGAGATCCCTAAACAAATATCAAACCGTATCGCTATTAGTTCATAGACCACTGTCCATACAAAGTCGCCCAGTCTCCTTAATAATATTTATAGATATGGAAAAACCCAGGTTTTGGTTTGATGACGTCAGTTAACGGTTTCCATGTAAATCACCGTCCCATTTCGGAACAAGAATCGTATACTGACTACCCTCCTTCAATATCTCCCTCCCTCGTTTGCGTCATCCTGAATAACATTATTATAATACATTTTTGCCGAAAAAGCCCTACAACCCGAAACCCATCAAGTATTTAAAATAATACATTTTATTTGAATCCGAGCCAAAACCTTTACAGAGGCATCCCATATATTTGCCTAATAAGTTTAAACACAGAATAATGGATACCAAGGTAAACCAATTTGTCTTTGTTTTTCAACACAGGAAATCATTTTTATGCGTGTGTATGTATATTTTCTCATAATATTTTGGTTGGATTTATCTAAAGTGTATTATACGGGTGCCTGCCGTTTTGCCGAAAAGATTTTGACAAAATTTCATTACCCAAACAAATTTTAGCAACCTTTTTTTGTACTATTGCAATATTTCGAATGATTTTAGTACGCATATTTTCATTTGGTCAAATTTTTACTTGACAAAATATTACCAAGTATAATGTCATTATGGCATTTGGCATTTGGTGGTTTCGTATGGAGAAGAATGGGCAAGAAACTCCACCGTTACTCTTTTAAAAATGTTTACAATATTTTGTTTGAGTACATTAATTATATGATTATATGTGAACACGATGCACCTAGAATAAAATTACTATACCATAATAGGTAAAAAGAATTAAAAACTAAGCAATGAAAAATAACTTAATTATTAGATAGATACATGGTGCTCACATATTTACAAACATCGTAAAAGTATGTTTTTCTAAAAAAATTAAAAAAATAAGTTAGTGTGTGAGTATAGGTTATCACAGAATGTAAAATCAAAATCATAAAAATAATAGATTTTACCATAAAAATAGCAACCAGTTTGATTTTGTCTAGAATCTAGATTGTCCTATGGAGCTGGACCAGCATGTTTCCAAGCAGTCCTGTCCTGGATATAATCCTCTAACTTGTAATATGTAGTTTACAAAGTGTACTTTTAATATGTGTTTTAAATTTCCTCTCATTTAATTGCAATATATCACAAGGTATTTTGTTGTAACATTTAACACAGTACCCCATAAAAGATGTATCTATGTACTTTAGATAATCTTTAAAATGGTTGATCTATTTTATCTGTATTTCTAGTATTAAAATTATATCTATCGCTTATCTTATTAAAAATATGTAGATTTTTCCTTACATACATAATATTTTCATAAATGAATTGGCAAGGTACCGTCATAATATTAATCCTTTTAAATAGTTCCCTAAGAGATTCGCGGCGACGGAGATTATAAATTGCAAGTAATACTGAGTAACCTAAAAGAATTAGCACTGCCTCGTTGGTCCACTGGTCACAGCACGACTGCTTAGCTTGAGGTCGCGGGTTCGATTCCCAGGTCAGGCAAAGTGATATTGGGATTTTCAATTAGGAATTTCTCAGAAGCAGCCCGGAGTCTGGATTTGTGCCCGGTTGATGGCAATAGGCTCGACCCCTATTACATGGGACTTAAACATAACTGGTAAAATGTGGGTGTACTATTAGGTACACCTCTGCCTAACCCTTCGGGGATTACAGGCGTGATGTCATGTGTTGTGTAAAAGAATTAGAAAGTCGAAGGCATGTGACATCCACCAACCCACGCTAGGCCCGCGTGGAGGATTACGGCCCACTACCTCTCACAGATATAGGCTGATTATGCTCTAATGTACTGAGTATATGTGTAGTGTATTCCTCCATTGCATGCCAGCATTTCATATTAATATAAACTTGCAATTTTCTCACACTAGGTAAATTTTTCTTCTCAAAAGTGATGGAACAATTGTTGAACATCCTTGCTAACTGTATGATTGCAATTTCAGTTCAGAACCTACTCTCTAAGTTCTTCAACGAATATACGGGGCCCATCCAAAAGTAGTTCGATACTTCGAAAAGGACCCTATTCATTAACTTTTTCTGACGGGCAAAAACATATCGGTAGTAAGGAAAACTGTCAAATCGTATTGTCATACTTTCTTAGTTCAGGCGCCAAACTAGTCTAATCTAATCAAAGGGCGATTTTGAAAGTCATGCACTTTAAGCGCAGGAACTTTTCGACCAATCAACTTTATTCAGAAGCTGAAGTATTGACTGCGAGACAGCTTTGTTTTTTTTTTTTATATTTTGCGCTGTGCTGCGGAAACTGTCGTACACACGTTACATTTAGATCCTGATAAGCTGAAAAGACGCAAAGGCACTCGTACGATATAGTCCAAATCCGTATCAAGTTTGGCAGCGGACGGTATGCGGCAACTAGCTCTCGACTCTACAATAGAATAAATAAACTTATACACATAATTATGAACACTGAACACTAAGTTAAAATCAAACTTACAAACTGGTTGCAGGAGTTAACTTATAACAAAACCGAGAATCTTATTACAATTGTTTCTATTAGAATGAATACTGTATTTAATAATAATAATAATAAGTTAGGAACATTGGCTCCTAAAACACAGGCTTTTGGGCAAGTTTAGGAGGCATCAGTTCACCCCTTAATGTGACTATATAGGACAAAAAAAAAAACGAGCTATCCTTACAGTAGTCGCATATGATAAGTAACATCCGACATCTCACTTTGGTAATAAGCAACTGAGAAAATACTGAAATATTTATTCGAATAGTTATGTCATTTCTAGTGGTCGCCCACTGGTCGAAATCCGACCCCCTCGACTAACAATTTATATACTGCCCTACCAAGCGCAAAAGCGGTATCTCAAAAAAAATCGTTAAATTGATTTATGCCATCGGATAGCTTTAAAAAATACGCATCTAATGAACTAAGCCTTTTAGCGCTATCTTGTTCAAAACATATAAAAAAAACCTTAAGAAAGATCCCTATCTCAGTTTTACCTTAAATCACTAAGGGTATTAGAGGTATATCAATATTACGTAGGCAAACAGCCGTATATTTGCACCATATCACTGCAAGCACAATCGGAAATAAAATTTTGAAAACTCAAGTTTTGCCACCACCCAAGAAGAAAATTTCAACGGAAGGCATTTCTAAAAGCAAAAAAGAAAATATTTTGAAATCTTTTCAAAATATTATACCACTAAACAGAAAGTCCTTTTGGAGAGAACTGCCTACTTTTGACTAGATTAATTCATAGAATCCGTTTTTTCTTCAAATATTTTTTTATGCCAATATAAATTTGAATAATAAAAGACTTTATAAATATACTTTGATTGTTTTTTCCTTTAAAACAATACATATTTTATTCGATAGAAAATTCATATTTGTTTTGTATACATACATGTAGGAGAAGAGCTAACGAGAAAGCGGTAACTCAAATTTTAATTTTATAATTACTAAGCGGTGTAGCAGTATCTCATGAAAAAGGTATATCCACATACATTTTTGATATTTTAACTATTGTGATATTGTGGCAAATAGATCCAATATAATATATACATTCTATTTAATAAGCAAAAAAGTCAAATTATAAAGTAAAAAAAAAATATTTTTACATAACTCCAATTATCTCGAAACTCGCTTTTATTAAGATACCGCTTTTGCGCTTAGTTCGGCAGTATAGTACTTATTAATTCCATGAGTACACTAATTACATGCTATTACTAAAATTAATTACTTATTCCATACTCAAGCTGTCACTACTTGTTACACACTTCCGTCCCTTTTCACAAAATCACTCCCACAGAAAGCGAGAGGAAACATGTTACGCATAAAAAATAAAACAATCTTATGTCCGTAGGGGATACGGAGTAGGAAACCCCCGTAACTTATGTCCGTAGGGGATACGGAGTAGGAAACCCCCGTAACTTGTGTCCGTAGGCGATACGGAGTAGGAAACCCCCGTAACTTATGTCCGTAGGGGATACGGAGTAGGAAACCCCCGTAACTTGTGTCCGTAGGGGATACGGAGTAGGAAACCCCCGTAACTTCTGTCCGTAGGGGATACGGAGTAGGAAACCCCCGTAACTTATGTCCGTAGGGGATACGGAGTAGGAAACCCCCGTAACTTATGTCCGTAGGGGATACGGAGTAGGAAACTCCCGGGTTTCGTGTTTAGAGAGTAGACCTCCCGGTTTAATGGCTCTGTGGTAAAGGTCTCACCTCTCGCCTGCACGAGGTTTTGGGTTGAAATCCTGGCAAGTACCTACCAATGTGACTTTTTCAATTCATAAGTATATACTTTCTAAGTTTATCTTGGACATCAATTACATTGGTGAAAGAAAATCGTGAGGAAACCTCGACTTATAGTTAATACCTACTAGCTTCTGCCCGTGACTTCGTTCGCATGGAGGTCATAAGACACCACAATATCCCCCATTGTGTCACCCTATGTAAAATATCTACATTTATATCTGTAGTTTTTATGGTGTACATAATAAAGAGTATTCTATTTTATCTATACTAAAATAATAGCCACAGTTTTATAAAATTTCCCCGTGTACTACGTTTATAGTTTTGGCCTCAGCAGCCAAAATATACAGAGAGTCAGGACTAGTGAGTAGTGGGAGCAAGCGACGTACAGTTGTCCGAGTGAGAAGCAGCTCGTTCTGAAGTCTACACCCGCAGCCTTCAATAGCAATTTCCCATTGCTTGCGAAGTATTTCGTTTTAAGCGAATTAGTGACCGCCTACAGTAACGGCTAGGGCTTTGCAGGGAGGCTGCGCAGGCCGTTAACAATCATAGGTAGTGTAGAGAGAGAAAGGAAACTCAAGTTCAGTTAATACATATATTTACCTAGTAGGCTAGGTCGCGGGTAAGGTCATTGTTTACTGATCTGAGCACTATCACACTTTAGGAAGAAAGGTACCGTCCTTGGCAGTACGTGGCAGACGTAGTAGGGTTGCCGGCACAGGGTCCGCATGGGCTGGTCAGGCCGCCAAGACTCCGCAAGCCGGCGTGTGTTGGTAGCACGCCTTGGACGCCGATAGGGCACGGTCTAGCATACAGGCAGGGCACAGCTTAGCACACATGCAGCCCGCAGATGGAGCAGCGTGCAGGTGTCCAGCCCTCAGCCTGGACGTAGAACCGTAGATCTTGAGGTTCAGGAAAATAGCTTCTGCTAGCAATGCCAGCGCATGTCGAAATGGCCGAGTGATCTTAGGAAATTAGTGTTGTACCACATTTATAGAGTTGTGCTTAGCAACTAACTAATAGTGAGATTTGTAGCATCACTCGACTATTTACCGTTGAGACTCACAACGCTACACTACGTTCCTGCATATACCTAATGGTACAACACTGAATACACTAACTGTTGCATTCTTACTGATCATTCCTGATGCACAGCTATCACTAAAATAATATAACAGTAGATTGTTAACACACTTTTTTATTTTGAACGGTCACCTAACCTAATCATATTCATTTTTATTAATACACATATAGTACATTCTACGTACTATCACACAATAGTAAAAAAAAATAAAAAAAAGAAGCACAAAATATTACAATTGTTAGGTTAGGTTTGCAAAGCAGTCGTCGAACCGCTAAGCTATTTTAAAAGTTGACTTATAGTGTAATTGGGAATTTCTGGAATTTTTCAATAGCAACCCGGAGTCTGAATTTGTGCCTGGATGGCAATAGGCTTACCACCTAATACATGGGACTTAAACATAACTGGCGAAACATAACTGGCGACATGTGGGTGGATGTATTAAAGGCCTGACCCTTCGGGCAATACAAGCGTGATGTTATGTTATGTGTGATAATTACGAAACATGCTAAATTATTACTAATAGGCTACAAAAAAAAGCAAGTGTAAATCAGCCATTAGAACTATGGTATGTCACAAATGGGCCGTGATTATGAGATTTAATTTAAATGGCATGTATTTAATTGAACTTCAAATAATTCCCATTTTGCTTGCTAAATATATTATTGAACACTCTAATGCAATGAATGCGACTCTTTTTGTGAACCTCATATAATTTCTACATAATATGATGGGGACCTAAAAATACTAAATAGCCAAGTATCTGCCTCCAAGTTGGATGAAACGCTACTGTTCTAACCTAACTTAGCCCATCTGCTCTATCAAGTAATTTTACGAATATTCCCAAAAGCCATAAGCTTCAAAAGTGTTTTTTATTGTGAAATTTAAACTTAAAAGTGCGGATTCATACTTATAAAGGAAAAATGCAAAAATATAAAAAATACTTCACGGATTGCTCAGTCAAACGATTTCGAGCATTGATCAAGCTTCAAGAAGCAGCTTTTCATAAACTTATGAACGAAATTGTAGTTTTCTCAACAAAAAAAAAGTTATAACGTCAAATTCACAGTATCGTGAAATGCGACTAAGGTCATCATCTTTTTTTAACAATTATAACATTAAAGAGTATTAATTTAAAAATTACGTACAGTGTGTGATTAGCCAGTTAAACATGCACTAACTGAGACGGACAGACCTACTTTAGATTTTGTAATCTGAATAGATGAGATTTTTGAAAAGAATTTCGATTTAGACTTTGCCAGTGTGAGTAAAAATATTAAAAAAAATATCAGATGCTTGGAGACTGAATTTTCACCTGATTGATGTAATAGGCTCGAAGGATTAAGAAGTAAGAAAAAAAAGTATTTATTAGGACTCGCACAGCAGATCACAAATTAAAATAAAGCACACCCATAGAAACATAAAAAAAGAAGAAAAAAAAACTGCAAACAATGTATAAGAGACTTAAACATAACTGTCGAAATGTGGAAAAACTATACACATCTGCCTATCCTTTCGGGGAATAGTGGCATGATATTATGTTATAATTGACCCATTTAATTATATCTAGACAACCCATTACGAACGATATCCCACGCTTCTGTAACCACCACATAGTTTCTAATATGACATTCTAATCTCCGACTACCCACGATTTCTACGAGTTAACCCTCTAACATTTGTGCTCGTAATAAATTGACACAAAATTCTCAAAGTTCTAAATGTACTGAATTAGGCAGATTAATTGATGGTCGTGATTGCCCAGAGGTTTAAGCTTTTCGTGCATGTTCAGGGTTCGAACCTAGCATGGAGCACTGTTATAAATTGGTAAAAAATAATGCCATAAACTGTGAACTAGTTAAACTTATCTTGAACATCACTAACTGACGATGAAGAAAAACTTTGTAAGGTAACCTGACCACTTTTCTTTTTTTTTTTTTGGATGAGAAATTATCAAATGACCTTCCCCGCACTGGGCGAGGCGGGAGGGCGTGTCAGACTTTTACTGACTAAAACCAACCCGTGTTCCTTCAGTTGCCTATGTGCCAAGGCCACGGTATCGCTTTCGGACAAACCCGCAACCCTGGCAGGCATCGGCCCTGACGGATCCCATTAGTTTTTGCTGACATCTCTTTGAGGCGCGCGTGGAACACAACGCGCCGTCGAATCGGGCCTGGTCCTTATTGAACGGCGAGCTGTCCATTGCTCACCGTCCGCAAGCCCGCGCCTACAGTGGCCGAGAACTGGCCTGCGATTCCCGACGCAAGTACCCTGAACCCAGAATTTTCAATAGTCTGCAATCCACTGAGTAAGCGTGGTTTTCAACGTTCGTGCAAATCATTTCTTCCTACCCTAACCCCAATTAATTTGAGGTCGGTGCAGCAAGTCTTCTAGTTCCATACATCTTTGTTAGCCGTCATCTCAGTAGTGATCCTATTTCTAGCTAAATCATCTATCACACAATCCGTCCATCGTTTCTATGGTATATCCCAACTCTTATAATAACACCAATCTGTATAATTATACATACATACATAAACTCATGCCTTCTTTCCATGGGGGTAGGCAGAAACGATAGAGCGCCACCTGCTACGCTCCTTACATACTCCTCTTGCTTCGCCTACGTTCATACATCAGGTCATACACGCACGCCTATTCCTAGTATTACGCACCTGACCTTTCTGAAGAACATCACCAATTATTATGTCGGTGATTAAGGCGTCGTCTCCTACACTCACCTCTGCTTTGTAAATATCTTTTGTTAGTCGCCTTTCATTCATCCTCTCAACATGACCGAACCATCTAAGCATACTCTTTTCAATTAAGCCACTACACACCTCATTTTCAGCCTATCATTCATAGTGACGCTAGACATGCTTCGCAAGGAACGCATTTCCACAGCATTTATTCTACTTTCATGCTTCTTTTGCCACACCCAACATTTACTTCCATACATAAGCAGAGGCATCAGGACACCATTGTGAACAGCCAGTCGAGCCTTTTTGGGCATCGACTGGTTGGGCACAAACGCATGTATAGCACCATTCATTTTATTTCCCGCATTTACTCTCCTTTCCACATCTTCATCAATCTTTCCATCCCTTATAAACTGGCTCGCCAAATATAATATGTGTAATATATAAACTCACTTACTTGCTCCACAGTCTTATCATTTATTTGCACATCACACACTAATAGGCTGTACCTATCAGTGTGTGATGCGAAAATAAATGACCTCTTCCCTTTCAAACACCATGACCTTCGTCTGTATAATTATGTATAATTAAAAATTGTTGTACACATGTAAAGGCTGGTGTTTTTGTATTACAAAACCATTGCAAACCCTGCTGATATCAACTGCCAAGATAAACCGGTTGCCTATAGGTCAGCATTTATATTAACTTGCGTAGGTGGGCTACCTACATCCTGCAATACTATTGGTCTATATACCCGTATGACGTTCAAGAGGGGCGGACTGCAAAAATTGGAAAACGGCTTGATCCTACACAATTCATTTTTAATATGATATTTTTTTATAGTTGAAAAAATGTAATGCTTTTTAGTCTAAAGTTAATTAATGTATGTAATTCGATTGGCTAAAAGATTAGTTTCATTATGTACTACTTCTGTATTTTTTAGATAATTATTTTGCCTCGTTGGTCGCAAGCGCTACTGCTAAGCAAGAGGTCCTGGGTTCGATTCCCGGGTCGGGCAATCTGTTATTGGGTTTTGTCATCTAGAATTTCTCAGTAGCAGCCCAGATTCCGGATTAGTGACCGGTTGATGGGAATAGGCTCGCCCCCAATTACATGGTACTATAACTGGCAAAATGTAGATGAATGTAGTTAATTGTTAATTTATTATATATATATATAAGACTTTCTTAAAGATTCGAAAGTCTGGAATGAATATATTCCATGTCTTTTGTGTAGAGCATTGTTAAAAGCGCCACTGTATTTAATTTCGCAGCTATCTTCGTGTTTTTTTTTAAGTTATATCGAAATTGTTCCTAATTTTTTATTATTAATATTGTTACTATTGGTACACCTCTGCCTAACCCTTTGGGGATTACAGGGGTGATGTTATGTTATTTAAAACTACAAAACGTAACATACATAACATTTAAATATCAAAACATAACAAAACTGAAAAACTGTGGGTGTTCTGTACAACTCTGCTTACCCTTTCGATTTGCCCTTGTTTATTACCAGAGTTTTGAAGAAAACTTGATTTTGCGACAGCACTTTCTAGGAAATTCAATACATTTATTAATCGTTTTACTTTTGGGCCAATTTATTTTCAATAGCTCCTACTTTTAACAGAATACATTGAAAATATCTTGTGATTTCTTAGCAAACAAAAGAATAGGCATTTTAAATAGCTTTAATGAAAACAGAATCTCCTCAAGTTTATCAATTTGAAATCATTTAATTAACAATGATCACTTTCCTAAGAGCTCTTACAAAATATAGCTGTGTCAGAGCAAGCCCGTGACGTCATTGAGTGTGACGTAATCGCGACGCGGCCCACGCGTCGCCCGCTATTGGCTGATGTTATCTGCTTTATACCGAGACATTGAGGGCGAATACTGTGATGTATACTCGAGGTTTTGATGAGGTTCCGTAGATTGTTAAGCTACGAAGCCGCGGTCGGTTAAAAAAAAAAAACAAAAAAGTCATAATATTTTATTTCACAGAAACCTAAATGGGCACTAATGAAACGTCAGAAGCTAGGAGCACGGTTCCTTAATTGGTTGTTTCCTATGGAGAAGAGCCGGCAAGAAACTCCACGGTTACTCTTTTAAAAATAATGGTTTTTTACAATATTTTCAAGTTACAGTGTTCATACGTATGGCAGGACAGTGTAGGCCCGTCAACAAGTACCAAGTACTTAACAAAATAGAAAATGGTTTATAAAGCTACAGTCTATTAAGCCTACAATGTTCTCACATCAAAAATTAAAAAGGAATGTATATGTTACGGCTAATACCCGAAGTGCGGCTACACCTAGTTTTAGCCGGTTAGAATTAGGTGTAGCCACTTACTCTTGGTTAAACCTAGTACGAGCCGATTGTTTTCGGGTAAAACTAGGTCTAGCCTTCATCATGCCGGCTACAACTAGGTCCAGCCATTCCCTGTTGGATAAAACTAGATGCAAACAAGTTGAAACAAGTAACAGGCGCCTGGCAGCGGCCGCCGAGCGCCAGACCTAGTTCTAGCCTGTCTGGACCTAGTTCTAGCCGGAATGATATCGGATAGACCTAGTTTTATCCAACAGGGAATGGCTGGACCTAGTTGTAGCCGGCATGATGATGGCTAGACCTAGTTTTACCCGAAAACAATCGGCTCGTACTAGGTTTAACCAAGAGTAAGTGGCTATACCTAGTTCTAACCGGCTAAAACTAGGTGTAGCCGCACTTCGGGTCTTAGCCGTAACATATATACAATATTACTAAAATAATAAAAATAAAAACCTATTTAAACGAAATGACAAGATGGTCATTACAACTGTAACAAATCGGAATAAATATCATGTCCACAAGTCACTAATAAATATTTCAAATTAAAATTGTAATTATTGTTGTTCGTGGATGTCATTCGCAAATCTTTGACAGTCATTACGGACAGTTAGAAGGC
Organism: Tiliacea citrago; assembly: GCA_963921375.1. NCBI lineage: Eukaryota > Metazoa > Arthropoda > Insecta > Lepidoptera > Noctuidae > Tiliacea > Tiliacea citrago. The sequence goes on from OY992783.1 coordinate 25,836,986, forward strand.
CAAAGGTCTGACAACCAGTCTTACACCCAGATACTGGGTAACATGGTGATCAGATAGGTAATGGCTCCATGTAAAATACTGGTATTCAGCTTCATTTGGTAAGACTGGAAGCCGATCCCAACATAGTTGGGAAAAGGCTAGGCAGATTGACTGCCTGCTGTGTTTTGGACAATCTTAGACGCAGACTTAAAAGTACCATGCCGTGTGGTGCCGGACGTAAAGAATAGCACTATACTATTTCTTCCCGTGGGAGTCGTAAATGGCGACTAAGGGACTTAGAGAATGGGCAGCAGCGTTCTCTATGCATTTTAACACCATACTACGATTGCCTACCCGCCTGCCAAGCGTGGCGCATATGGCTACTTCCACAACCGCCAAATAACAAGTACTAATAAAAAACGGCCCCTAGTGGCTGGGGGCCCTTGGCTTTGGCTACGGAGCGGCCAAGGCAACGGTAAGGCAAGCGATGCTAAGAAAAGTACATAAAAAATATTTTATTGTAGACAATACTTACCGGATTTTTTTAAATCCAACTCAAGACGAAAGCAAATCAAAATTAAAGGTTTCCGAAACCTCAAAGAAGTATGAAACAAACAAATGAATACGTTTGCTTCTAAAGCCCGTTCTGTCAACACCGACAAAATTATGCAGGAATTAACGTTCATCTTTCATTTCATTTTTTAATCATTCGATCAAAATCAAAATCAAAGTCATTTATTCAAACTAGGCTGAGAATCAGCACTTTTCGAACGTCAAAAAATACATAAGACAGTCCCCCAAAAACGCCCACCCTTCACCACTTCCTAGTGCTTTAGCTGGGAAGAAGAAGTGGCGCAACAAACTCCCCAGCAGCACAGCTGTCTGTTCAGATATAAAACTTGAATCTATACAATAAAATGTAAAAGAATTTGCATTACGCAACACAACATTAAATTAAATTATTTGCCTTATGTTAGCTAGCACACGCCACTATACCAAAAAAACTAAAAATCGTCGAAAACTATAGTCAAGCAGAAATAACGTAAACAGAACGTACCTAAATAAAAGCCTCCATAATGGGCGTGCCCGCTTACATAAAGCTATAGCTGTAACTCGAAGTCACAAATGATAAACTAGCACCATCGTAGTAACATAAAAAACAGTTAATCATTAATAACAATAATAAAACCATATACCGATAGGGGAATGAAAATCCAACTTCGGAACGGATTGGACCATTTCACTAATGAATTCATTTATCACTTTTGATTCATTTTATCTGTTAAATAATAATGTATTTTATGATCTGCATGAGTTTTTTGAGAAAAAATTATGTTAGATGTAATTTATAATTTATTTTAATACTATTGCATATCCAACATGGGTTGACTGTTGAGACTAAAAATGTTTTTAAAATAATAACAAATGTACACAATTAAGGAATAAATGTATCTTTATCTTCATCTCATTTTTAACTTTGTGTTCAGGCGTTTTACGGATTACGTTTTACGGATGCCGAATGAAAGGCAAAAATTAACGAACAGTGAATCGTCGGATATCGGTTTAAGCGAGCTATCCCACAAAAATAAAATAGGCATTTATTTTCCCATGACTTAGAAAATCCAAAGTCCGCATTCCATACAGGAAGACGTCAAAAGTTCAAAGCGTTCGATATAAATAACTATTAACTATCAAAAAGGGTAGCCTCTTTTCCCATTATTCCCGTTCTCAGACTTAGAACCTTTTTACCCTCTCTAAAGAGTTTCCAGACTCAGTGCATTTTGTAGCGACTCCATCTTTTCTGACCGAAAATGCAGGGGGCTTAGCGATGGTGACTCTAAGGTTACGTAAGGTATTGGTTTCCGTACCTCAACAACAAATGATGGAACATATTTTAAACTAGGTATCCATTTTAACAAACAGCAAAGGAAAACATCATGAATAAACTGTCATATCCTAGAACCAAAAATTCGAAGACATGTAACATCCACTAACGCGCACTCGGCCTGCATGGTGGATAATGGGCCAGTCCCATTCACATAGAAGATGCCTGCGTCCCAGCAGTGGGAACATTATAGGCTGCTTATGCATTTGAGAAGCCTGCATACCATATTTTTGAACTTAGTAAGTATTTATATTTGAAAAAAATCTGAAGTCTACGAGCATTTGGTACGAGCTACTCCGGGTCTACGAAAAGCTCTAGGGGCTACGGTGACGCTACGCCGTAGCTGCTTATTCAAAGTATTTTTGTTAATTTTGACAACTAAACTCTTTTTCTCTCGTGATAAACGCAGTTTATATTACCTTTTCTAAGGTTTTCAACTACACTTACGGTCCCCTAAAAAGCTGTATTTAAGTATTTATACAAAGAAACGCTGATATAATTTGCTATAGTGTTGATTCGATGAACTCTATGGAAATGTCATGTCGATCTCAAGTGTTCCGATAATATTTAGCTATAAAAGTACTATCTATTACACAAATCTGACACAGTTGGGTTAATTTTCGGAAATTCATGAAAAAATTAAAAGATAATGTGATAATCGTGAAAATATGGATCCGGGGATTATGTTTTTTGAATATGATTGCGTATAAGTACCATTTCAAGGTCAAATATTTATAGAGATACTAGTGACCCGCCTCTAACCAGCGCGGTTTTTATGACTTTAACATTCAATTATTCTAAAAATTACATTAAAAAAAATACTATACAATAATACCCGAAGGGTTAGGCAGAAGTGTACCTATAGTACACCCACGTTTCGCCAGTTATGTATAAGTCCCATTGTAATAGGGGCGAGCCTATTGCCATCAACTGGGCACAAATCCAGACTCCTAGACCAACGAAGCAGTAAATAAAAACAGTTTAAAATAAAATATTTTCTGCTTATTTCACAAACAACCGCCGCGACCATTTAAAAAAAGTACAAAAAGGTACAATACGTTAGTTACCTTTTTAGGGTTCCGTACCCAAAGAGTAAAACGGGAACCCTATTACTAAGGCTCCGCCGTCTGTCTGTCTGTCTGTCCGTCTGTCACCAGGCTGGGTGGGTTATCTCATGAACCGTGATAGTTAGACAGTTGAAATTTTCACAGATGATGTATTTCTGTTGCCGCTATAACAACAAATACTAAAAAACAGAATAAAAAAAATATTTAAGGGGGCTCCCATACAACAAACGTGTTTTTTTTTGCTCGATATTGATAACGGCAATAGGTAGATGCTTGAAATTTTCACAGAATATTAAGTTATATATTCACTTTAAAAATAAATAATTAAATTAAAATAAAACAAATATTTAAGGGGGTCTCCCATACAACAAACGTGTTTTTTTTGCCATTTTTATAGATAATGGTACGGAAACCTTCGTGCGCGAGTCCGACTCGCACTCGGCCGGTTTTTTGTACTGTTTTAATAGTAGCGGCGGTTGTTTGTCAAATAGGCAAAAAATATGTAATTTTTAAGTCAATGTAAATGCTGGAAACGCAAAGGAATTGTGGAGTATGACAGCAGTGTGTGATTCTGGGCTGAAATGGTGATGAATTTATAGAGATACTAGCTGTGCCCCGCGGTTTCACCCGCGTAAGTCTCGATCCCGTAGGAATATCGGGATAATAAGTAGCCTATGTCTTAATCCAGGGTCTCAGCTACCTCCATACAAAATTTTATCAAAATTGGTCCAACCGTTTGAGCGTGAAGAAGTAACAAACATACACACACACACTCACAAACTTTCGCCTTTGTAATATTAGTGTGACTAGTGACCCTCCTCTACCCTGCACGGTTTTCATGACTTGACAAACTAGTCTTTAGTATTTTTAAGTCCAATATACATAAACTTTCCGGATTATTTTCTAAAATATGTTGAAAATCGCGTCTTAATCCATTGGATAGTTTAGAAGAACAAAGCGGTCACACAGCCAGACATAAAGCGTATTTAATTGGCTTTTCTATGGATAATATTTATATTTTTAGTATGTCATTAGCATAAATGACTAGAAATTTCTTATTATCAATGAGAATATAGTTTTTAACACTTGAATCCTGAAATCGGTGTTTTGTATAGTCAATAACTATTCTAATACCTACCTGTTTGAGAATAAAAATAAAAAAAATTCAATGTAAGCAGAGAGCCGTGTTACAATAGACCGTTATTGTCGGTATAATGAAGTTAAAACTACGAGTATTTTTATGGTATCTTAAAAATACGACATAAAAAAAAAGAAAAACGAGTATGACCTCCCCTTGCAGCGATTACGGCATGTAATCGTCTTGGCATGCTTTGCACCAGGCTTTTGATGGTGTCCTGTGGAATGTGTTCCCACTTCAGCCGAGATCACACGTTTAAGCTCCCTGATGTATGGAGGAAGTGGTTGGACAGATCTTACTCGCCTTTTAGGAGGTCCCAGGCATGCTCAATGTGGTCAAGTTCGGGGCCCCACACTGGCCAATCCAAACGACGAACACCGATCTCTTGCATATAAGCATCTACGACACCAGAACGGTGGGCCCGAGCATTATCGTCCATGTAAATGGCATCTTCACCAATTACAGTCAGTGGGTGTTGTGCATGTAGACAAAGGATTTCTGTTATGTATCTTTGCGCATTTAGTGAGCCACTTTCAATGAATACTATCTCGGTACGATAGCTGGAAGTTACGCACGCCGTTAACATAACGGATCCTCCACCAGAAGGGGTGATTTCTTCAAAACACACGTCGGCATAGCGTTCCCCTGGTCTTCGTAACACTCGCCGACGTTGATCCTCACCATTCAGACAAATTCGAGCCTCATCGGAGAAGAGCACGCTACTGCAGTTACCAAGATAGGCAATTTCTAGTGAACCTCAATCGAGCAATCCGGTGCTCATGGAGTAACTTGGGGACCCGCGTTGGTCGTCGACTGTGTATATCAGCCGCTAAAAGCCTCCTCCTCACTGTCCATAGGCTAACTTGTGCTCTTCGTACCTCTTTAAAGTTTCTTTTGATGTATATGTATCTGCATTTACGGTTCCCCAGCGCCTGAGTCACTAAAAAGCGGTCGTCTCATGGTTGTGTGCAACGTTTTCTCCCAGAACCTTGCCTTGTCTGAACGGAACCTGTCTGTTGGTATCAAGTCCAGGTTCTTCGGACGGTTGAACGACGAGCACATTTGACCGCTGTGAGACGTAACATTGGCTTCCAGCAGCGCTATAATTTTACTAGCTCTTATTGCTTTTTCTGCCATTACAATCGACACAAAGATATCTGTTTTAATTCACAATAAGGCAGGATTATGCGAAAAGCATAAATTATTCTACTAAAAATAACGAGAAGTTAGTTTTAGTTGCCTGATAACTTTTTAACCGCAAACCCGCGAAAAGTAAGTAAAAAGTCACAAACTAAAAAAGGATTATTATTTTTTTAAACAAAAGTCTCTAATTTGAAATTACTTAACTTTATTTCATAATTATCCAGACTCTTTTTTATTAAGTGCCAGTAACATAGTTTGGCTATTAAAACCTCTTTAGAACTAAGTGATTACCAATAATGTAGAAAAATTAAAACAACCCGTTTTTTTCCAAAGGAGTGTATTATAATAACACTTGTCTGTTAATAAATCTCGAATCTTTTTTTAAACAAATTTACTGGCAATGCTCTATAAGACTGGTATTTTATTATAAATTTTAGGAGCCATACAGAAAACGCTTTTTCCCATTAATGCAGTCCTTGACGTAAGCGAACACAGTTGATTATTATCACGTCTGTTATTTTTGTTTTGTTTTGTTCATTTGACCGCGAAGATCGCATATTCGCGCGACGATCGTTTATTAGGACGCGGGGTAACTGGGGGACAGTTCTGTATTAACCTGTTCTGTGTCCTAAGGAAGAAAGGCCTTTATTGCAACACTTGAAACTGGGCGTATTTAATACACTTTTTTTCCTAAAATACCTTTATTTATTCCTTAAGCCAAATAAACCATCATTCGTAAACCACAAAATTGCTCTCAGAACCCGACATTACAAAAAGCTTTGATGGGGCATCCGATGGAGGCTTGATGCGTCTTAGTAACCGATTTCCCAAGGGCCCCATAAGTTCTAAGGGAACTATTCCAAAGAAGTACGCTTAAAATTACGGTGAGATTTTTACAAGTGGGTCAAATGCTCTTTGAGACTGCGGTGATTAAGTCATCTCCATGAATTAGGTTATTTGTTGCAGATGTCCACGTAAACAGCTTAAAGTGCTTCATCTGTACTTATAATCACTCTACAACAAAGTCCCCCGTTGCGTCTGTCTGTCTGAAGGCGATAAACTCAAAAACTACGGAACGGATTTTCATATGGTTTTCACCAACGGACGAAGTGATTCATGAGGAAGGTTTAAGTGTATAATTTATTAATACTTTGTGTAAATTGGCTGAAATATGACGATGTTTGCTGAAGGTGTCCGAAAAAATCATGCCGACACGGTGGGTCGGGTGACCAAGAGATTTCACGAAGTCGCGGGCAGAAGCTAGTTTTAAAATAAGCCTGTGATTGTCGTACTAAAAGACACCCCTTGGCCTTCAGTTCGCACAGAGATGGAATAATAATGGTTGCATCGGGGATCTTGGGAGCTAGCATTACTTCCGTGAACCCCGGCTAGTGCCGGCGGGCCACCTCAAGTCTGGGGGAAGGGGGGTGAGGTATTGAGTACAATCACGTGTTTAAATATCGGTCACTAATGACCAGTCAATAGGGTGAATTGCAGTCGCGAGCCGTGTGAGCGCGTGCATAGTGATTAGGGCAGAGCCCTGCGCACTGTTACTCGGTATGGCAGTACCTTCATGTAACATGAGATAGAAGGGGGTCAAGCAACTAACAGCTGATAGCGCGCGCGATGTCCGGATGGTTGTTAAATTAATGCAAAATACATTAGTTAAACAATTTAAAAAAAATCGGTTCTTTGGGAAAGTTGTTTGTTATCATAAGTACAATCATGTGTATAGATATCGGTCAATAATTACCAGTCACCCTATATAAATAAACACGATAAAAAGAAAATGATTTAAGATCTCCAACAAAAGATGTACACAATGCATGACATATATATAAAGGGCAACTTCAGGTATTCAGTAGGTGCACTCCGACACTTACAGGAGACCACAGTATGCACAATTGAGTTAACAACTAAGCTAACAAAATTAAAATATTAATAATGGGTTAAAGGAAACAGTTCTATTTTTTTGATGTCAACGTTTAAAAGTGCCTTTTAAGAGCCTATTTGAAATAAATAATTTGACTTTGACTTTATGTTACGAAAATCTATGAAAAAAAAAAGATTTGATGTTTTTTTTTACCGCTTGTTCTGATGTTACTTGAAGTATGAGTTAATAAATCTGTATTTTTTTTTGTTTTATCGTGTTAAGATGTTGAAACCCATCACGTTTGGTTAGTTTACACAAAAAAACAAAGTTTTTTTTAAACTAATATTTCAAGTGACTACACTACCTGGGGCTGATGACCCCAAAAAAACTCTTTAACCCTGTATAGTCAGCGTATTAGCCTTTTTTGTGTGGGAAATTATCAAATAACTTCTCCCGCTCTGGGCGGAGCGGGAGCACGTGTCAGACTTTTACTGACTAAAACCCACCCGTGTTTCTTCCGTTGCCTGTGTGCCAGGGCCACGATATCCCTTTCGGGCAAACTCGCAACACTAGCAGGCATTGGCCCTACCGGACCCCGTCAGTTGGTGCTGACATCTCTTTGACGCGCGTGCTGTATAATACCCTAGAGTCCGGATTTGTTACCAATTCATGGCAATAACCTCACCCTCTATTAGGACTTTTAAAATATAACTGGTAAAACGGATCTACTGCACATTTTTAAAATGTAATTTGGTGTAACTTATTATGTACTAAATAAAAAAAACATTCTCACAGTATTTTCTTACAACGCCTAACAAACCGAAAGGAATTAATTACGTAGCTTTGATTTAAATTCTTCTATTAAGTGACAAAAACGGGAAGATTAAAAAAGCTCAGTTTACACTACTTACGCTTAACTTTCATAGCCAAGATTAAAGTTGCGCAACTGTTTGTAATGTAGATGCGGTGGTTATAAATATTACTTAGAATTCTACTCATACAGTAAGTATTGCAGTCGGAAGTTGCAATATTGTCTTACATTAAAACCAGCTAAACTTATTTAAAACTTCATACTGCTGTCTTTCACGCGCAGATGTAAAAAAATGAAATTGTTTATTCTGTATATAGGATATTATAATCACTTTTACACTTCATTTTAAAAAATAAACTAAATGTAGTCGACATTTCCTATCTGACTACCCCTGAGAAGAAATGGCGAAATAAACTCAGAGGTCAAAGTCTCTTTTAAAGTCCAGACATAATCTTGGTCAGATCATGTGAGGACCATGTAGATCCGTGTCTGAAATGGTTTTTTGAGAAAAGAACCACCCAAATTTGAGAGGACCTGTCCAGTCAGTGCAAGCATTTGTCAGTAATCGTGTAGTTCAACTAAAGACTTAAGAATCACAACGACTCGACGAACAATACCAAAGAACGGACATTTGGGTAGGCCGCATAAAGTGCTCATCATTGAAACTAACTGATAAAGAAAAAAAAAGAGAGAGAACTAAAGATGTGATGGTGGGATGTAAATAAGAGCTGTAAAATTAGGTAAAACCAAAAACACAAGTGACAGTTGACGGTTTGACACCTATTGCTTGCTCTGTTTGTTTGAAAAAGATAGCAAACCTCTCAGTCGATTTACACAAAACGAGCTAATTTACATTCTATCCGTGTTCTATCCACTCTATACCAAATTATTTTTGTATACACAGGGATAGCATATTTTTCTTGATATTCTTGACATTTTACTAATTACGCACGTAGTAAAATGTCAAGAATATCAAGAAAAATATGCTCTTGTTCTTAAAGATAAAGATAAAGATAATTTTATTTTGCAAACATGGGTATCATTAAATGGTGACAAAAAAAAACATATTGAAAGTTCAGCCATATTTTACCACGTAGGCATGCAAAAGATATAAAATATCAACTTATAACTAGAAAGTAGGTATAATTAAAAAAAAAAAACATTACACGAAAAAGAAGGTACACAAAAAAAAAAAAAAAAAAATATACATTATTCTAACTTAAAAAATCTTTCTCAGTAAGGTATTCACTTAAATTATAATAAGCTTTCACCACTAAAAAGCTACGAAGCCTTTTTTTAAATAATTGGACTGGAAGCTCTTTCCAACTCTTAGGCAAGTGATTATAAATAACTGGAGCCATGCAGTAGACACTTTTGCGCATGAGTGCTGTCTTAGCTGGCTCCTGACAAAGCAAGCTATTGTCGCGTCTATTGCGGGGAAACACGTCAGCTATACGTCTGAAACGACTCGGGTTTGCCTTCACAAACACAGCTACTTCTAGTATGTACAGACAAGGTAATGTTAATATCTTATAACTTTTAAAGTATGGTTCACAACTATCAGGGAGTTTAATTTTAAACATCGATCGAATGCATCTTTTTTGCGCCTTGAAGGCGGTTTCTTTTTCAGTAGAGTTTCCCCAAAATATGATCCCATACCGTAAATGTGATTCTACTATGCCATAATAAGCGGTAAGAAGAGCATCTGTGTTAATTATAGGTGATAATGTATGTAGAGCGTATGCAGACTTACTCAGCTTCTTACATAAGGTATCAATGTGTGATTTCCAATTTAATTTGTTATCTATTTTGAGACCCAAGAATTTTATATTTTCAACTTCTTCTATGGTATCATTATTGTAGTGTATATTTAAATTAATAGTAGAGGTCTGTTGTTTAAAATGGATAACTTTAGTTTTACTCAAATTTATTTTTAAATTATTCGCGTCTAGCCAGGTTACCATCTGTTGTAAACTATTATTAATGTCATTCTCATAATTATCTATCCTTCTACAAGGTATTGTAATCGTACTATCATCCGCAAATAGTGTTACTGGTCGATCAATAGATTTCGGTAGGTCATTTATGTATAGTATAAATTTAAAGGGTCCTAAAACGCTGCCTTGCGGTACCCCAAATAATAATTCACGCTCTGAAGACCGAAATATTTCTTCACGTTTATTAACTATATTAACTTTATTAATTTCAGTAATTTGTTTTCTATTTTGTAGGTAAGAATTAAGCAAATTAAGGACATTGCCTCTTATCCCGTAGGCTTCGAGTTTCTTTAAAAGAGTAGCATAGTGTACATAGTCGAACGCCTGGGTCATGTCGCAAAATACACTACATACAGGATTCCGGACATCAACGTTTTTTATGACATTGAATAAAAAATCATATATAGCCATATTGATAGTCCTATGTACACGAAATCCTTTTTGTTCCTCACACAGAATGTTATTTTTTTCTACGAATTTATAAAGTTCCCTATAAATATATTTTTCAAAAATTTTTGAAATAACGGGAATTAATGATATTGGTCGGTAGTATTCCATCCGTTCTCTATTTTCTTTTTTAAATAATGGCTTTATAATCGATATTTTTAATGCGTCAGGGAAAACGCCTGCGCTAATACTTAAGTTAATTATGTGACTTAAATGGCCACTTATTTCCTTAGACACATGTTTCAATATTTTTGTAGCAATATCGTCATACCCTACACTATTTGTATTGTTTAATGATTTGATGATTCTCTCAATATCTTGTGGTATACTAGGGGCCATAAACATTGTTTTATTACTAGTGTCAATTCTGTTACATTTAGGTTTGCTAGTCACATCAAGTTTCCCTTGTACTTTGTCGATCAAATAATTGTTAAATGCTTCGGCAATATCTTTGGGATTAGATAGAACGCTGTTATTATTTATAATTTTAGTAATATTAGACTTAGGTAGGTTAAATTTTGCACGATTTATAATTTGCCACGTGGTTTTAGACTGATTTTTAGATGTTTTTATATTATGATTATTTTGGGCCTTTTGTGTTAGGTGTATAATTTTTTTGTGTAAGCGAGAGTAGTTCTTGAAAGTGTATTTATTATACTTATTTGGGTTTAATCTGAATTGCCACAAAAGTTTTCTTTTTTTTTGACTGCCTAGTTTAATACCTTTTGACAACCATTTAGGTCTCTTTGTGACATCTACTTTGATCAGTTTAGTTGGAAAACACAAGTCGTAAATTAATTTAAATAGATCGAGAAATTTCTTATAGGCTTCATTCGGATCGATTGTATCGTAAATCTCACCAAAAGAGAGATTTTTAATGTGGTTTCTAAAGTTCAAGATATTGTCTACACTGTAGTCTCTTTTGACGGTATACCAATACTTTATGAGACACTTTGTTTGTACTGGACAATGAAGCAGCTGTGCCGTATGATCGGACAACGCCAGTTCGATTACTTCGGTTTTACATACTGAACTAAAATTATGAGCAAAGTTGTCTATACACGTCATACTGGCCATGCGAGTCGGCTGTCTTAATTCTAGTTTTAAGTTAAAGCTCATTAGCAAATATTCGAAAGCATTTGAGTGGCTATTAGGTTTAAGCATGTCAATATTAAAATCACCTGCTATTACAATGTTGTTATATCGTGTGCGTGATATTTCTTTCAAAAGCGTTTCCATTTTATCAAAGCAGTAACTGAGATTATTTATATTTGGTACTCTGTAGATACATACAACAATTATCTTAAAATGGGTGAGCTCAATCGCACAACATTCAAATATGCCTGACGTCGATAATTTTGAAATTTTAGGTATTTCCTTATATTGAACATCATTTTTCACAAGAACACAAGCCCCTCCTCTTTTTCTGCCTTCCCTACAAAAACAGGCAGCTAGGCTATAATTTGGCACATACAGTTGATGTTGGAACCCTTCCATAATGAAATGTTCCGTTATACATAAAACATCCACGTCAATCTTTTTTTCGGACAGTTCATCTAGGCATACAGTTAAAACATTTGCTTTATTTATTAAACCAGCAATATTTTGGTGTAACAATTTAATATGTTTTTTAACGAAAAAAAATATCATTAGTGTTGTCTTTTGTGCACGAAGAAGAAATTGGGGGAGACTCACCATCAATTACATGAAAAACGTCGTAGCTATTAATCTCATTAAGCATTAAATTTATATTTTTAAATATGTTCATTATACCATTATTATTAACAGATCCACTTCTGGGCCAGAACATTTTATAATCATATGTCAAATAAAAGTTACTATCAAACAAATACGCGTAGTGATGAGTACAGGCATCTAAGTATAAAAGACTGTTAAATGTTTCTATTCTCCTATTATACATCATAGAAAAGTCATTCAATTTAAATGTAGGTGCACATACTATAATATTAGTATGATTAATTTTTAAAAGTGCTTCACGCAATGTAATTATGAGATCGACATAGTTGTTCGTTCGGCGAAAGTCTTCCTCGCCGATGAAGATCAGGCAGTAATCATCCGTAGTGTAGTTCTTCAATTTGAGATCCATGTCCCTAATAAGTGCCTCTATACCACAACCCGGTATTAAGTGGTGACAAATTTTGTAATCTAATAATGTATTTTCTGCAATCGTTAGTATTTTGTTTTTGTTGTTTGTACTCAGGATGCATACCTTTCTTTGGCTTCCTCTAACTTCTGGTTGTTTAGGTATTTTTTTAATATTAGGCGCGTGATCTGACTTATTTTGGTTTTTCTTTTCTGTAACTTCGGTATTATTGTCCTTGTTCATCGGGTTACATGTCTGGGAACCATTATTGAAAGTATCTTTGTTCTCATGTTTCTTTTTCGTTTTCCTCGTTGATGTTGGTGGAGTGGAACACGACTCGCCGTATCCGACCTTTTTGTACAATTCTATAATTTTCTGACATTTCACTTTTTAAGTTAGTATTCTCTACGTTTAAATTGTCAATTTCATTATTTGCAATTATCAATTCCTCCTGTACAGATGATAATTTTATTTGTAAATTACGTACTTCTGACGTTTCGCTGGGGTCAGGTAGACTCTGCATCGTACCATCAAAAAGTGACGAGTCAGAAGTGTTCATAATCGACACATTATTATAAGAGTTAGATTTTCTCATTTTTCTTAAAGTTATGTTACTAGATACTCCACTCGCCATAATTTGTATTAAGAAAATGAAGCAACAATACCAAAAACTAGTTAAATGTTTGTTAGAATCTATCTTATGCCTAATCGACTCAAACAAAACATAAGATATTATCTTGCAGAAAAATAAAAATGTCCAAAAAGAGATCGCTGATCGTGGGGTACGAACCAGCGTCACTTCGTTTACACCGGTGTCGACGCCGCTTGTTATTCTTCTTGACTAACTGAACATTACTTATATCGGTGAAATACGAGTATCGGTTCTAATTCAAAATAATTTCAAAACGTAAAATAGTCGTTATGTGACTCATGCTGCAAAAATGTTTGAACTGTCACACTGGATTCACGGCACTTTTTTGAAACATTTTGTTAACTGTTTTGAATTGTTCACTATGGCTTTATGTTTAATATTGTTTTGAGACCCAAACACTGCACTAGTCAAACGTTCTATTTTGGATCAGTCTCCTTAAAAATGATTTAAAACACAAAACTTATAGTTCAATTTTTTTGTTTTCCTGGCTAAGTTAGCGTCCAGAAAACGATAAGTCAGCTAATTCCAAGCGTTACTAACACTTTAACACCACTTTCAACGCTAGATATTCGTTAATACTATTTTTAATAAATTTTATACACGGAGCTAATGTTTACGTGACGGCAGCGCCACCTCTCTCTGTCTTGTTCTGATTCTACGTTAGTTTGCGTTAAACCTACCTTTAGGAAAGTTCTGATATTACGCACCATCGTGCATCGGTTTAAGGTTATACAATACTGCAGTTTGCATGAAACCCAACGTAAAATAATTCCAACAGAAATAAGGCTAACTTTTAACTAAAATTAATACCCCCACTATAATTTTTTTTTTTTTTATTGGCAATAGGCTCGCCCCCTATTACATGGGACTTAAACATAACTGGCGAAATGTGGGTGTACTATTAGGTACACCTCTGCCTAACCCTTCGGGGTTACAGGCGTGATGTTATGTATTATGTATCTAATTATATAAATATCACACTAATCATAAAGGCGAAAGTTTGTGAGTGTGTGCGTGTGTGTGTTTGTTACTTCTTCACACTCAAACAGCTGGACCAATTTTGATAAAATTTTATATGGAGGTGACACCCTGGATTAACATACAGATATTTGCACGGGATCGAGCCTTAAGCGGGTGAAACCGCGGGGTGCAGCTAGTCAAATATAAAAATATACTATATATACAATTTAATTATATATAAATGAACTAATAAATATTAATTAATTATACTTATATCTTAAATAAACGAAATAATTTGATAAAATTAAAAAAATATAAATTTAACTCATTTGAGCGGTGTGAGTTGGTTCAAACACGTCCAAACTTCAATCGGTGAAGAACAGCTAACAGCGCCAGTGACAAGTGCCAAACTGATACCAAAAAAGAAACCATGTTGAGTCAAGTTGAAAATAATATTTTTTCCAGATAACTTACTTATTTCTTATCGTCACGCATCGCTGAGTCGGCGGAGTGAGCACGAATTCAAGTGATACCAACATCTCTCAATAAGCACAAGTTACCGAGATGTGACTTAAATGTGGGCGGCTTTTCTTATGACGGCACGAGCTACAGAAAAATTGTTTGTTGTGGGAAAAAGAGCAGATAATCAGCCTAAAGGCAGTCATCGTCGTCTTTATCAGAAGAGGTCTTATTGGCTCTTATGCGTGGGTATTGGGGCGAATAAGTAAATGAAAGGCAATAATATTCTGAATAATCACAAGTCTCTGATCACATTAGGGAATGAAAAGTAATGTAAACAATGTTCCACGTGAGGCGCGGGCGCAAATCTATCAACTCACTGCACTGCAAGAGTAGTCATAATTATCACCAATGTCACATTATCACAGTTGCCATAAACCAATTTCGATTGATCTCCGCGATCTTCCTTTATTTTTTGTTTTGGCGGGCCGCGGCTTCAGTACCCGGCTTACGTTAATTTGACAGCTGTCGAAATCGTTCTAAAATCAACTCTGTAAGTTTGGCGCTTTTTAGACGCGCCGTCAAGCCAAATAGGATATATTATAGGATATTTTGAATGCCACTAAACCACCTTTAAGGACATAAAAAATAGTAGAATTTTGTCATAATTGCGTAACTCATTTTATATTCATTCTTTCTTTCAATAATAATGTTTGCAAACCTAATATAAAGTAGATTGTACAAGGATCACCAATTTTACTGTTAGATCTAATTTTACGAGTATGTACCTACAATTTATGCAAATAAATTTTACATGACTTTATTTTATAAAGAGGAGGAGGTGGAGAGGAGCTCGTGGCTAAGTAATATAGGCTGCACAGGTCGATCCATCAGGTTAAGCTACGCTACCCGGGGTTGGTCCGTGGATTGGTGACCATCTTTACCGAGACTCCTCCATGCCTCGGACAGCACGTTGAGCCGTTGGTCCCGGCTGTTATTCGTAGATCTTTGACAGTCAGTATTACCCAGTTACTGGGTTGTGAAGGTCAGCGCAGTCACTCCATGTAAAATACTGGCATTCAGCTGCATCCGGTTAGACTGGAAGCCAACCCCAACATAGTTGGGAAAAGACTAGGCCGATTTATTGTTAGTGATGTTCAGAGGATAGCCGTGGTCGTATGCCACTTATCGGGCTACCTTAACTAAACAATACATGCCAGAACTGTAAGCAATCATAAACTTGGGCAGGGCAAATTGAATACGACCACGGCTATCCTCTTTTTGAGACGACTGTCGACTGCCCAAAAAAAGGAGTGTTATGTTTTCAGGGTTCATGTATGTGAGTTTGTTTATTCCACCATAACTTCTAAACGGCTTAACCGATTTCAATGTATGTAGTATCGTTAGAAATGATGAACTATTCCAGGTAACATAGGCTAGTGAACATTTTAAAAAATATACAGGGGGAGCCATGGTTCATGAAAAAAACGGTAATAATTTGTTTTTTTTTTCATGTAAATGCAGTCAGAGGCTTTTAAGGCTTTCGTAACATCCTAGAGGCCTCCGACTGCATTTATTTATTTTTGGTACAAGGCTACTGGTTTTCTTTTAATTTTTTTTTGCAGTCGGGGTTTTTTTTTTTAATAATTTGTTTTATTTTTAATTTTTTCGTCACTTTTTGTTATGGCAGGCGTGTTTTTAAACTTTTTTAAATATTTGTTTTTATTTTTCAGTAGTCGGGTTTTAACTTTTGAACTTGCTTTTTTTCGGGTCTGCCTATGTGACCGCGTTGATCATGTAAACGATGTAACAGTTTTTATGCGGTTTTCACCATCATCTGGAGAATTTATTCCGGAAGTTTTACGTATATAATAAATTAATATTATACTTAAACGTCATAAAGAAATCTCGATGTTTTGTCAACTCGTAAAAACTGTGCAAAGCCGGGGCGGGCCGCTAGTCATAAATAAAAACCCTTTGATAAACTCATCAATGCCATGTGCTGCACCGACACGCAAATGGTTTATTTTCAATACCTACTAAGCATTTTTTTACGCTAATTTTGTCAAAGAAACCTAAATTAAATGCAAATACCAAAATCAAAAAATTAAATACCAAACATCCAATTTATTTCGTAGTTTAAGTTGCTTTGATCAGCTCTGAGCACAACCTACATCACAGCAAACACTATGCAGGTAACTAACTCTAACGTAGCTATTTAAGCTTAGCTATTTCGTAACGATACATCCCGGTTCACGATCAAAACTAACAAGCAAGTAGAGGTTTATTTTACTTTCAATTTGTAACTAACTACACTGGACATTTATAATTAGCAGACAGCTGATAATTTCTTAATAGTCTATCTCAACCAGAAACACTTCGCGACCCGGGGATCGAACCAGCACACTATCATCAGGACTTGCGCTACTACTAGCCTAAAGAGACAGTAGGTAGGGATTTATAGTTTCCGTACCTAAAAAAGCCAAAATGGGGGATCGGTTTGGTACTTGTCACTAGCGCTGTTAGCTGTTTGTCACCGATTCTAGTTCCAACGTGTTAACACCAATTTATAGTAGTCCAATTTCATCGGACTCATTTTGTTCAAAACTGTGAAGGATACCGTGAGGAGTTTTTTTTTTTTTTTTTTGGGTGGGAAATTATCAAATAACTTCTCCCGCTCTGGGCGGAGCGGGAGGGCGTGTCAGACTTTTACTGGCTAAAACCGACCCGTGTTCCTTCATTTGCCTGTGTGCCAGGGCCACGATATCCCTTTCGGACAAACTCGCAACCCTGGCAGGCATTGGCCCTAATGGACTCCGTCAATTCGTGCTGACGTCTCTTTGAGGCGCGCGTGGAACACGACGCGCCGTCGACCCGGGCCTGGTCCTTATCGGACGGCGAGCTACCCATCCCTCACCGTCCGCAAGCCCGCGCCTACGGTGACCGAAAATCGGCTTGTGACTCCCGACGCCCAGGGCGTCTCCTGCGGTGACTAGGGGCGTGAGGGCGCGAACCCTGCCTCTCTCTCACGCGCTCCGCCTCCTCCTTCGCGAGCATTACTGCTTCGCAGAAGGAGGTGACGGCGTCCCATGCACTCTCGCTCCGAACCATATCGTGAGGGTACCGACATGTTTTAGCACTAAAAACTCGAAGACATGTGACATCCACCAACCTGCAGTGGGGCTGCGTGGGATTACAGCCACTCTCTTTCACACAGAGTAGGGCTGCGTCCCAACAATGCGAACGTTATAGGCTGATGATGCAAAGAGACAGTAGTGCCAGATAATAGTTTCCGGACCTAATTAAAATCCAAAATGGGGTATGTAACCTAGTGGTTATATCCCCCATTTTGTATTTTCTTTTCAAATATCATTTATTATACGTTCTTTCTATATTTAATTCGGTCGTTACATCGGATGGTCAGCAAGTAATTTTAGGAGGTACTTGAATGTTACCTGGTTGCTAAGCAACCTTCTTGATTTAGTTTAACCTCTGAAATCTGAGAGGCTTGCTAACAATACCGAGAACTATTTGTAAGTCATGGAAGTTTTGATGACAATAGGCTCGTCTTATTACATGGACCTTAGACATGGCTGCCTAACCCTTCAAACCTCAACTTCGTCCCACAGGAGAATTTAATTGGTTTTTCCTATTAGGAACTTCTTAATAGCAGCCCGATTTGTGCATGGTTAATTACAATAATAGGCTCACACATATTACATTGGACTTAAACATAACTGGCGTAATGTTGATGACTAATAGGTACACAGAAAGACTAATAGGTACACTAATATTATAAAGGCGAAAGTTTGCGAGTGTGTGTGTGTTTGTTACTTCTTCACGCTCAAACGGCTGGATCAATTTTGATAAAATTTTGTATGAAAGTAGCTGACACCCTGGATTAACATATAGGCTACTTTTATCCCGATATTCCCACACAGACTTACGCGGGTGAAACCGCGGGGCGCAGCTAGTTGTAAAATAATTGTTAAATAAACAAAAACATATGTTTAGGAATTTAGTAAATTTCTAAACGTAAATAAATTTTATTATTATGTAACAGTTATTCTACAATAATGTAAGAATTTGATAATTTCAAAATAATTAAAAATGGGGGTAATCTAAATTTTAAAAAGTGGGTCTGCAAACCATAATTATATGACTGCAGTCTTATAAGTATGATCTATTAAATTAGTACTCACATTAACAAACAAACCTGTTGTATGTTAAAAGAGGTGATTTAGTAAACCCCTCAAAGTGTCAGGCCATTGTAATTGGTAGCCCGCGCATGATGGGTAGGGTGGCTCTTACATCTCTTCCTTCTCTTATTTTTAATGGTACTGTCATACCCATTACCCCTACGGTGAAAGATCTCGGTTTGCATCTTGACTCAACGCTAGGCTGGCAACGCCAGGTTTCTAGTGTTAGTCAAAGGGTCAACGGTACTCTACGATTCCTGTATCGTCTGAGAAACTTTTTGCCCGCTAAGACGAAGACTATGCTTGTGCAGACTTTGATTTTCCCTATCATCGACTATGCTGACGTGTGCTACTTTGATTTAAATGCGGTTTTGCTAGATAGACTACTCAACAATGGTATCCGGTTCATATTTAATTTAAGAAAATATGACCATGTGTCAAGTTATAGGTCTGAGCTCAAATGGACGTCCATTCGCCAGAGAAGAAGTTTGCGCGCTTTGACCACACTTTTTTCCCTTCTCAACTCTCCGAGCCCTCCTTCTTATCTTATGTCTCACTTCCAATATCTATGTTCTTCACACGCTAAGAACCTGCATCAACACCTCCAATTCTTATTGATGAGAGGAATAATGAATGATCCTAATGAAAACTAAAGTATTTTGTTTATGACTTACAAAAGCTTCAAGCTACAAGCGCGGGCCACTTCACACAGAAAATCTAACACATGCGAGTCAGGATGCTCCAATTTTTAGACTCGCTACGCTGTCTCTTGCATTGTCTTAGTAAAATTCCAAAGACTGCCAATCTGAGTCAGGATGCTCCAATGTTCTAGCTCGCATGCACTTCTTGTATAAAACTTTATAGTTCATCACAGTTCCCTAGCCACCTTTTGTGACACCCACGATTTTCAGGGAAGCGTCCTATCGGAATAAATAATCTAGAATCTCTTTTCCTAGACCAGTGGGACCGTAACGCCTACGAGTTTCACAACTGGCTGCAACTTGCAGATATCATGTCTTTTATTCACAGCAGTCACTTGTTTTTTAGGGTTACGTACCTGCAAAGGAAAAAACGGAACCCTTATAAGATCACTTTGTTGTCCGTCCGTCCGTCCATCCGTCTGTCTTTCAAGACCCTTTTCTCTGGAACGCGTAGAGGTATTAAGTTAAAATTAATATCAAATACGTAAGTCTACAGTGCCATGGAGCTCTCAAAACATCAAACTTTTAAGTCAACGTGACAAAAAATACGGCTATTTATGCGACATAATTATTTTGATACTTGCAAATAAATCGGAACCTGCCGTGGAGTTGAGTACCTATATTGTTGAGTCCCGTTGACCTAGAATCATGAAATTTGGCAAGAAGCAAGGTCTCAGAGCACAAGTAAAGTAATATCCTTAAATTGTAGTTTTATCACATAAAAAAACGATTATTGACCCTGCGTTTAGGTATCGATCTATGGGAGAACTTTATTTCAACTACAAAGTTAAATTTTTTCTTGGGACAAATTCATTTTAACTATGGAACCCGCGTACGTGGTCCGACGTGCACTTGGCCGGTTTTTTTTAATGTTTTGTGTGCAAACTTTTTTAATGTAGTCTTTTCATTTATAACCGGCATCGACTGTTTAGTATATTTTACTTTATATGTAGTCTTTGAATTTTTTATTAGTCGTTGGTTTCAAACAGAGATTATACAGCGTGAATATTTTTATAAAATATAAGATATATGTTCCGTAACCATACACTCTTTATCTATGCGCGCACTGTGCTTGCGAACGAATGAGTCGAGTCGAATCCAAGATGGCAGCAATCGCAGTTGCCTAAATGCGCGCTCCCAGTTAAAATCCTTGGAATGATCGTCGCTAAACGGCTTCTATCTGGCCTGATTGTGATTCCTGAAGGCTCATATAGTGCATTACAGACTTTGGTGCACCAACTTGTGAGTGGATAGTCGAGCCGCGGCCGGTCGTCGTGCAACGCCAGCCACGTGCCACATCAGGACAAGATTCCCTCGAAGAGCCACAGGAGGCTAGCACTTTATGCTTGGAAGGTCTAACGGTCTCCCCGCGAGCAAGCACAGTTAACCATATTCAACTGAAATACGTATCGAAAACTGAGCTTGCCCTCCAATGTACCACCATCGGCTTGGTACAATATACGTTCGTGGTTTTGGTAGGCACGCTACATTTTTTGAATTTTCACTACGGTCTTATATTGTTTTTGATGATAACACTCTTATTGATAGCGATAATAGAAGTATCTGAATATGTAATGATAAAAACGAAGATTCCTCGAAACTAATGACTGCACTAAGTTTATCTACACCAAGCTGTTGCATTATCTTCATGAATAAGCTTTCTTTTCTTACCTCCTAAAAGTTAAGAAAAAAAATTACCTTATTTAAAATATTACTAGAATCGACAAACACACATAAACTAAAAAAAAACAATGTACCTACTTATGTGTGTTATGTGTTATAAACTTACATACATTTTGGAAGCAAAATTACTGTTTACAAGTTAGTTTTATTCAAAGATTTCCTCAAAGTTGGTAAACATTCCAGTTTTATAGTCAAACAAGATTTTTATCCTCATCGATCGATTTATAACTAATCCCAGAAACATAATTATTAATAGTAAATTACTGCATCGAGCAGAAAGTGACCTCCTGTTTGCATCGAGTGTTAGATTGGCGCCCGAACGTTGTCGAGCGAGATGCATAATGTGCTTTTCTTTCCTACCAACTTTTATTGCTGTATTAGTACAGCAATAAAAGTTGGTAGGAAGTCTAATAAAAATTATAAAGTTCACACCAATTCTTTTTTTTTTATTATTATTATTTCTTTACAGCCAGCACGTATTATTTTTAAATCTCTTTGGTTGTCTGCGTACATTTTAATGGAACATATGAACTTTTTCGTCAGTGAAAAAGTTTAAAGTAACTACAAAACAGCAATGAAAAACATACATTCATTTCCGCATCGTTTTGGCGATGTGTAATGCAAAAATATATACAATAATTTCTGCACTGTTTTAGCGACGCAGAAATGTTTAGGTTTCTGCTGGCATTTTAAGTTAACAACTACGATATTACTAGGTAGTTGGAAGAAAAATAATAATACCACCCTTTATTTGGCCCACAGCTGGGCAAAGGTCCCTTCTCACACACAGAAGGCACGAACATTTGAGCGATTTCAGACTTCTATTAATTACTAGCTTTTGCCCGCGGCGTTGCCCGTGTGGTTGTCTGAAAATATCCCACGGGAACATACTACCGGGCTTAAAAGTACCCTATGTGTTAATCCTCAGCCACTGAACTTGAACGGATGCTCGAAGAGCTTAGTAATGCAAGCCTTGAGGTTGGACTGAAGATGAATATGTCGAAGTCCAAAGTTATGTGCAACGAAAGACCTGGAAGCATAAAAGTAGACGGGGAGACAATACAACATGTCCAGGAATACCTTTACTTGGGCCAAGTATTCTCTTTCCAGGCGAGGCAAGATAAAGAAATCACAAGACGAACGGAAAACGCCTGGAAGAGCTACTGGTCCATGAAGGAACTACTCAAGGGTGAATTACCTATGGCACTGAAACGCAGGCCCATGAACATGTGTATTCTTCCCGTCTTAACCTATGGTGCACAGACTTGGTCTTTGATCCAGAAGTCCAAACTTAAGGTCTGCCAACGAGCAATGGAGTGCAGTATACTAGGCGTGAAAATAACTGATCGTGTTCGTACTGCGCTCCAAAACAAAGATAGCTGACGTGGCTGAAAAGGCTGCGCAACTTAAATGGGACTGGGCAGGACATGTCTGCCGCATGCGACCAACTGTGGGCCGAAACGGCACAGAATTGGTGCCCTGAGACAGTGCGACGGGGTCGCGGCAGACCACGTAGGAGATGGCGGGACGAACTGGATAGGTTCCGTCAAAACTGGAAGGAGGACGCGCGGGCTCGCGAAAGTTGGAAGGAGTGGAGGGAGGCCTTTACCCAGCAGTGGGATAGCATAGGCTAGAGAAAAATGTGTTAATCCAGGTAAACAATGTATTGATTCCGTAATACATTGTTTTCTTAAAACTCTATCCGTCTTATTACAAAATAAGTTTTATCTTCAGACCCAGGTTTAAAACACGGAGCCATTATGGAATTTCGAACTTTATTCCGACTATGGTAAAGTTCCTAAACACAAAACTGACAACTTAGTACCGAACTAAGTTTTCAGTTTTGTATAAAGAACGGTATTTCAATCACTGTTACGTTCTTATTACAAAAACTGGCTGCATGGTTTAAGCCATGTCAAAATATAAATCTTGTTTTGTAATAAGACGGTATTGTTTTACGCGGCGCACGCCAGTAAAGCTCCCAGTCGATACTTTTTCCGACATCTTCAACAATCATCGTCATATGTCATCCAATTTACACAAATCTTAATTAATTATACACTTAAACCTTCCTCATGAATCACTCTGTCCATTGGTGAAAACCGGACGAAAATCCGTTTGGTAGTTTTTAAGTTTATCGCGATCACACAGGCACACGCGGTGGGGGGACTTTGTTTTATAATATGTAGTGATTTGTCGTATATAATATAATAAAATAAATAAGTAATATGTAATATAAGTAAGTAATATGTATAAAATAAACTCAGAAAGTACTACAGTATAACCTGGTTAAGTGGGCACTGGATATGTGAGAAACATCTAATACTGATAATTACAATGATGTCCCGACAGTTTTATATAATATATATATAAATATATATAATTAGATATTAAGCATATAAATATAAAATACCTATGCATTTTAATGAACATTTTCAAAGCTATAAATGAAAAACGGTACATTTCCTAACCTGTCTTAGCGGGGTCCTCTGTAAATAAGACAACTGTCACTTCAACCTGACTATTTGGGAAACTAGATAAATGAAAAGAATAATCCCATGAGATCCCAATTATCCAGGTTGCACTGTATAAGATCTGCGGGCTCATAACTTACCGGAATCATCAATGTAATGAATAATTATTATTTCTAGAGTTAGATCTACTTATTACGTCACGACGCATGCTGACAGCTCTCCAAGACGATCCTCTACTCTTTTCTAAACTTCTGTATACGAAAAAGTGTTTATCTCATTACACATGCCATCAAGTAATAAAACATTCGCGGAGGTCGTTTGTCGAAGCCAACCGGACAAAACCTTCACAGTACATAATTATGAAAAACATATTAGCTACTTAATTCAGAATATCTCATTAAACTTGACATTAAACACCAATAAACGAAAATAAATAAACTTGACATTAAACAAACAACCAACTCACAATACTATAAAAGAACACTTCTCATTCACATGACCAATAAACAAGCTTTTTACCCTCACCAGTAGATACCTAGTCCCAAACATTTGACTTAATTAGAAATATCTCCATAAACTTAAAAAACTGACCATACTATTAAAACGACACTTTTCGACCACTATAAGTTTACGTTTAATACTTTTCTCATGAAATCATTCATAAAAAAGTCAAACAAGCTTTTAACCCTTACCAATTAATCTATAACTAATCCCAAACAAAAAGAAAATACGTGTAAAACATGACGCAAAAAAAAACATAGTAATGTTCATTAATACAAAATATCCCAATAAAGTGACCATAAAACAAACTCATAGTATAAACATGGCCCTTCTCATTCACTTGGCCAGTATCTTCCTATAGGTTTAATTCCGCCCGCCCGACGACCAGTCATTGGTCCGCCATCGCTTATAAAAGCCTGCCACATAAGTTTGGCGCACAGTTTGAAGCGAGCGCGCTCAAGGCACGCCGCATTTCTCCGCGTGTGCGTTGTTCCTTACGAGTCTTCGACATTTTCAGGTAAGTTTTGAAACTTTTTTTTTCAGGATATTTTTTATGTTTGTTTAGATTCGGGTTATTGGTAATTTTTTATTAATGAAAAGTAGATACGGTCAGGATATTATTAGAAATGGATAGGCGTTTAGTATTAAACTTGATGTTTAGATGAAATGGAAAACTAACTTGATTTCAATTTTTCGTTCAGAAAAAGGGATATTTGCTTAGTTATTTTTTCTATGGATTTTATTCGGTGTATTTGGAAGAAACGTCCGGTATTTTTCAGAGAACTTTTTTCCACAGTAAATGAGAAAAATACAAAAAAAGATAATCGAATAAAACGCCGTTCTAGATAGAAACTAAGTTTTTTTTTTGTATTTAAAATATTTTAATAGGTCCTAATTTAAAACCAATCCAGCTGTTGCACACAGTTAAAATAGGAAGCTCTAAATTATTATGTAGACTCAATTTTGAGTAATTATTATGTGGACTAAACCTACTTAGACACATACGCAAATCATTCTATTACTACCGACGAAAGCTAACAAGCCTATGTTTGAATTACATTACACTGAGATACATAGCAAAGGTTTATATTGTGTTATTCTTAACGCAAAGCACCTTTTCTTGTACCAATTATGTCGATTAAACTACCTTCGTTGTAACAGTCAACTTTTTATCTCCTCTATATGTAAATAAAAATTGAATGATATTTGTTGGTAAACGCATCACTTGGGAAAGGTTGGACCGATTTGGCTAATTTTGGTTTTAAAATGTTCGAAATAGTTTGAATTAGGTTCATAAGGATAAAGGATATTTGAAAAGTTGACCGGAAAATCGGAAAATTCTGGAAAACTGAAAGGGATGTTTTTATAGGAACTATGTATCAATTATTGAATTGTATGAGCGGTGGTGGCCCAGTAGTAACGACTGCGAATTACGAGTTGTATGTCTTAGGTTCGAGCCCTGACAGGTGCTTTACTTTGTGTACAGTATTTCATCACCACTGCTCTCAAAACTGCTGCTGCTGCTCTGTTATTTTTTTGTGCTCAATGTATCTATTTAGCTGTAAGTTTTCTTAAGAATAAAATAAATAAATAAAACATCGTGAAGAAACCATGTCCTAGAACTAAAAATTCGAAGACATGTGACATCTACCAACCCGCACTGGGCCCGGGTGGTGGATTACGGCCCACTCCCTCTCACAAAGAGAGGAAGCCTGTGTCCCAGCAGTGGGAACATTTTAGGCTGGTTTATGTTATGTAATGTTATTGAAATTTGGACAATACACCGTCTTGCGCGTCAGCTAGTAAACAATATTTTTTCAATCGGATATTTAAAAACCAACGCTTAGCAGAGACAAAAATATGCTGAATCTATTCCAAATACAAATACGTTTATTGAAAAATATTAGTGTTCGTACTCCAAGAAAAGTTACAATTTAAGTAGAAACCACGTTTAATTTCACGTTTGAATTTAATCTAACTCAAAATCAAATTAAAATACTTCATTATTGCATATTATTATCAATATTTCGTAGGGTAATCACAGAATACGACTAATCATGACATATCTCCAAAATATTATTTTTACAAAAAATAAAAATAAAAAAGGGAGACATTTGCCCTGCAATCGCACAAAATAAGCTAAAAATGAAAATAAATAAAACAAAATCCAAAATAGTTGAGATAGACATAAACAAACAAATCTAATAGATACTACTTTTTATTAACGTTATATAAGTACACCTACAACTTTTATTTTAAACAAACAAAAGAGGAATAACTTGTAATAGTAACAAGCATTAAACTTTTTGTGGTATTAAATTAAAAGCTGTGTTTAAGTTCTTGTTAAATATTGGAACAACCAATTTTCAATCTATCGCGTTTTCCCGAAAGGTATTATAGGAAAACAATATCGAACATCGTAATTTGTTAAAACAACCTTTTAAATTCTAGCTCTAGCACAAATAATAACAATATTTATAATAAATTTAATAATAATGGATAATAATTAACGTAAGTGGATTTTCTTTCAAAATCATTCATTCATTCATTACATAATATTTATTATTAGACTTAATTATTAAAACCACTGCCTCGTTGGTCTAGCCGACGCAAGCGCTACTGGCGAGTACGAGGTCCGGGGTTCGATTCCCAGGTCGGGCAAAGTGGTTATTGGGTTTTTCCACCAGGAATTTCTCAGTAGCAGCCCGGAGTCGGGATTTGTGCCCGGTTGATGGCAATAGGCTCGCCCCCTATTACATGGGACTTAAACATAACTGGCGAAACGTGGGTGTACTATAGGTACACCTCTGCCTAACCCTTCGGGGATTACAGGCGTGATGTTATGATGTTTATTAAAACCAATGGTAACGGCAACATAAGAGTTACATTTTCATTTTATTTTGTTAGTTTTCCCACTGTTGGGAATTTTGGAAAAGTATGGGGAAGACCTGTGGTATTACAGGTCTTCCCCATACTTTTCCAATATTCTTTATGTTGTGCCTTCTCCGGCCAATCGGTCAGGAAGGAGTCCAAAACGTCACGCCTGCGTTTTATAGGCCTGCCTCTGTGACGGAACCCATCTTCAGGCACCCACGGTGTGACGATCCTGGCCCATCTGTCTATTTGTGAAATACACTTCACTATGTGTAATTTATTTCATCACCACTGCTCTCAAAATGGTGAAGGAGTATTCCTCCATCGTGAGGAAACCAACATGACCTGGAACAAAAAAAAAATCGAAGACATGTAACATCCACCAACCCGCACTGAATTTCATCTCTCTTCTCATCGATCTTCATCTCTCAACATTTTAGGCTGATTTTATTCGAATTGTTGCCTCAGAAATCTTGCCGACCGAATCTTCACGACACAGGGAATCCTGATATGGAATTTTTAATTTCTCTGTTGAACAATAAAGTTAGTACAGTTTTTTTTTTGTATAAAGTGTGAATATTGCATTGATCTAAACCAAAATGTAACAGGACTGTTAATATTTTCAATTTAAGCATCCTATTTACAACGTAATATCCTATTTACGCTACTGGTAAGCAAATACTCAAATAATATTTAAAGAAAGTATAATTGTTTTCGTACATTCTGTTCAGCCGCGGCCATGGTTTCAAACTTGTTCGTTTTTAATAAAAGCATAAAACTTTGTAATTGGCTACATTTGTGAAATAATTTTGGAGAACAAAGAAATGAGAACCAATCTGTTCTTGGATTTCAAATAATAAAGACCCTTGTTTTTTATTTACTATGGAATTCACATATAAAATCACGCCTGTAATCTCCGAAGGGTTAGGCAGAGGTGTACCTATAGTACACCCACATTTCGCCAGTTATGTTTAAGTCCCATTTAATAGGGGGCGATTATTATTGCCCATCCAGACTCCAGGCTGTTACTGAGAAATTCCTGATGGAAAAACCCAATAAAACTTTGCCCGACCTGGAAATCGAATCAAGGAATAATGGAAAAAAAAATCAAATCGAGATCATTATTTAATAATACTTGTTACATCGTTAAAAGCTTGATG
Organism: Tiliacea citrago; assembly: GCA_963921375.1. NCBI lineage: Eukaryota > Metazoa > Arthropoda > Insecta > Lepidoptera > Noctuidae > Tiliacea > Tiliacea citrago. Next base: position 25,865,093 of record OY992783.1, read on the forward strand.
AATCAAAACTGTTGCACTTAATTCAGAACCCCACCCCCCCCCCTAACCATCGGTTTATCAAAACATTACTTTTATTTACATGTGTAATCATTTTAGAGGCGTATCACAAAAAATACAACCTTTAAAATGTGTTTTAAAATTTAAGTAAAGTATAGTTTTCCTAACGCACTGAAGCAAAAAAGATAAAAAAGATGTCTATCGTTTCAATATTTTTTTATATTTTTATATAATTATGCTTGGTTTTTCCGTCACATAATAAAACTTTAAAACTAAGTACTTATCAATTTTTTGAAGTGTAACTTCTGAGGCGGCAATTCGATAATTGAACGAGAATTGAGAGTGAAATTTTAAAACGCTTAGGCACATTTCACACACACACACATTTTTCTTTTTTCACATTTTTTTTACATGAGAGAGGAGAAAGATCTCTGTCTCTCACACTAAATCTTTCTTAAACTTTATTTTTTAGAAGTTTCATTTCTATCACGTGCACGGTGGCGCACGCGTAATTTTTTCGGTTATTATTGTGCCTGAAAATACCAGTAACCGATACTTATCTGGTTTAGTTACTAGACGTATTTGGAGAGCTTTCCAAACTTGTTAGAAAGGACTTCTTAATATTTAAAAAAAGCATCGAGAAAATTATAATTGTTATGGTAAAATACAAATACAAATAATAAAATTGGTTTAAATTTCAGAACATTTCATTAGTTATCGGATATTAGAATATATTAATATGAAATTGCCCCATTGGTCTAGTAATCGCAAGCGCTACCGCTGAGCATGAGCATGGGTTCGACTCCCAGGTCGGGCAAAGTGTTATTGGGTTTTTCCATAAGGAATTTCTCAGTAGCAGCCTGGAATACAACAAATCCAGAAAATTAGTGCACAGTTGATGGCAATAGGCTCGCCCCTTACAATACAGGCTTTAAACCTATCTGGCAAAATGTACGTATACCTCTGGCCTAACCCTTCGGGAATCACAGGCGTGATGATTATGTTATATTTAAAAAAGATCTCTGTGAAAATAATCTGAAGCCTTGCTGTTATCCTTTCTATATATAAGTCTCGATTCCGTGGAAATATCGGGATAAAAAGTAGTTCTATGTCCTAATCCAAGTCATGGTCTACCTGTGTCCTAAATTTCGTCCAAATCCGTCCAGCCATTTTTGCGTGAAAGCATTACAAACAAACAAGTTCAGTTTCTCATTTATAATATAAGATTTATCAAGAAATTATTTTAATTTTTTTTTCAAATGACATAATTTGAGATCATATTGAAACTTTTCCCAGCTATTTAAAACAGTTGTGAATTCCTGATTTACGACTATTTCAAAAACATCTAAATGACTTCAAAACGGAGGAAATTCGACTTAATGTTTTTTTTTAGTATGTGTTTAACGATATCTTCGCCAATAAGATTGCGATGATTCTTAGTTTGTTCGAAAGAGTTTTTTCTGAAGTTTTTTATGTGAAATAAACTATTTTGATTTTGATAAATTTGGTAAATTTCTGACGAGTGGGTTTTTGTTTTTCAATGACGAATTGGAACAGTGACGAGTCGGCAAATAACTCCTAATAAATTGCCCACGAAAGACGTCCACTGCTGGACATAGGCCTCCCCCAAAAGGGGGGTTTGCCAAAATCGCCACGCTTGGCAGGCGGGTTGGCGATCGCAGTATGGTGTTAAAATGCATAGAGAAAGCTGCTGCCGATTCTCTAGCAAGTCCCTTAGTCGCCTTTTACGACACCCACGGGAAGAAATAGGGTGGTGCTATTCTTTATGTCAGCACCACACAGACAGACTTTTCTCAATTTATCCTTGCATAAATGCTGTGTAAGTAATATTTTCTCGGTATTCGAAAAAAATTTTTCTTAAAAGTGGCGCCTGTGATGTAGAAAACTAGAAAACGAATGATGTAAAAATTGGTTAACCTTTTATGTTCCCTACATACCTATTTATAGTACCAACAAGTCATCTGATACCCTTTGCTCAGCCATTTGATTGCCTTTCATGTTATAGTTATAAATAACGTCTTGATCTATTGAATTGAAATTCTATAATATTCACAAATTGGTGTTGTTTTACCGCTACCTATTTACAATTACGAGGAACTAAATTTGATACGTAACTACATAGTTTGTGTTAATAGTAATCGATAGTTAACTAGAGACCGCGAAACGATAAACGTAGGGTACGATCGCGAAGTAAGGTCGGACGCCCTCGAGCAACATGGAGCAAAGATCTAGGCAGGTGGCTGGTAGTAGCCGGAAAAGCGTAGCCGAGGACCGAGTTGAATGTGCTGTGAGTGAAGTTTGTACGCAGCAGTTTAGATTATTATTACAGGAGCTACAAAAACCGGCCAAGTGCGAGTCGGACTCGCACATGAATGGTTCCGATGAAAGAAAAATATTGTGTTTAATATTGTACGGTGGTACCGTACAATATTAAAAACAATTTTTTTTTTTAAATACTTTATTAAATAAAACATGTGTTTTGTATGGGGACCACCTTTAATTTTTAACTTTGTTTTGTTTTTAATATGTTGTGTTATAGCGGCCATAGTTGTACACATTCTGTTAAAATTACGAGTGTCTACCTATTATGGTTCAAAAGATACAGCCGTGTGACAGACGGACGGACCGACAGCGGAGCCTTAGTATTAGGAACCCGTTTGGCACCCTTTTGATACGGAACCCTTAAATAAAAAGGGAACAAAACGACATCCGTCCAAAATCTAAAATAGATGATTTTATTTAAGCAACAAAATTAATTAAAATTTTGCCTTCTATTACTGCTTTGAAATAAAAGAAAGAATCAAAGAGTCTGAATACAATGAATAAGGTTTATTAAAACTTTTAAACAATTTAAAGTAGAGCTCTTTAAGAAGGAGCTCTTCCGGGGAAGTTCTACCTATTCGTGCTGCCAAGTATCGTTACTATATTCCGTTTGAAAGGTATGGGATCCCGAAGTTATTACAGTCTCCTGAAACATTTTAATAATATGCTCCCTTGTCACTACGTCACTATGTGCCAGCGACAGTTTCCGGGAACCCATTATTGAGTGTGCTAGTCACCACCTGCCATTTTATCCGTGTATTGCATTGACCAGGCAGGGGATATAGTCAGTCCATAGTTCTAGGCAACCAATCCACTATAGCCACCTAAACCCATAACCCAATGTTTTATTTCCACCAACCTGGGGTTGTCCTTGGGTGCACTTGCACAGGGATAATCGTCGGTTGGTGCCTCATTCCATTTAAAATTGTCTAAGGGGCCTCTACGAGTTGGTACCTCGTACGCCTTCCAAAGAAGAGATATGTCAGAATTAAAAAAAAAAAAATTTAAAAGGAAAATTAAGATTAAAATTAAAAAGTAAAATGACTGTGCGGTTAATTCTGTATGTGTGACTGGGAATCGTGTGTTTTGTGTGCGTTGTGTGTGTGTTTATCTACATAACATAGCATCACGCCTCTGTGCCCTGAAGGGTTAGGCAGAGGAGTACCTATTGTACACCCACATTTTGCCGGTTATGTTTAGGTCCCATGTAATAGGGGCCGAACCTATTGCCATCAACCGGGCACAAATCCAGACTCCAGGCTGAGACTTCTACTGATAAATTCCGGATGGAAAAATCCAATAACACTTTTGTCCTACCCGGGAATTGATCCCAGGACCTCATGCTCAGCAGTAGCGCGTGCGACCACTAGAACAACGGGCAGTGGGTCAGCAAGTCCGGTTGGAAGGTGACCTGGAACCACAACATCCTTGTCATCAATCATTCCAATGTATACCTTATTACAATGATGGAAGAGCCACATGACGCGCGCACGTGAATTGCAATATCTTCTATACGTTTAAGTCGCTTTTCGTGTTTTCTGTGTGACCGTGTTATTCTTCTAAACTACGCAACGGATTTTTTTGCAGTTTTCAGCATCAATGAATCATTTTCAGAATTGATTCCGGAAAGTTTATGTGTATTCTTAGCATATATACCTATAAAACTTACATAATGTAATAAAAAAACCATATTTTGTCTCTTTATAATAAAAATTAAATGCTGTTCGTTTGTAAGCGCATCACTTCAGGACGGCTGGCCCTATTTGGCTAATGTTTATTTTAAAATGTTCGTTATACTCCGAATCAGGACCTTACGGAAAGAAAATTTGAAAATTTGCCGAAAAAAATTAAAATGCGGGAAAATTAAACATTTCTTTGTACGAATTATTGGAATTTCGATAGGAAAACGTCTGCCGGAGTCAGCTATAAATAATAAATTCAAGCGAACTATTTAGTCTGATTGTTTCTCATAAAACGCATCATTACCCAAGAAATCAGGAAAGTTATTATTTAACAACTTTATTTTATCCTTAACAAGGATTTAGTTTCAAAGAAACATGCTTGCTTTGAAACTAAATCCTTGGGATCTTTATAAAAAAACGGAAAAACATTTTAATAATTTTTTTTAGGTATTTAGTGCAAGGTAAACATTATTTAATTGGAAATGTTATGGCCTTATCATATTTTTATACTTATTCGCATTAAATCTTTTAAAATAAACAATTTGTTTATCAAGATTAAAAGTTAAAATAAATATTAAGGCATTCATTCTCATGGCGAGCAATGGTGGCCCAATGATAACGACCGCGTCTTACGAGTTGTAGGTCAGTCGTGGGTTCGAACCCAGACAGGCGCTTTACTTTGCGTATATTATTTCATCACCACTGCTCTCAAAACGGTGAAGAAAAACATTGTGAGGAAGCCGGCATGTCCTAGAACCAAAAAATCGAAGAAATGTGACATCTATCAACTCGTCCGCACTGGGCCCGAGTGGTGGCCTGTGTCCCAGCTGTGGGCACATTTTAGGCTGATTGTACTTATGCTTATGCATTCTCACGATTTGTCGGTTCCAAAAGTACATAAAATACTTTTAATAGGTACCTTATTATGCAATACCTAACATTTGTCACAACCAACTCAAAATTCAATAGTCATCAAATATCAGGAATTTTGAATGCACGTCTGCATTTCATTGGTATATGCATGGTCCTCTCTACAAAGAGAAATTTGCGCGAGATAGGAATGTGGAACACATACTTCGTATCAAAGGGTTGTTTTTGCAGAGATCTATAATTCTCAGTAGTAGCTCGGAGTCCACGTATTCTAGGTTTGGATTTTCCATTAAAAACCCAATAACACTTTCCCCAACCAAGGATTAAACCCCGGACTCCCAAAGCTTGGCAGTCGTGCTTTGTAACGAACAACAAAACAGTTTTAATTTGTGCTAAATTAATTCCCGTTGTTAGTAATATCTACGACTTTACTTACTGGAGCTTAGTGTAGGTAAGTTGTTTTAATGCTCACTACAATGAAATGTAATACTGTCTTATCGAATACTGAAAGAAACACTACGTCAATTTGCCGTGTTATAGCCATTTCATACAACTATCAAAATATACGGACTATTTAAATTGGTATACCCGAATCGCTTTAGCGTGGCCATAGCGGTCAATGACCCACTTACATTTTTTAGCATTCCTTATTTCAAAAACTGAAACAACGTCCGTTAACGAATTTTTTTTAAATATCGCCTTTTGCACACAAGTCTTGATTGTTTTTTTTTTTGTATATTATTAGTTATATATGCTATTTCTGTATTACTTGTAACGTACACACACACACATTCATAATCTCACGCCTTCTTCCCATGGGGGTAGGCAGAAACTATAGAACGCCACCTGCTACGCCTGCTACTTGTACGTGTCCCAAATAAAATATTTTTCTTTCTTTCTTTAACGTTAAATCAATATCTATCGTGATCATCAACATGTTCCAATAACGAAAAACCATAGATATTGTTTCTAAGACAGAAAAAGGGTATAGTCAATAAATGAACAGTTAATTTCCGTTACTTTACAGTAGTAACCCCGTTATTATTTAAAGAAACACACTTGCTTTTCCCACATATTATCAATAGTGTTGTAATTCTTATCGCTGACTCCACTACAACCTAATAAATTGTATCTGTATCTTATCATTTTTCCGATACAGCACACAAGTGATTGATGAATCTGATCAACTCATTATGGAGCACATGATACATTTTTGATGGATCAAACGAATCTGATGACGGTTAAATATTATTAAGGTCAGCGTTTGAAAAGCGCCGAAGCGGGGCGGTATCATCTGCATAGCTTTTCCGCAACTATGTTGGGGTCGGCTTCCAGTTAAACCGAGTGCAGCTAAATACCAGTATTTTGCATGGAGCCACTGCCTATCTGACCTCCACAACCCAGTCACAGGGTTTAAGACTGGTTGTCAGACTTTTGGCCTTTTAAATATCCCCCCTGGTATCCCCACGATACCCCTTGGAAAGACTGTTTGTCATAATTTCGAGTTCTGACTACCTGTAACGACTGACAAAGATCTACGAATGACAGCCGAGACCAACGGCATAACGTGCTTTCCGAGGCTCGGAGGGGTCTCGGATATTGGATGGTCACCCACGGACAGACCTCGACAAGCGTTGCTTAACCGGGAAGCGATAAGCGTGTCGATAATCGGTAGGGAAAGTTGTGTTGGTGCTTTGTTTGATGTCTAGTAACTAAAATGGCGATAAAATCTGTAGTCAACTTACTTTATTAGAGACGGAGATATATATAATACGGTTTATTGCACACCAATAATTGGAAAAACAAATTAATTATATGAAAATGGAAATACGATAGTACAAGGATCTTTTGGCGCGTGGGCAAAACCGGAACTAATACCGCCATCTTGTTGTTTCAATAGAATTTCACTTAACACTATTACAAATGTATACAAACAGCGCCCTCCTGTCAATGTCATTCAAGCGCCAAAAGATCCTTGTGACAATTAATGATTTTGCGATATACCTAATCGAAAACATAACACTCCCTCTGGTGCAGTCGGGTAAAAACAAGAAGTGATCATTGCGTTTGTCAAGGTGTTGTAGTACGTAACCAGAAAAAGGCTTCAATCATAAGGCATTACACACTAGTGGCTGTTGTCATGGTTCCTGTCGCCTCGTCGTGTGAACGTAGCCTAATCCAATTTCTAGCTGTGTACCATAAAACTTTAGGCCTATATTACGGTGGATCCGCAGCTGCCTGCGAAATTCAAATTTACTTACGTTTTTTGCAATTCGTCAGTGTCAGGTTGTATCTTGATCCAAATATGATTCGTGAAATCATATCTTGATCAAGATAAACGATAAAGACTAAGCGATATCGCTAAGTTAGATTTGTTCCATTGAATTACTTAATCATGAAATCATGACATTAGGGAACAAATCTAACTTAGAGAGATGTATTAATGATTCTAATGATTATAATTTAATAAATTCATTATCTGTTATAGTTGTATCTTGATCAAAATACCTAACTACCACTACCACCACTGCTCAATAAACGCTTTGCCTAGTAACAAACTTGAACAAGTGATACTTTGTTTCAAACCTAAAGGGCTCTGTCACCTTTCACTGCGATTTTAATCATAGGATAAAGTTCGTTAGTTGGTTAAACTAAAGTTATTTAGCCGTTAATCGCATCTTAACTTTCCAACTTACGTATATACGAAACAGTGATTTTATAACATTTGATTTATAAAGGATTAGTTCAATCTATTACACGTCGCATTAAATTAATTTAGCTTTAGGACTGTTAGCTTTAAATATATTATGTAAATACTCGTATAATCATACTCGGTACTTGACATTTTTTATTTATTTATTTAAAGGGCTTTGTCGCATAGCGACCTCATCGCCCAGTGCAGAAAAAACACAAAATTGATGATCTACCTTACCACTCGGTACTTCACATAAAATTTACAATACCTATTATATATAATACCAAATACTATATAATTTTGAAATTAATTCATACGTCCAATAAATCATTTAGCTTTTATTTTGTCCGTATTAGTCGCTCGGAGAATATTATTTAGGCAAATAAAACAACGTAAGGCGTCCCTTTAAAATACAAGGCTTGGCTACGAGATGTCAAGTCATTAGCATTGGGTACGTATCCCGTAGTCTTCCTGCTAAAGAAAAGAAAGAAAGAAAAAATATTTTATTTGTCACAGAAACACGTGCATACGAAAACATAACAAACTGGAGTAGGTAAACATTACACAAAACACATCTACTTACATTATAAGAACGAGCACAAAAAAACAAATAGTCGGCAGCTGCCCGTCATGACTGTGACAAGAATACTTGCACTCAGCATGATGCTGTGCTATGGGGGACCCACAGCACAGCGCAGATTTTCAGTGGCTACCCGCAAAATACGCACAATATCATTCGTAGACTTGGGTTTCTGGCTAGCCTTTTCCCAACTATTGGGGTCGGCTTCCAGTCTAAGCGGATGTAGCGGAATACCAGTATTTTACATAGAGTTACCTATCTGGCCTCCACAACCCAGTTACTAGGTAACATGATACGATACGCATTTGTAAGACTGGTTTTCAGATTTTGTGGGCTGTGACTATCCGTAACGATTGCCAAAGAACTATGAATGATAGCCGAGACCAACGGATTGACGTGCTTTCCGAGGCACGGTATGGATAGACTTCGGCAAAAGTAGCTTAAGCTACTCTTGCCAAGGTCAGTCAAGGCACGAAGGTCGAAGGTTAACGTTCGATCGGCCCATGCGGCTGTTATCATGTAGATGACCCTCCTAAGATAGAAGATTACCATTACTCATTCCAATCCAAAAATAATTATAATTTCTTGTATAGATTTAAATAGTTCAGCAGCCTATTGTAAATAATTTATTTCGGTTTGAAAATAAACAGGTAATCTGTTAATGAGTCGTGCATAATTAACGAGATTAATTTCATGTCCATGAATCTGGATTTAATTGTTTGGTTTGTAAAACTGACCACAATTGGGTTATTCTGTGTTTTATTTTGAATTAGGTTGAGTTTACAGCCTCAGTATTGGTCTAGTAGTTGCAAGCACAAGTGAAGAGTTTTAGGTCCTGTATTGGATGCCTACTTCAGGCAAAGAGTTATGGGGTTTTTCATTTAGGAATTTTCTCATTAGCAATCCGGGGTCTGGATTTGTGTCCGGTTGAAGGCAATAGGCTCGCCCCCTATTTCATGGCACTTACAAAGTTGGAGAAATGTGGGTGCACTATCACCCCTGCCTAACCCTTTGGGGATTAATATTGGCGTGATGTTATGTGAAGTTGAATTAAACCCTTATTACTCCTATTGACGATTTTGTTCAGTTACTTTTATTATTATTTATTTGTTGCTAGTTTTAAGAACACACATAATAAAGAGTGCCTAGCAGTGTTCCACTCGTATTGATAACGTTAAATATGTAATAAAGTCAACTGATGCTACATATTATATTACAATCTTTGTTTAATAGCTAAAATATATCATATGTTTTATTTTTGGAACAAAAAAGATCAATGATCTGAAATAAAAAAAAACTAAAATTGGGGATGTTGGGTCCCAGCTGTCATTCGGAGATCTTTGGTAGTCATTACGGGTTGTCAGAAGGCCAAAAGTCTGACAACCAGACTTATGTATGTTGACTTATGTTTTAGGTTATGGTGTTAGCCAGTAACTGGATTGTATAGCTCAGATAGGCAGTCGCTCCATGTAAAGTACTGGTATTCAGGTACATCTGGCTAGACTGGAAGGCGAACCCTACGTAGTTGGGAAAAGGCTAGGCTAGGATAATGATGATATATGATTATGTCTTGAAATATAGAACTTCTAACTAGAAACTTGTTGTTTTTTTTACTGGCTTAATAAATACCTCACAATTATTAGTAAAGCAGTTAAAATATAACAAACAGACAGGCAGAGACTCTTTTGTATATAAAATAATAACATGGATAAGCTTGCCTTCAAGTATTATATTTAACCAGTTTTCGTTTACTTTATAAACCTAACCTTTTTTTTTTTGGTTGGGAAATTATCAAGTAACTTCTCCCGCTCTGGGAGGAGTGGAGTGTCAGAGTTTTACTGACTATATTCAAATTCAAAATCATTTGTTTCGATCCATTTCAAGATCACAGTTATGTTGTATAAAATTCTAATCACACTAAATATATAAAAAATAATAAAACTAAAACTAAAACCCACCCGTGTTCCTTCAGTTGCCTGTGTGCCAGGGCCACGATATCCCTTTCGGACTAACTCGCGACTCTGGCAGGCTATAAACCTAACCTTAGTTATAATTCAGAATTGATATTCTTCATTATCATAATCCTGAACTTGAGCTAATCCATTGGTAAGCTAGGCTAGTAGAGATCTTAGACTGAGTCCTCCGCCCCATACTAATAATATCCTGGTATGTCCTCTAGACACTTGGCTTCCTAACACTAAGCTTATTTATGGAAAATATATACCTGCGCCTCAAAAAATGTTATTAACATAAAATGATGACCACCTTTTTTAATTATTGCGCTTCTTTTAAATGTGTAATTTTAAAGCAGGTAAGCGATAATTTCCCTTTCATTTTTATTACGCAGTTGATCTTTCTGATTTTTTTATTGATATTCTTATAAACTGTGTACGCTTCATTGAAACAGTTTTTTTTTTGCTTTAAGTTGAATCCGCAGCTGTCGCCCGTGATATTCAAATTTCCTTATATTTTAATTTTATTTACATTAATACATCTCTATAAGTTAGATTTATTCCCCAATGTCATGATTTCATGAAAAAATAATTCAATGGAACAAATCTAACTGAGAGAAATGTATTAATGATTCTAATGATTTTAATTCTGTAAATACATAGGTATCTATTATAGTCGCGAATCATATTTTGATCAAGATACAACCTGACACTGACCTGCAAATTGAAAAAAAAAAAACGTAAGAAAATATGAATTTCGCAGGCTACGACTGCAGACCCCCCTTAATCTGCTATCTTAACTCCCAAATGTTCCACGGTGATGTATGGTCTATAAAACTTTTAAGATTCACTGCTGGGCAAAAGCATCTTCTCTCTTTTTTATCCGACTGCGGCGAAGTTTGTAATTGGTTGCATCGTGTACCTACCTCATTGAAGTACTAGCGCTGTGACATTCTGACTACTGGCATGGTGATTTGAGTTTGTAATACGTTATTTCTGAGTATAGCGTCATTGTGGACCAGCCATTATATTGAGGAAATTAATTTTATTTGTGAAACGTAGGTTCAAATTCAAAGCTATTAAAAACTAGGGTGTGAGCTATGTTTTGCCAATATTGACATACAAAGGATTAATATAATTAAAAACAATTAAACGAGTACTATTAAATTACAATGATAAATTTACTACAATTATACATAAGTATTTGAGTACCTAATTGTATTAACGCATGCGTGCATATTAAATTACATTACAATTTATTCAGAGTCAATTTAATTTCATGTCAAAATATTAAGTCCATTAAATTCCAAAGATTTGTATTAATGTAAAGTATTATTTGTGTCAATATTATAATTATAATTATGGAGATTTATCATTAAGAAACTCATCTAGATTATAATAACATATTTCAAGCAGTAACCCATTAAGTGTTTTTTTTTTAAGTTTTGCAGTGGCATACATTTTATTTCATCGGGAATTTTATTAATAATACCTATATAAATGTGGAGCAACACCAAAGAAGCTTTTCATCGTTAGACAAGTCTTAAATTTCACAAGGCATAATTCGTTAAGTTCATGCTTATTTCGAGAAACAACGGATCCAGAAAACCTAGAAATATCTATGGCATGAATCACTAGTACATAGTGATGATTGAAACAGAGATCTCAAATGAATTTCGAATTTTTAATTTGAAATATTTTGCCCAAGTCCCAACTGATGATCATTAATTTCGTATTCCTCTCCCGTTTCCGTCACATTACATTAATAATATTGAGTGGAACCATCTCTAGATATCCATGTTTCAGCTTAAGACATGCAAATTCGTATTAAAAAGCACTCTAGTATAAGTTGCCCATAATTATTTGTATTAAAGGAAGTAATGCAACCTTGTCAATTTGTGGAGTAATTACGTCATACTTCAGTCTTGTCTTTAGGGTAATATAAATCGTCAACATTCTCGTGTAGCTCGGTTCTCAAGTATCATCAGTATCATTCTTTGTCTCTGCACCACCCAAAGGCTGGCCGGTAGAAAATGCCTATGGCAGTCAGTCCGCCACAGTTTGTGTCATTACGTAATAAACGTCAAATTATTTATGACAGCTGACAGCTGCACCCACAGATTGCCTAGCATGGCGGCGGTGCGCGGCGTTCGAGTCGTTGCCGACCTTACAGAATGTTGCCATTCTAGATATTATATAATCACACTAATATAAAGGCGAAAGTATGTGAGTGTGTGTGTGTTTGTTTGTTACTTTTTCACGCTAAAACAGCTGGACCAATTTTGATAAAATTTTATATCGAGGTAGTTGACACCCTGGATTAAGACATAGGCTACTTTTTATCCCGATATTCCCACGGGATCGAGACTTACGCGGGCGATACCGCGGGGCGCAGCTAGTATTTATATAAATACATAGATAACGACGTATTGTATTTATTTTATTTTGTTTATTTTTATCTCATTTAATGCTGCACCGGTTGACGTCATCACGTCAACGCCGGCTCTCGCTGAAAACCAGCGCTGGGGCTCTGTCTCGCATAGGGTCGCAGCATTATGCTGAGCGATGGCCGTTTTGCGTGAATGTGACGCATATTTCCCTCAACTTGTTCTTTCGTGTTTGTGTTTTTATTTCTTTGCGTTATGTTTTCCGCAAATAAACGTATTTTCTTTCTTTCTTTCTTTTATAAAGTATTACAGAAATAAATAAACTATCATAATCTGCCAAACTTTTCACAACTATGTTGGGGTCAGTTTTCAGTCTAACCGGATGCAGCTAAATACCAGTATTTTACATGGAGCGACCCCCATCCTTCAACAGAGGTCACTCCACAACCCAGCTTCTGGGCCTACCGCTTGGCAAGACTGGTGGTCAGACTTTCTTGTTCTCAAGTAAATAACCAATATTATGCCGATAACCGGTGGCTGCTACCGCTTGAGTACTCGTATCGTTATCATTAATTATTTTACGTTTAATTTGCAATAGCTCTTACCAGTGGTTTTATTCTTGGAAAATGTATCCTAATATTTGTTTAACAGTTTCTCTATCTTGTGTGTTACCTTGACATATTATCTCATCGGAATCCGTTGTTGAAACTTGTTTACGTTTCAATTAATAATTTAGCATTATTCTATTTTATTTTTATTTATTTTATTTATTTATTTGGGACAAACAAACAGTAACACATTATATCTACGCAAATAATATAAACAAAGATATTATAAAAATGTGAAACTCACACGTTATCCACAGCATATAACTATCTATATTATTCAAAGCAAGTGCAAGACATTGGTGTGTTTATCGATTCATTTTTGGATTATTAGCAACTAGCGATCCGCCCCTTCTTTGCACGGCTTTTACGACTTGAACAACAGCCACACGGGTCGATCCGTCACGTTAAGCAACCGGTTGCCGGGGTTGGTCCGTGGAAGTGTGACCATCTTTACATACCAAAACTCCTCCGTGCCTCGGAAAGCACGTTAAGTCGTTGGTCCCGGCTGTCATTCGTGGATCTTTGACAGTCGTTACGGGTCGTCAGAAGCCCGAAAGTCTGACAACCAGTTACCAAAGGGTATCGTACTACCCAGTTACTGGGTTGTAGAGGTCAGTTAGGCAGTCGCTCCACGTAAAATACTAGTATTCAGCTGCATCCGGTTAGACTGGAAGCCGACCGCAACATAGTCGGGAAAGGCTAGGCAGATTGATTGTAATATTCATTTAACTGATGGTGAAAACCGCATTGGAATGCGTGTGGAGTTTAGAATAACAACGCGGTTAAACAGTCCGATACAAAAAACAACTTTAATTTATAATTTTTATAGTTATAAATTCTGCGCAAGGCGGATAAAAGAAATACTGTTTTCTTTCAATTAAAATTAATTCAATGTTGGGGGGGGGGGGGTATTTCAGAAGATACAAGCGACGATGGTGCGTTTTAAATTACCGATCCTTAAGGAAAACCGACACGTAAGTCCAAGAGAGTGATATTAAAATAAACAATCTATGTAACTTAATAGTATTATAAATAGGTAAAATTTGTGAGTTTGTTTAAGTAGAGGGTAATCTTCGGAACTACTGTGCCGATTCCGAACATTCTTGGGAACCTTTTTAGGGTTCCGTACCCAAAGGGTAAAACGGGAACCCTATTACTAAGGCTCCGCCGTCTGTCTGTCTGTCCATCTGTCTGTCTGTCTGTCTGTCTGTCCGTCTGTCACCAGGCAGTATCTCATGAACCGTGATAGTTAGACAGTTGAAATTTTTACAGATGATGTGTTTCTGTTGCCGCTATAACAACAAATACTAAAAAACAGAATAAAATAAATATTTAAGGGGGCTCCCATACAACAAACGTGGTTTTTTTGCTCGATATTGATAACGGTGAAATATTTACAGAATATTTAGATATAATATTTAAGGGGGGCTCCCATACAAGAAACGTGATTTTTTTGCCGTTTTTATAGATAATGATACGGAACCCTTAGTGCGCGCGTCCGAGTCGCACTTGACCGGTTTTTTATGTTAAAACGACATACTTCAAGCGAACGGAGTGGTGGGCAGCAGATAGTATTATATATTAAATTCAACAAAACTTATTTTTTTGTGAGTTAGCTTATTATTTGTGCAAAACTTAATCCGCCAGATACAGGCGGTCTCATTACGCGGAAGTTCTAAAGGGGTGTTCATACTAGCCACGACGTAGTTGGGCTATTTACGAAAGGGATGTATTTAATAGCACTATAATAAACATGAACCAAATTTACAAAATAAATATAGGAACACTATAAAGTAATAATTTCATAAACAACATAATTAAAATACGTACAATAATAATGGTTTCCAATATGTCTATTTTGGTTACTCAATTTACCAACAATAGAGGGGACCTGGCGCTCGACGACCGCTGCCGTGGTACGCTCGCTTCGGTCGCTCGCCTTCGCGCGTTAATGGTCACAGTTCTAACCTAACCTAACCCAAATGATTCAATATCAGTAGATATTCATACCGAAGACAAACAATTTGTTTTGAACTAAATATGAATCACTTGGCTGAGTCTTTGCTATTTTGACAGTTCATTCAATTAATTTTAAAGCTAAGCATATTTAAAGTGTGAAACATTATTTTAAAAGTGCGTTTATACATATATTCCCCTTTACGAAATGCGACTTCGCACTTTATGTTAACCCAAAAACTTATAGTACCTTCTGGTAACTCATAATACCCAGTTTTTGCTTAACTCATGTATACCTAATATACGAGAGCCACAGCTAGATAACATGTTGAGTTATTTCTTGACTTTATTTGATCTCCATAAATTCTTACGCGCTGGTAATTTTTAGGGTTCCGTAGTGAAAGAAGGAACCCTTATAGTTTCACCATGTCCGCCTGTTTGTCTGTCCGCGGCTTTACTCAGAGACTCTTAGTACTAGAAAGCTGTAATTTGGCATGGGTATACATATTAATCAAAGTGGTAAAATAAAATCTTGTTTTATTTTTTTTGTTGGCTACCCTTACCCGTAAACTAGGGTGATTTTTTTTTCTCGTCTATCCCATGGTGGGGGTATCGTTGGATAGGCCTTTAAAAATATTGTGGGTCTGTGGAAACCATTTTTCGATTCAGGGATCCTTTTGCGTAATATTAAGCTTTATAGCGCCAATCGTTGTTAAAGTCAAGTGCCCCCCGTCCCTGACAGCTAAATGGTTGTTTTTGGATAAGTGTAAAAATGTATCAGTAGCATATATAACGAAGTTAAAAGAAAACTATCACCGCTAAGTTGGCTTTACAAGTTAACGAGTAATAGTCGACCAACTTACATTAGCTGTTGGAGAATTGACCGTGACGTATATCGATGTATGGGAGAACATGTTTTTCATCTGCAATGTAAAGTTTGTTTTTGGGATAAATTCATCCCAACTACGGAACCCTTTATTGTGTTTGGTCGGTCACGCATTTGCCCGGTTTTATTTAGCCTTTCTTGGTAGAGAAAACGAAAGATTATGATAGCAATAAAATCCAAACAGATTTAACGTTGACGTTCAAAAGTGCCTTCTATGTGCCTATTTGAAATAAATAATTTGACTTTGACTTTAAGACAAGTACCACCTAGAGTTAATGCCGCACTAGCTTCACAAGACGCAGCGTTTCCGTAACGCTGGTGTGAGGCCACCTTATCTTTTCATCTGCACAATATGAGGTTCTGAGAGAAGTTAATACCTAGCTGCTCTTTTGGCGATGTAGAGTAACATCATGAGTGGGAAGGTGCTAGTTTATTTATATTAACTTGGTTACCAGATAGTTATATGTCCCTGTTGAGATTCTAGGTTTTGGTTGGTGATAAGTGCGTTTTATCTTTTCAAATACTAGTTAAGTAATAAAAGATATATGGTATATACTTACCTATTCAACCTTATACGATTCCCAACTTAAATTATCCGTAGGCATATTTGAATTACAACTGTAATTCTTTGACAGTTCTATGAAATGGCTATGACACGGAAAATTGACAAAGTGTATCAATTTAGAATACAATTAATTTCCCTGCTTGTAACGCAATGTCTCTCTGTGTTCCTTTCCGTTAGTTCACTTATTACTCGAGAACCGCTTACTTAATTTTTACATATTAATTTGAACATACACATTCTACGCCAGCGGAACTGCTGGCACATCTAATAAAATCTTGTTTACATCTTAATAAATTGAATAAATTAACTTTAATTTTAAAATGTTACGTCACCTACACATTTAATAAAATCGTGATATGAATACCAGTATCAGTACCCGCGGTGACAGTTATTAAAATGAAAACATATAGGTTAGCCCGCTGCGAATATTACGAACATTTTAAAGGAAACATTAACCTCCTAGTTTTAAGCTCATAATGCGTTACGTTTAAAAGCCTTCTCATTAACTCATTTACCTTACTGTTAGTTTAATTGAACCTGAGAGAGTTTAATTAAGGAATATCAGCCCTAATTATACCCGGTAAAAGACCATTATACATATAAAGAAGGATTGGCCATAATGATTGCTCACTGCTTGGTGGCGATCTGTACCTATTGAGTCCAGACACGATGTTTTCTTCACAGTAAGTGGTGTCCAAGATTATTTTTGAGAAAGCACATTTTTTATTGAAAGTGTTTGAAGGCCCAGTGTCAAAGGCTTAGATCTACTAGTTCTAAGACGCGAGATCGAACCAGTAACTTAACTACTACAACTTTGTGTAACTTATTTCTTCATCAGCTCAAACTCTGAAGGAAAACATCGTTAGGAAACAGGCATGGGCAAGGTGTAAAGTTCACTCATCCACCATAGAAAAGGGAGGATCCTCCGACGAGACGGGTGTTGTATCTGGTGGGCAACTGCCCGACGGTCGATGTCCGGACGTTGTATATATGCTAGTCGCGCGGTAAACTCTGCTTGCGCGATGCAGGATTTGTGTGACGTCAGTGTGACGCGTAGTTCGCATGTGGCGATGTTGATGCCGCTACAACTTTGAAACATTTGATATCTACCAACCCGCACGGGGCCTGCTTGGTGGGTTACAGCCCACTCCCTCTCACAGAGAAATTATCAAATAACTTCTCCCGCTCTGGGCGGAGTGGGAGGACGTGTCAGACATTTACTGACTAAAACCCACCCGTGTTCCTTCAGTTGCTTGTGTGCCAATGGTTTTTTTTTTTTGGGTGGGAAATTATCAAATAACTTCTCCCGCTCTGGGCGGAGCGGGAGGGCGTGTCAGACTTTTACTAACTAAAACCCACCCGTGTTCCTTCATTTGCCTGTGTGCCAGGGCCACGATATCCCTTTCGGACAAACTCGCAACCCTGGCAGGCATTAGCCCTAATGGACCCCGTCAATTCGTGCTGACGTCTCTTTGAGGCGCGCGTGGAACACAACGCGCCGTCGACCCGGGCCTGGTCCTTATCGGACGGCGAGCTACCCATCGCTCACCGTCCGCAAGCCCGCGCCTACGGTGGCCGGAAATCGGCTTGCGACTCCCGACGCCCAGGGCGTCTCCTGCGGTGACTAGGGGCGTGAGGGCGCGAACCCTGCCTCTCCCTCACGCGCTCCGCCTCCTCCTTAGCGAGCATTACTGCTTCGCAGAAGGAGGTGACGGCCTCCCATGCACTCTCGCTCCGAACCACGGCCTGAACCAGGGCAGTTGCTTGTGTGCCATGGCCACGATATCCTTTTCTGAAAAACTCGCAACCCTGCATTGGCCATACCGGATCCGGTCAGTTTGTGCTGATAGCTCTTTGAGGATTGGAAACATTGATAGATTGACTATGGATTGGTGCCCACCCGGTTATAAACATATCGCTGAACTTAGGAACCGGATTCTAATTCTTCAACGAATTAATTAAAAGAAATCTCTGTCCATAATTCAAATAAGAGCTAAGATCTATGCTGGAAGAGATTTCTTTAGAAATAAGCATCACCTTTGTACGTATTTTTTTGTTCCTTCCTTCTTGTATGTTTATATATGTGTGTACATAAATGGTTAAATAAATAAATAAGAAATGACCACCATGTGGAAAATAACCCTATGTTCTGGGGTCAACACTAACTTTCTTCATCTTGTTTTCCAATTTCAACCATGTCTCGTGACATCTTTAATCAACCAAAGACCTACGACTTGAGTATCATATATCTTGACTTGAGTATAGCCCGCAAATGTTAGTCACAGGTTGTCACAGGAAATAATTATGTCAAATTTATGTCAAACATGTCAAAACTACATAGTTGAATGTACATAATTGTGTGAGGTAATTAGCTTTAACTCCCCAAACTGTATTTAATTACACCTCGAGTTTAGTCTTAATCTTCATATATCCTAAGCAAACTGTAGTTATATAATATAATAAGCCTTAGGCAATGGACGTCCGGATATGATGCCAATCAATTGGGCACAAATCCAGGCTCAGGGCTGCCCCTGAGCGTGGATTTTAACACTTTAACACCCTTTAACACTTTGCCTGACCTGGGAATCGAACCCAGGACCTCATGCTCAGAAGTAGCACTTGCGAACATTAGACCAACGAGACAGTCTATCGTTATCCTTACGTTTATATGGGTCTTCAAAGGCAAAGCCTTGATCAACAGGAAATTAAAAGAAAATTATTCTGTGGAATAATAATTCGTAGACTTTTCCTCTTTTTAACTTTCAACCCACTTCTGTATCTGCTGTTATTGGCAGTGAACATGGAATTAGTATATACTATATGCAATGAGAAATCTCTTTGAAGTTGACACTGAAACTTAACTGAATCATTAAATTTTGACATCTAACTCTTTTTCTCAATCCAAAAAAGTATGTTTTTTGATGTAATGTAACATCTTTCCGCTCGATTTCTGTGGGAGTATTTTCGTGAAAAGTGATGGAAGTGTGTAACAGGAAGTGACATCTTGAGCATGGAATAAGTAAGTACTTTTTAATAGCATGGAATTAGTAAGTACTATATAGATTGTAAATAGGGGGTCGATAAAATTTGAGGTTAATTTCTGTCGCTGCTCAGTTGCTTATCATACCAAGGTGAGATGTCAGATGTTACACATCGTATGCGACTACTGTAAGACTCGCTCGTTTTTTAATATTATGGTAAAACCTTTCATATTAAAATCTTTGACTAGCACTAATAAAAACCTACCGTACATGGTACATGCAGAGCCATTTGAGAAATAATCCCTAAAGTAACGGTCATCCCAAAAGTTACAAATACCATACTCTTATAATGTAAATGAGAAACAAACCCACCAACTATAATAATTCTGTTATTATGAAAATAAACTGAGTACACCATAAAGTTTAACCCTGTATCTGAAATCAGGCAAAATGTCGGGCGCTCGTAAATAATACTGTGATAAGGAAGAATTATGAACAACCCTGCGATAGGTTTTAGTTTTTGTACGAGTATCATAAAGGTTTAGGTAATGCTCGAACACCCTTTAAGGCTCGTACAGACTGGAGCGATATCGTGGGCGCGACAGGCAGCGCGACGCTTGTCGCGCAAACGATGTCTCGCCAGTCTGTACGAACCTTTATACCTGGAGACTTTTAGTTACGTATTAAGATCTTTTTAGGTTTTTTTTCTGCTTTAATATAGTTCTAAATGTTTTTGTTGATATATTGGCTGACTTAAAGTAAATAATTAAAATTCTCGTTTTTTGTTTGGTAATTTTAATTACGTTATACTATACCTGCTCGGAAAGTACCTTATTAGTTTTTTTTTTTAAATGAGGCAGAATGTGCATCATTACTGTTGTACACATGTGCGGGTCGAAAAAGTGTATGAAAATCCATTGTTATCGTGCTGACCAAGTAGAAAAAGTAAATAAAAATCCATACAACGCGTGCAGGCTCGGCTGAGCCTCGGGTCTCAAACTACACCCTCGTTATTAATCGGTCACTTTCTCCCCTCGGTGAACAATGTACTATTCCATCCATACTATTGTATAGAATCCAGTTCTTCTAATTGTAGACTGCTGTGCTGCTAGGGAGTTTGTTGCGCCATTTCTTCCCAGCTAAAGCACTAGAAGGTGGTGAAGAGCGGGCGTTTTGGGGGCTGTCTTATGTAAATTTGACGTTCGAAAAATGCTGTTTTTCAACCTACTTTGCATAAATGACTTAGATTTTTGATTTTGGGGAGACAAATTATCTTGGGATGATCTTATCATAGGATATCCAAAACATGAAGGCGTAGGCCATACAAATAATGTGTTTGTTGCGAGGGGGAATCGAACCCGCGACCTGAGGCAGCTGTATTGAAATTGTACTATAATTTTGTTTAGGGGAGATTGAACACTCAACGCATATATAACTTTATTTATTTTATTGCGCGTCAAATTTGACAGCCTTCGGAAGGACTGAAAGATAGAGTACAGATACCTTCCACTTTTCCTCTTACAGTGGGCGTAGTAAAAAGCGACTAGCTTCACTTTTCGAATGTACATAAAAGCATAATCAGCCATAATGTTTCCACTGCTGGAACACAGGCTCTGTTCTATACTTTCCTTGTCACCCTTTCGTCTGAGAAAAACACTGTGCATAATTATTTTAAATATCATTTTCTCAAACATGCTTGGAAATTCGAGCATTATTTTGACAACCTCCTGCGAGATAAATGGAAATTGCTGTATTGGCCAAATACACGCGAGCAGCGGCCACCAAAAGTTGTTTGAAAATCCATATTTGTCGTGGTTTAGCGGCCAAATAAATTACCTTAAACTCTAAGTTCTAAGGTCTAAGTTGTTTATTGAAAAAAAAAAAACAAATGAACACATTGGCGAGTGAAAAGTTATCGTTGTTCGACATTGAATCTGGAATTTATAAATAATTTACTATGTTTGAATTTCCGCGCTTTATTTGAGAAAAGCACTATACAAGCCTTGGCCGCAACCAGGCATTGATGGGCGACCATCAATGCCCCTATTTCAGGCCGCTGCCAGCAGTAATGTACTATTATTTATTTTTATTGACGGCTCGGTTGGCGCAGTGGTTAAGCGATTGACTGCCGCGCTGCGTGTCGCGGGTTCGATTCCCGCACGGAACAAATATTTGTATGACCTACAAGTAGTTGTTCCGGGTCTGGCTGTTTGTGTATGTGAGTTTAAATGTTTGTAAACGCACCCACGATACAGGAGCAATTCCTAGTGTGGGGCAACATTAAAAAAAAAAAAAATCACTTGTCGTGTCCATGCGGGCCCATCTTGGGATATTTTATCTCATACGCGTTTGGAACAAACTGGCGCGGACAACTGAATCGTGTATCTGTTGCAGCGGTCGAGGGCAGACTGAGTTAGCATTATGTTTGATTACCACCGTCTCATCGCTCACATACCTCAGGCGGTGACTAGCAGATGCGCGCGGACTATAGTTAAATATTAGTAGGTATCACATAATCAGCCTATATAAGGTTCCCAGGCCTCCGCTTTCTGTGAGAGGGAGTGGGCCATAATCCACCACGCGAGCCCAGTGCGGGTTGCTAGGTGTCACATATCTTCAAATTTTTGGTTCTAGGACATGCCGGTTTCCTCACGATGTTTTCCTGCACCGTATTGAGAGCAGTGGTGACGAAATAATTTACATAAAGTAAACCGCCTGTCTGGGTTCGGACCTACGACCTGCAACTCGTAACTCGCGGAAGTTAGCACTGGGCCACCACAGCTGCCCCACACATTCTCATTTATCTGACAACATTACTTATCCCTCTATGCACGCATTGACTGTGCGTTATTTGCATAGACACATTAGTTGTACTAAAACTACACAATGGAAACAAATTGGAACTGCGTCCGTATGCAGATTTTATTTAAAAATATTGCTCTATCCGTAAATTTTGTATGGCATTGTGATTTCAATGGCCACTGTGCGTAGGCATTATGGTTCAATGCTGAATTTTCCGAATATTTCAATACAGGTTATCTGTACAGTGCATTAAAATAGTTTCCAAATGGCCGATAACATTTACTTATTTGAACTCTGGCACTTACAAAATAGTTTAAAATTGAATTTTAAATTCAACTATCGGTTCTTCTCTGTTTGAGAGGGTCTTAGCCCTATAGGGGACCTATAACTGGTTGTCTTAAAGTCTTAATTTGGGTATAATTAATTTTGTACAGTAGATAGGGGGCTCGTGGCAAAATCATAACAGCCACACGGGTTAATCGAACGTTTAGGCTACACGTGCCGAAACAGCAATATTTATTTATTATTACGTAGTATTTACCTCAAAAGGAAAAAACAGAACCCTTATGGGATCACTTCAATTTCCGTCTGTCTGTCTGTCAGTCTGTCAAGACCCTTTTTCTCGTGGAGGTATCAAGTTGAAATTAATATTAAATACGTAGGTCTGCGCTCCCTTGGAGCTCTAAAAAAATCAAGCTTTTAAGTCTACGCAATAAAAAAATACGGTGATTTATGCGACATATTTTGATACTCGCAAATAAATCAAAACAGGGTACTTCCCATTGACCTAGAATCATGAAATTTGGCAAAAAGCAAGGTCTCACAGCACAAGTAAAGTAAAAAATCGTTAATTTGTAGTTTTATCACATAAGAAAAACTTTTTTGGGATTACAAACTTACATTTGCAGTTGGAGAATTGACCGTGACGTATATCGATGTATGGGAGAACATGTTTTTCAACTACAATGTTAAGTTTGTTTTTGGGATAAATTCATCCCAGCTACAGAACCCTTCATTGTGCGTGGGCTGACACGTACCTAATTGGGCGGCTTTTTTTTTAAAATGAAACGTATGTAATAATAATTTGAATTCTCAAAAGACAAAGCGGAGCTCTTGGCTAAGTAATAACAGCCGCACGGGTCAATCCGTCTGGTTAAGCTACGCTTGCCGGGGTGGGTCCGTGGATGGGTGACATAAAATCCATTACATATCAAAACCACTCCGTTCCTCAAAAAGCACGCTAAACCGTTGGTCCTAGTTGTCTTTTGTAGATCATTGACAGTCGTTATGGGTAGTCAGAAGCCCGAAACTCTGACAACCAGCCTTACCAAGGGGTATCGTATTACCCAGTAACTGGGTTGTGGCGGTCAGATAGACAGTCACTTTATGGAAAAATACTGGTATTCAGCTGCAGATCCGAACATAGTTGGGAAGAGGCTAGATATTTATGATGATGACGATACAGTACATCTAATAAACTTCAGTACCTCTACGTCAACTCACCTCACTCAAAAATCTAACTTACGACTTGTCTTGTACTACAAGATGTATGTTCCTACTAATACCGGGGTTGCATATTAGAAAATCAAAACTTTCTCGAGCAAATTTCAAAAGAACAATAAACGAAATAACAAAATTTAAATGACCAAATGTTTTATTTAGAAAAATTTTAAAATCCCAATGTATGTGACATCAAATGAACGACTGATCAAAAGTTGCTAGATGTAATTTTAAAATATCAAATCATTACTAATCAAATTCAAATTCAAAATCAAACCGAACTAGTTAGACGAGGTTAATTATAAAAAAATAAATGGTTAGGTTAGGTTAAAACTGTGACGTCCTACGCACGAGCCGAGCGAGCGAAGCGAGCGGTGCCGCGGCAGCGGCCGGCGAGTGCCAGAAACGACTAGATAATATAGAAAAAAATCGGTTGTCTACAACGCCAATAATCCATTTTATCCAGTAATCCATTCAATCATCAATTTATCCAGTAATCCATTTTGACCTTTAAACGATTTAGTCAATAGTGTAACAAATAATTTAAACATTGATATTCCAGACTTTGGTCAGCTGAACTTTTGATCAAATGACCATCGTTATTTTAAACTTTGTTGATTTGTACGTTGTTCTTTTGAAATTTGCTCAGGAAAATTTTGATTTTCTAATAAGCAACCAATACCGGACCCTACAATCACCATTGCGTTAAATAGCTATTGGCAATAGTGTCGGATATAGGTACCAATTTAAGTGATGAACTTAGATATGTATATATTTTGTTTTAAATATATTTATATAATGTAGGGATATAAGTATTATAGTAAATAATTATGTATGTATGTATATTATAAGTTTATAAGCTATTTATGTACTTGTGCACCCGTTTTATTTATAATTAACTATGTTATAATTTAGTATTTTATAATATTATTATTTTCTCTCAATCAGAGCACCCGCCATCTTATCTCTTCACCACCTTTGGTTGACTGGTAGAGAATGCCTAAGGCATTAAGTCCGCCTTTGTACGTGTGCGAGAAGTTTAAATAAATAAATGAACTTAAATATATTCATAATCAGCCTATAATGTTCCCACTGCTGGGAAACAGGCCTTGTCCCTGTGAGAGGGAGTGGGCCGTTATCCACCACGCGGGCCCAGTGCGGGTTGGTAAATGTCACATGTCTTCGAATTTTTGGTTCTAGGACATGCCGGTTTCCTCACGATGTTTTTCCTCCACACTTTCCTTCAAAAATAATTTACACAAAGTAAAGCGCCTGTCTTGATTCGAACCTACGACCTACCTCTCGTAAGTCGAGACTGTTACCACGGGGCCACCACTGCGCTCTTAAATGTATGGTTAGTGTTAATAGTTGGTAGGCATGTAGTAGTAAAAACCGGCCAAGTGCGAGTCGGACTCGCGCACGAAGGGTCCCTTACCACTTTCTATAAAAACGGCAAAAAAATCACGTTTGTTGTATGGGAGCCCCCCTTAAATATTTGTTTTATTTTAATTTAATTATTTATTTTCAAAGTGAATATATAACTAAATATTCTGCGAATATTTCAAGCGTCTACCTGTTGCCGTTATCAATATCGAGCAAAAACGAGCAAAAACATCACGTTTTTTGTATGGGAGCCCCCTTAAATATTTATTCTATTTTGTTTTTTAGTATTTGTGTTATAGCGGCAACAGAAATACATCATCTGTGAACATTTCAACTGTCTAACTATCACGGTTCATGAGATACAGACTGGTGACAGACGTACAGACAGACAGACAGACGGCGGAGCCTTAGTAATAGGGTTCCCGTTTTACCCTTTGGGCACGGAACCCTAAAAATGTAACTTCTTTATTATTTTCCAGTCACATATAACACTACATAATATGAACACTTCAGCCACTTAAACAGACACGTGTCGACAGACACATCCCACGCCTTTTATATCAATTCAATCCACGAAAAAAATACCTTTAAAACATGGCCGTACCTCGGAAAGAGAACCACGTCGCCAACTTGTAAAAACGCTATCAGAGCCTTTACGTTTGTGTTCACTAAAAGCCTTATTTTTGTTACGGTAATATCTTGATGCACGTAGCACGTAAAACGAATGTTAACATGATGTATAGAATAAGTGGTTTCTACTTCAAAACAGTCTTTCTTTGTAAACTTTTTTACAATCTTTTATTGAAGTTTGTTTTCCTTTTTCTATTGAGGAAAAGTAGTTAAGAATCTCAGTGTATTTTTATATAAATTTTCTGTTTTTAAATACTTTTTTCTTTTCTCGTATCGGCGTTATTTATTTATTCACAATAGGTAACAATCACAGTATGTCAGTGGGTTTACATTATAGGTTTCGACCTGATTATCACCCAAAGCGTAATCGCACAACATGACTAGCAACAAAAATATTATTGATGGTAACTAGATAAAAAAGGAAATTACACAGTTTACAAAATTACAGCTACAAAGTCTGTGTCTGCCCTCCGACACACTATCAGCTTATGTGTTGTGCTTGTATGTTGTGTTGTGTTGTCATCTAGGTTTGGTGTTCTTTGGGCAGTCAGGTGACTGGTGAAATTACACTGGACGTAATATTAAGTCTCTCTCTTCAAAGTTATCTGGTCTTTTGCCAATTTGAATTGGTTGTTATTTTATCGCCAATGGTTTCCATTTAATTTCTTTAAGTGATCACAAGGCTTTTAGAATTTAGACGTATGTTCCTTTAAAAGATGAACTGTCAACGTCCCTTAAATAAAAGATCATAAAATAAAAATGTCCTCTAGACCACTTAATTCAAGCTCCTAATTCGCCTCCCACCGCAAATATT
This sequence comes from Tiliacea citrago, assembly GCA_963921375.1. Lineage (NCBI taxonomy): Eukaryota > Metazoa > Arthropoda > Insecta > Lepidoptera > Noctuidae > Tiliacea > Tiliacea citrago. The sequence goes on from OY992783.1 coordinate 25,891,724, forward strand.
TGCATCTTCTTAATAAAATAAAAATATCTTTTGACATTTTCTTTTGCCTACATTAAAATAAAGTTTATAACAATAAGGTGTACCATCTTGAGTACTTCTTGAAACAATGAGTATTGATAAAACACAAACTATTTCAGAAAGTTCAAAGCGCTGAGTGGCCAGTAAGAGTCTGTTTGTCTTCAAGGGTTTAAAACTATGCTTAACTCTGCAACTTAATCATTTAAACGTATATCTGTAGGTGTTCATTAACAATGTTATACTGTTACGATCATAAATCAGCCTATAATTATCCCACTGCTGGGACACAGGCCTCTTTCTGTGAGAGGGAGTGGGCCATAAACCACCACGCGGGCCCAGTGCTGGTTTGGTGAATGTCACATGTCTTCGAATTTTTCTTTCTAGGACATGGCCGTTTCCTCACGATGTTTTAGAGCAGTGGTGGTGAAATTATTTACACAAAATAAAGTGCCTGCTTGGGTTCGAACCCACGACCTACAACCCGTAAGTCGTGGCCGTTATCTCTGGGCCACCACTGCTCTGCTACAAGATTTGTTTACCTTTTGTTGCGTGCTTTTTTAGAATTGGTGGAGCTAATTAATGATTTTAAGTTCTGTTAAGTTTTCTACTTTGAAGACACTAACAAGTCAATGTTTCATCATCATCAATCATAATCTCGCTGGATGCGGGAAGTACAGAACCGGCCGAAGTGGCGGTGCTTGGGGCATGTCTATGTCCAGCAGTGGACGACTTTCGGCTGAAAATAATAATGATGATAATCAACAAATCAGTTGAAAGACGTGCACATTGACCGCGGCCCCCCATAAACATAGCCACATCGACCGGTCCTGTACTTCTCGCATTTAGCAGATTTCCGCGACATGCCACCTACGTTTGGCAATCCCCTTCCATCTATCGCAGTATTGCGCTTCTTTATTTTAAAAGTCATTTATATTTCAAACTAGCTTTTGCCAGCGGCTTCGCCCACGGGGTCTATAGAAATTATCCCACAGGAACATACTATCAGGATAAAAGTATATGTGTTAATTTAGGTTATAAACTATCTGTGTGCCAAATTTCATCCAAATCCGTTCAGCCGTTTTTGCGTGATGGAGTAACAAACATACAGACATCCAAACTTGCAAGCTTTTACATTTATAATTATATAATATTGGCAGCATAGTAGGATTGTCTTTTGGATCTAAGCGTAGCGACACACCTGCAGAAAATTATGCGACGGAAATTCGGCATGCTCATGTTTCTACAAAATTACTCATATTACATGTAAATTTCAAACCGAACTTTAAACGTCACGTAGTTTCAGCAGATAAGAATAAGAATAAATTAATTCGTTCATTGCTACCAAAATTACCTTACAACTATAACATAACTATTCAATGTCTAACTAAACTAGCTTGACAATCAGTTTGTTGGGTCGGTGATCTACAAACTATGTAGGAACCTGTATCATGGGGACCTGAGTAATAATGAACTTAAAAAAAATCGCAGTTTTGAGACATGGATTAAATTGGTGAAGCCGATATCAGACGTTTCGAGTGAGGGTTAAATTTTGTTTCATTCAACGTTCAGAGGACACCCACTAAATTATATAGGAGTGTACGGTACGTTCATCCGCTCCTACAGTTCATTTATCTATCAATCAGTGCATGGTAAACCATGCACAATAATGTTGGAGTGTCCAAGGTGAACATACACCTGTACTTCTGAGGAACTAAAACACGCCACTGATGCAGCGATGGGCGTAGCCACTTGCTGTGCTCAACTCATTTAAAATAATACACGTATTTACCATCGACTCGAAAATATCAATCGGTAGACCAGTGAAAGATGCCGAATGCCAAAATCCAACATCGTTGGATTGGTTCACTAATTCAATTCAACAATAATTTATTCTCTCTTCACAAAGCTGACTTTAAGTTAATGTGTACAAAAAAAATGTATTAGCTGTATTCCACCTTTGTGAGAGACTGGTGCCTGTTATAGGTTTTTGGGAAAACCTCATGTCACCACTCTCCACGGCTAGAATTAGCTTTTACAGAGATACAAGAGGTGCAAGAGTCGAAGTTAAACAATATGCATAACAAAAATAAACACTAAGTAAGAGTTAAAACAATATGCTTAATACAAATAAAATAAGAAGTATCTAATTAATTAATTCATTTTACACTTTTGTTAAAACAATATACTTAATAAAAATAAAAGAAATTAATGAATTCATTTTACACTTTTGTTAAAACAATATGCTTAATACAAATAAAAGAAGAAGAAATTAATGAATTCATTTTACAATTTTGTTAAAACAATATGCTTAATACAAATAAAATAAGAAATAATTAATGAATTCATTTTACACTTTTGATTAAATTTGTGTTGAAACGTTTCACTTTGAGTAAAGGATGCCGAATGAAAGTGAAGCATGTGGTAATTATGCAGGTTGTAAACAATGAAAAGATGTGTCGCCACACTTACGAGTACTTATGTTGACGTTACCATGTTAGTATCTATTTACGTATCCCCTCGTGCAGCCGACTGCCAAGATTACAAATAAGGCGCACGGAGGAAGCTAACGTCGCTTCCTGGCAGACGTTTCCTATTGAGGAATTCCGATATCCGCCAAGAATTCACTACCGATTGAATTGCCGTTTTATTTTACAATTAAAGTCTGTAGTTCGTTGATAAAATTCTTAGGATTTGTTGCTATGTTCTCCCGGTTGAGGTAAAATTCTTCTGCCATCATTCACTAAAGGGAATTAGTAACACATTCATCTGTATTTAGAAGGTTTCAACTGTGTATTTCACCACCTTTTCTACTAATTATTGTTCGAATAACATTACTATCGTAATTGAAAAAAACATTGGTTATAAAATTAACCTCAAAAGAATGAAAAACATCTCTAAGGTTATTTAAAATTAGAATTTTGGATATATTAAGTATCCAAAAAAAGCTCTCAATTTGTGTGTTCAAACCAGGGCCTTTACTTTATGTAATTTATTTCATCACCACTGCTCTCAAAACGGTGAAGGAAACCAGGTATGTTCTAGAACCAAAAATTCGAAGACATGTGACATCTATACCAATCCGCACTGGGCCCGCGTGGTGGATTAAAGTCATCTCCCTCTCACAGAGAGGGAACATTATAAGTTGATTATGCTATGCTATGACTCAATTTGTAAAGTGGCACCACAAATTGGTATCCACAGGTACGTTTTCAGAACCATTTGTCATCAGATACTTTTGGAACAGACTATACATGAGACCTTTACTAAAATGTTTGACTGCCCACTGTCCGCCACACGTAGGTACTTGTATTTTCATAAAATTGAGACCACTTTGTGTTTGTGCGGTCAAGCCAAACTGACGTAGGTCCAGTTTGACCTCTACTTATAAGTATGCTAACGCCTCGGACGGCAGGATAAACTGTCATCTACCTCGTTTCTAAGACAGTCGCGTTTGACAACTGGGTCTTTAACCTTAGAAACAGTACTAAATAGTAATTGAGAACTGTCGCCAACTTTCCAGTCTAGCACTTATTTCAATCGAGTGCAGAGCAAACGCCGGTGGCATCGGGACGCCAGAGTTGTGCTAACTGCTGCCTCGAACCGTTCCAACAATAATGAAAATATTATCACTCTGTATCTGCGTGCCTAGCCTATTCCCAATTATGCTTTCTTTTTTTTTTTTTTGGGTGGGAAATTATCAAATAACTTCTCCCGCTCTGGGTGGAGCGGGAGGGAGTGTCAGACTTTGACTGACTAAAACCCACCCGTGTTCCTTCAGATGCCTGTGTGCCAGGGCCACGATATCCCTTTCGGACAGGCTCGTAACCCTGGCAGGCATTGGCCCTTTCGGACCCCGTCAATTGGTGCTGACGTCTCTTTGAGGCGTGCGTGGAACACAACGCGCCGTCGACCCGGGCTTGGTCCTTATCGGACGGCGAGCTACCCATCGCTCACCGTCCGCAAGCCCTCGCCTACGGTGGCCGGGAATCGGCCTGCATTCCCAATTATGCTGGGGTCGGGTTCCAGTCTAACCGGATGCAGCTAAATACCAGTAATTTACATAGAGCGGCTGCCTATCTGACCTCCACAACCCAGTTACTGGGTAATACGATACCCCTTGGTAAGACTGGTTGTCAGATTTTCGGACTTCTGACGACCCGTAACAACTCTCAAAGATCTACAAATGACAGCCAGGACCAACGGGTTTAACGTGGTTTCCTAGGCACGGAGGGGTTTTGGTATGTAAAGATGGTCACCCATCCACGAACCGCGGCAAGCGTAGCTTTACCTGATCGATCGACCCGTACGACTGTTTAACTACTTAGCCACAAGCCCCTCTCTGTACTGCGTATGTAGGTGCAATTAAAAGTGGTACAATCATTTATTAATTTTATTTATTTTAAACTTTAATTGTCACGGTTAAACCAATTACATTAATTAAAGACAGAGACACATATACATAGAAAAGAAAATATAAAATTAAGGTAAAACATAAAATAATTTAAAAATTACAATACTTTCATGAATCCCTCTTAAAGTATTTCTGGCATGCCAATAAAATCTTCGTCCATTCATCCGCAAACAGGTCGTTTGTTGGATTAGAATCCAAGAGACAGACAGAGATTCATGACAGTCGACTTAATGATAAGTGTATCTGGTTATACTAGAATACGGAAATGGTTGTGAAAAGCCCGGGGCGTTAATGTAACACATGGAGTTTCAGAAAGAGAGTGTCATCTCTGAAAATTGTTTCTTATAACTTGAGCTCTGCTTACGTCACGACTTGCGAAGTAACCTCATAAGAGGCAGTTAAGAAGTAAAAGGACGTATGTTCGTGTACCGTCGCCGTGACAAGAGGCCTATTACGTTCTCAACCCTTTCAAACCCTTGCTTTTTACATTGCCCCCTATTGTCCACGCACTCACCCAAGTCAGACTATTGTCCACGCACTCACCCAAGTCAGACTATTGTCCACGCACTCACCCAAGTCAGACTATTGTCCACGCACTCACCCAATTCAGACTATTGTCCACGCACTCACCCAAGTCAGACTATTATTTACCTTTAACTGATTTTGCCTATCTTATTTTGTAGTGTTAAATGTAAGGTACTAAGGTCAAGTTGGTTTTTTTGATTGACTACGTCAGGAGAACCGTTTGATAACATCATTCTGGTTAGGCATATAGAATTCAGTTATTTTGTAAAAGAAGATTTTTTTGCTGCTATTATTTATTACAATTTTGGTTTCTTTACTAGCTGTATTTTTTTTTCTATCTGTGCCTGGATTCGATTCGCAGTTCTCGTGGAGTTTCTTGCCGGCTCTTCTCCATAGGAAACGACCAATTGGAACCGTGAACCTAGCTTCTGACGTTTCTTAACTGCCAATGTAGGTTTAGGTATATGAAATAAGATATTTTGATACTTATATTTCCATAGTACATGCCTACAAAAATCTGACTACAGATGCATGAAAACCAAAATCACGTGAAACGGATATGTGACAGGATACAAAGAGAGACGAAACCTTTTAGCAGCACCCCGCGGTTTCACGCAAATAAGTCTCAAGCCTGTGGGAATTTCAGAATAAAAAGTATGCTATGTGATAATCCAGGTTATAAACTATCGGTGTGCCAAAATTTCATCAAATCAGTTCAGCCGTTTTTACGTGATTGAATAACAAACATACAAACTTTCACATTTATTATATTATTTTATTATATATTATATGAACTCAAAACTGGCTATAGACAATAAATTCCTCATGAATACAAAACTATACTAAAGCCAATCTGGACATATTATGTCATCCAACGTTGGGGAGCAGCCAGTGCCTCCAACATAATTAAAGTTCAAATGGCACAAAACTATATATTGAAACAATTATCCAACGCACCTTGGTTTATCAAGACAACAAAAATCCATAAAATCCTCAATATTCAGACGGTCATTGAGGAGATAAGTACACATGGGGAAAAAAACAAATCCCGACTGCTAAAGCACCTGAATATGCTTGCGGGTCAGCTTACTATCCCAGAAAGCATCCGCCGATTGAACAAGCGGCGGGCCATAACAGGCAGTGCGAGGAATGACTGTGAAAAGTTAGAGCGGACACCACTGGGAGTAGCGCCTCACATGCGAACAGAACCATCTCATCTGCTCATAGTCTAAAAGACTGATCGCATGTTAGAACCAGAAACAAAAAATAATATATATTATATTATAAACAAGAATAGTTGGATTTGTTAGCAGCACCTACCTTTTAAAAGTGCCTCAAATTGCATTTAATAACACATGCCAATACCACGAACATTGATCACTTACACGTACTCAGCTTTTCTGCCACAGACTACATAACTTATCTCTTATATTTATATCTAATCGTATCCATTCTCGTCACACCACACATACCTTTTAACATTCTCATCTCAGCTGCACGCAGTTGCTTATCATTCGTTTCTTCTGTGGTCCAACATTCCGATCAAGACAAACTGCGCGTATATTTCCCCGAAATTCTCTTAAGATAACTTTTAATCAGCCTTCTTTATAAGCTATGTTTTTTTTCGTGAATCAAACAAATCTAGGGTATTTTAAAGCATTTTTCTTTGCTTCCACCAAAGCGTGCAAAGGAACGCATACTGTCCCTACAAAATAAAATGGATGGATATATTGTCTGAAAGACGATATGGCTAGAAAGGCTGTGGCTACTGAGATGTCGGGTAATAGAGATGTATGGTTGAGGAATACTTAAAACTGACTTAAAATTACATCATACAACATCAATGAGAGCAGTGGTAGCCCAGTGAAAACGACCGCATCTTACGCGGCGCTTTACCATTTTATGTAAATAATTTCATCACCACCGCTCTCAAAACGGTGAAGGAAAACATCGTGAGGAAACCGGCATGTCCTAGAACTAGAAAATTCGAAGACATGTGACACCTACCAACCCGCAGTGGGCCCCCGTGGTGGATTACGGCCCACTACCTCTCACAGAGAGGAGGCCTGTGTCCCAGCAGTGGGAATATTATTGGCTGATTAAGATACAACATCGTATTGATGCTCGTAATTTTATGATCACCGAGGTTTAGAAACTCTGTTCGTATTTCCAATTTGAAGAAGGTAAATACCGAGGTGTCTCAGGTACGTTCTAAGTTGATCATAGAAATCATTGATTAACGTAATGGTGAGGGAAAATCTCGTGTGGAAACCCATACTTTTAAAACAATCTGACATCGTCAACCTACAGTGAGCAAGCGTGATGACACTAGTTCTTTGAAGTTTGTGTAAAAGGCTTTTGTTCTGCATTGGAACAGCTACCAATTGCCGACTGGTAACCTATACTACATTTGAAATAAGATAAGAAATTTAAATAAACTGTTTTACAGTCCGTTTAACCGATTTTGATTTCTATTTCGTAGGCATAAGGATGGCATTAAATAGAAAAAAACGTGTTTACAATACCAACTGTTTATTACAGTTGCCATTTGTCATGCCGCCAACGCAATAGAAGTCAAAATCGGTTGAACGGACTGTAAAAAAGGTTTATTTAAATTTCTAATCTTATTTCAAATGGGGTATAGGTAACCTGCAAACCCAACCATAACGTTATAAGTAAAATAATCCTCCAAATAACTGCCTCGTTGGTGTAGTGGTCGACAGCTCTACTGCTGGCATGAGGCCTTTTTTTTTTTTTTTTGGGTGGGAAGTTATCAAATAACTTCTCCCGCTCTGGGCGGAGCGGGAGGGCGTGTCAGACTTTTACTGACTAAAACCCACCCGTGTTCCTTCCGTTGCCTGTGTGCCAGGGCCACGATATCCCTTTCGGACAAACTCGCAACCCCGGCAGGCATTGGTCCTATCGGACCCCGTCAATTGGTGCTGACATCTCTTTGAGGCGCGCGTGGAACACAACGCGCCGTCGACCCGGGCTTGGTCCTTATCGGACGGCGAGCTACCCATCGCTCACCGTCCGCAGGCCCGCGCCTACGGTGGCCGGAAATCGGCTTGCGATTCTTGCGGCTGGCATGAGGCCTGCGGGTTCGATGCCAAAGTACTATTGGGTTTGTAATGAACCGCCTTTTCATTACGAATACATCTGTATTTATATTCTTGCACACATACAATCTTGGTTTAGACCAATATTTAACGAACTTTTTAATTAGGTACTGAATATAATATCAGTATAGTACTTTAGACTTCTTGAAGAAAACCTTTAGGTTCCAAAGCTCAAAGAGAATTGTTTTATCAACTACGAGACGCCCCAAATATCATGTTTTCATTCCTTTTTTTTTTAAACCAGTACTTTTTTCGTAACTGTCAAATGAGATACTTTTAACCTTCATGACTATTTGAAACAAATCACATACTTTTAATTTTATATTCAGTATTTAAAATCACTACAAATCTTATTATTATTTGGAAATCATTACAGGTTTGGCTATTAGGAATTTCTCAGTAGTAGCCCGGAGTCTGGATTTGTGCCCGATTGACGGCAATAGGCTCGCCCCCTATTACATGGGACTTAAACATAACTGGTGAAGCTCTATCTAAACCTCCGGGGAATACAGGCGTGATGTCATTATCTGTGTAAATCTCCAAATATTATTCATACGTAATCAATCAGAGCTAAAATTCGAATCAATTTCCCAAATATTAAAAGAAAACAATCCTTCATAATTAAAATCGAATCATACGATACTGTTTTTATTAAATCAATTGATTGATTGATTGAAATTTCTTTATTTTTTAACATAAACCAAATTTAATGTTGGGAAATTTAATTGACTGTGTAACGTTTTAAGATTTATCCGTAAGGGTGTATTGAACGAGGTTTTTATAGCTTTGCTTTGGACTATTTGTAGTTTAGTGTAATTACTTTCGCATATGCTACTCCAGACCGGTGCCGCGTATATAATGCAGGGTCTTCAAAGGGTTGTGTAAATTTTTAATTTGGTAACTGAGCTGACTTTAGACCGCCGTTTTAAGATTGAATGCAGGCAACTTTTATTCCTTTAACGCGGAAGTACTCAGTATATTTGGTCCAGTTCATTTTATTGTCCCGAAATAGTCCAAGGTAGTTGGTCGATACACGCCATGGCAAAGTATAATCATCTACTTTTATGCTTTTTTTAGGGAATGATCGCTTTCTTGTAAACATTATGACTTCAGTTTTTGTGGAATTTAATTTTAATTTCCATTTGGGTAAAATACGAAACTAGAAGCTGTAATGATAATTGAAGCCGTTCAACTATCAAATCGGTGTCTTTAGTTGAAGTAAATGATGCTGTGTCATCAGCAAAACAAGCAAGATGAGTATGAGCCTGCTTGGGCATGTAATTTTAGTATATTTAAATTTACTAATTAAAGTAAATTTATTTAGTATGAATAAATGCGACCCGAGCAAGCAGCCCTTTGGTACCCCTGCAGGAATAGATCTTGGTTTAGACACACTATTGCCAATATGAACACTTATCGACCTATCCGTCAAAGGATGATATTTACAAGTCTAATCGGTACATCACATATAAATAACTTATGTAAAAGGTTTGCACGCCAGATGGTATCAGAAGCCTTTTCTACGTCAAGCACCATCATACCCGCAGATTTACCCATATTTAAGTGGTGCGTGACATGTTCTGCAACCCTGGCCAGTTGCTGGGCTTAAGAATGAGCTTTTCGGAATCCGAACTGCTCAGGCAATAGGTGGTTAGAAGCTTTTCCTAAGCTAGATGAAATTACTCCAACGAGTAATTTTTCCAAGGACTGTAGGAGACTTAGGTCGTGTACTTTCATATTTTCCTGGTTTCTTGAAAGTTATAATTTTGGCTTTTTTCCAAGAAGATGGAAAGTAGCCAATTCCTAGGCAACTATTAACATTTTTGGTTATGAATACTATTAATTTACGTGATAGATTCTTTAGTAAGCAATTGTGTTGCACCGACGCCCGGAGACTTACGACATTTGAGATTTCCAATTAATTTCGACACTGGGTTGCAAGAATTCCGGGTTGCAAGAGATTAATGACCTTTTAACGGCAGTTTTTGTAAAGTTATCACCAGTCCAGTTTCTAGTCAAACGCATGTTGTCATAAAAAGTATTAGCAAGAACTTCGCACTGTTCAACACTACGTACGTACTTAATTTATCATTTTTAAACTTCAACGATGGAATTACTGCAGGCTTATAAGTGAGAGATTTATCTATATTATATATTCTATCCTCCAGATATCAGTAGATGCATTATCAATTTTAGCCAGTTTGTCGTTCAAAATTTTGTCATTATAAATTTGGATAAGGTATTTTATTTTAGTTTTAAGGTTATTTATATCTGTTTATAACCTACTTAATTGCGGGATTTATTTATTTTAAAGCCGCCTTTCGTAGCCTGTTTTTAGTAGAAATGAAGTTGAACAAGATATGGCGGACATAATGCATCTCTACCCTCATGCTCTACCCTCAGCAACTTTAATTTTGTGTACTTTCGCGTTTGCAAATCCAATAGATGATAGCTCTTCCGAAAGGTGTTCTTCGACAAACTTGGGTAAGCTGAAAACTACGGCCCTAGGCATCCTTTCATCTTTGCGAGAGAAAGTGTGGTAAGGAATACTTTCTGAGCAGAGACTCTCCTATAGTGCTTGATGACCTTCTGACGTGTGAGGGTTTATATAATTTTTATTATTACCCTTGTAATCCAGGTGAAACCCTTTGGCGTAGCGGGAAATCACCGTCTTTATGTATGCGTGGGTCCATTAAGGTTTCAGAGCAATAAAAACTTTTTACAAAATAATAAGAACCGACTACCAAAAATAACACTACAAATTGAAAAATAACTTTAATTTCGGAAGTCGGTGTCTTTGGATCTGTTTTTGAGTTTTTTGCCACCGACTTCCGAAATTAAAGTTATTTTTCAATTTGTAGTGTTATTTTTGGTAGTCGGTTCTTATTATTTTGTAAAAAGTTTTTTATTTTTCACTTTTTAGTGGGTCAGTTTTGAATTTATCTAAGTTACATTAGCTTTATGTTAACTGCTCATCACCTTTTACAAAATATTGCTTTTCCCGATGCTGGGACGTTGATTGTTAAGAAGTTCTCCTGGTAAGAACCAGGAGAACTGCCACTCACCATATACATAGTGACGAGCATAAATTGCTTAATCGCAACCCGTTAAATAGGGGTACTCATTATTATATTGTTCCGGTGGCCATAATTGTGGTCTCCATCATCAGTTCCACTTCACCAAATGGTGCTTTCCGCGAGCAAATGCTACTATACTACTATAAAAAATACCCAAATCGCTATAGGTTTGCCTAAAAAAATTGAGAGTTTCCCTCGATTTCGATGAGATCCCCTCATCTGATTCTGATTTGGTGGCAATGGGATCACCTCGGGAGTATACCCTTTCAAACAAAAAAAGAATTTTCCAAATCGGTCCACAATTAACGGAGTAATCGCGTAACAAACATACAAAAAAAAAAAAAACATACCGCTGAATTGAGAACCTCCTCCTTTTTGGAAGTCGTTTAAAAATAGGCGGTGGCTTACCCATTTTTTTTTGTTTTGGTTGTTGCACTACGGTGTGCATTTGCAGAGGATCGCTGGATGCTTCATGTTCAGTAGATAGGGTACTGAATCTGTTGGTGGTGCTGACAGGTACTTCGGGTTGGAGTCTTGTAGGGTGCACAGGACGTTTCGGTATATTCCATGCATTGGGATTGACTTCATCACTTTAATTGGCCGCTTTGCGGCAAGAGATGGATTTGAAAAACTTCTTGTTATAAATCTGTCCATATTGACATTAGCAGTCGATAGGTAGTCGACGGTTTTTATCGGTAGTAAGTGTTCCCATCACTAGTGGCAAAAATGACGTAGCGGAGGGGATAGTGTAGATAACGTGCGACGACAACAAGCGCGCGCACCGTACATATATATTTTATATATATATATGTACGTATTCAATCAATTGGTAAACGTCGTTTTTAGCGCGAATGTTAATTCAATTACAGGGTGTTCTTAATGAGTGCAGCTGTCGATCAAAAATGTTGGTTTATAAAAATTATTATACAGGTTGTTGAACAGAGGCGGCTCGTCATAAAGAGCGCTGGTGCAGTGCACTCCCACGAAAATAGCATAATCTATATTTTTTTATTATAATCCTATACATACATTCTTTCTATTATGCCCATACGCATACAATAGTAGTTTACTAGAAAACCATTTCCTACGCGTACATGTGGCGTCAAGTTGTAACGTGTGGAGCGCCAGCGATTGCGCTCCTATGAAACAAAGTTCAGTACGATTTCTAGCACTGTATTCAATGAGTGCGAAAGAGAAATATCGACACAGTCCGACGCGTGAAACAGAAGATTTTGTATGAGAAGTTAGCCTAATTTGGAGCGCGACGTTGCCAAACGGCGGCCCAAGGCGGCCGCGCGCGGGAATGCGATCTATGCCTATGCGCTGTTGCCGATCTTATGTAAACAAACGGTCGGCTCAACTCGGCTGTCAGTAGATTCGCAGTGTTTATTCTAAATAATTATTAAAAATAGTTTGTGCGCGACATTTGTATTAAAAATGGAACAATACAGTGTATCTTTTATTAAAAATTGTGAAAAGACTCTCGAAATGCGTACCGTATCGAACTGAAAGCTAAGGGACCACCACGTCCCGAAATTGCACTTTCTCAAAAATGTGTTACGAAAAATAAATCTTTTACGCGTGGTTTTAAATCTGAACAATATTTCAAAACACCTTGGTTGTGTGGACGTGAAGAAAGCAAAAAATTATTTTGTTTCCCGTGTCTGGTGTTTGGAGCTGGCGCCGGCAGTGGTGGTGAATCTGCATGGACGGAAACGGCCGTGTTGACGATTTAGCGCATCTTTCAATAAAAGTGGAAAAACATTCGCAATCTCGATTTCATATCTTATGTGAAGTGCAATTGGCATCTATCGGCCGTCAAGATATTCGTAAGGCGCTCGATTCTGCGTATCGAAAATCTATTAGAGAGTTCAATGAACGCGTTGATGAAAATCGATAAAGATCGCCGAATGGATTTTCTTTACAAATAAAATAAATGGTAAGGTCTAGTTCTACGTTTCTTTTTTTAGTGAACCCCCACAAATAAATGTCACGAGCCGCCTCTGTTGTTGAATATTAGGGTTCCGTACCCAAAGGGTGCCGCTGTCCGTTCGTCCGTCTGTCACAGGGCTGTATCTATTGAACCGTATTCCAGTTGACACTTGTTCATAGAGTGTGTACCTATTACTATGGCCGCTATAACAACAAATAATATCACATCATACAAGAAAGGATTTTTTTTTACGAATGTTTTTAAAGTAGCGTTTGCGACAACTAGGCAGTTATTTATAAAAATGTGGCTGTAATTTAAGTAAATTGTGGGGTCTTACGACTTCCACGCGAACGAAGTCGCGGGCATAGCTAGTAGTCAATAATAAGTGATCTTTTCATACACCAATCTGAATATGAAAACAGATGCATAAAGAAACCGGCTAACAAATTCAATAGCTTTCCATTCCCTTTGAATATCAACAAAGTAATATGGAAAAAAGCGTGTTAAAAATCAGAACTTATTGTCATTAACCTAATCAGAGAAAATAGACTTTAGGCTTCTTACACACTGAGAAGATCACAGAATTGATATTTTTGGTGACATTCAATAACAGACTTAGTTATTAAAGTCAAAGTCAAATTATTTATTTTAATATGAGGCACTTTTGAACGTGAAAATTTGCAAAAATATAGAATTGATTCTAGTTGCCCGTTCCAAAAGGTAGTTTCGTATGGAGAAGAACGAGCAAGAAACTCTATCGTTACTCTTAAAAATGTTTTACAATATTTTGTTAGACGATGCACCTAGAATAAAATTACTATACCACAATAGGTAAAAAATTAATAAAAAAAACCGGCCAAGTGCGAGTCGGACTCGCGCACGAAGGGTTCCATACCATTATCTGTAAAAACGGCAAAAAAATCACGTTTGTTGTATGGGAGCCCCCCTTAAATATTTGTTTTATTTTAATTTAATTATTGATTTTTAAAGTGAAAATATAACTAAATATTCTGTGAATATTTCAAGTGTCTACCTGTTACCGTTATCAATATCGAGCAAAAACGAGGAAAAAAATCACGTTTGTTGTATGGGAGCCCCCTTAAATATTTATGTTATTCTGGTTTTTATTGCTATAGCAATATATTTATATAGTATTTGTTGCTATAGCGGCAACAGAAATACATCATCTGTGAAAGTTTCAACTGTCTAGCTATCACGGATCATGAGATACAGCCTGGTGACAGACGGACAGACAGACAGACAGACGGCGGAGCCTTAGTAATAGGGTTCCCGTTTTACCCTTTGGGTACGGAATCCTAAAGAAGCATTGACAGATAATTTAATTATGAGATAGACACATGGTGCTTACTTATTTACAAACATCTTAAAAGTATATGGTTTCCTAATTTAAAATAATAAGTCAGTGTGTGAGTTAGCTTGATAAAGAGTAAAGTCGTAATGTCGCCGACATCAAAAGATTTCACAGGTGTCTTTGGTTGCGCTCGCGCGTTCTCCTTTGCACTTTAAGTAACAGATAATAAGGTATAATATTAAATATCATACAAACCGTTCGTCTTTTCTCTGCACTGAGCCTTACCAAATATCTTTTTATTGAGGCTCCTACGTTTGTCTCAACGGTATCATTGAATATTTATTTTAACTTCGACCTTTGATTTTATTAAAAATGTCTTATGTGTGTATGGGAAATAGGATTATACGGAAAAGTAAAAGAAAAGGAATCCAATAAGACTTTCATTCAATAGGAGGTTTCGACGAATTAAGCACATTGATTCGAGATTTTCGATGTTTTCGTGGTGTTTTTCACGTCGTTTGATACGCGTATAACATGATCAAAAATAAACATTAATACCAACAATTATTCCACTCTTGAAAAGCAAGATTAAAGCAAAATGTTTTTTATTTTGATGTGAAACAACTATATGCTGACGGGGCGACGTACGCCGCGTGGCGATCGGCTACTCTTATACAGTCTATATGTAGTAGTGTGTAAATGTGTTTGTAGTGCGATGTTTCACATCTGCCAGTCGTCCCGTGACGGCTCTATTTTTTTTCTTTTTACGTTTCTTCAAAAATGGTAACAAAATTGAAAGAGTTAAGGCTCGTACAGACTGGTGCAATATCGCGGGCGCGAGCGACAAAGAAATTGTGCTACTACTGTCGCGACACTAGTCGCACAATTTCTTTGTCGGTGCCTGTCGCGCCCGCGTTATCGCGTGAGTCTGTAAGAGCCTTTATCTTTTAAATAATTAACGCCAACATCAACTGGAATACTCGAAACTATGAAACAATTGTTGATAAATGATTGTTTAAAGCTATTAAAACTTTGAAGTCACTTTTAAGAACCGCTTAATTACTTAACATTGCGAAAGCTCTCTAGATATTATGTGTTTTCGAAAATAAGTTAGTAGTAGAAGCTGCCTCGCTGGTCTAGTGGTTGGAAGCGCTGCTGTTGAGCATGAGGTCCTGGGTGTGATTCCCAGGTCGGACAACATGCAATTGGGTCTTTCCATCAGGAATTTCTCATTTTTAGCCTGGATTCTGGATTTATACCTGGTTTTTGGCAATAGGATCACCCCTATTACATGGGACTTAAACATAACCGGTAAAATGTGGATGCACTATAGGTACACCTCTGAAGTGGCGCGAGGAGGCGAAACGCCGGGGCGTAACTCCGCTGCCGCGAGAAATCACGGCACAGCAGACAGAGCTTCGGTTGGATCTCATGGCGACATGGAGAGTGCGATTGTCGCAACCCAGCGCTGGGCACGCCACAATGTGGCGATCTCATTGAGAAGTGGCTAGAGAGGTGCCACGGCGTCCTCACCTTCCGCCTGACGCAGGTCCTCACCGGACACGGTTGTTTCGGGAGGTTCCTGTTCAGAACAAAACGGGAGGAAACTCCCGGGTGTTACCACTGTGTGGATGGCCCGGAGGACGCGGAGGAGCATACGGTGGAAGTCTGTCCGGCTTGGGCGGGGCACCGCCGTGTTCTCGCGAAGGCGATCGGCGGCGGCGATTTCTCGAGTCCGGCCCTGGCTCAGGCCGTGGTTTGGAGCGAGAGTGCATGGGAGGCCGTTACCTCTTTCGGCGAAGCAGTAATGCTCACGAAGGAGGAGGCGGAACGCGTGAGAGAGAGGCAAAATTCGCGCCCTCACACCCTTAGCCGCCGCAGGAGACGATTCCCGGCCACCGTAAGCAAGGGCTTGCGGACGGTGAGCGATGGGTTGCTCGCCGTCCGATGTCAGCACGAATTGACGGGGTCCATCAGGGCCAATGCCTGCCAGGGTTGCGAGTTTGTCCTAAAGGGATATCGTGGCCCTGGCACACAGGCAACTGGAGGAACACGGGTGAGTTTTAGTCAGTAAAAGTCTGACACGCCCCTCCGCCCAGATGGAGCAACTAGAATCAATTCTATTTTTTTTGTAAATTTTGACGTTTAAAAATGCCTCTTATTTGCTTATTTGAAATAAATGGTTTGACTTTGACTTTGTAAGGTCAAAAAAACTATCACCAATTAACGACCTTTTATATTTACATAAACTAAAAAGCTGAACTTAAAACACTTCTCGCCTCGCACCTGAGGGCTTTATTATTATTTACAAGGGGTTGTAACTAAACACAATAGCACTTTCATTTAATTAAATTCCCTGTTATAAACGAAATAACACCGCGCTGGTATTGTTCACAACGAGAACAATTGGTGGTAAGCAGCCCCATAGACTGAAGTGAAGAGAATGAAAAGTCGCTAATTAAGAGAAAAAAAAATGGTTTTTAATAAACAGATATAGTATTATTATACCTTTGTACTAATATTATAATTATGTCGCATCACTCTGTATTTTACTGTGTGTACATAAATAATAAAATAAATAAATATTTTAATGAAGATAGATTTAATATTTTAACGAGGACCGCTAAAATAGGAAAAAAATATCAATCTTTGTAACTTTGATTGATTGTCTACATATATCGACTTACACTACGACTTAGCGGAAAATTATCATCACCTAACTAACCTTTTTCCAGTTGGGGTTGACTTCCAGACCAACCGTGTACAGATCGGAAAATTAAAAAAAATATATTTAAGGTTTGATTTCTATTGCACGCTGCGGGTAGATAATTTAAATAAAAATACGATAAATTGATATACAACGCAGAAAAAAGATTTACATTCCTATATGTAAGCCATATCAGTGGGTAGTACAAATCATAATAATATTCTAAATTTCTGACCATTATACTCCCAAAATGAAAAACAGAAAAAAATAACATTTGGATTACCTGTTTCAATATCCGATTTCTGTATGAACACATCTCACTTTTTTAAAATATTACACATCCTTATGATATATTGATATCTGACCCCTTTTTTTTTGGGTCGGAAATTATCAAATAACTTCTCCCGCTCTGGGCGGAGCGTGTCAGACTTTTACCGACTAAAACCCACCCGTGTTCCTTCATTTGCCTGTGTGCCAGGGCCACGATATCCCTTTCGGACAAACTCGCAACCTTGGCAGGCATTGGCCCTATCGGACCCCTTCAATTCGTGCTGACATCTCTTTGAGGCGCGCGTGGAACACAACGCGCCTTCGACCCGGGTCTGGTCCTTATCGGACGGCGAGCTACCCATCGCTCACCGTCCGCAGGCCCGCGCCTACGGTGGCCGGAAATTGGCTTGCGACTCCCGACGCCCAGCGGTCTCCTGCGCCGACTCAGGGCGTGAGAACGCGAACCCTGTCTCTCCCTCACGCGTTCCGCCTCCTCCTTAGCGAGCATTATCACTGCGTCATTACTGCATATCTGACCCCTAAACCCCACATGTAAAGGAATTTAAGCATATGTATCCAGGAAAATTCCCTTTTGTTACAATCAGGCCCAGACAGCTTTATAAATTAACACCAAGTTGCTGGTTCAAAACCTGACATGGACCACTAAACATAACCAAAGAGGGGTAAGCAGAGATATGACAGTAAAATAGTATTGACCCACATTTCGAGTTTACATCAACAACCATAAATGTAGATTCCTGACAATTCCAATCACATTTTACAGTTTATGTTTTACTAGCTTTTACCCGCGGCTTTACCAGCGTGTTTGGCAGAAATCCTACGGTAACGTTCTACTGGGATAAAAAGTATCTCAAAGTCAAACTCAAAGCATTTATTTCAATTAAACCGGCAAGAAACTCCAAGGACACTCTTTTAAATCAAGATTTTACAAAATCCTGGGTACATTATTCTTGTCGCTTCTATGGTGCAGCGCAGACGACAGACTTTTTGTGTCTGATGCACACACCAATGTGAATACATTTTATTAGCTCACAAGCTTTCATTAATCACTCCTTCGCACAAAAAGTCTATCGTCTGCGCTGCACCTATATATGTGAGAACAACGTAAAAAAATAAATTATTTAAAAATCATTCTAAATATAAGATTAAAACATTAAAAATAAGCCCTGGCAGTTAAGAGATGACCAGTCTTAACTGACGGCGCCCGTTCACGAACATGACACGTGGATCAGCACCATCCAGCTCAACCATTTTGTATGGAACCGAATGATCCAACACACGCGCCACCATCAGCGAGACATTTAAGTACTCAAATTTACAAAATTGAAAAAATGTTTTTGAATTATACAAAACTATAGCGTGCAATGTATTTCAATGATTAATACAAATTTACTAGCAAAAGAAAAATCATTATTACCTATTGAAGTATTCAATCTATATCTTTTGTCCTAACCTAGGTTTAGGGCCTATCCGTGAGCAAATTTTCATCCAAATCCGTTCAACCGGTAAGATTTTCATAATTATAATATTGGTACTGAAAATACGGGTTCACAAAATCGTCAAATGTTATTTGTTTATTAAAGAAAGAAAGAAAAATAAGTTTATTTGTCACAGAAACACGTGCATACAAAAAGATAATTAACTCGAGTAAGTAACATTAACAGAAAAATAAAAAAAATAGATCTACATATATAATCACGAGCACAAAACAGAAATAGTCGGCAGCTGCACGTCATGACTGTGACACTCCGGATTCCACGCCCACAGCACAGCGCTGATTTTCAGCAACCATTGCCAACAATATTTACAAGCCATTGTGTGATTTAACAAATGAACCAATACATATTTATTAATTCCATGCCATTCTGTAACGGATGATTGGAGTTTACGAGTCATTTTATAGCTCCAACGACGTCGGGGCGGCGGCATAGAGAATGTACTATTAATTCTACAGCTATGTGTCACCTATATAGATGTCTTCAAGACACAGTGAACCCAGTGACACAGTGTACTTATAGGCAAGCTTACACCATCCACCTAAGAGATGACTAAAGCCACGTATTTGTAGTAAACAAAATTCGTACAACATTGTTTCAGCTACCAGTTTTTGAGTTGCAGAAAACAAGTATTTGGAGTATTGGTTGCAGTTTAGAGCACTGGTGGCCATGTGGAAACCTCTGTGACTTACTAGTTGTAAGTCTTAGGTGCGAACTCAGGCAGGCACTTTGTGTATATTATTTCGTCACCACTGCACCATACCCGTCGTTACGGGTAGTTAGAAACCCAAAAGTCTGACAACCAGTCTTTGCAAAGGGTATCGTGTTACCCAGTTACTGAGTTGTCCAGGTCAGATAGGCAGTCGCTCCATGTAAAATACTGGTATTCAGCTGCATCCGGTTAGACTGGTAGCCGACCCCAACATGGTTGGGAAAAGGCTCTTGCTCTCACGAAGGACAACATCATGAAGAAACTAGCATGTCATAGAAGACATGTGACATCCACCAACCCGCACTTGGCCCGCGGCTGGATTATGTCGCACTCCCTCTCGCAGAGAGGCGACGACTGTGTCCCAACAGTGGGAACATTACAGGCTGATTGTACTTGCAGTTTGTATGTGAAACTTGTTTCTAGCTACACAAAACTATGTTAGTCTAACAATGTTGGGCAATAATCGCTCTGGGCGGAGCAGGAGGGCGTGTCAGACTTTTACTGACTAAACCCACCCGTGTTCCTTCATTTGCCTGTGTGGCAGGGCCACAATATCCCTTTCGGAAAAACTCGCAACCCTAGCAGGCATTGGCCCTAATGGACCCCGTCAGTTCGTGCTGACATCTCTTTGAGGCGCGCGTGGAGCACAACGCGCCGTCGATTCGGGCCTGGTCCTTATCGGACGGCGAGCTACCCATCGCTCACCGTCCGCAGGCCCGAAGTCGAAAGAACAGCTTTAATTTTGTAATATTTAACAGTGGAATACAGAATTACTAATGTAATTACGAACATGAAGTATCCTAAATTCAAACTACAGCCGGTATTTTCTGTAAAAATCTCAGCGTAAAAACTTAAGTGAGAGTCAGTCCACTTCATGTTAGGGATTGATACCATTGACAGCTCATTTCACGCTCCCCACAGTTAAGTTACCATGGTGATATTTTTACAGATTAGGTCGGCAAACCATAAACAACACTCAATTTAATATGCCGTTCGAATTTCACGAATTACCTAAAATCAATTTTTCCCGTCAAACATGCAAATCCGTCGATATAACCAGACCGCGACGTAATCAACGAAATTATAGAAACTGGCAACTCAATTTTAAACGTACATCAATTTGCACACCGTGCATTCACTGCGTTTGACAGTTTTATCCAACAATGTGTGATTTGGTACACTGTGCATTGTGTTGCAAACGCTTCCCCCATATAGTCGTTATTTAATAGTTTAGCGTGTCATTCAACGTGCTTTTTTTGGGCACATTACCAAATATTATATATGGGGAAGAGTATTTTTGTGCCCACGTTTTTCAATTGCGAATGTTGTTTTTTATTGTTATTCACGTCACGTTTTAATCTATTGTCCTATTTTTTGTATAATGCAGACAGGTAATTTACGAATACAGTGATATCAAGCGAGCTTGTCCCTTCTAAAAACATATCCGTTATAAATTTTTACCATGCATTGATACAGAATGTTGTTTTTAGCACACCAGTAATCGTGACCTCTTTTACCTCAAGCATCATCGGTTCAATCAATATTGATAAAGTTACCTTTATACCTGTATAATAATTAGAAAAGCTTTAAAAATACTACACATACTATCATAAAAATAATGACCTGCGTACTACGAACTAGCTACTTACGACACCGCTATGAGCTACGCTGGAGTATTTGTACTTTGCTACGCTGCGCTGTACGTAACACCGCTGTACGTAGCTACGCTGTACGTAGCTACGCTGTAGTGTTGTACTTGGCTACATTGTAGTGTAGTACGTAGCTACGCTGTACTAGCTTCGCTGTAAGTAGCTACATTGTAGTGTAGTACGTAGCTACGCTGTACTAGCTTCGCTGTAAGTAGCTACGTTGTAGTGTTGTACGTAGCTACGATGTGCGTAGCTACGCTGTACTAGCTTCGCTGTACGTAGCTACGTTGTAGTATTAGTACGCGCATAGATATTATTCGTACATTTTTTAGACCACTATTTGATGGGCTTGTGGCTAAATTATAACAGCCGCACGGGTTGATCTTCAGGATTAAGCAGCGCTTGCCAAGGTCGGTCTGTAAATGGGTGACTAACCATTACATATCCTGCCGCAGAGACCCCGTCGTGCCTCGGAAAACACGTTGAACCGTTGCGTTGGTCCCGGATATCATTTGTAGATCTTTGACAGTCGTAACGGGTAGTCAGAAGTTCAAAAGTCTGACAACCAGTGTTACCAACGGGTAACCCAATCACTGGATTGTGGAGGTCAGATAGGCAGTCGCTCCATATAAAATACAGGTATTCAGCTGCATCAAATTGAAAGCCGACCCCAACATAGTTGGGAAAAGGCTAGTCAGATGATGTTGTAGACCAATATTTACCAGATAAATAAAAAAATCTCTCGTTATACGATATAAGCTACTGGATAATTTAACCGGAACCTATCCAGAGGCGATGAAATATGTTCTTACAATAATTCCAAACACTAATTGATATTTTATCCCTACTTTTATCCACCTTATCAAGATACTGCAACAACAACAAACTCCATCTCCGCTTAACTTAGAACATTCTTCGTAAGACGCAGTACATTATACTTTTAAACTAGTCTTAGATTGAAGATTGAAAGTTTACACATAAAACTTTATGATACAAGGGACAAACGGCGTCATGTTTACTAGTTTGCGAGCTAGAGAAGATGCTATCGTGACTCTAGATCTAGTAAACGGTTTATTACATTTTTTATACTGCAATTTTAGAGTAATTGTTTTACACTCGCAGTCTGATTTGACAATTTGAAGTTGGGAACTTTTTAAACTACACACATATAAACACAACACAAAGACACACACACACACACAAACACACACAACGCACACAAGTAGCAGTGTGTAAGTACATTACATAAAGTGAAAGCCCGAAATTAAACATTTCTTTGCAAAAAAAACCGGCCAAGTGAGTGTCAGACCACGCACAATGAAGGATTCCGTAGTTGCGATGAATTTATCCCAAACACAAACTTAACATTGTGTTTAAACAACATGTTCTCCGATACATGGATATACGTTACGGTCAATTCTCCAACTGCAAATGTAAGTTAGTCGACTATTACTCGTTAACTTGTAAAGCCTACTTAGCTGAGATAGTTTTTCTTTTAACTTAGTTACATATACTACTGTCATGACTTTTGTGAGATATCCAGTAATAACCATTTAGCTGGCAGGAACACACACTTGACTATCAAAAAATTGCATTTTAAAGCTTTACGCAAACGGATCCCTGAATCGATGAATGGTTTTCACAGACCCACAATATTTTTGAAAGGCCTATCCAACGACACTTCACACCATGGGCTAGATGAGAAAAAAAAAATCATCCCCAATTTACGTTTATCCCATCCCGTTTATTTACACTAGTTTTTATTTTTTATTTTACCATTTTGTCTACGTGATTAATATGTACACCCATGCTAAATTACAGCTATCTAGTACTAAGTCTCTGAGCTAAGATGGAGACAGACCGACAGACAGACGGACACGGCGAAACTATAAGGGTTCCATGTTGACTACGGAACCCTAAAATCGTAAGAAACCTTTAAGTTCGAGTCTTGAAAAAAAATTTACGATCATAATAATCATTCTTGTCAACAACGTTTTTTAGCATTGGCAGGGCTTCAGCCATTTCGTTGGTACATAACAATATTATGTTGATGATAATTATGATAAATAGGCAGCGGAAGCCACTTTCCAACGCGTCGAAGTTTAGGTCAATTTGCCGAAAAGTCAAGTTAAACTATAAATATACATGTAGCGCGAAATAGGCGTCTAGAGATAACAATCAAACTACATAATATATTAGGCTCTCCAATAAATGATAAATGATTTTTATTTCTGTAAGTAGGTTTGTACAAATACTTTTACACGTCAATCATATTTTTAAAACTAGATGAGGTCGGCGTTTCCTATCTGACTACTCTGAGAAGAAAGGCCGAAACAAACTCAGAGGTCACAGTCTCTTTTAAAGTCCAGACATAATCTTGGTCCGATCATGTGAAGGCCATGTAGATTGGTGTCTGAAATGGTCTTTTGAGGAAAGAACCACACAGATTTAGTGGACCTGACCAGTCAGTGCACACGTTTGTTAGTATTCGTGCAGTTCTATTCAGAACTTAAGAAGAGGAATACCAAAGAAAGGACATTTGGGTAGGCCGCATAAATGACTCAAACTGTCAGGCCATGATTAACACTAACTGAGAATAAAAGACAAAGCGAAAATAAAGAAAAGCAATAACCCACATAGTCGTCACATCACATTCACAATAATTAAAATAATATAATACTTTACAAGTAAATATTCATATCATTACGTTTGAAATAATCATTAAATATCACTGTTTATAAAATAATAAAAGTTAGCAAAAAAACATCAAACAATAAAAATAAACCACTTCAATAAGTAAATATTGGAGCAGCTCAATCCCAAGCCTTTTTGTCCTCAATTATAATCTTTAATGGTATAAAAGGCTTTCTGGCACAACTTACGTTTAATGAATGTTTTGAATTTATTAAGGCTTAGATCTTGAACGTTGCTTGGAAGTTTATTATAAAAGCGTTTATGTTACGGCTAAGACCCGAAGTGCGGCTACACCTAGTTTTAGCCGGTTAGAACTAGGTGTAGCCACTTACTCTTGGTTAAACCTAGTACGAGCCGATTGTTTTCGGGTAAAACTAGGTCTAGCCTTCATCATGCCGGCTACAACTAGGTCCAGCCATTCCCTGTTGGATAAAACTAGGTCTATCCGATATCATTCCGGCTAGAACTAGGTCCAGACAATCCCTGTTGGATAAAACTTAGATGCGTGTCCCGCCAAGCCTTCCGCCCCGCGTCACATATTATTTTAAGTAGAAAGTAGCAGCTCAATAATCAGTTTTTAGCTTTATTTTAATTTAAACTGGCATCGAATTTTTGTTTTGGTAACTGAATTTACCAACAATAGAGGGGATCTGGCGCTCGGCGGCCGCTTCCGCGGCACGCTCGCTTCGCTCGCTCGCCTTCGCTTGTTAATGGTTACTGTTCTAACCTAACCTAACCCAAATGATTCAAGCTGCCAGGCGCCTGTTACTTGTTTCAACTTGTTTGCATCTAGTTTTATCCAACAGGGAATGGCTGGACCTAGTTGTAGCCGGCATGATGAAGGCTAGACCTAGTTTTACCCGAAAACAATCGGCTCGTACTAGGTTTAACCAAGAGTAAGTGGCTACACCTAATTCTAACCGGCTAAAATTAGGTGTAGCCGCACTTCGGGTATTAGCCGTAACATATACATTACATACAAACGTACACAATAAAGATCCATACTAACAGCCCATTTCAAAAGAAACATTAATTATTATTCTCATTGATTTTTTCAAAGCAATTTGACCGAATGGGAATACGTAAACACAAATTCGTCGGGAGACAATCTCATCAAATTGAACGATTTAATCTTGTTGCATATATCAGTTACTGTTATCGTTACTGCAAATAACGTTACGAGATGAAACGGTGTGTTAGATACTGTAGTTATTGTTATTTTTGCTTTAATGAGGCACACGCTGATCCCCGGTTTTCTTTCATAAAAGGGAAACAGCTACATTTATCTGGATAAAAATATCCTGTATTCTTATTTATTTATTAAAAATTTATGCACAAGTAAAAAATACACTGTACAAAGGCGGACTTAATGCCTGAGGCATTTGCTCCCAATCAGCCTTAGGGTGATGCAGAGACAAAACATGGCAGGTGCAACGTACGGGATAGATAACTCCGAAATAACTGTAAAATACAAGCATAAATACAAATACATAGAAAGATACATACATAATATACCAAAATAAACTTTGTCAGGAGAAATAACGACCGGTAGCGAAGGAAACGACTCCAGCAAATCACCGCAGGGATGTTTCGGCCAACTTCTGACGAATATGTTCACGTGCCTTCACTTTAAAAGATAACCGGCTGGTAGCCATCCTGATGTTCAGAGGGAGCGCATTCCAAAGAAAGACCGCCTGGACAAAGAAAGAAGAATGAATGAAGCCAGAACGGTGCGAAGGACATCGTAGAAGACGATTGTTGGTGGAACGATTTTTTTTACTATGGGAAGAACATAAGTATTTAATTTAGGAAGTCAGGTAAGAAAGAGAAGTGGTTGTCGAGAATAGAGAACAACATAGACAGAGCCCTCAACTCTCTGCGCTGACGAATAGGTAATCATTTTAAAAGCAGTCGGTGCGCGGATACATGGTCATACTTACGAAGACTGAAAACGAATCGAATGCAGTTATTGAGAAGGCGGTCAAGTTTATTGACGAGATCTGCATTCAGGTCACAGTAACACACATCACCATAGTCAATCATAGGAAATATTAGGGACTGTACAAGCATTGCCTTTAATTCTTATCTAGGTAGAGATCGTGCAGCTCAAAACTGCATGCCCGTCCACTGCTTGTTGCATACACATTTTAAATGTTTGTACATAAATTTTAGTGGAGCGGTGTGCAGTTTTAAACTGGACGATCTCTAATAGTCTACCTGTGTCCCAAATTTCATCCAAATCAGTACAGCAGCTGAAGCGTGATTGAGAAACAAACATACATTTCATAAAGTCGCAAACATTCAAACTTTTAACCTTATTTATGACTAGCTTGTGCCCGCGATTTCGCCTGCATGGGCTTCAGAGTTGGGTCCAGAAGTATGCTATACGTTAATCCAAGCTATAGACTATTCATGTGCCAAAAGATGCACCGTAGTGATTTTTCCAGAGGGCTGGGGAAGGGGTAATACTGATCAACCTCCTAAAATGATGCCTACTACGTGGTTTAAAAGGCTCATCGCTTAAATCAAACTTGATTGGTCTGACGTTAAGCCTCTGATCAGATCAGTTCATGCCTCAGCGTAAAAACACGAATTCGGAAATCTGAATACCGTACTAATTTCAGATACCGGTATTTCTGAACTATTGACTTGAAGAGGTTAAATTGCAGTGTTTTCAATACTATTATTAATTCGTCTCCGTATAAGAATTACTAGCTTCTGAACGCGGCTCCACCTACGTAGTGTTCGAAATTGTTCCACGAGATCTAGTACCGGGATAAAGAGAAAATATATTTATTGCTGTGTACATAAGTTCATATTTTAAACGTAACATTTTTAGGCTCAACAGTCTACCCATGTCGGATACGTATTACAAGGCAAACTTTATGTAAAATACATTATACTGTAAATTATAATCTGCATGAGTTTTCTACCGAACCAATTTGAAAATTTAAAAAAAATGTTTATTGATCAATTAACATTTTTTTTTAATATTTTGTTTTAGACATATTTCCATTCAATTGCTTAATAGCTAGCGGTAACTGATTGTATACATACACGAATAGCAGTGACATAGGTACTTGTTACTAATAAATCATATTATTAGTAACAGGTAAATTTATGTAATTTTTTACTTATTTATTATTTGTAAGCGAATCCTTCTCATAGAATCAGACTAGAAATTAAAAAATTGCATATTATTTTTATGAAATAAACATAATTAATAATAATATTTTTATTTCATTTCTCACCACATTATCCTTATAAAATAATAACAAAAAACAATATTGTCCAGTGATGGGCTTAATGAAAAATATTGTGGGAGACTGGTGCCTAAGCTAAACCGAAGCCTGTATTTCAGGCCACCAGCTCTTCGGCCCAAGTACGTTATTATGGTTTCCCGTAAGCTAAAACTAGACAATAGTTTCCATTTTACTTATAGGAAGGAATATTTGTGTGGACTATGTGGGTGTGTGAGTGTGTGTGGGGGTGTGTGTGTGGGTGTGTGAGTGTGGGTGTGTGAGTGTAAATGATGAAGAAGTTGGAATTCTAGTATATAAATGCCAGTCAGTGTTAGAAAACCATCCGTTCTGAAAACTTATCTTAAGGTCCTCACCGCCACCTCACTCTTTATCTCGCTCGCGCACTATTCGCGCGGTCACGCGAGCAAGCGAGACAGGGTAGCAAGGAGAAGACTACAAGTCACCGATATTTTAGTTTATTTCTTTTTACGGGGAAAATAATGGTAATTAAAAAATAAAAAACATAAGAGCTGCTTTATAGTTAGTTCAGTTAATATGCAAAGTTTCCTTATCTAAATTGAAGTATTTTTTGAATACCAGCGCCAGCGGTTTATTGTTCGGTTTGTAGGTAACTTTGGAATTTTTTTCTAACAAGAAAATTTTATGGAATCGTGTTTTCGTCAAACATCAGTCAGTACTTAACATTAATCCTCAACTTTACCATGTATTTATTTCAAAATTAATGCTGCATAATTTTCGACATATCGGTGGATCATGCTAAGCCATTTGAGGTATTATAGACTTAAGGATTCGGTACTATGCATGATAAATATTGTCCTAAGACATTTTTTAGTAAAAGGATCACAGAAAAGACAGACAGATAGTTAGAGTTACTTTCCCATTTACAAGATTAGTATATTATGGATACTCCTTTGTGTTTGGTTGGATTAGAAGTCAAAACAAGTCAAGAAACTTATTTTCTTAAGCTTAACGCTTTATTCATATAAAGAAGTTGTAAGATTTTAGTACTTGGTTCTGTGCGCGTTAACTTCGTTTAAACTAGTTAGTTGTTCAAATATTTCATTTTCTAAACTTCATATCGGCCACCATATTTTAAAACCATTTGAAATTCGACAACGCTGTGACGTAGCAATGCTGTGTGATACTAAGCGCTAAATAAATGGTTAGAAAATACATACCTCGCACATACAACTCCTGATATAACGCAGGTATGCAAATATTAGCTGTAATATAAAGAGTGTCCTTTAAGAGGTCTTTGTTCAAATTCCTTTTAGATAGATGTTACTACTCCATCAGTGAGTTTCCTACTGATAAACAGAGGTATGACGATTCCGACTTGCTAATTAAACACTTATGATTTAATTTATTGATAATGTGTGAATGTGTTTATTTATCTGAAATTGTAATGACCTGTTTATCAACTGACATATTTTAAATTGAATTATTTTTTAATGGAATCTATTGATGGCATGCCAGTTTAATTGTAATTGCTTGAATAATATATGTTAATTTTGTACGCCATATATTGGCAAACCATAGTGCATATATTTCAGACAATATATTATCTGTAACTTTATCTATGTTTAACAAAATAAATGATTGATTGAATTAGAAATTTACATCCTTTTCATTTTGACGTATTGAAATTATAAAAAGTTTTTTAAGTGACTTGTAAACAGCGTTGCCAAATTAAAAAAACAAAAAGTGAGTAGCCACAGTAAATCACAAGCACCCTACAAAAAAAAACAAATTTACTATCATCTGCCTAGCCTTCTCCTAACTATGTTGTAGTCAGCTTCCAGTCTAACCGCATGCAGCTGAATACCAGTATTTTACATGGAGTGACTGCGTGTCTGACATTCACAGCCCAGTAACTGGGTAATACATAATCATACATAATCTGCCTATAATGTTCCCACCACTGGGACACAGGCCTCCTCTTTCTGTGAGAGGGAGTGGGCCGTAATCCACCACGCGGGCCCAGTGCGGGTTGGTGGATGTCACATGTCTTCGATTTTTAAGTTCTAGGACATGCCGGTTTCCTCACGATGTTTTCTTTCACCGTTTTGAAAGCAGTGGTGATGAAAATAATTTACACAAAGTAAAGCGCCTGTCTGGGTTCGAACCTACGAACTACTACTCTTAAGTCGAGGCCCTTAACCACTGGGCCACCGCTGCTGTGGTGGGAAATACGATACCCCTAAAAAAAACAAATTTTCTATGAAACATTCTATTCTACACAAAATCTCTGAATAAAAATATCATAACTTTTACCGTCTCAGTTTTTCCCTCCACAATGAATACATTAATAATTTTGTTTGCGGTCCGGCCTCTGCAATCGCACTAATAAAAAGTCGATATCTGAGTCCACTTATCTGGAATCTGCTTACTGCCCCCACTTTATTTTTCATCCGGGGTGAATATATACTCAAATACTTAGATGGTGGGACGAGTTCCAACCTTATTGAATAAAATAACGGTGGTCAAACAGTGGTTTTGAAATGTAACGGTTTGAGTTTGAGTGCTTTCTGTAGCACTCAAACTGAAGCTTTCAAACTCAACAAAAAATAAAGTTTTAAATGTACGGTGATATTTATCATTGCCAGAATCACCATAGTTCAAGAAAGAAAGAAAAAATGTTAATTCTGCATAAACAAGACAAACTTTACAAAATATATATTTTTTTTTAATATAAAATACACACAGATACAAAGTAGCCAAAAATATTAAAGTAAGTAGTACATATTAAAAGACTATCAGCTTTTAAATGATGTAAATAATATATTCTCCAGAAATAAAAATCAGCAAAAAGTAGCCAACATCCTAGTATTATTAAAAACCTTAAAAGTTTGACAATGTTGTCCATTGCTTGCTTGCTTGCTTGAGTTAGCAAACGGAATGGATAGCACGAGATGTTTCTCATCTTATCTATATATAGTTTATTTGAACGCGTTAATTTCAGGACTTACCAGTCGCATTTGAAAAAATCTTATTGTATTTGATAGCCCAATTCATGAGGAAGGTATTAGGCTATTTACAAAAAAAAGTCAGAAAGAACGCTCAGCGAAAACGAAGTAAAAGCGCAGGCGGAAATGTATAATTAAGATTATGTATAATTAAGATTGTGAAGATTGTGTGAATTTGTTGGAGAAAATATTTGTTGTGGCTGTCTTTTTATGTAATTAAAATAATAACATTGTGCAGTAAATAATTAAATATTTGCACACCATTTAAAATGGTAGAATGTAAAGGGCCTATTATAGTTTTTAAGATCGTACATTGTAAACCTACATTCCGGCAAATAAATGGATTTGATTTGTTTTGATTTAATACGAAATTCACGAGAACGAAGTCACCGGGGAAGTGACCGGGTGGGACGGTGTCATAATAACCTACAAAAAGATAAATTAAATTAGCTTGCGATAATTCACAGACGATGGGAAACGATATCTTATAACAATATAAAACTAAAAAAAAGTTTTTTTTCGTAATTCATAAATTAGTAATAGTAACTACGACGAATTACGAGTTCAACGACCGCATGTAGTGCAGTTACTTGTAAGTCATTAAATATCGACATAACAAGTGTTAGGTTTCCCTAGCTAATTTTATTTGACTCTGAATATGTATTTCATCTGCCTAGCTTTTTCCTAAGTACGTTGGGCTCGGGTTCCAGTCTAGCCGGACGCAGCTGAATACCAGTATTTTACATAGAGCGAATAAATATCTGCACAACCCAGTTACTGGATAACACGGCACCCCTTGGCAAGACTGGTTGCACAACCCAGTTACTGGGTAATACGATACACCTTGGTGAGACTAGTTTTCTGACGACCGACTGTCAAAGATCCAAGAATGACAGCTGGGACCAACGGCTTAGCGTGCTTTCCGAGGCACGGAGGGATTCCGATAAATAAATATGGTCACCCATCCACGGGCCGACCGCGGCAAGCATAGCTGAACCTGATCAGTGACAGGAATAATTTTAACACTAGAAATAGGAACAAATTAGATCAACCATGTTTCAGATTGTCAAAAGTACACACTTCTTTTATGGGGTACTGTGTTAAATGTTATAATAAAATACCATTAGATATTCTTCAACTAAATGAGAAGAAATTTAAAACATGCATTATACGCACACTATGTAGACAAGCATATTATAAGTTGGATGATTATATCGTAGATAAAGATGCTTGGCTTAATGCTGGTCCTGCTCCACAACAACTTGGGCTCACTTGTTAGATTTTTAATATTTGGAAGTGATGCTTCCCCCCTTTTTTATTTTTTGTTTTGACATTACATTCGTAACTATCGTTTATTTTTATGTACTTAATCAAGTTTTAGTTGTTGAATACTTCAATAGGTAACAACGATTTTCCTTTTGCTAGTAAAATTTTATTAATCAGTGAAATATATTGCAAGCTATAGTTTTGTATAATTTAAAAGCATTTTTTCATTTTTGTAAATGTGAGTACCATGGAGCCGTTTATTATGTTATGATGTATGTTGACTTAAAAAAAGCCTGGCAGTTGAGAGTATGTCATGCTCACTTAAATGTCTCGCTGATGGTGGCGCGTGTGTTGGATCATTCGGTTCCCTACAAAGTGGTTGAGCTGGATGGTGCTGATCCACGCGTCATGTTCGTGAACGGGCGCTGTGAGTTGAGGCTGGTCATCTCTTAACTGCCAGGGCTTATTTTTTAATCTTTTAATCTTATATTTTGAATTGTTTTTTTTTTAATATATTTATTTTTGTTTTTTACATTGTTCTCACATATAGAAGCGACAAGAATAATGTACCCAGGATTTTGTAATATCTTGATTTAAAAGAGTGTCCTTGGAGTTTCTTGCCTGTTCTTCTCCATAGAGATCTACGTTTTGAAATGGGCAAATAGCTTCCACTTTCTGACTAACTGACCGACTCTTTGACAATTCAAAAGTGCCTGTAAATGGTTTATTTGAAATAAATGCTTTGAGTTTGAGTTTGATTAATCGACCCGAGCCTCGGGCCCCTGTATAATTATGTATTTAAGGATAGTTTTAAAAATAGCTTAATAGCTGTAAATAGTGTTCGTATAGATTCTTGTTGTATCTTTTCCATAGGATTGATGGAAAGATAGAATACCCTTTCTTATGTAGACCACAAAAATTATAGATATAAATGTTGAAATTTTACAAAGGGTGACACAATGTGCGGTCTTGTCGCTAAAAGCGATCTTTTAAAACAAATAGGAACCTACTTAAGCCCGACTTTTATAACTACCTCGCCTGATGTTAAGCGATTTTACATCCTTCAAATGTATGTTACAGTATTTCAAATAAATAGTAGAATGTTGATTTAGTCCCCAACCAACGGTTTGCCTATAATTATTTCTGTATTATTTACAACTATTACTAAAAGTGTTGTTTATCATTATTTTGATCATCGGCTTACAGACATGATAAGTACCGTGATAAATCATTTTATACTAATATATAATTTTGTTATAAAAGGGAATATGTTAACGTCGCCATGAATCATAATTTGCGTAGACTGATAATAGGTATAATTTATAATGTTCATGCGGTGGAATTAATTGATAGAGTGTAATATTTATAGTGCCTGGGGCGTTGAGCTAGTGATCGCTAGGGCTGTTGTTCGAGTTCGATTCCCAGGTCGAGCAAACTGTTATTAGGTTTTTCTATCTGGAATTTCTCAGTAGCAGCCCGGAGTCTGGATTTGTGTTCTGTTGATAGCAATAAACTAGCCCCCTATTACATGGGACTTAAACATAACTGGCGAAATTTGGGTGTACTATTTATAGGTACATCTCTGCCCAACCCTCCGGGGAACAAGGCGTGGTGTCATGTTTCGTTATTTTATAGTGGGGTTCAGACGAGCGCTCTGCCCAATACAATAGACATATTAACAAGCGCAATTCATGTTTTTGTTATTTTTATTAAAATAGTATTTCAAAAACAGCTTTAGGGTTTGACGTTTACGATTGAATACAAAAGGTTATGATATAATTGGTACCTAATTTACAATTGGTATTGTGGCCCAGACCATTATGGTTTTGTATAATCCCTCAAAATCTGACGAAAGAAAGCAACACCGAATGTCACTTGCACGTCATAAAGCGTCAAGGTCCATTTATGCTTCAAGACCAATGTGACTGTCAGATAGTTTCAACCTTGATGTTTCAATTCACGGGAAGGTTCTGTCAAAAGTGTCACAACTTTTTAGTATGTAGATACATAGGTGACGATACGTCACGATAAATTGTAACGCTTAGAAAATATTCTTAACAAATTCAAGAGAAATTTTACGGATACTGAATGGTTTGACATAAGTAAATTATTTGAAATGAATTCTTAAAGGTCGGTGTCCTTTAGCGGATCTCATTTTCCCATTAACCCTTCGTATGCAAACGTGGATCCATGCGAGACACAATGGCTTTTTAATTGTTTCTGTAATTACAGGCCATACAAGAGTTAATAGACAAGAAAAAAACAAAAAAATCAGCACTTTTACTTGGTAACAACATAGAAATAAGATGCAAAATTAACGAAGAAGTCGTTAAATGTCATGACAAGCTAAAAGTTGAGATCGCATTACCATTTTGGTTACTTTAAAATACTTATAACCTGTTACCTTGGATGAGATTAAGTAAAAAGGAGACTCAAGTCTTAATAATTAGGGTGTCGTATTTATTGCTGGTTTGACAAAAATCGTTTGGAAATTCGAAGCTACTGAGGGTTAAAATCTCCGTTCAAAGCAAGCCTGTCAAAATTAAAATAAATATATGGAATACTATTGACCCGTCCCTGCTTCGTACAGGCGGAATAGTGACACGTCAAAACATCGAAATTTCCTTTAGCGAAGTTATTTTCTATTTGAAATAAATAATTTGACTTTGAATTTGTTAAATTTTTAATGTATTATAAACCTTCCGAAATAAATAAGTAAGTATAATGTTTCTCTTCCAACAACTACCTAGTAATATCGTATTTGTTAACTCAGTGCCAGCAGAATCCTGAACATTTCTGCGTCGCTAAAACAGTGCAGAAATGATTGAATATATTTAAATTACCGCATCGGTAAAACGATGCGGAAATGAGTGTATATTTTTCATCGCTGCTTTGTTGTTACTTTTTTTAACTTTTTCATTGACCAAAAAGTTTTCAAATTTTCCGTATAAAATGTACGCAGTCAACCAAAAAAATTTAAAAATTTTACGTGCTGGCTGTAAAGAAATAATAATAACAAAAAGAAACCGAATTGGCTCGAACTTTATAATTTTTACACATTACGAATTTCATCAGACTAATTCTGATGATTCGTAAAAAAAAATGGAGTGTGGTGCAAGCAATAATTATAAATTGAAAAATATATTTTTTCAAACAAACTGAATAATAAAGCCCTCTTTTTACTTCCTTCAATTCGCCTAGTCCTTGCACGTTATTCGTTTTAATTTCATTGATGCGATGTTATGATCCATGACCCCGGCAAATTACCTCTGCGCTACAGTTATTTAAGTACAGTTTGCTAAAAGATGCTATTTTAGAAAGTTGTAAATAAATGAATAAATAATAACGTTTAATGAAATTAAATATCTTCATAAAACGTAAAGGCGAAACCGCATGCATGTGTTAATTTAATGTCGCCACCAAAGCGCCACGCTGTATAAACATGAGAAAACAAAAAAATTAAATTAATTTGATGATTTTTTTGTCGGGTCATCGAACGTAGTTAGTGTAGTCACTTGAAATATCAGTTTAATTTTTTTTTTGTGTAGTCTTCACAGACGTGATTGGTATCGATACCTAAACACGACAAAACAAAATAAAACAGATTTTTTCAACTGATACTTTAAGTAACAATACTACCAGCGGGGGTTGACCCCCCAAAGAATAAACTTCAAATCTCTTCTTTTTAGGGTTCCGTAGTCAACATGTCGCCATGTCCTTCTGTCTGTCTGTCCGTCCGTCCGTCTGTCGGCTTAGCTCAGAGACTCTTGGTATTAGAAAGCTGTAATTTGGCATGGGTGTACATATTAGTTACGCCGACAAAGTCGTAAAATTAAATCTTGAATTTTTTTTTTTTTAGTGTGAAAAACAATATCATCCCTACTTTACGTGTAAGGGAGGTTTTACACGTAAAGTAGGGATGATATTTTTTTTTCTCGTCTATCCCATGGTGTGGGGTATCGTTGGATAGGCCGTTTAAAAATATTGTAAGTCTGTGAAAAACATTTTTCGATTCAGGGATCAGTTTGCGTAATAATAAGCTTTAAAGTGTAAAATTTTGTTAGAGTCAAGTGTAATGCCAGCTAAATGGTTGACTGGAGATATGTGAAATAAATCATGGCAGTAGTATATATAACGAAATTTAAAGGAAAACTATCACAGCTAAATAGACCTTTCAACTAACGAGTAATAGTCGACCAACTTAAATTTGCAGCTGAAGAATTGACCGTGACGTATATCGATGTATGGGAGAACATGTTTTTCAACTACAATGTTAAGTTTGTTTTTGGGATAAATTCATCCCAACTCCGGAACCCTTCATTGTGCGTGGTCCGACACGCACTTGGCCGGTTTTTTTTTT
The DNA here is from genome assembly GCA_963921375.1 of Tiliacea citrago. NCBI lineage: Eukaryota > Metazoa > Arthropoda > Insecta > Lepidoptera > Noctuidae > Tiliacea > Tiliacea citrago. Next base: position 25,927,523 of record OY992783.1, read on the forward strand.
TAGATATAGATTTCTATCAAGTCAACAGTTTCGCTAGCTAACTTAATTTGGCCCTGTAGATTGTATTACCTAAGTATCTGAACTGTTTTAATTATTACTTAAAATTTCATAAGCCCGTTATTACGATCAGTATAGCTCAGTTCTCAAACTAAAATACCAGGTGAATGGCATACGTATTTGCTTCATTAATACTTCCAGTACTTTTGCTAATGAAGTACTAACATTAATCAAAGCGTGAACGTGTCTTTACGGCCCTCATGGGCACTGGTAGGGTTGGTGGTCACCTGTTGCCGGTTGAAGAGCTCGGGGCTAAGTAACAGTTGCGTGGGTCGATCCATCAGGTTAAGCTACGCTTGCCGGGGTTGATCTGTAGATGGGTGACCATCTATGCATACCGAGAGTCATAATTTATTCATTAACAATAAAGTGTATCTGAAATAACATGTTATAAAAAAAGAAAATTAAATTACATAAGGAAAAAACACAAGGACAGTCCTCCGTGCATTGAAAAGCATGTTAAGCCGTTGGTCCCAGTTATCATTCGTGGATCTTGGACAGTCGGGTCGTCAGAAGTCCGAAAGTCTGACAACCAGTCTTACTATCGGGTATCGTATTACCCCGTGACTGGGTTGTGGTGGTCAGATAGGCAGTCGCTACATGTAAAATACTGGTATTCAGCTGCATCCGGTTAGACTGAAAGCAGACCCCAACATATAGTTGGGAAAAGGCTACGAAGAGTGATTGAGTGATTAACTTTAATTTCGAAAGCTGGTGGCAAAAAACGAAATATAAAACCAAAGACCGACTTCCGAAATTAAAGTTATTTTTCACTATTTACTTGTGGTACTTACCCCACACAAATTCGAATACCACTACCTGCTGTAAATAACAGTGGCAGGAAGTTATTTTAACATCATTAACATAGACTAAGTGGGAAAAATACGTATTATTGAAGCTGCAAAAAAGAAAAAAAATCAAGAACTACCCAAGCAAAGTTAATAAAATCTATTTGGAACCACCGCGCAAGCTTCCTCTACAAAATAATTTCCAAAATCGGTCCGCAATAATTGACAAAAATATGGATGAATAAAAAAAAATACATTCAGACGAACATAGGACCTTTTCTGAAGTCTGTTAAAAATAGCTCCAATTGTCTCGACATTGCTAATAAAATTAGTAATGTTTTGCCTAGTTTTTATTGCTCCGAATAATTTAAAATGGTGTGACGGTACCTGTACAAAAATAAAAACAACAGCAACGGGGTATAGCAACAAATTAAACAGGCATCGCAGTTTATTACTATTCGTGATGTTATTTTTATCAATATTGCCCAGAATTTAAGTTGAACGTACATCACACAAAAAGAAAAGCTACCATTTCAAAGTTCTACTAAGGGTAGAGTTGGTACTGGTTTAACCACGGTGTGCGAACTATTTCGTTATCTGAGTATCATACAACCCTACAGACTGGTCTATTATTTAGTTCAACCGTCTGTGGCAGACACTACAGGTATTCTTACTTATTTATAGTTTATTTTTAAATTATAACGTCTCTTGAGAAATCTTGCTAAGTGAAGTTACTTACTATATTGTTGGTAGTCAAAAGTTTATAAATATAAGCTAACACAAAAATATTTATATTATGAACAAGTTTATAAAAAAAGGGAAGAGCTTAAAGGCCATAAAATTTCGCCAATTTGAAAAGTGCCCAAAAGGCTGGCAGCATTGCCACGTTTAATAAAAAAAAATCAGAATAGTAAGAATATACGAGCGGTCATCACTCAATATGAAAAACATACTTATTTATCTTCGAAATATGGTGACAGATACATTTTGATATTAGAATTTGTGTCTCTGTATATTTATATTCGTTCCCTTTGCCTTTGAGGGGAAATTGGAAAAAGTTAATGCATCGATGCGACACATATAGAGAAAATAAGATAACGCATGTGGTACTTCGTAGTGTCAGCCACGAGAAATAATAACATTTTTATTTTGATCTTGCAGATCCGCAGTTTCACTTGTTTAAGTCTCGATCCTGTGGGAATATGGGGATAAAAAGTATCACACGAGTATGTGTTATCAAGGAGGCCTACTCCGAAGTATCGGCCGAATGTTCGGCCGTTTCTTGACTTCCAAAGTTTCCTTATTTGACTTTGAATCCTTACTCGACTTCCAGTCACGTTTTTGACTTTGACTTATCTCTTTGACCGATGTATATGTTTTCTTTCGCCGTGGTCAACCATAGGCCGTTTCTTGACTGCCATAGTCAGGAAACGGCCTATGGTTGACCCTAACGTTAAAAATCTTTGTGAGTTGAATACAATAATTTGTTAGTAGTTTACGCTTCGTTATTGTGTTAAAAGCTCAGCTATTTACATGCAATAAAACAATTTGTCTTAGTTCGTTACACCACCGGGGGCGTTGCGTTACATAATGTTATTTTTTTTTAACCATTTATGTACACACATATATAAACATACAAAAAGAAAGGAACAGAAAAATACTTACAAAGGTGATGCTTATTTCTAAAGAAATCTCTACCAGCATACCTGCGATAGGAAAGTCGATAAAGAGATGTAGACACAACGAATGTTAAGCTGCGGATGCCTTGTCTATTTTTCGCAAACCGTTTTGATGTATGAGAGCTGTCGGAAAAATCAGTTTTACGACTTGACAACAACATGGAGATTTATTTTATGTAAGTTTAATATTAACTTATTTTTTTATATTTATATTTTATTATATTCGGAATAAATTCTCTAGGTTATAGTGAAATCTGACTCAATATCCGTTGCGTAGTTTAGAAGAAAAACGCAGTGATACAGACAGACGCTAAAAGCGACTTTAATTTATAATTTGTAGATACGAGTATAATTATAGATTATTATATTATAGTTTGGTTTGCAACTCTGGATATGTGGTATCACATTCTGTGAAAGCCTTATCAAGGCTCTAACTGTTAATTATGTAGTCTAATCTCATTATGATAGCTAATGAACTGACCGTCACTTGAACTGAGATTTAATTTTGTCCTTATTGATAGGAATGCTTTCGGTTACCTACCGGTAACAATTGTACCCGCTTATGCAACTATGCTTAATGACAAAATACGAGTATCTTGTAACTAATACAAGATAGTCGTATTTAGTGTAAATATTTTTTTGGAACGAAGTTGTTTAAAGCAGATTACGGTAGGAGTTGACTGATAGAAATCGTCACGTAAGGAAAAAGCGTTATGACCCCCTTCCATGCGACTTTCTCTCTTTCATAAGTTTTTCCCCTACTAAAAATCGCTCAACGCGCTTAAAGAAGTTATCGCTTCAAAAATATAGTTAAAAAACCGGCGAAGTGCGAGTCGGACTCGCGCACGAACGGTTCCGTACCATTATCTATAAAAACGGCAAAAAAATCACGTTTGTTGTATGGTATAACATGTTTTAATTTAATTTAATTATTTATTTTTAAAGTGAATATATAACTAAATATTCTGTGAATATTTCAAGCGTCTACCTGTTGCCGTTATCAATATAGAGCAAAAAGGAGCAAAAAAATCACGTTTGTTGTATGGGAGCCACCTTGAATATTTATTTTATTCTGTTTTTTAGTATTGGTTGTTATAGCGGCAACAGAAATACATCATCTGTAAAAATTTCAACTGTTTAACTATCACGGTTCATGAGATACAGCCTGGTGACAGACGGACAGACAGACAGACAGCGGCAGCCTTAGTAATAGGGTTCCCGTTTTACCCTTTGGGTACGGAACCCTAAAAATAATATCTTAATAAAAACGCAACTTGATAACGTTAGTAAAATTTGCTAAATCATCTTTAACATAACTAACCTACATACAAAAAATAATTATCATCGCCCGTCCGAATATTAAATCACTTCGAACATTTTCTTAATTTGATTCTCTTTCAAGAACTTATTTTCTTGTCACTTAGCGTTGTATGCAGGGACTGTTTCCCCACACAACTTATTAAGAGCGTATACCGGCATTTCATACAAACTTTCAAGCTCTTGTTTTTCGAAATGACTGAACCGATTTTAATGAAACTTCATACACATAACCAAGATACAAAGGTCTAAAAAGTTAGTTAAGAACATTTTTGAAATGACTTCTCTCTTGTGTGAAAATCAAATAATGAATTGGAAGTCTCTGTTTCTATGGAAAATTTAAAATCGGTCTAATTTGGCTGTAACTCTATTTTTCGACAATGTTCTTAACGAACTTTTTAGACCTTTGTATCCTGCGTATGCGTAAAATCGGTTCAGTGATTTAATAAACTTGCGTGGGATAGGTTGTGATCGTGCCTTGGCTCTTGATTCCCTGTTACGGATTAAGCTCAAAGCTGGTTATTTGCAAACTGTTCTAAGGCTTTCAGGTGCTGTTTCTCACGACACTGTATAATTTTTAAATTTGTTAGCTAGACTAACATTGCTGCTGCATGCCGTTAGTGGAAGTGCTCAGGTGCGGTTCGGTCAAGTGCTGTTGAAATCAGTGCTCTTAGTGGAATGCCTCTGCTTACATTTTACAAGGGTTTTTTTGTTATTTTGTTTTTGCAATTGTTGTATGCCAATAAGGACATAAATATTAAAATGAGCCTCTTTCCTATACCGTATCTTTTCGAGAATTTAAAATGAGCACCAGCTTTTAAAACTAACTGAGCCTCTTTTAACTTATAGAGAAAAATTACGTTATAGTGTGGTAACAACTAGAAGTAAATAAATTATCTAAACTAATATTATAATAAAAAATTGAGCCGGCACGGAACGCCTGGCAGAGTGGAAGATGTGAAACATCGAAATTATTTACACACTACTACACATACACTGTATATTAGCGACGCGACAAATCGCCACGCGGCATGCGTCGCCCCGCCAGCAATCGGTTTTACGTGCGCCTATAGGTGTTTCACATCAAAAGCTTGTAAAGAGAAAAGATTTGATTTTTTGTATGTTTGTTTGTTAGGCTTTCACGGTAAAATGGCTGAACGGATTTGGATGAAAGGCCCATGGGTAAACCATGACTTGGATTAGAACGTATAGGATACTTTTTATCCGTGGGATCGGGACTTATACGGGTGTAACCGCGGGGCGCAGCTAGTTATTAATAAGTTAATAGAAGTAAATGTTCTATGTTTTTCAACTCAAGCAAGGATTATCTCCATTTCTACGAACTGCGCAGTCCGTTTCATATTCGTCCAAATGTGAAACGGATTAAGCCGTGCATTGAAAAAGCTCGCGAAAATGGATGTGGACAGTTAATAATATATTGAATTAAAAAGTTAAGACGTTTTCCATTCCCGAATCTGGGAAAATGGGACGGTTATAGGAACACGACTGGAGGAAAAAGGAAAGAAAATTTATTTATTGGGACTCAACACAGCAGATCACAAATTAAACTAAAGCACACTCTTAGAAACGTAAAAAACAAAAACATTAAAAAAATATAGTAAAATGAAAATAAAATCTAAGTCCTGTACGAGGCCAAAAGGCTCCTATCTCAGCATGATGCTGCGACAATTAAAAATAAGTGCCGCAGCGCTGGTATTCTGGTAGGTCTCTGTGGTAGGAAAAATGTGATTAAAAAAAGTGATTTTTTTTCGTACTTAGCACACAGTTGGAATAAGGTGGACGTGGCCAGACTTTAGTAAAAAGTTACTTTTTGACCCTGGCATATGGTTTCGGGGGAAAATTGGTATAGTGTATTTTTCAATGGCATCTTACAGGCCTTTGAAAGAAATCTTACCGAAACATGAAATTAAACATTAGAACTCGACAAAAGAAAATAATCGCGACCAAGTTTTTCCAATTTTTAGTGTAGTGTATTTTCTTCATTGTCTAAAGTCAACGAAATTATGACTTGAGCGGTTTACTAGAAGTCACTAAAGAGTTCCACTATCCACCTCCTGGCTCCATCATCAACCTCAACTCCAAGTGCAATATATTGGACTCATCAAAACAAATCATATGAGCCCAAACTAGAGGGATTTAGAATTCACAGAGTTCAACTACCCACCTCCTGGCTCCATCATCAGATCAGCTCTAAGATACCAAATTATAGCATTATCATCCGAACTACAAATTGTAGCGAAATAAAAATAAAAATTCACCACTTTAACACGTATAGCAATTTATTATCTATCAATTACAAAGTATCGAATCTAAAAAATAATTAGCTATTGAATATCATTAAAAATAATAAACTATTGAATATCATTAAAAATAATAAGCTATTGAATATCATTAAAAATAATAAGCTATTGAATATCATTAAAAATAATAAACTATTGAATAACATTAAAAATAATAAGCTATTGAATATCATTAAAAATAATAAACTATTGAATATCATTAAAAATAATAAGCTATTGAATATCATTAAAAATAATAAGCTATTGAATAACATTAAAAATAATAAGCAATTGAGTATCATTAAAAATAATAAGCTATTGAATATCATTAAAAATAATAAGCTATTGAATATCATTACCCATTTACACACATTACACATTATAGGAACGCATGGTTATGTATGACAGATGAATCATCAATAGTATAAAACAAAGTCGCTTCCCGCTGTCTGTCTGTCCCTATGTATGCTTAGATCTTTAAAACTACGCAACGGATTTTGATGCGGTTTTTTTTAATAGATGGAGTAAAGAGGAAGGTTTATATGTATAATACATGCATAATATAGTAGAGAAAATCAGCATTGCACCTGTGCGAAGCCGGGGCGGGTCGCTAGTGATTAATAATAAAGCTGAAGAGTTTTTTTTTAGGGTTCCGTACCTCAAAAGGAAAAAATCGGAAACCTTATAAGGTCACTTCTTTGTCCGTCTGTCTGTCTGTCTGTCAGTCTAACAAGACCCGTTTTCTCAGGAACGCGTGGAGGTATCAAGTTTTTTTTTCAAGGAAATTAATATCAAACACGTAGGTCTACGGTCCCATGGAGTTCTAAAAAAATCAAGCTTATAAGTCAACGTAATAAAAGAATACGGTGATTTATGCGACATATTCAGGTACTCGCAAATAAATCAAAACCTATAGGCTAGAATCCCGTTGAACTAGAATCATGAGATTTGGCAAGAAGGAATTTCTCACAGCACAAGTACAGGAAAACGTCCTAAAATCGTTAATTTATTTGTAATTTTATCACAAAAAAAATTGTTTTGCGATTACAAACTAAAATTGACCGTGGCGTATATCGATGTATGGGAGAACATGTTTTTCAACTACAATGTTAAGTTTTTTTTTGGGATAAATTCATCCCAACTACGGAACCCTTCATTGTGCGTGGTCCGACACGCTCTTGGCCGGGTTGTTTTTGTTTGGACGCGATAATCTTTGGAACTACTTAAAAATATTTTTGCATTTGATAGGCCAATTCTTGAAGGAATACTATTTAACATCACGCTATGACCGTTAGGAGCCGGGCAAGAAGAAAATAAATTCAAATTGCTAACTATTTGTGGTGGCTTACGAATTCCACGCGAACAAAGTGGCGGACAGGATTAAATTAAATATAAAAAATACACGCAGAAGAAGAATAACTCGCGGACCACAGCTAGGAGGTAATACTCGTAAATAAACGTTAACATATCTCGTCTTGTAAAGTACCCTAAAATAAAACGTGACCTAACTTCAGTCACACAATACATTTATAAATAACTGTAAGTTAATTTCAACTAATTGAGAATCCATTAGCATATTACTGACAAGGTAATAAACTTAGTTTGAAAAGTGCATCAACGCCCACCCTACCTATTTTTGACGATTTGAAAAAAAAACTATTAGGTACTCAGACAAATTAATTTATAATTTAATCTAGCTTTTGCCCGCGACTCTGTGCGCGTGGATTCCGGAATTTCCCATAAAAACTTCTTCAGGTTTCACCCCATTTCACCCCTTTAAGGGTTGATCAAAGAAAGTGTGCCATTGTCCCTTTGCAGGTTTCAAGCTATCTCTGTATAAAATTTTATCAAAATCAGTTAAGTAGTTTTCCCGTAATTAACAGACATACACACAGAGGTCACTTTTTGTAGATTTTAAATGAAATGATTAATTAATTAAAAGGGTTGTGTTTTCATATTTTTCTATAGGCCTGTTGAAAGTCCCTGAGGGGGTGAAACGGATACAATGGAAGGGGAACATTTTCGTTTACTTACTACGATTAATGATCCAGTTCATTATTATCTTGTAAGTAACTTAAAACTGTTGTACATGTGATTATGACAATGCCCCTTTTGACCATTTATTTTAGTTAAGCTCCTGTTAAATAATGGGTGTTCGGTAGTGTCTGTATTGATTATATTTAATTCTATCACACAACATTATATACGACTAAAGGCTCGTACAGACTAGTGCGATATGGCGGGCGCGACGCGACACTACTAGCACAATTTCTTTGTCGGTCCTGTCGCGCCCGCGATATCGCGTGAGTCTGTAAGAGCCTTAATTCAGCAGGTGAGAAGAGAAGAGCAGATTTTGTTATACCACACACACACACATAATGCAACGCCTTGTTACCCCGAAGGGTTGGTTGAGAGACCTATAGGACACTCACATTTCGCCAGTTATGTTTACGTCTCATGTAAAAGGGAGCGCCTATTGCCATTAACCGGGCACAAATCGGGCTGCAACTGACAAATTCCAGGTTGAAAAACCCAATAACACTTTGCCCTATCTGGGAATCGAACCTAGGACCTCATGCAGCGCTTGCGACCACTAGACCAAACGAGGCAGTCATACTAACCAATATAAAATGAACATAGTTATCTTTCGAATAAGAATAAATTTATTTCGCTAAGTTTACATTAAAGTGGGGGACATTTATCATCCCATAAAAACATACATGTAGATGTAGGTAGGTTCACTCTTAACTTTAATCTCCTAAACACATCGCCATAGACAAGTGATTGGTCTGAGACAACATCATTTGCATGTTAATCGCAAACAATGACGTCACGACAGGGTAAAAGGGGGAAAAATTGATCACATGCAAAAATAAATAATATATTTATTAGAAGTGTTATTGTAGTAAAAAAATAAACTCATAATTCGACAACATACCACATACACCCGTTTTTAAACCCGTTGTGTTACTACGTAGGGTCACTAGGCACTTTAGAGGTAACTCGCAAAATCGACAAAGCTTTCTACCTATTGAAAAGATACTAGCTTCTGCCCGCGACTTCGTCCGCGTATAATTGCTTGTTTTAACATAAAATATATCCCACGAGACTCGGCAATACTGTAGCTTCCCATTAGTGACAGAATGTTCGTAATCGGATCATTACTTTCGAAGATTACTCCTACATACAAACTCACAAATTTTCGTAATCGGATCATTACTTTCGAAGATTACTCCTACATACAAACTCACAAATTATACCTCTTTATAATATTTAAGATTACATATCTGTATATATATTTGTGTTTAGTTTTCGGTTTATACACATTCCATCACTGTTCAATCTATATACTGTTATATAAAATGAACAGTGATGGAATGTGTCACTCACTGCGAAAAAAGCTGTTATTTTGCCATAATTCGCGACATTTAAATTAGTGAAACGTTTAATTTGATTATAGCGATAGATCTGATAACTTTCTAATATTGGTATTCAGCTGCATCCGGTTAGACTGCAAGCCGACCCCAACATAGTTGGGAAAAGGCTAGGCAGATAGATAGATCTAACTATATCGGAATTTTTGTACTTGTAAAAAATCATCGAAATATAAAACAAAATTAAAATCAAAATATTTTATTTCACATAAACCTACATGGGCACTTATGAAACGTCAGAAGCTAGGTGCACGGTTCCAATTGGTCGTTTCCTATGGAGAAGAGCCGGCGAGAAACTCAGAGCCGGCGAGAAACTCTCGAGAAATAATTGGCTTTTACAATGTTTTCAAAATACAGTGTTAATAGGTATGGGAGGACAGTGTACCCATCAACAAGTACCAGGTACTTAACAAAATAGAAAATAGTCTACAAATCTACAGTCTATTATGCCTACAATGTTCTGATATTCACAAAATATTAAAAAAAAACTATATAAAATATTATTAAAATAATAAAATTAAAAACCTTGTTGAAATTAAAACTCTAGGTTTATAATGTCAAATAAAGACAAGATTATGTCAAGGATGTATGTAAAACCAGTTTTATATTTATCATAGGTGACATTATTTTGAATAAAGTATTCTCTTCCATCAAAAAATCTCGCGTTAAAATAAATTACTTACAATAAAGGCGACTCGTGCCGCGGGATCGCGCAATTATTTGTACATTCTTAGTTAATTCGTTAACCACACAGTTGCTCTTAGATTCTGCAGCGGCTCGAGATAAGACACGAGCCGTAATTACTGAGACATAAACGGGATGAGACTGAATCAAGTCTGTTTTCTGTTAAACCTCATAATAGGAATTGTGTCATTAGAGCTTCGGTGTGTTAGTTTTCCGAATCTCAGTACACATTTAGTTTAGTTTTCGGTTTATCCACTTTTCTTTTATTTCGAAATCGACTGATTTTGAAAAATTTTATTCACTTTTTGTGAGAAGGGGAAAAATAATTTAAACAAAATTGTTTGTGATTTTAAAAGTTGGGCTCTTAGTTTTGCATGTGGCTGCAATGGATTTTTCAAATAATTTAAGTTTTAATGGAAAATCACTAATATTCGCAACTAGTTTTCCGAAAAACTACGCGATAAGTTAACGTTTGATCATCGTTGTACAAGAAACTACTTGTGATTTTAAACGTTCAATATATCATCAACATCATTGTATGGTCTACTTGCACTTGGCTGGACCACTTTTTTCAACTACGATACAAAATATGGCAGAAAAAATATTTTGAAAACACCAATTTTCTTTTAAGAAAACTTGTCAATAATGTATTTTTCCTATTGTTTAGCAAAACTTTCAAGACATTTAAAAATCACATTTTAGTCTTCAGCTATCCTTAAAACAAAATCAATATTTTATTTTATTTTATGAAATTAAAATATCTTCATTATGTAAATCAAAGGCGAAATTAACCAATTTTTCGAGAGCGCTAAAGTGATGAAACTATTCTGTCACGAATGGTTTTACGCCATGAAAACTGTTTTTTTTATAGTCACACAGACCATAAGTATACATTATTTCAATCTTTTTCACAATTAGATAAGAAATTAACAACAGAGTGTTTTTTTGTGGCACAAAGCCTTAATAACGACCTTATAAATTATCACTTCCAAATATTACTGTTAAACTACCTTTTTATTCTACAAAATACTTGAACTTATAGGTACATAACCACAAGATATTATAATAATGTTAAGTTTTTTAAATTTAAGTATCCACAGTTTTCTGTAAGGTATATACTTAGAGCAAAATAGTACATACATCTTTTATGAGGTACTGTGTTAAATGTTGCGATAAAATACCTTTGTGATATATTGCGGTAAAATAAAAGAACATTTGAAACACATCATTATTAAAAGTACGCTTTGTAAACAAGTATAATACAAATTAGAGGATTATATCCAAGATAATAATGCTTGTAAACATGCTGGTCCAGCACCATAGGACAATCTAGAGTCGACAAAATCAAAATATAGTAAAACATTTTAAAATAGTAACGGTGGAGTTTCTTGCCCATTCTTCTCTTTACGATACTACCTTTTGGCACGGGCGACTAGAATCAATTCTTTATTTTTGTAAATTTTGACTTTCAAAAGTGCCTTTTGTGTGCCTATTTGAAATAAGTAATTTGACTTTGAAAAAGATTAGCGGAAATTTTTATGATTAAGACTGTGTATGAAGTTGACATGTAATATCCTGGGACTCCAAAGTGAAGGCGGCATCCATCACGTTTTGATATTAAAACAATAACAAATCAATTGACAGTCAAAATCAATTGACACCAATCATTGGTCCAGTGGTCGCAAGCGCTACTGCTGAGCTCATGTTCCTGGTTTCGATTCCCAGGTCGGACAAAGTATTATTGGGTTTACTCATCTAGAATTTCTCAGTTGCAACATAGAGCCTGGATTTGTGCCCGGTTGGCATTAGGCTCGCCCCACTTGAACATAACTGGCGAAATGTGGGTACACCTCTGCCTAACCCTTCAGGAAATAGAGGCGTAATGTTATCCTATGTAGTTTATCAGAATCCAAGACTACAATAAATAAACTAATCACTCATCCAGAAAACAAACCGCGGCAAGAGTAGCTTTACATACATAACATAATCAGCCATGTTGACCACTGCTGGGACACAAGCCCCCTCTCTGTGAGACGGAGTGGGGACGTAATCTACCACGCCGGCCCAGTGCGGGTTGGTAAATGTCACGTCATGTCTTCGAGTTTTTGGTCGTAGGACATGCCGGTTTCCTAACGATGTTATCTTTCACCGTTTTGAGACCTGTGGTGATGAAATAATTTACACAAAGAGGGTTCGACCCTACGACCTACAACTCATAAGTTGCTGCCGTTACCAGTGTTCTTAGAGTAGCTTAACCTCACCAATTTAAATCGAAGCAAAGTATCCCCAAGGCTCCCTAAAACTCTACAAATACGTAAAAACATGAATCGCATTAGTTTTTCACCTGTTTTTTTCTTCTGCTTTTTATCCCGTTGGTGTAATTTATACTTTGGGACGCTACATAAACTTTGCGAAGCGACAGGACCTTTGTTCGCTAAAACTGTTTTACTAATACATTTCAAATACCAGTTGAATTGATTGATTGATTGATTTTTGAATTTATTTATCTATACACCGTAGCATTTTTTTTTAATTTACTTTTAAATAATTTAAAAAAATATATTATTCATTATGACGCATGATGTAGTTTGAAACATCCTGTTATGTATTTTATTTTTAATTTTATAAATGATAATAATAAAAAAAATACTTTCATGAATGATTAGTAGTCATTGGATACATGAAGTGGGCTGCCGTTGTAAGACGATTAAAATGCCACGGTGTATACTACCATAACATAGCTGAAGAGTTTGTTTGTTTGTAAGGGTTAACCTCTGCAAGTACCCGTCAGATTAAAAAAATATGTTTGCATTTGATAGCACAATTCTTGAGAAAGGTTATAAAGGCTATTTAACTTGATACGACAACAAACAAGTAAAAAGAAAAAAACCGGCCAAGTACGTGTCGGACCATGCACAATGAAGGGTTCCGTTGTGGGAATTAATTTATCCTAAGAACTAACTTAACATTGTAGTTGAAAAACATGTTCCCTCATACATTCCAACTGCAAATGTAAATTTGTACGCACAATGTTGGGAGATTTACCATGTTATTTTAAGATCATAGACTTCTTATAGGTTTTCGTGTAATATATAAGAAAAAACTATTTTCTGTATTTTTTTCAAAATTGTTGTCTCGGTAGTTTCGGAGATAAGAGGAGGGAATGGTTAATTTTCATGTATTTTCTTAAATAATTTTAATAGCACTTATTTTAAAATTGTAAAAGATGTATATCTGAAAACCTTACAACAAGTACTTTCATTTGATATGTCGCGCGGTACATACAGCAAAACTTAAAAAAAAAAACTAATTTGCACCCAAAACTGACCCCCATATTCAAAATTCATTTTTTTTACATGTCCGTGTTTGGGTGACAGAAGTTCATATGTGTACCAAATTTGAACCTTAATTGGTCCAGTAGATTCGGAGCAAATTGGCTGTGACAGACGGATAGACAGACAGACAGACACACGAGTGATCCTATAAGGGATCCGTTTTTTCCTTTTGAGGTACAGAACCCTAAAAGACAGAGGGAACGCTAAGCGAAAACGAAGTAATAGCGAGCGATGCGATGTGACACGAAGAGTTGGAGGCCGGAGAATCACAGGCCGATTCCCGGCCACCGTAGGCGCGGGCTTGCGGACGGTGAGCGATGGGTAGCTCGCCTTCCGATAAGGACCAGGCCCGGGTCGATGGTGCGTTGTGTTTCACGCGCGCCTCAAAGAGATATCAGCACGAACTGACGGAGCCCGTTAGGGCCAATGCCTGCTAGGGTTGCGAGTTTGTTCGTAAGGGATACCGTGGCCCTAGAACACAGGCAACTGAAGGAACACTGGTGGGCAGTAAAAGTCTGACACACCCTCCCGCTCCGCCCAGAGCAGGAAGTTCTTTGATAATTTCCCACCCAAAAAAAGGGTCGGAGGCCGAGGGAGCTTTATAAAACAGTGGCTGTTTATTAGTGTATCTTACAACTTCCACGCGAACGAATTCGTGGGCAGAAGCTAGTCTGTGCTATAAAATTGGCGAATCTGTCCATTTTTTTTGAGCTTTTAGCACACAATATTAATTATTAAAGGTAGGTTCTGTCGCTTTAGGCTTAGTATCATTCTATTTTGTACTTTTTACCCTTTTCGAGTGTTATAAAATACTGTATAAAATAAAAAATGCCTTTTGAACGTCACAAAAAATATATGACACAAAGCTTTTTAATAAAAAAATCTTTATTGGCAAAAAAAATTGTACAAACAAAGTGAAGCCCTGACTCCTGCGTTAGGTAGGTTTATTCAATTATGTTATTTTATTTTATTATTTATGTACACAAATACAGAGCGATACGACATAACTATATTTTAAGCATAAAGGTACTGCTTATTTCTGAAGAAGTTTATGTAAAATAAAACATTTTGAATTTGTTGATGATTTTAGTTTCGAGAGCAGTGGTGGTACGAGGTCGTGGGTTAGAAGCCAGGCAGGCACTTTGTGTATTTAATTTCATCACTACTGCTCTCAATACGGTGAATTAAAATATCGTGTCCAGGAGCCAAAAAATCGAAGACTTGTGACATCTACCAACTTGCCCTGGGCCCGCGTAGTGAATTATGGCCCAGTCCTTCTCACAGAGAGGAGGCCTGTGTTCCAACAGTGGGAAGCCTATTAAGGCTGATTACGCTATGATATACTAATGCTTTAGTTTCCTCTCGATGTTTTTATTCACGGTCAGTCCCTATTAGGCTCACTCAATGAGTACCTCAATGGGTGGAGTAAGTAGCTTTGACAAATGTCGTAGTTCGCTTTGCAATAAACATGAAATACTTGCACTTTGAAACTTTAGGTAGGTACGAGGTATTTTTGTACAAAATCCCTCACTTCCTCATGTTGAATATTAATCGCGATTAGGTATAAATAAAACTTTCCCTTTGAAGTATAATTTTCTAAGAATGAATGTAGGAAATTATTTTGATTTTTTTTTTGTAAAAAAAATGGTTAATTATTTAAAACAGTAATTTAGGCGGAATTGTTTATTATATACCATGATGTCACAAACAAGAACATAAACTCGAAAAGTGCATATATGTGTGCAGTATATTATTTTTATAAAATTAAGTAAATGAGGACTTAAAATAACATCACGCCTGTATTCCCGGAAGGTTTAGGTAGATGTGTACCTATAAGTACCCACATTTCGCCAGGATTAGAAGATTTACCTCCACATTAGGACGTCCGGACGGTCCGTCTGTGTGACCGCGTTAATCTTCTAAATAACGCAACGGATTTTGATGCGGTTTTCACTATAATTTAGAAAATTTATTCCAGAAGGTTTTTGTTTGGAGGAGCTCGTGGCTAAGTAATAACAGCCGCACGGGTGGATGGGTGACCATCTTTAAATACCGTAACTCCTCCGTGCCTCGAAAAGCACGTTAAGCCGTTGGTCCCGCCGGCCATTCGAGGATCTTTGACAGTCGTTACAGTCGTCAGAAGCCCGAAAGTCTGACAACCAGTATTACTAATCATATTATATACGAGTATTACCCAGTAACTGGGTTGTGGGGGTCAGATAGGCAGTCGCTCCATGTAAAATACTGGTATTCAGCTGCATCCGGTTAGACCGGAAGCCAACCACAATATAGTTGGGAAAAAGCTAGGCAGATTGATTGATTCCGGAAGGTTTTTGTGTATAATACGTTAATATTAAACAAAGAAATATAATAAAGTTTTCTCAATATTTTATACGGTCGTAAAAACTGTAGGAAGCAGGGCGGATCGCTAGTTTGTAATAAACAACAACACAAGATCTTCACAACTTCTACGATTACTCTAGAAAAACCAAAAAAAAACTCGTCTACAAAGCCAACAAATTTTCTGATTAAGTATATGAAACTATATTCCCTTTTTTTCTTATTCACGGTCTCCATTTTCCGATACGTTACAAGCAGTTCACCTGGTCTCGACGGAAAGAGATCACAGATAAAACATGTTTCAAGTAGATTTTAGCGATAAAAGCGAAATTGTGGACTTAACTTGTTATGAACCCTGATGTTCAGAGACTTTTTAAAGCTATTTTATTCGTTTAAAATTTTGTGTAAATCTGTTTCTATGATTTATCGTTTTAATGTATACTTAGGTAAGCTGTTTTGGTATCATATTTTAAATCTCAAATAAGAGGGGCTCGTGGGTAAATAGTAATTGCTGGAGAACTGGTCGATCTTCAAGGTTAAGCAATGCTTGCCGAGGTCAGTCCGTGGATGGGTTATCCATAACATACCGAGAACCCTCCGTGCCTCGGAAAGCATGTTAAGCAGGTCCCGGCTAAAATTCGTAAATATTTGACAGTCTACAAGTGTGACAACCAGTCTTGCTAAGGGGTATCGTGTTACCCAGTAACTGGGTTGTAGAGGTCAGATTGGCAGTCGCTCCATGTAAAATACTGTTGTCAAGCTGCATCTGGTTAGACTGGAAGTTGAACCCGACATAGTTGAGAAAAGGCTAGGCAGATTAATTGATTTTAAACTCAATTAAAAACAAACAACCTTTTATTTCAATGTGTAATAAAGGTAGAAAAAAAAATAGTAAATAAAAAAAGTAAATAGAAAATAATAACAAATTAACAAGTCAATAATAAAAAAAAAACATAAAAGCTCGTGCAGACTGGCGCGATATCGCGGGCGCGACAGGTAGAGCGACACTTTACATGAAGTTTTAATAGAAATGGTGTTACTAGTGTCGCGTCGCGCATGTCTACTAGAGCCTTAATACGAATTCTAACTCGCTTTTTATCAAACAGTAGAGCAGTGGTGGCCCAGTGACAATGGCCCCGACTTACGAGTTGGTTAGGTCATGGGTTCGAACCCAGGCAGACGCTTTACTTGGTGTAAATTATTTCATCACCACTGCTTTCAAAACGGTGAAGGAAAACATCGTGAGGAAACCGGCATGTCCTACAACCAAAAAATCGAAGACATGTGACATAGCTACCAACCCGCACTGGGCCCGCGTGGTAGATTACAGCCCACGCCCTCTCGAAGAGAGTAGGCCGGTATCCCAGCAGTGGGAATATTATAGGCTGATTATGCTTTTATCAAACAAACAGTAAATAAAACTATGTTATCAACTTCACGTTCAACAAAAAACTACTAACACATACAAAAAAGTGGTGACATTTCATTATCAAGCTTATTATGCAAACCGGGACATTCTCCATTGTGAGGTCTGCATTAATTTAAAATGTACATTGTTGACACAACAAAACCTTAGAAAAGCAGCGCTATTTTAAGTTTTAAAATTATTTTAAACAGAGTTTTAAAAGTATTTTCAACTCATGAGATATGCTTCACCTAATTAAAAGAGTTGTTTGTCACTGTTACATTTGACGGTTCCTATTTCCCTGACTCCGCTTTGAAAATTAGAAATTAAAATTGTTTTATTTCTTTGATGTCTTTTAACAGGTTTCTTGTTCTTGAGAATCTGCTTTTTAACTTTCTTTCATAGAATGTAACATGTTCTAGCTTCTTGCTTGTTGGTATTTTCGGTAAGCAATTACTGAAGCAAGATTTGGTAATAAATTAAGTACGTTTTTTTTGCTATTTCATAAATCATAAATCATATATTTATTTGCAAACATGGGTAGGAATATACATTGAGTTCTCCATGTTTAACCATCACATGGGTATGCAAATATTCTATTCTAAAACAGTAAATTAATTAATTATGTCAGCCTTGTCAATCACAGTTATAAATTATAATAAATAATATTTATATGTCAGTGCATTAAACAATTAATAACAAATTGAAATATAAATTAATTTAGTAACAATATTGGATCTTACAAAACTTTATTCTTAATAATTTTACACCCTCATGTGTTAAATCGGATATAGTAGGCCTAGCATCTTTCATTTAAATAATCATTGATATTACAATAGCATTTCGCAACTAGAATATATTTTGGGTGCCATACCAAGAAAACTTTTATTAAACATTGCTTTTTTATGTGGTATTGCGCATATTTCATTCTTGTGCCGCAAACTCTTTGGGTGAATATATATGTGTATATTCGACTTAACATAGCTTGCCACTTCGTATATGTAGAGACATGGAAATGTAAGTAACTGAAGCTTTTGGGAATGTGGTTTACAACTGTCTGTGCTTTGAATGCCACATATTGCCGTTATACATTTCTTCTGTGCTTTGAACATGATTTCTCTATCGGACGAGTTCCCCCAAAATATGAGTCCGTATCGCAGTGTTGATGCAACATATCCGTGGTACGCGATTAATAATGTTGACTGATTTGTAACTTGACTTGATTTGTAAGCCAATGCTCATATGAGCATTGGCTAAGTTTTTTACATACATTTTCGGTATGTATTTTCCAGTCCATCTTTTTATCGATCCAAATACCTAGAAATTTTGTATTGTCCGTCTCCTGAATATATTTATTACCATATCGAATATCTAGTTTTTGATTATTTGTTCTTTGTTCAAACGAGATGTACGTTGTTTTTTCCAGATTTATTTTAAGATTATTTTCAGTGAGCGAGGTTATTATGTCAGTTAGGTTATTATTTATGTCATCTTCTAAAGTCTCTACATTTTCGTTTTTAAATAGTATTGTGCTGTCGTCCGCAAATAGGATCATCGGATTAGAAATAGTTTTAGGCATGTCATTAATATATACGATAAAAAGTAATGGTGCTAGGACACCGCCCTGTGGTACACCGAATAAGGTTTCACGATATTCAGACTTATATGTCATTTCTGTTTTTGTGTAGGGGCAGATTTTCTTTAAGCACGTACATTGTTGTCGATTCGTTAGGTATGATTTAATAAGTTGAAGGACATTACCTCTGATGCCATATTTTTCCAGTTTATTACGGAGTATTTTGTGGCTAACGTGATCAAAGGCCTTGGTCAAGTCCATAAATAATGCTACAGCAGGAGTTCTATGATCAATATTTGTAAGTGCGTGTTGAACAAGCGCATATATTGCGGAGTTAATGGTTTTACTTTGCCTGAAACCATATTGGTTACTGATTAAGATTTTATTGGTTTCTAAAAAGGAATATAAACTTTTATAAATTATTTTTTCATAAATTTTAGAGAACACTGGAATAAGGGAAATTGGTCGGTAGTTACTAGGATCTTGTCTGTCACCTTTTTTAAACATTGGTTTTATTATAGAAATTTTCTCTGTGCAATCATTAAAAATATGGCTAAGTATTGGTGCAATAATGAAAGATGTAGCTTTAATCACTTTTGTGTTTATCACGTCATATCCAGTGCTGTTTGTGTTTTTCAAAGAATTTATTATTTTAATGATGTCAGTTGGTAATGTGGGTATCATAAATATTGAATTAGAAATTTTGTCAAATGTCAGCATATTATTATAGTTAATGTCATTCTGAGATTTAATTTGATTTATAAAATATTCTATATTGATTTATAAATATTTGCACATCAGTTTCGAATCGCGAGTATAACAGATATTTATTTACAGAATTATAATCATTAGAATCATACATATATCTATCTAAGTTAGATTTGTTTCATTGAATGACTCTTTCATGCAATTATGACATTGGGGAACAAATCTAAGAGAGATGTATTAATGATTCTAGTGACTATAATTCTGTAAATACATATCTGTTAAAGTCGCGAATCATATACCTCACGCTAACCTGCAAATTGCATAAAACGTAAGAAAAGATCTTTGACAGTCGTTACGGGTAGTCAGAAGCCTAAATCTTACAACTAGTCTTACCAAAGGATATCGTGTTACCCAGTTACTGGGTTGTGGAGATCTGATAGGCCGTTGCTCCATGTAAAATACTGGTATTCATCTACTGGCATCCGATTAGACAGGAAGCCAACCCCGACATGGTCGGGAAAAGCCTCCGCAGATTGATTTTTGATTTGTTATCCGAAACCATCAACACATCATATTAATTTTCTTGCGTTAGGCGTTAATCATAATAGACAAAAAAAGAAACAAATATTGTAACTTTTCCTTCCTCTTTTTACAGTAGGTAGTAAAAAATATTGTAACCTTTTTATGACGTTAAATAATATTAATATTTTTTATACCACCTACTGACCAAAATAATAACCATATTTTTTACACCTCGTGTAAGCTTGCTTAGCCTCCCAAAACCTTTTGCATTTTAATTAAATACAAACTGTTGGACAAAGGGCAATACTTTTATATCTAGATAAAAAACCAGCCAAGCGCGAGTCGGACTGGCGCACTAAGAGTTCCGTGCCACCAGGATTTTGATTATGGAAAAAAAAAACATATTATTTTTATAGAAAATAATACGTTTTTTTTTGTTGTTTTCGCTTGCGACCACTAGACGTAGTAGTAGTCTAGTGGTCGCAAGCGCTACTGCAGAGCATGAGGCTCTGGGTTCGATCCCAGGTCGCAGTGTTATTGGGGTTTTCCATCAGGAATGTCTCCGTAGCAGCCTGGAGGCTGGATTTGTACCTGGTTGATGGTAATAGGCTCGCCCCCTATTAAATGGGACAATGGCGAAAAGTTGTTGTTCTATAAGTACACCTCTGCCTAACCCTTCGGGGATTACAGACATGATTTTATGTTATTGTTATTTTCCATGATAGAGCCCATGCATTCTGTAAAAACTGACTACATAGCTTATATAGCCTTATGAAAAATAGACAGCATAGGCTTAATAACAGGATGCCGTTTACATCGTTTGTGTACGGAACCCGAAAAAAGACAATTATGGCTTGACGGTCGCCATGACACTTAATATTCTATTAGCAGTTAACCTATAACAGGCTGTTAAAGTACAGTTAATGGAGATTAAATGACCGTTTGAATGCTGTGATGTCAGCTTAAAGCGATTTGAAGCGATTGTTCTGTTACGATCGCGCTGAAGAAGTGACGGCTTTTCTTCTTATACACAATAAGAGCCATGCCTCACCGGAACGCCATGGCGACATCGCCAGGTCTCGCTCCCAACTAAACGTATACAGCTATACAGGGTTATTATAAATCGACTAGCTAAACGATGGATATCGATATTTAAACATGATAAGACAAAAAATAAATTAAATTGATGATTTTTTGTGGCGTCATCGACCGCAGTACCTAGTTGTAGTCACTTGAAATATCAGTTTAAAAATCTGTTTTTTTTTTCCTCTTATCATGCTGAGAAGGCATAAGAATTGATCACGACGTATTGGTGTCTTCAGATTTATATTAATGATAATGTGGCGGCATCAACATCGCCACATGCGAACTACGTGTCACACTGACGTCACGCAAATCCTCCATCGCGCAAGCAGAGTTTTCCGCGCGACTAGCATATATACAACGTCCCGACATCAACCGTCGGGCAGTTGCCCAACAGACACAACACTCGTCTGGTCGGAGGAGCCTCCCTTTTATATGATGGATAAGTGAACTTTACACCCTGTGCCTCATGCCTCTATGATAAGTCCAGGTTTCCTCACAATGTTTTCCTTCACCGATGTCAGTGATGTCCAAGATGAGCTAAAAAAGTACATACACATAATTAACCTATAACGTCCCCACTGCTGGGACACAGGCCTCCTCTCTGTGAGAGGGAGTGGGCTGTAATCCACCACGCGGACCCAGTGCGGGTTGGTAGATGTCACATGTCGTCGAATTTAGGGTCTAGGATATGCCGTTTCCTCACGATATTTTCCTTCACCGTTTTGAGAGCAGTGGTGATGAAATTAATTACGTGGGTTCGAACCCACGACCTACAACTCGTAAGTCGGGACCGTTAACCACGGACCACCACGGCTCTCTATATAAATTGATAAAGTCACATTGGTACCTACTTGCCCGGATTTGAACCCACAACCTCGAGCGATAAGAGGCATAAAACCTTCCTTTTCATATTTAAAAATTAGAATCTGAAAACCGGTTAGCCAATAAAATCGCCGGTTACAGACTTTAGGCCACCAACGTTGCTCTATTTTTCTTTACTTATTTATTTTTTCACTAAGCATCTCCTTTGGGTCTGTTACATAAGTTATTTACTTACCTCATCGGGAGAGCAAGAGGTTCAAATGTTCATAATGAATTAATTTTTGGTCTCTTGTATGTATCTCTTAAGAGTGGATTAAGGCCCTAAGTAGCACTACTACTGTAGATATTCGCGTATTTTTAGAAGCCCTTCATTCAGTGTTGTGGTCTAAGAATAAGGTCGTATCATCTATTTCAGTGTCGAGTTAATTTCAAATTCGAATATTTTTATTTCACATAAACCTACATGGGCACGTACGAGTATGCAACGTCAGAAGCTAGGTGCACGGTTCCAATTGGTCGTTTCCTATGGAGAAGAGCCGGCAAGAAACTGCACGGTTACTCTATTCAATATAATGCGTGATATTAAAAAGCCTATAATCTTCCTCAAGAATTGGGCTATAAAAAGAAATCGAATTTTTCAAATCCGACTGATAGTTCCAGAGATTAGCGCGTTTAAACAAACATCAAAAGAACAAACTCTTCAGTTTTATTATTAAAATATATTGTAAGATAAGTATAGGTTTCCTCACAATGTTTTAAAGCCATAACCGGACAGAAATCCAGACTGCTGCCTGCTACTGTGAATTCCTTGATAGAAAACCTCATAGCACTACCCTGCCTTTTTTAGGGTTCCGTAATCAACAAGGAACCCTTATAATTTCACCATGTCCATTTACCGTACCGTATTTAAAAGTTATTAGCTGTAATTTAGCATGGGTATACATATTAATCACGTCGATAAAGTGGTAAAATAAAATCTTTTTTTTTTCACGTCTATACCCTTGTGTGCACGCCGTTGACAAATATTGCGGGTCTGTGAAAACCATTTTTCGATTTAGGGATCCGTTTGCGTAATATTAAGTTTTAAATTCCTATTTTTTGTTGAGTCAAGTGTCCCCCCCCCCTGCCAGCTTAATGGTTATTTTTGAATATGTGAAAAAAATCCTGGCTCTGGCGGTGATAGCTAATATGCTCACACGCAGGTTCGCACGATGCACGAGAGAAGTGAAGGTTACGCTATTCAAAGCATATTGCCAGTCCTACTCAAGCGGCCTATGGGTGAGATATACGCAGCGAGCCTACAGAGCCCTGCGCACTCAGTGCAATAATGCGTTCAGGATGTTGTTGGGTCTGCCGGCCGTGGCGGTGCAGCGCGTCTGGGATGTTTGCTGAAGCGCGCACTGATGGTTTCCAGGCCATCATGCGCAAAAAAGCAGCTTCCCTGCTGACCCGTATACGGGGTAGCAACAACGGCATTCTGAACGCAATTGTGACTGTCCCTTTCAGAGGCAGTGGGTGATGTCTTGTGTAGGTGTGGCGAGTCATGGCAAATAAAAATGTTCATTCATTCATTCATTAATTCACTAGATTAAGGTTTATATGGGTCTATGCCACCCGAAATAAAGTTTTTATTTATTATTTTATTTATTTATATATATATTTTTTTTTTTTTTAAACGTTGCCCCACACTAGGAATTTCTCCTGTATCGTGGGTGAGTTTACAAACATTTAAACTCACATACACAAACAGCCAGACCCGGAACAACTACTTGTAGGTCATACAAATATTTGTTCCGTGCGGGAATCGAACCCGCGACACGCAGCGCAGCAGTCAATCGCTTAACCACTGCGCCAACCGTGCCGTATATTATATATGTTACGGCTAATACCCGAAGTGCGGCTACACCTAGTTTTAGCCGGTTAGAACTAGGTGTAGCCACTTACTCTTGGTTAAACCTAGTACGAGCCGATTGTTTTCGGGTAAAATCATTTGGGTTAGGCTAGGTTAGAACAGTAACCATTAACAAGCGAAGGCGAGCGAGCGAAGCGAGCGTGCCGCGGTAGCGGCCGCCGAGCGCCAGATCCCCTCTATTGTTGGTAAATTTGTTTTATCCAACAGGGATTGTCTGGACCTATAATTCTAACCGGCTAAAACTAGGTGTAGCCGCACTTCGGGTATTAGCCGTAACATATATATAACGAAATTAAAAGTAAAACTATCACAGCTACACGACACGCACTTTGCCGGTTTATTTTATTTTATTCAGGAACCGACACTTGTTTCCACATACATAGGCTGTTACATAACTGTATTCCTCCCTCGATAACTCTTCAATAGTCTTGTACTAACAATGCTGAAACAAACACACCGACTGCCTACAATGCCTCACTGCACATTGTTTCTCGACCAACAAAGTTTTACTTCATTTAAAGGAATGTTCTCACTGAAGTGGAACGCACTACTGTGTCGGCGTTTTAACACCTTCACGGATGGCTATTGCTGGAACTTTTTGTTGGATTTCTATATTCTGTACTGGCTTGTTATTCAGTACAGTAAATGCCACAGTACGATTATGAATCTAATACAGCATGTATCAGAGGTCATATTTAAGGTTGTGGTTCAGACCATTATATCCAAGATAAGAATGCTTGGAAATATACTGGTCCAGCTCCATAGGACAATCTAGAGTCTAAAGAAAATCAAACTGTTTGCTATTTTAATTGTATAATTATATAATGAATGTACCTAATACAAAATATTGTAAAACATTTTAAAAGAGTAAAGTTGGAGTTTCCTGCCTATTCTTCTCCATACGAAACTACAATTTGGAAGAGGCAACTAGAATCAATTCTATTTTTTGTAAATTTTGACGTTCAAAAGTGCCTTTTATGTGCCTATTTAATTTTTTTTTTTTTAATTAATAACTTGAGTTGACTTTGACTTTGCCTCAAACTAAACAATTTTCTCCATGGGCCCAATATCATAATCGCGAAAATAAATATCAGCTGAATTCTTTATTGAAGTTTTGTATAGGATCTCTTCTTCTCTTTTCAATTGCTCTCTCACTGCTGAAAATCATGACTCCGTTTCGAATTGTCAACGATCTTTCTCCATCTGATAGGTAACTCCAGTTGCTCAGATATTTGATCCGACCACCGTTTTGGGCTTCGGCATCTAGGTATTTTGCCCTCTATCTTTCCTGTTACCATTAGACGTTCCATGTTGTTGGAACCTCTGCGGGCAATGTAGCCGAAGTATCTCACGACACGTTGCATGCAGGTTGAAGACAGCTTTTGTGCTTTCTCTGTATGTTGTAAGGGATAGCTGATTGTTTTCTCGAGAATACGATGATGGTCTCATGGAAAAAGTTGTTCAGTTTGATGGTTAGACCCTTAAATTGTATAGAAACTACCTTCACTACCAATGAATTATTATCTCACAGAAGAGCAGAGGCAACACATCATTTTCAAAATTATTTTTACTATATGCGAAACCTGAATATAGTTTGTTCAGAATAAGGAACTGAATCGATTTCAATATTTTTACACCATGTTTTATCCGCGTGGTGCCGGACGTAAAGAATAGCACCACCCCATTTCTTCCCGTGGGTGTCGTAAAAGGCGACTAAGGGACTTACTAGAGAATGGGCAGCAGGGTTCTCTATGCATTTTAACACCATACTACGATCGCCAACCCGCCTGCCAAGCGTGGCGATTATGGGAAACACCCCCCTTAGGGAGAGGCCTATGTCCAGCAGTGGACGTCTTTTGGCTGAAATTATGATACATAATTGTATCTGAGATTTTTCTTACTCTATCTGCGCTGCTCAACCCCTTTAGTATAACAAGCGACATGCCCATATCATAAATCCAATTTGACGGTAGTTTGAGTTAACTTTAACAGCGTTAATCAATAAAACTCGACATCAATGACGCTCGATAAATTCAGTTTTCATTTCAATAAAACGAAACGGTCTTAAGTTTTTAGAACTTATTAAATCGGTTTTTGAACTTAACATTATTTGATTATTATTATTTTAGATCTTTTTTGGTAAAGAAAACTCACCGATATGGTTAAGGGTCACAGGTCACAAACCATTCAAAATTTAGCTAGGAAAGGACTGTAGGAGATCACATTGTATTTAACATCGTTTTCAACTACATCTGCAGGATTTATGCCAACATTTAATAACATGAAGCCAGTAAAAAATGTGATCGGGAATATTTCCAAATTACAACTGAAACTAATCTTCACAGTTTCAGGTATTTTGTAGGTAACTATAGAAATAAACATCTATTGTGTCTTTATTCTATGGAGGATTTTTCTTCCTTCTTATTTCCAACATCTGCCTGATCAGTTCAAAAATGTAACAACAAAATAAGTGTAAAATTATTTGCTTCATAATTAAGAAACCAGCGGTAATTGCGTACCTATACATACGATGGCAATCGATGAAAACGAAAACATTGTAAAAGCCAATTATTTTTAAAAGAGTAACCGTTGAGTTTCTTGCCGGCTCTTCTCCATAGGAAACGACCAATTGGAACCGTGCACCTAGCTTCTGACGTTTCATAAGTACCCTACATGGGTACTTATGAAACGGGCTTACCTATGTGAAATAAAATATTTTGATTATGTTTTTTTTTGTTTTTTTGATGGCAATGCTTTTTAACCGACTTCCAAAAAGGAGGAGGTTCTCAATTCGGTGGTAAGTTTTTTTTTTTTTGTATTTTTGTTACGCGATTACTCCGTTAATTATGGACCGATTATGAAAATTCTTTTTTTGTTTGAAAGAGTATACTCCCTAGGTGGTCCCGTTGCCACCAAATCAGAATCAGATAATAATATAATATAATAATGAGTACCCCTATTTAACGGGTTGCGATTAAGCAATTTATGCTCGTCACTTTACATATGTTGAGAGGCAGTTCTCCTGGTTCTTTCCAGGAGAACTCCTCACCAATGAACGTCCCAGCATTCGGGAAAAGCAATATTTTGTAAAAGGTGATGAGCAGTTAACATTAGGCTATTGTAACTTAGATAAATTCAAAACTGACCCACTAAAAAGTTTTTTCAGTTTGACAGTTCATCACGTTAATTGCGATAATTACGTGGCTCAGTAGACGAATTTTTCAAACCTATGAAACAATGGATTAGGAATTTCCGGCAAAACCTCGGATTGTGAATACAAGTATGTCACACAATTAGGGTGCTAATCTAGAGAAATCCGCCAAAAACTTGCTAAAAGAGTAAACAAAAACATCCATATAATTTAAAAAAGCACAGTATTCTAACGTCACAAACATCTCAGAGACAGTATTCCAATATAAGTTCCGGGAATAGTCGGGTTTGTTTGCAAAACCATACGATTGAATTTTAAATGAGCCATGCATTCCTTTAGAAACGAACCACCAAAATAGCTTTTACTTTGCCAAGGGATAACGGACTTTACTACTTGGAAATAAGGTTGAGTGAAAGGTCAAACGGTGTTGGTTGGACAACATAGAGGAACGAAGCAACCGCATTAAAGGCTCATTTACACGAGTTTCTCGCCCGTCGAGGTACGAGAATGTCCATGCAAGTCTCGCAAGCAAAACTCACTAGTCAATTATCGCATTAATGTGTTTAAACTCAAGCGAGAAACAAAATCTCGAATACTATTATAGTGCAGCATGGATCTTAAGGCATTTTAATGATATTGACCGGGGAAGCTGTTGGTAAATATTTGTGAAATGGAATATTCAGGATATACATAATAACATAATATATGATATCAGGATGGCAACCAGTTGGTTGTCATTTAATGTGAAGGCACGGGAATTCGTAAGAAGTTAGCAGAATCATCTCAGCGCTGATTAATTTTCTCCTCTATTATATTTAATCTTTATTTCTCCTGACACTTTTTATTTTGTTTACAAGTATGTATGTATCTATGTATTAATTTTAAGCCTACCAACTGTTTCACCACATTATGGAATGCAATAAAGAATTGTGTATTCTAGTATAACTATCAAGTCATACGAGACACGTCAAATTATTTTTTATTTACCCGTCGGGCACTTCCAATTATCATTGGCGAGGCGACTCTCGCCGTAACGTTCAGGTTACGGAAGTCAACATTTTTTAACCTAACCCAAACTCAAACTCAAAGCATTTATTTCAAATAAACCAATTACAGGCACTTTTGAATTGTCAAGGGGTCGGTCAGTCAGTGAAACATCTTCGAAAGACGTGCACTTTAAAAGCGTCCGTAATAAAAAGATGAAAACAAAAAAAAAATAAAATAAGTCAAAATAAGCCGAAATGACCAGTCCCTACTGACGGCGCCCGTACACGAACATGACGCATGGATCAGCATCATTTAGCTCAACCATTTTGAAGGGAACTTAATGATCCAACACATACGCCACCGTCAGCGAGACATTTGAGTGAGCATGACACACTCTCAGCCGCCAGGGCACATTCAAGTCAATGAAAGACGTACTCAGTAAATGGTAGGTACATAGTGCTCAAACATGTGCTCCTTCCAACAATCGCCTATTCGAGGCTAGAAACTTTCCACATGTAAACAAGCCATTATAGGCGGTGGTGGGGCTTGAACCGCGTAACGTTTTGACTACAAAGTTTGGTAATAAGTGCTAATCCCTTTTAAGCCAACAACGGCAGCATGGCTTTTAGGTGCTGCTTATTTTCTCTTTTGGTAGTAAACAGAATGGCTAATGCTCTTAATGAAATCTGCAACGGCTTTTGTGTTTATTAGTACAGATTTAAGTAGTTTAGCAATTTTGATTGCTAAAAGTAGCTGGTTTAGCATTTTTGAAACCATCTTTTTTGAATATTTATTACACAGACAAAAAAAAAATAGTGAACAAGTGCACACATGTTTAAGAAACCGGCCTTACGTCAACGTCGACTTCGTTGTCATGGTTTTTTATTTGGTCTGGGATTAAGGCCTTCCTCCCACAAAGCTATTTACAATATATATATAAATACATATAATACAAATAGGTCGCTTACTGATATGCTCCTCTATCTATTCGGTTTCCGTACACGGCGTTACCCAAATTAGAATTCATATATTTATTTGCATTCCATAATGTTCAAAGGTTTTACAATAGCTTAAAGCTAAGGTACAATTACGGACCCTGTAGGGCGCAGCAAAAGGTATAATAAAAATAATTTTTAAAATAAAAATAAAATTAGGAAACAATCAGCAATCAACCATTTTTAAATAGATTGATTAAGTACATATAACATTTATTTTATTGAGATCAGTTATAAGGTCATAGATTGGTTAAAGTTGATTGTGGATTCATTAATTCTTTCTTGAGCTGTCGAGTAGGTTTCGATTTAAGATTACGATTCAAATTTATGTTTGCTTCTTGGTCGGCCGCCGTTTTTATGCAACGCGTAGTGCGACTAACACAACCAGGGGGTCTACTCCGAACCGTTAAACCGAAGTATCGGCCGAATGTTCAGTCGTTTTATAACTTCCATAGTGTCCTTTTTTGACTTTGAATCCATACCCGACTTAAAGTCACATTTTTGTCTTTAGCTTATCTCTTTGACTGTCGTTTTTTTTTTCTTTCGCCGTAGGCAGTCATAGTTAGCCGTAGTCAAGCAACGGCCGAACATTCGGCCGATACTTCGATTTAACGCTTCGTAGTAGACCCCCAGTAGCGGGAGACTGACGTCAAACGAACGTGCAATACGGACCTAACGAAATAGTATGGCGGCTACTTACAAGAAACTAGTAGGATATGCGTACAAAACGCGAACCGCTTGTTAATAGTCTCGTAGGAGAAAGGCCTTAGAATCCATAATTGATGAGTACTTTAGCAGTTATCCAATGCAATTGTGCTTATTTATAATGTTAATTAAAAAAAAAATACTTTCTTGCCACTCTCACTTATATTTGAGACCAATAAATTAGGGTCATTCACGAAGTTTTCTTTCAGAAGACTATGTGGATGCTGAGCAGAGAAATGGTGGATATATGAATAGAAACAGAAATGTTAGAAGTTCAATAGAGAATTCATATTTATCACGTAGGTAATCTTTCAGAGGACGAGCCCTTATTAGAGGAAATATTAACGTAGCGGAGAAGTAAGAATGAATTCACAACACAAAAGGTAAATAAAGAAATAAACAGTAGGTTTGCGATAATAACACTGGTAAGTTTGAGTGACATGAAAGAAATTGTTTTTGTTTATTTCTATACATAATAATAATACAAATTACATTAGGACAATTGTATTTTTCATCTAGGCCTAAATCGTTTTCGTTGTAATTAGCAGTTCCCGTAATACTCATTCTCCCAGACAAGTAAAATAATTGCTTATCATTTATTTGATTTTCGTACCTATTTATATTTTTTGGTATATGTAAAGATCATAGCAGGTGGCAGTTCTGTAGTTTCTACCTACGCCCATAGGTAGAAGGCGTGAGTTTATGTATGTGTGTTATTTGATTTTTATAATTACGCAAATACAGGTTGTCACTTTTAAAGCACTGGGGTAGGTACATCGTTGGTCTGTTGGTTGCACAAACGCGACTGCTGAACGTAGAGGCCTGGGTTGGACTCGCTTCCCAGGTCGGACAAAGTATCTATTGGGTTTTCCATTATGAACTTTCCAGTTTCAGTCTGGATTTGTTGACCTGAACTGATTTTGTAACAATAGGTTACCTTGTTGGTCTAGTGGTTGCAGCCGTAATGCTGAGCATGAGGTCCTAGGTTCGATTCCCGGGTTGGGCAAAGTATTATCGGGTTTTTCCAGCTGGAATTTCTCAGTAAAAGCCTGGAGTCTGGATTTGCGCCCGGTTGATGGCAATAGGCTCGCCCTCTGTTTTTACATGTACTTCGTCTGACAAGATAAATGGTTACTCTGTCAAGTGTCAGTCATTAACGCCTAGTTGGTTAAAGTAAGGGTATTCCCTGCAGGTGAGGCTGACGTTTGAGGATTTTGTTTCTATATAGGTACTCCATTATACTAATGTGACCTTTAGTATACAGCCTAAACATAAACATGTTTTTATAAAACAGACAATTTTCATGCGTACGTTGTAACTTTTTTACTTTATGACCGCACGGTTGGCGCAGTGGTTAAGCGATTGACTGCTGCGCTGCGTGTCGCGAGTTCGATTCCCGCACGGAACAAATATTTGTATGACCTATAAGTGTTGTTCCGGGTCTGGCTGTTTGTGTATGTGAGTTTAAATGTTTGTAAACGCACCCACGATACAGGAGATATTCCTAGTGTGGGGCAACGTTTTAAAAAAAAAAAATAAAAAAAAAATAAAAAAAAAAACTCTAGGCAAACATAAACTGAAACTACGAATTGCCCTACTCCACTCAGTGATGCACTCACACAAGCTAATTCTTTTGTGCTTCTCGAAACTGACTGCGATGAGGTACATAGAACTCTAATGAATCTTAGGTCCAACAGCGCTTCGGGCTGGGATAACATATCCACAAAGTTTTTAAAACACACCAGCATTGTAGTGGTCCCCATCATCACACACCTTGCAAATCTGTGCTTTTCGAAAGTAATTTTCCTGGCCCCGTTAAAAGAAGCTATAATCACGCCAGTGCGCAAGGGTGGAGATAGAGACGATATCAGTAATTATAGACCAATTTCAGTCTTAACTGCCTTATCAAAAATTATTGAAAAACTAATAAATACTAGACTACTAAATTATTTGAGCAAATTTAATATATTATCCGACTCGCAATACGGCTTCAGAAGAAATATGTCCACGGAAGATGCTGTTAGTGCTCTATCCTCTCTAATAACCAAACATCTAGACAATGGACAAAAGTGCCTCACTGTCTTTTTAGACCTCAAAAAGGCGTTTGATACCGTCTCTACCACTATCCTTGTAAACAAACTGGAAAAGATTGGTATTCGGGGAATAGCTCTTGACCTTTTAAAGGACTACCTTTCAAACAGGACACAAAGAGTGAAGATTGGCCAGCAAATCAGTGGCTACGCGGCTGTATTGTACGGAGTCCCTCAGGGGAGTGTATTGGGTCCAACCCTTTTTTTAATATATATAAATGACCTCTGTAGTATGATTATACCCAATGCTAAAGTTTTCTCCTACGCCGATGATACAGCCGTTGTCTTCTATGGGAGCTCTTGGCACGATGTCAAGCATCATGCTGAGACAGGTATTTCTCGTGTCGCTGATTGGGGAAAATTCAACCTCCTAACGCTAAATGCCTCCAAAACGAATTTCATATGTTTTAGCATTTCTAAGCGTAATGAACCAACTGATGATTTTGGTATCGTTATACATACATGTAAGGGTGAATACGGCAATAATTGTAACTGCCCAAGTATTCGTAAAGTTACCGAAATTAAGTATTTGGGTGTAGTAGTGGATAATAGGCTATCCTGGTACCCTCATGTAGAACAAGTTAACTAAGACATGTTGCGCCAATGGTAAAACCAAACAAAAACTGCCCATCTACAAATTTTACTCACACAAGTTTACCTTGCACTTGTACAATCTGTGCTCGGATACTGTATTCCGGTTTGGGGAGGTACAGCAAAGACCAAATTGATACAACTAGAACGAGCACAACGCGCACTCCTAAAGATTATGCATTTTAAAAGACTTAGATTCCCTACTGTAGACCTTTATCACATTAGTGATGTACTCTCTGTCAGAAAGCTGTACATAGTCCAAACAATATTAAAAAAGCATAAGTCTTTGCCCCTTAATGTGGGTATTACCCCGAAAAGAAGGAAGTTCAGCATAGCAGATATACCTTCGACTAAGACCAAATTTGCATGTAACCAATATCGTAAACGATCAGCTCAATTGTATAATAGAATAAATAAAAAGATAAATCTACACTCGAAAAATAAATATGACTGTAAAGAAACACTAATTAAGTAGATAAAACCACTTACGTATGAAGACACAGAAGCATTGTTATAACACGGAATTATTCACATACTCACAGACACACACACCCACTTACTCTGACAGACACGCTCATACACACACACACACCATTACACACACACACACACTAACATACAACACATACACGCACACTCACGACCTTTAAGTATACTCTTTAATTTTTTTCTTTTTTAATTTCTTATTTTTGTTAGCCTAGACTTAATATTCTTTTACATTTTAAAAATATTGTGTTAATTATCACGCTATACAAAGTAGGGAGGGGCGGAGTCTTCTACTACAGGCATTATTTGTCTAAAAGAAGATTCCGAACACAACAATTTGTAAGTCCAATTATTTGACACAATAAATTTTATTTTATTATTATTATATAAACTATCATTGTTCAAATGTATTTATTATACGAGTGGGATTCAAACCTTTATTTTATTATTTACATAATTTATTTTCAGTTGGGTGACTACATTACATATAAGTATAAAAGGGCTCTGTGCATACAAACACGATATCACCCTCGCCGAAATAAACAGAAGTTCGGTATAGTTTGATTCATAAACTTAATACATACTAATCGAGTTCCAAAGTCGTCAGCTAACTAATTGGAACTTAGTTAAACTGGACAAAGGCCGGTAAGCAAGCCCTCGAGTGATAGCGAAGCGAGCAACATTGGAAATGCGTAACCGGAGCGGGCTCGACGGGTTGGGCTACCGCTCCTAGAGCTAATTTATATTGTACTAGCTTCTGCCCAGGACTTCATCCGCGTGTAATTTCTTGTTGTCCTGACCCACTCCGTCGCATTGTATCGCCCGACAGTGCTTCGTGTTCTGACTTTTTTAAAATTTTGCTAGGCTTCTAAGGGTCCTTTAAATAGACTATAACCTGCCTCAAGAATTACGCTATCAAATGCAAACATATTTTTCATTTCCAACTGGTAGTTCCAGAGATTACCCTATATTAGAGGTAAAATTTGTTTGTTTGTAAGTTTGTATGTAAACTTACAAACAAACAAATTTTACCTCTTTATAATTAGTACCTACATAAATAGATTAGCGTGCCGCCTCTGCCTTGCACGGGTGCAGTGGCGACATGCGTTGTTCTTCTAAACTACGCAAGAATTTTGATGCGGTTTTCACCATCATAATTATAAAGAATTTATTCATAATTTAGAAATTTTAATTTCGCGGGCTACCCTGACAGGGTTAAGGCGAAACCTATTTGGTTTCGAAAGGGCTAGACCGAATTTGATGAAACTTTGGTGAGTTTTTCTGCATACGCCCGCGAAGGTTTAGAGGCAGGGTAGGAGTAGAGGTAGGGGTAGGACACCAGGCGAACGAAGTCGTGCCGGGCAGCTAGTTTACATAAATACAGAAATTTCAATGTTTTGTAAAGTTGTAAGAACCGTATGAAGCAGGGATGTATCGCTAGTTAATTAATAAATGGTGATGCGATCGAAGATGGTGCACGCTCGTCACTCAAAAAGTAACCAATTAATAAAAGTTGTAATGATCGATAATTTAGTTCTAGAATTAATTGCTAGATGGCGTTACTAGGCTCGCCGTAGTTATTATATTAACATAATAGGCGATTGACAAGAAGAAAAATTATGAGACGTGAAAAAAGGTGAACGAGTGAGTGACAGAAAAACGAACGGTTGCTCCATAATTGATTTGCTTAATTTCTGGAAATGAAAGCCATTGAATGGTTTGGAAATTACTGAGAATATATATACCTACGTATTGTCGTTGGTGCATATTATGTGAATTTGTGTGCGAGTAGTGGAAGTAACGGGGTAAGTGTTTGCATCTACCTAAGAAGGTTGGATGATTGGGAGATGTTTTGCAAGGCTGACTGTTTTATTTTGTCCTCAGCTTGCGGAAACGCCCTTATCGTCCAGACACACAATATTACGAGTCAGAGTTTGACTTCGATTAATAAGGCGTTGCATTGATTTAATCATGAAATACTGAACGACATATTCGCCATTGTAACTAAGAAGCCGGTTGGTCTCGGGGCATAGCACCGAGATTAATGTAACGAGTCATTGAGCTCGATCCCCGCGCAAGGATTTTCTTTTTGCTTTTTTAATATTTTTTTTATTTGTTTTTATATTCATGCTATTTACTTTTATTTTAAACTAGTTCTTTTCGTTGTTAGAATTGTTTTCCGGTTCGGCAGTTGTCAGCCAAGGAATATTTATGTTTAGTTATAGGTGTTTTATAGTTTTCATAAGGGAAACTTTATTCATTAAAATTGTGTAAGTAACTATGTTGTTCTTTCAATAATCAGTTCACTTGGAACCCCGGTCATCACAAAGTTTTAAGCCTATTTTAATCCGTTTCGCTCGCGGTGGGAGGTTAGCCTTATTCCTGAATATGGAGGAACCAAGCAGTAACTGTTCGGAGCTTAAGGAGTTGAGCAATGATTTATCGCGTTACTCGTAGCTGTGTTGTATTGTATTTCGACTATTAGGATAAATAGTTGTATTTGTGATACTTAATTTTAATAATACTAGCTGTTCCTGAAATTGGGATAAAGGCTGGAGAAAGATGATGAATACTAGTGGTTCCCTATGGTTTTACTCTTAGGAGAAATACTCCATATACGCCAGCACATCAATTTACCACAAACTATCAAATTTTTTCATTAAATTTTGAACTTAACTATCAACATTTTAAGGTTTAAAATCATTTGGAGAAATTTGACACCTGATATGCTGTGTTGTCCGTGTGGTGCCGGACGTAAAGAATAGCACCTCCCTACTTCTTCCCGTGGGTGACTAAGGGACTTACTAGAGATTGGGCAGCAGCGTTCTCTATGCAATTTAACACCATACTACGATCGCCAACCCGCCTGCCAAGCGTGGCGATTATGGAAAACCCCCCCTTCAGGGAGGCCTATGTCCAGCAGTGGACGCCTTTCGTCAGAAATGATGATGATGATGTGCTGGCGACTGAACCCGGATAAAAATAACTTATGTCTTAAAACGTGGACTTGATCTATCTATGTGGCAAATTTTATAAATGAAATCAATTCAAATCAAAATATTTTATTACACATAAACCTACATGGGCACTTATAAAACGTCAGAAGCTAGGTTCTCGGTTTCAATTGGTCGTTTCCTATGGAGAAGAACCGGCAAAAAACTCACGGTCTCTTTTAAAAATAATTGGCTTTTACAATGTTTGCAAATTACAGTGTTAATAGGTATGGGAGGACACGGACAGTGTAAGCCCGTCAACAAGTACCAGGTAGGTACTTAACAAAATAGAAAATGGTCTACAAATCTACAGTCTATTAAGCCTGCAGCGTTCTCACATTCACAAATATAAAAGAATCTTTAAAAAATATTATTAAAATAAAGCAAATTCTTTATAAAACAAAAAACCCGACTGCAAAAACACATATCTGAAAAGAGAAAAACAAGTATCTATAGAATTTTGATGTCGCCGGGGGGGACAAACAAAAGTTACACCATATTTCAGGTTATTAGTTTGCAATGCTTATAACTGCAATACCAAATTAGTCAGATTACTAGCTTTTATTTGATACCAATATTGTTGTAATTTAATTTAAAAAAAACTTTCCCCTCCCTTTTGTTGTATTTGCAGATGCATTATAGAAATATTATATAGCCTATGCCACTCCCATAATTAAGACGAATCTAACGACACCTCATATGTCAAAATCCATCTAGACGTTTAGGCTGCCAAAGAAATAGACATACATACATAAATACTCTCGAAAAACATTACCTATTCTGGGGCAGTCGGGTAATAATAATAAAAAATTACCCAAATGACATGATTGCCATTACAACTGTAACAAATCTGAACTAATATCCTGTCCAAAATAATATATTATAATAATATTATAATATAATCCGGTTTAGCTATTTATGCGTGATTAATTAACAAATATATTATCCAAACATCCTTATAACCTATGTATGGAACATACATTTGTTTTGTGAGATAGCTACTTAATAAACCAACATAGATTATTTTTTAAGGTTCCGATCTAAAAATAAAACCAGAACCTTTCTATGATCTCTGTTGTGTCCGTCTGTCACAGAGGTTTATTTATAAATAAAATAAAATACATTTATTTCAAACATAATAAATTGTCCATATAATGTTAGTAACAAAGGTCTTAAAAACTATGTTAGTACGAGTATTGTAGCATTCTCGAAATACATTCACATAAAACAAAATACTTTAGTAGCGATCCTTTAACAATTCGTTGACCGGAACCAATATTGGTAAATAAAACGATCGGTTTCCGGTCAATAATCGTTGAACTTTTTTTATTTTATATTTAAACTAGCGCACGCCCGTGCTTCACACGATTTCTGATTAACAAAACATCGAGATTTCTTTAAAAATGTAAGTTTAATATTAATAACCCACACACAAACCTTCCAAAATAAATGCTCTAAATCAACCATACTAGTGGTCATAATGAAAAAAAAACCAAAGGGGTACTATATTTTATCTTACTATGCTGCCTGAGTAAAATAAAATCTATCTAAATATTCCAACATAAAGTAAAATAATAGCAAATGTTAATGTCAATTAAAATGAATGTTATAAAGAATACACATAAAAATATTAATACCAAATGTTAATGTCAATTAAAATGAATGTTATAAAGAATACACATAAAACTATTAATACCAAATGTTAATGTCAATTAAAATGAATATTATAAAGAATACACATAAAACTATTAATACCAGTATTAATACGTTAATACGAAATACCAGTAGAATTTACATGGAGCGACTGCCTATCTGACCTCCACACCTCAATTACTGAGTAATACGATACGCCTTGGTAAGACTGGTTGTCAGACTTTTAGGCTTCTAACGACCCTTAACGACTGTCAAAAATCCCGAATGACAGCCGGGACCAACAGCATAACGTGTAATTCCAAGGCATGGAGGGGTCTCGGTATGTAAAGATGGTCACCCATCCACGGACAAAACGTGGCAAGCGTAGCTTAACCTGATCGATCGACCCGTGCGGCTGTTATTACTTAGCCAAACGCATCCCGTACCTAACCTTTTGTGTTCAGTAAAAATAAATAAAGAACCACCTCCATTTTTGAGGCGGTTTTTAGAAATCGAGAATCATTTAATCCACAAATAACCAGTTTACCTTAATAATTTAATGACTTTTGTAATCCTGAAACTTCTGTATCTCATTTATTTTGAGCACTAAAAAGCGCTGTGTTTTACGATGAAATCTGCCTAAAGATGGCGCACAATATATTGAATATTGTTTTTTTAGGACAAATCTGACCTTGTTCGTGTGTTTTGTTTAACCTTATGTACAACATTGTCAACACTTAGTTACATAGTATTTTATGCTCGGATTTAATTAAAAGAAAAATTTCCATATGTGTGGGTTTGAACAGGACCTAAACCCTTTTTTTGGTTGTACTGATTATGAAAAGCTGTTAAGTTTAATAAAACAAGCCAATTTTTGGGACCTTTTAAAATTAACCTTTAATCTAAAAAATACAGACACCAAAAAAAGTTCTACAGTACCTACTTAACACAGCTCTTTAGATGAGCTGTGGGGTGTGGGGGGGCAGAAGACGAGGTACACGCCGAGGGTGCAGTTAGTAGAGTCGCACCGCAACGTCAACTTCAAGGCGTTCGTGGTGCGAGTACCGAATTGTTTTCAGCCCGTCATCATGGAAGAAGACTTTTGGCCGCAGGGGGTGGTGTTCCGTCGCTTCCGTGGACAAGTACCACAGGACAGCATAAGAACAAGCTAGTGAAGTGAAGTGCAACTAACATAGTTTTAAGCTATATTTATTAACACGAGTTTTTTGTTTTATACTATACATATGCTAGTTTGTAAGGTATATGACTATGGGCCATTGTAGCCTGAAATAAATGTTTTATTTTATTATTAATATTAAAAGATAAAGAACCACTGATTGGGTCCCATTAAATGCTAGACACAGCAGTGAGCAGTGGTGGCCCAGTGGTAACGTCCCCGACTTACGAGTTGTAGGTCGTGGGTTCGAACCCAGGCCGGCGCTTTACTTTGTGTAAATCATTTCATCACCACTGCTCTCAAAAACGGTGAAGGGAAACATCGTGAGGAAACCGGCATGTCCTAGAACCAAAAGTTCAAAGACATGTGACATCTAACAACCCGCACTGGGCCCGCGTGGTAGATTTACAGCCCACTCCCTCTCGAAGAGAGGAGGCCTGTGTCCCAGCAGTGGGAACATTATAGGCTGATTATGTAAATGCTAGACGACATCGCGGTAGACTAAGACAAAGATGGTGGGACGAACTTGATTCCTACCGAAAGGACTGACCCGCTATGGCAGAGGGCAGACTGACAGAATGGGGGGGAGATTTCGGGCTAAATAGACAGCTAAAGAGATTTATAGACCTACGTAACAATAAAAAAAAATGGATAAACTCACTTTCCTCCGTATTGTTGTAGCAAGGAAGGTTAAGGAGTCCTTATAAATAAAATTAAAAGGGCAAAAAAGGAAAGAAAGTGATCTCACGAGGAAGCGAGGCTCGATACGTTCCACTTAAGTAGAGGCCGCATTTAGTTGAATTATCCACTTTACTGTACAGGAGAAAATGCAGAAGGACAATTTATTATAAAAGACTTGTTTCTACCCGCGACATCGTCCCCGTGAAATATCTTGTTTCAACATAAAATATATACAGTGTGAGTCTTAATAATGTGCACATATCAAAATGAGAGAAACTAAGCTTAATTTTATCGATAGAAAAAAAATGTAAAAAAATTGTTCAAATTTTTATAGCTTTTTCTAAATTCTTGTTCGCTGCTGTGCTGTGACCCCTGTGTAAACAAATCGGTATAACTTTTAACCTAAACGATCTATCACGATGAAACACGCTCAGTAATGACTGGAAATAATAGGGCTAAAAATAAAAACTAAAGAAAAAACTCGCCCTCAATTGAGAATTAGTGTGATTTTATGACAAAAATCTGATATTTTTTCATAATTTTTTACAATAATTGTAAAATATCTCAATTCCGACGATCCCGCGTTCCCGCGGATTTTTTTTTTTAATCTAAAAAAAAAATATTTACAAGAAAAGGGTCTCTACTCGCTAAAGTAAAGTAACGTAGCCGAGTACAAGGCCTTTCTTTAACAGTTGATAGGAAACGTTGTGATTGAATCATAAATATGGTATTTTTACTTTGAAAAAGCTGATACGATGGAGAATAATTTTAAAGTTATAAAAAAGGGCAGGTAATCGGGACTTTCGATATGTGCACATTATCAAGACTCACACTGTATATCCTATAGCGGTGTCCCCTTACTTCGTTAACGCTCGGCGATTTTTTCTTTTTACTTGGATCTAAGAGTCCTAGCGTGATGTTAAGTAGCTATAACCTTCCTCAAGAATTGGGCTATCAAATGCAGATTTTTCAAACCCGACTGGTAGTTCCAGAGATAAACGCCTTCTAACGAAAAAAACAAACACTTCATATTTATTACATTATAAATATAGTATACATAACAAAGGAGCTAGTGGCTAAGTAATAACAGCCGCATGGGTCAATCCATCAGGTTAAACTAAACTTGCTGTGGTTGGTCTATCGATGGGTTACCATCTTTACATATCAAGACCCCTCCGTGCCTCGAAAAGCATGTTAAGCCGTTGGTTCCGGCTGTCATTCGTGGATTTTTGACAGTTGTTACGGGTCGTCAGAAGCCCGAATATCTGATAATCAGTCTTACCAAGGGGTATCATAATATTACCCAGTTACTGGGTTGTGGAGGTCAGATAGACAGTCGCTCCATGTGAAATACTGGTATTCAGCTGTATCCGGTTGGACCGGAAGCCGACCTCAACATAGTTGGGAAAAGGCTAGGCAGATGACGATATAATTACATAACACGTCAGTACTATTATCTATTCTGGAACATTGCGCTTGTAGTCGATGAGCGGTGATGTGTCGATGCCCTAATGACTTAGTTTCAAGCTCCTTGGAAAATAAATAGCATATACAAATAAAAAAAACAACCATCACCAGCCTGTTTCTGTACCACTACATAGGGCTCTTCTCATACACAGAATGCACGAGCATAGATCACCACTCTTACCCGCTTACCTATATGTCCAGGTTTCCTCCCGATGTTTTCCTTATCCGATGTCAGTACTATCTAAGATTCACTTAGAAAGTAGAGATAAACTACGATAACATGGCTCGCCCCTCCAACTTACTGTCAATGTGTGTGTAGTCACATCCTTACGAAAGAGTTTGTATGTAGTTGTAAGTACTCGTAATATCCCACTTATTACCAGATTTGTTGGTCAACTAATCATAAATAGCCGATCGCGCAAGACAACGCACGTGTCGTTTTGAAGAACGTCAGTGCAGCGCCATACTAATAATAATGAGCGATTAATGACGCCACTAGTCGAGCTATAAATCCGTGATTTGCTTTTTTGACGGCCGTCTCATTACGCACACATGCGTACAAATACTTTCAAACGTTTTGAATTTCGGAGGGGGTTGGGCCATATTATCGTAGTTAATCTCTGCTTATGAATTGAAAAAGTCACATTGGTACTTGCCTGGATTTAAACTCACAACCACGTGCATGAGAGGCGAGGCAAACAGTGGGCCATCACGACATACACAAAACAATAATATTCTTTCTTATTTCATTGTACCACTGTGTCTGTCTATCAGCAAAGTCTGTTTTCAAAAGAGAAGCCACAAAAATGTGCGAGTATTTTCCACTGACTTCTTCGGCAAAGGAAGCCAAATGGAATCGAGTGAAATAGTGTGGATAATATTTTTATAGCAAGAATAGTTATTGAACGAAACAATAAAATAATACATCCCGGATATCAATGGCGCCTTTCGATTGAATTGATAAAAACTAGTATGTCCAAGGGACTATACGAGAGCCCTTCAATTAAAAAATCCGCCAAGTGCGTGTCGGACCACGCATAATGAAGGGTTCCGTATTTAGGATGAATTTATCCTAAAAACAAACTTAACATTGTAGTTGAAAAATATGTTCTCCCATACATCGATATACGTCACGGTCAATTCTCCAACTGCAAATGTAAGTTGGTCGACTATTACTCGTTAACTTGTAAAGCCATTTTTTCTATGGGATTTTTGTATAAACTATTGCAATTCGGACAGGGCAACGGCTGTTGGGTCAGCTAGATTTATAATATTTATAAATGTAGGTTTTACTTCAGCGAAGTTACACTTCTGCCATTAACTTGTGTTATGGCGCATATTATCGGTTCCCTCTAATGTTCTGCAGTACTGTCGGGACAAGTTACTGGTTAACCAATTGGTTTATACGGAAGCCTGTTTGTTTTTATTGACTCACCACGAAGTTACTGTTGTCCGTTAGAATTTAGTCGAGGATCTTTTGATGATCTTGAAAGGGAAACGTGGTACGATAGTCTGGAATGAAAGTTGTTACGAAACATTGAGGAAAAAGGATTTTCATACAGTTCAGAGTTTTCAATTCTAAAGTAGCCGTTTATGTCTTTTTCTTGTCCATTATAAAACGTAGAGACGACAATATGTCAATAAATTGAACTGTGTATATCTAATGACGTTCGCAGTCTGCACACGAAAATTCAATCATATTTACATGTTAAATCGCTATAGCTAGTCAAAGATTGGCAAAACCTGCTGCCGGCACACCACTGCTATTTAGTTTGTTTGTAAAAATCACTTTTTTTTAAATTGCGATGCTAGAATTTATTTGATCGTTCCAAAATAATCTTATGCATTAGTATTTAAATACATTTTACATAGGTAGGATGTACATGCAAAACAAACATTTCATCCCCACGCCATCCACGCCTCGCCTCGCCGCCGCCGTCGCGAGAGTATAAACCACCTTTAGTGCTTGAAATAAAAATACCACAACTTAGCATTACATGTTTTTTAAAAAAACTTGACACTAATATGTATAAAATAATAATAAATAATTAGAAACAGACAGATAGAACTGCCCTGCCAAAAAACGACCTAAAAAGTAAAAATCAAGTTGTTTTAGTTAATCTGTAACATACAAAGAGAAAGGCCACCCATAATTTACTCGCTGGCTAAACTGGTAAAACTGACTGCAATGATAAAAAATTTGTAGAAATTTGTGTTGTGGTATAATTTTCTCAGATAATCGCATTTCTAACAAACATAATCATTTTCTTTCGCGTTGGGTTTTTAATCAGGATTTTTTTTCCGGTTAGACTGGAAGCCGACCCCAACATAGTTGGGAAAAGGCTAGGCAAATGCTGATTAAATTTTTAACTCAAAAACTTTATCTTGTTCCAGAATGCTGTACACATCTCTCCCTGTTTGCTTCCTCGTGATTGGAGCAGCGCTCTGCGCTCCCGAGAGGATGCAAAATGACCCTGACCCCCATGACGCCACGATGCATGAGGGGAATGACCCCCACAGTGACCACGTCGCACCATTGGCAAAGAGGTCCCCTCACTACGACTTTGGCCTGGGCAAGAGGGCGTATAGCTACGTGTCAGAGTACAAACGACTGCCTGTTTACAACTTTGGATTGGGCAAGAGGTAAGGTTTTTAATAACAGATAGTTAATTAATTCATTGGAAAATTACCTATGTGCTTAACTGATGCCAATACTTTTACTAATAAATAATCGCTGAAGAAGATCCAGTATTTCCAAGCGGTATCGTTTTACCAAGTAACTGGGTTGTGGAGGTCAGGTAGGCAGTCACTCCATGGAAAATACTGGAAGCTGCATCTGGTTAGACTAGAAGCCGACCCTAATATTGGGCTAGGCAGATGATGAGTTTTTTCCCTGTTATAGT
Organism: Tiliacea citrago; assembly: GCA_963921375.1. Classification (NCBI taxonomy): domain Eukaryota; kingdom Metazoa; phylum Arthropoda; class Insecta; order Lepidoptera; family Noctuidae; genus Tiliacea; species Tiliacea citrago. Next base: position 25,971,346 of record OY992783.1, read on the forward strand.
GCAAGATCACGTCAAGTTTACACGAAGAAAAACTTAAAATGCTTTTATGTGTAAAACAGCACAATTATTGACCCAAAATATCTGTCTTCCTAGGTCCAGGCCTTACTCCTTCGGCCTCGGCAAGCGCTCCGTAGACGAGGACCAGTCTGAAGACGACCACCAAATGACCAACGACCTGGACCAAGCTGCTTTAGCCGAATTCTTTGACCAGTACGATGATGCAGGTAAGACAAATGCCTCTTTGTAACTTCATCGGGTCCTTTATTCAGAACAACTAGATATTGCTTAAGTGTCGAAGATTTTAAAGCATTTACGTTTAATAGTGTTAGGTAGGTCAGTCTTCCAAGGGGTATCGTATTACCCAGTTACTGGGTTGTGGAGGTCATATAGGCAGTCGCTCCATGTAAAATACTGGTATTCAGCTGCATCCGGTTAGACTGGAAGCCGACCCCAACATACTTGGGAAAAGGCTAGGCAGATAGATAGATAGATGTAGGTCAGGTAGGCAGTCGCTCTATATAATATATTAGTATTCAGTTGTAACCGGTTAGACTGGAAGCTGACGCCATTGTAGTTGGGAAATGGCCAGTTTGATGATGATGATAAATCGTATCTAAATGGATCTCCTACCTAGATCTGACTTTAAAGTCTGTTCATTTCTAATCTAACTAACCTGTATTGTCCCACAGCTGGGCGCTGAGCTCACTTCACTATCGAAAGTTCTGAATTGATGCTGATAGCACACCTCCGCCGCGAAACCATAGCAGCGAAACCGCAGTAGTTAAATTGTACTGGTTCCCGTCATGTTCCGCTACTCGCATCCGATTCGAGTAGCGAAACATCACGCGAACCAGTACAATTTAACTACTGCGGTTTCGCTGCTATGGTTTCGCGGCGGAGGTATACTACCAGCGTGAGAGGCACACTCCTTACTCAATCTGTCATGCAAGGGGTGAAAAAGATAAATATTTTGAAATTACGGAATTCTCAATATCACACGTAGGTATTCTTAAGTACTAAATGCATATATATATACTGCCACTACAAATAACGAACGCCTTTTCTCAGTAACTGATTTTTGATCGACGTTTTCTGTATGACCGGGTTTTTTGCGGGACGTCTGCGTTAAAGATTTTTGCCTATTGTGTTATTGTCACCAACTGTTTACGAACCGATATTTATGGCGATTTTCGTTCTCCCTAAAGTTTTACCACGGAAAGACCAAGTAGGAAAAAAAATCCCAATCGCCTTTCAAATATTCACGGGTATATGGTGTAGTAGGTAAGCAAGCAAAAATTGTTGCCAGTGTAAAAAGAGATCATTTAAAAAGGCTCTTACAGACTCACGCGATATCGCGGGTGCGGCAAGCAGTGACATAGAAATTGTGCTACTAGTGTCGAGTCGCGCCCGCGATATCGCACCAGTCTGTACGAGATTACAAATAAAATATAAGTTTATACGTGAGGATTTGTAATTGGCTTTCTGGTGACTAGGTTTTCTTTTTTTGTCTGTTTTTATTAGCTGTAAGTCCTCCATGTACTAACTTAATAAATGAATAAATAAACATAATGCCGGTGAAGTCTCAACTGTTTCAAAGATAAATTATGTTGAATGAACACATTTCTGAAAATGTCGGACAAAAACTTTCCGAGAAATCCCATTGATAGAATCTTGTTTTATTACTTTATTGTTTATTTAAAATTATATTCAAAATAGAAATTCTGTAGACCTTTAGAAAACGTTTACCTTCATCATTTAACGATAATTAGAGAGGGTACTGATTAATGGTACCTATTACTGCATATATTATGTAAATGATGAAATTATTTGCATAATTTAATACCAATATTATATTTATTATTTTCTGCCTCGTGGGTCCAGTGGTCTCAAGCGCTACTGATGGGTATGAGCTCCTGGGTTCAAGTCCCAGGTCGTCCAAAGTGGTTTTGAGTCTTTCTATCAGATATTTCTCAATAGCAGCCCGGAGTCTGGATTTGTGTTCGGTTGATGGCAGTAGGCTCACCCCTATTACACGCGCCTTAAACCAGTTCCCCACAGTTCACCAGTAAGGTGAACTGTGGGTTTATATATAGGCCCAGGCGTGATGTTATCATATCACATCACACTGTGTGTGTGTTTCAAATCCTGGTGCCATAGAGCTTGATGGCGCGCTTCTCCCGGTCTGCTCCGACTTTCGGTATCTCGGTTCACTCGTGCAAAGCGATGGCGAAGTAGATCGGACGGTTAAGCACAGAATTAACACTGGATGGATGAAATGGCGGCAGGTCACGGGAACAATGTTGACTGTGTGTGTGTTTGTTACTTCTTCACGCTCAAACGGCTGAACCAATTTTGATAAATTGTGTGGAGGTAGCTGACACCTTGGATTAACTATAGGCTACTTTTTATCCCGATATTCCCACGGGATCGAGACTTACGCGGGTTAAATCGCGGGGCGCTGCTAGTGTTAAAATATATCCTTTTTGTTACAGGTTACGAAACAAAACGCGCTCGGCCTTACAGCTTCGGTCTTGGAAAACGCTTCGCTGACGACGAAACCTCCGAAGAAAAACGGGCGAGGGCATACGACTTTGGCCTGGGCAAACGACTACCGATGTACAACTTTGGATTGGGCAAGCGGGCAAGAAACTACAACTTTGGCCTGGGCAAGCGACTTGCGAGCAAATTCAACTTCGGCTTAGGCAAAAGAGAGAGGGACATGCATCGTTTCAGTTTCGGCCTAGGAAAACGGTCGGCTGATGACGCTTCGCCCGAAGACAGCGACAATTATTTTGACGTTTAAATAATTTTGTTAATTATGGTTAAGTGGTATCGGTATTGAGAATTTGCGTGGGACTAGTTTTTAATGTACCAAAGAATTATTTACTAGTCATGATTTGTGTTAGATTATTATTTAAAAATAGGAATTATTTTTAATATTAAGACTACCTCAACTTTAAGAAGATTTTCATGTGAAAAATCCAGCCAGTTTTCACAAGGATATCTCAAAGATATTTTTTACTTAGGCCTGGCGCCCATTGGCGGCACGGCGTGGTAAGGTATTTTTTGGCGACGAATAAAAATATAACTTAAATAGTATGGACATAAAGTTGAAATTTCAATGCCATGCCATGCTGCCAATGGGCCGGCGGGCCTTAGCACCATTTGCCATAGTTTTATTATTTTAAGTTATTATTTACTTTACATTTCCACGTAAGTTTTCATAATAAAACAGTTAATTAATAATAATAAGATTTTTGACTGCATAATTCAGATAAATTAGGCATTTCGAATATTTAACATGTATTAGAACGCGTGATTTGAAAAGAGAATGTATTTTTATGATGTTTTTAAATATTCAATTTAATTTTAAAGAATGTATTTAATGTATGGTTAATTTTATTTATTTTATTGGTTTAAAACCATTTTTATTTGATGATTTTGTAAATTATTGTAGAAAATATTATGTAGTTATTTGTGTAAAAGATTAAAATCATTGTAAATCATAGTCACTGTGGAGTTACGATTGCGAAGTAAGTTATACGAGTAGTATAGGCTTAAACTCGCATTTATGTTATTAAATAAATAATGAATCGAAAACAGTGTTTTTATTTCCTCGAGGACCAGACCGTATAATATGAAACAGAACTATTTAATTTAAAATTTTAAATATTTTATGTGAAATCATAAAACATGTATTAGTAATTCTTAACTTATAATGCACTTATACTAGTAATTCTTAAAACTAATGTTTTCTTTCTATAAACAAATGTAATTGATGCTTTTACATCTCCTCCTTATTATGTGAAATCTATCTACTTACTTAACTTTCAAGTACCTACAAAAATTTCCACGTACTTCTTTATTTTAAAAGGTTATATAATTTAAGTTTTTCAAAATAAATTATCAAATAAAATTTTCCTATACCTACTCATGCATCGTAGCTCTACAAATAGTATTAAAATTAAGTAATTAAACATAAATGTAAGACTACATAATGTTGTTTTGAATATAACCATAAAAGATTATACAAGTTAAGATCAAATTATATAAATAATAGAGAAATTGCATCTGCGATTGTTTATTTATTTTTCCCTCCATACAAATAAATTCATAATAATTTGCAAGACACTAGCATAAAGCTTACTTACTCTTTGCAAACTGAAAGTTATAGTCGTTGGGTTTTAGCGTGGCAATAGCGGTCATTGACCCACTTACATTTTCTATCATTTTTCATTTCAAAAACTGAAATAAAGTCCGTTAACACTTTCAGTGCCGGAAGCCCTCCTGGAGGGTTCACTGAAGTCGCATATGGGATGCCGGGAGCCCTCACAGAGGGCTCATTTTAAATATACGTTTTTCGTAGCGAACACACCATTATAAACTGTGAAAATAAAATCAGTTGTATATTTTAGCAAGATTTAATAGCATACTCGTTGGTTTTCAAATACAAGAATTTCAGGGTAAACCATTTCTCGGTTTCAAAATTTAAAAAAAAAGGCTTTATTTTTGTCATTTCTATCATAGTTAGTACCCTGAGTAGATATACCTAGTAATTGATTATCACCTGCCAAGATAGCTCGACGGAGCCGTCGAGCCCTTTTTGTGTCCTAGGATGTTTGGCTATGAATATAATCGTTAACCAAGTTGGAAGCAATGATCAGAATCCGTGGCAAGTAGCACAAGTCGGCGAGTTGGCGAAATCGAGTCCGTGTACAAAAGCAAAAATCGTCGTGAAAATAATACAGTATCAGCGTCAAAAACAAACAACTCTGCAAACAGAACAGAGCGAATGAAAATGCATTACTTTTTGACATAGCGATTGGCGCGTCAATGACGTTTCGTTACACCTAAGTCAAAGTCAAAGATTTATTTGCAAACTAAGTGTACCGACCATACCAGCGTCCTGACCTACTAACGCTCAAATGCGAAAGAATGATTAGAACATAATAACATTATATAATATACAACATTATTTTTAGTATATGCGAAACGCGCGTATACGAGATAGAAAATGGTCTTATGACGTTGGAGGGCTCGCCGGTAAGTCCAGTTTATGAAGACGAGATAGAAAATGGTCTTATGACGTTGGTGGGCTCGCCGGTAAGTCCTGTTTATGAAGACGAGGTAGAAAATGGTCTTATGACGTTGGTGGGCTCGCCGGTAAGTCCTGTTTATGAAGACGAGGTAGAAAATGGTCTTATGACGTTGGAGGGGTCGCCGGTAAGTCCTGTTTATGAAGACGAGATAGAAAATGGTCTTATGACGTTGGAGGGCTCTCCGGTAAGTCCTGTTTATGAAGACGAGATAGAAAATAGTCTTATGACGTTGGAGGGCTCGCCGGTAAGTCCTGTTTATGAAGACGAGATAGAAAATGGTCTTATGACGTTGGAGGGCTCGCCGGTAAGTCCTGTTTATGAAGACGAGGTAGAAAATGGTCTTATGACGTCGGATGGCTCTCCGGTAAGTCCTGTTTATGAAGACGAGATAGTAAATGACCTTATGTCTGATGTGGAACTTATTGGGAAGTTGCAAGGAGACTATCGTGCCGTAAAATGAAGAGGTGCCACTTGACTATACTTTAGAGCTGCCAGCTAGCTTTGATTTGGGAACTGACGTTCAACATGGGCATGAACTAATGGGTTGGAGAATGGGTAATCCATCTTCGGTAAACCAAAACCGATTTTCATTTATTGGGAACCCGGGACTAAAAGTAAGTTTAGGTCATTATTCCAATAGTTTTCTTGAAACGTTGCTAAAGCGCATAAACGAGTACGGTAATAAGCTCAAACGACAATCTGCCCCACAAGCAAGAGCCAATTCCTGGAAAGATTTAGGTAGGGAAGAGTTATTGTTGTTTTTAGGACTTCTTTTCCATATATGGGATTTGTGAAAATTAATAGAATTATAGATTACTGGAAGAAAGATATATTTTTCAACAAAATATATATTCCACAAAATATAATAATGTTTATTTACTCAAAAACAAAGCACGTTCACGTTAAAAAAAATGCAGTTTTACAAAAATAAGTACTATATCTACAAACGTGTGGGTGAGCACTGCTCTCCTAGCTAGGTTATGAAAACCTGTGTTAAGGAGAAGCAGTCCGGTCCCCTAAGGTATAATCTCGTACAGGTTACATAGTGCTTCTGATGTTATTTGTTACAATTTTGGAGTATTGAGATGGAGAAAAAGTTAAAGATATGTTTTATTAAACGTGAAAATAAAATAATTTTAAGGTAAATAAATGTGTGTGTGTGTGTGTATGTGAATGTGAGGGTGGGTGTGTGTGTGTGTATGTGAATGAGAGGGTGGGTGTGTGTGTGTCTGTGTTTGCTTGTCCATGTTGTTTATGTTAAGATTTTTTCTGTTTCGTCATACGACTTATTTTGGAGGTACGGTTGCACAATCTTTTTGCATTTGTAATACGGTAGCCCGTAGATTTGACAGTCTTCGTTTATTTTATTATATAGGAACGGACCAAGAAAGTGAAAAAATCTCTTCACAAAAGTTGAGCGTACTCGCGGCAGGGTGCATTCTTTTCGACGTTTACTACGTTTTTTATTTTCTATAATTCGGTATGGGGTTTTACGATGTAGCAGAATGACGGTCAGTAGTATGAAGTGTTGTCGAACATTTAGAACTTTGCAGTGATTGTATAGTTGGTCGGTTGGAAAAAGAATAGGACGAAAAGTGGCCACTTTTAAAATGGCCCTATGTGCAACTTCTAGCGGCTTGAGGGTGGTTTTTGCTGTGCCGCCCCAACAGGAAATACAATAAGTTACGATGGATAGGCAAAGTGCAAAATATAACTTGCGTATTATAGTGGGATTGGCAATATACCGAAGAGTTTTAAAGATGTATATCAGTTTGCGAACTCGTCCAGTTAACAGACCGATATGGCATTTAAAGATGTATATCAGTTTGCGAACTCGTCCAGTTAACAGACCGATATGGCATTTACAATTGAGATTCCTGTTCAACACTATTCCCAGGTATCTGATACTTTCAACAGAGGTTAAAAGAGGACATTGACAATTTGAACCCTGTATTTGCGGATGACACGTGTGAGCTTTGATTAAAATTGGAGTCGGTCGTTGAGAGACCGAGCTGTTAGAATAAGTCAGGAATTTGGTTTTGGAGGTATTTAGGGTGAGAGTGTGGGTGGGAGTGTGGCCAATTTACAATAAAATGTCACGTAACCGATTTTTACAAATATTAAAAGTCAATAATGTACAAAATCTGCCATGTAATAATAGCTATTACAAAGTAAAATACATGGTTGGCTTTTTAAATAAAAGAATGCCGGAAATATATTATCTGACCGAACACATTGTGGCGGATGAGTCGATCATGTTCTGGAGAGGTCGCCTTAAGTTCAGGCAATATGTAAAGGGGAAACGCCACCAATATGGTTTAAAATTGTATGTTCTTGGCGATCCATTGGGAGTGGTAACTCAGATGCATTTATAATAATAATAATAGGGCGCTGGTGTGTGCCTTGGAAAAATAGGGCGCTGGTGTGTGCCTTGGACTCGCAACTTAAGAATTTCTTCCAAAGCAGCGAGGATCTCATTGATACACACTCGATTCTGTATTGCGCGGCTGTTGCGGCATGTCGTTTAGCTAACGTCAAATTTCCAAACTGTGACGGAGCTACTCGACCAAAACCAGCCGTACCAGCCTGGCAGTGCATGATCGAGCGCCGTATTGATGGGGCCAGGGTACTCATCGGCAAACTATACTGCTTCAGGGAGGGCAATACACGACCACGAGTGATGCGCTTTGTAAGACGGGCTTTCTCGGGGACTGGAATCAGCCCTCGAGAATACATGTCCCGTGTCACAGAGCGCATCGACTTCCTGAAGCAGAAAGTTTGTGCATGGGCGAGCCGTATTCGGCGGTATAAGCGGCGGGTGGATCGATACACGCAGAATCGCATGTTCCAGAGCAATGAAAGGTGGGTATATAGAGCTTGGGAGCGACCTGAACAAAATGTGACAGACGTGTGCCGCCCGGATGATGCAGCCACGAGTGCATTCTGGCGCAGCATCTGGTCGGAGCCCGTCTGTCACGCTGAGGCTGACTGGATGCGGGAAGTTGAGCGAGTGTGTGAAACTATACCAGAAATGGAAGCAGTCATAATCACCCCATTAGACGTAGCCAGAGCAGTCCATCTGTTACCAAATTGGAAATCATCGGGACCGGACGGACTGCACAGCTTCTGGTTGAAATGTTTAATTAGTTCACACACTTGCCTGGCATCTCAGTTCCAGTCATCCTTAGAGTCTGGGTCGCTACCACAGTTTCTAACAACAGGCGTTACCCACCTGCTCCATAAGTCAGGTAGTCCCGCGGAACCCAAGAATTATAGATAGATCACATGTTTGTCAACGGTCTATAAACTTCTTACATCCGTTTTGAGAGTGAAAATTAATACGCACATTGACAATAACTCCATTATGTCTGCCTCTCAGAATGGATGTAGGAATGGGTCCCGCGGTACTAAGGAGCTACTCCTCATCGATATGGCCATTAGCCAACAGGTTCGTCGATCCCGCAAGGATCTGTCGACATGCTGGATAGACTATAAGAAGGCCTACGACTCGGTGCCACATACATGGCTTATGAGGGTGCTAGAGTTGTACAAGATAGATGCAACTCTGCGCAACTTCCTGATGTCATGTATGGGGCAATGGAGAACGGTCCTTCGCTATCCAGGATGTCGGCAGATCCAGGGGAATGATGAGCCTGTATGGATTAAACGGGGAATATTTCAGGGCGACAGTTTGAGTCCACTTTGGTTCTGCTTAGCCCTGAATCCTCTAAGTACACTGTTGGAGGATTTAGGTCTAGGCTATCGATTGAGGAGAGGAGGTCAGGTCATATCTCACCTCTTCTACATGGATGACTTGAAACTCTTTGCCCCCAACAAATTGCGACTGATCGAGCTACTGAAGGTAACTGAAACATTCAGTGGCGCCATCAGGATGGAATTTGGTGTGGACAAATGTGCAGTCATGCATGTAAAACGAGGAGAGATTATGGAATCCGAAGGAACCCAACTCTCGGATTCCATACACCTTAGATCCCTTTCCTCATCCGAAAGCTATAAGTATTTGGGTATGTCAGAAGCGTTAGGGATCAACGTTGCTGACATGAAGCAATCGTTGAAGGAGCGCTTCTTTGGTCGCCTGAAGAAGGTATTTATTAGTCTTCTTTCAGGCGGAAACAAGGTGCGCGCCTTCAACGGTTGGGTCATGCCGGTTTTGATGTACTCTTTTGGCATACTCAAATGGACTCAGACCGAACTAGATGCCCTGGATAGGAGGGTCCGTACACTGCTGACCGCAAACCGGATGCATCACCCACGATCATCGGTGATGAGACTGTACATCCCGCGGAAGTGCGGGGGTCGAGGCTTTTTAAATGCAAAGACCCTCCATAACCGCGAGGTGTGCAGTCTCAGGGAATATTTTTTAAAAGCCGAACTGGGTATGCACCGTGATGTGGTCGCAGTGGACAAGGGACTCACCCCGCTCTCCATGGCTAAAGAGAACTGGCGCAAACCTGTAATACTTACTACCGATGACCGCAAGGAGGTATGGCAAAGCAAGGAGCTTCACGGACGCTTCTATCGGGCTCTTCATGAACCCGGTGTAGATTTCTTAGCGTCCGTATCCTGGCTACGTTTTGGTGACCTTTTCGGGGAAACCGAAGGTTTTGTCTGTGCAGTTATGGACGAAGTTATCTTGACGAATAACTACCGGAGACATATTATGAAGGACGGGACGGTTGACGTGTGTCGGGTATGCCACCGTCCGGGTGAGTCCATCAGACATATTATCTCTGGCTGTTCTCGTCTTGCTAATGGCGAGTACTTGCACAGGCATAACCAAGTAGCCAAGTAGCCAGGATTATTCACCAGCAACTTGCTTTGAAATATAAACTTGTGGATTCTGAGGTACCGTATTACAAGTATGTGCCCGACCCAGTTCTCGAAAATGACCATGTCACGTTGTACTGGGATCGGTCTATCATTACTGACAGGACTATTGTCGCCAATAAGCCCGACATAGTAGTGATAGATCGATTAGCGCGCCGCGCAATGATTATCGATGTTACCATTCCGCATGACGAGAACCTCGTGAAAGCTGAGAAACAGAAACAAATAAAATATCTTGACTTAGCACACGAGGTTGTTGACATGTGGAATGTGAGCTCGGCTATCATTGTGCCGATTGTCGTATCGGCCAATGGCCTGATGGCCGAAAGTCTCGAGCAACATCTTTCGAGGCTCTCGTTAGGTGGTTGGATCAAGGGCCTGATTCAGAAGGCAGTACTCCTCGATACGGCTCGCATCGTGAGGAGGTTCCTATCTCTGCAGCCCTAGCCACCGGTAGCTTGGACCCTGCTCCCGATACCGGTGGACAACTATTTTTTATATTTTTAAATGTTTTTATATATTTTTTATATTCTGATATTTAAAAATATAATTTGTATGTATCTAAATTAATAAAGGAAATAATAATACCGTTTATTTCAGGCGACACAGGCCCATAGAAAAATACCTTAACCTAAACATACATATTGTAATATAAACAAAACATGTATTAATAAAAAAAAGGCTTAAGACTATGTTACGAGTAGTAGCACTTCACTTTGCACTATATTAAATTGTGCTGATCTGTGGAACTTGTCCGCGGAAGCGACGGAACACCACGTCCTGCAGCCAAAAGTCTTCTTCCATGACGAGGGGCAGAGAACAGTTCGGTACACGCATGACTAACGCCTTTTATATGCAGGTGCTGCTGATACAACAGTAAGAGGTACAAAACATGTAGACAACGTAGTGCTACACCTAATGCGGAAGTTTCACTATGTAGTTCATAGCCTGTTTACTAATAATTTTTATACCAGCGTTGAGTTAGCCGATAAGTTGATAACTTTCAGAATTACAGCACGAGGACATTAAACTTGAAAATAAAATGTACACCAATGTAATGTGTACAAATTAAAAACGCCAAATTAAAGAAAGGCGAATTGGCAATCATGCAAAAGGATGGCCTTTGTGTCATTGCATGGAAAGACAAACGCCAAATACTGGCTCTTTCAAACAAGTACAATGCGGAAATGATTGCTGTCAGAAACAGTAGAGGAAACATCAATACCAAACCGAGGCTTATAGCTATGTACACTAAACATATGAAGCCCATTGAGCACCATGACCAAATGCTGGCATACTATATTGGCGAGCATAAAATCTTGAGGTGGTATAAAAAAGTTATTATACACCTCATGGAGGTAATGATAAATGCATTTTTACTATTTAGGACGTACTGTAGGCTAATTACGTGCTACGATTTTAAACTGAGCGTAGTTAAAAGTCTCGTGGATCCTAGAAATTTAGCGGTACGCTCTATTTTTTATTGCAACCAATGCAACGGAAAGCCGGGGCTTTGTCTCAATTGTTTCAGGCCTTATCATAATTATTAATTGTTTTTAAAATTTACATTTTATTAGTTTTTTATTAAACATATTTGTGTTAGAAGAATAAACAAGTTGGAGGGAACGAGAGACGTGGCCAAGACAGCTGCATCAAGAGTGGGTATATTTCGCGGCAACTGAAGACCGCGAGGAGCACACGCGACGCTCTCTTTTGAATCGACAGCCAACGGCGACGGACGGCTCTCCACCTCAGTATTGTGTTTTCTCGGTGCCAAGTGATTAGCTAATTGCTCGTTAATTCTATTAGTTTGCTAGGTTTTGTCTATATTAAGTTTGGTTTGTTAAAAATAATAAATACAGTTGATTGGTTGTGCGTTTAATTTTGGAATAAATCTGCTTCTGATAGATAATACATGGTAAATTAAATGTTATTTTTTTACTGTCATACCGTTTCCACCTCTACCAACATAAATAATTATAAATATATCGTTTGAAACTAAATAAAACATAAACATAGAACTTACATTTTGCTTTAATTACATTTAGTTCAATAGTTTGTAAAAAGTATATTAGTCTAGCCTGCTCCCAATAGCCTATAATCATAAAACGAACCCCTAATTGCATAACACACTATAATTATCACAATCTGAATGACTTTGAAGTATATTGCTAATCCATTGCTTTGTTCGAAAAATTTGTCTGCTCAACAACGTAAATAACGCAATGAATGTTGTTGAACTGTCAAAATGATTGCTACTGAGTGTGTCACGCAATTACCCCTATAGTGATACTTACATTACGTAAAGCAAACACATAATCGAAATTGGTTCTGTAATTTCTAAGAAAAGGTAAAAGACTCGCAAACAGATACCTACACATAACCTCACTAATATAAAATATACACCGTGGCATTTTGATCGTCTCAAGCGTGATAATGATGCTATTTAAAAAAAAAATATTCAAATGTCATTAAACATTTTTTTTTACTTTTATGAATGATTAGTAGTCATTAGACCAAACAAATCACCGCCTCAATACCGCAAGGAAGCGTAATGGGGTGTTTCTTATTTCTGGTGTATGTAAATGACCTTCCAAAAAATATAAATGAGGAATGTGTCCTGTTTGCGGATGACATATCTATACTTACCTCATGCGAAAATAACACCAATTTAAATGATAAATTAAACTCCATATTAGATTCTACAATAAATTGGATGACTGAACACAATCTAGAAATAAATTTCAATAAAACTAAAATAATTTCATTTCACCCTCGTCAAAAAACCCCATTATATATTAACTTTAGCTTCAATAATAATAAATTAGACGTAGTTGATAAATTCACCCTACTAGGCTTAGATATTGATACACACATAAATTGGAAGTCTCACATCCAGAAAGTGAAATCAAAAATATCAAAATTTTCATACGCCCTCCGCGAGATCAAAAAAACCACAGACCTAAAAACAGCATTAGTAACGTACTACGCGTATGCCCACGCATGGCTCTCATATGGTATCATCTTATGGGGAAACAGTACTGACGCGCCCACGTTACTTACATTACAAAAAAAAACTAATTAGGATCTTAGTAAATATTGAAGTCACTGATAGCTGTAAACCCCACTTTCAGGAACTAAAGATCTTGTCCCTGCCATGCTTGTATATATTTGAAGTTTGTAAGTTCGTACGTAAATACCCAGATTTCTTTACAAAAAGAGAGGACATACAAAAGAAAATTGTTCTAAGGCACAAAAACAGACTAAACTTACCACTATCGCGATTAAAAATGCACTCCGATAGTACGTTTGTCATGTCCATAAAAATTTATAATAAGTTACCCGAAATAATTAAGAATTTAGATAATTATAATATATTTATTAATAAATTAAAAATCTTCCTTGAAAGTAAATGCTATTATAGTATAGGCGAATACTTAGATGATAAATTATAAATATGAAATAAATGACTTACCCCTGTAGGATAATAATATTAATTAAAGTTACTTTAAATAAAATAAAATATAATAATTAATTATTTACGTAGTAAATAAAAATAATAATAACTAAATACCTTAAATAATTGATAAAACTAATAATAAATAAATTACTGACATAATAAATAAAATTAACAATAAGTACATATATAAAACAATAATTAATATTTTTAAAAGTAATTAGTTTACAACATTACTAATATTTTTAATAAATACATATATAAACTCATAGTTTGACTTATTAAATGCCAAGCGTTCTTCCTCCTCTCTCCTACTTTTATCTATGCTGTGCCCGACAGGGTCCATAATTGAGACTGATGTAACTGTTTTTCCCACCAACTGTATACATTATGGTACGCAATAAAGAATTGAGAATTGAGAATAGATTCATGAAGTGGGCTACCGTTGTAAGACGAATAAAATGCCACGGTGTATATTATATATTATTCACATATATTCATGTATATGTGTAGCACACCGATAGGCATGATTTCCGTTTCCACTTGTTTCACGCAACGAAGCTACGGATCGAAACGCGGCGACGTGATGTTTGTAGACATAGTTTATAACTGTAATGACTTAAAGAAATGAGAACCAAAAGAAGCACGGGAGCGAAGCTACAGGTAAAAGTAGTTATGACAAAAATCATTTCTTATCGCAATCGGAGTTTATTTTTTTATATTTTATCATACACTTTCTCCAATATCTATAATATAAATAACAATTGAAAGTAATTCCACAGTGAATAATGAGCGTCAAGTAAATAATAGAACACTAAAAGTTAATAAGCTGTTACAAAATAATACCGTTTTAATAAATTTAAAAACTTATCAACATTTAACTAAAACAAAAATTTGAATTAATGCTTTGCATGAACATTTAAGAAAACCTTGGACACCCCTGTTTCGGGATGTTAGCGCAAACGTAATGCCGGTGACCCTCCCGGAGGGTCCACTTGCTATATGTATGGCGGCATGGCGTATGAGCTCTACGAAAAGTGGGTGGAGTCGAAAGTGTTAACGTCCTGAATCAATATCTATCATGATCTTCAACGTGTTCCAATAACGAAAAACCATAGTTTATTGATTGTTTGGGTTTCTACGGAGAGATATTCTAGGGAAAGGCAATGACCACTACAGATATCAATGGGGGGAGACACTACCAATTTATTCCGCTAGGTGTCGCATCGGCACTGGAGTTATTTTCCTGTCAAACCATTTATTTTTTTCGCAAATTAATTTTCGTTTCGAGATATTTTAGCAGAGTCGGCAATACATTTCTCATTTTTGAGACCTTCAAACCGTACCGGTTCCCTACAAAACCTTCTCAATCTCATATTGAAACAGCATGAAATCACACTGGTAAATTACGCAACCAAACATAAGAGAACTAATGTATGTCGCGCAGTCAAATGTAAGACTGCATCCGCTCGACAGCAACGCCTATACCTAGCTAATATACTAAAATTATTATTTAAAAAAAAAACTTATATTTATAATAAAATTAACAAAATTCTAAATATCAACCCACTAATACAAATAAAACTAAGTTTAAACTAAACACATGGCTTCAAACATTGGATTAGCCAAAGATAGAAAATTTACTTAAAGAATAAAATTAAACTAAGCACATGGCTTCAAGCCAATGTTTGTAGTAATCCAACGATTACCAAAAAACACAGAAAAGATTACAAAAAATTTAATTAAGAACAACGGTTGGCGCAGTGGTTAAGCGATTGACTGCTGCGCTGCGTGTCGCGGTTTCGATTCCCGCACGGAACAAATATTTGTATGACCTATAAGTAGTTGTTCTGGGTCTGGCTGTTTGTGTATGTGAGTTTAAATATTTGTAAACGCACCCACGATACAGGAGAAATTCCTAGTGTGGCGCAACGTTTTTTTTTTTAAAAAAAAACTCGTGATAGGTAATTAGTAATGTAGGGAAACAACGTCTCAGATATAACCCAAAGTCCACCCACCAATCACAATCAAACACACATAATACAACACACTCACACATACACACAAAACACAACAAAACCACACACACACGCGCACACACACCACTCAAGAGCATGCATGCACTAAATTCCTTTAAATTTACGATATTTTAATTTTATTGCATCTATAGTTATTGTTCCAAATAGGGGTGAAGTCCTGTAACACAGGTACCACCTAGCTCAGGAGTCAGGGCTTCAAATTAAAATGTAACACCTTATTTAATCTCAATAAAACATCATTTATTATTATTATTATTTCTGTTGGTTTTATTTATTTATTAAAACTTTATGCAAAAGTAAAAACTACACTGTACAAAGGCGGACTTAATGCCTGGGATATTTTCTACCAGTCAACCTTAGGGTGATGCAGAGACAAAACATGGTAGGTGCAACGTACGGGATAGATAGCTCGGAAATAACTATAAAATACAAGTATAAATAAATTTTTCATTTTTTATTTCATTTTTTATTTCTCAAACTTTTGTGTTGAGAAACAGACTTAATTTGAAATTGTTAACTCACTCTTTCTTTATTTAATTGTTTTTTTAAATGTTCTTACTGCTAGAGGGTGGAGACCTGGTGACCTGAAACATAGGCCCTTAAAGCCTAGCTTAGGCACCAGTCTCCCACAGTAAATTTAAGCCTTTTCATGTACCTTTATGTTAATAATGTCTGTATGTTTATTGTGGTGAGAAAATAAATAAATAAATAAAATAAATAAATAAATACAAATACATAGATAAATAGATACATACATAATATACCAAAATAAACTTTGTCTGGAGAAATAACGAACGGTAGCGAAGAAAACGACTCCAGCAAATCACCACTGAGATGTTTCGGCCAACTTCTGACGAATATGTTCACGTGCCTTCACTTTAAATGGTTGTTAGTTTTACAGAATTGTAATAATTTCATTAATATTATATCACAAAAAAAACCGGCCAAGTGCGAGTCGCACGAAGGGTTCCGTACCATTATCTATAAAAACGGCAAAAAAAAACACGTTTGTTATATGGGAGCCCCCCTTAAATATTTGTCCCCCCCCCCCTTAATTATTTATTTTTAAAGTGAATATATAACTAAATATTCTGTGAATACTTCAAGCGTCGAAATATATAAATACAACGAAAATATATAAATGTTTCTACACGACTCAAGAATACCTTAGTTTGAAGAATTAAAAACTATCGTAATTTCTTACATGTTCCTTTAGTGCCAATAATAATCAGATAATTATAATTATTGTAATAAATTCGAATACAAAAATTTATGTAGGTAAGTATTTAATTTTACTAAAATGTTATGAAAAGTTTCGTATGTCAGAAATGGTAACATGAATAACAACTTATATCTAATTTTTTTTTCTGTTGGTATTGCTTCGAGAGTGCCTATTTACCAACAAGTCAAAAAACAACATTTTCAACAAACAAGCTTTTCATTTATTCATGTGGACTGTAAAATGCAAAATGGCCGACAGCTTACACAGCATCACGGTCAATAACTCTTTATCAGGAGCGAACATACGCAGCATATACTATTATGACCCTATATTATAGTTAAAATGTTAAACCTTCGCATATATATTCAAAATAATGAATACACACAACGTTCTAACGTTAAGTCACAGGGTCGGGTTATATATTCCGGGTATGTTAACTAAAGTACAGAACCCAAGAGTAATAATGACTAATCGAGCTTTAAAGCTAAGCGCACATTACGGGCGGGCCGTTAGATCTCTAACGTGAATTTTAACTGTATCCAGTCCAGTACAATAAGGCTCACTAAAGTGCGTGAGTCACGCACTTTAGGGCAGGCTAAGCCGCGTCGTATCGCACTGTAAAAATCCTCCTTCATCACTTTCATACTAAAAGCGGGCCGCAACGGACCGCAGCCCGCAACGCACTGGCGTATCCGTCGCCAGGTGTATTTTTGTGGCAGCTCGCTAAAGTGACGCAGAAGGATTTTTGCAATAAAACAACAACAATAAAACATTTATTTCAGCTTACAATGGCCCATAGACATATACCTTACAAACTAGCATATGTATAGTATAAAACAAAAACTCGTGTTAATAAATATAGCTTAAAACTATGTTAGTTGCACTTCACTTCACTAGCTTGTTCTTATGCTGTCCTCTGGTACTTGTCCGTGGAAGCGACGGAACACCACCCCCTGCGGCCAAAAGTCTTCTTAAAAAACAATTCGGTACTCGCACCACGAACGCCTTGAAGTTGACGTTGCGGTGCGAGTCCAGTAACTGCACCCTCGGCGAGTACCTCGTCTTTTGGCGCACGTACTCCACGATGTCCTCCGCCTTAGTGGTGTAGTGCAGGCGGGAGATGTACACCGGTGTGTTCGGCTCAGCGGAAAGCAATGCGTTGCGATACTCCGCGGCCCACCTGGATGTGTGGTGAGTTCATGAGTGACACAGACGAAACTACAAACCCTAGCTTTGGCTTAAACTCGATGTACCATATATTGTGAGGCTCGAAAAGGTTATGTCAAGGAAATTAATCAAATCTTATCAAATTATTTATTTGCCTAATACAGGTAATAAACAGATGTTATATAAATAGATATAAAGTACTCTGTATCATTACCTAGTAAGGTGTGTAAATATTTATATTATTGTTAATCTAATTAAATAATTATTACTCGTATAATAACATTAGGCACAAAATTATCTAATTATTTAAACAAAAAAAAACAAAAGTCGGTTTAAAAATAAAAATTGTCAGATGAATTATAATACAAATCATAGACTAAACACTCACTTTTCTTTCTTTCTTTCTTCTTTCTGTGAACATAGATGGTAGGTTTTATAGAATTATGATCATTGTGGACCCTGTCGGGCACAGCAAAAGTAGGAGAGAGGAAGAGGGCTTTTATTTAACTACTCAGTTGTTACAATTGTTAGTTGTTTGTTTTCCCGAATAAAAAAAAAATATTGTAATTATTTTATAAAAACATGCAATTTAAAATTTGTCATTTAAATATTCATTTATATTATAATAGCATTTATTTAATAGAAATTGTTTTTATTTATTTGGGAATATATTAAATTTTTGTTCTTCTCTAATTATTTCTGGTAATTTATTATATATTTTAATTGACATGACCAGTGATTGTTGAGTGCATTTTTAAATTAGGGCTTGGTTACGCCTTAATGTATATTTTGACTGTATATTTTCTCTTGTTGTGTAAAAGTGTTGGTAATTTCGAACGAATTTGCATATTTCTAGAATGTATAAGCGGGGGAGGGTTAGTAGATTGTGTCATAAGGGACCAAAATAATGTATTGAGGGCGAGAGCGATTGTTTGAATCCAGAGCGAAGCGAAGGATGCTAGAGTAGAATCCTAAGCGTAGCGAGGGATTCAAAGTACGTCGCTCGAGATTAAATAATTTTGGTACCGTTCGTATCTACTTATCTTACTAAATACGTTAATGTCCAAACAAAAGCTCACTAATGGGTTTTCATCGCTAAGCTCAGCGCCGAAACTGGAAAATCCAACGTGCAATAATAGTTACGCATTACATTCAGTAATAAGTCATGGTTATTAGTTTGCAGTTATTTTTAATTGTCATTCCTTTATTCCCTTTGCAGCAGATAATTGTTATAAGTCTAAAATTAAAAGTAATCGCTGATGAATGACAAATTTATCCTGCCCGTTAAGACGAAGGGTCAAACGCAATTTCAAATAATTTAGTAAAGCTCATTTTCAGGCAGATATTTAGATATTATGTAAAACCAAGTACTACAATTATTTATAATTAGGGTCATCACATTTTAGTACTAAAGCTTCATTAACTCAAGGTAGACCCTTTATACGTAGAAATATGTAGGTAGAAAAATATCCTTGAAACAGAATTTAACATTTAGGTATGTGTGGCGGAAATACAAAATGGCTCTTTTAAAGTCAAAGTCAAAAATTTATTTGCAAAAAAAAAAAAAAATGATTTTGTTGTTTAATTACTCATAAAGTTGGTTCTGCATTCCAAAAAAGGGGATAGGGTAATTCGTTCTATACATTACCTAAGTACAAGAGTGTCCATGGAGGTCCTTACCCTTTATTCCCCATAGGTACCTACTACGCTTTGGAATGGGCAACTACACTGGGTCTTAAAGAAAGCGGGTCGGTTATAAAAAATACAATAACTTTTGAAATATTTGAGCAATTTTTTTGAAAGTTACTAGACTTATACAAATACATACTTATACAAAAACGAACACTCAAGGTAACAATATGTCTGCTGCAGCATTGCCGGTTATAGATCCTTCCAATCCTTAGTAATCCTTTTAAAATAAAAAGGCAATTCAAGTTTATTTCATTAAAAATATAGGAAAAGTAAAACCTTTTTACTTCGTTTTGGAGATTGTATAAAAAAAATTAAGTTGTTTTTAAAATTGGAACAACTTTGAAACCATTTGTTTTACTTTTGTTTCTGTTTATATATATATGGCATTTCTTGTGCAGTTTATTATTCTGATAAAATTCAATTAAAAGCATGCCAGTAACCCCTGAAGAGTGTATTAGAATTCTGACAAACTGACAGAACTGTTGGTGTGTCGCTATCAACCGTTCAGCTCCAGCGATTAAAAGAGAGACTCGATCCAATATTTGCAGACCAGGAACAGGCTGAACAAGGTGCCCGACAGCGCGGGAGGATCGATAAATGGTGTCAAAAAGGTTGAGAAATCGATTTCAAACGGCTGTTGATGTTAAAAATCACCTTCAAAATAAACTGCATAATCTTGAACTCTTATGACATTGATTTAAACACTAAAATTGTCTATAATGCAGTCTTTATTTCATAAAAATAGCTGTAATATTTTGGAAGACATGAGGTTTTTTTACCAACCTGCTTTGTTTGCAGCCCAGTGTAGCTTCATCTTTCTAACTTTTAAGGAGTCGGTCCTTGACCATTCAAAAGTGCCTGTAAATGGTTTATTTGAAATAAATGATTTGCGTTGAGTTTGAGTTTGTACGGAGTATTCCGAAAAACGTGTATACCTAATTGGTAAACTGATTTACCGCTGTCTATATCGTTGGTGTAGGGATCGCTAGCGACGTGGTGTCCTGATCTCCACTGGGTCGCGTATTGAGAAACAATTCTGGTAACTAAATCCGAAGTGATCAGCACCACGTAATGCTTGCTAAAGTGTTCAAACACCTGCACTTCTGAGGACCTAAAAAACGCCACCGATGCCACCCACAATTGGTTTGGTCACCTAAAATCAAAATATTTTATTACACATAAACCTACATGGGCACTTATGAAACGTTAGAAGCTAGGTGCACGGCAAGAAACACGACGGTTACTCTTTAAAAAAATAATTGGCTTTTACAATCTTTTCAAATTACAGTGTTTATAGAAAATGGTCTACAAATCTACAGTCTATTAAGCTTACAACGTTCTTTTACTGCTGGGCCCAACTCACCTAAGATAATAATATATTTTTACTTTTGCCATCGATTCTTTAAGAAGTAAAAACCATCAAGTAACTGAATACTATTGATGATTATTATGATAAAGTTATACCCATTATTTATTTCTAAGTATTTTTGTTTTTCGAATCACAAAAACACGTCGTGTAAAAAAAGTAGCATCCATTAGAATGAGTGAAATATATAAAATGGCACGTCAGTAGTAAAAGTGTCGCGTTTATCACAGCAAATGCAAAACATATTTTTGTTATTGTTATGAGCCCAAAGCTTTTATGTACTAGACGACAAAATATATCCCACGTCTTAGGACGTTTGTTTACTGCAGCCGTCACCGAGAAACGAGATTATTCGTATCGAACGTGACGTCCCGGTGACGGCGAACGTTTGTCCAACGCGACCGAACTCGGCTGTTCATAGACTAAACAAAATCCGGGCAAACAACACCGCCGCCGCCGCCGCCGCCGGTGCGACGGCAGTGGATGGACAAGATCAAACGTGTAGGTATTGTATTGCCGGCACATCGGCCCGTCACAATTTCAAACCGAGTTCTAGCGGTCACACCGAACTACTCTAAACTTCGGCGGCCGGGGTGACGGCACTCGAGTGACGAGCGTGCAGTGGATACGCATAATCAGCCTATAATGTTCCCACTGCTGGGACACAGGCTTCCTCTCGGTGAGAGGGAGTGGGCCATAATCCACCACGCAGGCAGGAATTTTTGGTTCTAGGACATGCCGCTTTCCTCCCAATTTTATCCTTCACCGTTTTGAGAGCAGTAGTGTTGAAATAATTTACACAAAGTAAAGCGCCTGTCTGGGTTCGAACCTACGACCTCCAACAACCCGTAAGTCGTGGCCGTTACCACTGAGCCACCACTGTTCAGTGGACACGCGGCCATAGTCATTGCTTTATCGCTACTTCGGCACCATCTATCGTTCTCGGTAACATCCTGGTGACGGTTGCGGTGTACAAACACACTTATGTTACCTTTCAAAATCGTCGCTTCGCATGGTAAAAATTTACTCGAAATGTCTGGAGATCTTTGGATTTGTTGCTTAGAAAATTCATTGAGCTACCCTTTTTTTTTGGGTGGGAAATTATCAAATAACTTCTCCCGCTATGGGCGGAGCGGGAGGGCGTGTCAGACTTTTACTGACTAAAACCCACCCGTGTTCCTTCCGTTGCCTGTGTGCCACGGCCTTTCGGTCAAACTCGCAACCCTGTATTTGGTCTAACTTATGGTAATAGGCTCGCCTTCTATTCTATAACGGAGTTAAACTTAACTGACAAAACGTGGGTGTAACTAACCCCGTCAACCTATTTTATCGTGCTTTCCGAGGCACGGAGGGGTCTCCATCCACGAACAGACCGCGTCAAGTGTAGCGTAACCTTCGATCTACCCGTGCGGCAGTTATTACGTAACCACGAGCCCCTATTTAAAATGTGATTTGTCATAATTCCTGTTTTCGGCTACGATCCTCGTAGCGACTCTGTTGATAATCATAATAGGATCTTTTTTAGTAAAAAAAATATATATATTTCATTTCACATAAACCTACAAAAATTTTAATCATGTGAAACACATAGACGTTCTTTCAACATATATTCATAAAATGTGTACTTTAGAAACTTGGACAACAGCTATTGAGACTAAAAATGTAATTAATGTTGATCTAAAATGTGTAAACATACCCAAATCCAATTATAATCCAAATTTATTAGTGTTCGATGTTTTAGGTAAATTCATAGACGTATAAAAAACTCGGACGGATTCTCGCTAACAGAAAACTGTGTCACTCAGAGTCAGCCAGCTCGCTGTACGTACAGGCCCCCACGCACACATTCACAGCATACTCACCCATTACGCGTGCAAACGTCAACACAGTCGACACGTCTATGCGGCAAAAAAAGTATTGAAATACAGCATGTCTTGTGTGGTGAAATGTGGCAAAAACCGTAGCGATCGGAAGAAAAAAAATACAGGAATCACGTTTCATAGGTAAATGAATAATTCAACAACTTAGTTCCCGATTTTATAGATTACAATCAATATTTATTCACCAGAACAAAATAATTCATCACAAGGCCAGTGTTGCCAATATTCACGTGTGCAAATTACCCTAAATATATGGGAAATTCATATATTTTTTAATCAATTCAATTTATTTAGGTTAATTATTACTAGTTGTTTTATATTCTTTCTACTAGATTTGTTAAAGTAAATGAAGTTTGGCGAAATGATTGGATTGAAAAAATTCGAAATTGTAACTGTCAAAATAATGATGATGTCTGGATTCCAAACAAATACAGTGTTATTTGCAGTTGACATATTGAAACGAATGACTTTTATGCAACTAAAGGAGGACACCGGCGCCGCGATTTACCTTTTGAGTACCTCAAAAGGTAAATTAACAATCTAACATGCTAACATAAGCTAACATGTTAGTAACATGGTATTTATTTTGAAATTACGAAAACGACACGATATTTTTCGTAAAATAAAACAATATTAAGTGGGTAATTTTGGCTATCATGACAACCCTAAATTCACTCACACCTAAGACTGTCGCCGCCATTACGGGACACAGTTTTGTCTTAGCGGGAGTTCCGTCCGAGTTTTTTTTTAGGTCCATGGGTAAATTAAATTATACTCGTATGTTGGCACAAATTTTTTACAGACGGTTCAAAGGGTACTCCCGGCCTAGGTGCTGGCGTTTTTAATCAAAGCTTAAAAACTACTTTCGGTTTTAATGTAAACTGTAATGTATGAATTATGACACTGGAACTCATTGCAATTTATCAAGCGATATTTTATAGTCGAAATCAGAATTTAAAAAGAGTCCTTATTCTTTCAAACAGTAAAAAAAGCGCACTGCAGCATATTACTCGACGCGTCTCAAGTTTCAAAGGTGCATCGATAGCATATGATATTCTTGAGACTATAAATATGTTGTTTAAGAATAATATAGAAATTAAGTTGCAATGGGTTCCAGCTCACATTGGACTACGCGGTAATGAGGAGGCTGACCGATTATCCAAACTAGCAGCAGTAGACGATACTACAGTTGACTACTTACTTGATTATTGGGAATACATATCTAAATTTAAAGTAATTTGTTATAACTCCTGGAAACAACACTTTGTTAACAACAGTCAGCAAAAAGGTATATGGTATAGGACCATACGAGGCGAGCCTTCTCGTGCGCCTTGCTTCGATGTTGATCAACTTGGTAGGAATTACGTTAAATTATTATTAAGACTTCGCTCTGAGCATTATCCATCAGCGAGTTTGCAAAAGCTGATTCGCCGAATTGCAGAGTTTGTAATCAGATTGAGGACGAACAACATTTGCTGTTGGGTTGTGTCCGGAACAGGCGCGAGAGGGAGTCATTTTCGAAGGACCGTGACTTGAACCAGCTTATTAAGGGGTTAATACAATCAGTTTTATCTCAACCAACGTCAGAAGGAGCCAAAAAGTTATGTTGTTTAATAACAGTCCTTCAACTGTGACTTCCATCTTTGTTCACTATTATAATAAGTTATGTGTTTGTATGTGTTATATACAACATTATTTTTAGTACCTATATGCGAAACCTGAATATAGTTTGTTCAGAACAAGGAACTGAATCGATTTCAATAATTTTTACACCATGTTATATTTTGTCCCAAAAATATTCAAGTGTGATGGAAAATGTTATCCCCATTTAATTACTTACAATACAATCGCCGTACGGTTAGGTACCTACTGCCAAATTATTATCCATGAACGCAAGATGATCCTCGAGGCGCGGGGGCACCGTTAGCATGTTTTTGTACGGACAATCCGGTAACGTAACAATCCTAAAACTTTGTGATTTTTCACGACACTTTTGAAATTTTGTACATAGATTCTTTACATAAAAATACTAGACACGTGTTACGGTTTTCGCATATATACTAAAACTAATATTGTATAAGTGTTAATGTTATTTTTACAATGTTAAAAGGCACGATGGGGTTAGCCAATCTGTTTAGATAAAAACCAATAAAAAACAAATAAAGAGGAAAAAAAAACATAAACCTACATTTGCACTTATGAAACGTCAGAAGTTAGGTGCACGGTTCCAATTGGTCGTTTCCTATGGAGAAGAGCCGGCAAGAAACTCCACGGTTACTCTGGTCTTTTAAAGGGCTTTTACAATGTTTTCAAGTTACAGTGTAGGCCCGTCAACATGTACCAAGTACTTACCAAATAGAAGATGGTTTGCAAAGCTGAGAACGTTGGAGGCTTAATACACATTAAGCCTCCAACGTTCTCACAATCACAAGTTAAAAAAGAATCTATATAAAATATTATTAAATGAATAAAAATAAAAACCTATTTAAACCAAATGACAACTGTTGATAATACTAAACGGGCCCTTATTTAGTCTTCAATAAAACTTTAAAAAATATCTATTTTTACACCCTTTTCAATATTACGTGTGACGTGTGTGTATGTTTTTACTTCTTCACGCTCAAACGGCTGGACCAATTTTGATAAATTTTTGTATGGAGGTAGCTGACACCCTGGATTAAGATATAGGCTACTTTTTATTCCGATATTCCCACGGGATCGAGAGTTACGCGGGTGAAACCGCGGGGGGCAGCTAGTACCTAAGTAATAATTTCATAAACAACGTGATTAAAATACCTACAAAAATAATGGTTTGCACTACAACTGACCAACAATAGAGAGGTTCTGGTTATTATCTGATATTATCTGATCTGGCGTTAACGGTCACTATTCTAACCTAACCCAAATGATTCAAGAACAGTAGATCGTATCATACCAACCACAAACCAGCTGTCGCTGAAAACCAGCGCTGGGACTCTGTCTCGCATAGGGTCGCCGCATTATGCTGAGCAATGGCCGTTTTGCGTGAATGTGACGCATATTTTCCCTCAACTTGTTCTTTCGTGTTTGTGTTTTTATTTCTTTGCGTTATGTTTACCGCAAATAAACGTATTTTCTTTCTTTTTTTTCTTTTAAACAATTTGTTTTGATCTAAATATGAATCACTTGGCTGAGTAATTGCTATTTTGACAGTTCATTCGATTAATTTTAAAACTAAGCATATTTATAGTGTAAACCATTATTTGTATAGTTAATTCAATTAATTTTAATGCTAAATATTTTAAAGTGTGAAACATTATTGAAGTGAAAACTTCTTTAGGCGCTTTGAGCACTTTTTGGGTGAACAAAGATCATGGAACTCGCGCCATCGTGACCGAACGCTAGTTTTCAATTCTATCGGCAGGCCCCAAAAAAACTTTAAAAAAATACATGTTTTTTTTAAGTGCGTTTATACAATATTAGTTTTAGTATATGCGAAACCCGAAACACGTGTCTAGTATTTTTATGTAAAGAATCTATGTACAAAATTTTAAAACTATTATGAAAAATCACAAAGTTATAAGGTTGTTATGTTACCGGGTTGTCCGTACAAAAACATGCTAACCCCCGCGCCTCAAGGGTCGACTTGCGCTCATTGATAATAATTTGGCAGTAGGTACCTAACCGTACGACGATTGTATTGTAAGTAATTAAATGGTGATAACATTTCCCATCACACTTAAATATTTTTGGGACAAAATATAACATGGTGTAAAAACTATTGAAATCGATTCAGTTCCTTATTCTGAACAAACTGTATTCAGGTTTCGTATATATGTTACGGCTAATACCCGAAGTGCGGCTACACCTAGTTTTAGCCGGTTAGAACTAGGTGTAGCCACTTACTCTTGGTTAAACCTAGTACGAGCCGATTGTTTTTATTATTTCTTAATCGCTGCAAAGTCATCTACTGTTATTGAATCATTTGGGTTAGGTTAGGTTAGAACAGTAACCATTAACAAGCGAAGGCCAGCGAGCGAAGCGAGCGTGCCGCGGCAGCGGCCGCCGAGCGCCAGATCCCCTCTATTGGCGGGGCGGATCTAACCGGCTAAAACTAGGTGTAGCCGCACTTCGGGTATTAGCCGTAACATATATACTAAAAATAATGTAGTATATTCCCCAAAAGAACATACAACTTATATTTTTGGCATTTCGGCCCAACATGATTACTTACAATACTGATGCCTTCTGCCGTCTGATACCTTACCTTTGTAAGATATCAGACGGCAGGATTATCAGGTAATCCAGGATTATCAAAGAACATTCTGAATAAAATATTCCTTGTACCATAGAGCACACACACGTTACTCATGCGTAGACTTAGGTCGGAATTACTCGGCTATTTTTATGCCTACGAGAAAAACGGATGCTTTTATTGATTCTGAGAAAATAAGACTACTTCGGAACGGTAAAATGTTAGTAAATAAGCTATGTAGTCAGGGAAATGAATTATTAAACAAATTGATACCCAACGTAAATTTTCTGTGTTATAGCAATTTCATACAACTGTCAAAGACTGGCTGACAGTTGTCATTTGAATCAATTAATCAATCTGCCTAGCCTGTTCCCAACTATTTTTGGGTCAGCTTCCAGTCTAACCGGATGCAGCTGAATACCAATATTTTAAATGGACGGCTTATCCGACCGGCTTGTCAGACTTTCGGACTTCTGTCGACCCGACTGTCGAAATCCACGAATTCCAGCCGGGACCAACGGCTTAACGTGTTTTCCGAGACACGGAGGAGTCTCGGTATGTAAAGATGGTCACCCATCCACGGACCAACCCCGGCAAGCGTAGCTTAACCTGATGCATCGACCTGTGCGGCTGTTATTTGAATATACGGTAAATTTAATATGGTATTCAATTTGCTTAACAATTTAATTCCCTGACTTTACATAACTATACTTAGATGTATTTAAATAACATTTACGAGTGATGAAAAAGTACTTAAGTTATCAAATCAAAATCAAATCAAAAATATTTATTTGCTAGAATATGGTACATAATGGTGTTACAATAATTTTGTTTCTGCATATCCTGCCAAAACGATGGCGTGCAAATTTATACATACTTATAATGTCAATTATTTTAACTCACAAACTACAGATTCTATTGACTTATCTTCTAAATAGTCCTTAATCGTATAATAACTTTTCAGTAGAAGCAGTTTGAAAATATACTTTTTAAACATTGTCAGCGGTAGGTCTTGCACACTATTTGGTAAATGGTTGTATATTATAATGGCCATGCAGTATGTATTTTTCTTAAATAATGTTAGTTTTATTGGTGGTAGCTGAAGTCTATCTTTATGGCGTGATGATCGGCAATTTGGTCTGGTAATGGTAGTTTCGAATAAATTATAGTTCCTCTTAACAAAAATACACATTTCAAAGATATACAAACATGGCAAAGGTAAAATTTTTAGTTTTTGAAATAGTGGCTTACAGCTGTCTAGAAAATCACATATTATTATATTTATTTCGGATTTAAAAATTATATCCATAGGTGTTAGTAACAATAAACTTAGCCTAGTGTTAGTATAGCATGAGCACTCATCCACTGCTAAAACAGTGGAGAATCCCACCTGTTTGCCAACGCGTCCAGGATGCTGTTTGCAGTGCCACGCACTCGTCTTAGCAGCGAATCGCTTCGCTTACGGATTATTGCATAAAAGAAATCAGTTTGCGCCTCAGCAAACATAGTTGATGCGCTGCAAAAACGAGGCAGCCCAAACAACACCCTAAACGCAAAAAAAAATTGGATTTGCTTGAAAAATCAAACAACAGTCAATCTCGAGAATCGAGACGCTGAAAATTAAATTAAAGGAAAACATGTAAGTTAGTTGAACTCATGACCATAGAGAAGACAATAGAATACTCACCATAGACATTACAGATATGAATGCAGAAATTTTACATTAGGTAACCAATCTCATCGCTAAAAGCGATCTTTTAAAGACAACCTTTGGATGGATTTAAAGGGAGGAGGAGACAGGTAGTCTGTGAGTGACCATCTACACGAATAACATGCGCTCACTGGAGTGTATGTAATTCGTGTAGGTGGGAAACGTACTTGACATGGTGGGCTGATGAAATAAACAAAGGCGACTGCCGAATCAAACAAGCATTGTTGCATGTACGGTGCGAATATTAAACTGCAAAACTGATTCAAATAACCCGCGTAGGGTTCCGTACATTGTGAAGCTTAGATGACCGTTTTCGAAGAAGATATTCAAGGATAGAGAGGCTCGTGGGTAAATAATAATAGCCACATGGGTCCATCAAAGGTTAAGCTTCGCTTGTCGCAGTCGGTTCGTGGATGGGTGACCATCCGTTAATAATTGAGACCCCTCCGTGCTTAACGTACTTTTTCGGAAAGAACCACACAGATTTGAGTGGACCTGTCCAATCAGTGTACGCTTTTGTATCATTCACGCCGCAGGTCTCGAATGATAGAAAATTACCTAATAATTTACTCGGTCTTAAAATTGATCTTGATGCTGCACAAGGCCGTCTTAGGGCAGGCCACACAAGAATTTGGCACACAAGAATTTGGGGCCCCTTTGGAAAGTAAAAAAAGTGAATAACATGAAAAACATTTTCCTGATAGATTGAACACCAGCAATTTAAACTACACTAATTTGAAATTTGGGCAACTTCCGTATTTAATGTCAAATTATTTATATGGACTATAAATTAGTACAAAAACAATTAGGGATATACAGGGCGTCCCACGGATATGCCACATGGAGGGAAAGTACCTAGAATATTGTAGATGGAACATTTTACTGAAAGAAGACATTATTTGAATTAAAAAAAACAATTTAAACTGCATTCATAAATATTTAAATAATTACATGGTTGTAGCGGAAATCGAACCCGTTACACGAGAAAAATAATCACCTGTAGCTTTATCATACCGAACGAAAGGCTTCATCAAAAGGATAATTTTTTGCTAAATAACATAGTGTCACAAATAAAAGGAAGACTAATTTTAACATTTTTAATACAAAATTAATCAATTTATCAAATGCTCAAAATGAGTCCCTCCTGTTGAATACAAAGTCGCACTCTTTTGATTATTTCGCTCCCTGTCGATTTTTTGATCTTGTTGTAGATTGATTTAGATTATTAATAATAGTAGTTCCTTATTGGTAATATATATACTTATATATACTTAATATATACTTATTATAATGTCAGTTGTATGTCCTTACGCCAATGTCAGTTTTTCATTTTTCTGAACAAAATTTCACATCTAATGTTAAAATTCATGGTCTTCCTTTTATTTGTGACACTATGTTATTTAGCAAAAAATAATCGTTTGGGCCACGGTATCCCTTTCGGAAAAACTCGCAACCCTGGCAGGGTGGCATACGACCACGGCTGTCTTCTGAACATCACTATGAATATATATTAAATACATTAAAATATATTACGTGTAAGTTGTTTATTTAATAGACGATAAATATTGAATAGTTTGTACATGATAATTTCAGATGAGAATATTTTCTTGTTTCATACTTTTTAGAGCGTCATTTTTCAGTAATCGGGTTTTAGTGTTTGAACTTATTTTTTAATCTCTTTAGTTGTGAGAATAAGCGCTCTCCACAACAATTGGCAAAGGAATAGATATCGTTGTAGCGACTTTAACAGTTGGAAAAGTTTCTTCTAATTTGTCGATCTTTATTAGGTTATGTAAGGTTGAGGTAATCAAATCCGCTGATTCCTACATACCAGCACTTTTTTTTTTTGCTTTTCTATTAATTCCTTGTATGTAATGTAATGTATGTGCTGAGAATGAAAACTATAACGTTCGTCAATTTCTTGGTATGGTGACGAACGATTTTTTAATGAGCATACATTGCCTCGATAATAGGAATAAACGTATCTACACGATTTTTTTTTACCATTCAAATGTACAGTTTCTGAAGTATGTATTTATAATACACATTCTGATTAGGTAGCTACTTCACTAAAAATGCTGCAAAACTTTGTCATGTTCATACTTTTGCTACCTTTGTAAAATTCGAATCGAGCCTGCTGAGGCTTCAGCGCTACCCTCCCGTACCCTAAAATTTCGACCAATTCACATGCGTATCGCGTTCCATTTTCAAATTGCTGGCCATAGAGAAACGACAAACGGACCTACACGCTAGATATTTTTGGAACAGATTTAATTTCAACTCCAACTCTATTGAATGGAACCACGGAACTAGTAGAACACTGTTGAATTATTATTATTTTTTCCCGAATACGATAAAGGGAGGGAAAGGGTCATAAATTCCACTGGCTATGATTGAAATATTTTGCTCCCACGTAGGTACACGTTCAGTATACACATACATGGTTCACATTCTATTAATAATATTTTTTCGGCTATTATGATATAACAGGCCGTTCAGTTTTTATTAATACACAGAATCCCATTTTTTATTTAATAGTATTTATTTATATCTAGATTGTTTTACAAATTAAACTTAGGCTAGTTTAGAATACAAATGAGTTAAGCTTCTGTAGGTAGGCAAAATCTGTATTTCGGCTATCAGCGCCAGCGCCAATCGTCTCGGATAATTTTACATAACAGCTGTTAACATTAATTTTTACAAGACAATTAACGTAAAAAAGTAGTGTTATTTTACACATATTATTATATTTTATTATTATTTATTTATTTATTTAATACTTTAAGCACAAAAAAAATGTACAGAGGCGGACTTAATGCCATAGGCATTTTCTACCAGTCAACCTTTGGGTTTATTATACGTACGATTTTATTATAATATTTTATTATATATATTTTTATGCGTGTTATCAGTGGGAATTTTGTAAGTTTCAATCAAACAAGTTAATGCTAACTTGATTATTGAGCTATATGCATAATTATTATATTTATTATGCACTGGCACATTGACTGCTACGAAAGCGTAGCAGAGAGATGTACGGCGTTGGAGAGACATTAACAACAGTGCAGTTTAAGAGTAGACTACGTATATTTTTAATGGATAAGACGTACTACAGTGTGACTGAGTTTTTATCGGATACTTTTTTTTTTTTGCTGAATTTCTCTGTATTAATGGATTTGCCTTTGGTTAGACTTAAGTGAATAATAATATAAATGTTTGCATGGCGAATGGTGAAATATGGCGGAGCTTTCATGTATCTTGTCACATATTATGTATTACCCATATTTGCAAAATAAATGCACGTAGCAAGATGTTAGCTACGCCGCAGCATCTCAGCATTGGTAATATTTATTGCGTGTACGTACTGTTACATTTTATTCTACTTTTTGCCTCCCTGTAAAAGGAAATCATACGCTTTAGAATTTAGATAATGCTTTAATCATAAGTAAGTTATGATAATTTAGATTGCCATCGGCATGCTAGCAAGTACATACAAAAGCTACGAAAAGAATCTTAAACAAAAAGGCTGCCTGCACAGTGCCATGAGTTGAGAAGCAGATAATATTAAAAACATATCCCGCAATTTATATGGAAAAATGAGTTCAGAAAACTATACTTAGTGAGATAGGTTTGCAAAAGGGCTTGTGTTATGTTAAATTATATTGAATTAAATGTTTTTTTTGTAACTGTGCCAGAAAGCGTTTTATACTATTAAAGACTATATTGAAGACAAAAAGGCTTGGGATTGAGCTGCTTTAATAAATTTACAGTGATTTTTTTTTATACTAACTTTATATAAATATATTATTTTTCTATAAACCATTATAGGTACAATATCATGAATATTTACTTTGTAAAGTATTATATTAATATAGTAATTATTGTGAATGCGAGGACTATGTTAGTCATTGTTTTTTTTTTTTTTTGTCTCTGTTAGTTTTAATGATGATCTGGCAGTTTGAGTACTATAAGCGGCCTATCCAAACGTCCTTTCTTTAGTATTGTTCGTCGAATCGTTGAGCTCCTTAAGTTCTGAGTTGAGCTGCACGATAACTGACAAATGCGTGCACGGACTGGACCCGTCCATTCAATCTGTATCAATCTTTCATCAAAGACCACTTCAGACACCAATCTACAAGTACTTCACATGATCTGACCAAGATTATGTCTATACTTTAAAAGAGACTGACCTGAGTTTGTTTCGGCCTTTCTTCTCAGAGTAGTCGGATAGGAAACGCCGACTTCATCTAGTTTTTAAAATAGGATTGACGTGTTGTGTTTGTACAAACCTATTTACAGAAATAAAATCATTATGTCAGTTATACGTAAATTATTCCAAATGAGGAATCCACTTTTAGATATTGTTGGAATAGAACAAAATATAAATTAGTATCGAATAACTATTTTCTTATTTCTATTTTCTTTATTTTAGTCGTGGCTAAATAAGAAAAGCCGCTCGGATCGATCTTCAAGGTTAAGCAACGCTTGCCGAGGTAGGTCCATTGATGGGTGACCATCCATTACATAACGAGATCTCTCCGTGCCTTGGAACGCCCTGGTTCCGGCTAGCATTTGGAGATCTTTGACAGTTACGGGTAGTCCGAAGCCCGAAAGTCTGACAACCAGTCTTACCAAGGGTTGCCGTGTTACCCAGTAACTGGGTTGTAGAGGTCAGATAGGCAGTCGCTCCATGTAAAATACTGGTATTCAGCTGCATCCGGTTAGACTGGAAGCTGACCCAAACACAGTTGGGAAAAGGCTAGGTAGAAGATGAGGTACCTATTATTTACCCTTCCAAAATATAATTGAAGTTAAGATTCTTCCAGGATTTTGAGCTCATGAAAACTGTAAACATTGATTTCAATGTATTTCTATTTCGTCGTAGTAAGTCATGAGCGTGCGTCATGTGACTTTTATGTCATTGACATAAGGTTTAAATTGCAATGATTGAGGTAGGCTCAGAAATGGAAGAAATACATTTTCATTACTGTCACATATTTCTGTAGTTCTAGCCTTTCCTATATCTTTAATAATTGTGAAGATCCGTCAAAATAAAGTCAAAGTCATTTACTTAATAAAAATTTTCCCAATCAACCTTGAACCTTAAGCTTTAACGATAAAGTTGAAAATCTTTTAAATCAATTTGACAGATTGTAGTAGCTTGATGTGCTGGCGTCTGTACACCGCCGGTGTGTTCGGCTTAGTGAAACGCAAGCTCACTTCGGGCTCCTTAGGAGCTTAACAAGTTAACGAGTAATAGTCTACCAACTTACATTTGCAGTTGGAGAATTGACCGAGACGTATATCGATGTATGGGAGAACATGTTTTTCAACTACAATGTTAAGTTTGTTTTTGGGATAAATTCATCCCAACTACGGAACCCTTCATTGTGCGTGGTCCGACACGCACTTGGCCGGTTTTGAAGTTGCTAGCTCTACTCGCTATTAGGTCATAAAATATTTGTTCCGTGCGGGAATCGAACCCGCGACACGCAGCGCAGCAGTCAATCGCTTAACCACTGCGCCAATCGTGCCGTCAAATTATTTATTTGTCGAAAACACGTGAAGGTTTACAATCAAATGGAAAAAACAAAAAAAAGTTTCAGCATGTTTTGCCTAGATAGGCGTAAATTCAATAATAATGTACTTAATTCAAAGTACAAAAATAATAAAGTTACGTCTAATTAATAAAAATAATAATAAGAATATGGGATAAATAGAGCGTATATGTAAGTTCGTAATTATTTACAGTTTAAAACTTGTAAATTGGCGGCATTTACGCTTCTCTTTAAATATATATTATAATAATAAGTTTAATAATTAGTTAGAATAAGACTAGATAAGTACACTATCGTATTAAGATTACCCCTGTAATGATAGATGTAAGTTAGAAAAAATAAATAAATGTAAAATTTTGTTGTATCATTATTTTGTGATAACTCATCCCCTCAGAAGATATCCTCGTGAACAAGTGAACTGGCCTATGGGAAATTTCATCAACATACGGCTTGTGTTTCTATAAAACTTATGTAATAAGTGTAGGATCATTGTTGAAACGTAGACCGACGTTTAAAGCTATAAAAATACTGAGTCCCTACAACACGAATACTTTCTAAACAGTACCTACGCAGTTAATATTTTCCTCTCTTTTATAATAATTAATTAGCATTTAATAATAAGTCGTGGCTGCGGAAGACGTACAATGAACGCTCAGCAATTAAGCGCCGCCTTCGAATCAAATGGAAATTAAAAAACAAAAATAAAAGTCAAGTTCACTTCACTTTTAATTAGTTTTTCTCTTGCCAGGCTTTTTGGTGTGTAGATGTTTTTATTTGCATTCATCAAGACATGAGTAGGTATCTACTTGAGTGCTAAGTGTAGTATTTTTAATACTTCAGACCTGACTTTCAGTGTGGCGACTGTGTAAGTCTAAGGCTAATAGTTACATAATTATGATATTTTGTATACAGAAGCTGTTGGTAAACCTTTATTAATAAATTAATTACAGGCTATAGGTACCTATTAGGTATGATTATTTTATAAAAAGCAAAAAAAAATCGCCAAGAGTTAAGTTACGGCGAACGAAATTACTATTAAAAAAATACTTTATTTGAATTAAAACAATGTTTATTGGTTGGAATGTTCTACAAGACTAATTTACAATTATTATATTTCTATTAACTAAACTTATTACTATAATCCGCAAATCTGCAAGTGTGCAGTTTGTTAATGACGCACGGGCGCATCCGCTGCATTAGTCAGCGATTACGCTACTCAGGCGATTGCCTAACTCCTCCCTCCTTAAGATGGAAGCGCGTCCCGCAGCTTCCCGCAGCGTCCTCGGTGCGAGGTTGATTCTGTATTGGTCGTCGCTGTTTCCACTGCCAAAACTTCCATAGAAGGATTGTCATCAGGATGAGGTACAGTCCTAGTGTTGACCAACTGGGCGTAGCCATCATAGTCTGCCAATCAATTGTAGGTTCTTGTAAGTTGTCGGCTCGTTCTATCAGTTCGTGAATACTGTCCAGTGATATATCTTCTAAATGTAGGTTGAAATGGATGTTCTCCTCTGTAATGACGGCTTTACTAGGAAGTGGTATGATTTCGTCTACTGCGACCGTATTGATGTTTGTCGTTAGTGTTCGGTTAAGTACTTGCATTTGGCAATCACTTGTAATACTGGCAATGTGTATTCCTGATATCCTCTTGTATTCAGATTTAGTTCCGCATTTACTTCTTAGGACTTCTTCTTCCTTCAGGATGATAAGCCACTTGTTGTCTTGGAGTTTCTGGATTCTTCCTTGTTTGAGGTCTATCTTGGCTCGCAGTTTGTGTTTTGGTGTTTCACAAGGGATATTATGCAGTCTTCTGATTTATCGACAGGCTGGGTGTTCAACGACGTGCAGAGTTGTGTATCTTGTGTGATCTGTTTGCAGTCTTCTTGTAGGTACGAGTACTCGTTGGTGCCCAGTACCAGGTATTTGGATTTAGGAATGATTGCCAGGTTTTGCTTGTCGGGAATGGAGTAGAGATGGATTAGGTCGTATTGGTTTGTATCGATGGAAGGAATATCTAATATAAACTTCAATGTGTGATCTGTGCTATAAGCTTTTACACTAATAGACTTCTCTAAGCTATGTATATTGCTAATAGTAGCGCTATCCACTGGTCTAAAATTGTATGATTTTTGAATAACTAATATTTCGTTTAAAAGAATATGTGGGGATACAATGCTTGGATGCATGAATTCTAACTGAGCAAAAGTCATGGCGTCTTCTAAAATTGTTAGCTTGTCTAACAGCAATCGCAGGCTGAATTCTATTTGTATATATAAATCTAGAAAGTGCAACCTATTTACTATAATATTATTATTAAAAGTGGTATTTCTTAGAGTTAGACTTAGTTTTTTCTGGTTGTCGTCTAAAAGCTTAATCTGTTTACTATACTGTTCAACTGCATGTTTTGCTATGAATAATGATTGCTTTTGAGATACATTAATTTTATTTACCGAATTTTGTAATTTTGATATTTCATTTTCGAATTTAATAGCATCTTCATAATCTAAATTGCCTGTTATGGTTTTAACGATGGAGCCTAGGCCGTTAATAAAACCACGTCTAAACCTATGGTGCGGTGCAATAAACACTATTTTCTTACCTATTGAACTTAAGCTATTATCTATTTGATCTTTGTACGCCCTATTTAATTGTCCGTTATTTTCTGCAGCTTTAGTATTGGCATATAAGGATAGAAGTTTTAAAGTGGTTTCATGTAAATAGGATATGTTATATACGCAGGCCAAACTAACCGTATCTACTTGCTTCAAAATTTGACCTTGTTTTAATAAAAGGATGCCGTTGACGTTATCTACGGGGTTAAGAGTCAGGTTGGCGGTTGTGTAGAACAGGAAGGTTCCTGTGACGAGGGTCCTGGAACAAGATGTTGTCTTCGTAAAAGTTTGAAATGAACTCTGATGGATTTTGAGTTGGGGTGGCTTCCTATGATTTCAGCGACATTGTTAGGATGAAAGTGAATGATTTTATACGGACCTTTAAATACTGGCTTCGTTTTGTCACTCCTCGTAGTCTTTGCAACCTGCTTATATACAGTTTCACCTACCTTAAACGTGAGCGCCTCAGCAGCCTGATTCCGTTTTTCTATCACCTGCTCTTTATTTTTAGATACGTGGGCTGCTATGCACTCCTGTACTGCTTCTGCATTTTTGCGATGGTTGAGGACATAGTCCTGATAGAACTCCTTAGGATAATATAGTTCTAGTGGATTTCTAGATGCTGTATGACCAAATAAGAGCTCGCGCGGTGTATAGCCTGTCGTAGAATGAATGGCATTATTGTAGGCAATAATGGCGTACTTCATCAGTAATTGTATAGGGTCATCTTTATTTGTCATTCTTTGAATTCTTATTATTTCAGCAATAGTAGAGTGAAAGCGTTCAATGGGTGAGTTTGAATTCGGATTGTAAGGAGTCGTGAAGTGTATGTTAATGTCGTGAGACGCGCATATTTCCTTTATGACGTCGTTGTCGAATTTCGTGTCTGAGTCTGTGGTAATTTTCAGAGGTAATCCTTATATGGAAAATATTTGTAATAAAGCTTCTGAGATATGAACGCTGCTTGAAGCATTTAACGGTACAGCTTGGGCAAATTTTGAAAAATTATCTATAATTGTCAGGAACGTCGCACCTCCAGTGGAATATAGGTCCATAAACAGATGTTGAAACGGTTTCGTAGGTGTCTCTGTTAACGTTAGTGGGGGTTTCAAGGGGTTTCTTTCGTATTTAGCGCTTAAACACATGTAGCATTGATTAATGTATCTTTGAATTGACAATAGCATATTGGGCCAGTGGTAATTTCTGTGGAGTTGTTTATACGTTTCCTGAATACCTCTATGCGACGATTTGCCTTCGTGATATCGCTTAATGAGTTCTTGTTGCTTAGTTTTGTTTTCAACGAGGGTAACTCGTGATGTACATCTTATAAGTTTAGGACCTCTGTCATTGAAAATTGTAGTGTAGACTCTCGAGAAGACCAAGTATAGATTTTCATCGTAGAAATAGCAGTGGAAGATACGGTCTGCTATTGTGTGCTCTTTTAGGAACCTGATGATTTCGGGTTCCGTATTGTTTACAGGGATGAAAGCGTCTTTAATAACAGTCCTAGAATTAGTTGATCTATTGTCTACTCTATATGTTGAACCCGGGGTAGATCTAATATATAATTGTTTCAGTTGTTTATCTATTGCATCAGATAAAATCGGGATGCCGCTGTTTTCATTATCGGGTTGGGTATGATTTGTCGAGACTAATTGGTCAGGGTCTACTGTAACAATGCTCATTGAGTCTGTTCCGTGTTCTTCTACGTCGTTATTATTACCAGGGTAGTTACTATTGTCGATAGGTACATCGGTATTATCATTGTTAAGTCCGCCATTGTTGTCGTTTCGGTCGTTATTTGTCTCTGCTTGTCTACGGGCGTTCTCAAATATTCTGTTTATAATCTCGTCATCGTTGTTATCATCAAAATTGACAGCTAGAGAATCTATGCTGTTGTGAAAGATTTTGGCTCTGGATAATGCATCCGCGTTAGTGTTTTGTTTACCCGTTTATAAAGTACCTTATAGTCGTACTCCGCTAGCTTTAGTTTCCAACGTGTTAATTTTGAGTTGGGGTCTTTTAAAGACATCAGCCATGTCAAAGGTCTATGGTCTGTATAGATGGTGAATTTCCGACCGTACAAATAAGGCCTAAAATATTTGATAGCCCAAACTATCCCGAGTAGTTCTTTCTCTATTGTCGAGTAACGAGTCTCGGTTTCTGATAACGTTCTTGAAGCAAAAGCTACTGGTTTATCAGCACCAACATTGCCTTGCGATAAAACTGCGCCTAACGCAAAGTCAGATGCATCTGTTGTCAAGATAAATGGTTTGTCAAAGTCAGGGTATTGTAATATTGGGGCATTGGTCAAAATTTGTTCACACTTGTTAACTGCGTCTAAAAATTCGTTACTATGGATAATTTTTGCGTTCTTTTTAAGACAGGCTGTTAACGGTTTTGTAAGCTTCGCGAAATCTTTAATGAATTTTCGGTAATAACCTACTAATCCTAGGAAAGACTTTATATCCTTTTGTGTTCGTGGTACGGGGAAATTTAAAACTGCTTTTATTTTGTCTTTGTTGGGTTGTAGTCCTTGGTCAGTCAATTCGTGTCCTAAAAAAATCACATGTTTTTGTAGGAATTCTGACTTATCTAATTGTACTTTGAGGTTATGCATTCTGAATCGCTGAAGTACTAACTTGAGTTTTTCGTTATGATTCTGAAGTGAGGTGGCTGCTATTATGACGTCATCTAAATATGTGAATACGTTATCTATTCCTCTAAGAATATGGTCCATAAGCCGCTGAAAAGTGCTCGGAGCATTCTTCAACCCAAACGGCATTCTTAAAAACTCATAGTGACCTCTTTCTGTAGTAAACGCTGTTTTTTCTGTGTCGTTGGGGTGCATCTCCAACTGATGGTAGCCACTTGCTAGATCAAGGGTTGTAAAATATTGTGCGCACCCTAATCTATCCAGTATATCGTTGATATTCGGTAACGGGTACTTGTCTTCAACAATTCTATCGTTCAGTCGTCTATAGTCTATAACAAGTCTCCATTTGACC
This sequence comes from Tiliacea citrago, assembly GCA_963921375.1. NCBI lineage: Eukaryota > Metazoa > Arthropoda > Insecta > Lepidoptera > Noctuidae > Tiliacea > Tiliacea citrago. The sequence goes on from OY992783.1 coordinate 26,011,239, forward strand.
TTCCCTGAGGCGTCGGGTTTTTTTGGGACGATATGGACAGAGCAAGACCAGGGTGAAATACTTTCCCGTATAATTCCCTGTTTTAATAAATTATCTATTTGTTTTTTAATTTCTGTACGTTGTTGCGGGGCTTGTCTATAGTTTCTAACAAAAATAGGTGTGTCGTCAGTTAGTCTTAATTCATGTTTTACGGTATGTGTGAAAGATAACGGTATGTTCTCCGAGTAGAATACGTCACGATATTGATAACGAATTTTGGTAACCTCGCGTTTTTCTTCTTCATTCATGTGGCTGATTCTAATTTTCTTTAAGTTTTCGTAAAGTTCTTTGTCAATGTCAGTTTTAGTTTGAAGGGTGTTAATTTTGTGTGTTTTATTTTGATTTATCAATTGTGGCGGTAAAGGCTCAAGGGGTAAGTGGCAATTGTTATTAATTACTTGTTCTTTATCGGTTAAGTTAATTACAGATGTTTTAAAAATTAAATTTTTTACCGTTACTACAGCGGCGGGTGATTTTAATCCTTTAAACCAATTAAAGTCATCGTAGATATAATTACCGTCCATACAATTTGTTTTCACTGTTATAAACTTTTCACAATTAGGTTCAATTTTGAGTTTTTTTACTGGATAGTCAAAATAAATTGGAATTTCGGTGTTATAAGTTCGCAATAACTTATTTTTAAAATCTATGTTACACCCTAGTTCTTTTAACAGGTCCATCCCTATTAGTCCTTTATACTTTGGGTCAAAATCGAAAAGTAAGAATTTATGATATATGTCTGTCTTAAACTGTGTGTTAAACTGTGAGGTAAAGGTAAAATAGCAACGTGTTCATGACGAGTAACAGCGTGCGCAGTTTTTACTTGAAATGGCTCGCGCTCGACGCAGTGTCTAAGATTGGTATTGGCTATTACGTCGGGTGATATCATACAACGCGAGGCTCCAGTGTCTAATAAGAACTTACCTTGAAATTCCGGCAGCTCTATATAAGGAAGATGGTCTTTACCTTGGTTGTTGAGGTGAACAGTCTTTACTAGCTTTGGTTCAATGGTTCCTCGCTCTGGGGAAAATCCTGATGGTTTGGTTCGTCCACGGGCACCTCCTGCGTGTAACTGTAGTCTTCACCACTAGGTTGTAAATTATTATTGTACTCACCTTCAGAGTAGGCATTGTAGTCCGGGTAACACTGGTCTTGGTTGTGCTGTGTATAAAACATTTCTTCAGAAGCAAAACGCGGTGCTTCGGGCTTACTTATCGATCTCATGGTGACGTCAGACACTTTTTGCGGCGGGTTCACCTGTTGGCGAAGTATATTCGGCTGAGATCTAAAATTACCTGAGTTTCTGAAAGTACCAGAACCACTAGGTCTTACGTTACCTGAAGCGGGTCTTCCTTGGGGTAAGCCTTGACCCCTCTGTTGTCTCTGATCTATGTTCCAGCTATTACACGGGGGAAAGTTATTATTTTGGGGTACCGTTTGGTTTGGCTTGGGTATTTCTTTCGGTTTGTTTTGGATGGAAAGTGCATTAAAACTATTTTTGAATCTATTGAATGCCAAACGTGCTTCCTCTTGCCTAGCCGTTACTATAGCTGCTTCAAGAGTCGTAGGTTACGCAATCCGCACGCCAATAGAAACGTGAAAGTCCAAATGGTTAACGTATTGGTCTATGACCATACTCTCATAATATGACTTATCCGTATGCCTACCTACTACGTTTAAGGTGTCTAAAATTTCCCTTAGTCGTTTACCAAACGTCTCAGCGTCTTCATTTCTATTACGACGTAAACGCGTTAGTTCTTGCATCAGTTGTATTTCGTTACGTGGTTCGCCTAATCTACGCGTCAACGCAGCCTTAATTGTCTGCCAGCTATCAACAGTTTCTTCGGATGCTATTGCATTGATCGCCGAACCGCTTAGTTTGCTTTTAATTAAACTTACAATAGCAGGGTTCACCCTAACTTGTGGATCCAGTAATAGCATCACATTTTCAACTTCTCTAATAAAGTAATTTAATGTTTTAGGATTGCCCTCGTATTTTGGCAACAGTTCCGAAACGAACTTAAAAGTCGCTAGATCAATGCTTGACGGCACGGTTGGCGCAGTGGTTAAGCGATTGACTGCTGCGCTGCGTGTCGCGGGTTCGATTCCCGCACGGAACAAATATTTGTATGACCTACAAGTAGTTGTTCCGGGTCTGGCTGTTTGTGTATGTGAGTTTAAATGTTTGTAAACGCACCCACGATACAGGAGAAATTCGTAGTGTGGGGCAACGTTTTAAAAAAAAAAACAAAAAAAAAAAAAATGCTTGCCATAGCCATCGTGATTTAATTATGAAACCGGAATACAAAAGGAATCAATTCTAGTTCAATATAAAATACTATTGAGATTATGTCTAATACCTAATACTGCCTACTCCCTAAGAAGTCAGCTTGAAGTTATTTTAATAATTTTATACGAATCACGATTATAGCGAATACGTAAACGGGTAAATATCTCTTGTTACAGAATTAATTGCTGTGGAATGCAAAATGTATACCGCGATTTTAGCACGCATACATAAAGACCTAAATTAAAATGAACGTAATAAACTCATTTAACTAACGTTATTTGCCTATAGCGATTTTAGCCTATAAACAAACACACAGGTAACTTTTATAAAAATACAGCAGGAAATATAGCATGGGAAACTGGGTACACAACAAGCACTCACCACAGTATCTTCTGCATCTCTAGCCGGGCCTTGTAGAACAGCAGGGCTCCCAATTCTCCAGGACTCCCGCAGGTTGCTCCCCTTCGTAGATTCAATTTGCGATCGCGAAGATAACGATAGATACCGTTCACTCTTTACTGAAGAGTTGTATTTTAATTAGAGTGTCGCGATCCTACCGACTGCGCCAGTTAAGTTACGGCGAACGAAATTACTATTAAAAAAATACTTTATTTGAATTAAAACAATGTTTATTGGTTGGAATGTTCTACAAGACTAATTTACAATTATTATATTTCTATTAACTAAACTTATTACTATAATCCGCAAATCTGCAAGTGTGCAGTTTGTTAATGAAGCACGGGCGCATCCGCTGCATTAGTCAGCGATTACGCTACTCAGGCGATTGCCTAACATGACAAAAAAAAGTGTGAAAAACATGCCTCACATCCGTGCAACACGGGCATCGCTCATCATAAAGCTGTGACTCCCTTTGGAGAACTTGAATTCAATAATACTCAAAATGTAAATTAATTTTCGAGCAATGACATTATGCACGAAACAGAGCCACAGCGTTGGCTATGAGCAATAACAGTCATGCAAGCTGCATGAATTCTCATGCCATGATAATATAATGGACAAACTGGCAACCGGCTAAATGGCTATATCCAGATTGCAGGCACATCTCGCCGAGAAAAGTAGTTCTTCACATAATATAACATAACATCACGCCTGTAATCCGCGAAAGTTTAGGCAGAGGTGTACCTATAGTACCTACCTACACCCACATTACACCAGCTATGATTAAATCCGATGAAATAGAGGCGAGCCTATTGCTATTAACCGGGCACAAATCCAGAGTCCTGGCTGCTGCTGCCTGCCAGGGTTGCGAGTTTGTCCGAAAGGGATATCGTGGCCCTGGCACACAGGCATCTGAAGGAACACGGGTGGGATTTAGTCAGTAAAAGTCTGACACGCCCTCCCGCTCCGCCCAGAGCGGGAGAAGTTATTTGATAATTTCCCACCCAAAAAAAAGGCTGCTGCTGTGAAATCCCTGACGGAAAAACCCGATAACACTGCCCGACCTGGTAATCGAACCTAGGACCTCAGCTTAGCAGTAGCGCTAGAGACCAGTAGACCAATGAGGCAGTTGTCCACAATTAGCCCTTCTTCAGTCCTTTGAAAAGAGCAGCGCATGGGACCACTTAACATTGGAGTTGGAAAACATGTTTTCCCATACATTGATATACGCCACGGTCAATTTTTCAACTGCAAATGTAAGTTTGTAACCATAATGTTTTTTTTAATGTGATAAGATGACAAATGAAAGAGTTTTGGACTTTTCCTTTACTTGTGGTGAGACCTTGCTTCTTGCCAAATTTCATGATTAGGTTGACAAATTTCAGGTTGGCAAATTTCATGATGACTAGTTAAACGGGAAGTATCCTATAGGTTTTGGTTTATTTGCGAGTATCAAAATATGTTGTTTAAATCACCGTATTTTTTATTGCGTTGGCTTAGAACCTTGTTTTTTTTTAGCTCCAAGGGACCGTAGATCGTATTTGATAATAATTTCAACTTGATACGTCCACGCGTTCCTGAGAAAAAGGGTCTTGACTGACAGACAGACGAAGTGATCCTATAAGGGTTCCATTTTTTCCTTTTGAGGTGCGGAACCCTAAAAACGAGTTGGCGAGCAACGAGTGCTCGACAGCGACGAGCGATCACTCACTGTTATGTGTATGTAGCAAGTATGAGTCTCTCGGAGAAAATTCGGCCCGCCAAGCGAGCGTCGCTGAGCGAGTAATCTCTTTGACAGCTCTTGTCGCTGCGCAAACGAGTACTCGCACGCGGTGTGAACGGTCAGCGTTCAAGTATTAATATATTGTATATGTATCTCTGTTACCTTTTTGGTCCTAAAATATTTTGTACGTTTCTTGATAATCAGGTTGTAGGTCGTAGGTTCGAACCCTGACAGGCGCTTTACTTTGTGTAAATCATTTCATCACCACTGCTCTCAAAACGGTGAAGAAAAACATCGTGAGGAAACCGGCATGACCTAGAACCAAATATTTGAAGACATGTGATATCTACCAACCCGCATTGGGCCCACGTGGTGGATTACGGTCCACTCCCTCTCACAGAGAGGAGGCCTGTGTCCTAGCAGTGGGAACATTATAAGTTGACTTAGATGCTGTTTGATGAGCAAGAAAATCGTTAGTTGCTAGACGCTTCATCGGCGGTGGGACCATGTGCCATATAGCTCTTCAGTCCTTTGTAAAAGAGGGGCGTGTTCGAACCAATTTCAGACGAAGGCATGCGGTTCCTAACCGGGCCGTTTGTAACAAGCTGCGCGTCAAAAGGACCAAGTACTTAATTAGAGAATGTAGATTTAAAAGCGTCTGTTTAACGAAGAATTGGTAGAAGGTTTAGTGCCCGTTTGGCATTTAGAAAAACATGTTTAAGGCGGAGTTGGGTAGTTATAGTTAGGTTAGTAGGGTTTTATAAATGAATCGGGTATTGTTACAGAATATTTTAATTTTAGTTATAACATAGGGATCGGTGTAGGTAGACCACCGTTGGTATCGTAGGTAGGATACCTACTTACAGTCTGCATAGTCAGTGTAACTTTTATTATTATAAAAAAACCTGATTAGTCTTTTCGTTTTAGTGTTCCGTACCTCAAGAGGAAGAAACGGAACCCTCATAGGATCTATTTATTTATTTTAAAAAAAGCACAGCCACATCACATACATTAAACTTATGCTAGAAATTATCTTAATAACTAAAGGACTAATGTACATGACAATTAAGGCGTACATAGCATTGCTGAAATAAACTAAAACAGACTAACGTAAATAAGACGGGTAACAAAACAAAAACTAGTTTAGAATATTTTTTTTTTTATTAAATACAACATGGTAAGGATAGCCTGATTTTCTTTCTGAATCCCAGTAGCTTGGCGCTGAATATATCTAATTCAGATATGCTTAACACAGTATTATTGTATTCGTTGCTCATTCGTGTAAATGGAGACTGTAAACCTAAATTAGTTTTCACAAAAGGTGTATCAAATACCCTTTTATTTTTTTTGGCCCTTGGGCAAATTCTTGGAACTGCTAAGGAAACACTTTGCAACAGGCAACTGCACCGTATTTTTTCATTAATTAATTTATGGAGGAAGTATAAATCTAGCAGACGTCTGCGATCGCAAAGGGTGATCATTTAAAAAAAGATAACGCTCCATGAGACACAAGAGGCTTTTCCCATAGAAAGCCATACTGTAGAGAAAGAAAGATGCCACGCTCGCTGTATGCTTTCCACACGTTGCGAGTGCACTGCATAAAAAGGGGTCCATACACTGCTTTCATACTCAAGATGACTGCGCACTAAAGCATTGTAGAGTAACACCTTGGTGCTCTGGTGTATAGACCCTCTGGAATAGCGCTTCAAAAATCCTAACATTTGGGCGGCCTTTGTCACTGCTTTATCAATATGTGTGGTCAATTTTAGCTTGCTATCTACGATCACACCCGCATCTCGAATGTCATTCACATATTTCAGTGTTACGCCACCAATATCATACCTTGTTTGGACTGGTGTCTTTTTCCTTGTGAATCTCATGTGATGACATTTTTCAGCGTTTAGACTCATACTATTTACGTTACAGCAATGTAAAATATTGCTCAAATCAGTCTGAATCAAGTCAGTAAGGGAGTTTACTATTTTATATTTTTTTAGGATCACTTCGTTGTCCGTCTGTCTTTCTGTCAAGACCCTTTTTCTCAGGAACGCGTGATGGTATCAACTTGAAATTAATATCAAATACGTAGATCTACGGATCCTTGGACCTCTAAAAAAATCAAGCTTGTAAGTCAACGCAATAAAAAAATACGGCGATCTGTGCGACATATTTTGATACTCGCAAATAAATCAAAACTGTACATGGTAGTACTCATTGACCTAGAATCATGAAATTTGGTAAGAAGCAAGGTCTCACAGCACAAGTAAATGTAAAAGTCCGAAAATTGATAATTTGTAGTTTCATCACTTAAAAAAAATTTTTTTTTGCAATTACAAACTTGGGTACATGTTGTAAAATTGACCGTGGCGGGAGAACATGTTTTTCAACTACAATGTTTATTTTGTTTTAGGACCAACTACGGAACCCTTCATTGTACGCACTTGCCCGGTTTTTTTGTAATGTAGGTACGTATCCTGTTAATGTCAATATACTTTATCGCAAATATTAACTTTTTTTAACAATCACTTTTATAAAAATGGACACTTCTATTCCGTAACATTTTCGAACTCTTTCATTAACTCGTTGAAATTGTTAACAGATTGTACGGTCGTAAAAAACATGGGCTCAACCCTGCATACTAAGTGGACTTGGTTATGCTTTAGCAAGCTTTTCTGCTGCAAGGACAAAATTATGTACCTACATACATTTTCATTGGTCCTAGCTAACTACAAAACGTAAAAATTAACTATAAGTAAGCTGAATGAACACACAAATAGTACAGCTTTCGATAAAGTACTAGTTTTGAGCTGCATCCGGTAAGACTAGAAGCCAACCCCAACATAGTTGGGGGCTAGGCAGATTAATAACAAAATTTACACTTATCTCGATTCGGAAATTGAAACCAGGACGCTGAACGGTCACAAATGCGATCATTGGACCAAGAAGTAGGTAATAACATTTTTTTGAGTTTAGGCATAACATAACAAAAAGCAAATTTTTGCAACTGTTACTGTTGTTGTTTGCTATTTTACTAAGTAAGTATTCTGGCCAGATTATAATAAAGACACTTGGGTAGGCCGCATAAAGTACTCAACTGCCAGACTATCATTAAAACTAAGTACAAAAAAACAAGAAAAAAATTAAAACACACCTTTTCACATTCAGAATGTCATTTTTGTATGCACGTATATTCTATGACAACAAACATTAACATTAATAAACATTTTTGTTTCTTTTTTTCTAATCTTTCAACTTTAAAAAAACACTTCATGTTTACGTGAATGTAACTTGATTTGAATATAGTGAACAGTTCTGCCTTCTATAAAGGACTTGAGAAGTCAAAGTGTAAGCAAAAAGAGTAAGAATTAGTTCAGGTAGCTGTTACTCGTACTAATTGTATTAGTGAGTGCCGGACGCCCTCTGCGAGGAAATTGCAGGTAATTGTAACATTGTACGACTATTTCATTACTGTTTTTTACTTCTCAGTTAGTTGAGTTGGCTGTGATTGTGTTACGAAGAGATTAGGGTAATTTGGGTATTAGCATAAATATTACTTATTTCTATACTTAATAGTTTTTAGGCATCTGTCCCACGACTAAGCGACAGCTATTGACTATTTTCTCAAGAAACGTACAAGAGATTTTAGATTCCATGTCAGTCAAAGTGATAGGTACGCATTATTGATTTGATATCTGGCTGTTCACACCACCGGCACCGGCGAGAACTCTGTCAAACAAACAACTCGTTTTTTGGGTTCCGTAGTCAACAAGGAACCCTTATAGTTTCGTCATGTCTGTCGGCCTGTCCCCGGTATAGCTCAGAGACTCTTAGTACCTACTAGAAAGCTGTAATTCCGCATGGGTATTTAAATTAATCTCGCCGACTAAATTTTGAAAAACATTTTTTCTTGTACGTAGTGGGGATGATTTGTTTTTTTTTTTATCCCATGGTGTGGGGCATCGTTGGATAGGCCGTTCAAAAATATTGCGGGTTTGTGAAACCCATTTTTCGATTCAGGGATCCGTTTGCATAATAAAAATTAAAATAAAGTATAAAGTGCTATTTTTCGTTTAGAGTGTCTCCCCTGCCAGCTAAATGGTTGTTTTTGAATATGTGAAAAAATTCATGGCAGTAGGACATATAACGAAATTATAAGGAAAACTATCACAGCAAGTAGGCTTTACAAGTTAACGAGTAATAGTCGACCAACTTACATTTTCAGTTGGAGAATTGACCGTGACGTATATCGATGTATGGGAGAACATGTATTTAATTTTAAACTACAATGTTAAGTTTGTTTTTGGGATAAACTCATCCTAACTACGGAACCCTTCATTGTGGGTGGTCCTACACGCACTAAGCCGGTTTTAACTCGTTTCTAATTAATCTCCGGCGATGGTACAGGTACCTAGGGTCTAAGGCACCTGTCGCACCGCCGGCGAAGTGAGTGTGTACGTTACCCCAGCAGGAAAGTGTCTCCTAGAGTTATATGAGTGGAACATTTAATTGGTGCCTTAGCTGCTGTAAATGTGCCCCAACATAAAAAATGTGTGCCCGCTGTCGTTTTGGAAAAAAGCGGAAAAAACGATTCCTGCTGGGGTAACGTTTTTCTAGCAGGAAAATTCTAAACGAATGATCGGAGAGTGAAAAATTGTGCATGGCCAGATAGCTTATATGTGTGCCAAAATGTGCCCCCATAAATAAAATCTGTGCCCCTTCAGGTTTTTGAGATATTGCATTTCCTGCTGGAGTAACGTTTTGCAGAATCGTATATCTCTAAAACCATTGCATGTGCTCCTGTAGAATAAACATACATGAGTAGCTCTTAATGTGTGCCCCTTAGTGCCCCAATTAGATTTAAGAAAATATTTGTAGTTTTCAAGTTATTGCGGTTTTATGTAAACCCGAAAAAACATCGCAGCGCCTAAATGAGAGAAAATTGTATTCGGTCCTTCTTGACGCTAATAATAACCATACAAAGTTTCAAAACTGTTCATGCATGCGTTTTTGAATAATCTTGCTAAAAGTCAAAACGATGGTGTCATAACTTTGACGGCAAAATACAAGGAACCGGCTCAATCCCAGATGTGTAGGTGTAAACCAAAATCTTATGCTTTTAGTCAAAAATATATGGTGAAAATATTCAGCTTGGAATGCTTCGCATTAAGTAAATATTAACAAAAAACCAAAATATGTAAACAACGGCTGGTTATCCGACCAAATTCGAATGACTACTAAAAAGCGATGGATTCATACATATCGATGACCTTCTTTATTGGACGTATTATACCTGAGCTGTTGTCCTTACAGTCACGTTCAAAAGTTTTGGGGGCTAATTAAAAATATATATTAAATGCGCCTTGTGACCATATTAAATGAAACAGCTTGTTGATGTGGAAATTATTATTTTTATTCCCTTAATTTTTCTTTCGTTCACACATAAACTACTGGATGTATTTTAATTAAATTTAGAATGGAGAAGATAGCTTACCTTGGAATAGCACTTAGGCATTATTTATAATGTACTTAATCATGTGTAAAGTCACAGAAACAGCTAGTGGAATATAATCCAATAACAACTTTATTTTGTTACTTACTAGCTGCGCCCCGCGGTTTCACCCGTGTAAGTCTCGATCCCATAAGAATATTGGGATAAAAAGTAGCCTATGTCTTATTCCAGGGTGTCAGCTACCTCCATACCAAATTTTATCAAAATTGGTCCACCCGTTTGAGCGTGAAGAAGTAACAAACATACACACACACACACACTCACAAACTTTCGCCTTTATAATATTAGTGTGATTACTTTTCTACTTCAGTGTACTCAGGCACAACACGTGTGAACCGGTTAGTGAGTAAAGTAAAGAAGGTCATCGATATGTATGAATCCATCGCTTTTTAGTAGTCATTCGAATTTGGTCGGATAACCAGCCGTTGTTTACATATTTTGGTTTTTTGTTAATATTTACTTAATGCGAAACATTCCAAGCTGAATATTTTCACCATATATTTTTGACTAAAGGCACAAGATTTTGGTTTACACCTACACATGTGGGATTGAGCCGGTTCTTTGTATTTTGCCGTCAAAGTTATGACACCATCGTTTTGACTTTTAGCAAGATTATTCAAAAACGCATGCATGAACAGTTTTGAAACTTTGTATGGTTATTATTAGCGTCAAGAAGGACCGAATACAATTTTCAGCGAACTTATACCTTCTCTCATTTAGGCGCTGCGATGTTTTTTCGGGTTTACATAAAACCGCAATAACTTGAAAACTACAAATATTTTCTTAAATCTAATTGGGGCACTAAGGGGCACACATTAAGAGCTACTCGTGTATGTTTATTCTACAGGAGCACATGCAATGGTTTAGAGATATACGATTCTGCAAAACGTTACTCCAGCAGGAAATGCAATATTTCGAAAACCTGAAGGGGCACAGATTTTATTTTTGGGGGCACATTTTGGCACACATATAAGCTATGTGGCCATGCACAATTTTTCTCTCTCCTATCATTCGTTTAGAATTTTCCTGCTCGAAAAACGTTACCCCAGCAGGAATCGTTTTTTCCGTTTTTTTCCAAAACGACAGGGGGGCACACATTTTTTATGTTGGGGCACATTTACAGCAGCTAAGGCACCAATTAAATGTTCCACTCATATAACTCTAGGAGACACTTTCCTGCTGGGGTAACGTACACGAAGTGAGTAGAGCTAGCAAACTAACAAGTGCGAGTTGATCTCGCGTGATGAGGGTTCTGTACAATGAATATGTTATCTAGGTACCATGTTTTTTATCCCAAGAACAAACTTAACATTGTAGTTAAAAAACATGTTCTCCCATACATTCCAACTGCAAATGTAAGTTTGTACGCACAATATTGAGAGATTTACCATGTTATTCATCATCATTTCAGCCAAAAGACGTCCACTGCTGGACATAGGCATCCCCCTAAAGGGGGAGGGGGTGTTTGCCATAATCGCCACGCTTGGCAGGCGGATTAGCGATCGCAGTATGGTGTTAAAATGCATAGAGAACGCCTTTTACGACACCCACGGGAGGAAATGGGATGGTGCTATTCTTTACGTCCGGCACCACGCGGAGCAAGTTACCATGTTATTACCACAACGCAACTGCAAGAAGCTGCAGCGGCACTATTCACACGAAACCACTGCTTGCCCACATTTTGTGCTGTGATGATTACCTGACCCCCCTCTTACAAAACAGAATAGGGGAAAAGTGGTCGGGTTATGTAGGTCACTGAATGTACGAGTGAACGGGACCTTATTTTCTTCTTCTATCGTGTCAATGGATGCTGACGAAATGTCCATCCGTGTGACGGAAAACGATGCTAACAATATTTATTATAACATCACGCCTGTATTCCCCGAACAGTTAGGCAGAGGTGTACCTTTTAAGTCCACCCACATTTCGCCAGTTAGGTATATTTAAGGACCATGTAATAAGGGGCGAGCCTATTGCCAGCAACCGGGCACAAATCGAGACTCCGGGCCACTACTGAGAAATCCCAGATGGAAAAACCCAATATCACTTTGCCCTACCTGGACATCGAACCTCATGCGTAAGCAGTGGCTAGATCAACGAGATACTAAAAAATTGATTTGTAGCGCTCACAATCTGTAGGTACGCGGCTTCATAGGCATTTTAAATGAAAAGTGTGTTCATAAATCTTAATTAATGAAACACAAAACTAACAATTTATCATTTCTTTAATAGTAAAAAAACATTAACAGAACATAAAAATATATTATAATATTTAATTTACAATAACAACCAACTACAACTAACAATAGTAACTTCGTTACAAAATAGATTAAAAGATACATAGTTCCTTTCAATGTCCATTGTAAAACGACTTTACAAGTTTATGTTTAAAGTCACACTAAAACTTAAATAGTTTCTGTCCTTGTCATTTTCGCGACGTTAAACTGAGAACGAAAAACAGTCGAGAGGTGTCGCGGGACACGCGCACCCTAATTTATTGCGTAACGCAATATCAATTATAATCTGAATGATTTTGAAGTATATCCCTAATCCATTGCTTCATAACTTCGAAAAAATTGTCTGCTCAACAACGTAAATAACGCAATGAATGTTGTTGAACTGTCAAAATAAACTACGATAACATGGCTTCCCCTCCAAATTACTGTTTCAATGTGTGTAGTCACATCCTTACGAACGAGTTTGTAAGTAGTTGTAAGTATTCATCTTCGTATTCGTCGTTTTTATTCATAGTTTATGTGCAATTAGTACTCGTAATATCTCATTTATTACCGAGTTCTTGGCGGGAAAGTGAAGCGACATGTTTAGCAGTTTTGTTTTATTTTCTAAAATTTGTGTTTAGCCGAATATTAAAGTGTAATAATGGTGGATTATTAACCATTAAATGTTCGTGAACGTGTATTAGTGTAGGTAAATGAAACAAAACAGTGCAACATCACTTCCAAGTTCTCTCAAGATGTCCGCGAGAGGTCTCAGTAAAGTGCCACATCTTTACTGAAACTCAAGGGGAGTGGGAAGGGATATCATCATCATGCATTGAATATTTTTCATTTCATCAATATTTATACAAAGTTTGTAACTTAAATAAAGACTTGGCTAAAAGGTCCCAGCAACCAGGTCATTAAAATATTATTTAAAAAAAAAACACTTATTACCAGACTTTTTGGTCAACTAATCATAACAAGCCGATCGCGCAAGACAACGCACGTGTCGATTTCATAGAGCACGTCAGTGCATCGCCATACTAATAATAATGAGCGATTAATGACGCCACAAGTCGAGCAACAAATCCGTGGATTTATTTTTGTTTGACGGCCGTCTCATTACGCACACATGCGTTGTGAGTCTTGGTGGCGCTTTGTAAATACTTTCAAACGTTTTGAATTTTGGAGGGGCCATATTATCGTAGTTACTCTCAACCTAGTTGGAACGAAGTTCCTTTTGCTTTCGTTACGTGACATGTTACAGTTTGTTCCGTCTACATCTCATTCGCCAAGTGTGCAAAGTATAACGTGAGTTAGGGAACTTCCAGTAACTTGAGATTAATTTAATATTCAGCTGAGGTCATCATTATTATCTGCTTTTTAGGGTTCCGTACCCAAAAGGTAAAACAGGAACCCTATTACTAAGGCTCCGCCGTCTGTCTGTCTGTCTGTCCGTCTGTCACCAGGCTGTATCTCATGAACCGTGATAGCTAGACAGTTGAAATTTCCACAGATGATGTATTTCTGTTGCCGCTAGAATAAAAAATACTAAAAAACAGAATAAAATAAATATTTAAGGGGCTCCCATACAACAAACGTGATTTTTTTGCCGTTTTTATAGATGATGGTACGGAACCCTTCGTCCGCGAGTCCGACTCGCACTTGGCCGGTTTTTATTTTTCCCAACTATGTTGGAGTCTGTTTCCAGTCTAAACCGATTCAGCTGAATGCCAGTATTTTATCAATCAAATCAAAAGTCATTTATTCAAACTAGGCTGAGAATCAGCACTTTTCGAACGTCAAAAATTACATAAGACAGTCCCCCAAAAACGCCCACCGTTCACCACTTCCTAGTGCTTTAGCTGGGAAGAAGAAGTGGCGCAACAAACTCCCCAGCAGCACAGCTGTCTGTTTACATGGAGCGACCGCCTATCTGATCTCTTGTGGGTCTTGTGGGGTCTTGTAGGCTGTGCCCAGTTACTGGGGGTCTACTCCGAACATAAACCCGAAGTATCGGCCGAATCTTCGGTCTTTGTTTACAACGGCTAAGTATCGTTGACTGCGGCGAAAAAAAATAAAAAAGTCAGTCGAAGAGATAAGCCAAAATCAAAACTGTGACTTGAAGTCGGGTAAGGACTCAAAGTCAGAAATTGAAACTTTGGAAGTTATAAAACGGCCGATACTTCGGTTTAGCGCTTCGGAGCAGACCCCCTGGGTAACATGATACCCCGTTGTCAAAGATCTAAAAATAACATCCGGGACCAACGGCTTAACGTGCTTTCCGTGTCTTGGTATGTAAAGATCTGGTCACCCATCCACAAACCAACCGCGGCAAGCGTAGCTTAACCTGATCTATCGATCCGTGCGGCTGTTGTTACTTAGTCACATAATATTCATCCGTAGGTATTCAGGTTAAACTAAAATCTAACAAAACGGGCTAGAATAAAAAGAGTTCTAATAATCAACTGCGCGAAGCATCTTATTCGTGTCAGATTTTGTTAATTAGCAACATCGAGTTAGCCTATTATTATATTACGGCTTAATGTTCTTTTGCAATACATGTTTCCCAACAGCGCGCCCCTGTCAATGTTTGACACTGTTGTGTTTACGTATTTGGTTTGCTAACAAACAGTCTAAAGGATATAAAAATGCGAAATAAGGAAGGAAGAATTTGTCGTGTATCGGCGTTTTCGCGGAAGGTTACATGACACCTCGACTCAGCGCAATACGTCGCCGACCCAACGTACTACTTAGTTAATGTTTTGTATTAGTTTATTATTTTGCAAAAAAACTGCACCACGCCTCTTTTGATTCGATCAATGAGTATTATGAGATAGAGGTTTTGCAACAATATTTATGATGCGTGACCTAAACCCGCGAAAATGACAAGATATGTATACAATGTAGTCAGTCAATTTCAGTCTCAACTAGTCAGATCCAAATCTAACAAAAGACCCACAAAACGATAAAACCTAATAATCAAGCGCACAGAACAGCGCCACGCCTCTCTTGATCCAATGCAGTTGTGGCTTATGTGTGGGCAGCTCGATGGTCATCACATAGTTAGTGGAGTGACCCGTAGTGGACAGTGTGCCCGCCCGGAGTAACGTCTTGTATGTTGGACATTCGTACAAACCCTGCTGCAGTTTGTGATTTTGTTCCGGTTTCATGTATATGATCGCCATTTCTGTTGAAGAAATAATGTTTGGTCATATTTTGTAAGAAACTCGTTTGCTTATCGTGGCACACCACATAAACTATGGTCAATCCTAAGCTGTAAAGAACATTGTGTCTAGTTTATGTTTCTATATCCGTTTAAATAAATTGCAATCTGTCATTAGCTTTCACAGAATTTACGTCATTTTTATTTAAATCCGCTAATTATAATTAATAGAAAAATAAGAGAAGTAAAAATAAAATAGTTATAATGAATAGAATCAGCATTACGAGCATAAAATCCTACTGAATGATTATTTCAGAAATAGTAATTCAATAGGATTTTACGAACAGAGTTAGTTGTACTGCCGATTCTAATGATTATAATTCTGTAAAGCCATATTTGTTACGGCCGCGAATCATATTTAGATCAACATACAACCTGTTACTGACCTGCAAATTGCAAAAAACGTAAGAAAATTTAAATTACGCGGGCTACCTTAGCGCATCCTCCTTAAATATTCCCGTTATATTTAAATGTGTGTTAAAAGTAATTTAGAAAATCAAGTTTTAAAGGGTCTCAGTTTAATGCAAGAACTACATTACGTTATAAAATAAAATAGTTTATTTATTTGTACGTTAACTTGTATGTCATTGTCGATACTTTTTTTAAAGTTAAATACCTGAGTATCAGCTGCTCTAGTCGTGGGGGAGTCCAACCAAAGTTAAGGCATGGGAAATTGTAAAAAAAACAAAACCTTATGGGACGATTTTTGGGATTATTCTAAGTGTAAAAAAATAGCCAGCTGCATGGAAGTGAGGGGAATATACGACAATCGCGTAAATGGACATGATTTTGCAATGGCACATAAGGGCTAAATTCGAAATTATGGGTAACGATGAAGTCAATTATTAAGGAAAATAAAACTGCATATTATATTGATAATTGAAAAAGCTTCTGCCTGAGCCAGGAATCCCATAGCTGTATAGTTAGACCGCTATACTCACGAACATACAGCTCCTTAGGCCTGCTCTCCTCGAGCGACAGGTCGCCCATGTTCCAGCGCGCGCCCTCCAGGTACAGGCCGTGCACGCAGCACCCGTCCTCTGGCTTCTTGGGAGGAGGTTGTGGTAGCGCCTGCGAAAATATATACATAAAAAGCTTGTTAAAATCATAACTCTCCTTTGGTTTTGCCGTAGCAGGGTAATTAGCCAAGTGTATCTAAAATGAGCGAAGAACCAGCTACTAGGTGAAAACAATTGCTTACTTGCGACCATGACCGCATGGTCGCAGCTACCAAAGTTTAGCTAATACATGTGTCCTTGTCCCATTTTTATTTTGGCCAGTTCCTGGTATTTTCAGGTGTGAACAAAGGTAAAATCCTGGTTATTATTTTGAGCAGGTGAATTGCGCTGTACTGCAGTGAAATTATGGACGAAGTCTAGTTGTAAAAAAAATCTTAGTCATAATCTGCCTATAATGTTCCCACTGCTGGGACACAGGCAGTGGGAAAAAAAAATCTTACTATGCGAAAATGTTTAATATGGCAGGTTTTATTTTTTTATTTTTTTTGTGTCTGGTCTAATACTATACTCTGTCTACGCTTTCAGCAAATAATCCCATTTGTGCCAAGATACAACATTCATTGCAATATGTAATATATTTTGTGAAGCAGACGCATTTTTCAAACTTATGAAGCAGTGACTGAACAATTTCCTTCGAAAATCGTGTAATTAATTTGTTATCATTCAAGTTATTTTTTATGCCATTATTATAATATTTTTGATAATTTATATTCTACCTATTATTGCGTCACGGGTAAGATTGTAGATTCCTGTTTTATATCAGGTTGGGGGAAAAGTCTTTTCGCATTATAGTATATAAGAACTTGTAATAAAATCTCGTTGGCTATACTATTTGTATCTGGCTGGTTTTGGTATCATTGAAAGTTTAAATTTTAAAGAACATAATTCCAAATTCAAATTAGGAAAATGTGTGATTTTCATTTGTTTTTCGTACTGTCAAGATGAGTGAAGTTCGATACATTTTAAAATTTTACTACAAAAAAGGTAAAAATGCAACGCAAGCCGCGAAAAAAATTTGCGATGTTTATTGACCTAGTGCAGTGTCTGTGAGAGTAGCACAAATTTGGTTTAAGCGTTTTCAATCCGGAAATTTTGATGTCAAAGATGCACGTGGCTCTGGTCGCCCTATTACAGATAAAATGGATGCCATTTTTGAAAAAGTGGAGCAAGTTATCAGTAGTTACGACGTAGCTGAAGAACTGGGAATTGACCACAAAACAGTTTTGGCACATTTGAAAACAACTGGGTACACAAAAAAGCTCGATATTTGGGTACCTCACGAGCTCACTGAAATAAACCTAATGAACCGTGTACTCATTTGTGATTCTTTATTACGACGTAATGAAACCGAACCATTTTTAAAGAAGCTGATAACTGGTGATGAAAAGTGGATCACGTACGACAAGAACGTGCGAAAAAGGTCGTGGTCAAAGACCGGTCAGGCTTCACAGACTGTGGCGAAACCCGGGTTAACTCGCAACAAGGTGATGCTGTGTGTGTGGTGGGATTGGAAGGGCATTATTCATTATGAGCTGTTACCACCAGGCAGAACCATCGATTCTGAATTCTACTGCGAACAACTGATGAGATTAAAGCAAGAAGTTGAGAGAAAGCGGCCGGAATTAATCAACAGAAGGGGTGTGGTTTTTCATCATGATAACGCTAGACCTCACACATCTTTAGCCACTCAGCAAAAATTAAGAGAGTTTGGCTGGGAGGTGTTAATGCATCCGCCGTATAGTCCTGACCTTGCACCTTCAGATTTCCACCTGTTTCGGTCTCTTCAGAATGCTTTAGGCAGTGTCAGACGAGAGGACTGCCAAAACCACTTGTCGCGGTATTTTGATCAGAACTCCCAAAATTTGTATAGCAATGGGATCATGATGCCAAAAAGTTACAAGATGGCAAAAAGTTATCGAACAAAATGGTACCTATGTAGGTACCATTTTGTTCGATAACTTTCATTCTTCTTTGATTCTTTTATTTACATTTAACTAAAGTATGTACTTTAGTTAAATGTAAATAAACTATATTAAAAAATGTTTTGAATTTTCTTAAAAAATGCGAAGAAACTTTTTCCCCAACCTATTATGTAGACCTACTGTTTTCACTAAATACCAAATTGGAATAGAGTTATAATAATATTAATTTAATTCTATATTGAAATAAATTCTTTTGTATGAAAATTTGCATGCCGTAAGGTAAAATGTATCGGGACTATTTATATATAAATTACATCATATCTGTATACCTACAATATAAGCAAATAAATTATTTATATTTCTACTCTGAATCGAAAGTGTGTACGAGGGCTGCACTAAAAGTATCGGGAATGGAATATTTCCACTGTTCCTGTCATATTAAAATCTTTTTAATTGAAAACTCCTTGGTTTTAAAAATCGAATACCATTTATTTATTTAAAAAAAGATTCTCGGTCTTGTCACAAGGTTTTGTCAAACTTGTTTAGTCGTTGAGAAAATGGAATTGACTCGAGAAAATTCAAGAGCGATGATTTATTATGACTTTCGAACTGGTTTAACACAAAAACAGTGTGTTGACCGGATGATTTCTGCATTTGGTGATGAAGCCACATCCAAAACCACAATTTATCGCTGGTTTGCTGAATTTCAACGTGGACGTGTCAAGCTCAGTGATGATCCCCGTCAAGGTCGTCCAAAAACTGCAGTTACCCAAGAAAACGTTGATGCTGTGCGTAAGCTGATGGAGGAAGATCGACATGTGACATACCGCGAAATTCAGGCAACTTTAGACATTGGCATGAGTCAAATACAAATAATCTTGCATGAACAATTAGGTGTAAAAAAGTTGTTTTCCCGATGGATACCGCATTCGCTCTGTGAAGAGCAAAAAGCGGCTCGCGTTACTTGGTGCGTCAGAACTCTCGAAAGATTCCACGCAGGATCCTCAAATGCTGTATACAACATTGTATCAGGTGACGAATCCTGGATATACGCGTACGAACCCGAAACAAAAAACCAGTCACGAGTTTGGGTGTTCGAAAATGAGTTAAAGCCAACAAAAATTGTTCGTTCACGGAGTGTTGCAAAAAAAATGGTGGCCACGTTTGTCTCCAAAACCGGCCATGTTACGACTATTCCTCTTGAGGGACAAAGAACGGTTAATGCAGAATGGTATGCTAGCATTTGTTTGCCACAGGTCGTTTCTGAACTCCGTAAAGAGAACTGCAACCGCCGCGTCATCCTCCATCACGACAATGCGAGTTCTCACACCGCGCACAGAACAAAAGAGTTTTTAGAGCAAGAAAACATAGAATTATTAGACCATCGCCGTACAGCCCCGACCTAAGCCCTAATGATTTCTATACTTTCCCTAAAATAAAGAATAAATTGCGTGGACAGAGATTTTCATCACCTGAAGAAGCTGTGGACGCCCACAAAACGGCCATTTTGGAGACCCCAACTTCCGAATGGAATGGTTGCTTCAATGATTGGTTCCATCGTATGGAAAAATGTGTCAAATTTCGTGGAGAATACTTCGAAAAGCAATAAATACATTTTTAAATAGTAATGTTGTGTCACTTCCTTGATTCCCGAAATTTTCAGTGCCGCCCTCGTAACACAATTGCGGCGATGATGTATAACGAACGTACCTCAAACGCATAACCGATGGTATCGATAGCAATGACATGTTTCCTCGCATAGTTCTGTAGCGCGCCGGTGAGGAAGGCCTGCGGGAAGTAGAAGCCCGAGATCCAGAACACCTTAGGTATGCCGGTCGTCGCCCACTCCTGCATGAAGTGCACTCGGAGGCACAGGTCCTTCACCCACGCGGCTAGAGTGGAAGAAACATGATTATTCTCGATAATGTGTCAGCTGTGGATGTCTGTAATTTAGTGTGCATTTCAGGATAATGTAGTACAAGTTTTTATTTTACTCTTTATTTATTTATTTTGTAGAAGATAATTGTCATGTATCTCTCGTTGTTAATTCTTAAAATAAATAAAAAGAGAGCAATAAAATAGACTTCCTTCTGAATAGCCAATTCGAAGGAAGAAAAATAATTCATTCACACACACACATTCCATTGAATGCGTTCGGGCATCTTATGAAGGTGGTTGATACCCCAAACTGTCTGATTTGCAATATGAGGGGGGACACCAACCACGCTTTGGTGGAGTGTGCTCGGGTTGGGGTACAACGGAGAGTTTTGGAATCAGAAGCGGGACTTAGTTTAAGGGATGTGTAATTTGATCTTGTCCAAACCTACATCCAAATGAGCTATTAAGTTATATTACTTGATTGTTAAATTAAGTAAAGATCTTAGCTATTATGGAATTTCTATTTGTTTTGTAAATCTACGCGGCTGGCATAATCGCTTCGCGATTAAAGCCTATTTTTTCTAAATAAATATATTAAAAGAGCACAATAATTTGTATGTAGGTAGACAAAAAAACCTAATTCATCGCCAGCACCGTACACGTGACAGAAGTGAAACTTCTTAAAAAAATATGAATAAGGGAGATTTAGTGTGAGAGACAGAGAGAGTTACATCTTTCTTCTCTCTCATGTAACGAAATGTGCCTAAACGTGACGTGTCTTTGTCATTTATTCACTACTACTTCTAGGCTGAGAATCAGCACTTTTCAATATTACATAAGACACTCCGCCAAAACGCCCGCCCTACACCACTTCCTAGTGCTTTAGCTGGGAAGAAGAAATGCGTTACAAAATGCCCAAAATAATTTGCATTACGCAACACAAAACAGTAATTTTTTTGCCATATTATTATGTCAACTTGCACGCGCCATTATACCAACAAAAAATATAGAACAAGAATACTCAAGCAGAAATAAAAACGTAAACAGAACTTAATACCTAAATCTAAACAATTAAAATTATTATATTATGATTTGCATGCCCCCTGTGACGGTAGAACATGACGGACTATAAAAATATCTAGGTATGTCAGTAATTAAATGATTTATGGTAACGTCGCCGTATCGTATGGAAAATACACATTAAATAGAATAGAGAATAGGGTACTCTTTATTTATTATATTCTAAAATTAAAACTTTATTCATAATACATGTACCTTGACTTCTTGGCGGGAAAGCGAAGCGTCATGTTAGCAGTTTTGTTTTATTTTCTAAAATTTGTGTTTAGCCGAATATTAATGTGTAATAGTGGTGGATTATTAACCATTAAGTGTTCGTGAACCTGCATTAATGTAGGCAAATGAAACAAAACAGTGCAACATCACTTTAAGTTCTCTCAAGAAGTCCGCGCGAGGTTTCAGTAAAGTGCCGCGTCTTTACTTAAACTCAAGGGGAGCGGGCCGGGATATCATCAATCATCTTTATCATGCATTGAGTGGAGTTCATTTCATAATTATTTAAATAACTTTGTACTTGTTACCTAATTTTACATGACACTGGCTAAATGCACAAACCGTGCGAAGCCAAAAGGAAAAAGAAAAAAATAATAAAAAATACATGTACCTTATGTATCTGTATGATACAAATCGTGCTTATTGCATTGATTTCAACCAAAATGATAAATCATATTTTTTATTCAAAATGCAACCACTCTCAAAAGCATCGTAAAAACCGTAAGCAAGTTCAAAATAGTCGGTTGACCGGCATGATTACGGTTTCTAAAAGTACTATTGCAGTCAAAATATCTCATGTGAGCTGTTGTATTCGTCGACTGAAAATATATTTAAAAAAACAAATGATCTATGGACGTAAATTGTTTTGTTCCGTACCTCAATAGGAAAAAACGGAACCCCTATAGGATCACTTCGTTATCCGTCTGTCTGTCTGTCAGTCTGTCAATACCCTTTTTATCAGGAACGCGTGGAGGTCTCAAGTTGAAATTTATATCAAATAGTATTCTGAATGTCATGATTTCATGAAAGTCATTCAATGGAACAAATATAACTTAGAGGGATGTATTAATGTTTCTTATGATAATAATTCTGTAAATACATATATGTTATAGTCGCGAATCATATTTTGATCAAGATACAACCTGACACTGACCTGCAAAGAAAATTTGAACTTCGCGGGCTACAGCTGCGGATGCGCTAAGGTAGCCCGCGAAATTCAAATTTTATTACGTTTTTTGCAATTTGCAGGTCAGTAACAGGTTGTATGTTGATCTAAATATGATTCGCGGCCGTAACAAATATGGCTTTACAGAATTATAATCATTAGAATCAGCATTACAACTCTCTAAGTTCATAAAATCCTACTGAATGATTTTTTCAGAAATAGTAATTCAATAGGATTTTACGAAGAGAGTTAGTTGTACTGCCGATTCTAATGATTATAATTCTGTAAAGCCATATTTGTTACGGCCGCAAATCACATTTAGATCAACATACAACCTGTTACTGACGTGAAAATTGCAAAAAACGTAATAAAATTTGAATTTCGCGGGCTATCTGAGCGCATCCCCCTTAAATGGAACTTTTAGAAACCGCAGTCATACCAGTCAACCGAATGGCTTTCAGAAACTTGGGAGGGCTTCAAACTTACCAAGCGGTTTCAACGAAGGGTATGCCTTAGAGCTCCACAATTCAGGCACGACGTTCCGGGACAGGCTACCTCCCATGTTCTCCAGCGCCTCGGACATCACCACCAAACCTTTCATGGCTTTCAGCAGATCCCTGCAATGATACAAACACGACGCATCAGCCACCCCTTTAAATTAGGTAATGACAATTATTGTATGAATGTATATTGTGCGATTATTGCTCAATGTCCCGTATTCTTCGTTTCTAATGAATACGGGGCTTTAGACAAGCCGCACACTTTGCGACATGCTCTCGCTACTTGTCGCAGCGTCTAGACGCACAGTACACGCGCACATGTTTACTGTATATTTATACTGATTAACATTTATCATAGAAATCATCAAAATATTTCTATAAGTTCTGATATAGTTGCTAGGAAATAT
Source organism: Tiliacea citrago (assembly GCA_963921375.1). NCBI lineage: Eukaryota > Metazoa > Arthropoda > Insecta > Lepidoptera > Noctuidae > Tiliacea > Tiliacea citrago. The sequence goes on from OY992783.1 coordinate 26,034,606, forward strand.
ATTACATGGGAACATGATGTTTCTCCGTAAATATAACTTAAAGGAATATGTTGATGATTTCTATGATATGAATTTGACATAGTACCGATAGATTTCGAGATCGATAAATTATTAATTTATTTATTTATACAGGCTGATTTTTAAGTCACTTTTATTTTCATTCAGCGTTTTTCTCTGAGACCAGATCCTACCCATACTGACTTAGAAAAAGAATCAACCTGTATTTATTACCACCGACTATACTTATCAAAAAAGAAAAGGCCTGTTTTAACATTTAACTTGAATCGATTTATCGTGAGTATCGAGTACCGAGTCGTATGGTAACTTCATTAGTTACGTCGCGATTGACCATCGCGACGTAACTAGTGAAGTAACCAAGTTTAATGTCAAAACGGGCCTATTATTTTTTGACAACTTTAATATTGAAGTATAGAAAAAAATACATGTTGTGCTGACCAACAAATACATTGGGATAAGTTAAGGAGAATGATGGTGATGATGATGAATCAAGTAAACACTCGAAAGCATACTTCAAGGAATTGTTGATAATTTTCAGTAGTTTGTTGTAACGATTAGCCTCTTGGATAAGCACCGTGTTAAGAGACTCTTTGTACGACACAGGATATCTGCAAAAAATAATTGAAGTGGAAACTTCTTTATTTAGGAGCGTTGAGCGATTTTTGGTAGGGGAAAACTTTTAAGTTCGCGTCACCGACATGCTCAACGCAAAAGGCTTATGTGATGTGTTGCGCCAGACTTTATGGAGCAAATGTGTCTTTCTTTTTTCTTGTCAGTCATTAATAAAACTTCGAAAATAAGGTACATTAACATCACTACACATTACATTAGGGACGAAATATTGTTAAACTACATTAGCTGAGCCAGGAATTAAACCTGATTCTGTTTATTTTACAGAAACATCAACAAACTGTATTATTGCAGATTGTAGCTGGGTTGAAGTACTGCAAAGGATTATTATGTGGAAAAACAAAATAAATGCCAATATTTGCATTTTTTTTTATAAATTACGGAATATTTGAAAAAATATCATATTCTTTTGATTTGACAAATACCTACTTATTACGAATCTATATAAATAAAAATTAAATACTGTTCAGTGGTAAGCCCCCCACTTGAGGACGGCAGCGGCTATGTGAGAAGGGATTTAAATGTTATTTTATTTAATTACATGGTCGTACTGTAAAGGGAAGATTTGATCTCATTGTCTTCATACCTGTGCAAAACCAGGGCAAGCAGCTAGTAGGAAATAAAAATTTTCAATCAATTATTTTTGTACTTTTATTCTAAGGTGCCAACCTTAATGGGGCAGAATCCAACAAGATTTTAGAGTAGTGGAATCTGCCCCACTAAATCGAGTAGTGGGGCAGATTCACTGCAACATTTTAGGTATTCCACTTCTTATTTCACTCAGTGGGGCAAAGTGGAATGATTCACATTACCTAGATCCAGTTGTTTATCTTTTGAAATGGCGAACCGGGACGAGGCACAAAAATGTTCGATCCCCTTTGGGCAGTACAACGTCTGTGGGGCCAGCTAGTTCTATATATAGCTATATCTTACGTGTTAGAGATATAGTCCGTGTCCAGCTCCTTTGGCAGTGATTTGATAATATCGTTGGCGGCCAGTTCTATGATGGCCTCTACGGACGCTCCGCCGGCCGCCACGATCTCCTTAGGTTGCAGGTCGCGTAGTGTAACTGTAACAATGAAACAATTTATTTTGGCAACAGTTCGTCAAACACAAAATAAAAATATTAAATAACAGGCCAAGTGCGTGTCAGACCAAACACAAAGGGTTCCGTCGTTGAGATGAATTTATCCCAAGAAAAAACTTGAAATTAAAAACCTAACATTGTAGTTGAAAAAATGTTGTCCCATAAATATTCCAACTGCAAATGTAAGTTTGTACGCACAAAATTCGGAAATTAATCATCTAATTTCTGAATTAAAAAACGAAATTTGTCTTATTAGTTTCCGAGATTAGGGGGGAATGGTCAACTTTCATCTATTTTCTTAAATAACTTTAAGACTACATACATAAACTCACGCCTTCTTCCCATGGGGGTAGGCAGAAACTATAGAACGCCACCTGCTACGCTCCTTACATATTCCTTTTGCTTCGCCTACGTTCATACTTCTAGTCATACACGCACGCTGATTGCGAACTTTAAGACTATTTACTTTTAAATTATAAATAAATACTTGTGACCCTCACAGTAGACCCTTTCCTTTGATGTCACACGGTACAGTTTTTGACGTTCGAAAAGTGCTGATTCTCAGCCTAGTTTGAATAAATGACTTTTGATTTTGATTTTGATTTTAGTACAGTTTGCATAACTTCTATTTTTATTTTTTTATTTGCCCCACTCACGTCAAAGTGACTCACATAATCAAAAATAATTTATTTACGTTACACGTTCGTGCTTGGGTCACAGAAATGCACGTGTATACCAAATTTCAACTTAAGGGTCTATACTACCTCAGCGCCTCCTCACTCTTTATCTCGCTCGCGCACTATTCCCGCGGTCACGCGAGCAAGCGAGACAGGGTGGCAGGGAGAAGACTCTAAAACACCGATATTTTAGTTTATTTCTTTTTACGGTGAAAATAACGGTAATTAAAAAAAAAAATAACAGCAGCAGGTATTATCTGCTTTATATTTAGTTCAGTTAATATGAAAAGTTTCATTATCTAATTTGGAGTATTTTTTAATACCAGCGGTTTTTTTATCGGTTTCGAGGTAACTTTGGAATTTTTTTCTAACAAGAAGTTTTTATGGAATCGTGTTTTCGTCAAACATAGTACTTAACATTAATCCTCACCTTTACCATGTATTTATTTTAAAATTAATGCTGCAGTATTTTCGACATAACGGAGGCTCATGCTAAGCCATTTGAGGTAGTATAGGCTCTGATTTGGAGAAAATTGGCTGTTACGGACAGACGGATAGACAGACAGACACACGAGTGATCCTGTAAGGGTTCCGTTTTTACCTTTTGAGGTACGGAACCCTAAAAACAAGATGGCGGCGTTAGTTCCGATTTTGGCCACGTTCCAAAAGAACGTTGTAACGTTGGGTCCTTCCCCGTAGTCAAACTATTTCGTCCAACTGATTTGACCACAAGGAATAACTTTCCCCGTGGTCAAACTTTATTCATATTATTATGGCATCTTTTTAGCACGCTGTATACAAGCAGTTTAAGTATGTACAGTCAAAAATAAAATTGTCAAGCATCGCGTCGTTCACAATTTTGTTTTCCTTTGTTGAATTTCAAATTATTCATAATCTAAAATGGGTATGAAATATATTAAACGTAAACGTGGACTCCACGATTGGTGGCAGGTATTACAGATGGCGTACCTACAGAAATGGGAACGTTTTTTGTGCATACAGTCATCTGAGAAAAGATAAGTGTCGAGGGTCGAGGGTCTATCACTGTGAAAGTATTGTACTAAATTATTAGCACCATTTTCTCATGAACCTACTATAAGGCTCGGCGCAAACGAGCCGCCTACTACTGCCGCCGCTGCAAATGTGGCGGTGGCACGCGACAGCCACTGGTGTCCGGAAGCCTAGTTTGAGGGAGGATTTTTTCCTTGGTGTTCTATTGGTAGAAGTAGAACAACCTATAGATCAGATGGTAACGACTTAGGAGATAGGGAGGGGCGCGTCAGTGGTGGCGAGTCGCGGACACTGCTGTAGCGTGTGGCCGTCATCGGCCACACGTGTGCGGCGAGTCTACAAACAAAATCGTGTGAGCTGCTTGTCGCTGGTAGACATGGGTGAAATAGCTCACTGAAAAGAAAAAGAGCGATTAGCTCTTTCACTCTAAAAAGCTAAATCACTCTTCTAGCTCACTAGCTCTTCTATAGCTCAGTGACTGTGATTTAATAATTCGAAACATAATAATGTTCCGAATATAATTTGTTCGAAGTTACATAATAATATAACTTCGAACAAATTATATTACGGTTTTAATTTTAATCATGACTGACTAACTGTACACTATAGTAAACAAACTTTATTAGCTTGACAGATACAGGGCGGATCATTTTAGTAGTTTGACCGCGGGGAGAGATCCATGCTCAAATTTCCTTGTGGTCAAATCAGTTTGACAAAATAGTTTGACTACGGGGAAGGACCGGTAGCGTTGTACTAACAGATGCATGAATTGGTTTCTGTCATAGCGTAGCTGATGTTCGCGTTGGCATGCAGGCCGAACAACATCGGGTCGTCGAACAGCGGCAGCGTGCGGATGTACTTTGTGTAGTCTTCTATGTTCAGCGTAGAGTGTTGCTGTAACAAATATTGTTTTTAACAGATTTCAAAAAAAAGGAGGTAGCAGTCAGCTTGAATAATTTTTTTAAATGAGTGTTCAGCAATATTTTTGCCAATTGCGATTTTGATGATTCTGCATTGCGTTTGAAAGATTGGGTGGTCCCGCTTAGATTTGGTGAATTTTAATACAGTTTGATACTCGATTCTAAAGTCAGTTTTTGTATTTAGAAGTTTTCATATTAAGAGCATGGCTTACATGAGATAGCACTAACCTGTCGATAAGCGCCGGCCTCGTCGAAGAAATACCTGTCGGCCAGCACGGCCAGCGAGTAGTAGTCGGCCAGCAGGCACAGCAGGCAGCGCCGATCCCAGTCGTCCGTCACGCGCCCGCCGTAGTTGATGTGGCCCGCCGTGTACGTTAACATCTGGAAAAACAATCATAATATATAAGTAATCTATAAATAGTATTATATAAAATCGCTTTTTGTGTCTGTCTGAGTGACTGCTTAGTTCTATAGAGGTATGAGGAACAGGGTGTAAGGCTGCCTGCCCACCGGAGCGGAGCGAGGCTGCGGAGCGGAGAAACGGAGAAATATAAACCAATAGGATTACAAATCACTGTCCACTTGCAATCCTATTGGTTAATATTTCTCCGTTTCTCCGCTCCGGTGGACAGGCAGCCTAAGGTTCCTGCCAGGGTTGCGAGTTTGTCCGAAAGGGAAATCGTGGTCCTGGCACACAGGCAACGGAAGGAACACGGGTGGGTTTTAATCACTAAAAGTCTGACACGCTCTCCCGCTCCGCCCAAAGCGGGAGAAGTTATTTGATAATTTCCAACCCAAAAAAAAAAGGTGGGCAACTGCCTGACGACGGTTGATGTCTGGATGTTGTATGTCGCGCGGTAAACTCTGCTTGCGTGATGCAGGATTTTGCGTGACGTCAGTGTCATGCGTAGTTCGCATGTGGCGACGTAGATGCCGCCACAGTTGTTCTATACAATCGATTTAGATGCGGTTGTCAACATCATTTTGAGGATTCATTCCAGAGATTTCTGTATAAAACATTAGTCATTATTTAACTTATACAGCACAGAGATGTCAATGTTTTGATAAGGGTAATATGTCGCCACATTAGTGGGTTGCACCCGTGAGAAGCAAGGGCCAGTCACTAGTGTAATATAATAATATACATATACTGTTACTGAGAAAAAATTATACAAAAACTGAGCCTTTATTTTTAGTTTGTTACTCCATAAACCCTATTTATACATTAGAAGAATAATGCTTGCAATTTTTTTGTCGATATAAATAAATAAATATAAATAAATCAACATTTCAATATAAATGTCTAGTAAACTCTGATACTTCACGATAAATACAAAGCAATGTAATCTATTTACATTACAAAAATATCTTTAAAGTGCAGTAATTTCAACAATATTACTCAATAACTGTCATTATTTGGCGTTTTGTTACCCGAATGCCCAAAAAGGAGTGTAATGTATTTAATTACGGTTCATGTATGTATCTATGTGAATTTCTTTGTGCCACCATAACTTTTCAATTCCTGAACAGATTTAGATGAATGGGGTATCTTTAGAATCCGTGTATATCGTTTTCTGACTTCCACGCGTGCGAAGCCGCAGACAAAAGCTAGTTCTCAATAAAAGGGGAGTATAGTCCATATCTCCGTAAGCAGAACGTCCCCAGGTATCGTCCAATACGGGGAGTACAAGTGACTCTCGGCTTTATTATTAAGTCTTTTTACATCCGTGATTTTAAACTATTTAATAATTGAATGTACAAACTCACCCTAAGAGGCACTTCACTGTACTCATTGAGGAACATGTGTAGCTGTGAGATACAGATGCGCAGGTCCCCGTCAGTAAACTCGTAGGGGATGTTGAAGCCGAGCGGCCCGAACTTGCGACGCTCTAATACCACGCCGTGGAACATACATAGTGCGAATAGTAGCCACTGGAACGAGAATAGACAAAATGCAAGCCATCAATGAAAAGGAAAAACATTTAATTTTAATTCATAACATCAGTTACATATAACTGATGCTGAGCTGAGCTTGTGGCTAAATAATATCTGCCGCATGGGTCAAACGATCAGGCTAAGCTACGCTTGCAGCGGTTGGTCCGTGGATGGGTGACCATCTTTTCATACCAAGATGCCTCCGTGCCACGGAGAGCACGTTAAGCCGTTGGTCCCGGCTGTCATTTGTAGATCTTTGACAGTTGTTACGGGTCGTCAGAAGGCCAAAAGTCTGACAACCAGTCTTACCAAGGGATATCGTGTTATCCAGTAACTGGGTTGTGGAGGTCAGATAGGCAGTCGCTCTATGTAAAATACTGGTGTTCAGCTGCATCCGGTTAGTCTGGAAGCCGACCCCAACATGGTTGGGAAAAGGCTAGACAGATGATGAACATCAATATAAAACAAAACATAAATTAAAAGGTGTGGACGTAAAATCGAACGAATGCAATGAAGCAGATTTTGCTATGATACAAATGATAGCCGTGGAATACCTCTCCAGTCCTCAAACAGCTCAGGATATGTTGCCCCCTTGTCACTACGTCACTATGTGCTAGCTACAGGTTCTGGGGGGCATTATTGAGAGTGCAAGTCACCCCCTGCCTTTTTATCCGTGTGTATTAATTGATCGGGCAGGGGACACAGTTCTTCCATAGTTCAAGGTACTATAGCCATTCACACCCATAATCCAATATGTTTTGTTTCCATGTTCTGCAATAGTCCTGCACCAACCGGGGGTTGTCCTTGGGTGCACTTGCATAGTGCGTACACGGATAATCACCGGTGCCTCATTTCATTTAAAATTGTCTAAGAGGCCTCTGCGATTTGGTTTTGGCCCCTCGTACGCCTTCCGAAGGACCGGTACCCCATGGTCGCAAGATATGTAAACATTTCTTATTATTATTATTACTTTATTGCAGACCACATGATCCATACTGAATCCTAGATATTAGTTAACCTTACTTAGTAAGTGCTTTAAAAGTTTATTATCCCGGCCCCACAATTGCGGCTGTCACGTCGTTATTCCTGACGGCTCTTTTAATTGAACTCATTTAAAGAGTATGAAAATTAGTCTTACCTTAAAATGAGGAACTTTGGCATCCGCTGAATTGAAATACTCTGTAAAATCGGGCACTTGATTCATGTATGCCTTCAATAAGTTCGCTTTTATTCCTCTAGGTGGCTCCACTGTCATCTTATAACCTGGAAAAACAAAAATACCTATAAGTAAAACCTATAAGTTTTTTTTTCATTACGGCGGCGGCGCTGTGGTAGTGAAACGAGCGTACATGACAATATTCTTTTTTTTTAATTCATAAAGATACCACGAATTGAGTAGTGAGAAAAGGAGTTGCAAGATGAAGTTTAGTACAACATTATAACAGTCATTTGGATGATTTATTGGTTACTATGACACTGGTTGTTTTAATGTTGGCATTAAGCTAACTGTTTCAGAAACTTTTATAGAGGATTTAAAGCATGGGTGTAGATAAAATATGTTATTGGTTTTTTATCGTTATTTAAAATAAATAAATGAACTGGTACCGTTCTGCAGTAGTGCCACAGGGAAGTACGGCGAGGGCGTGGACGTGAGCCACAGGCGGAAGTCTTTGTGCACCAGCTCCGGCTGGATGTGCTCAACGTTCAGCTCCAACACCGGCATCCAGGACGGAGACAGGTGGCAGTTCTGGAACACAACATAGATTTAAAGAAAAACAACATTAATTTGCACAATAAAATAAAAATTAAACACTGTTTATTGTTTAAGATATAATTTATTTATTTTTTGTTGTCACGTTGTCTATTGCTGCGACCTTATGATATATTTTGGTCTATGACATCACTTATGAACGTACTCAAATACACGAGCGGAACGTTCCCGACGGCTGCAGTTCCCTCTGCCCTTGTCGCGCGCCGCTCGTGTGTATGAACACTTACTGAATTCGATTATTTGTCGAACTATACAACCTAACCATAGATATGGTTTTAGTATTTCTCCTGATGTCACGAAGACGACACCACTGAGACTACAACACTGTAAATTGGCGTCGTTAGTGGATAGACGAAGAGTTTTAGATCTCACATTTCTTCACAAGCTGTTCAATGGAGTTGTTGACTGTAGCGAGCTTCTTGGAAAGCTGCAGATAAGTTCCCCATCTCGCTTGCCGCGGAAATCTAATGTTAACCTTTTTTTATTTGCCGGGATCCAAAACAAACCTCGGACACTTCGCCGTTTTGCCAAGGCTCTGTATAGCGAAGTATCGAAGCATAATTAATTGGATATTACATGCAAATTATCAAAGTTCAAACACGACATAATAAAAATCATAGTATCCAATTCGAAATATTTTTTTTGTCTATTGTCGTTTATGGTTATTCTTTTTTTTTCTAATTCGTTTGTAATTATTTTTATTCATCATTGGTTGTGTAATTCATTTTTTTCCTTTGTATGATTTTCGTGTTATGTATTTTGATTTATATTAATGTTTTTACCGTATCAAACTGAATGTACCTACATTATAAGTAAATGATGTGGTCTCCTATAATTGGAAGCAGACACTTGTATTCGTCCCTGTTCTATGTATACTTGCATGTAATTGTGTAGCCTAGATGTTGGAGATCCAATAAATAAATAAATAAGAGTATTTAAACAACACACAACATATTTAAAACCTATTTTGAACTCAGAAGTCGAGAAGGTACCTGGAAGAACACCCAGTTTCCGAAGTCACTGCCGACCTTCATCATGGTTTCAGCCAGCGGCCCCTGACCCTGGCCCAGGGAGATGCTCTCGAATCGCTTGCCCATCTTCATCTTATCCGCGAATTTTAACAGATCTGGAAATAATATGAACGATAGTTGAATATTAGATGTCATCGTGTTTGTCATAGAATCGGCTAAGATAATCATCATCTTCCTGCCCTAGGACCATATCACTTAGGGTCACCACAACACGTTTTCTTACATTCACCTCTCTCATTCTCTTTCATATCATTCCATCCATTTTTAGAGACTGGAGCTATTAGAAGGTTGAAGAAAATACTCGGTTGATGTATGAAAGTGAATAATCAATTATATTTTTCTAAACTAACGCGACTTATATGTATACTATTTAAAATATTTGACCTGACCAATAAAAACATGTACATTCAAATAAATAATACACTTACAAAAATATAACAAATAAAAATATCGGAATTTCATCCAATCACACCACAACGCACTGTTGACAAATTGATTCCTGCTGAAGGCATAAATATGGGTGCTCAGTAATCCACGCTTCCATTTCGAGGCGGCCACCGTCGTATAAAGATCAGTGTAGTGAACTTGTCGGGCGCGAAGAGAGAAGGCGACGCAAACCGAAGCTGGAGAACCCTGGGGTTCCTGGAGAACACAATAACGTTATTAACGTTTATCACAACGGCGTGTGGCATCTGCAGTCCTGATACTCCTGTTTCTTTAAAGACTTGTCAAAACGTGGTGTCAGTTCTTCTCAGGGCTGTTTGCTTCCGTGTTTCTTTAAGAGATGTCAAAACGTGGTAATGTGCTGTGATGAATTGTGGCTACACATCTTTTCTTTGGCGTTCCTCTCCCTCTCCCTCCATCAACATTGATATTATCATTATCGGCTAAGATAATAATACACACAAACAACTAATACAACTGCTAACTATTAGTTATGTTTTCACATAACTTGACAAAATGTAGAGAGTAGCAGCTTTTTTTCGCGATTTTGTGGGTCCCATTGTACAAGTTTTTCAAAGTTATGAGTAGGTACAGTCAAGTCTTTTATACCTTAATTAGTTTTCAAATTCTATCCTATATCAAGTCAGGACACATAATACCTTTGAAGCTACGGCACTTCTTGAAATCTTAGGACTGAGCTGTGCTCATCGAATCACCGAAAGAACTAGGATAATTTGTTTAATTTGTAGTCCGTGGAGAGTTTCTTGCCCGTTCTTCTCCATAGGTCCTACTAACCTACCTACTAAGCTTTGGAATGGGCAACTAGCTTCATCTTTATGACTGAACGACCCCTTGACAATTCAAAAGTGCCTGTAATTGGTTTATTTGAAATAAATGCTTTGAGTTTTAGTAGTAGTTAACGAACTGTGGATCTATAAATAATAGGTAATAAAAGCCGGACAAGTGCGAGTTGACCTCGCGTGGTGAGGGTTCCGTACAATGAATACGTTATCTACCATGTTTTTTATCCCAAGATAATTAATTATCCCCAGAACAAACTTAAAATTGTAGTTGAAAAACATTGTCGATGTCAGTTGATGATGATCCGCCGATCAGGGTAATATTTTTACACTTTGGTAATTGTTACAGAAATAAACGTTTTTTTTAAGTGTCTGTGGTCGTCCCATTATATAGCCTGAAAATTTCCTGATAGCCAGGCGTATGTCTGATAAATAATAATATATACATTTAGACTTTTAGACAAAGAACAATCGTGTTCTATAGTGAACATATTGCTTAGTATTTTTGGTCGGATAGCATGCCCACTTCATGCAATCAATATAGGTGTCGACTTCGCCTCACATTACGATATAGTGGTAGACTGATCGTCTGTATTGGCTTTAGCACTCTCGAAAACGACCCATGAAAACGACACCCATGACGAAATTTTTTAAATTTTTCGCAGGATTTAAATATATAAACTCCTCGAATATGAACTCCTCTTCTTAAATCAACTATTATATTTTACTTGCATCGCATTTACATTGCCATGAGACGCGTACATTTATAGCGTTGTGAGTACAATTAACAGATAGTCGTTGCGCGACCCGATGTGCACTGGTTTCGGCGCGCGATGTCGCCCCGCGCACCGCACCCCCCGCTGCCGTCCTAGTGGTATGCCGCACGCGGTACAGTACGGTTTTATATTCTTAGTGCACACGATGGCGTGCACATACATTTTGACCTAATTCACACTCTCTCTCTCTATCCAGAGAGATAGAGAGAGTATGAATTTGAAGAAGAAAGTCACAAGTATGAACGCTTTTTCGCGTGACGATTTCTGCCAGTTTACTCCTATCGCAAGCCACGTTAAAGAACTTCCTTCCAATAAATACGTACCGGCAGCGGGATCCGTCCCGGTGGACAGTACAAAGATGATGGGTGCCGTGGGTTCGGACTCTCCGTACAGCGCGGCCAGGTCGGCCAGCTGCGGCTCCACGAACCGCGCGCCCAGACCCATTACCACGTAGTCCTGAAACAGTTGTATCCTTATATTAACAAATGCGTTTTGTATCTGTATAATAGTTTATTTAAATTAGAAACTGTAAACTATTACTTAGATATTAATATTTGCATACCAAAATATGTCATCGAACTAAACACGAAAAGAATGAGAAAGTTTAGGGCGCTGACAAGAGGCAAATGATAAAAGTAGGCTTGTCATGCTTCAACATATTTCTCAGAACTCGGTTGCTACCAAAACACGTTTGGAAAAAAAAATCGATACAAATTAACTGTTAAATTAACTAACCCTTTACTTCGAGTTCAATCCAAAATATCTGAGTTAAATATCAACGTACGGTTGTATTTAATTAATAACAAGAAAGTCTTATTTGTACGCAGAACTTGCTAGTTTTTTATTTTCGATTACTCAACTCATTTTTGAGTACATAGATAATTGCTTCATATTTTGCAATAATTTATTGCAAAATATGAAGCAATTATCTATTAATTTGACTTGACCGTTATTCGAAGCTTATTTAATTTGAGATAGGCACTACGTTTCCCGCCATCTATATCCGTCTCTTTCTTTCCTGTATCCTTCTCTTTCTGACCCCACCACCTGGCAGAGTGGGGGCGCACTGAGTGAGCCGCCATCTTTATGTCTCATTGGCGTCTTGTTTCCCGCCGGGTACGGTTGTGTTAACAATAACGTTACCACAATATTCAAATTTATTTTAAAATAATTATCAAGTATATTCAATTCTAGAAATTTCTACAAATATTTTTTGTGTTTTATGTGTGGTGCATACCAGAGTTATTAGGGTGGTAATAAGAAACCTACTGGTAAAAATACCCACAAAACTACACGTGAGTAATTTCATATTGATATTAAAACGCGGTGATACTTTGCCTAAGATGGGTTACAATTTAGTACCTACATTTTATACTGTGTAGTTTTATTCAAGAGAAATTGTGTGCTCTTCAGTGTGTAGTCGCATAATTTTTATTAACGGTTTTTCCGTTCGTATTTAATTTCAAATGTTTCAATCGGCTTTTTAGAACGGACATTTTTATTTGCTTAAATTGTGTGTGTTAGTAGTAGTCACATACTTTTTATTTGATTTTTATTTTAACGGTTTTAACCGTTAGTGTTGTTCTAAAGCCCCTTCCTGTTTTAGTATGGATGATAGTAATAGAAATGAAGTGACTGAACCATTACCAGGACCATCTGGTATGCAGCGTAAGTTACGGTCTAGGAGCTCAAGTTCAAGCAGTAATAGTTCCCACAGCAGTTCTTCATCTTCGTCTTCTTCACGCTCCCCAAGGCGTCGACGGAGTCGTCATGAAAAAAGGAGGAGGGGGAGAAAACAAAGACATTCGAAACAAGAGTATCGAAAATTATCAAAGGAGGTACGTGATCTTCGTAAATCGTTGTATGCTCGTGATAATGAGCGGCAAGCTCAAACTAGTGATCATTACTATAATGATTCCATGTCTATAAATTCTGGTGTTAGTCGTAACCTTTACGAAGAATTAGGTGATAGTGCATCTATTATCGACACGCCTAATGAAGTTATTTTTAATATTCAAACAAAATTAAAAGAACCTTCTATGCCCAAGAGTTCTGAGCTCCATTTGAAACTGCTATGTGATCTTCAACATTGGGATACTAGTAATTGGAATGAAATCAGATATTCCGAAACTCAAAAGGCGTATAATCACAAACCGGGTTTTACGGATATTGAGATAAATGAAGAAGTTGCAGCCTTCCAGTCTCCCCGCCATTTGATATATGCTGATAAAGCCTTTGCTGCCTTAACAATGTGCATTTTAGAGCAGAAGGAGTCGCTTCAGAAGGTATTGCTTGATTTTGCCAAGTGGTCTAAAGAATTAACCCCAGATTATGAGGTTATTAATAATAAGTTAACAGAACTTATAAATTGCGGTGATTTTCAAACAACCTCCTCAGATTTGTTACAGCTGGTTTGTGGCCATCGCGCAGAGATATTGCAAATGCGCAGGGATTGTGTAATCAAACAGGTAAAGGAGCCATTAGTGAAATCTACGCTTAGGAAGATTCCTCCTACATACACAAACTTATTTAACGCAGAAAAATTCACAGCCGCTTTGGAAAAAGCGGGTGGAGTGCGAAAATGTTTTTGGCCGCTAAAGAAGTCTAACAACTCTATCTCGCAGGTAGAGACACACAAAACTAGCGCCTCCTCGCAGGAGTACGCAACCCGAAAACGACCCTCGCAGGGTTGTCAACATGGATCATGCTACATGCAAGGCAATTGCCAAACTGCACCACCCCCGCAGGGTGGTTATAACTCGCACTGTCATGGACATGGCTCTCATTCGGTCGCACCGAATAATCGGGGGCTTTTTCGTGGACGAGGTTCTTCGAGATCTCGCCCCAAGCACCGAAATCAATCCAAATCTGGGCAGAAACGAGCACCGTCTCCGCCCAACAACAATAGAGACGTCAAACGTCGAAAATATTGACATGATGCAGTTCAAAGCAGGCCGTCTAGCAAATTTTTTAACTCGGTGGGAACAATTCGGAGCTCCAAATGTCATTCTCAGGATGATATCGGGGTATCGCATACCCTTTCGTCAAAGGCCTCCAATGATCCATCCAAGGAACATAAAAAAGGGTATGTTAGTTCCTTACTCAGTAGAGATGACCACAATCATCGACAAAATGAAGGATCAAGGGGTCCTCGAACGAGCACATCTGTCTCCAAGTTTCCTGTCATCAATGTTTTTAGTTCTCAAGAGCGACGGCTCTGCTCGGCCCATTTTCAACCTGAGGGCCCTCAATCAATACGTAATAACCACAAAATTCAAATTAGTGAATGTTTATCGTGTGCCAGACTTCCTACAGCAAAGAGACTGGCTGTGCAAAATAGATCTCTCGCAAGCGTACTTTCACGTTCGTGTAGCTCGCAGCCACAGACGATTCCTACGCCTAGTCTATCGAAAGGAGCTATTGGAAATGACATGTTTATCCTTTGGTCTAAGTACTGCACCCAAGACTTTCGCAGCAGTGACAAATTGGATTGCCCAAATGCTCAGAAAACGAGGAATACGAATACTGGTGTATTTAGACGACTTCCTGATTGCTCATCAACACGAGGAAAGCCTAAAGGAACATTTAAATATTGTCATTCATAAATTACGAGAAATCTGTGTTGACTCCGTCAAAAACATTAGCGTATCTGGGCGTTCAGTGGAATGCCTGGACAAATCAGAAGCAACTCCCCAAGGAGAAGCTGACGTCCCTGATTGTCAAGCTGTCCCAAATGCTAGACAAGGAATATACGAAGCTCAAGGAGGTTCAGAGTCTGGTTGGACTTCTGAGTTTTGCGAGTTTTACCGTCCCAAGAGGCCGACTCAATTATCGAGCTCTATTGGACCTCCTCAACAAAATGTTGAGATCAGACCAGAAATGGCATTTAATTCCTATCGAAGCCCGGGACAACATAATATGGTGGCTTCAGAACTGCAAACGCCCTTCAGCCATCCATGTACCTCCACCAACCCATTACCTTACAACAGATGCTTCCGATATAGCATGGGGAGCTCGATTAGACAATTTGTCGTTGACAGGGTTGTGGGCAGATCGCGAAAAACACTTACACTGCAACCAGAAAGAAATGCTCGCCATCCTAAAGGTGTTACAAGATCATTGTCAGCTCCTGCAACGGAGTACAGTACTAATTCAGTGCGACAACAAAACGGTTATCGCATATCTCCGACGCGAAGGGGGCACGAGATCCACACCACTGATGGATCTAACATACCAAGTTTTTCAAATTCTGGAAGAATACCAAATTTACGTGAATATTTTTCATATTCCCGGGATGTACAACGGTCATGCGGACCATTTGTCGAGACTTCGGGTCAATCCGGAATGGCATCTCTTGGCCAGAGCCACAGAGACAGTGTTTGCCAAATGGGGCATCCCCCTGATAGACCTCTTTGCCTCCAGTCGAGCACACGTTGTAGTGAATTATGCGTCCCTGGATCTGAACGATCACCAAGCATTGTTTCACGATGCGTTCTCCCGACGGTGGAATTTTCAACTGGCGTGGATTTTCCCGCCACCGTACTTGATTCCCAAAGTGCTATCCCATTTGAACAGTGCTCGCGGGATATACTTGCTAGTAGTTCCGCATTGGGATCGAGTATATTGGCGGGCAGATCTCAAGACCCGAGCGTTGGCAGCCCCATTCACACTACGGAATCTCGACCAAGTCTTAGTAGACGTGTCGACGGGATTCCCACCTCCGAGGACACAGAACATGATTCTCGAGGTATGGAAATGTGGGGGTGGGCCGAAACCCTAAAAGATTGGAATGATAGCCAAATAAAACTATTGAAGAAGTCTTGGCGGCCTTCCACACTAAAGACTTATGACGTTGCTTGGAAAAAATGGCTAATCTGGTCCGAGCAACACCAAATTAATCCTCGTAATCCTAGCGGTAGAGAAGTAGCCAGATTCCTGTCGGACCTTCATTTGGTTAATAATTTATCATATAATACGATTCTGTTGCATAAATCTGTAATTTCCACTCTTTGCAATCCAGACATTGCTGGCCAAATTAGTTCTCATATTTTAGTAAAACAGGTTTTAAAATCCATAGCGTTAGAGAAACCAGTTAAAACTAAACCACCAATTTGGAACATCGATAGCCTAGCTGCATACCTTAATAGTTATAACGTTACACACGACAATATTTTCCAAGTGCAGAGACACACTGCAACATTATTACTTTTATGCTCAGGTCGAAGAATTCACGATTTGACTTTATTAAGAACTGATTCGGAGAATTGTATTGAAAGTAATAACTCAATCACATTGTGGCCTGTTTTTGGTTCAAAGACTGATTCTTCGGATCACAGGCAATCGGGTTGGAAATTGTTTACTAATCTAGATAGCAATAATTTGGATCCAGTTTATTGGATTAGTAGAACAATTGAATTGTTAAAAAATCGCAGAGATTCGGCTAAGATCCATAATCTGTTCATTTCTACAAGAGGTGAAGCTAAAGCCGCTTCAAAGACAATCATATCGGGGTGGATTAAAACTCTACTTAAGGATGCGTGTATAACTGCAACGCCTGGGAGTTTCCGCTCTGCTGTTGCCTCAAAAAACTGGCAAGATAATTTCCCATTAGACGATATTCTCGCGAGAGGAAATTGGAAGTCCCAAAATACTTTTTGTAAATTCTATAAGCGGACAGTTCTACCTTCATCTTCAAATACCTCTATAACTATGTTATTTAATCCTGTTGATTGAGGTTGGTGATATAATGTTGATTCTATCATTGTGATTAATCAAGTTGAAACAATTACTTAATTAAACCATAATCATATTCACATAATTATGTAAGTTATCTATTTTTCTTTAATAAAAAGGAAAAATACATTTATTTCATTCAATATAACCAGTAATATCTTAATCTACTAACAAGTCATTCACATTGGCGTCCGTGTGACCACCACCAGGCGATAACAAACACGTCTCAAATTAAATAAGCTTCGAATAACGGTCAAGTCAAATTAATAGAAGCGTTTTACCTACCAATAAAACGCATATTAATTTACTTACCTTATTCGAAGCTTATGTTTTAAAGTCTGCCTGGTGATTTTCGACTCAATGAGACATAAAGATGGCGGCTCACTCAGTGCGCCCCCACTCTGCCAGGTGGTGGGGTCAGAAAGAGAAGGATACAGGAAAGAAAGAGACGGATATAGATGGCGGGAAACGTAGTGCCTATCTCAAATTAAATAAGCTTCGAATAAGGTAAGTAAATTAATATGCGTTTTATTGGTAGGTAAAACGCTTCTATTTATTCTTTCAAGCATTGTGTCATCACACTTCTCTTTCTTTTGTATGCAATCTGACAGTGACAGCGCTTTAGCTGTTATCAGCGTCTTAATAAAAATGCGCACAGCGCGACGCGACGCTGCGCGCACACTTTAAAAGAGCGACTCAAAGTATAACTTTATTTTCTACACGAAAAGACACACATTTCATTGTGAGAACTTAGAATACATTACACCACGCAGCACTACGCCTCGTGATGCCTCGCGGCGTAAAGCGACGCATCGCGACGCAGCGGTGAATCGCCGGTACGCGCGGCGTGCAAGAGCGGCGCTGGGCATTAAGAAGGCGCCGCGCAACACCCCGAGGCGCAGCCGTACGTTGTTCTCATGCGCTTGCAAATGGTAGACTGCGGGTGGACGCGGGGCGGGGCGGGAGCACGTGGCGAATGTAGACACGTTCCGCTGCGCCGCGCGGCGTCTCGCTGCGCAGCGAGGCGTCGTGTTGCCAACGGTTTTACTATGCGCCTCGCGACGTTGCGATGCGTCTCGCGACGACGCGCGACGCAGCGCGAAACCACTGGCCTCATCCAGTATCGTCACGTCGCGTAGCGTCTCGGTGTGAGCTGACCCTAAGATTACCGAAACGCATACTTTTTCTCGGTTACCTATAGGTGTGTCATGCGAACTGACCTGAAACCCTGGAATAATCTTGTCGGGCCGGAGACACTTGAGGATGAGCAGCTTCTGAAAGGCGTCGTACTGACTCTCCATCGGCTTTGGGAAAGGCAACCTGCAATAGGTAGGTATTCAAGTTGTAATTTTCTTTAAGCATTATTCTGTGACAGTATTTTTTTCCCCTTTTTTATTCTTTATTTTCTTTGAATTTCAACAAGTTTCTCGCTCTCTGAGCGTTCTGAACTGTTCATACTTTTCAGGTATAGATTTAATATTTTTGGGTGGAAAATTATCAAATAACTTGGGCGGATCTAACTCTGGGCGGAGCGGGAGGGCGTGTCAGACTTTTACTGACTAAAACCCACCCGTGTTCCCTCAGTTGCCTGTGAGCCAGGGCCACGATATCCCTTTCGGACAAACTCGCAACGCTGGCATGTGACTCCTATGTCATTATTATAAGGTTGTGAATTTCATTTGAAATGCAACATTCGTAGTTACTACATTCATTTGGTAGTTTTTCCTGGAAATCTTCCCGGTTTTTATAGATTATGGAAATGTTTCTATGTATTATATAATAATACCAATCTATTACTGTCCCAGGGCCGTGTTGCAGGACAAAGGCCTCATCACATACAGAGCAGTCGAGCATTGATCACCACACGCTTCACGGCGAATTGACGATTTCTGACTTGTATTAAATATAAATACCTCATGATTTTGTTCTTGATAAATAAATAAATTAAAATCTTCAGGTCAGGTCTGTATCATATTTTATTCCGGAACAACGCTTGGCGTATTTGTGAAAATGTTTGCGTTGTTACACTAATACAAAATAAACATTTTAGAAACACTAAAATAAATCTA
This sequence comes from Tiliacea citrago, assembly GCA_963921375.1. Taxonomy (NCBI): domain Eukaryota; kingdom Metazoa; phylum Arthropoda; class Insecta; order Lepidoptera; family Noctuidae; genus Tiliacea; species Tiliacea citrago. The sequence continues at coordinate 26,053,508 of OY992783.1, forward strand.
CCTAGCCTTTTTCCAACTATGTTAAGATCGGCTTCCAGTTTAAGCAGAAGCTAAATACCAATATTTACATGGAACGACTGCCTATCTGACTCCACAACCCAGTTACTGGATTACACGATACCCCTAGGTAAGCCTGGTTGTCAGACTTTCGGACTTCTGGACGACCCGTAACAACAGTCAAAGATTTACGAACGACAGCCGGGACCAACGGCTTAACGTGGCTTGAGAAACACTCTTATTTTGCCCAAATAAAATATTTGGACAAATACGCCAAGTGAAGTGCCAACATTAGACTTACTTATGAGGCGTATGCGAGTCGTAGTAAGTCTTGAAGAACCTAATGTTAGTCTCAAATTCAGTGAGGATCGAAGCCATAGTGGAGACAGTGGCCAGCTGCTGCATCTCCAGCCACATCCGAGGAGTAATCCACTTCGGATCCGGGTTGTCTATCTCCTAAAGGCCACAAAAGATTTATTGTAAAAATCACTAAAGGTATTTAGCGCTAAACGAATTTAAAACGTTTTATTTCTGTCAATCATTTGAATATGACAGAGACAGAATGATGTATTAAATACATACATAATCAGTCTATAATGTTCCCACTGCTGGGACACAGGCCTCCTCTCTGTTAGAGGGAGTGGGCCGTAATCCACCACGCAGCCCAGTGGGTGTTGCTAAATGTCACATGTCTTCGAATTTTTAGATCTAGGACATGCCGGTTTCCTCACGATGTTTTAAATGCGTTTAGTGTTAAATTCATTTAGTAATATGTCACCACACTACATTCAAGGCTCACTTGCACCTCTAAATGGGCCTTAATGTAGTTGCCTGTATGTGTATAATTAAACAAAGTAAACTCACAATTTCAAGCTTCGCGCCACTCAATAGGAAGTTGAACTCCTCTCCCCGTACAAGTCCGTTATCCAGTAATATTCTGACACACAGTAGAAAGGCGAACAACAGCTTATGTCGTTCAAATAGACTGCGACATACATTCTGGTATAAGAGGAACGTGAAGTGAACTATTATCACGTCTACTCGTTCCTCTATGTCCTCTGAAAACAAGGTAAATAAAAGAAATGTTAATCTCAAAAATTTCTCCAATACAAAGTCTGTTTTTGTGTCTGTGTGTGAGTGGTGTCCCTCTGTTTGTCTGTTTAGTTCTTCTAAACTACACAATTAATTTTGATGCGGTTTTCACCATCATTTAGAAGCAGAAGGTTTTCGGTTTTAGTGAGTTTGTTTATTGATGTGTAACATCTTTCCTCTCGCTTTCTGTGGGAGTGATTTCGTGAAAAGGGACGGAAGTGTGTAACAGGAAGTGACAGCATGAGCATGGAATAATTGCACTCATGGAATTAGTAAGCAGTATTATATAGATTGTAAATATTATTATAGAATTTCGACCCGTGGGCGACCACTAGTAATGAATAATTTATTCGAATAAATGCGACCAGTGTAAGGCTCGCTCGTTTTTTTTTACCGTTCGACTATACATTGTTGTTCCTAATAAGTTTATCCACTGATTAAACAATAAATAAATAGATAGCTTCGATAGATATAGAAAACATCGATGTTTTGAGACATCGCCACATCAGCAGAACGCACACGTGCGAAGTAGGGAGTTGCTTGACTGTGTCACAGACGTGATGCTCTAAAGCCAAACTTTTCGAAAATTCGATCCTTCTCATTACAAACCGAAAGGATCCTAGCTTAAAAATTTCCGTCAGTTTTTGTATTTCGAACCTTATTCTGACATATTTCAGATTAAGTTCTTAATACAAAATTGACAACAAAGACGAAAAAAAAACAAACCTTAATTAAAAGTGAGTAGTCGTGGTCATTGTCAGTAATTTAAAATCTTTTTTTGACGGGCAATTCCGGCTCACCGAAGAAATTTAAACACTACACTTCATTGAAGTGAGGCCTAATAATTGTTTCAGGGAAATGATATTGCACATAATTACACAACTGCTTTAGTTAAACTTGTCCTCTCTAAGTACACCTAAATTCTGTATCATGATTATATGTTTGGTCTCGAAATAAAAGGGACTATCTACATGCAACGCACTAAATACATAAATTGATTTTAAACCCACCATCTTTGTTGTCAATTTTGTATTAAAAACTTTAACTATGTTGGAATAGAGTTCGACATTTGTTAATATGACGAAGATTAATTAAACAAAATCCAAAAACGGGTCAATAGTATAAACCTCTAAAGGAAAATCTTGTTTTGCAATAAGGCCAGATGCGTCAGTTCATGGCACTGGAAATTTCTTACCATTAGGCTCTGTCTCCGCCATGGCTCTAACGAAGAGCTTCACGAACCACTCCAGCGAGTACTGGTACATCGGGTCCACGTTCGCCATATCAGACAGGCAGAAGAACAGGATAGAGCCGCGCTCAGCGACCGGTACGTAGCCGCTGCGAGCTTCTTCGATCTCGAGCGTTGTGCGTTCTATGTCATCCACTTTTATCTAGAACATTTAATTCATACATTACATAAGGGTCACGCCTGCAATCTCTAAATTAAAAAAATATAAATGATTTTTATTTCGTAAGAGTGTTTGTACAAACACTTTTACACGTCAATCATATTTTTAAAACTAGATGAGGTCGGCGTTTCCTATCTGACTACTCTGAGAAGAAACGCCGAAACAAACTCAGAGGTCACAGTCTCTTTAAAGTCCAGATATAATATTGGTCAGATCATGTCAAGGCCATGTACATTGGTGTCTGAAATGGTCTTTTGAGCAAAGAATCACACAGGTTGAGTGGACCTGACCAGTCAGTGCACGCAGTAAGCGTGCAGCTCTACTCAGAACTTAAGGAGCTCACCGATGCGACGAACAATAACAAAGAAAGGACATTTGGGTAGGCCGCATAAATGACTCAAACTGCAAGACCATGATTAAAACTGAGAATAAAAAAACAGGAAAAAAAAACAATGATCCACATAGTCTTCACATTTAACAATAATTAAAATAATATAATAATCCTGGAAGGTTTAGGCAGAGATTTACCTATAGTACAGCCATATTTCGCCAGTTTATGTTTAAGTTCCATGTAAAGAGTGATGAGACCGACGAAGCAATCAATTCACATATTATAATTATTGTATACAAAATATTGTAAACCATTTTAAAAGAATAACTATGAAGATTCTTGCCCATTGTTCCCCATACGAGTCCGTATTGGAGGGGGCAACTATAATAAATTATATTTTCTTGTAAATTTTGACGTTCGGAAACTCACAAGAATCTCAGCACTTTTAATCTTGATGGCTTCTAGCGTCAGAATGAGCGGGAGGTCGTCGACCGGGGAGCCCTCGCTGTTGGACAGGCCATACAAGATGTCTGCCTGCATCTCCGCTAGTTGCGTGGCCATTTGTGCGCGCGACACGATCAGCTGACCGCGGAGCTCTTCTAGATCGGGGCGCTCTTGAGCAACTACGGTTGATAGCAGTTGTTCGGCTAAACCACTGTAGATGGAGTTTATTGCTCGTTAACTTGTAAAGCCTACTTAGCTGTGATAGTTTTCCTTTTCACTTCATGGCAGTATATAATTATACCGAAATTAAAAGGAAAACTGTTTTTGGAAAAACTACATACTACAACTACAATATTTTTTGATCGGCCTATCCATCTTTTTTTTTTAATCCCCCGATCAAATTACTCCTTAGAAACGAATTCTTTTTTCTGCTCTGAACGTGTTTCTCTACTGGTACTAGGTACAACATCTTCCTCACTCTTTGTAGGGTTACTATAAAACTACTTAGGGTCAGTATACTAACAAACACAAAATAATACACAGATATAATCCGCCGCGCCTGCTCGGGTGGCCCCAAGCCGGTACGAGTGGGAGCGAGATAAATGCATGGGTCGAATGTTATTCTCTAGTGTCCGCTTTTTTTGAAAATTTACTAGAGTTAGTTTAGTGAAACGACATATCTCTGACATTATATTAGTATTTGGTCATATCACTAAACATTTTTAGTGAGAAGACGCAATAAACAAGAATATTCGGCATATACCGTGAATTCGTGGTATCCCTAGGGATTTCGTGAAATCCCTGGTATCCTCATTTCCTTACGACATATATACCCATGCCAAATTACAGCTTTCTAGTAATTAGTCTCTGAGCTAAGCCGAGGACACACAGACAGATGGACATGGCGAAACTATAAGGGTTCCTTGTTGACTACGGAACCCTAAAAAAGTGGTGGTGCGTATTTTGTACTGCACGTCCATTTCTCTATCACAGTAACAATGATAACTATAAGCGTACTAGAATACACAATCTTAGATAATTTTACTTATGTAGTGCCAAACCACTATCTACTTTAAGCGTTTTGTAGTCGAAGTTGATTTTTAATTAACCGTTTGTAACAAAACGGTCCTAAATAAATTTCTGTTGCAATGGAATTTGAACTTTGTTATTTTTATAAAATTGAGTTTGTGTTCCCAAAACATGATAATTATCTGAGATTTTGAATTCAATGAAATACGTATACGTGTATTTTCCTTTGAGCGCGTCATTAATCTAAGATTCAAGAATCCATGAAGTGTTTACCTCGGCACCAGCGCGAAGTTGACGACCATGACCTTGACAGAGGTCTCCGGCTTGTACTTAGGGTTCGGCATTTTGGTGGTGATGTACAGCTTGAAGCCGGCCATGTACGGGATTAAGGAGTCGCCTAATTTCAGCACCATCTGACCAGCCTGACGGAAGTATTGGCGCTGGGAATGACAGGATTAATTTTGTAAGGTATTTTTTGTGACATTAATAATAAAAACAACTTTAAAAAAGTACATGTATAGTTGCAGCATTTCACGAGTGCTAATTCATATACAGGGTTATGTTTTTCACGCGTATCTATGTAGTTTTGTATGTGGGATTCTTTATACCCTCGAAGATTGCTAACGGCTGGACGGATCAAATCAGAGTTAACTGCATCCAACTGCATCAGACTGCTTGAAAACTGAGCTTGTTTTGAACTTTTTAGTTGGGTTTTTAGGGTTCCGTACCCAAAGGGTAAAACGGGAATCCTATTACTAAGGCTCCGCCGTCTGTCTGTCTGTCTGTCACCAGGCTGTATCTCATGAACCGTGATAGCTACACAGTTGAAATTTTCACAGATGATGTATTTCTGTTGCCGCTATAACAACAAATACTAAAAAATAGAATAAAATAAATATTTAAGGGGGCATATACAACAAACGTGAATTTTTTTGCTCGTTTTTGCTCGATATTGATAACGGCAACAGGTAGATGCTTGAAATATTCACAGAATATTTAGTTGTATATTCACTTTAAAAATAAATAATTCAATTAAAATAAAACAAAGACTTATGGTGTCTTCGTTCATTGCATTTATTTTAACGCACTTCCCATTCAAAATTTTCGTCGTGAATTTATTCATATATTTATTTGCGTTCCATAATGTTTAAAGGTGTAACAAGGCTATGACCAGACTCAGACTTGGACAATAAATTAAATAAGGCCTGGTAGTTCTCGATCCATGTACTACTACTACAGGCGGAGATGGCCGAGTTTTTTTTTGGTGTTCACTTTCTCGGTTTGAACAGTCTCTAGGTGTTCAATGTTAGCAGTGTGAGTGGGCGATGTTTAATTTTATTATTTTCCTGCTCTTTTGCCTGATCCAATGTGTTTCCCTGGCTACCTCCTCCTCGTCCGTACAGTATTCAGGACACTGTGCTGGACTTTTCATTGGCTCAGCTGGCTTACTGGTTGCAGCTGTACATTGTTCTGCTTTATGTTGTAAATACTTCACTTGTTGTTGGAGGCTTTTTATTTGTTTTTCTATTTTATTAATATTTGTTTTTCAAGAAATCTCCGCCTTAAGTAACATGACTTACGCTCGTGAACCCCAACGACTAATATCAAACTATCATAAAGTAAATAGAGTTCAAGATCTACAAATAACCTTGAAGATCAAATTAATAAGACAACTGTTCGTCATGACGCCAACCGCAAATATTTGACGTAGTTTAACGCCAGTAGAATTAAATCAGAAGAACCTGGACCTAAGATGATTAAAGGGTGGGTTGCATTCCATCCAGTTGTCTTTATCGGTTCGAAATATATATACCCTTAAAACGGGATCCAAAGCCGGGTCCAGTTCTTCTCCAACATTCTCCAGTAGGATCGGCTTACCGAACCTTAGCGCCGATTCAAAGTTTCTCAGTAGATCTCTGTCGTTCGGCTTGCATACTACCAAGCCTTCGAGTTTGCCCTGAAATATAAAAATACAAACGAACAGTGGTAAAATAGTTACAAAACCCAGTAGATACTGCTTGTCTTTTTTTAATTTTTAATGAATTAATTTTCCACTCAAGGAATTTCTCCTGTATCGTGGCTGCGTTTACAAACATTTAAACTCACATACACCAACAGCCAAACCCGGAACAACTACTTGTAGGTCATACAAATATTTGTTCCGTGCGGGAATCGAAACCGCGACACGCAGCGCAGCAGTCACTTAACCACTGCGCCAACCGTGCCGTCAATATGAATGTATTAAAGCTTTTGTAGTGGTATGTAACCCACACATGCATACTACAACCTAAAATAAATTATATACTTTCTTGGATTATTTGAGACATTAAAAACACACACACTAGAGTGAAACTTTACTCCAACACTTAAACACTTACTTACGAGTCAGATTAGAACCCCACCCATTAAATTCTGTAGTTTCTGCCTACCCCCGCGGGAAGAAGCCGTGAATCTTTCTTTATAAGATCACTTTTATCCGTTTGTCACAGGCGGTATATTTCGAAAAAAATATTGCCGTTCGCAACAATCTAACATTCGCTAAAACTACTACAAACAGCGGGGCGACCTCGGCCTACTGTGATATGCCTTGAGTCACACATTTTATCACAGTTTGAGCGATAAAACTGTTATGTCATAAAATGCTAGTACAAATTGACATGACATAATTTATCATGCCTTGTCACAAACGTCTTGGCACGCCCGTACTCGGCCTGCTGGTAAGGTAGACATAGGCACTTAAGAAGGCTTTTTGACCTATGTAATATTTATCTTTATACAATAATAATGGTTAGTTCGCTGAATCTTATACCTTATTTTCTTATACTTTTTTTTTTTACCTTACTGCTACTAGACTATATCATTTAGATGTAGGTATATACATAAAGTTTAAGAGTTAGAGCAGGTTTATTAACGCGCAATACAATAACTAGCAACACAGCAGGCCGTTGGTTCGGAACCTTTATTGCGTGAGGCCGACTCGCTCTTAGCCGATTTTTATATTAGAAGCATATTTAGTCCTGGTCGATATTCGTAGATCTTTGACAGTCATTACAGGTAGTCAGAAGCCCAAAAGTCTGAGAGGCTGTCTTACCAAGGAGTATCGTGTTACCCAGTAACTAGGTTGTGGGGGTGAGATATGCACTCGCTCCATGTAAAATACTGGTATTTAGCTACATCCGGTAAGACTGGAAGCCGACCCCGACATAGTTGGGAAAAGGCTAAACAGATTGATTGATATAGTTACGTTGGAGAGAACATGCAACACACTTTGCTTTTGCATATTATTATTTTCTCGTAAACGTCTTTAAAAATATAACACTCCCGAAAGGGAAGTTTTTGGGAGTATTATATTTTTAAAGACGTTTCCTCACCCAGTAATAAAAGGGTTATATTAAGGAGTTGGAGGAGCTCGTGAAGTAATAACAGGCGCATGGGTCGATCCATCAGGTTAAGCTAAGCTTGCCGGGGTTGGTCCTAGGATGGGTGACCATCTTTACATACCGAGACTCTTCCGTGCCTCAGAAAGCACGTTAAGCCGTCGGTCCCTGCTGTCATTCGTGGATCTTTGACATTCGTTACGGGTCGTCAGGAACCCGAAAGTCTGACAACATACATAGTTGGGAAAAGATTAGGCAGATTAAGGAGCTGGTTATATGAAGATATTACCATAGCTCTAATCCACTTGTTGGCCTGCGTCTGAGGGTCGATGACGAGCGGCCATCTTCGAGAGTTGGACATCAGCACCGCAGACTCCACGGACATCGGGTCGCGAGGTAGACCGTACATCTGCCACGTCCTGGAGAAAAGGAAAATATTTACATTAACTCACGCCTTCTTCCCATGGGGGTAGGCAGAAACTATAGAACGCCACCTGCTACGCTCCTTACATATTCCTTTTGCTTCGCCTACGTTCATACATCTGGTCATACACGCACGCCGGTTGCGAGTACTACGCACCTGAACTTTCTGAAGAACATCACCAATTTGGTCACTATATGTCCTCCTAGGGCGTCCCCTCCCGGCGTATCCACTCACCTCTGCTTTATAATTACCTTTTGTTAGTCGCGTTCCACTCATCCTCTCAACATGACCAAACCATCTAAGCATACTCTTTTCAATTTTTGTTACAAAAAAAAAAAAATATTTAGTAGTTGCAAAAAAAGCGGCTATCTCAAGGACGCGAGCTCTTAACTGAACAAGAAGCCAGGAGGGCCGCTACAGGTACTACTCAATCAGAGGGCACTGCAATGAGCCGCAGTGCGACTGCGGAGCCACGTCACAAACGATGCCCCAGCTCTTATCATGCCCTCTGTGCATTAACATCTGCGCTATGCCAACGAGTCAAGGCCAGGCCGCAAATTGAATCATCGATACGACGAAGAAAAAGAAGGGCATGGTACAAAAGGTTTCTCATTCTGAACTCATATAATTGTCAATCATTGCAATTTACACCTTAAGACAATTAAATAAGAGTCACATTACGCGCGCTCGTGAAATGCAAGGATTTTAAGGTCCGCTAGCACCAGAAATACATTTACGGCTAAACGAATTAAAAATATCGTTCTGTTTCTGTCAATCTTTTGAAGATGACAGAGACAGCAGGATGTTTTGAATAAGTTCAGCGCTTTTATTGAGTGTTTTTGGTGCATGCAGACATAATGAAGTAGTGAAAGAAGGCTAGGATTATAAAGAGATCCGGAGCAGTTACCTGATCTGCACGGCGTCGCCCAGCGTGGTCAGCGGGGTAGCGTGCGGCGTGTGCGGGACCTTCACCTCCTGAGGACATTAACCAAGGTTTATTGTTTAGCAGCTTCTAACTCCTCATATATATCTTATGTAATAAGGGGCGAGCCTATTGCCATCAAACGGGTCACTTTAACTATTACTTATAATAATATAATACTTTTTATTTACATTTATAAATAAAATCCAGCTAGCAAGAAGATCTCTTCTGAATTGGTCTGTGAAGGGCGTTATGTATCCCACAGCGCCTGAAAATTTAATAATAAATATTTAAAACGTAAGTACTGGCATAAGCATAATATTTATTGCGTAACCTATTTGTTTTATTTCCCTAATCAAAACTGAATTATTCTGAGGAGCTCGTAGCTAAGTAATAACAGACCCATGGGTTCACGATTCACCAGGTTAAGCTACGCTTGCCGCGGTTGTTCCGTGGATGGGTGACCATCTGTACATACCGAGACTCCTCCGTGCCTTAGAAAGCACGCTAAGCCGTTGGTCCCAGCCGTCATTCGTAGATCATTGACAGTCATGGGTAGTCAGTAGCCAGAAAGTCTGTCAACCAGTCTTACCAAGGGGTATCGTCGTGTTACTCAGTAACTGGGTTGTGGAGGTCAGATAGGCAGCCACTCTATGTAAAATTCTGGTATTAAGCTGCATCCAGTTAGACTTGAAGCCGAACCCAACATAGTTGGGATTAAAAGGCTGGAAAATTTATTGATTTAAAGCTGAATTGTATCCCTGTCTCTAGTCCCTGTCCCTGTCCTGTGTCCTGTGCTACGCACTTGTTCGGGTCGGCTCATTCGATTCGGTAGTAATTGATGAACTATTAGTTCGTTTTACCACCGCAGCCGTCACCGAGAACCAGATGACGGTGCCGAAGAAGCGATACATACATTTACTATGGGCGCGTGTCTACCGTACGTCCATTACCCGAGCGATTTAATCCCGGCCGCCAAAGTTTCGAGTAGTTCGGCGCAACCGCTAAAACTCAGCCCGAGATTGTGACGAGCCGATGTGCCGGCATTACAGCAGCAGTAAGACAGCTGTACGTACTACAAACAGTGCTTATGAAACACCACCTTTTGCTTTACGACCCTCAGTACCTTACTAAAAAGCGACGCACGGTGTATCGAAAATCGGCTGTAGAAGACATAGGATCTCGATTTCTTAAATGTTATTTTTTTGCTGGAAATGACTTCTGCTGATCATTACTGACTATAAAATGTCATATAAAGTAATTGTGTGCACAAATGGAAGAGTTATAATTTTTATAAGAAAAAAATGTTTGGAGCTGACATGAAAAATGTGGATATCTCTGGAATCGCAAGGTTGGCCGTTATATCCTTGCACACTGTTATAGTACTATTTATTTGTGAATTTTTGACATACTTAATATCGCGGCATCACTTGCGATTTTTTTTTTTAATCTTCAAAATAAAAAAATAAAAGTATATGATACATTTTAATACCTATATACCTAGTTAAAAGGGTACGTACCAAAATAATTTGGGGTACTCGCTAATTTAGCAATTAGTGCAGGATTAACTTAATGAAAGTAATTAGATAAATGTGATACCATCATTAGTCAATAACAATAAATATAGTCCGGTCATTTTAGACATTTGAAATAAAGAAAATTCCGACAGAGCTAAATCTTCGTAGAGACCTTAGGTTTACCACAAGGAATAAAGTGTCAAAAGTCCCCATCAGTCCCATGTGAGCTTAGGGACTTATTCGGGGCCCAAGGTCAAAATTTTAGGTTTTTTGGATTTTTCTCGAAAACGGTAAGTTTTATCGAAAAAGTACCTCGGAGCAAAGTTGTAGATCTTAAAATTCTCTATAAAAATGGTTCCCATGATTTTTTCTCTAAGACCCACTATTTCCCAGATATTGCGCTTGAAAGAATCATGTTCTACATAGTATGCACACATATGCCACGTATATACATATTTAGGTACTCAAGCAAGCAAAAATGCCTACTCGTGCCTCTTCTATGTATACATTATACTATTCTAAGAAAATTTACTCTAAAACGACCGCCGGTCCCTTACCGAATCCCCTCTACTTGAATAACATCTGGCCTTGAAAAACATCTGCCTATTCTTTTGTCCATGTGGTATCGTTCACGTATACCTGCTTCTTTTAGTGTTGAACGAGCAGTTCGAGTGACTATACGTATTTATTACAAGCGTCTACTATTGAAATTAGTGCTGATTAATATTTAACAAAAAATGTCACAATTTTGCTTTTTTTTTTTTTTTTTGTCGCTGTATGCCTTTTGAGTATAATTAACCCACAGGCTGCTCGTGTAGAAATATTGGCAATATGCTTTAAATAGCGCTAACTTGACTTCAGCTGAGCAACGAGCAAACCTGCGAGCCAACATATTACCCCGGACCTCCAGCGCTCTGCGTTCACGTTCAATGTCCCTTAGATCATCGGTGACAATGTGCCCTAGATAAGTATTTAACCTGTTTCACTCAAGTGAGAGGAGAACCGTTCAGACTAATAGGTGGAGGTTCATGAGGGGATTTATCAGGAAGACCAAAAACCATACACTCGCTCTTGGCAGCATTATACTTGAGACCATGACTCTGCATACCGCTCACAATCTCTACACAGATGACGAAGGGCCCAGCAGCACCATGTCGTCGGCGTATCATACACCTATTATTGACAGCGAACCCATCATTAGACAACCAACCTACATGCATGCTACTGAGTTCGCCAATCAGGCTATCTATTATATATACAAAAAATAAAGAGTGGGAGAGGAAATTCCCCCTTGCCTCACGCCACACTAGCTTGTATTCCTCAGACAAGCAATCCGCCCACTTAACGACATTTAACTAATTGTCATAACAAAGTTTCAGAATTCACACTAGTTCCGCAGATTTCATACAGAGAATAGCACTCTCAGTGGAAAGGCCAGGTTAGAAGCCAAATTGTGCGTAATGCAGGTTCAGGTTCCTTCTTAAATGCCTGTGAATCAAGTCGCCGAATTCGATTAACCGACCAATGTAAACAACTCAATTTAGGTAAGCGTTTCAGTTAAACCGAATGCGGCCGCCGCCTTCGGTGACCGACCTAATGTAAATGCGCCATTATGAGGTTCTGAGGGAGCTATCTATGACTCATGCACAGTGAGAAAAGCATGGCCAACACCCTGTGCAAATGACAGCCTGCATGCCCCATGCATGCCATAAATGTAATGACGTGATGTGGTGGTCTGTGTGGTGCCGGACGTAAAGAATAGCACCTTCCCATTTCTTCCCGTGGGTGTCGTAAAAGGCGACTAAGGGACTTACTAGAGAATGGTCATCAGCGTTCTCTAGTACTACACCATACTGCGATCGCCAATATATCCCCAATCGGGGATACCACGTTAAAAAAAACGCGCCGAGTACACTACCTCACAGGTGGTGTGGAAATGTGTGCATATTATGTAGAACTTGATTCTTACAAGCGCAATATCTGGGAAATAGTGGGTTTTAGAGAAAAAATCATGGGAACCATTTTTATAGAGAATTTTAAGATCTACAACTTTGCTCCGAGGTACTTTTTCGATAAAACTTACCGTTTTCGAGAAAAATCGAAAAAACCTAAAATTTTGACCTTGGGCCCCGAATAAGTCCCTAAGCTCACATGGGACTGATGGGGACTTTTGACACTTTATTCCTTGTGGTAAACCTAAGGTCTCTACAAAGATTTGGCTCTGTCGGAATTTTCTTTATTTGATCACTATTTTTATGTCTAAAATGACCGGACTAATAGTCAAACATTGGATTCACAACTTATAACGTATCCTACCGTGTCTTTTTACTCAGTGATCGATTATTCAATGGAAAGCATTATTACAAATTTGGATTTGTTTGTTATTCTGAGCAATCAGGATGCTTCGTCTTTTGATCATGAAATATTGTTCAACACACTTGTTATTCGACTGAGTTCTAGCCTTTCAGATGAAGACAGTGTTACCGTGAAAGAATTTTGTCGAAGATTTACACGGGCAGTTCAAAAGAGATGGTTACGATCCCACAGGAAAAGTGAAGTTTTTAGACGTGATTACAGTAATTGGCTTGAGGCAAATATTGACTGGCCAAACTGCGTGCAAACCAATTTGCTCATTCAAGAATCAACAAGTGAAAATATTTCTACTGAACCTGTACCTGAACCTGTACCATCAACTTCAACAATGAAATCAACTTCAACGATGACAAAAAGATCTCGAAAGCCGTTTGAAGATCTAAGTAACAAGCAGAAGAAGAGACGATCTGATGAACATATAGGCGATGACCCTAATGAAGTAGCTTATTCAGCTGCAGCACTTTTGAAAGGAGATGGTCGTGAGGATATTGCATCTGTTATTGAACATATGCTCCAAAATCCAGAAGCAGCAGCAAAAATCAAGGAAATGTTGAACAAACCAGCTCCTTCAACAATATTTTCACCAGAAAAAGCACTGGGTTTGCTACTTTCATTAAAACTATCGAAATGGCAATATATCACATTAAGGGAAACGAGTATTCGAGAAGGTTCAAAGAAGATATATCCGTCTTACTATAAAGTGCAAAAAGCTAAGCTACAGTGCTACCCTCCGAAGACATTTGTGACTGTAACGGATTCATCTGCTAAGATTGCACTACAAGCGTTACTAGATTTAACAGTGAACAGAATTTTTGAAACTATTCGTAGTCCTGATGCGATACAAGATAAACAATTGATATTAATATCAAAGTGGGGATTTGACGGTGCATCTAACCAAAGTAGATATAAGCAAAACATAGAGAGTGGTCAAGATGATTCCAGCATATTTATGACCTCTTTGGTTCCATTAAAGTTGACAGCTGACGGTGGTACCGTATGGGTGAATCCAAAACCCTGCTCACCTAGGTATTGCCGTCCAGTCCAGTTTAGTTTTGTGAAAGAAACCAAAGACGTTGTCATAAATGAAAAAACTGCAACTGATAACGAAATTGAAGCTCTCGTTCCCTCAAAATGTCAAGGACATGAAATTAGTCACAAATTAATGATGACGATGATTGACGGCAAAATTTTTACATATTTGTCTGAAGCTAAGTCAAATGCGGCCTGCTACCTGTGTTTGGCTAAGCCTACAGAAATGAATAAGTTAGACGTCATTGCGTCAAAAACCATTTTTTCTGGTATGTATGAGTTCGGATTATCATCACTTCATGCCCGCATTAATGTGATGGAATGTCTTCTACACATAGCGTATCGTCTCGACTTCAAAAAGTGGTCTGCAAGAGGAGAAGGTCATCAAGAGTTATTGCATTCACGAAAAAAACTCATTCAAGATCGATTCAAAGATGATCTCAACCTTTTGATTGACATCGTTAAGCAAGGATCAGGCACAACTAACGACGGGAACACAGCAAGGCGGTTTTTTGAATTTCCTGATAAAGCTGCAGCGATCACTGGATTAGATGAAGACCTAATACGCAGATTTGCTGTGATTCTGCAAGCTATCACATCTGGAGAGATTGTAGACGTGCCGAAATTTACAGAATACGCTAGAACAACCGCTGAAAAATACGTGGAACTGTACGATTGGTACTACATGTCATCAACCGTCCACAAATTGTTGATTCACGGAGGGGACATAATTGCATAAAATGCTATTGTACCAATTGGAAGTCTTTCGGAAGAAGCTTCAGAGGCCCGAAACAAAGACTTTAGGAGGTTCAGAGAACACCATTCGAGGAAAAAGAGTAGACAAGCATCAAACGAGGATATCCTCAATATGCTTATCGTCTCTTCTGATCCTCTAATTTCGTCCACAAGACCAAAATTAAATGCCCACAAGAGGCAGACATACTTTAAGGAAACAGTAGAACTACTGAAACTTCAGGATCAGGAAGCTCCGACAGAGTTCTTAGAAGTTATATCTATTGTAGAGCCTGATTCTGAAGTGGATTCTGATGGTGAGGAAGTATAAAATAAGTTAACTTTTATTGTTTATGTTAGGTTAGGTTAAGTTAATATTTTTTTTTAATAATTTGCTTTTATTTTTAATCATACAATAGTTTACCATTTATTGTTATTGACTAATGATCACGTTTATCTAATTACCCTCATTGTGGTACGTATCCTTTTAACAGGTATATAGGTATTAAGTTTTATTAATCATTAGCTAATGTGGACTTGAGGCATTAGACAAGATTACATATTATGTAATTCATAATCACCATGTCATTTCAAATAAGTAGGTAATACGACTTTGTGATTTCTTAGAATGTTTTGGTCTAAGCATAAAAAATATTGTAAATTACACTTGGTATAGCCATATTTAAGCATTAAAATGTATCATATACTTTTTTTTTTAATTTTGAAGATTTAAAAAAAAAATCGCAAGTGATGCCGCGATATTAAGTATGTCGAAAATTCACAAATAAATAGTACTATAACAGTGTGCAAGGATATAACGGCCAACCTTGCGATTCCAGAGATATCCTCATTTTTCATGTCAGCTCCATACATTTTTTTCTTATAAAAAATTATAACTCTTCCATTTGTGCACACAATTACTTCATATGACATTTTATAGAACAGTAATGATCAGCAGAAGTCATTTCCAGCAAAAAAAGTTACATTGAAGAAATCGAGATCCTATATCTTCTACAGCCAATTTTTGATCCACCGTGCGACGCTCTGATAGAATCTGTAAAACTGAGGTCTGCAGGTTTGCGTTGGTGGGTCGCCACTTCAACCACATTAGCTCTAAGCTTTATAATAATATAAATAGGATAGTCAAAATCTACCCTTTAACAAGGAACTTATTGAAAAAGAAATTGACAGACTGGCTTAAATCTATGTCCTATGATGCAACTGAGCAACTTTTAGTATCTTAAATAAACTCTCATGCTAGCATCCTCTCATAATACACTAATTGCACATTTTACTCACACTTACACTCATACTCACACTCACACACACTCACAAACACTCTCACCCTCACTTCCACTCTACATCATTACATACAAACTTTTGAGTGATTTTTTCTCTTATGTACTTAATTGTTAATTTTACTATAAGACTTCCTTAAAGATGTGTGTCTGGAACAAATATCTTCCATGTATGTCGTGTGGGGCGTTGATAGCTGCGCCACAGTATTTTACTTTTGCAGCTATCTTCGTGTCTTTTGTTAAGTTATTCCTAAATTGTTCCTAATAAATAAATTAAAAACAAATACAAAAATACAAAACACGTTTGATCTTGTCCACACATTGCCATCGCACAGGCGCCGTTCGCTCGGCTTTGTTTTCTATCATAACATAGGTTCTGAACCGCCGCGTTCGGTCGCGGTGGACAAACGGTCGCCATCACCACGATGTTCGGTTCGAATAATCTCGTTTCTCGGTGGCGTCGATAAACGCTCTTAAGACTTTTGACAATCACTACACTTAATCGGCTTTCATTTGGCTCGAGCCGACCGGCAAACTTCGTTCGGCATCTACCCTCGGTGAATTATATTCGAGTCGGCTCCGCACAAATCGACTTAAACCGAGCGGTTTTTTCCCGAACATAATAATTATGTCTACTTATATTCGACTAGTTTTTGCTCGCGGCTTCGCTCGCGTTAATTTAGAATTTGACAATCATTTCGGGTTGTACTCTGCTTGTCCCATAGTTTAATTCAATAATGATTCGAAAGACACGTGGCGCCATCTATTATCATACGAACGTTATTGTTGTTTTCCTCGGGAACAGTACTTTTTTCGGGATGAACGGTCAAAATTTCAGGATGATCGGTTCAGTGGTGTAGGCGTTAAAAGGTAACAAACTTACTTTCGCATTTATAATATACTAGCTGCGCCCTGCGGTTTCACCCGCGTAAATCTCGAGCCCGTGGGAATATTGGGATAAAGAGTATATGATATGGAGCCTATGTCTTAATCCAAGGTGTCAGCTACCTCCATAAAAAATTTTATCAAAATTATATCAGCCGTTTGAGCGTGAAGAAGTAACAAACATACACACACACTCACAAACTTTCACCTTTATAATATTAGTGTGATGTGATATTAGTTAGAAAGTTAGGATTAGGCCGAATCATGCCGACCCGAAAGTGTGTGCAGCACCCCTGATATACCACCGACAAAAGTGTGTGCAGCACCCCTGATATACCACCGACAAAAGTGTGTGCAGCACCCCTGATATACCACCGACAAAAGTGTGTGCAGGAACCTTTGATATACCACCGACAAAAATCGGAACGGATCAGCGATAATAGGCCATTATACTGGCACCGATTTTTTGTAGAATCAATTTTTCGGACGTCTCACGTCTGCAGTATTAAAAGGTTGTTTAAATTACTCACATGCACTGAGAAGTATATCCCCGATCAAATTAACTATGGCGACGTCCAAATCCGCGATGGTTTTGATCCACCTCACTCGTTCACTGGACAAGCCGTTCAGTAACCTACAATGGGATTTAAAACCTTATTATCTAAAACTCATAATTATTTACAGACTAGCTGGTACCGGGCGCGTTGCTGCCGCAGAAGAAATAATTGTGGAAATATCTTTTGAACTATGCCCGTAACCTTCACTCAAATTGCGGGCATTAAGTTAACAAAGTTCTATCGCAATCGGATTAACGGTATGGCATAAATGATTATTTTTATTTAAGTATTAGATTACGAATACCGTGTAAATAATTGTAGTCTAATCAAAATTGCAACGTAATAGAATAAACGTAAGATCTAAATCTGGTAATAGTTAACTGCGTATACCGATTTGTCGTGAAGGTTTGTAAGTTCAGTTAGTATAGATAGATAGAGAAACACGTTCCACTAAAATGCACGAAGTAGTTAAGTCAAGAGCGCAAGAAGGCGCTCATTTATCTGTTGTTAATAGCCACACAGTTAGTTCACCATATTTAAATTCGTTAGTCATGTTATTTTATTACGCTAAATTATGACGCGCATCGTATGCCTAATGTAGGTGACGGAGTAAGCAGAAACATGTACGGCGATGAAACCGTACATTTCGTAGGAAATGAGACTTCAGCTTACTCTTTTTGAAGCATAGACTGTCTGTACCTACTTTTTTTTTAATCTGTGAATACAGATCGACATTTCTCTAAAAGTTAAGGGTGGTCTCCTAAGACCGTGTTCCTGTAGTTATCATGGGTATGGTACACCCCATCCCAAACTGCCCAATCTCAAAAATCCAACCTGATGTATCTCTTTTAGTTACGCGGGAACTACAATGTTGTATACGTTTCATGAGCGAGAAAATTGTTGTCGCTTCCTTTTTTTTTTGGTAACGGAGTGGAAGTCCTGAAGTCCTCCACCCTGGGGCGGACGGAGGGGTCTGTCAGACTTGTACGGACTAAACCCCCCCCCCTAAGTTTGGCGCAAGTTTGCGCGGGCACACGGGGGCACTTAAGCACTCTTCAAAGCAGCCCGACCCGCCTCTGTCGCTTCCTGGACTAACTATTTTTTTATTTATCTTACTCTATTATTAACCTTTGTATTAATAAATAAATACTGAGATAATTTATTATTTAATCAATCAAATAAATTAATGAGCTTCATAAAAGCATTTGTTTTGAAAACTTAAGAAAGAATTTTATTTCTATTCATTTGTTTTTTTTTTATTATAGATGGGACAGGTGGCTTCCTCCGCGTATATTTTTTTCCATCTTCTTTTACCTTAACAATATAGTACATTACTGCAGCGGCCTGCAATAGGGGCATTGATGGACAAACGTGCAAATGTGTGCCTCGGCTTCGACTCGGCCCACATTGTCACGTTCTTCCATCAATGCCTGGTTGCGGTCAAGGCTTCTACGGGTATAGTGCTTTTCTCAAATAATGCGAGGAAATTCAAACAAAGTAAATTATTTATATACTCCAGATTCAATGACGAACAACGATAATTTTTCACGCGCCAATGTGTTCATTTGTTTTGTTTTCAATAAACAGCATTCTATTTGCAAGCCAGTTCGAAATTTTAATAAAACCTTTGATAAGTTACCTCCTTGGTTGCCATGTTTCGGAATAAAAGATCGTTCCATTTTTAAATTACACGATAGATATGAGTTTACTATGTAATTTATTTGGCCGCGAAACCACGACAAATATGGATTTTCATACAACTTTTGGTGGCCGCTGCTCGCATGTTTTTCGCACAGAAATTTTGATTTATCTCGAAAGTTGTCAAAATAATGCTCGAATTTCCAAGCATATTTGAGAATTATTTTTTCTACACTTCATTCATAGTGACCTGTTAGCGCGGTCCATCCTCGCGAGGCACTGGTTGATGTCCTCCTCCATCCGTTTCCGTTCGTCTTCCTTCTCCAAGAGGTACGCGTTTAACTTGGCGATACCTTCCAGCAAAGCTTGCATCTTTGCCTTCGCGCTCGCCAGCATTGCTGTTGGAAACAAATAGTGTTACTGAACTAGGCCATAAATATACAAGCTTTGTTTTGTTTACTCTAAACCTGAATGTAAAGGCGCATTGTACTCATCATTATTGTTGGACTAGCTTTTGCCAGCGGCTTCATCCGCGTGGATGTAGGAAATTATCCCACAGGAATGTACTACCGGGATAAAAGTGCCCTATGTATTAATCCAGGTTATACACTACCTGTGTGCCAAATTTCATGCAAATCCGTTCAGCCATTTTTGCGTGATTGAGTAATCAACCAAACATACAAACTGTCATTAGTACTAAGTACGTGTCTGTGTATGTTTGCGAGACCCCACCAGGCCTCGGGTCCATCCGCAGCTGTAGCCCGCGAAATTCAAATTTTCTAACGTTTTTTGCAATTTGCAGGTCAGTGTCAGGTTTTATTTATACAAAATATGATTCGCTCTTTGACTAGTTTAAGCTACATTGACGGGCCCAAGCCAATCTAGGGTGTGTGGTGGGTTTTCATCACGAAGAATGAAGATTATGAGGAGATATTTCGTTTCCTTACCTCAATTTGCATGAACTGTCTCACTATTCTGCAGGTGTTTAATTAAAATTGCGGCTTTTTGGAGTGTTATGTAGATTGAGTCTATTCGTTTTAGGCTGAGGTGGAGGTGGTTGGGTACAAGGCACCTGTCCCACTGGCGACGATTAGCGAGAAGCGAGTAGAGGTAACACCTAGCAACGAGTTGACGAGCAGTCAACTCGTTGCTTAGTGTTACCTTGTAACAAATTACGTTCTGTTGCTCAGGTCAGGTGTGTAGTTCGGATAGTATTGTCGCTGGGTTATGAGCGAGTGCGACGAGTAGAATGAGCGTGGCTGAGCTAATATTTTCTTTGATAGATCTTGTCGTTGCGACAAACTAGTGTAGAGAGAGTTTTGGCCGGCATTTGGCAGTGTGAACAGTCAGCGATGAGCTATTAAAATAAAATAGCTAGCGAAACTCTGCAGTCGTGATGGGTCATCATCATCATCATTCAGCCGAAAGACGTCCACTGCTGGACATAGGCCTCTTCCAAGAAAGGGGGGGGTTGCCATAATCGCCACGTTTGGCAGGCGGGTTGGCGATCGCAGTAGGTATGGTGTAAAATGCATAGAGAACGCTGCTGCCTATTCTCTAGTAAGTCCCTTAGTCGTCTTTTACGACACCCACGGGAAGAAATAGGATGGTGCTATTGTTTACGTCCGGCACCACACGGTACAAGTGATATTGACGTGATGGGTATCGATACCTAAACAGATAAAATAAAAAAGATTTGAGCTGTTAGTGTTGTTACTTAAACCATGAGTTGAGAAAATCTACATTCATTTGTTTTATCGTGTTTAGGTATCGATACCCATCACGTCTGCGGAGTCTCGCTAGTTAATTAAATTTGGCCATGTATGTATCTGACTGACACAGAATCTACATCTTCTGTACGTTTCTTGAGCGAGAAACTAGTCGATAGTTAGTCGCTTCCTCGTCGACCGTGGGCAGGTACCGCACACCCGCGGAGACAACAGTATTATACCTATTATTAATATCAAACAACGAGCGAGCCTTTCAGTAGTCGCATAATATGATGTGTAACATCTGATATCTCATCTTGATAATAAGCAACTGAGCAGTGACAGAAATAACCCCCTCTACTTACAATCTATATAGTATTTACTAATTCCATGAGTACATTAATTCCATGCTATTAAATAGTGCTTACTAATTCCATGCTATTAAAAAGTACTTACTTATTCCACGCTCGAGCTGTCACCTCCTGTTACACACTGCCGTCCCTTTTCACGAAATAACTCCCACAGAGAGCGAAAGGACAGATTTTCCACAAATAAACATCAACAAGTGCCTACCTTCAACGATCTGCAGGTCTCTGTTAGCCCTGGCCAATGCCTCCTTCTTGGGCGCGACACCCTTGTTCACGTGGTAGAACTTGTACATAGCATGAACCCACATACACAACGATTGACATGCTTTTGATACCTAAAACATGCGAAAAACGACTTTAAATACAGCATGTACTTGATCGAACGTCTAATAGTTCTCATTTTGCTTTCCCAAAAATATTATAGAACAATCTGACTGAGCCTCTTTTTGTGAACCTCAAATAATTCCTTTTGGGGTCCAAAAATAATAAATAGCTATTTATTATTGCCCCGACCCGCCGCAACGCATCGAACGGCACGCTATTCTAAGTCTGACAGAAAAGACCGGGCACATTGATTGGGTACAAATATCTGTTCCCACTGCGACAAGACACTTTAAAGTACCGAGACGTATGGTTACTTCACTAGTTACGTCGCAATTGAGCATCGCGACGTAACTAATGAAGTAACCATACGACTCGGTACGCGATACTCACGATAAATCGATTGAAGTTAAATGTCAAAACGGGCCTTTTATTTTTTGACAAGTATATAGTTTTTGTGTTCGGGCTAAAAATCGACAGGGCGACAGCCGATGGATCAGCCCGAGCGTTAATGAATGCTGAATGCGGAATGCTCATAAAGCGTCCACACGCAGAATTAGCATTACACACGTCTGGACACGGCTTAACGAGTTCTTGTACTCATCGTCATTGTGATATTGTTTTTGTATTGAGTACCTTGGAACGTTCTGGGGGCCTACTCCAAAGCGATAATCCGAAGTATCGGCCGAATGTTCGGCCGTTTCTGGACCTTCAATGTTTCCTTATTTGACTTTAAATCCTTATCCGACTTCCACGTTTTTGACTTTCACTTATCTCTTTGACCGTCTTTTTTCTTTTATTCGTCGTATTCCGCCATAGTCAGTCGTACGTTTTTTTTCACGATAACTTGCTATAAGTGTTAAGACTTTACTTAAAAACCATAAGCATGCACCCATAAGCACAATGTTCCGCGTGCGTAAAATTGCGCGCTGCCGTAAACAGCAAGAATAGAAGTCGTTTTCCAGCAATAGTTTTTGCTCAGTGTAACTTAGTTTGATGTTCAAAATGCGTAGATAATGGCTGTGAGATGGGTCTTTTACACCCTGCGTAAAAAAATTACCTTTACAATCTTTGCGGGATCATAATCCGGGTTAGCGACGAACCTTTTGAGCTTTTTGATCATATCTTCTGTGATGGACTCCTTATCATACTTCAGGAGCGAGTCTAAAAAAGCCGTGGGGTCCGACAGCATAAGGGACCCTGGCTTCCAATAGTTCAGGATTTTTTCGCCATAATTGGCACCTTGTTCCTGCGGAAATAATCAGAACACCCGCATGACTATCCATTTCATAATGAGACCCCCTCCGTGCCTCAGAAAACACGTTACGCCGTCGGTCCCGGCGGTCATTCGTAGATCTTTGACAGTCGTTACGGGTAGTCAAAAGCCCGAAGGTCTGACGAGCAGTCTTACCAAACGGTATTGTGTAACTGTAACTGGGTTGTGGAGGTCAGACAGGCAGTTACTTCATGCAAAATACTGGTATTCAACTGCATCTGGTTAGACTGGAAACCGACCCTAATATAGTTGAGAAAGGGCTAGGCAGAACCGGGAGGACACACGTCGCTGCCGGCTGTGGTAGAGTCGATGGTCGGCAGCGAGGAGTGCTGGAACGCGGTGGTATCCTTCTGCAAACAGTCGTGTCGCAGGAGGCTGCAGAAACGGAGCGGGACCTCACCCCCGCTCAGACTTGAGGTGGCCGGACCAGCCGGGGATCGCGGAAGTCACACATGATACCATGATCTCCCCCCGGTCCATCCCTGGTGCAAGTGTAGGAAGGGAACACCGTGGTGGTTTTTAGTCAGTAAGAGTCTGATAGACTCCTCCGCCCGCCCCAGGGCGGAGGACATCCATAAGTATTTTCCACCACGGGAACAAAAAAAGGGCTAGGCATATGATGGGTATAGTACCTTGACCGGCTTGATATCAAACACGACGCACAGCGACTCGATGACGAGCACGACGCCGCCGGGAGGTTTCTTCATCGCCTTCACCTCCACCACGTCGTTACGATTTAGCTCTTGAAGCGCTTTCTCAGCGGCTAGCAGCGCTGGCATCGCTTCGTCTAAAAGTTTAATTAAAAGGTAATCAAATATAAGGTTTAAACAGAATACGTGGACAAACTTTTAGAGGTCTAATGCCCGGTTTCTGAGGTACTTTTATCGGTAGTTTATCTATTCATTAGCGCTATCGGTTCGATAACGTGTGAAAGTGCGTTTCCGAACCGCAATGTAAGATAAACTCCGTTTAAACTCAAGTTAACTTAACTGACCAATGTGTGCCGTTTATCGGTTCTATAACTGACGTTTCATTTCATAGCAAACTACATCAACTTTTAGGTTATACAAAATTATAGCGTGTATTATTTAAATTAAAATACCAGTGAAAGTTATATATTAAAATTATTCATAGGAAAAAACAATGAGTGTTAGCATAATGAATACGAGCAGCTCATCAGAGTCTGATTTGGAAGTTCTGGAGTTTATTTCTAATAGATCGGTACCCAGAAACTTAAGACATAGTAGAATTCCTTTCAAAATGTTCTTG
Organism: Tiliacea citrago; assembly: GCA_963921375.1. Taxonomy (NCBI): domain Eukaryota; kingdom Metazoa; phylum Arthropoda; class Insecta; order Lepidoptera; family Noctuidae; genus Tiliacea; species Tiliacea citrago. The sequence continues at coordinate 26,077,505 of OY992783.1, forward strand.
TATTGTTGGTTCTTTAGCCACTTCTATATCTAGCATCTTCTCTTTCAGTAATTTTTTTTTACTGCATTTTTCAGTTATAATATTATGTTATTTTACAAAAAAATGTTCACCTAAAGCAAAAACGATTGGAAATACCAAATAGACTGTCGACATAAAACTTAAAATCAAACGGTAAAGCAAAAATAATACCATGCGAAACGAAAACAATGAAGTAAACTTTTTTTTTAAATGGCAATGATGTTGTTCATTGATCCGTCCATAAGTAACGACTTATCATATTTATTAACTAAAATAGTGTTAAGCCACTTATTTATCCTCGAAAAATATATTATTATAAATAAAACTATTCATTATAGAAGAATTAAAATTATAAAACCAATTTTAGACGCGATCTCTTATACAGACCCATCTAGCGGCAACTAAGGAACTGGATATCGGTTTCATAGTTATTCAATGGTTTGTTTCGTATTCAGAAACGCAGTGACAGTTAACCGACGTTTATCTTACGCTTAACTTTATTGAATCAATAGTTAGTGAGAGTTTATTTGGGAACTTCAGAAACCGGGCATTAGCCAAGCATATGAACAACATTGACCTTTCGTGCAGTAATACGTGTTTTTTTTTTGCTTTCACTATAAGACAAACACAGACAGAAATATGCAAAAAGCAACAGCTGCTCCATGCATTTTGATCGCGTAGATGTGCACTTTCAAATGGAACAACTTTTTTTTTTCCATCAGGAATTTCAAGCAGTCTTGTTTTGAGTTATCTGGTTTATGACGACATAAAGTCGCAATTTTATCTTTATCAATAAAAGTATAAAATAAAGTGGCATTTCGTGTCTATCTGTGTGATCGCTTAGTTCTTCTGAACTACACATCATCATTCATCATTTCAGCCGAAAAACGTCCATTGCTGGACATAGGCCTCCCCCAAAGAGGCGGGAATTTGCTATAATCGCCACGCTTGGCAGGCGGGTTGGCGATCGCAGTATGGTGTTAAAATGTTGATCGTCCGGCGGCGGCGAGATAGGGTAGACTAAATTTTTGCCATCGCGGGTACAACCTGGATGAAGCTGGCACAGGAGTTGACTGACCTAAATCTCTCATAGCGTCTTCTGCCATGGCCGCGTTGATGGCGGCCATCTTCTCCGCCATTACTGTCTCTTTCTCGACCTTCTCACGAGCTTCCTCAGCTATCGCCTAAGTAACAAATAAGGACATGGATTAACAACAAATACGGACATGGATTAACTAGTGATTCCTTAAGTGTACTGCGAAATTCAAATTTTATTAAGTTTTTTTTGCAAATTGCGGAACTGTTTTACATTTATGTTGAATGAAAATCGATACGCGACAGTAGACACTAGACAGTAATAGACGGTAATGATATTTAAAATATAGATATGAATCATCATCAAACGAGTATTTACAATTCATTACTTCGCGCATTTGCACTAGGCCTAGTGGGGTAGAGATCGTCCAAATTAAAACTGCACGCCCCTCCACTAAAATTTATATACAAAATATTTAAAATGTGTATGCAACAAGCAGTAGAGGGGCGTGCAATTTTCAATTAGACGAGCTCTACAATCTTGTCTTTTATATCTGCGTCAGTTTTAAAATTGTTTACTCTATCCAGTCAGGATACAATACCTTTTGAGACTACGGCACTGAGTAGACTATTGTATAGAAGTTATAGTGAACGCACAGTAAAGAACATGGCTCAATGTCATTCTGCGGTATTAACAACTGTATCGCCAACACGAGCGCTGTAGGCCATAGCTCCCCCGGCAGGCGACAGATGTGGCCAGCCCAGTTCCATTTTCCAGGTTGGCAGTGTGAACTACATCAGCTATTTGAGTTTTTGTCATATAATAGCATATTCAGTCTATAATGTTCCCACTGTTGGGACACAGGCCTCCTCACTTCGAGAGGGAGTGGGCTGTAATCTACCACGCGGGCCCAGTGCGGGTTGGTAGATGTCACATCTTCGAATTGTTGTTTCTAGGACATGCCGGTTTCCTTGCAATGTTTTCCTTAACCGTTTTGAGAGCAGTGGTGATAAAATTATTTACACAAAGAAAAGCGTCTGACTGTGTTCGAACCCACGACCTAAAACTTGTAAGTCGGGGTCGCCACAACTGGGCCAACACTACTCTCTTGTCATTGTTGCCATTACGATGCAATATATAATGTTGAAACTATCGTGGTAATCTCTTAAGGGGACAATCATATTTTGGATGTGACTGTAGGTACTAACCGTGTCAGTAGCGATCTGTTGTATGACCTGTCTGGTCTCCTCCGCCGCCTTCTCCATCAGCGGCTTCAGTTCCGCCAGCTCGATCTGAAGTTCTTTCACTTCGATCTCGGTCTGGTTCAACTTTCTTAACCCTGGCAAGTCAAGAATATTGACCGTTATTTTTTTCTTGTACGTTTTGATTGTCGTTGTTGTGTTATGTCCGTGTCCAATAAATGTTATATTAAAGAAGTCCAAATGAAAAAGTCTAAAGTCCTTTATTAGCATTAACGTGATTCCGTCAATGTAGTCCACGAAATTTAAAATGTCTTCATTTTTTGTAAATTGCGGCTTGTTCTACATTCCGTGTATGTTGATCAGAATTTAATTTGCGCCAATAGGGAATATGCACGTAATTCAAAACGTATCCATTATTTTAATATACATTGTGTAGGAGTCAAGAAACAAATTCTAATACTTTTTACATTTTTTTAATGCATACTTATTTTACAATTAATTAATTTATGTTGCGTTTTTATGGTGAAACGGAACGGAATCTGAAAACGCGTCCGCTTCGAAAATGCCGGATGTGACAAAACAATACATGTGAATAAAATCTATTCTTTGCTATATACTTGAAATCTCACTAAGGTAAATATGTAAGTGCGATTTCTACTTGAATAAAGCATAAACAATAATTTAATATATAAGATTTGGGGCTAAAAAACAGATGTAAACAAAGCAGTTTCGTGAACAATGACGCCCCATCATGACTGCGACAGAAACAGACGTTTGAACTGTAGTAGAAAATTGCTGGAGTTTCATAATTTTTTTGAGGATCAATCAGTAGTTCAATTTTAATTTACAATACTTTTCTTAGGTTTATATTACTGTCTATTATTGATTTAGTGAAAAAAAAAATACATGCATATTCCCTATTATGATGAAATAATTACTAAATTATAATCATTTAAATCATCATATTTAATATTTTCACGAAATAGTCGTATTTGTAGCAAATATAACTTCAACGATAAAAATAATAATTTCGATGGCTACCTTAACGAATCCTCTTTAAATCAAAGCAAGAGAAGTTAATGTTGAATTTAACGCACTAGTCAAAAAATATAAGCACGGTGCTGCAGATCGACATGATTATTCGCAGTCTCGTGGTCTAATCAAGGACTAAGCTGTTGGTTTCTTGGTGGGTTTGCTTGTTGTTCTTCTTTCACGCAACAACGGAGCAACGAATCGATGTTTTTTTGCATAGTGATTGTTTTATAGGACCGGAGAATGAGAAAGCTTTATCTAATACTTTCTATCTCGGAAAATTCACGATGTAGGATAGAAAACGAAAGCGAAGACCGGAAGAAGCTAGTTGTGATTCTGACCTCTGACGACCCCATGTGATTGTTCTGTTTATATAATTCTTATTTTGTATGTTTTGCTCTTGTGCCATTTATTATTTTATTGATGTGCAACATCTTTCCTCTCGTTTTCTGTGGGAGTGATTTCGTGAAAAGGGACGGAAGTGCGTAACATGAAGTGACAGCTTGAGAATGGAATAAGTAAGTACTTTTAATAGCATGGAAATAGTAAGTTCTATATAGATTGTAAGTAGAGATATAACTTATCATTTAAATAAATGCTATTCTATATCAATTTTAGTTTTTTAAACTGACCTGTTTTGAGTGCGTTGGCCTCAGTGAGGATGGCCTTCTGTTTCTTGCGGAACATCTCGGCGTAGGCGCCCAGCATCTCCATGTAGGACATGGGAGTGACGTAGTTGATGCGGCTCAGTTGCTCCTTGAAGCGCTCGCTCGCCTCCACCACCGACTGGTGCACGTGACAGCATACGGACTGTTGAAAACGATAATATTAACAGATGTTAGATTTACTACATGTTTCCGAATTAGCACGAACGTTGCGCCACAGAAGTAACCCTCCCCAGACGAATCAGGAAATGCTTCGGTTTTTTAGTTTGTACTACCGCGCTTTGTAGAAGTACCTATCATTGTGCGTTTGTATGAAGATTTCTGTCTCTCGGTTACCTACTCCAGTCAGGCTTTTGAAAAGTTTTTTGGATTTGCATAGATTTGTTAATGTATAATTTGTTAACATGGCAAATACAAAATAGGCGAGTATTTCTATGGTTAACAGCTCTACAGGGTCAAATAAAATTAGCTAGCGAAACTCCGCAGATGTGATGGGTTTCGATATCTAAACAGGATCAAATAAAATTTTTTGATGATTTTTTTTGGGGTCAGCGACCGCTTGATGTGATTTTACTTAGAGTTGAGAAACCAGTTTTTTTCTTTTTATCCTGTTTAAATATCGAAATCTAAGTCTGGGAAGTTTACACAAAAAAAATGTTTTTTTTTTACTGATATTTCAAGTGACTACTCTACCAGGTCTAGATGATCCAAAAAAAACGCATCAAATTATTTCGTGTTTTATCATGTTTAGTTATCACCACGTCACGTCATACCATCACGTCTGCGGAGTTTCGCTAGCTAATTTAATTTACCCTGATCTTATCATCGCGCGATCGTATTTCTTAAGATAGACAATGATTCCCGAAGCGTAATACTTTTTTTTAGAAAGCTGTACGTATCGTGTAGTCGTACGTATTATTATTTTAATGTGCGTCTTATTTGTGCAGAATAAACATTTTCTTTTCTTCTTTTTTTTATAAAAGCAGCCACACTAACCACCATAGCGGCGATGACTTCATTGGAAGTCGTGGTGAGCTCGCCCATGGACTCGAAGAAGTGGTGCGCGACGGACTCCAGCGCGGTGTTGGGCCACTCGCTGTACCAGTCGATGGTGCAGCAGTTGACCAGCGACGGGAACTGGCGCAGGCGCGCGCGGAATATCTGCGGACGACACATTCTAAATTCAAAATACTTTATTTCACATAAACTGTTCCAATTGGTCGTTTCCTATGGAGAAAGAGCCGGCAAGAAACGCCACACGAAAATAATATACCATACTTCCTGTCCAACCGAATTAAATACTTTTGTTGAAATGAGTATCTAATAATATCTACAGGCCATCAGTAGCTAAATGTTAGTAATGATGACATTTTTTTTTTAATAAAAAAAAATTAAGTGATCTTTAATTCGGATAAGCAACATCCATATGGGTTAGTAAAAACAAAAAGATAACTTATACCTATGTTAGTAAACTTATACGTACGAGTATTATCTATTTGACAACAAGGCTGCTGTTCAAAATGCATCTTTGAACAACATCACCTAACAAAGGAGAATCCAACCTCCCCGCTATGGTCTTCAGGATGGAGTTGGAGCTGTCCCGCACTCTGCAGAGCAAAGAGGCAGATTTCTGTCTGACTATGGCGTGGAAGCCATCGACGTGTGCTTGTGCAAACATACCTGATGCACTGCAGAAACGGGGCAGCCCCATCAACATCCTGAACCCATTATTATATTGGACCCGTAGGGCGCTGATAGCCCGCTGAGTATAGTTGGTCCACAGGCTGCAACCTTTTTGCTTTTAATCAAGCAAAAAAAAATTTACAATACTGCAACAGAATAGAATAGAATAAAATTTATTAAATTCAATACTTTTCCAAACGAAGAGCTGAAGAATACTTCCATAATACCTCCATATCCATTCATATCAATATTAGTATGAACGTGAAAGTAACTCTGTCGGTTACCATTTCACGCCTAAAAGACTGAACGGATTTCGATGAAATTTGGCACAAAGCTAGACTATGACCTGGGGGTCTACTCCGAAGATAAATCCGAAGTATCGGCCGAATGTTCGGCCGTTTCCTGAATACGTCTGACTATGGCTGCCAACAGCAAAAAAAAGACAGACAAAGAGATAAGTCAAAGTCGGAAATGTGACATGAAATGGGGTAAGGACTCAAGTCAAAAAAGGAAACTTTGGAAGTCAAAACGGCCGAACATTCGGCCGATACTTCGGATTATCGCTTCGGAGTAGACCCCATGGGCTAGGACAAAGGATACATTTAATCTCGAAAGTACATTTCCGTGGGATAATTTCCGACATCCACGAGGGCAAAAGCTAGAAATCCATCAAAAGACGGTGTAAGGGACATCGATACGAAAAGTTTGAACACAAGCTTAACTCTATGAACACACGGTTCAATTTAGTAGCTCACCTCTCCGATAGGACTCATAACGACCACAATGTGCATGTTGCTCCGCACCCTGCGCTGGTAGCATGCGAACAAGTTCGTCTTAGTGGCCTGGAGATTCATCTCCATCACAGCGTGACGCACCGCCTGGTAGATCTTGTCCAAGTCTTCAACTTCGTATATGTTCGGCACGTCGCCCGAACTCAGGATGTTGTTCAGATCTTCGAGGAATGATTCCATTTTTATCTGAGGAAGGAATAATTGAGTAAGTGTGGTAAAGGCGTGTTTCATCGGCTTCATAGTTAGGAAAAGAATAGGCGGATGATTATGATGGAGTAAAGGCTTCTACAAGGTGAACCGATGACTTTGTGAAGGCCGCAGGAATCTGCTGGATGCGGGAAGCACAGAAACGGTCGAAGTGGCGGTGCTTGGGGGAGGCCTATGTCCAGCTAAATACAGAATCAGAATATTTATTTGTAAAACAGGTATTTACATAAAGGTGTTGGTTAACATATTTAGGCGAAATGTTTTGCCGTGAAGGCTTACAAATATTAAGTAAATTAAAATTAAAATGCTTAAGAACTAAATAAAACAAAAAAAAAAAAAAAAAATTAAATACTATCATTTATAAAATCTGGAACATTTTTTTTACATTTAGCTAGTGAAACTCCGGAACATGGTGGCATGACATAACATGACATTTATTTACTAAATACTTAAATGTACAAAGGCGGTACTATAAATACTCGATACCTAAATGAGACAAAAACAATATGATGTTCTTTTTTGGGTCTACGTTACGTTCGTACTTCAAGTCAGTACGCTTTTTCGTTTTATCATGTTTAAATATCGATATTCATCATGTCGCTGGCTACTTTAATTTGAACATGTGTTTTAATTGTATGTTCAAGTCACCTGCGCATCAGAGAACAAGAACACGACGCCCCTGTTATCTGCGCCGGCCTTCAGCATGGTCTGCTTGAGGTCTTCGCGCCACTCCGCCAGGCCGTACGCCTTTGTGATCTCGATCTGTATGCACGCCAGCTCCGTCATGCTGGCCGCAAGACGGGTGAGGCACTGACGACCTGGAAAGATTTATCAAACAACTGTATCATTTTCTTTTACATCGTCCAACCCTGCATGTCTTGGCAAGCATGCTAAGCTGGACGTGCCAGCTGTCACTCGTAGATCTTTGACAGTTGTTACGGGTATTCAGAAGCCCGAAAGTCTGAAAAACAACCAGTCTTACCAAGGAATCTTATATTACCCAGTTACTGGACTGTAGAGGTCAGATAGGTATAATCATGAATAATACCGGTATTCAGCTGCATTCAGTTAGACTGGAAGCCGACGCCAACATAGTCGGGAAAAGGCTGGGCAGAAGATGAACTGTATCATTGTCATGGTTTATGGGGATGCTAATGTCAAAAATGAGGACGACACAGCTTGGCAGTAATTTAAAAAATGCGAAGTACCAAAAAAAATCTGCCCGTGGCATCACAGCGGGCCCTATCAGCGCAGCAACATCTTGAGATTTTGACCAAGAATAGGACTTTAAAAAGAAATTGTCTTGTTGTTTATTTTTTTCAATGTTGGTAACTTCCTGTCTTTATAAATACTTTTTCAGTTTTCCATGTTGTACTTACCAGAGCCCCCCATGCCCAACAGCAGCCCATTGGCCATGGGCTGCCTCATGATACGCGTCACTCTACACAGATGTGCGATCGCGTCCTCGAACAGCACCAGGTCTAGTGGAGCCGTCGTTGATAAGTTGTATTCTTCAAGGTAATGGTTTAGCACCTCGTCCATCTGATCAAACACAGTCAAGGTAAGGGTGTGGACAAACTGAGAGCTAGTAACTAGAAGCTATTTAATAGTTTAAGATGACCTAAACAGCAACTTGATTTCCGAGGTTAGAGCGAAATGGCAATATAATACCTAACTAGTTGCTATAATGGTCTAATTAAGAACTATAAATATTATATGTAGAGCAATATAATAGCAAAGTTATAGCTCTCAATTTGGCAGCGTCCTAAGACCCACGGAATAGAGGGTGGGCCTATTGCCAACCGGGCACAAATTCAGACTTAGGCCTGCTCTGACAAATTTCTGATGGAAAAACACAATAACACTTTGCCCGTCCTGGGAATTGAACCAAGGACCTCGTGCTCAGCAGTGGTGCTTGCGACCACTGGACAAACGAGTCAGTTCAAAATACAATAAATAAAACTTGGGTTCAAAAGCGCGCCATTACCCTATAGTTTCAAAACGAATAACTATGATACTTTTAATCAGTCAATATCGTCAAAACGAGCTTCAAAGTCGCTCCAGCGTATTGTTTAGATTAGTGTGTATTACGCCCAATTATTTTTAATTTATTTTTGAGTATGAAATGAAATGATTTTATTTCTGTTAGTAGGTTCGTACAAACACTTTTACACGTCAATCATATTTTAAACATAGATAAGGTCGGCGTTTCCTATCTGACTACTCTGAGAAAGGCCGAGACAAACTCAGAGATCAGTCTCTTTTAAAGTCCAGACATAATCTTGGTCAGATCCTGTGAAGACCATTTAGATTGGTGTCTGAAATGGGTTTTTGAGGAAAGAACCACACAGATTGAGTCGACCTATTCAGTCAGTGTATGCATTTGTCAGTAATCATGCAGCTCAGAGGTGAGTGATTTATGTCAATAAAGTTCCCAAATGAATCCCGTAAAGTGCTCATGTGATCTGTAGTTCCCACGCGGCAGTTTTTTATCACTGTGTAAACCTTTGCATTGATTATTATTTCATTTTACATGCATTCATTACACTCCCTATACACAATAAAAAATGGAACAACTTATTTTAAGTACTTACGTACTTACAATCTACGCAAATATTTTATTCCTTTACTTAGGGCTGATTTTTCAATCTTCAGATAAGTTTATCTGTGGAATAAATATGGCAGTTTGACAGCTTTTGCATTGAAAATATGTCAAACCGCCATTTTTGTCTCCCGATAAAAGTTATCAGGCGATTGAAAATTCGGGCCGAAGTAAAGTTTACCCTGCACTGTTACGTACCTCATCCTTATCATTGATCTCGACATACTTCCTATCGTCGGCAGAAATGTCCATGAAATCTCCGAACAACATCAGTCTGTCGCGTAACAGCTCTTCCGGGTCCTTTTGAAATTCTAACCGAATCTGCTTCTGTATCAAACTGAAAGGGAAAAAAAGAAATAAAGTAAAATATTTTATTTGGGACACGCACGCACAGGAAATATAAAACATTAAAAACCCACAATATTTTCGAACGGTCTATCCAACGATACCCTACCCCTAGACCATGGGATAGACAAAAAAATCACGTGCAAGGTGAAACCAAAAAAATATTTTTCAAAATTTTGCAGCTTTCTAGTACTAAGAGTCTCTGAGCTAAGCCGGGGACAGACAGACAGACGGACATGGCGAAACTCTAAGGGTTCCTTGTTGACTACGGAACCCTAAAAAAGGAACATTAAAACTTTACAAAATAGTGCAGAAAAAGACCCGCGCGAAGACAAAAATCCAAAGATATAGGTTTATGTGTACTAATATTATAAAGCGGTAAAATTTGTTTGTTTGTTAGTTTGGATGTAGGGGTAATCTGTGGAACTACCAGTCGCATTAGAAAAAATATTTTTGTGTTTGATAGCGCAATTCTTGAAGGTTATAGGCTATTTAACATCACGCTATGACCGAGAGCCAAGCAATACGAAAAAAAGTTACTTCGTTTTCGCTTAGCGTTCTTTCAGACTTCTTTTATTTTCTTTACGCGGGCGGGCGATGCAATTCAACGCAGTGAGTCGAGGGAACGAGAAATTTCACGCGGACGAAGTCGCGAGCAGAACCTAGTATTTTCTACGAAAAATCGGGCCAGAAATAACGGAAAGATCAGTGAGCAAAAAAAATCGTCATAACTTCCCCATTATTTGAAATCGGTAAATTTTACGCCAGTTATGGTTTAAGTAAATGTCACGTGATAGCGAGCCTATAGTGTCACAAATCAAGACTACAGGTTCCTCAGAAAATCCTGATGAAAATACCCATAAAAAAAACACTGAACCGAATACAGGACTCCATGCGGAAACACCTTTACGCTTTTATTTTATGTATCCATAACAATTCACACTGTGTTGTTGTGTCTTCACATAGTTTGGGAGCCATGTTTAATGTTTATGTGACCATTTCTGTAAATGGTAACAAACAGATGTTGATGTCTGTACCAATGTCGTGACTTTTTCGAAAAATAATGAATTTATTATTATTACCTACTGACCACCCGTCCCTAATCCGCAAGGTTTTCAAGTAAGTATTCATTTAATAAATACAAAACTTCCGGAATAAATTACAAGAACAGGTTAACAGGTTCGGGATTGGCTGCTTGGGCTTAATTATGCTGAAACGGAAAATCTTTTATCTTTCAAATAAAAAGTATTCATCACACTAACACTCACCACATGCATACATACACTCATCACATTCACACTCACACTCATCACTTACATACTTACACTCTTCACATACACACATACATTTGGTCACCTTTAAGTCCTAAGTTTGATTAATTATACTGAAACCGCTGCATTTGTTAACCTATATTTTATAATAAATTCATATGATCTGCCGAAAGAGACTGGATCCTGCGACCCAGGGTATCCTAGTGCGGGATCCAGTGTCATACCTAAATATTGTGAAACTTTTGTATGAATCAATAAACCTTTTAATTATTTTAATTATTTAAATGATGTTGGAAACCGCATTAAAATCAGTAGCGAGTATAGAAGAACACCGCGATCACACAGACAGACACGAAAAGTCACTTTAATTTCTATTAAGTATAGATATAAAACGTGTGACGTACTCAGTAAACCACTGGCGATCAGTGTCGTTAACGAGCCGGTCTTGGTACACTCGCTGATGTTCGTGGTACCACAGCCTGATGACGTCGTCTTCGTCCTGAAATCAAGCCTTCATGTAAGAGCGTATGCACACGGCGTTCTTTTAAAAACTTCCGAGTGCTTAAGCCTTTAGTGTTATAATTACCCATTTAATTAATTAAGATAGTTTCTAATGTTATCCTGAGATTTATCTGCCCTCAAATACCTCATTTGCGACTTGTCAGTCGCGCCCTCCCCGTCTCCCCGCTCACATACCTCAGGCGGTGACTAGCAGTGGCACGCGGACGGCATGAAAGTATATACATTAAAGTCAAGTCATCATTGGTCAAATCAGAATTCTAGGTAGAGACAACGCTTTGTGTTTCTCGTACTTTTCGGTCTGTATTCACTGCATAACTGAATACGGAGCTCAATGCTTATGCATGGGACACAGCCTCTTTTCTGTGAGAGGGGGTGGGATATCATCCACGACTAGGGCCCAGTGCATGTAGGTGAGACATACCAGTTTCCTCACGATGTTTTCCTATGCAGTTTTAAGAGCAGTGGTGATGAAATATACTACACAAAGAAAAATGACACACACAAATTGGCACCGTTATCACTGGGCAATCACTGTTCCAATAACCTAATGATTGGCTGTTAATAGCAGTATCGCATTAAGTCCGCCTTATAAACCACCTGTGTGCATAAATAAAATAAAGCTCCAAACCTCAATGTGTTTGGGGTCCATCATCAGTATCCCCTGGAACACCTTGCTAAGGTCCCTCAAATTGAAGGTATAGTGTGACTTGGTGGGGGTAGGAAGCAGTTCCTGCAGCAAAGCACTGAAGATCTCTATGGAAGCCTTGAGGAAGGGATGCTGGCGAATTCGCAGTTTCACCTTCGGGTCCATGTTCCGGCACCACGAGTTGAGGATTGTGGAGAAAATGCCGTACTGGAAAGTTTTATGGAGACAAGGTTATGTTAGATATTATGAGTAAGTATTATATACACGACTTTTTTTATTTGTATTTAGTTTCTACAGGGAAGACCAGTATCAAAAGTAGCGGATTAGCTTAGTCTTTCAATACCAACACGAGCCTAACATGTTGATATTGAAAGAAAGTGAGTCAACCAGCACCCTACACGCGTAACACAGTTTGAATCACAATCGGAAAGATTTTGAAGTATATTGCTAAATATAAAATAATGTAAATAACGCCATAAATGTTGTTGAATTGTAAAATTGAAACCGATTCCTACTACTGATGGTGTGTTCCGTAATTAGCGCGCTGCACGCTAATTGCGTAACAGACTTTCAATCTCAATCCGAAAGATTTTGAAGGAAATTGTTAATCCATTGCTTCATACACACATAAAAAGTATCTAGGGATCAAGCATTTTTTTTCTAGCTATTACATTTTTTCGTACATTTCTTCATTTGAAAATGAGAATAGTTTTTGAATTTCGGTCAATAGATGAAAATCTTCTGTCAAGCCGTGTAGTATATAATCCTAAAACGGGTTTCAGGCCAAATTAGTGAAATTTCTTCCATACTTCTGAGTGGAATCAATACAAAAAAACGTGATTATGGAAAGAAGACGTCATTTGAGTCGAGAACAGATCAGAAATGTGGGAATGTTGGAAGCTGGTTCTCGGCAACGTGCTGTGGCAATCGCTCTGGGCACTAAAAAGTGTTACAAGTTGACTTTGAAAACGTTACCGCATAACTGGCAGCTAGAGAATACAATCCCGAGCATGTTTTTCAATCCCGGGCTTACGGGATTTTTGAAGCCTTTTCCCGGGATCCCGGGCTCATCCCGGGATTAGACTATGTGGTTTCTAATTGGGCTAAAATAAAAAAAAACACGAGTAATAAAAAAAAAATGTCTTTAATGTCTTTGCACAACACAAATCAGAATAATAATAAGAAAAGAAAAAACACAAACTAAAAAATGCTATACTTTTGCAAGAAATTAAAAAACAGCACAAAATAACTATTTAGAATCGGGATCCCGAGATTCGGGATCCCGGGATTGTATTGTCTACTCAAGACCCATAAATATGGGTAATTGATTGACAGCAAATAGTTAATATCGGCACCTACTCCATATATTTTACATGATTACGGTCTGGAGCTCTACAGCATTTATGATCAGTGATGTTTATAATGCAATGGCCTGTTGGTCCCAGTCAAGACTCCAGACAATAAGTAAGTCCAGTAAGTCTTCAATAAGTTATTATCTAATCTCTCTAAGTTGCCTAGTGACCTTCTAATGTCACAGTTTTACCCATTACCTTTGTACGGGTGATTGGGACATCAATGCTTCACAAGCATTATCTCAAGATACTAGGCATAAAATAATAAATGGTATCTTGAGTTAAGGATCTCAAGATGGTGTCTTGAGCTAAGTATCTCAAGACGGTGTCTTGAGCTAAGTATCTCAAGACGGTGTCTTGAGCTAAGACCTCCCAACCCCAATTGACATTAAAGGAAAAGTTAGAGCTGGAAATTAACAAGAGTATGAAATCCCCAGATCCTGAAGTACAAGTACAAAATGAATTGGGGTTGGCAAATAGTATTAGACGTGAAATGAGCCTGTTCGAAAATGGAGGAGTTCGTGGATATCATTGTACATATATAATATAATTACCTACAGTACACAGTATATTACTTTTGTATTATATAATGCAATGGCCTGTTGGTCCCAGTCAAGACTCCAGACAATAAGTAAGTCCAGTAAGTCTTCAATAAGTTATTATCTAATCTCTCTAAGTTGCCTAGTGACCTTCTAATGTCACAGTTTTACCCATTACCTTTGTACGGGTGATTGGGACATCAATGCTTCACAAGCATTATCTGAAGATACTAGGCATAAAATAATAAATGGTATCTTGAGTTAAGTATCTCAAGACGGTGTCTTGAGCTAAGTATCTCAAGACGGTGTCTTGAGCTAAGTATCTCAAGACGGTGTCTTGAGCTAAGTATCTCAAGACGGTGTCTTGAGCTAAGTATCTCAAGATGGTATCTTGAGTTAAGTATCTCAAGACGGTGTCTTGAGCTAAGTATCTCAAGATGGTGTCTTGAGACACCATCTTCTATCTCATGTATCTCTCTTCTTGTATCTCAAGACCCATAAATATGGGGATCCTGCCGTTTTGCCGAAAAGATTTTGCCAAATTTTCATTACCCAAACAAATTTTAGCAACCTTTTTTCCATTACCATTGCCATTTACCATTTCGAATGATTTTAGTACGCATTTTCATTTATTTGGTCAAATTTTTACTTGGCAAAATATTACCAAGTATAATGTCATTATGGCATTTGGTCTTTAATCAAATGATTTATTACAGCAAACAATCTTCAGACAATAAACGTTTTTGAGCGAGCGTAGCGAGCGGAGCCGTGGTAGCGCCCGGCGAGTGCCAGACACGACTTGTATTAATAGAAAAAAAGATATTGTTTTTAGTAGGTTACCCGGAACATAACTATTTAGATTAGGTTAATTTTTTTTATTTAAGACCCATAAATATGGGTAATTGATTGACAGCAAATAGTTAATATCGGCACCTACTCCATATATTTTACATGATTACGGTATGGAGCTCTTATTTATGATCAGTGATGTTTATAATGCAACAATGGCCTGTTGGTCCCAGTCAAGACTCCAGACAATAAGTAAGTCTAGTAACTCTTCAATAAGTTATTATCTAATCTCTCTAAGTTGCCTAGTGTCCTTCTAATGTCACAGTTTTACCCATTACCTTAGTACGGGTGATTGGGACATCAATGCTTCACAAGCATTATCTCAAGATACTAGGCATAAAATAATAAATGGCATCTTGAGCTAAGTATCTCAAGATGGTATCTTGAGCTAAGTATCTCAAGATGGTATCTTGAGCTAAGTATCACAAGATGGTATCTTGAGCTAAGTATCTCAAGATGGTATCTTGAGCTAAGTATCTCAAGATGGTATCTTGAGCTAAGTATCTCAAGATGGTATCTTGAGCTAAGTATCTCAAGATGGTATCTTGAGCTAAGTATCGCAAGATGGTGTCTTGAGCTAAGTATCTCAAGATGGTGTCTTGAGCTAAGTATCTCAAGATGGTATCTTGAGCTAAGTATCGCAAGATGGTGTCTTGAGCTAAGTATCTCAAGATGGTATCTTGAGCTAAGTATCTCAAGATGGTGTCTTGAGCTAAGTATCTCAAGATGGTGTCTTGAGCTAAGTATCTCAAGACCCATAAATATGGGTAATTGCTAACTTAAAGTTTAAACTTTAAGGGGGCTTTTCAAACTGAATATTAGTAATAATATAGTGTAATGTATTAGCAACAATAATTTCATCAATTATCCTCAAAGATTAGCTTGAAGCCCATCTCCCATGCTCTTTGAAAGATTGGTGATTTTCATTTATTACACAAAATTAAAACTCTAAAAGCAGGCTTAGCATGATGCTTTCTGGGCACGCCACAATTGTGGCGATAAGTCCCCTCTTTGAGGAGTGGCTGGAGAGGCGCCACGGCGTCCTCACCTTCCGCCTGACGCAGGTCCTCACCGGACATGGATGTTTCGGGAGGTTCCTGTTTAGGATTAAGCGGGAGGAAACGCCCCGGGCGTTTCCTCCCGCTTAATGTCACCACTGTGTGGATCGCCCGGAGGACACGGTGGAGCATACGGTGGAGGTCTGCCCAGCTTGGGTGGAGCACCGCCGTGTCCTCACGGAGGCGATCGGCGGCGGCGATCTCTCGCGTCCGGCCCTGGTTCAGACCATGGTTCGGAGCGAGAGTGCATGGGAGGCCGTCACCTCCTTCTGCGAAGCAGTTATGCTAGCGAAGGAGGAGGCGGAACGCGTGAGGGTGACACAAGGTTCGCGCCCTCGCGCCCCTAGTCGCCGCAGGAGACGCCCCGGGCGTCGGGAGTCGCAAGCCGATTTCCGGCCACCGTAGGCGCGGGCCTGCGGACGGTGAGCGATGGGTAGCTCGCCGTCCGATAAGGACCAGGCCCGGGTCGACGGCGCGTTGTGTTCCAC
Source organism: Tiliacea citrago (assembly GCA_963921375.1). NCBI lineage: Eukaryota > Metazoa > Arthropoda > Insecta > Lepidoptera > Noctuidae > Tiliacea > Tiliacea citrago. The sequence continues at coordinate 26,093,811 of OY992783.1, forward strand.
GCGCGCCTCAAAGAGATGTCAGCACAAACTGACGGGGTCCGTTAGGACCAATGCCTGCCGGGGTTGCGAGTTTGTCCGAAAGGGATATCGTGGCCCTGGCACACAGGCAACGGAAGGAACACGGGTGGGTTTTAGTCAGTAAAAGTCCACCCAAAAAAAAAAAAAAGCATGATGCTTTCTATTTCTACTCTATTGTAGAATAGAAATCGCTTGTCTATCTTTCTTCGTAGAAAACTGTCAGCTGTCTACACAGAAGCGTAATTTTTATCTACTTTAAAACACTTCTCTACGGTTCTCATGCTAAGCCTTTGGAACCAGGAATGGTTGGTTAAGTTTCTTTTAGTACTAACCTAATAAGCAATGTGGAGATATGAATAAGCAGTTTTTTATACATGCATAAGATTTTGCAATATCAGGTGGCGATGACAAAGATAGGGTCAAAGTAGGTCTAACAAAGTCTCCCGCCATTTGAAATACTTAATTTCAGATAATTGACTTTTAAATTTTAATGACGTAGCCTACGTAAGCCGTCGTCACTGACGTAGCCTACGTAACCCGTCACTGACAGAACAATAAATAAAAAATAAAAAAACCTGATTTGCATATTTATACTTTCGTACAGGGAATCCCCGACCGACGGGAAATACCCGCAACAATATTATGATATGAGATGATCGGGTGATTCCCCTGTTGGTTCGTTGGGGAATTACCTTAAGAGTATTGTATTAAAGTATTCCGAGTGGGGAAGTTCCTTCTAAGTTCTACGACAAACATATTATTAGGACTGTACCTGTGTAGTAAATAGTGGGTACCTACGTATTGCAGGAGTTACTTTTTGTCGTAATGTATTAAAATAATCTAGGCAAGGTTATTTTCAAGGCGCAACGGACTACGGAATACAAACTAGACTTGTTTGTGGCAATCCCGAAAATCCCGAGATTAGCCAAGTACAGTCCCGGGATTTTCGGGGCCAGAAAACGGTCGGGATCCCGTATTTTCTACTGGCAGCGTGGCAGCACCACACGCAGACAAGTTCGTTACATACAAATTACTGCTCGACGAAATCGTACAATGACCACGATGATGTTGGTTACGAGGCTTCATACCTCTTCAGGGATGTTAACCTTTCGCATGATCGGGCCCCCCGCTAATCGGTCTGGTCTGTCGTTAATTTTAGATAAATAAACAATGAAATTTATTGTTTTACGGAAACCGTTATTGTCGGTCTATAACAACGAATTATGCAAACCGGTGTACATAGTTAGCTTTGTTATTAAATATACTATCATATTACGTGTATATTTTGTATTTTCTCTTTGTATTTTTCTTTAAAATATTGTGTAATATTGTGTAAGAAGAAAATTTTAGGTTATGCATGCAACTTACCAACTTTCTTTCAAAGTGTTTTCGAAATCTGCGCACATACACTTACACCATTTTTTTCCCACTATAACACATTTATTTCCACATACATTCACATACATTTTTCACTTTTAAACACAATATTTACTTTACTATAAAATAATTACGCTATCATGGAATTCGCGAATCCGCCATTAGTTACGAGCGAGTCATTGCTTTTTTATTTTTTTTAAGTTTTCGTTCCGTTCGCAAACAGCTTCTAAATATCCAATAATGAAGCCAGTATTATTGGCATGAGGTTGGTATTGCGTTTCTAAAACGCTCCAATCAAAAAACAGTGGGAATTCAAATGTATTTAACATGATGCACATGGTGTATCATAAACAGTTGGGGGCATTGAAATAACATGATGCACACGTGTGCATCATAAACAAGCGATCAAACCATAATAAAGCACTTGCATGAAGTCGATCTCCGTTCCCGAGGGCCACTGCACGTACCACATATTGAGCCCCGCAGTCGCAGAGCCCGTTTACAACGGGCTCGTGAACAAAGAAAACGGGAATGTGGCGTTTTGTGTTGTTCTGACAAAATCTCGCTTTGGTATGAGGCCAGATACTAGACGTACACGGTATTGGAAGATCCCTGGATGCACAGAACGTTTAAATTCATGCCAGGAAGTCCATGCATACAGTGGTCCAATAATCATGATATAGGCAGGTATTTGGATCGGAGGCAGAACCGAACTGATTTGGATCAGAGGCAATCTCAATTCTCAGATTTTCGCTGAAACGATTGTGTCAGATATTGTCACTCCTTTGTGGACCCAATTTGGTGCTTCATTTCTGCTTATGCATGATAATGTACGTCCACACACTGCGCGTGTGAGAAGAAGCGCAGAAGAAGAAGTGCAGAAGCGTTCCAAACACACTTGCCGCAGCTAATATCAATACTCAATACTTTATTGCATTCCATAATGTGTACATAATATAACAGTTGGTATGTTAAACATATAATCAATTATGGACCCTGTCGGGCACAGCAAAGTTAATTTTTAATAGGAGAGAGGTTGACGGCGCTTTTTGTTAAGAAAAAAAAAATATCATTAAATTAAAATAGTATCATGAAAATAGTATCATTTGCTTTTCTGGTATTTATATTTTATACAAGTATTTATAGTATATATTCGGTTTTAAATTATTTGAATATATTTTTAAATTATATATTGCACGATTTACATTATTAATATTATAAATTACAATAAATAAATATTTCGAATTTTATTTAGTCTTGTAGAATGTTATTATCAATATTAATTGTGCACTGTTTAGCATAAGTATTAATTTTTAGATTAACAATATTTTAGTGCGTTAAAATAAATTTATATTCAATTCAAAGTGAAATTTAAAATGAAATATTATGTAAAAAAGGTAAAAAAAGGTACTTATTATGTAAAAAAGTTTTTATTGTTGTTGAAATGTATCGCTAAAATATTCGTCATATCAACGTCCTACCATGGCCGGCTCAATCGCCAGACTTGAATCCAATTGAGCACCCAATTTTTTTTTTTTGGGATATGCTTCAAAGAAGAGCTCTGCCAAACATGGATGCCATACACACACAGAAAATCTTTTTCGCCTGTCACAATGGACGTGGGCGGCCATTTCGCAACGTGATTTGGATGAACTCATATTGAGTAAACGCTGCGACTGTGTTATACGCGTTAACGGCGGAAATACAGACTACTACTTAATTGTTGATTTTACGCAATAAAAACCTTTAAAATGTTTTATTTTTATCACAATCTGTTAATGTCAAGATTAACTAAGGTTAAAAATCTAGCATAAACAAAAATCGTATAGTCTTTGTGGACAACACACGCCTCAATATCGGTATAGATTACCATAGGTAGTTTTATATGTAAATTATATATTAAGTTATGTACTCTTAATGCTATCTGTCGGCAATACGTGACACATTATTTGAAAATAAATTACAATGTTGCAAGGTGCGAGAAGGCTAAAGTATTTTTTTGTTGTTGGCAATCTTAAATTTTCACTGTCAACAATCACCACTTCGCTTACAATTTGAATAGTATAAAATCAAAAAGAAACTGTTTTCGAAGCCCTGCAGCCAGGTGGTGGCTGCAGGGCTTGGAAAACAGTTTCTTTTTGATTCAACTTCCAAATTGGTACTGAAACCAAGACTGCGTTTTATTTAGCCTCCATCTGTAACAGTCTTTATTAATTGCACAAGCAGACATCCTAAAATGGACGCTTTGGCAGAATCATATTATGATAATATTATGAATCATATTAAAATTCGTAAAATGGTCACAAACTGACAATTCATAATACGATATGCGTACAATACATATCCCGCAATTCATCTGTTTCACAGCTGCTATTTGACATTATACTTCATTATAGCAATTCATAATTTGTGGACCATCTCCATACACAACTGTCAAACAGTTGAATTGGTCCATTTTAGGCCCCCAGTACTTCGTCGATCTACACATAGGAAAACATTTTATTTAATTAATCTAAATAGACATTTTTATGTAATGCAATAGGGCAATAAAATACATTAAAAAAATACCTTGATCCCTAGATACTTTTGATGTGTTTATGTTTGAAAAATTCCTCCGTTCAACAACGTAAATAACGCAATGACTGTTGTTGTACTGCGCAGGTTATACACGAGTCTATCCAATATACAGACTGGCTGGCGATTTAGTCACAGTTTTTTTTTTTGTTTATATAGTTTTCATACACAGAAAGAAACAAAGAAAATGATTTATTTTTAACTTACAAAAGTTAGAAATTACAAACAAAAAACATGCATCAGAATCTGTCGTTGGTTACTTCGAATAATTGTTATTTTTCGGAAACTGAAAGATCAAATAATACGTGCTAACAACAGGGTTTTTCAAAAAAAAAAAAAACAGTTTTTCAGGACGGTTGGAAACTTGGTTGCTGATTGGCTAATCTAAGAGTCAATTCATAACATCTTTTTAAACTGGCCAGTCAGAAGATGGCTTTAATAAAGCGATGAACCAATCAGTATATTTAAACTAATTGTATGAATGTAATTAAAAATTACCTGTGTGCAAAAATAACCCGTGTGCAAAAAATACAAATTACAATATCGCATCCCCTATTTGACCCCTTTAGAGGGGGAAATTTCCAAAATCCTTCCTTAGTGGTCACTTTCGCTATATATGGAACTCTCGTATAAAATTACATGCTTCTTGAACCAGCGGTTTCAGCTGCGCGTTGCTGTAAGCGAATTCACCACCCTTGGTGGACTAGTTGAGAATGCCTAAGGCATTAATTCCACCTTTGTACCTAATTGTGTGCGAGAAGTTAAATAAATAAATTTAAGAATTTTATTAAATAGATGGGGACCTACTACATACCTTGCTGGCATACTCCATCTCAGTGAAGGAGATGTAGTGGAAGTGTCGCATGAGGCGCATGGTGACGGGGTTCCGTCCGCCGCCCGGCGGGCCCATGGCCCCCACGATGCCCACGTCCACCAGCGTCTTGAACTCGCCGATGTTGTCGCGGTCGTACCAACCTGGAGGCAAACAGTATTATTATGAAATAACTATATTATGGCGCATTAAACACGAACTCGTTAAAAGACAAAATCTATATTGTGTTCCTGTATTTGATAAGTGTAAACAAAACCAGTTCAGGTAAAATACCTACGCAATCATTCACTAAAGGAAAGTCACATATTCAACAGTATTTTAGAAGGGTCCAACTTTATATCTTACCACTTTTTTCTAACAAATATTCAAATACATTATAAAATTGTAACTGAAAATTCATCAACGAAAACTGAGATTACAAAATTAACCTCAATTGTTAAATGAAGAACATCTTTAACGTGATTTTAAATTATAATTTTGGGTTTAACTGTTTAAATAATCAAATGAAAGCACTCAATTTATAAATGGCACTACAAATAAAATTGGCATCCACAGGTATGTTTTCTGATCCATTTGTTACAATACAGTTTTATCAGATACATGGAACAGACGAGCTTTACGCGCTAAACTATTTCATCTAAACAATGTTTAATATTCATGTCTGAGTCGAGCAATATAAGGGGTTTATATACATTCCTCTTTACTTTCCTACGACCAACGCGGGGAAATAATTAAATATTTGTGATCAGTCGGTAAAATTGTCTGATAAAGCGGATCAATAAATTTAATAAATAAGTATACATAACAGATCTCCAAGGGAAAATATGCAATTCGGGAGTCATCGTTTTTCTTTGGAAATACGAACGCGGGATGATAAGATCGAATATAGAGCTGATACAACCACGGAAGTACTTGCCTATTTTTAACTGATTTTTAGAAGTCGGTTAAAAGGAGGAGGTTCTCAATTCGGATGTTTGTATTTTTTTTAATGTTTGTTCGTGCATAACTCCGTCGCTTGCCAACCGATTTGAAAAATTTTTTTTCGGCACTGAAAAGTGAAAAATAAAAAAACTTTTTACAAAAAAAATAACCGACTTCCAAAAAACACTACAAAGTGACAAATTACTTTAATTTCGGAAGTCGGTGGCATAAAACTAAAATACAGATCCAAAGACAAGTTTTTTTGCAAGTCGGTTATTTTTTTTGTAAAAAGTTTTTTATGCATTGCATTGCCGCTGCGGCGCGCCGTTCGTGCTGATTCGGAAACATAACGAAACGCATACCCTTTCTTGTTTACCTATACGATGCCATACCTGAAAAATCCATGAACTGTCTAAGCAGTTCTATTGGCGGTTGTGACCCGAACACTTCAAGAGCGGGCATGTTGAGGTCGTCAATGAAGAAGACCTGGCGCTTGGTGGGCGGGGGACCGAACACGCCGCGGCGGCGGCGCTCTAACTTGTTGTCTATGACATCCTAAGACATGACAGATGATAATAAAATGATGATGATAAAAATGTACCCAAATATTGCCACTTAATCAACTATCTACTTTAGTATCATGTAGTTTACGTTGATATTTGATTGACCGTTTGTAATAAGAAGGTCCTAAATAAATTTCAGCTGCAATGGAATTTGATCTTTTTCATGTTTATCCTCTGACATCGAGTGTTACCAAAACTTGATAATTATCTGACATTCTGAATTAAAATAGAGAAAAAAAAAGCACAAAAGCGAGAAAATCCTGGAAGCACCACATTTACCCTTTCTCTTTTCCAAGAATGCAATATTAGCCAGACTGCAAGGTGCTTTTTTAAACACGAATGTATCAAATGGCCACATACTAAACTAGCTAAAAATACAAAATAGTTATTTTTTTTAACTTGGGCCCGATTTTGCTATAAACTAAAACTGCATGATTAGACTTTGATAAATCAAAGTCAAATTGTTACCATGACGTCCGGCTGGCAGTTTGTTGGAAATATGGACGATAATGATGAAATGATTACCTGGGTCTGATTAGCAGAAGTCCTGGCAGAGAAGACGAGGAACTCGCAGATAAACTTCTTGTGTAGCCCTCTTGACAGTTTGGACGTGATAGTGACTGTCTTGCCGGTGCCCGTCGGTCCCACGCACAGCACGTGGTTGTAGTTCAGTATCTTGTACCCGAGGAGTGCTGCACTGCGCACGTTGTCCATCGTTGGCACTTCGATGTCTGCCGTAATGAGTTTTTATTCATTAGATGCTAGCCACTACTTCGTACGGTTTTTACAACTTAATGTTTACGAGATTATGCTTTATTAAACTAAAGTGTAATATTAATGTTATATTTATTCACTTACATCTTCCGGAATAAATTCTCTAAATTATGGTGAAAACCGTATCAAAATTCGTTGTGTAGTTTAGAATAACAACACGGTCAAACAGACAGACACAATAGTCAATTTCTAATTTATAATATGTAGGTATAGATTTAGACTAGCTCGTCAAGCGATCGCCTGCTTACTAGAAGCCGTGTCTTCGTAAGCGCTCAACGGTTTTCACGACATCTTATTTGTAATTTCGAGTTTTCTTTCGCACACTCGTGCATCTTTAGGACATTTGTCGGGATAGCGAGCCGGCCCAGGGCGTCTCTACTCTGAAGCGATAATCCGAAGTATCGGCCTTCCAAAAAAACTTCCAAAGTTTGCTTTTTTGACTTTGGGTCCTTACCCGACATCAAATCATATTTTTGATTTACTTATTTGACTGTCGTTTTTTTTTCGCCGGAGCCAACCATAGTTAGCCGTAGTCAGTAAACGGCCGAGCATTCGGCCTTCGATACTTCGGATTTATTTTCGGAGTGGACCCCTACTTGTACGATTGCAATCAACTGATATGGTGGCATGTCGTGAAAACATCAAGACATGTGCTAAGTTAAACAATAATGTAATATTACAGTACAGAGAGTATACATAATTTAAACACACTAAGTGTTTAAATTCAACCAACTTCAGGTTAAAACTGAGGTTATTATTTTTCTTGATGGTGATAAATTGAGATAGTGGCATTATTCTGATCTTTAATTAACTTCATTTAATTATTTATCGACCTGCGGGAACACGAAGTTTCTCTATTTTTAACTTTCAAAAATAAGTGTTTTAATTGGAATAAATTATTTGACAGTACCATCGTTATGAAGAACTGGATTTGTGTAGGTAAGTACTAACCCGCATAGTTCCACTCAGGATCCACAACATATGGCTCCAAGTTTTCCATCCAGTTGTACCAGAAAGGGTTCGCCGGCTCGCCGTCTTCAGTCGGGTCAGTGAACCCACCGTCGTTGAGTCTGATACGAATGTGACACCAAAATTATGTTTATTCTCAAATGAACTTTTACCCGCGGTTTCGGTCCCGTGGCCTATTCCACAGAAACTGCGTAATTTTTTCGAACTAAGGCCAATCGCCTATGACGCTTCTAAGTAACTATGGTCTGTTCCAAAATTACGTGATAAAAATGAAAACAAATGGATCAGAAAACGTATCCTACCTGTGCATGTCAATTTGTTACTCACAAATTGAGAACTTTAATTTGATTACTCGAAATTCTAATTTCAAATCATAGTGTTATTCGTTTGACAATTGTCTGACGAATTCACGTTTGATAATGTACATAGTTTCATTAATGAACGCTTCTGAAACTAAGCCACAGAGTACATTCTAATACACTGACATAGAGACCAATCTTCGGCGACCAATCTTCTTGAACTAAGCGACACCGAACTGCCATTCTTCTATAGACCTTATTGCAATGAGATAACACAATTTAATTCAGGAGTGCGCGTCATGTGACCCCTCACATGACGCGCACTCCTGAATTAAACTATCAATACTTACGTGTAATCATAGACTCTTCCTGCAGCCGGGAACAGCGGCGTAAGTCCATTTTCGACCGTAATTTTTCTGATAAAGTCGGAGAAGATCCCGCGACTGTTGAAGTCACACGTCGCGCCGACCGACCAGATTATTGCCCACACCACCCACAGAGGGGCCAGGCGAGCTGGTACACAACAAAAGCATAACATAGCAAAATCAACCTATAAAGTTCCCACTGCTGAGACACAGGAGTTACTGAGAACTTGCTAGTTTGTTCAGTTTTTGATTTTTTAAGAACTTTCAGTGTTACCCTCGTATTACATCAGCTGTTCCATACATTTTTTTCACATAAATCGACAAAATTTATGGAACAACTTTATTTTTTCGCGACTTCAGGGTTAACCCCATAGTAAAAGTTGTATATAGTTATAAGTACAATGACCACTTTCCGGGTTTAATGTAAACAAAAATGTATGTTGTATTTTGTGGATACGGCACTTGATGAAAACTCACGCATTAAAGCCAAGAAAGCGGCTGCTGGCGGAGGCCTATCGTCTTTCCCAGTGAGAGGCCTCAGGCGGTAGTCGAGTAACTCCAGAAACTTCAGTACCAGCGCGCAGTCGATGGACACAACGATCTCCGTCAGTTGTGAACGCAGTACATCCAGGGCAGGGTATAAGTATGTCGTTATTAAAGACGGCAGGATTTTGCGGATTGGATCCGCTATCTGCAATTGCAATAAAAATATACTCGGAGGGTATATAGTCAGTTTTGTATTAGCGAAATAACGCGAAAATGAAATACTAGCGCCCCGCCCCTGCCTCGCACGATTTTTACAACTTGACAAAACAATTTTGTTTTGTCAGTTTAATATTAATGTATTATATGTCGCATCCGGCATTTAATGTTTACAACAAGACAAGGCGCGCCACCTAGCGGCAACTATCAAGTCAAGAATTGGCGCACTTTGACAGAGTCGGAGCGTTTCCGGTCGGTTACGAGGTTGAGGAGAACGCGCCAAGTCGGCGCAATTCCTTATCTGGTGATCGAGCTGTGAGGACGTTTCGGAACTGTGCTACGTTTTGTTGTGCTCAGTGTGGTATTTGTAATTTTTAGTGACTGTGTCAATTTGTGATTTTAATAAACGTATTCGTACCCAGTGTGTTTTCATTGCACGAAACCCACCGTATGCCCACATGATGTCTGAATCTAACGGAGTAAATCCTGACGATCCAACATATACATATCACAGGGTGTTGGGTGAGAAGCGTGTGGCTAAGCAATAACAGCCGCACGGGTCGATCAATCAGATTAAGCTACGCTTGCCGCGGTTGGTCCGCAGATGGATGACCATCTAACATACCAAGACCCCTCCGTACCTCGGAAAGCACGGTGTCATTCGTGGATCTTTAACAGTCGTAACGGGTTGTCAGAAAGTCTTACCAAAGGGTATTGTATTACCCAAATGTATCTCTCGTTGGTAATCCTTAAAATAAATAGTATAGTAGTAGTAGTCTTCGGCTCACCGGCGGCAAGTTACTCTTAATCCAGGCATTGACGAGCGGCGGTAGACCGACCACTTGCGAGTCCAGGTACACCATGCCGCACCGCGATACAGTGGCCGGAGACGCTACTGTCAAGTCTGCCACCTCGAAGATCATGCGCTGTCGTTCAGTCAGCTTCATTATCTCACCGCTTGATAGGCACAGTTTCTTGTTGTCGTCTAATACCTGAAATATTCGTGCAAAAGCTTAGCGTTATGTGGTTTAAGTTGATTTATGAGTTAGGGGTTTTCATAGAAAGGTTAAAAAAAATGGGTGAAATTAAGACATTAAGTTTACTGATCTGAAATTTGATAATGTTCAATCTCATATTCTGTTTTCAAATTAATATAGTATGTTACACATTCAACGGTATAATAAATGAGTTCCTCGAAGAGGTGGGCAAAGGCGACATGACAGCAAGCTTCAAATCTTTGATCAACTGTAGATGCTTTGGATTGAATATAATTTCTTGACTACCTCGTTCGTCTGTAATCGCAATTACGACTACCGAGCATGGAATCCTTATTATATATTATATATTCGGCATTTCTCAGAAGCAGCCCGGAGTCTGTTTTAGTGCCCGGTCGATGGCAATAGACTCATCCCATATTGAATGCCTGTTATCAAATTACTGCCGTAATGTGGGTGTAAACTACACCACTGCCCAACCCTTCGGGGAATACAGGAGGAATTTATATTTTTACTAAAAATGTAACGCACAGTATTCATGTTCTCGATCCAGACGGCGTCCACGGGCCCATCAAACACATACCAGCGCTTGTCCATGTCTTCAACCACGATGCCGCCGCGGACCAAACTCGATAGAATGCCGTCGGTCCTAGTATAGAATCAAATGGACAAAGTCGATTACACATTTTTGTGACGCGTACGTATGGCGTCTCCTCATCATCATTATCCTGTACTTGTCCCAATTTATTTGGGGTCGGCGCAACTACAAAATAGCATTTTTAACCAACTTCCAAAAAGGAGGAGGTATATGTATGTTCGTCTATTTGCTATTTTTTAAGGTTTGTTCACCGATTTCGCAGTCAATTATGGACCGATTTTGAAATTCTTTTTTGTGTTAATTATGCTCTCGAGGTGGTCTCAACGTCGCCAAGCCAGAATCTGATGAGGGGATCCCATGGAAATCGAGACAAATCCTCAAATTTTATGATGTATTTGCTCTCGGAAAGCACCATTTGGTTAAGTGGAACTGATGATGAAAACCAGAGATAGTCATCGGAACAACTTAATAATCAGTATTTCACGGGTTGCAATTCGATTAGGTACTATTATGGTTGCTAAGCAATTTATGCTCGTCACAATGCACATGGTGAAGCTGAGCTGATGGTTCTTACCAGGAGAACTCCTCAATAATCAACGTCCCTGCATCGGGAAAAGTCATATTTTGTAAACAGTGATGAGCAGTTGACATTATGCAATTGTAACTTAGATAAACTACAAACTGACCCACTAAAATGTGAACAATAAAAAAACTATATAAAAAAGCAACCAACTTCCTAAAAAAACACTACAAAGTGAAAAATAGTTTTAATTTCGGAAATCGGTGGCAAAAAACTAAAATACAGATTATTATTAAAATACAGTTATTTTTCACTTAATAGGTTTTTTGTGGAAATCGTTTGTTTTTTTTTTGTTTTTTGTTGTAATGTAATATTACCATTAAAAAAGAACTGTACTTGTATTGGTTATAAGTTTTCCGAACAAACACTATAAAATATTACCATTCATGCGTGTCCATGTCGAACTCCCCATACAGCTGCCCCATGGTGATAGACTTGGGGTTCACCACGAATGTATGCACGGGAGTGAAGGGGAACCCGTCGGGGGCTAGCTTGCCTTTGATCGCTGTAAGCGCGTCACGGAGAGTTTCGTAACACTGGGGGCGAAAGGTAATAAAGGCTATCACCGCTGAGAAATAGCTTATTATATTTTTTTTCTTATTTGACGTTATATTCTACAACTTTACTCTAAAAAAAATTGGTAAAGCTGCTTCTATCAAATGCTAGACCACCGTTTTTAGGTATAACTAGCTGCGCCCCGCGGTTTCACCCGCGTAAGTCTCGATCCCGTGGGAATATCGTGATAAAAAGTAGCCTATGTCTTATTCCAGGGTGTCAGCTACCTCCGTATAAAATTTTATCAAAATTTGCCCAGCCGTTTGAGCGTGAAGAAGTAACAAACATACATACACACACACACACCCACAAACTGTCGCCTTTATAATATTAGTGTGATTAGGCATCTCCTTTTTCCTTACAGATTGTGTATAAATTTATTAGCAGCAGCAGTCTTTCGGCCTAATATCAATGGATTTTCAATTAGTTTGTCAAAAATTATATATTTATATTTTAAATATTATTAAATACTGACCACAAGAACAATTGTTTCAAATGTGTATTGTAAAGGAAATAGATATGGAAGACAATGAGGTTTGGACTGCGACAAAACAGGTGGAAGATAAAAAATGGGTTACCTTAGTTTTCCCAGCACCAGCTGGCCCAACCACCATAAGTCCGTGTCTCACTACCGTCGTCTCATACAGTTGTATCGCTTTGAATATGAAAGCTGCAAGAAAAACCGAGTTTTATTCCGAGGAGAACATAGCGAACGTTTCAGTGGGTCTTTCGGTCGTATATTTTTAACACATTTTGTATGATAAATCTGTCAAAAACACAATCGAGGGACCACTTAAACATTTGTTAATTAGTGGAACCAGCTAGGGTCCTGTCCAGGGTTTAATTTAATTCATTTAAATGCATATACGCACATAATACTGAAATACGCAACATTTCTGTATGGCCGTCAATGTTCTTACAACTAGAACCATTCTGTATCCGATTTACTTCCATTTTGAATTTTTCGGAAAATACATGCTTTATAAATTTAGAAATAAGGCACATAAAATATTAACTAAGAGTAACTCACAATATAGATCGTCGTATCCTTTCTTGATGAGCATATTCCTAATGGATGTCTCCATAATGCCGTAGTCCACGGTGGGCACCTCCACGCGTGGGAACAGGTCAGATATTATACCTGAATACGAAAGAAAATACAGTGGTTTCTCCGTGTTACCAGCCAGAAATTGTCCCACTGCAGGGAAAAAGCCCCGTGTCAAAGAAGGAGGGAGTATATTGATCACCACCCTCGTTCAAAGGTCGACACGGTTGGCGCAGTGGTTAAGCGATTGACTGCTGCGCTGCGTGTCGCGGGTTCGATTCCCGCACGGAACAAATATTTGTATGACATACAAGTAGTTGTTCCGGGTCTGGCTGTTTGTGTATGTGAGTTTAAATGTTTGTAAATGCACCCACGATACATGAGAAATTCCTAGTGTCGGGCAACGTTTTAAAAAAATAAATAAAGAGAATTGACGACTCCGGAAGTGGCCTGAGCCTATAACTGGCCAGTGTGCAGTGTGAGAAGTCTTATTTGTATACCTTGAACGTTTAGGATCTATCAAATTGCAAAGTTGGTGTATTCGCACTTACCATTAAACAGCAGCAGGTCATTCGCGAGGAATTTGGGCACATTAACATCTCTAAGTGCTCGCAGTACTATCTGACGCTCATCGCCGTCCGGCATCTGCCGGATCAGGTTACCGGCGACCGTGATTACTGTCTTCACGGCACGCATGCCGAAATCGTAATGGTCCTAAAGAAAGTATAACAAGTTACTCTCGATGGCAGTCTAGTTGCACCTATCACATATATTTTTTTCATAAATACGTGCAGCTTTCCAAAGAAAAGTATGCGCTTCGGGAATCATCGTCTATCTTCGTAAATAAGAACGCGCGATGATGAGAACTGATATAGAGCTGTTAACCATGGAAGCACTTGCCCTTTTTTTATCACCATGTTTACGAAATTATAGATGCGCTAAAGTATTCAAATTAAGAAATTCAAATTTTCCTAAGTTTTTGCAATAGGGAATATGCACGTAATTCAAAACGTATCCATTATTTTAAATACATTGTGCAGGAGTCAAGAAACAAATTCCAATATTTTTTTACATTTTTAATGCATTACCTATTTTACAATTAGTTATTTTATGTTGCGTTTGTTTGGTGGAACGGAACGCAAACTCAAAACGCGTCCTCTTCGAAAATGCCGGAAGTGACGAAACAAAACATATGAATAAAATCTATTCTTTGCTAAATGCTTGAAATCTCAATAAGGTAAAATGTAAGTGCGATTTCTACTTGAATAAAGCATAAACAATAATTTAATATATAAGATTTGGGGCTAAAAACCAGATGTAAACAAAGCAGTTTCGTGAACAATGACGTCACATCATGACCGCGACAGAAACGGACGTTTGAACTGTAGTAGAAAATTGCTGGAGTTTCATAAATTTTGCATCAATCAGTAGTTCAATTTAACTTTCAATACTTGCCTTAGGTTTATACTTATTACTGTATAATATTGATTTAGCGAAAAAAAAAAAATACATGCATATGCATATCCCTATTTGCAGGTCGGTGTCATGTTGATTCAAATATGATTCGCGGCCGTAACAAATATGGCTTCGCTATGGCTGATTCTAATGATTATAATTCTGTAAAGCCATATTTGTTACGGCCGCGAATCATATTTAGATCAACATCTGATCAGCAGTATGTTGATACAACCTGTTACTGACTTGCAAATTGCAAAAAAACGTAAGAAAATTTGAATTTCGCGGGCTACCTTGACGCTTTCGCCTTAACAAATTCTTATTATGCAATTCCATAAACCTTTTCAAAACTTTTGAGTGACAAATGACGATCTAAAACCGGAATATGTACCCGAAAGACAGAAAGCTTCATAAAACGCAATGATAGGTGCACTACTACAGAGCGCGGTAGTACCTACTTAGCAACATTGCCCCTGTGGGAAGTTAGGTGCGGTTATGGCGCGAAGTTCGTGCTAATTCGGAAAGATGAAGATTATCAAAGCGCATACCTTTTCTGGTTTACCTGTATGTGCATACGCAGGTTGAGAACTATCAAAAACAAATAACCCTTTCATATTTTTCACATCATTTTTTTTTATCCTGTTACGATCGGTTTACAATACGACACTGGTTACTTTATATTTAAGTAGGTATTAAGATATATCTTGAACTACAGTTAACACTGTGAAACTGAATAATAAAATGATCAACTGACCTGAGCAGACAGCTGTTCCGAGCTCAGTCTGAAGGTGGTAGTGATCTTGCCAGCCAAGATCTTTGCTTCAAAGAAGCCGAAGGAAACCAGAGAGATCTCAGCTATGAGCGCGTAGTCTGGTACCATCATAGCGATGGGACGGAACAAAGCTTTGAGGTTGTCTGGCAGCTCCGTACGACCTGAGGGACAAGGCACACTTTTAATTTCTATACTATATTTTGGCTGCTAGGTAAAATCAATTTGGTTGTTTAGACAAAATCAATCTGGTTGCCAATTTTATTTCAAAATCTCCTTTGCAGCATTTGATCCTTGTCAGCAACACTATCCCCCAGTATAAACATACTTACAGGTTGCCTTTTTTAAAGAAACCGGCTTCGTTTCCTGGCAAGGATTTGCGTGACTGTGACACTCCGGCTTCCACTCAGCATGATGCTGTGCTATAGGGGCCTCACCCACAGCACAGCGCTGTTTTAAGTGTTCACCCGAAAAAGACGTACGGACACCATATCAGGAAGATAAGATAAGATAATATTTATTTGCATAAACATGTGTCATACATACAATTAAAGACATGCATGCAAGATGGTAACAAATTAACAATAACAAGTACAGACATGTTTGCCATATAATGTGACGTGCAAATGTCAACAAATATTTTTAATTACAACATTCTCTTAAAATAACAATAAATTTTGTAATTAAAGAATAAATAATATTAGTAGGTTGTAATCAATTAACACGCTGGCTGCGACGCCAATTTTGACTGACTGTCAGCCAATGCGTATGAGGTCTTTTCGAGGCAAGGTTGAACTTCTTTGCAGTGCGCATGAGACCGACTCGGCCTCACAAAATGTTGTTTTTAAAAAACACCTTAAATATAGCCCATATGTGACAATAATTGCTTGAAGCTCTACCATTATATACTTACATAGTTGTTAAATTTGAATCCAGCTTCGCCCATAGTTATGACATTTCATTATTGAATAAAAGACAAAAATATATATGACATCTTTTCTGCCTCACATCGCACTGAAAGAAAGTTCGGTTTGTCTCACGACTAGAGACGGGAATAAAAGATAGTGTAGTTACGACAATATTGTATTAAAATATTTATTCAGTGGTATCAATCAAAATGTTTTTCATTAAAACAGGGCAAGCAGAAGGATTTCTCACACTGGACACAAAATGTAACAATTTTTTTTGTTTTTTTTGCAGCCTGAGTGCTATTTAACGTAAGCCTTAATTTGTCATAGCAACCTGCGCAGCGCTTTCGTTGACCCCCTTTTTGAAGCACATGATCAGCACATCTGCCCGGAGGAAATCCTGAAATAAACACTTACGTTAGGTATCTATAAGCGCCACTTTTAGTTTTAAAGTATTTAAATGTGTATGTGTATGAATATAAAAGTATGGTAATATACCTCTTTCAGAAATACTTCGTCCAGTGAGTGCTTCAATTATTGATTCCGTGAAATCTTTCTTTGTCATTTTGTTATTATTATTAACCATATTATAAATTATCCAGGCGTTCACAAGAGAAGTACCAAATAAAAATTCTGCCATAACCTTTCGATACCATTTTAGTCCTCGTTTTAAAGTCGAGTAATAGGAAGACATCTGGTCACTGTAGTCTATACCTTTTTTGTTTTCATTATACAAAAGAACACATGTAGGCTTTTTGATGTCTTCGTTAGTGGCTCTTGTTTTCTTGCCTGTATTTACTAAAACAGCATTGTGGCCTTTGCAGGTCGTGATCATTAAAACTTGGCGCTTATCAAACCATTTTATAATTTTTACGCCCTTTAGATTCATTTTTCCTGTAATTTGACCTTTTTTTAATTTTGTGGATATAACCTTCTTAGGTAGTCCTCTACGATTTGATCGGAGGGTACCACAATAAAAAGTTTTCTTTGCTAAAAGGTCTTCAGCCAACCCAACAGAGGAGTAGAAATTGTCAGCAACAACAATACGACCCTCATTTTCTAACCCTGTAATTAGTCTCAAAACTGTATTTTTGCTGTGCTCTTGTTCTCGATTGTTGCCTTCTTTGCCTGTATAAATAAGTGTGTTGTACGAGTATCCCTCGGGAGTACACAATTTATATAATTTGACGCCATATTTGTGTGATTTATTTTTGATGTATTGGCGAAATATAAGTCATCCGCGCCACGGTATCATTGATTCATCAATGACTATAATTTTTCCAGGACGAAGTACTTGTTGATATCAAGAATTCAACATGTCGTGTATTTTGCGAATTTTATATAATTTATCTCCAGTATTATCAATTGACTCGTCGCAGAAATGCCAAAATTTTAATATAATCAAAAATCTGTCCCTTGATATTGTAGAGCAAATGTACTCGTTTCTATATATTGACTTTTTAGACCAATAGTCGTTCAGATGTGGTACTTTGTTTAGACCCATTACAAGCATGATTCCAAAAAATCTTCTCATTTCTTCGTCATCAGTGGGTTTTTTTCGCTTTAACACGAGATTGCGCCTTTATGTCATTTTGATTGTCTTCGAAATACTTCTCTGCATACTTGTTAGTGTCCTGTACTATTTTATTAATAATTTCATCGCTTAGGAACAGCCTGTATATGTCTGTAGGTGTTTTATTACCTAGGCGAGGAATAATGGCACTATCAAGGGTGCTCTCGTCGAAATCAATACCATGATTATCAGATATGTCAGTCCAACCGTCCTCGTTGTCAATACCTTCTGTTTCAGCTGTTTGGTTGTCAGTTTCCAGTTCATTTTCACTTGATTCACTTTCATCTACTTCTACGTTCGTTAATTCTAAGCTCTCAATCGAAATATCTGTGTCTTCATCTTCTTCGTCAAATTTGCTTCTACGAGTAACTTGAATTATATTTTCACTCTCTGTATCATGTTCTGCTTGCTGTTCATCTAGATGTTCCTCTTCCTGCGCTAGATGTTCCTCTTCCTGCTCTAGATGTTCCTCTTCCTGCTCTTGATGTACCTCTTCCTGCTCTTGATGTACCTCTTCCTGCTGTATATATTTCTCTTCCTTTCCTCGATGTTTTTCGCCCTGCTCTTGGCATTCTTCTCCCTGCTTTTTGTTTTGATTTTTCTGTTCTTTTTGCTGTTTCGCTTGCTCTTGATGTTCTTCTTGGTGACTTTTTTGCCGAGGTTTTTGCTGTTTTATTCGATATTCTTTTCGATAATCTGTATATTTTGCTTGTTGCTCTTTTTGCTGTTCTTCTTGTTGTAGTCTATAGTCATCTTGGTGCCATTTTTGATGTCTTTCTTTCTGTTTTGTTTGCTTTTCTACAGCATGTTTTTTAATTGTTATATTCTTTGTAAGTGAATCGGGTATATTTGCATCTCCGGTATTTTCATCTTCAAATGAATGAATAAAGACATAATTATTATTAATTACCTCCTGTTTTTCAGTTTTAGTATATTTTGACGAAGTTGATTTTATTAATTCTTGCATATTTTCTTCACTTAACTTTACGGGCAACAAGTTAGAATATGAAATATTACTCAAAGAGGAACACCTGCTTGTTTCGCCAAAAATATTCAAAGAATCAGGGGAAGACGCCCGGCTTTGGTTGCAGTTATTATCTCGTTTACATTTTTGAGTTGGTGTGAGCAAACTTGGGTTACATAAAACTCCTGGATTTTGTACTTCTGCATTTTTTGAACACCATATTTTTTACCACTACTTGGACTAACGAACAATTTGTTGTCTTGTTTGGACTGGTGACAGATTTTCCTGTATTTTTCATTGGAGCTCAAAATATCGGATTCAGAATCAGTGTCAATCTCATTTTGCGACTTTGCAGTAGACGGGGGGCAAATTTGAACATTATCCAAAATGTTTACCTTTTTCACAGGAGAACTTCTGGTTGGTGTAATCCTCTGTAACACTTTTCTACATTTAAACTGTTTCACTTCATCAGATCCACTTGACGAATCTGAATCGACTAATATAAGTCTCTTCTTGCAATGTTTACGGCTTGATGGATCCATAATACGAAAACCAATTACTTTTTTCGGTACACTTATAAATCGTAAAAATGCGTGTGCGCCGGACGACAACGTCCTTCCGTATTGATTCTTGCCACAACACTAATGCTTGGATGCGTGGCGCCCGCGCCGCCCGCGCCTCACTCCATGCGGGTATGAGGCCTGTAATTCTTGAGGCAGATAAGACCTCCCCCCGCACTAGACGGAATTAACTTTTATTCAGTGCGTATGAGATCTATTCAACCTCATATCGTATTTACTGCGCCGTTAGCATAAGCTTCGCAAGAGAATCAATTTTATATATTTGTCTCTGTTATACTCATAGAAATGTTAATATAGGCACCCCCCGCACAGAGTGAAACAAAGCGATTTTGACTGACGCACCTGCGAAAACTCACGTATGTGGCTTGTTCGACCTCATAATGCAGTGAACGTGTTAAAATAACAAAAAAGTCAAACAGAGCATAATGATGCAGGCAGGTTTAATGATTTGTACACAAATAGGTACCTATCTAACAAAATAAAAATTATATCCGCACGCATCACCGCGCGTGCATAAATAGTGCACCTACCTAAAACATCACCTATCAAAACGGCAAAAAAATCACGTTTGATGTATGGGAGCCCCAATAAATATTTGTTTTATTTTAATTTAATTATTGATTTTTAAAGTGAATATATAACTAAATATTGTGTGAATATTTCAAGCGTCTACCTGTTGCCGTTATCAATATCGAGCAAAAATTAGCAAAAAAATCACGTTTGTTGTATGGGAGCCCCCTTAAATATTTATTTTATTCTGTTTTTAGAATTTGTTGTTATAGCGGCAACAGAAATACATCATCTGTGAAAATTTCAGTTCATGAACCGTGATAGTTAAACAGTTGAAATTTTTACCCAAACGGTATAAGGGCCCAGGCTGGGACCCAGGCTGTATCTCATGAGATACAGCCTGGTGACAGACGCACAGACAGACGGACAGAAGACAGATGGCGGAGCTTTAGTAATAGGGTTCCCGTTTTACCCTTTGGTTACGGAACCCTAAAAACAGTGGAAGTGCCCCACAGCTATCGCGCATGTGTCATTATTATCCAGAGCTCCGCAACACCGGCTTAGTCGGATTAGCTACTTGCTGTGACACGACGTGTCGATCATAACAACCATGCCCTATTGTGCAACTTTAACATGCAAAACTTCTAACAGCCCTAACCTAACCATTCTTAGGGGATCCCTTAAACTTAGGGGATGTCCGTGAAAACCGGCCATAAGTCTCGTGTCATGCGCCCCACATGACAGCTCGCATTGTGAGCAAAATATATTGCACATTGTGGTATTGCAAACCTCGCAGTGACTGGATTTAACCACGGTCTATTTTCGTAAGTATTTAATAATCTACCGAGTATTAAGATAAAATAAATGAATTTCTTGGATATGTCAAACTATATGACGGCTGGTAATCAAAGGTTTGTGTCGGTAAAAGTTTCTACGACATTTCTTCCTCCTCTCTAGCTAGCCTCTCTATAGTATCTTATATCTCTTTGTGTAGTCAATAAATAAATATAAATGAGGAGAATCATTACCTACAATCACATAATAATATGATCCATGACATAAATGTACATACCAGCGTATCCTGGGTTCATCGTGATGAAGACGGAGCAGGAGGCCTTGAGCGGCAGATCTACGCCTTCAAACATGAACCTGTCCTGTTTCGCGATCTGCGCTTTCTGGATCGTCACCACCTTTAGCCAAAAAAACATTATTTATTATATATTTTAGTATATCGACGACTTACAGCTAATAAAAATCATAGATTTTATTAAGTTTTTTACATCATTGGATGACAAACAAGCTTAACCTTTTTTCTATGGGGCAATCTTCATGGATTCCCCCGTCTGGGGAGAACGGGTTATGTCGGACTACCATTAGTCGAAATTCAGTAAGATTCTCGTACACGTCCGACTGCATATTCAGCCTATAATGTTGCCACTGCTGGGACACAGAACTCCTCTCTTCGACAAGGAGTGGGCAGTAATCCACCACGTGAGCCCAGTGCGGGTTGGTAGATGTCAAATTTCTTCAATTTTTTTGGTTCTAGGACATGCCCGTTTCCTCACGATGTTTTCCTTCACCGTTTACAGAGCAGTGGTGAAGAAATTATTTACACAAAGTAGGCTCGAACGCACGACCTACCACTCGTAAGTCGAGGCCGTTACCACTGCTCTTCGACTGACACAAGCCTAACTGATGTTATTTGGCCACTGCCGCCTATGAATCTCTGGAATACCAGAAGCATGGCAGACGCGTTGCCATCTCAAAGTCCCATACCCTTGAAATTCGAACAGAAAACGGCTAGTGACGCAACGCTGTCATCATCCGCCCTGCCTTTTCCCAACTATGTTGGGGTCGGCTTCCAGTCTAACCGGATGCAGCTGAATACCAATATTTTACATGGAGCGACTGCCTATCTGACTTCCACAACCCAGTAACTGGGTAATACGATTCCCTTTGGAAAGACTGCTTGTCAGACTTTCGGGCTTCTGACGACCCTTAACAACTATCAAATATCCACTAATGACAGCCAGGACCAACGGCTTAACGTGCTTTCCGAGGCACGGAGGGGTCTTGTATGTAAATATGGTCACCCATTCACGGAACAACCGCGGCAATAGTAGCTTAACCTGATCGATCGACCCGTGCGGCTGTTGTTACTTAGCCACAAGCCCCTTAGTCGTACGCGGTACGTAGTAGGCGGCGCTGTACAATGCGATTCAATTAAGAATAGGAATAATCTTGCGCCATATTGTGACGTTTTAGTAAAACAGCGCCTCGTTTACTCATTTTGGAGCAAAGTCAGTGAGATACAAATGACAAAAACGGGTTACCAATAAAAAAAAGATGAAAACCAAAATGTTCTTTGCAAGCCGTACTTTTCAAAGTTTTTTTTTTTTAACTTTGCCCCACACTAGGGATTTAATATCTCCTGTATCGTGGGTGCATTTACAAATATTTAACCTCACATACACAAACAGCCAGACCCGGAACAACTGTTCCAGTTTCAGTTGACAGATCGAGGTCATTGACGTCCCTGTTCTTAGTTGAATCTCATTGTACTGCTCGATACTTTACGGTAATGTTGGGATCTCGCAACAACATCCTACTGATCATTAGGTTAAAAACAAATGCCGTATGATCTCAAAATTAAACCGAAAAGCATCGTAATGTACAACGCGTGTGAACGTGCAATCGCTGCTTTGCGGTATAAATAGGTATTCTAGGTATCTCTTAAGCACAATGAGACTTGGGTCTTCCCCGCAACCTTCGTTCAATAATAAATTCTAGGTATCTCTTAAGCACAATGAGACTTGGGTCTTATTTCAGCCATAAGAGGCCTACGTGCTGAACATAGGCCGCCCCTAAGCACAGCAGCAGACAACCCTGCAACCTTCGTTCAATAATAAATTCTAGGTATCTCTTAAGCACAATGAGACTTGGGTCTTATTTCAGCCATAAGAGGCCTACGTGCTGAACATAGGCTGCCCCTAAGCACAGCAGCAGACAACCCCGCAACCTTCGTTCAATAATAAATTCTAGGTATCTCTTAAGCACAATGAGACTTGGGTCTTATTTCAGCCATAAGAGGCCTACGTGCTGAACATAGGCCGCCCCTAAGCACAGCAGCAGACAACCCTGCAACCTTCGTTCAATAATAAATTCTAGGTATCTCTTAAGCACAATGAGACTTGGGTCTTATTTCAGCCATAAGAGGCCTACGTGCTGAACATAGGCTGCCCCTAAGCACAGCAGCAGACAACCCCGCAACCTTCGTTCAATAATAAATTCTAGGTATCTCTTAAGCACAATGAGACTTGGGTCTTATTTCAGCCATAAGAGGCCTACGTGCTGAACATAGGCTGCCCCTAAGCACAGCAGCAGACAACCCCGCAACCTTCGTTCAATAATAAATTCTAGGTATCTCTTAAGCACAATGAGACTTGGGTCTTATTTCAGCCATAAGAGGCCTACGTGCTGAACATAGGCCGCCCCTAAGCACAGCAGCAGACAACCCTGCAACCTTCGTTCAATAATAAATTCTAGGTATCTCTTAAGCACAATGAGACTTGGGTCTTATTTCAGCCATAAGAGGCCTACGTGCTGAACATAGGCTGCCCCTAAGCACAGCAGCAGACAACCCCGCAACCTTCGTTCAATAATAAATTCTAGGTATCTCTTAAGCACAATGAGACTTGGGTCTTATTTCAGCCATAAGAGGCCTACGTGCTGAACATAGGCCGCCCCTAAGCACAGCAGCAGACAACCCTGCAACCTTCGTTCAATAATAAATTCTAGGTATCTCTTAAGCACAATGAGACTTGGGTCTTATTTCAGCCATAAGAGGCCTACGTGCTGAACATAGGCCGCCCCTAAGCACAGCAGCAGACAACCCTGCAACTTTCGTTCAATAATAAATTCTAGGTATCTCTTAAGCACAATGAGACTTGGGTCTTATTTCAGCCATAAGAGGCCTACGTGCTGAACATAGGCTGCCCCTAAGCACAGCAGCAGACAACCCCGCAACCTTCGTTCAATAATAAATTCTAGGTATCTCTTAAGCACAATGAGACGGGTCTTATTTCAGCCATAAGAGGCCTACGTGCTGAACATAGGCCGCCCCTAAGCACAGCAGCAGACAACCCCGCAACCTTCGTTCAATAATAAATTAATTGATACCTGTTGGGCCACTACTGAGAGCACTTCGATGTCAATGCGGTTGAACTCGTCGAAACACGCCCAAGCGCCGGACCTTGAACCAAAATATATATTTATCTACACCTAACTATTTCAGAACCTTTTATAGAGGATTCATATATGTAGATAAAGTCTTGTATACAACTGTACATAATTAGGTATTATAAAAAACTTTATACAAAAAAAAACAACCGACTTTCAAAAAAAACACTACAAAGTGAAAAATAATTTTAATTTCGGAAGTCGGTGTCTTTGGATCTGTATTTTAGTTTTTTGCCATCACATTCCGAAATTAAAGTTATTTTTCACTTTGTAGTGTTTTTTTTGGAAGCCAGTGGTTTTTTTTTTTTTGTAAAAAGTTTTTTCTTTTTCACTTTTTAGTGGGTCAGTTTGTAATTTATCTAATTTACAAAAGCCTAATGTCAAATGCTCACCACCTTTAATCTGTGGTCATACTGTGTACTTACGCAGCCAGTCCCTTGAAGAACTTCCCCATGGCCATATAGTCGAGCTGATCAGAACAGTTGAATACGACGCACTGCACCGCCAGCGCCTTCGCTAGATCCTGTACACAATAACGAAGGAATGTTTAATGAAATGAATGAATAATAAAGGCGCACGTCAAACAGATTGCTGGCGGGGCGACGCATGCCGCGTGGCGTTTCACCACTCACTCCGCGCGCGCGGTCCGCCCGCTACGCGAGTGTGTAAATAATTTCGATGTTTCACATCTGCCAGTCGTCCCGTGACGGCCCTATTTTTTTGTTTGAGACGAAAGAGACGAAAGAGACGAAATCTTTCTCGCTAATTCTTTATAAATTACGGTAAAGATCAATACGGAATTGTCCATATTTCTCTACACATCTATACAAATAAAACTGAAGTGTTGGTAATGCCAAAATAACAGCTCGCAAAATGCATAATATAAAAGTATATACGGCACTTATAACTGCAAAATGTGTTGTCAGCAAATATAGTTAATTGAGACCATAGATTTAGTATATCCTATTAGAGTTAGATTGGCAATTCAAAGAAGAGTAAAGCTACGTTCTGGATCAACACCCACATTATTCATGTCCATAAGTTATTTCACAATACGGTCATAAGTATATTTACGATTTTCAACTGTGTCCATTGTTGGACATAGGCCACCGCCATTTCGACCGGTTCTGTGCTTCCCGCATCCAGCGGATTCCTGCGGCCTTCACAAGATCACCTTGTGGGAACCCTTCCAACGCTACGTCTTCCGGTACGCGGTCGCCACTCCAGAACCTTCCCGCCTCATCGGCCATCTGTTCTGCGAGCAACTGTTCTGTGCCCTGCCCACCACCCACTTAAGTTTAGCAACTATGTCGCCGTCAATTTACTGCAAATTGTTGTCGTTTCTATTCATTTACTGCTATTCACTATTGTGATGCGTATTCATTATAGTCATAGACATGTAGGTACATTCATAATCATCATCTGTCAAGCCTTCTCCACACTATATTGGGGTCGGCTTCCAATCTAACCGGATGCAGCTGAATACCAGTATTTTAAATGAAGCGACTGGCTCTATCATAGATAAATGAAAGAAGTTTTATTTTTATTATATTTATAAGGATCTATACTTCAGTACAGAGTCCTTTATTGATTACCTTAGTAGTCTCAGTCTTGCCGGTGCCGGCGGGCCCGGCGGGGGCTCCCCCGAACTTGAGATGCATGGCGCACATGAGGGTCAGGTAGCAGCGATCCGTTAGTGGGGTTATCACCAGACGACCGCTGGAATTGTACAGACAGAAACATACCATAAACATGGTACCTCACGCCTGTATTCTCCAAAGACTAGGGAAGAGTTGTATTGTATACACTTATATTTCGTCAATATGTTTAAGGGGGATGCGCTAAGGTAGCCCGCGAAATTCAAATTCTCTTACGATTTTCGCAATTTACAGGTCAGTATCAGGTAGTATGTCGATTAAATGATGGTTCGCAGCCGTAACAAATATGGCTTTACAGAATTATAATCATTAGAATCTCAAATTTCATGATTTCCTGAAACAATCATTCATTTTATGATTATAATTCTATAAATAAATATTTGTTATGGCCAGGAATTATATTTAGATCAACATACCTAATACTGACCTGCAAATTGCAAAAAATGTAAGAAAATTTGAATTTCGCTAGTCTGACGCTTTTGCCTTAAGTCTCATGTTATAAGGGGTGAGCCTATTGACAACAATTTTCCACTAATCCATATTTTATCCGGGCTTGTACTGAGAAATTCCTAATGGAAAAACCCAATAACACTGCCCGATCTGGGAATCTAAAATGAGGCTGTAAAATGTATGATAACAACAGTCCATACCGTGGTATATGCGAACAGTTAAATATACGCGACATTTATTTCATTTTACTCGGCAGTCAAATCAAATCAAATCAAATCAAATCATTTATTTTTGCAAACATGGGTAATTCGTACATAGTTGTTTTCTTAAAAAGTAGTCCTCCATATTCTACCGTCTCATGGGCATGCAAATAATATTCAATTCCAAAAAAAAAAAATCGATTGATACCGAATAAATATGAATGTCAAATCATTAAAATTCCAAAAAAAACAGACTAATTCAGTAGAAACATTTTCACATTAATGTCACAAAAATATAATAAAGTATGTCAAAGTATCAATCAGAATAAAAAGTGTCAGAATAGGAACATGTATGTCAATCATAATAATAGTTTATCAATCAGTGCAGGGATTTATCATTAAGGAAGTCGTCAATTGTGTAATAGCTTTTCTCAATTAATATTTTGTTTAGTGCCCTTTTAAATTTTATTACAGTCATATTTTTTATTACATCAGGTACTTTATTATAAATATGTGGGGCAATACCAAAAAAACTTTTCTTCATAAGTGCGGTTTTACATTTCACTTGGCATAGTTTGTTTACATATTTAGTCCGTATCGGATTTTTCCGAACTGCTGACAGTTTTACAAATAATTGTGGATTGTTTTTTACAAATAGAGCTGTTTCCAAAATGTACAAAGAAGGAAAAGTTAAAATTTTTAGAGACTGAAAATAGGACAGACAGCTATCTGTTGTTTTAAGACCGCACATTGACCTTATACATCGCTTTTGCATTCTAAATACCAGTTCCTTATCGGTAGACTGCCCCCAGAAAATAATGCCATACCGCAAAACCGAGGCCACCAGTCCATGGTACGCTGATAAAAGACCCTGACGGTTGACTTTTTTAGAAAGTTGATGGAGAGCATACGCGGATTTGCTGAGTTTTTGCACACAACTTCAGCCTGAGGTTTCCAAGTGAGTTTGCTGTCAATCACTATACCTAAAAACTTCGCCTGACTCTCTTCATCAATGTTACAGCCTTGGTAAGCAATACTAACTTTTGGGTTTTCGGTGCGTTGATGAAATTGCATTATTTTCGTCTTACTTAGGTTTATTACTAAGTTATTTTTGCTTAACCAGTTAATTATGTCATGCAGACAAGTATTTATGTCCTGCTCGTAATTATTATGATTTGTACACTTGATTACAGCTGTACTGTCATCCGCAAAGAGAACCATTTTGTTCGATGTTACTGTCGGGAGATCGTTAATATATATTAGAAAAAGTGGCGGCCCCAGTACGCTACCCTGTGGAACACCATATTTTACATGCCTTGGTTTAGATTTATATATGGTTTCAATTTTACTTTTCGGACAAATCCTAGAAATTTCTGTGTATTGCAGCCTATTACTTAAATACGATTCTAATAACTGAAGGATGTTCCCTCTTATACCGTAACTATGTAGCTTGTGTAGCAGAATTTTATGGTCCACATAGTCAAAGGCCTTGGTCATGTCAGTATAAATAGCACAGACTGGATTTCTCCTATCTACAGATGACATGATGTTTGTTAATAGGTCGAAGAGTGCAATATTAGCGGTAGTATTCTTACGGAATCCCTTTTGTTCGTGACAAAATAATTGAAATTTTTCAAAATAACTGTAAAGAGAGTTGTAGATAACTTTCTCAAAAATTTTGGAAAAAATGGGAATTTTCGCTATAGGTCTATAGCTTTTTAACTCTGTTTTGTCATCTTTTTTGAGTAAGGGTTTTATTATAACTATTTTGAGCCCGTTTGGGAATATGCCATTAGCAATACACAAGTTAATTATATGCGCCAATGGAGGAGCTATCATTTCTTTAGTGAATTTTATGACTTTTGTAGAAACACCATCATATCCAACAGTGTTAGTGTTTTTTAGGCTAGAAATTATTTTTATAATGTCATCAGTTGTAACTGGTTGCATGAACAGGGAATTTAATGTCTGATTGTTTAAATTAATATTATTTAATGTAATGTCAGTTTTAGAATTATTTTCAATTTCGTCAATAAAATAATTGTTAAATTCATTTGCAATGTCTGTGGGGTGCGTAAATGACAGATTACCTCTATTTATGCACATAACTGACTCCTGTGGCAAACACAGTTTGGTTTTATTTATTATTTGCCAGGTAGCCTTGGATTTGTTTTCAGCGGTGTTTATAAAATGATTATTTTGCGCTCTTTGGGTTAGCTTGATAATTTTTCTATAAAGTTTTGTATAGTTTCTAAGAACTTTTTTATTCAGTGAGTCCGAATTTAACCTATATGCCCAAAGCAACTGCCTTTGCTTTTTGCTACATGTTTTTATTCCTCGTGATATCCATTTCGTTTCTTTATTAGTTTTGATCGTTATCATCTTTTGCGGAAAACATAATCTATAAAAAAGAGAAAAATCATCCATGAAATGATCATAAGCTTTATTTGCGTCTTGCGCATCAAAGACTTGAACAAAAGACAAACAGCTAAGGTGTGTTTTAAAAGTTATTAAATTATTCATGCTAATGTCCTGTTTTTTAGTTTTCCAATGCTGTAGTTTACATGTTTTTTTAATTGGTATTTTAATTATTTGAGATGTATGGTCCGAAAGAACCAGATCTACAACTTGAGCCTCGCAGTCTTTCCTATAGTTGTGTGCAAAATTATCAATACAGGTGTGACTACTTAACCGTGTGGGAGTATAAAGAGCTAGTTTTAGGTTGTACTTCATAAGAAAAAATTCTAAGTCTAAAGTGGCCTTGTTTCTTTTTAAAACATCAATGTTAAAATCTCCACACAAGACAACTTTTTTATTTGATGAAATACAAACTTTTGTTAAAATATAATCCAATTTTTCATAAAATATTTCGTAACTAGGCTTAGGAATTCTGTATATACAAATAATAATAATTTTATGCGCTATTATCTCTACAGCACAGCATTCAAAAATCCCCGAAACTGATTGTTTCGATATGTCCGGTACTTCTTTGAACTGCAATCCTATTCTAATGAAAATACACGCTCCACCTCTCTTTGCATTTCTAGAGAAGAAAGCAGCTGGACAAAAATTTGGAATCTGTAATAAATCCTCATAACCAGTCTGTATGAAGTGCTCCGTGATACAAATAACATCGATAACTGTTCCTCTATCAGATAATTCCACTAGCTTTACAGTCAGACTATCCGCTTTATTCATCAGCCCAGCTATGTTCTGATGTAAAATGGTAAGGTATTTAAAGAAAAAACTGAGAATTTACTTGTTGCGAATCTGTAGGTAAACTATTTTTATTTTGCGGGAGGCAGTTAACTTTTAAGTGCGTAGCAGTCGGGTTGCTTAGGCCAACTATAAGGTCTCGCAAATCTGATACAACAGTCTCTAAACCAGAGTTATTTAAAGTTCCATATTTTTTATTATAGGTTTGGTAATCATAAGGTAGATTAAGATTTGAGTCCAGTAAGAATGCATAATTACAAACATTTATATCTAAATAAAGAAGGTTGTTAAACGTTTCTATACGGCTGTTAAACATTATGTTGGAATCTGTCATATATTTAAAGGTGGGTAAACAAATTATAAAGTTTGTGTGACTCAATGGTAACAATTTTTCCCTCACAAACATGACAAGTTCTAAATAGTTATTTGTTTTACGAAAGTCTTCCTCACCAATATAAATAACACAATAGTCCGAGTGCGTAAAGTTTTGTACTTTTCTTTCAATTTTGTCAAGAATTTGCCGCAGTCCACATGTAGGTTTACGATAGTGACAGATTTCAAAGTTACACAGATTAGTTCTTTCGGCAATTGTATAAAGTCTGTTTGACGTTTCGCTGCTAATTAGGCATATTTTTTGTTTCGTAGAAGGATGCTCATGCACTATAGCTGTTCTGGTTTGTATGTTTTTATTTTTGTTAGATGGGCTTACGCTGGTGCTAATGTTTTTAGTTACATTATGAGTGTTCGTCGGTAAAGAGTCGTCCCTTTCAATTGTCAGGGCGGTTTGAGTTTGTTTTGTCTTCGTGTTTTTTTTAGGAGTCATTAATGTGGTCTTCGCTTTATGTTTTCCTGGAGTGTTGACAATTTTTTTGTAGATGTCATTTTTTTTATTAAATTCTTCATTTAATTTCTTTAGTTGGCAGTTTTCTAATGATAATATTTCTATTTCCTTATGAGCACTAGTAAGTTGAGATGTTAGTTTAGCAACCTCATCATTTAATATTTTTAATTGCGGAACATCTTCGTCCTCAGATATATCAGGCAGACTACTCGTCGTACAGTTCAAAGTTTGTGATAAAATATCGCTTCCGTCATCGTTTGGTTCCGATCGTGTGCGCGTCCGCCGGAAAGTAATGTTCTCCAAGAAATTCATTTTTTAAGTTAAACTAAACTTTCAAAAATATTTACTAGAAGTGAGATTTGAACTTGCGACTCGTTGTTTCAATCGTTTTGGTATCACGGTTGTGCCACTAGGCCAGACGGCGCTTGACGAGTTGGTCGAAATACTGCTGTCAGTGCGGGCGTTGTACGTATTTGTTAGTTACGTTTGGGATTTTTTAATTAACTTCATGCTCAATAGATGTCTCTAGACATAATTTTAATTCAGCAATCGTTCTTGCTATGGCAACATTGTTTAGTTAGACGTTGGTAACAATTATCTTGTTCTTGAAAAATGACTTAAGATGGCGTTGTCGTCAATCCGTTTCAAATAAAAAACGACTTCTTAATTGTTACTTATTTTTGTATCACTTAAATCCTCTTATTTTTGAAAGTTATTCAAGTCGATGTCCAAATTATTAAGTCAGATTGTCACAATATGTTATATTACGTAAACAAACTTACGAACGTCCAGTTCCATAAATATTCAAGTCACTGTATGTGGCCACTATTTTCACAATTTTTTTAGTTGTTAGTGCACTTTACATATTTATAACACTGTCACAGTTAGTTTATATGACTAGCTTCACTTTGATGTGCATTACATAGTTCGCACTTGAGTTTAACTATTTTTTTAAGTTTTATTAATAGGAGCACAAAACACTGTTCTGTTTACTAGCCAGCGCCACCTAGCGTTCCGTTCAGTCGGTGATGCGTTTCGTCGACTGAATTGACTCTAAAGGCGGACAAAGCGAGAAGCACCGCATTGTAAAAACCTCCTCCATCCCTTTCGTACGTTTTGTATTACCCATCGCACACTATAGGAGGGTTACATCGCGCTGTTTCGTATTGCAATGCGATTACACACCTGTTTCCCAGATATTCATTCTGGTACGTGAAGACGGCGTTCAGAGCTTTAACATCGCAGGTGTTTAGGCTGAACTGGCGGTAGAACCTGCTTGTGTCCAGTGTGGTCTCGTCTTGGTAGATTTCCGGCGTCTCGTCGGGGTCTAGTGGCCACATCGGCTTCACTGCCTGATAGTACCTGAAATTATATATTTTTGCTTGTTTTGAAAAACAAAGATTACGAGTAAAAAAGTTCGTTTTTATACTAGAAGCTGTACATTCAGGCTGTATGAAGACTGTAGGGATATGATAACCGACCCTACAGGATGAAACATCTCAGCCTTTAGATAAATTGGTCCACCAATTGGCCCATTGGTCCTTGGGCTGTGTGAAAAGGCTGTCGTCATATATTATGACGAAACAGTAAGAGAAGTAGATATCATAGTTCAAAATATCACTGTATAATATTTTTGCTACAGAACCCTCGGGGTTGGACGTCGATGGAATTGACGTTTGACTGTAGGATGTCCGATTTATTCATGATTCTCTATCATCCTCGAAAAATTATGGTTCACTATCATTACTGTTATTTGGTTGGTAATTTTTAATATTCAAAATATTCCCTTTCAATACGCTTCTTTTTCTTTTTTTGCACATAATTATGGCATTTGTTCCCAATTAAAACATTAATCACATACATAAGTTTTAAGAGTAACTATGGAGTTTCTTGTCCATTCTTCTCCATATGAAACTAAATTTTGGAAGGGGGCGACTAAAATCAAGTCTTCTTTTTTTTGTAATTTGTGACGTTCATAACTGCCTGTTAAAGGTCCATTAGGATATTTGACTAATATTTTTAAATTAAATTTAACAAAATATTGAAAAAAAGGACACCGTTAAAAAAAAACATTAAATTTCTCCCAAAAATAGCGAAGTTGTATGCGGTTTAAAGTCGTTGCTGGATAGACACAGCATTGCTGCATTATGACGTCACAACACAGGATCGCCATAGTAACTGCGCGCCATTCAGTACAATGATCGTTTTGCGTCACAGGGATAGAAGATTTAAAACTTCTCCATTTTCCGCCGATTTTATATTTTGTCACAAATAGTTTTGTTTAGTCAATATATCAATTCTTTAATATTTTTGATAGTAGTCAAATACCCTATTGAAATATACGATTTGACTGACTGACCGCAGCTGACAGATCCACTGGAAGTCTGACATGTTGCGCACGTTCTCGTCGACGAGCGAGCGCGTGACGTCACGCGCGTGCACCTCCACCACGATGAGCGCGCACAGCACCTCGCGCTGGAAGTACGTCAGGTCGCCCTTCACCAGCGCGCGCAGGCTGTCCAGCTGCCGAGCAACCGAGAGAATTACCATAAACTTTTTGTTGGCGCCATATTCTAGTTACTTCAAGTCCTACGTATTTACTAATTTCTTGAGATATTGTCTTCTGAATGATGTGTGTTGGGAACGGCAATATAATAGGTTGGGGAAAAAGTTTCTTCGCGATTTTTAAGAAAATTCAAAACATTTTTTAATATAGTTTATTTACATTTAACTAAAGTATGTAGGTACTATTTTGTTCGATAACTTTTTGCCATTTTGTAGGTAGGGACATGATCCCATTGCTATAGAAATTTTGGGACTACTTCTGATCAAAATACCGCGGAAGTGGTTTTGGCAGTCCTCTCGTGATGTTAACCTGACACTGCCTAAAGAATTCTGAAGAGACCGAAACAGGTGGAAATCTGAAGGTGCAAGGTCAGGACTATACGGCGGATGCATTAACACCTTGAAGTGTATGTATGCTCCCTAATAGTGCATAACGTAGTAAGTACGCTCCTTTAGAACATAAGTATAATATTAAGCTAAGTTAGCACTTTACCTTAATGCGCATTATAAAATATATTCCTTTATTACATTGATTAAAGTACGTTCGTTCGAGTTGGTTGTCTTATTTAAAAGACTCTAGGACCCCCAACATTTCACCTCCCAGCCAAACTCTCTTAATTTTTTCTGAGTGGCTAAAGATGTGTGAGGTCTAGCGTTATCATGATGAAAAACCACACCCCTTCTGTTGATTAATTCCGGCCACTTTCTCTCAACTTCTTGCTTTAATCTCATCAGTTGTTCGCAGTAGAGTTCAGAATCGATGGTCCTGCCTGGTGGTAACAGCTCATAATGTTATGTTAGCTCTGCAGCATATGCCGTTAGAAAAATTCGTGATTTAACTGATTTAGAGACAGCCCGCTTAGTATACTTTAGTTATTTTCATAGTATAATGTCGTACGGTATTCTGTTGTGGGGAAATGCCGCCGACATTCAGACAGTTTTACAAAAAAGAGCAATTCGTGCAATTTATAAATTAAGTCCCAGACACTCCCTCAGAGACAAATTTAAAGAGATTAATATAATGACTGTAGCTTCTCAGTATATTTATGAAAATCTATTGTATGCACATAAAAATATTAATCTGTTTAAAAAATACAGTGATATCCATAATGTAAATACTAGGAACAAGCACAAATTTGTGGTTCCTAAAACCAGGCTTAAAAAAATAGGTGGCTCGTTTAGATGCCAGTGTATACGTTTTTATAATAAACTTCCTAGCCATATTCAAGAATTAAGCCTTAATAAATTCAAATGTCTTATAAAACGGAAACTGTGCCAGAAAGCATTTTATACTGTTAAAGACTTTATTGAGGACAAAAAGGCTTGGGATTGAGCTGCTCCAATTTACAGTGAATCTTGATTTGATTTTTTTTTGCCAACTATTTATATTATTTTTTGATTGAAATTTTGAAATACCTAAACTATGACATGAATATTTACTTTGTAAAGTATTATATTATTTTAATTATTATGAATGTGAGGACTATGTGAATTGTTTTTCTATTTTTATTCTCAATCAAAAAAGTTTTGAATGCAAGTCTGGCAGTTTGAGTACTTTATGCGGCCTAACCAATTGTCCTTTCTTTGGTATTGTTCGTCGAATCGCTGAGCTCCTTAAGTTTTGAGTTGAGCTGCACGATAACTGACAAATGCGTGCACTGACTGGACAGGTCCACTCAAATCTGTGTGGTTCTGTCGTCAAAAGACCATGTCAGACACCAATCTACATGGTTCTCAAATGATCTGACCAAGATTATGTCTGGACTATAAAAAGAGACTGTGACCTCTGAGTTTGTTTCGGCCTTTCTTCTCAGAGTAGTCGGATACGAAACGCCGATCACATCTTGTTTTTTTTTAATATGATTGACGTGTAAAAGTGTTTGTACAAACCTACTTACAGAAATAAATCATTTATCATTTATCAATGAATAATGCCCTTCCAATCCCACCACACACACAGCATCACCTTGTTGCGAGTTAACCCGGGTTTCGCCACAGTCTGTGAAGCCTGACCGGTCTTTGACCACGACCTTTTTCGCACGTTCTTGTCGTACGTGATCCACTTTTCATCACCAGTTATCAGCTTCTTCAAAAATGGTTCGGTTTCATTACGTCGTAATAAAGAATCACAAATGAGTACACGGTTCATTAGGTTTCTTTCAGTGAGCTCGTGAGGTACCCAAATATCGAGCTTTTTGGTGTATCCAGTTGTTTTCAAATGTGCCAAAACTGTTTTGTGGTAAATTCCCAGTTCTTCAGCTACGTCGTAACTACTGATATGCCGATCTTGCTCCACTTTTTCAAAAATGGCATCCATTTTATCCTTACTAGCGACCAGAGCGACGTGCATCTTTGACATCTAAATTTCCGGATTGAAAACGCTTAAACCAAATTTGTGCTACTGTTACAGACACTGCACTAGGTCCATAAACATCGTAAATTTTTTTCGCGGCTTGCGTAGCATTTTTACCTTTTTTGTAGTAAAATTTTAAAATGTATCGAATTTCTTCATTAGATTCAGTCATCTTGACAGTACGAAAAGCAAATGAAAATCACACATTTTCCTAATTTGAATTTGGAATTATGTTCTTTAAAATTTAAACTTTCAATAATACCAAAACCAGCCAGATACAAATAGTATAGCCAAAGAGATTTTATTACAAGTTCATACATACTATAATGCGAAAAGACTTTTTCCCCAACCAATATTAGGTAAGTCATTATATTTACTTTATCCTGCAGAGTTATATCCGGTGTATTTTAGTGAATTGTTATGTCTGTGAGAATGGCACGGTTATAGTAATAATAAATAATAAATAATATGCATTGTTTGTATGTATAATATGTATGATTAGGTTAAGGTATTTATCTATGGGCCTGCGTAGCCTGAAATAAATGGATTATTATTATTATTATAGTAAAGTTTGTGTGTGTCATTTTCTAGGATAATTTTTTGTGTGTAATTTAATTGTAGTAAGGGGTGTTTGTCTTGTATTATTATTATTTATTTCGGGCTACGCCCATAGTGTTAGTAACAATGGTCTTATAAACTAGTGTTAGTAGACATACAATTTTTATTCAGCATTGGGGACTGCCATCTATCTGCGAATAAACTCAAGATAGTGTTGGTACTGCCGCGGAGACGAGTAAGCAGAGACGCGCTTATTTTACGCATGATGGCCGCAAAACCATCTATATGCCTTTCCGCAAACATCCTTGCCATGGCAGCCTCAACAGTATCCTGAGTGCGTTATTGTACTGGCTGGACACGTAGATCGCTATAATGCACGCAAACTGTAGCTAGACTACTGTTTTAAAGATGTTTTTTTAAAGATATTGGTATACTCACAATTCATCTTAGCCAACATCTTATATGTTAGGCAAAATATACACTAAAACAGTGATATTCACAATATTAACACCAGAAATAAGGATAAATTACGTGCTCCATTTCACCGGCTTCATAAGGTTCATAACTCATTTGTTTGACTTGGTATAACTTTTTATAACAAGCTACCCTCTTCTTTATTAGATTTGCCTTTTAATGCGTTTAAAGTTAAAGTTAAATTCAATATTTGTTCAAAGGCATACTATTCTATCAATGACTACTTAAACGATAAGAATAGTTGGTCGCTGTGATTAACTCAAGACAATGTTCATGTTCTTTCTCCAGAATTAGCGTACCTACTGACAGGTTATATGAGTTCATATAATTGTTTATTTTATTGACTGTAAGTCAATTTATTTTTTATTTATTAGTGACATAATATACTCAAGAAAATGTTTTTTTATGAGTTGTATTGCAATAAGTGGTTAGCTAGCGACCTCGACAATTGATTATATTATTCATGCCTGAGCGACCGGCAGCAAGTTCGTCATGCTCCCTTAGATGTCACTGCTTGCGGTAGCGTCGGGGGTCGGGTTGCCTCCTCCCCTCTGCTACGGCGAGGGGGGTGATGGCTGATCTTTGCGTTATGCTCGTGAACGGGTGCTGCTTGTGGTGACTGGTCGTCTTGCTGACCATGGTTTTGTTATTGTTATTAATGATTAACTGTTTTTTATTTTACTACGATGGTGCTAGTTTATCATTTTTGACTTCGAGTTACAGCTATAGCTTTAAGTAAGCGGACACGCCCATTATGCCTGGAGGCTTTTATTTAGGTACGTTCTGTTTACGTTATTTCTGCTAGAGTATAGTTTTCGACGATTTTGACTTTTTTTTTAACATAAGGCAAATAATTTAATTTAATGTTGTGTTGCGTAATGCAAATTCTTTTACATTTTATTGTATAGGTTCATGTTTTATATCTGAACAGACAACTGTGCTGCTGGGGAGTTTGTTGCGCCGCTTCTTCTTCCCAGCTAAAGCACTCGGAAGTGGTGAAGGGTGGGCGTTTTTGGGGGACTGTCTTATGTAATTTTTGACGTTCGAAAAGTGCTGATTCTCAGCCTAGTTTGAATAAATGACTTTTGATTTTGATTTTGATCGCGTACTGGATTTCCAATTTTTGGTACTGAGCCGAGCATTGAGAATCCAACAGAGCGCATCCAATGCGCGACAAAAAATCGTCACGTTACAAAATCTCCCATGCGAACGGGGGCTTAAAGGTATGGATCAAATCATTATAATTTATTTATTTATTAGCGACCTGTCCCTGCTTAGCACGGGTTTTGCGACTTGATAAAACATCAAGATTTCCTAATTATGGTTATGTAAGTTTAAGTAAGTAAATCATTTATTTGCGTAAAACATGGTATACATTGGTGTTAATATCATTAGAATAGATTAACATGTTTCGCTAAGATAAAACATAGCAAGCAAAAATTTATGTTTTAACAAAATGAGCAAGGAATCAACATCTTACATCCACAAAATCTTTTAAACTGTAAAAATTACATTCATTAAGCCACTTGTGTAATTCAATCTTTAATTTCCTCGAGTTTAATACCTTAAAGCGACTTGGCATTTTGTTATAAATGCGTACGCACATTGCTAGGCAGTTTTTGTTATATTTGGCAAGTCTCGGCAGATCACTTAATACTCGTACCAGTCTATAAGGATCTCGTCTGTTTCTGGGATTAATATCGTTTGCTGACTTAAATAAATCTTTATTTTTAGGTACAAATACACATACCTCATATATGTACAGACACGGTAGCGGTAGCAGACCAAACCTCTTGAACATTGGTTGACATGAGTCATCAGGTTGAAGTCCACATATTGCTCTGATGCATTTTTTTTGTGCGATGAATGCTCTGTCCGTATTGGTACCATTGCCCCACATTATGAGACCATAACGCAGTAGCGATTCAACATAGGCGTAGTATGACATAATGGCAGTTTTTATGTTCGTTATATTTTTAACTTGCTTCAGTGCATATACAAATTTATTAATTCTAGTGCTTATATTATCTACATGTTCTTTCCAGTTAATACCTTTATCTATTATTACGCCTAAAAACCTTGTATGGGTTACCTCTTCGATTTTATTTATATTAAGTTTGATATTGTTTTTATTATTATTTGATTGATTAAATTGAATGTAAACCGATTTATCTAAATTTATTTTTAAATTATTCATGGCAAGCCAAAACAGTAATGTGTCTATTGTATTATTAATGTCAATCTCATGATCTGTCTTATTTTTCTTTTTATCTGATGTTACTATGATAGATATATCATCGGCAAATAATATGCATTTATGCTTGGTTATTTTTATGATATCATTAATATATAGAAGAAACAATATTGGACCTAGCACGCTTCCTTGTGGGACGCCATATTTATTTTGCTTATATTCTGATAAGTACAGTATCATATCTTTATTATAGTAAATTTTATTAATAATGACACGTTGCCGTCTATTATCTAAATAGGATGAAATTCACTGGAGTGTAGGTCCTCTAATTCCAATAGTCTCTAGTTTATCCAACAATATACTGTGCGACACCAGATCGAAGGCTTTTGATAAATCAAAAAAAAGTCCAGTAGTCAGGTAATTATCATTAATATTCGAAAGTATTGCCTTCATAAGAGAAAATATGGCTAATGATGTGGATTTCTTTTTTTGAAATCCAAACTGTTCAGTATTTATTATTTGGAGTTTATTGCAAAAATCAATTAGTCTTTTAAACATACATTTCTCATACATTTTAGAAAAAATATGTATCAATGTAATTGGTCGGTAATTATTAATATCGTTTTTATCTCCCTTTTTAAATAACGGCTTTATAATGGAGAGATTTAAACTATTGGGAAATGTTCCTGCTGCAAATGACATGTTTATTAGATGAGTTAAGATACCAGTCAGTACATTACAGCAAGATTTTAAGATTTTAGTATTAATCTCGTCATAGCCCTCTGATCTGGTGTTGGACAGGGACATTATTTCTTGGCGCACTTCATTTTCTGACATTGGTTTAAGAAACATTGAGTTGACACATCTATTTGGCTTATAATTTTGAACTGCACGAAGTTGCGTTGTCGTATGCGTTAAATTCACATAATGATTGTTGAATGCAAAAGCTATTTCTAAAGGGTCTGTAACTACAATATCATTCAATTTTATTGCATCTATGTTGTCCTTGGGGGTATTATTACTTATTTCATTTTTGATGACAGTCCAAGTGGCTTTACATTTATTATCTTGTGTTTCAATATATTTTATGTTCGCGTTCTTTTTTGAGCTGTAAATACATTTCTTAAGTATATAGGAATATTTTTTATATTTAGTTTTAATAGATTTATTTTTGGTTTTATAGTATTCATAACGTAATATCCGTTTAGTCTTGCAACTTTGTCTTAAACCTTTACTTATCCAGTTTTGTGTATTTTTTGTGTTACTATTGACCTTGACTCTTACCTTGGGAAAACAGAGATTGTAAAAAAGGCACCAGAGTTCATGAAAATCATTAAAAGCAGAATTTGTATCTGTGTTTACATATATATCAGACCAGTGAAGGCTTTGTAAGCATTCCCGGAATTTCCGGATATTGTCTAAGTTTAAATCTCTTTTATAAACGTAGTATATTGATGCTTTTTGTGGTATATGTTTAGAAGGAAAGCTAAGCATTTGTGCTGTGTCATGATCTGAGAGATGTAAAGGTAGTACGGTTGCAGTAGCATTGGAAATGTTGCTCAAGATATGATCAATACAAGCCTATTTACGCGTGGGAACATTGATGTGGATTTTCAAATTATAATTATTGGATAAGTCTTGCAACTGATTTGTAATATTGCCTTTTTTAGTGTATTTATACTTAAATCACCAGCTATAACTATACTAACTCTAGATTTGTATTTATTTATTAAGTCGTGTAAAACTTTGTGTAATTTTGATAAAAACTGAGTACCATCGGATTGAGGTGTGCGATAAACACATATAATAACTAATTTACCACACATTCATTCTATACCACAGGCTTCAAACGTGTTTTGGGTTGCGTAGTTCTTAACAAATGACAATTCTTTATAATTTAGTTCCTTTTTTACTAATATACAAGTGCCGCCCCTCAGTTTTTCTCTACAGAAGTTAGTAGCCATTTCATAGTTAAATATTTTGACATAGTTTTCATAACCCTTTTTTATAAAAGTTTCAGATAGACATATTACGTCCGGGTCATTATTTTCATCCTTTAATTCTTGAATAGTTAGTTCCAGTAGTTCTAGCTTGGAAAATGGTGCGTTTTGTTGGATTTAGTTACGAAAAAATGAGTCGCTCTTATTTGAAACAGTAAAATAGTAGGGTATAGTTCCTTTCCGACCTTTTGTATTGGGTTGCGTAAAGTTGTTACATTTAGGATGCTTTACACTTTCAAGGCGACTTTGTACTTTAAAGTAGTAGGGAATTGTCCCTTTTTTGGTTCACGTGTACCAATGTTCAATTTGAAACTTGATTTGCCACTTGCTATTCTCTTACTAAAATTAATATTCATTAATTAGACACATAAACTAAACTACCTAAATAATAGGGAATATGCACGTCATTCAAAACGTATGCATTATTTTAATATACATTGTGTGAGTCAAGAAACAAATTCCAATATTTTTTACATTTTTGAATGCATTACTTATTTTACAATTAACTAATGTATGTTGCGTTTTTTTGGTGAAACGGAACGCAAACTCAAAACGCGTCCTCTTCGAAAATGTCGGAAGTGACGAAACAATACATTTGAATAAAATCTATTCTTTGCTAAATGCTTGAAAAAAACGGAAATATCACTAAGGTAAATATGTAAGTGCGATTTCTACTTGAATAAAGCATAAACAATAATTTAATATATAAGATTTGGGGCTAAAAAACAGATGTAAACAAAGCAGTTTCGTGAACAATGACGTCACATCATGACCGCGACAGAAACAGACGTTTGAACTGTAGTAGAAAATTGCTGGAGTTTCATAATTTAATTTAGCATCAATCAGTAGTTCAATTTAACTTTCAATACTTTTCTTAGGTTTATATTACTGTCTATTATTGATTTAGTGAAAAAAAAAAACATGCATATTCCCTATTAGTGAATTGTATTTTATTTTATGTGTTTTGTTGTCTCTTCTACTCTACACACGTTGCCTACATTTCTTTGTATACTTACCTATCGCAGGTATGCTGGAAGAGATTTCTTTGGAATTAAGCATCGCCTTTGTACGTATTTTTCTTGTATGTTTATATGTGTACACATAAACTGTTAAATAAATAAACCTTCCGGAGTAAATTCTCTAAACGATGGTGAGATCCGCATCAAAATCCGTTGTGTAGTTTAGAAGATCATCTTGCTACTTTAATATTTGCATGCCAATTTATGGCGAAATGTGTCACCGCACTAACAATTTTTATATCTACTATCTTTTCTACCGCATTTACTGCAAATAAATGACTTTGACTTTGTAGAACAACGCGGTCACACAGACAAAAGCGACTTTATTTATAACTATTACCTTCTACCCGCGACTTCGATCTCGTGGAAGTCGTAAAACACCACAGTAGGTGTAGTAAATAATACCCACATTTTTCTAAATCTTCCCTGTAGGTATACTACGTTTGTAGTTTTGTTCGCCAAAATATACAGAGTCAGGCCGCGGTAGCAAGCGCCGTACAGTTGTCCGTGTGAGAAACAGCTCGTCCTGAGGTAGTTTAAAATGTTTAAAGACAAATTGAAACAATTTTAGTAAAGTTTGAAAATGTTTTTAACGTTACCATTTTTTTATTGTATAAAATATATAGTGGTTGGTATTGTTGGCTTTTGGCTACTTTGTATGTGTGTTTTTTGACTTTTAGTTGTACTGTGCGTTTTGTTTGTGCAGAATAAATAATTTTTCTTTCTTTCTTTCTTTCTTTATTATTAATTATTAACTGCATCCCGCGGCATAAGTCCCGATCCTGTGCTAATATCGGTATAAAAGGTATCCTTAGTCCTAATCCAGGCCATGGTCTACCCAAATTCCATCCAAATCCGTTCAGCCGTTTTAGCGTGAAAGCGTAACAAACAAATAAACAAACTCACTTTTTGTATTAATAATATTAGTTAGGATTTGTGAAATTGACAGACTTTTACCCTAAAGTGTACAATTTTTATTATTTCAGTAACGAGACAATGGCGAAGTCATGTGTGTGTGTGTGTGCGTGCCTGTTTAGGCGTGTGTGTGTGAGGGTGTGGGGATGTGTTTGCGTGTGTGTGTTGGTGTTTGCGTGTATGTGTGTGTGCGTGTGAGTGTTATGTGCTACTCGTCTTCACGCACTCATTCACAGCGTGTTTGTACACTTGGTTACCACATATAAAGCATGCGCCGCTTCGTGAAATAAAAAATACTGTAATTTAAAATCATTGATCACCTGCAACAAGTTCTCCTCAAAGAAATTCTCCAAGCGGTACTCTTCGATGGCGTTCTCGACGCCGGCGGTCCACGCGGTCTGCGATCCCGCTATCACAACCTGCCCGGGCCAGTTCAGCACCCACTCCGGGCGAGGAATTTCCCACAACTCTTTGAGGCCGTCGATCAGAGTCAGCCGAACTGAAGAAAAGAGCAACACTATACAGCAAGTAACTACAGAATTTGAGAGAGGTTATGATAAAAGTCGGTGAAAATAAAACATTTTTCAACACATTTGCCCGAAAACTAGCAGTTATTGCACTGGTTTTAGGTTCACAACGCAGTGTATTGAACCTTTTACTTTGCTTGCCCGCTCTAGGGCTGGAAAGTACGCCACAGATAACTATAATGTAAGTTTGTTTCTTTGCGGTGCTCTAGAGAACAGACGCGAGAGCCGTTTTTGATGATTCTTACGTCAATTGATTTGTCTTAATCTTGTGAGTGTCTCTAAAGACATGATAGTGATCAAAATGCAATATGGCGACAACAGACGCCATACCTATTGCGAAAAAGATTAAAAAAAAAAGTCATCGAACTATGTCAACTGGGGCATCATTGAATAGTTATTTTGTAATCATCTTAGGTTTCTCTAATGACTTTCATTTTGAATGAACTTTTAGGATCTGTAACGGTTAAAAGTTGGTTAGCAACCATTCTCACTTAAATCAAAACTTGTAATAAAGTTGTTATAAACTTCTTAAACAATCGTATAATAAGTCTTATTAACGTGAAAAAATAATTATTAAAAAGTGTAAAACAAAAAAAGTTAATAAAAAAAAAAAAACCGACTGATGCTGTCGGAGGCAAGGTCTTTATTGTTAAATTTAAGAAAATGCCTCCGACTGCATGAGATTGTTTAAATAGATATACATAGAAATAGGTCATCTTGTTTCCATCCTATTAAAGTTCTTATTTACGCAGTCGGGTTTTTGATTTTCTT
The DNA here is from genome assembly GCA_963921375.1 of Tiliacea citrago. Classification (NCBI taxonomy): domain Eukaryota; kingdom Metazoa; phylum Arthropoda; class Insecta; order Lepidoptera; family Noctuidae; genus Tiliacea; species Tiliacea citrago. The sequence goes on from OY992783.1 coordinate 26,137,718, forward strand.
TAATTAACTTTTTTTTCTGTAGGTCGAACAATGTGGTGTGGTGGTATGTGTGGTCGATGAATTTAAAATTACAAACTTAATTTTGTACACCTTGTGAGGCAAAACATAGTTAGCTAGGCATAGTTTACTGGACCAACGTCCAGTAAACTATGTTTCCATCTATATGTGCATATTCATGTATCATGCATGTTACACGTGTTTTAACAATAGTAGATTGTTATACAAGGGTCGAAAGGAATCAATTCCTTGAACTCATTTTTAATCAAATATTAGTCTATAAAAAACCCAGATTTTGAATTTCAGTACAGCTTACAGAGTTAGTATTCCGTCAAATTATATAGTCTTTTATAAATTTTAAATATGGAACACACCGCTTCACCGCCGCGGGCCGTCTCGCTTAATAGGTATTTTTTTTTTAATTGGCGAGCAAACAAGAAAATAAAATACTTAAGCAAAACTATATTTATTATAGGTCCTTCCTTATATTCGAAATGAAAAGTAGAGTGTTTAAACACGGGTGAAAGTCACCAATTCCTTTCGACCCTTGTATAACAATCTACTATATCTTTGTCGATGTGTTCTATTTTCATCTGGGTACTATAGATGGTTACTTGAATGCCTCATGGTGTCTTCAAGCAAAAGCAGCCACTGTTCCACATTGGAGCTGGGGAAGAACTTGTACCTGAGCTCAACAATCTCGCCCTCACTGGAGTGCATGTGAGTGATCAGCAGGTCCGGTTGGAAGGTGACCTGGAACCACAACATCCTAGTCATCAATCATTCCAATGTATACCTTATTATAATGACGTAAGAGCCACATGACGCGAGAACGTGAATTGATTTATCTCCTATTATTTTAAGTCGGTTTTCGTGTCCGTCTGAGTGACCGCGTTGTTCTTCTAAACTACTCAACAGATATTGATGCGGTTTTCACCATCATTTAAAGCATTTATTCCGGAATTTTTATATGTATAAAACATCAATATTAAGGTTAGATATAGTGAAAAAAATCTAGAAGTTTTGTCATGTCGTATATAACCATGTGAAGCAAAGGCGGATTGCTAATATATACTAAAAAAAAAAAACTCAAAATATTTTATTTCAATCAATCAATATTATATTTTTTTTTTTTTTTGGGCACTTATGAAACGTCAGAAGCTAGGTGCACGGTTCCAATTGGTGGTTTCCTATGGAGAAGAGCCGGCAAGAAACTCCACGGTTACTCTTTTAAAAAAAAATGGGCTTTTACAATGTTTTCAAGTTACAGTGTTAATAGGTATGGGAAATCTAACACGTGTCCTGTTCTTCTACCTATCATACAACAATGTATGAATTTGCGAGGGAACAGCAGGCTTCCTCTAAAAGTACGTCCGTGTATAAAGAGTATTCGTAATACAGGCTTAACACGGGTCAATCGAACCGTGTTAAGCCTGTATTACGAATACTCATAGCGATTTCTAGCCCGTTGAATAAAAAAACCGACTCTAAAGCCTAGCCAAAAGCACTAATGTAGACTGCTTTTCTAATTTTCATCGTCGGCAGCGGACCGAAGGATGGGGTCACTAAACTCGACCGTGAAAATTGTCAGTCACAGGCTTTCTCTCATCGCATAAAGGTGTTTTGAAACATTTATTCGTCAACTTAACTGACGCAATGTACATAATCGTTTGTCAGACTCGCCTTGGCAATATTCTCGAAGCATTTTCTCAAATGAGGCTGCACGGCTCTAGGATTGCGGGACTGCGACAATATCTCCAAGAGCTCATCATCACTTAGGAAGAAGAACCTCGGGAACCGTAGCCGCTTCAGTTCCATGTATTCGTTGAGACCGCGGGAAACCACAGCCAGCAGGTGGATGGCTTCCTGAAGACTGTCCAGCAGACGACTGTCTGGACATATTATCATTATCTGGGAATTTAGAAATAAGGATTTTGTGGTGCACATTAATTTGTAAATAAATTAAACGTTGTTTTTTAAAGCAGCATGTTTAATAAATGTAGAAGAATATAACCTATTACAGTCCGCCAGTTCTAAGCTGAGCTTTGTATTTGTGTGAGTGATTGCCAAATGTAGAGTATAAACCGGTTTATACGAAGCAAAGGACGCGTCGCGCTCTAGGCCGACGTCACACCTACACTATCTATGTGCACTCACACAAATGCAAAGCTCAGCTTAGGCCTCGCGGACTGTACCGTATTTATGTGAGAATGTAAGATGAACAGAATGATAATACTGTGCAAGTGAGAAACTATGACAGGCATGAAAAGGGTAGAAGACTACAATGGACAAAGATGACAAAGACGTTAGGACAGGCGTGGTTCGTTCAAAATAATCAATACGATCAAACTTGGGACTCGTCGCCGGATCGAACAGAAAAATTGAGAATAACACGATCAAAACAGACAAAATCAAACATCGTTGATTTGATGGATGTCAACCACAGAGGACTTTTTTATGGAAAAGTTATTGAAAAAAAAAACAAAACTTGCCAAAAACATTTTGTAGTACAAAATTACACAAAAATATAAAAATATGGAAGACATGGATGAAGTATTTAGAGATCTTGAAAAGGCTGGAAAAACTGATGTCGATAATTTAATAAAATGGATGAAAGCTTCTAAGCTAATCGAAACTGCAAAGGATGAGAAGGTTCGCCAGCTTTTCAAAGACGTCGCTAAGTTAGCTCAAGAATAGTCGAAGACTTTCGACCAGGTCTCGAAGCAACTAGCTACTGAGGGGCCGAAGATTATCGATGCAGCCATTAAAGGACTGCAGGCTTTTAAAGAGGCTTTGAAGGCCGGGAGGACCTAATGGCTTTTGTGTATTTGAATTAAATTCCCTTTTGAACAAAATTATCGAAGTAAAAAAGTATAAGCGATTCCTTAGTCGACAGACCTTGGGACAGGCGGCTGCGCTGGACATGATGCGTCTCCAAATCCTCTCCATAGTGCCATACTTCTTGGTTTCCATAGGCAGCTGACGCGCTATGTCTTCCGAAGCGAAGATAGGCTCCAGGTACATCCATTGTCTGTGGAATGGTACAAGTTTTTTAATCTTTAAGAATAGAACAGAATAATAAGTATAACAATTTTTTTTTTGTTTTTCCACTGGTTGATACGTGGCAAAAAAAATAGTGCCACAAAGAAACAACAAATAAAACGGTTAAGAATTTTATAATTTCATTATCAGCTTTGCTTGATTATGTTAGGGTCGGCTTTTAGTATAACCGGATGCATCTGAGTACCAGATTTTACATAGAGCGATTGTCTGGCTGACCTCCATAAATACATAGTTTTCTATTTTTTTTTAACTAGTAGATCTGCGAACAGTAGACCTAGTGAGAACAAACTTTTTTGCAACAATTAAATTTACCAACTTTTTTGTTTTTAAAAACATGGTAAAGAAAAGTTATGAGTAGGTAAGAATTTGTAGGCCAGATAGAAAAACATAACTAGGTTTTAATTGGCAGAGGTAACGCTTATGCCTAGTTTTGTGATGAGAAGGTGGTCCCAGGTGCTCCATCAATCCCTACCTAGTAGTTCAAGGGCCGATTGCACTGGTAAAAATGTAAATGTGAGCAATTGACTGTATTTTGAGGAGCTATTCTGCTCATCACGCCGAAGAACCTCATAAGATCTTCAGCAAATTTCTAAGAGACTAACTTAAGAGGAGGCTCCCTATTTTTATGTCAATTTGCATGAATATTCCGAAACAGTCACAAATACAAGCAAAATTAAACTTCAGTATATGATTTATTGGATATTTTTCTTTCCATGTTGAAGACAGTTACGTGATTGTAATATTTTCTCTCAATAAATATTTTATTCGAAATCATGTATTGTTAAGGTTTATTCTAAAAAACAAACAAGATTGTTTAGCTTTTATGTCTAAAATAAATATTAACAGCAAAAAAATATCGTTTATTATCCCGACACAAGATATTACTTTAGTTATAAACGAAATAAGAATAGAGACTTACGCTATTTAGTTTCGTGCTCGAACTTTATTACTGATGTGTTAGCGTTCAGCACATAACGGAGTGGCGGGGAGCGAGGGATGGAGCTTGCGTTCGAAATTTGATTTAGACTGCCTGCTCTTAAAGTTACTACCTTTCAAATAAAAAAAGGAACCATCGAAATCTGATCTCATAAGGCGGAGATATCCAGTAGCCCCCTTTTTGCTCCAGACTAGAGGAAGTACCTCTGTCAAAGGATAGAAACTTTTGAGACTTGAAGCAGAGACTATTCGCTCGCTCGGTCAATTGAATGATTAAATATACACCCAATACACACAACCTTATTTATTACTACAAATCTTTCGAATGTTTTCACTTACTTCTGGCACTCGATCCATTCATCCACTACCTTCTGTGTAAGGCGGAGTTTATCATCCCACTCCTGGATTCGAAGCTCGAACGCCGCCTTGAAGGGACTGAAGCCTAGCTGCTGAGTCCCTAGCAGATGTTCATCCAGTAGCTGCAAGGTTTCGTCTGCGATCTTCATGATATAGGTACCTGAGAGAACACATCGTTATATTGCGGCATTTCACGGCTGTTGGCATGGCAACAAGCTCGCCTCCTATGACATAGGACTTAAACATAACAAGCGAAATGTTGGTGTACAGTCAGCCCCAAAAAGATGTACACACGGACAAGGAGCCATTTTATTGTCTACAACTATTGTTCCATAATTATAATATGTATGCAACGTACAGGTACAAAACATAGTATACAATTTATTTTACCAAAACAAGGTAAAAATGTTGGCCCAAGACATCTTTAAATCCTGTGACCAAAATAATGTACATAGTGATAGTTCTAAAAGAAAGAAAGAAAGAAAAAAAAGCAGTTATTGGGACTCGCACAGATCACAAATTAAAATAAAACACACTCATATAAACTGAAACAAAAAAAAAAAAAATGAAAATAAAAACCTGTACGAGGCCAAAAGGCTATCTCAGCATGATGCTGCGGCACTTAAAACTAAGTGTCGCAGCGCTGGTATTCTGTTAAGGCCCACTGGAACTATCACTTTGTACTATCGAGGAATTTCATATCTAACCAGTTTCAAAACAAAATCCCGTGAACACGATGACCACATCTGTTTTACGCCCCTTTTTGCATCGACCAATGAAACAAAAATACATAGCAATATTTTGTCGTTTCTGATTTTTTGTTGTTCATGCGTTTTTTGTAGGCTCTGTTACAATCATCACAGATGTCTGACTACGGATATGGTGACCCTTTCTCGACCACTAGGAATAGAACAAAAGAAACAAAACTGAGAAAGTTTTTAATTTTAATGTTTTTATACTTTACATTTTGTTCTAACGCATTTCATGGGTTCAGTTGCAAATTTGCAGAGCTTTCGGCTTAGATGATTTATGATGTTATTATTAGGTCAATATAACAATAAACGATGTTCTTTATTTCAACTGGCGTTTTCGTCTAACCAAATTATTAAATAAGACTGTGTATTGCGATTTACTTAAGTTTAAAATAGAACTTACCCAACTGCAATACAGTTAGCCCATCACAACAGATTTTTTTGTTAAATCCCCGTTGTGTTGAAACGCACCTAAGATCCGACAAGCAACGACCAGCTGTATGGTCGATGCTAACAGCGCTTCTCTTTTGTCATCATTTTATGAACAAAGGAGATTCATTCGTTCAATAATTTTGTTTAAGTATTGTTTATAATATATTGGGCACCGATTAAATATCAAGAGTAATAGCGACTGTCGGTGTCTCTTTGTTGCGGCGTAGACTCAGAAAACGTCTTATTTCGTTACATGCACAGCAACAGCCAACAGCAAACATGGCGAATATTTTAGATGTGGACAACTATTTTACATACAGTGATTACGCTGATATATTAATCAATCAGCTGTCTTGGCCCTGGCAAGAGGTTCATTTTATCCTAGTAGAATCATGTTTTTTATGTGATGAAATTCCGGAGGCTGGACGTCCATACCATTTTATTTTGGATATGAATGTCCAGCTAAATTTGGTGGAGTTTTTGGACAATGTTGACAATTGCTGTGAAGTGTGCCACGCGTTTTTTACTGTCTTTTTTTTTCATTTACAAAAACAAGGGTCTCATCAAAAATCTGATGGTGCGATGCTATTGGTTGATGAGATTTCTATAGCGGCCGAGCGCTGCAAGCAAAAATAGTCCTTAAGGTGTATAGATATGAAACTCCTCGATAGTACATTGTTTTGGTCACAGGGTGTATAGATGTATATGTTTAAAGTAAACAAAACTGACAGCGTCATAAGCAGTGATCGGAGTAGGTAGATTGAACTGGGACCATTGATCCGAAACGTATATATTAATATGGACATTCCTCCGGAATTAGTGGATTATTTAAAAAAAACCGGAACTTATGTAGGAATTGTATTCTGCCAGAGTGGAAGGAGTCATTTGATGATTTGCCATCCTCAAAAAAAAAAGGTAGGAATTGTAATAAAATGAGCAATATTATATTCTTCATATTTTTTTTAACGGCACACAGTCACGATTTGACAAAACCCAACGACCAATCAGAACAAAGGAACATGGGTGGTACAATAACCGGTTATCAGAACAATGCGTACGCCCGCCGACGACATGCCAGGTAGCTCACTCGTTTACTTCGGTTCGTAGAGTGCGCATCTTTGTTTGTTACTGTGTTGTGAAAACGTTACTTGACCCTGGCTTGTGTACATACTGACTTCTGGAATCTGCTCTAAACCACGATTTGGCTCGAATATACGGACAAAAATAAAAAAATTATATTAAAGCTTCAATCGGAATTCGATTGTTTTTATTATTCAACAGATAAATAATGAATTAATTTAGTTTTGATACCTTCCTTTAAATTTTGAATTGAGTAGTAATAATATCACTACCAACATTAACAATATTTAATTGAATCCGGAAATACCGGAATTACTTTCCGGAAAAATGGCTTATCCATGTTATTCTTTCTGTGTGCATTTATGATACAAGTACCAAAAATCAATCTACCTACTCCGATCACTGGTCATAAGACTTGTATCGAATGAAACGTCTTTAAACTCGTTTAATAGAAGAACAAGAATTTTATGTTTGTCCTTTACATTTCATGCATGACGAGGAAAACAGACGATGTTACCTATGTGATGTTATTTCATGTTAGTACGTTTGACGTAAACTTTTGCAAACCGTGAAAATATTCATGTATCCATTCTAAAAAAAATCATATAAATCTGATAAGCGGTTTTTCATGGAGATGATGAGCAAATATTAATAGTATGCACTAAAGATAATTGTAAGATTTTTCTCTATGATTTGCATTAGGGACTGTACATTAAAATCAGTAGGAACTGCGAACTTCTTTGCAAAGGAATAGGCTAGTTGACCGTTTTTTTTAGAAACTGATTACTTATGTTCCTTGTGGTCTTTTTCCCTCAAAATATAAATATTTCAGCATAATTTATGCGTCGTTTATCAAAAAATATAAAATATGTACGCGACGACTTAAAGAACGCAATAAAAAATTTATTGTCAAAACCACAGAACAGAAAAAAAACAGTAGAAATCGCATAGCGCTTCATCAGTATCGGAACCAGCGTACCCAAACTCACACACAGACAGGTTACATTGTATTTCGTAACACTAAGAAATCCTTGGTGTGATTGGTAATTTAATATTGAATGAAAGTAGGAAATATGTCAGTCGTCGCTTATTTGAAAATAGATCATAGATCTATCACGATAGAGTTGTTTATTATCTACTCTTTTTAAGTATATATTCCCTTTACCGAGCGCACACGGAATAGTTTTATGAACAAGTTACGCTAGCCACCGCTAGATGTCACTATAATAAATGCATTCAATTTAAAGCTGCATTTCGTTATCTTTAAGATTGATATTTCCGTAACGTATCCGCAACGTTCCGTAAAATATTATTTTCAAATTGTCATCGAAATAAAATAAACTAGGACTTACCGGTGGCATCATTTGATAAATGTTTGGTTCTGCTATCGTGATTACATTCTATAACGGGCAATAGAAAAGCAAGAAAGAATGAAAATACGTTTATTTGCGGTAAACATATCGCAAAGAAATAAAAACACAAACACGAAAGAACAAATTGAGGGAAAATATAGGCAATAGGGCATTTTTGTATTTTTGTTCAAGTTTTTGTCACCGTGACGGTTGTAATAAGACTGACGTGCGTCATTCATGCGCGGAGCAGACATATGCGAAACTCCGCAAAACTCGGGGTACGCGGGCCCCGCCTACTTGCTACTCCTATGGTTTTTTCTGTTCTGTGGTCAAAACGGGGCATTCTGTCAAAACGACTCGAGTTACTTCATTACTTCTATTCTGTCAAATCTGAGTGAGTTTTTTTACAGTGTCGCCCCCGCACACAAACTTTATTTATTACTTCTACCGAAATATAATGTTCGGTGGTTAATTGATATAATTATTTTTGTTCTGTACTTTGATAGTCGTAGGTATATGATTCTCATTTCCATTTTTTTAATGTAACATTCTTACATAAACTCACGCCTTTTTCCGATGGAGGAAGGCAGAAACTACAGAACGCCTTATGCTACGATTCTTGTAACTACACAAAATAAGACCCGAGTTCTACTAATTTAGTAGATTAATAATGAACACTTCTCCTCCTTTTTTTAATTCGGTTAAAAATAAAAATATGTTTCGCAGTAGTCGATTACCGGTGCTCTTGTAAGGGTTCATGTCCAGCACCTTGGTGGCCCACTCTCCCTGCATCTTGTCCAGAGACTGCTCGATGACGTACTCCTTGCTGGCGAGCTCACCGATCTCCGCGATCAGCTCCCCGTGTGCGGCCACTCCTTGCTTGATACACATTTGGAAGGTCTGCTTTTCGTTCATTGTTACGGTTATACCTGAGGACAACGGGGAATGTTAAGTCTACTCATGGAAAACAAAGTTTACATCATACTTTATTATTGCCAGCAATAATTAAATACGCGGTCTTGAAACATTAGTTTACCAGCGACAGTATGTCCGCGTCGCGTAAGTAAAAGCGATCGTCGCGTCCATATGTCACTTTTTGTTCGAAAAACCGGATGGCAACATCTGTCGGTGCGAAAAATGCTTAAGGGGGATGCGCTAAGGTAGCCCGCGAAATTAAAATTTTATTACGTTTTTTACAATTTGCAGGTCAGTAACAGGTTGTATGTTCATCTAAATATGATTCGCGGCCGTAACAAATATGGCTTTACAGGATTATAATCATTAAAATCAGCATTACAACTCTCCGAGTACAAAATATCCTACTGAAAGATTATTTCTGTAATAATCATTCAGTAGGATTTTTTGTAGAGAGTTAGTCCCGTTAAGTGATAAATGTTACCGCTGTGTGATTTAATTGGTAAAACAGTTTATTTCTACTACAACAGGGGAAGAGCGCTGATGTCTGAAATACAGATATTTTATATCTAGTTCGGACAAATATGTTCAATATCTGATCATAGAATCAAGTGTATTATAGTGTATCACCATAATATTTAAATGTCCGATGTTGATGAAAAAATAAATTATTCTTATAAAAAAAAACACGCTATTGGATTTTCGACGGTCGGCCAATCGGAAATGAATGCGCCAAAATTACGCGGTTATCCTAATCTGGGGGTCTACTCCCTAAGTCCGTTAACGAAGCAACGGGCCCGTCCGACAGTAGTCCGATACGTCGCAGTGAACCCTACTCCCTAATAATTTCGGATTCATCAGTTTCCAACGGAATCATAGACAATCTTCGTGAACGATTGACGCATGACTATACAGTTGCGCAATTTTACCGGTAATTGAATTATTTTTGCCATTTTTGTTCCGAAACCGGCATTATCCTGTTGATACCTTTGCCTCTTTTGTTTTTTTTGATGTCGTATCAACTGACATAACGAGCTGTCAAAACAAGTGTCAAGTTGAACTTTTCGGACGGGCAAAAACGCATCGGGAGTAGGGACAACTATGAAATCGTGTTGTCATTCATGTTTCGTTCGGGTCCGGAACGAATCATCCGTCCGAAGGTGATAAGGAGTAGGAAACGCCCGTAACGAAGGCCGACACAACGAACTTCGTGCTTAGGGAGTAGACCCCCTGACCTGTTAATATAATGATAAATAAATGATAAATGATAAATGATTTATTTCTGTAAGTAGGTTTGTACAAACACTTTACACGTCAATCATATTAAAAAAAACTAGATGAGGTCGGCGTTTCGTATCCGACTACTCTGAGAAGAAAGGCCGAAACAAACTCAGAGGTCACAGTCTCTTTTTAAAGTCCAGACATAATCTTGGTCAGATCATGTGAAGACCATGTAGATTGGTGTCTGACATGGTCTTTTGACGAAAGAACCACACAGATTTGAGTGGACCTGTCCAGTCAGTGCACGCATTTGTCAGTTATCGTGCAGCTCAACTCAAAACTTAAGGAGCTCAGCGATTCGACGAACAATACCAAAGAAAGGACAATTGGTTAGGCCGCATAAAGTACTCAAACTGCCAGACCTGCATTCAAAATTTTTTTGATTGAGAATAAAAATAAAAAAACAATTCACATAGTCCTCACATTCATAATAATTAAAATAATATAATACTTTACAAAGTAAATATTCATGTCATAGTTTAGGTATTTAAAAATTTCAATAAAAAAATAGTATAAATAGTTGGCAAAAAAAATCAAATCAAGATTCACTGTAAATTGGAGCAGCTCAATCCCAAGCCTTTTTGTCCTCAATAAAGTCTTTAACAGTATAATTTAATGGTCGCGATGATTCGATCGGGTGTTGTTGCGTGTTTCTATCAGGAAACTGGCAGTTGAAACCCAGCGTCTGAATACGAGAGACTAAGTTATTAAGTTTGGAAGAAGAAAAGAGAGGTCCGTTTCTCTTTCGAAACTTTCCAATCTCGTCATGTCTGCTCTGAAAACTGTACCCCAAGTGCAAGTTTGCAAGAGAGTAAACGTAACTATTTCGTTTGCGTTAAACTTTGGCCGATAGATCATAATACTAAGAATATAAGGGTGAGAATAAAAATCTTAACGCAAACGCACTAGTTACGTTTACTCACTTTCAAACTTACACTCGGGGTACTGGTCCAGATCCACCATCTTCGCCGCGATCGACCTCGACGGCGATATCAATCCTGTTGAATGGCTCCCTATTGCATGGGATGACGGGGCTTGTAACTGTGAACAGTGGATGTTCCAGAGTTCTAGCCTATCCTACGGGGATTACAGGTGTAATAAGTTATGTTATAATACCAGCTTTTTCCATGAATTCGTTCCAGTGCCGCTCCTTCATGCCAGGGTTCCTCACTGCTTGTATGATAGGTATAAGTGGTCTAAATTCATCGATAAAATCCTGTAAATACATACTTTTCTCAATACCTGTTTTAGGAGTAAATATTTATGATTACATCACTGTCTCGAAATTGGTTGATTCTGGCCCTGATGGGATGCATAACGAAACAGTCCAGATTACTTTAAGCGACTTGATCAAGTCATAGTAGGCCTTGAGGCTGTAACTAAATGTACCTACACTGTGGGAATCCCAACACTAAATGTTACTAAATAGAAATATTACGGACATCACTAGCGTGCGCTCTCAGTAGCCATATTCATTTGAATGTCTCGTTCACTTTCCCTCAGTATATTAGATTGAACTCTGTGCACTTTTCTCTGGGGTCGGGCCGCGACAAGTCGACAACGTGCTCCTGCCTAATTTATTATTGATGAGAATATAAATACTTCATTATTCAGAAAAACTGGCTGTTTCCTTACTGCGAGTACATCCATTAACACACTTCCCCACATACACACCACGGATTTTTAAGAGCCCAAGAAAACTGAAGTTAAAAACGATTAAGTTCAGTAGTTAAATAAGTTTAGTCAGAAGCTTTTAGAATGTGTAGTATTTTTTTCGTAGCGCCACGGAATCTGGATTCGTGGCAATAGGCTTGACTTAAACAAATCTGGCAAAATGTGGGTGTAGTATACACCTTTGCTTAGCCCTTCGGACAATACAGGCTGATGTTCCTACCCGTATTTTAACGGCAACGCGCTGCACTTTGGGCATGTCCTGGAAGGTGCGCACGCACTTAATGATCGTCTTATAGTACTCGTTGACGAGCTGTTCAATGGTGTCCGCGTCCACGTACAGCAGCGGGTTGTCCAGCCAGATCTCGCGAGCCTTTAGGAAATCTGCAACACAACGATATTTTTAAGAAGATAAAAACAGGATATGTATATTATTATTATGTTATGTATTTTTTATATTATCAGGAATGATATGAAAGAGAAGGGAGTGAATGAAAGAAGGAAGAAGGACACGTGTTGCGCCGACCCCGAGTAACATGGCACTAAGGCAGGATGATGATTGTTTAAACGCCGCTGCTGCTAAGACAATTTAGCAGAATGGGGCATTATAGATCTAATCAACCAAGCAATCAAAATATTTTATTTCACATAAGCCTGCATGGGCATTTATTGAAACGTCAGAAGCTAGGTGCACGGTTCCAATTGGTTGTTTCCTATGGAGAAGAGCCGGCAAGAAACTCCACGGTTACTCTTTTAAAAAGAATGGGCTTTTACAATGTTTTCAAGTTACAGCAACAACAACAAAACAGAAAATGGTCTACAAGTCTACAGCCTATTAAGCCTACAACGTTCTCACATTAACAAATCATAAAAAAAACTATATAAAAAATATTATTAAATTAAGTAATATAAATAATAAGTAATATTATTAATCCTTCGTGCGCGTGCGATGCGGGCTTTCTAAGGTATTACCCCACTGATGCCGCGATCAACGTGAACACCATGTGAACACCTACTGACAACGAGTCATGTCGCAGAGACTGACCAAGCCTGCGAAATCAACACTACCATAGAAAGTAATTTGTAACATCTTTACACAAAACAATGATTATGTACTGTACAATATCGCCAGTATCAGTTTGTCATCATTTCAGCCGGAAGTCGTCCACTGCTGGACATAGACTTCCTCCAAAGGGGGGTTTGCCATAATCGCCACACTTAGCAAGCGGGTTGGCGATCGCAGTATGGTGTTAAAATGCATAGAGAACGCTGCTGCCCATTCTCTAGTAAGTCCCTTAGTCGCCTTTAACGACACCCACGGGAAGAAATTGGATGGTGCTATTCTTTACGTCCGGCACCACACGACACGGCATATCAGTTTGTAAGGCAGGAGTTTATAAAATGACGTAGACCAACTGTCAAATGGGCAGCCAGCTACAATAGCTTGCTATCAAAAGAAAATGACAGTGGGTATACCTGACGCGGTGACCCATAGGTTCCTATAGGGCTCGAACTCCTTTACGAGCTTGTTGAGGTCCGAGAATGGTACAACGGGCTGCCCGAACAGTTTCTGACGCTGGTTGAGAATTCGTCCCCAATCCTGTGAATCCTTCATTGCTTTCCATGCCTTTTTTATATCGTTTGCTATCTCGTGTACCTGAGAGAAAAAAAGACATAATTATTATGGTTTTAACTTTAATATAATTTCATAACAACAAGGCAACACATTTGAGTAAATCCTCGAGTACGTCCAGGTAGAGTAGACTGTCTCCCTCCAAATTACTGTTTCAATGTGTGTCGTCACATCCTTACGAAAGAGTTTGTAAGTACTCGTAATATCTCCCTTATTACCAGATTTGTTGGTCAACTAATCATAGTTTACACAGAGTACGTCAGCGCAGCGTCATACTAATAATAATGAGCGATTAATGACACCACTAGTCGAGCAACAAATCCGTGATTTGTTTTTGTTTGACGTTTCACGTTCACATGCGTACAAATATTTTCACAAATACTTTCAAACGTTTTGAATTTCGGGGGGGCGGGCCATATTATCGTAGTTAATCTCTATAAAGCGACTAGACGGGCGTGGCTCGGTTAAAGGCAACCTGCTCCCTTTTGGGAAAAACAGGCGTAACATAATCAGCCTATAATGTTCCCAGGACACAGGCCTCCTCTCGGTGAGAGGGAGTGGGCGGTAATCTACCACGCGGGTCCAGTGCGGGTTGGTAGATGTCACATTTTTTTTTTTTTTGGGTAGGAAATTATCTAATAACTTCTCCCGTTCTGGGTGGAGCGGGAGGGAGTGTCAGACTTTTACTGACTAAAACCCACCGTGTTCCTTCAGATGCCTGTGTGCCAGGGCCACGATATCCCTTTCGGACAGGCTCGTAACCCTGGCAGGCATTGGCCCTTTCGGACCCCGTCAATTGGTGCTGACGTCTCTTTGAGGCGCGCGTGGAACACAACGCGCCGTCGACCCGGGCTTGGTCCTTATCGGACGGCGAGCTACCCATCGCTCACCGTCCGCAAACCCGCGCCTACGGTGGCCGGGAATCGGCCTGAGATGTCACATGTCTTCGAATTTTTAGTTCTGGGACATGCCGGTTTCATCACGATGTTTTCCTTCACCGTTTTGAGAGCAGTGGTGATGAAATAAATTACACAAAGTAAAGCGCCTGTGAGGCTTCGAACCTACGACCTACAACTCGTAAGACACGGCTGTTACCACTGGGCCACCACTGCTGGGCAAACAGGCGTAATCCTAACTAATATTATAAATGCGAAAGTGAGTTTGTTTGTTAGTTACGCTTTCACGCTAAAACGGCTGAGCGGATGTTGATGAAATTTGGCAGATTAGTGCCCTATGAACTGGGTTAGGACATAGGATACTTTTTATCCCGATATTCCCACGGGATCGAGACTTAGGCTGCCTGTCCACCGGAGCGGAGAAATGGAGAAATATTAACCAATATGATTACAAATCCCTGTCCACTCACAATACTATTGCAATGCTATTAGTTAATATTTCTCCGTTTCTCCGCTCCGGTGGACAGGCAGCCTTACGGGGGTGAAACCGCGGGGCGCAGCTAGTGTTATAATAATAATCACGATCAAGGACCTTTTACCTTAAAGAAATCATTTTGCAGAGTGAGAGTCATGCACTGCGCGGTGAACATATCGATCCTATCGTATAACGTCTGTTCGTCTTGTTGGTGCAGCTTCCAGAACTTCTCCTGTTCTTCCTCCAAGAAGAGAATCGTCTCTTCCACCTATCACAGAACGTGGCATTCACTAACCAATAATTATATTCCCCAACCACACTATGGTTGGATATTTTCTGTTTTTAATATACATCAATGACCTTCCGAATATAATTATCGTTCCAAGTGTCTTATTTCCTGAAGAGGTTTCTTTACTATGCAATACTATACTTGTCAAAAAATAATAGGCCCGTTTTGACATTTACCTTGAATCGATTTATCGTGAGTATCGAGTACCGAGTCGTATGGTTACTTCACTAATTACGTCCAATCGCGACGTAACTAGTGAAGTAACCATACGACTTGGTACTCGATACTCACGATAAATCGATTCAAGGTAAATGTCAAAACGGGCCTATTATTTTTTATTCGAGTCGTATGGTTACTTCACTAGTTACGTCGCGATTGACCATCGCGACGTGACACGATTCAAGTTAAATGTCAAAACGGGCCTATTATTTTTTGACAACTTTAGTACACATCGATAACAATATATTTACAACTTTTTTGGAGTCAACACAATAACTAGAAAAGCAATGGATAATAATTTAGGAATGAACCTGAAAAAAAAACGTTCCGTAGGTCGTCATTCCGGACCCATCAACGTATATAGATTTTAGATTAATTTATATCTATATTATGCTGTTTGTTGGTAAGCGCATCACTTGAGAACGGCTGGACCGAGTTGGTTCATTTGCTTTTTTAAATGCTCGTCGATTGTCCGAATAAGGTTTTTCGAGAAAAAAAATATGGAAAGGTTTCCCGGAATATTTGGAAATTCGGGAAAAAGGTCATATTAGATTTTTGTATGAATTATTAAAATTTGGACAGGACAACGTTTGTCGGGTCAGCTAGTTTATAAATAAAGACCTGGAATACGTAAAAAGTGAACACAAAATACCCTATTCTACCAAAAACTCAAATCGCACTTTCATAAAGTGCTACTACATCAAATAATTCAAAGACGACAAACACGTTTCTAAACGAATAAAATAAATATTTTAACCAGTTTTGTAGACAGACTTAATTCATAGTTTTAATTAAATATAGATAGTTTAAAATGTTTTATGACTAATTAGATGTATATTTGCTTTATCAATACGACAGTATATTATTAGGTATAGATCTTAATAATGTTGACCAAATACTTTTGTAATAAAACTATAAATATATCATACGATATATTTATAGTTTTATTACAAAAGTACGTCTTATGACTGATTAGATAATAATATAAGACAATAATAATTTATAAATGAATGCTGATAAATTTACCGCATTCATTTGAATGCGGTAAATTAATACAAAAATCGATATTTAAATATCGATTTTTGTATTAATTTACCAACGAATGTTTATAAGTAATGTAAAAACAAATCGCAATGACTTGAAAACGACTTGTAGGGTGAATTTATCTACCTAACTTTTATGTCGTACTAAAGACCGATGGAAATTATAAAAGGTCAAATAAATAAATAATAAAAGTCAACAAATAACCTCAACGAGTAGCTATTATACTGAATGACACGTACCTCGTACCGCAATCATATATTTTTTAAATGGCGCACATTGGTCTCCGTCCGACAAAACATAATCTGCCCAATGATTTCCATGCTTTTTTTATTATAACTGAATTTATAAATATGACTATACTACACACTTAGGGGACATACTGGCGAGATGTAATGTAATTTTATTAACAATTAGGATAAAAAAGTGTTTATTAAAAAACAGAAAATCATAACACATACATACATAAACTCACACCTTCGTCCCATGGCGGTAGACAGAAACTACAAAACTGTTTCGTTAACAGAAAAAGTACACACATATTCATGTAAAGTATTTACTATGTACAAACCATACCTGTTTAGATATTTTCAGAGGCCAACCAATAGACTCCCACAGGGCTCTAAAGTCATCGTTTTCTAACGGCATGTAGAACGCATCTAGAACTTCGTAGTCCTGTTAAAAGTTAAATATTTTTTACTTAACATGTAGGAGAGATTGACGCCATTCGTATACTATTTTGACCACTCCCCAAAAGTTATATCCGAAAAAATAAAAAAAACAAGCGAGCCTTACAGTAGTCCTATATGATGACAACACATTTGTAACATCAACATTGTAACATCTGACATCTCATGGTAATAAGCAACTGAGCTGCCACAGAAATTAACCTCAACATTTAAAAAAGCTAAATACTGAAATATTTACGTTCATAAATATTCATTACTAGTGGCCCACTGGTCGAAATTCGACCTACTTACTTCGTTCCACTTACAGTCTATAAAGTACTTACTAATTCCATGAGTACACTAATTCAATTCTATTACAAATGACTAACTAATTCCATGCTATTAAAAAGTACCTACTTCTTCCATGCTCAAACTGTCACTTCCAGTTACACAATTTCGTCCCTTTTCACGAAATCACTCCCACAGAAAGCGAGAGGAAAGATGTTACTCATCAAAAAGCAGTTGGGCAAATTGGGCCAGAAAAAGGTGAAGTTGTAATATTTGTGCTATAGGAAAAAAAATCCCACCCATTTTCACTTTGTGTTTTATTTTTCATGCATTATAATTACTATTTTATAGTAGGGACACCTAGAGGAAGCATCGAATCGGCGCTACAAATAGAAGTTACAAATATTAGTTTCAGTCTTAAAACATTCCTGTCTAGAGGCACAAGCTATACTCTATAAATAAACCCTATTTCAATTACAGTGTGACAATCACGAAAGCCACATCAGCTTGGAAGCAAATCTTTTTCTACTCATACATCAGCTCATCGTCTCCAGCCATTAGATGTAAGCGTTTCCGACCCAATTAAATCTAAATTGACTCCTACATAATTCAAACAGCCTTACCGCGTGAACTTTTCTCATGATATCATCCTGCGTCTTTAGCGCAAAAGGTATCGACTCCATCCACTCCCTGATCTCGAACACATGTTCTATAGTATTTGGTTTCTCCCCTAACTTTCGCATGATGTTCTTGTAAGTCATTATGATGTCATCCACCACGAGACGTACCTCCTCCGCCCACATTGTCAACAATGCTTTGATTATGTCCGACCGCTTATTAACGAGCAGTTGCTGAAATAAAAGCATATTTTTTTAATATTATAGCAGTGGCGCCCCTTTGGTCTGCGTCCCCTTTCTTTTAGGTTCTGGCAGCTAGCCTTAATAGACAGGATATTGACATATTGACATCGGTTCAGAGCTTTTACAAGTGAAATGAAAACTGAAAGTTATCTCTTCCGACTGTTATAGTAATATAACACTTTAAAGTGCGTCTTCGGAGCAGCTGAAATCACATTCCTAGGGTTGAGAATCTCCGTTTTTGGAAAACACTTTTTTAAATTAAGTGTTAAGATTACTATCTTAGTATCTGGCTCCTGAGATACAAGAACCTTTTAACTTAGTGCAGGAGCCAGCTGTTCAACCTGCTTTTAACCACTGCTTGTACAATCAAGTTTAGTATTTAATCAACTAACATGTTTTTCTTAGTACAACAACTTGTTATTTATTAATTAAATATTTTCGAACTCGAACGACACTCCAATATCGAAACGAGTCGGACAAACACGAAATAACACAAATCACGACGAACCTTTAAAGAGTCAACGTTGATGGTAAAGGGTCCTATGTTGATGTATTGAGGTAGCCTCCATATAAGATCATGCTTCTCATCATAGTGTACCTGAATTTCTTCCTTGGTCTCTGAAGCGCTATGTTTCTCGGTACGGAAGTTCCTACAACAGTTAAAAGGAGCTACGCCACGCTGTTTTATTTACGTGCATTTTTCTGGCATTAAACATCACCCGACTCATAATGCAGCTTTCTATCCGTAAAGCTATGGCATTTATTACCAAAATATTAAGTAGGTACATTGCTGCTGGGTTACCAAAGCACCTGCGAAGCCTCAGTATAACAGATGTCATGCGGCCTGACCACTTCACATGAGATGGGTAGACTGCATTTTTGCCAGTTAAGAACTTTCTTCTGTCAGTACTTACTCTACATACTCCTCAATGTCCAGCGAGTATAATTCCCTGTAACACTCATACTGCTTCATGTAAGCTATCAACGGTATTATAGCTTTTCTGTACGCTTTTAGTAGCCTCTCCCGGTAATCCACCACGTTTGGCTCCATCAGGCCTGAGGATAACATTGAATTTGAAACAAATGTTGTTCTAATATAATCTATTCTTGGTGTAACAAAACAATGGATGTTAAAGTGAATGCGCTCACGCAGCCAGCGAAAACCACATTGTCTAACGTTTTTGTCATTTACCTGTTTTGTCATGTTTTATATTTTCAATCAATTACACAAAAATGAAAATCAAAATACTATATTTCACATAAACATATGAAACGTCAGAAACTACTAAGAGAGTTATATTGATAATTCTAAAGATTAATTTTATTATTCTTTGAATACATACTACTATTCGTTACGCAGGCCACCCACGCTAAGATACTTAACTATTAGATTGATACTGGAGCCAAATTGGACTTGCACAAGTATTCATTTTCGTGTGTGGGATGAATTAGCACAAGTATCTGAGCCATTCGGTGTCACGCAGACAATTAACACAAGTATCTGAGCCATTCGGTGTCACGCAGACAATTAGCACAAGTATCTGAGCCATTCGGTGTCAAGCAGACTAGTGCAAGATAACGTGATTAAAGTTAAAGCTGTTCTGTTGTTTCTGATACAAGCTGTATAAATAAAACCCGCGCGATTCTCACCGTGTTTATACGCACAATTAGTGATGACTCACCAATGGATGTGAGGAACAGCTCCTTATCAAAGACCAGGCCGGTCATGATCATGGGGTGCACTTGAGCAATGAAGTGGCAGCGGTACAGCATCTCGCGGAACAGACGCTGAATCACTATCTGAAATCCAAGAGCCGGGTCTTTAATCAGGTTAAACATTTTGTAGACTGTATATTTAAGTTCTACATACGTTCTACAGGCCACCTTACTGTCTTTTTCAGGAAGGCAGAATTTACAGAAAGTCACTAACTTTACGTATTCTACTATAAATACCATACCTACTATGCCAATAGCGACGTTAAAAGACAGGCGTCATTCGAGTTATAAACAAGTCCTGAAGTCATCAACGCTTAACAAAACTAAAAAGTTTTACAAGAGCCTACCTCAAACTGCGTAGTTTCCGTGGTGTAGTAAGGTCCGCCCTCCGACATCATAAGACTGAAGTAGAACAGGGTGACAGTGGGGGAGCGGAAGGGAGAGTTGATCAGATCTGAGGGGTCCCACTCCCAGTCGTCTTCGCACCAGTACGTACACAAACACGGCGTCTCACACATGTACACGAACATAGCCATCGACTGCTCTATGCAGTAGCGGAGAGCGTACTGACATGAAAATTTTAAACATCACCTATAACATCATGATAGGCTCGTGGCTAACGCTACTCTTGCCGCTGTCGGTTCGAGGATGGGTGACCATCCTTTACATATCAAGACCCCGCCGTGCCTCGGAAAGCGCGTTAATCCGTTGGTCCCGGCTGTCATTCATAGATATTTGATAGTCGTTACGGGTAGTCAGAACCCCAAAAGTCTGACAACCAGTATGAACAACGGATATCGTGTTACCCAGTATCTGGGTTGTGGAGGTCAGATAAGCAGTTGCTCCACATAAAATACTGTTATTCTTATTAGCTGTATCCGGTTAGACTGGAAGCCGACCCCAACATAGCTGGGAAAAGGCTGGGCAGATTGATTGACAGAACATAATGCAGTTCCCGGGCGTAAACATGACACGTCGAGTTTTAGCATGAGACGACACTCGACTTTGCTGAACTTTTTCTGAAGCCTCGTGTGACATATTAATCGGCCGCGCACTGTTATAACAAAGTCAAATCTAACTAATAACTTTATTTATTTAAACTTTTCGCTCAGAAAAAAGGTACAAAGACGGACTGAATGCTTTAGGCATTCTCTACCAGTCAACCAAGGTGGTAAAGAGACAAGGTGGCAGGTGCTCTGTTTGAGAAGAACAATGATGATAAAAAATATATATCATAATTAATTATAAATAAAATAAGTACCCAAGTACATAAATAGGTTATAAACTTATAATACACATAAATACATCTTTACTACAATATATAAATACAATACAAATTCAAGGGATATACAGGGTGTAAGGCCTCCGAAAGATTGCCGAAACGCAGCCAGGCTACGGACGCTAAAAAGTCTACATCGGGTTCATGTAGGGCCCGGAAAAAGCGTCCGTGAAGCTCCTTACTTTGCCATACCTCCCTGCGATCGTTAGTGTTAAGCACTAGAGGTTTGCGCCAGTTCTCTGTAGGCAAGGAGAGCGGGGTGAGGCCCTTGTCCACCACGACTACATCTGGATGCATCCCCACGTCGGCTTCTAGGAAATATTCCCTGAGACTGCATATCTCGCGATTGTGGAGGGTCTTATAGCGTTTAAAAAGCCTTGAACTCCACATTTTCGCGGGATGTACAGTCTCATTACCGAGGACCGTGGGTGATGCATTCGATATGCAGTCAGCAGCGTACGAAACCTCCTATCCAGGGCGTCGAATTCGGTCTGAGTCCATTTGAGTATGCCGACAGAGTACATCAAAACCGGCATGACCCAACCGTTGAAGGCGTGCACCTTGTTTCCGCCTGACAGAAGACTATTAAATACTTTCTTCAGGCGGCCAAAGAAGCGCTCTTTCAACGATTGCTTCATGTCAGTAACATTGACATACCCAAATACTTATAGGTTTCGGATGCGGAGAGGGCTCTAAGGTTATGGAATCCGAGAGTTGGGTTCCCACGGATTCCACAATCTTCCCTCGCTTTACATGCATAACCGCACATTTCTCCACACCAAATTCCATCCTGATGGCGCTACTGAAAGTTTCAGTTACTTTCAGTAGTTCCATCAGTTGCAAATTGTTGGGAACAAAGAGTTTTAGGTCATCCATGTAGAGGAGGTGAGATATAACCTGACCACCTCTCCTCAACCGATAGCCTAGACCTGAATCCTCCAGCAGTGTGCTTAGAGGATTCAAGGCTAAGCAGGACCAAAGCGGACTCAAACTATCACCCTGAAATATGCCTCGCTCGATCCTTATCGGCTCGCTATTCCTGTGGATATTTCGACATCCTGGATAGCGAAAGACCGTTCTCCATTGTCTCCTACACGACATCAGGAAGGTGCGCAGAGTTGTATCTACTTTATACAACTCCAGCACCCTCATGAGCCATTATGGCACCGAGTCATAGGCCTTCTTATAATCTATCCAACATGTCGACAGATCCTTTCGGGAACGACGAACCTGTTGGCTAATGGCCATATCAATGAGGAGTAACTCCTTAGTACCGCGGGACCCGTTCTTACATCCATTTTGAGAGGCAGACATGATGGAGTTGGTGTCTATATGTTTGTTAATTTTAGCTCTCAAAATGGATGTAAGAACTTTATAGACCGTCGGTAAGCACGTGATCGGCTGGATATAATTTTTGGGTTCCATGGTGCTACCTGATTTATGGAGCAGGTGGGTTATTCCTGTCGTTAGAAACTGGGGTAGCGAACCAGACTCCAAAGCAGTCTGGTACTGAGCCTCCAAGCGAGCGTGCGACCCAATAAACCATTTAATCCAGAAGTTGTGCAGCCCGTCCGGTCTTGGAGACTTCCCGTTAGGCAACGGACAGACTGCACGAGCTACATCTTGGGGGCAGATGGTAATAGCCCCCATTTCTGGTATTGGATCGCAGGCTCGCTCGACTTCCTGAGCCCAGTCACCTTCAGTGTGACTGACAGGCACCGACCAGATACTGCGCCAGAAAGAACACATGGCATCATTATCCGGCAGGCGCGTGTCAGTCACATCTTGGTTCGGTCGCTCATTATTATTATTATTAGAGAGGGTCTATAAGGTGATTGTATTAACATATTTGTGTATTTAAAAGCAACCAGGTAATTGGTACAAACATGTTTGCATCAAGCGCTAAACAGCACTTATCAGAGGAGTCATAATAGTTAAGACGAATAATAGTTTTCTTTTATTAGAAAGGACAAGACGCCAGACGTTCGTTTACCGGCGAGGTCGTTAAGGCCGGAGCCGCGCGACATCCGTGTGACACAAACACAATAGCCATTCTAGTGATTCTTGATGCACTTGTTCCAAGTTGTTTATAATAAGGGCATTAAATTATTAGGTTTTAGCTGATGAAAGATTACCTGCATTCGAAACCTAACGAGCTGCATGAATCGGGAGAGCTTACTGACACCGTAGAACTCCCAATTTTTCTCGTATATATTGAACCATCTGTTAAATAAAAACATTATACAGATGTACACACCATATGTAATGATAGAATGTAAAGGGGGGGCCATTATAGTTTTTTCATACGTTGTAAACCTACATTCTGGCAAATAAATGAAACACATCGTAACCACATGTAGAAAAATTAAAAACTCAGTATGTATATATACCCTTTTCCGACGTCGCGAAACGACATCCTTATAGCGTGCGCAGTTTGATTCAGCCAAGAAATATTTAGATATTTTAACATCTGAAATAATAAATATGGGTAAGTCAATCCATTTTGAAAGTTATTACTGTGTACATGGCTTCTATCCAGAACTTAGTTTGTTTAGGTATCAGTCACATGAACATAGCTTCACATGACGCAGACAGTAGATACAAAGGGCAAACTCCTGTCAATCCATTTACGTAGACCACCTTGAAATTGTACCCAAAATAAAATTTCAACATTTAATATGTAAAGAAATGTATTTCTTTAATGTCGAGTGATTACATACTTTTTGGTGCAGTCTAAACGTTAAAAGTGAATTGGCATAATGACATTATGACAAAAAAAAGTTTTTTATTTTTCACTTTTTAGTGGGTCAGTTTGTAATCCATCCAATTTACAATAGCCTAATGTCAAATGCTCATCACCTTTTACAAAATATTGCTTTTCCCGATGCAGGGGCGGTAATTGTGGAGGAGTTCTTCTGGTAAGGACCAGGAGAACTGATGGTGACTTCACCATATGCATTATTGCATATTAAAGTGCCTAATCGAATCGCAACGGTGAAATACTAATTAGTATTAAGTAGTTCCGGTGGCCATCTGTGGTCTTCATCATCAGTTCCACTTCATCAAATGGTGCTTTTCGAGTGCAAATGCACGAGTTACTATAAAAAATACTCAAATCGCTATTGGTATGCCTATAAAATTTGAGGAATTCCCTCGATTTCCATAGGATCCCCAGGATCATCAGATTCTGATTTGGTGGCAATGGGACCACCTCGGGAGTATACTCTTCCAAACAAAAAAATAATTTTCAAAGTCCGTCCACAATTGACGGAGTAATCGGTGCACATACATAATAAAAAAAATAAAAAAAAAACTTACAGCGGAACATATAACCTCCTCTTTTTTGGAAGTCGGTTAAAAAGGGCTACAACCAGCCAATTGTCATAAGGAAAGAATGAAAACAGCTACAAAAAATTAAAAGTACAAAATAGTTTGGGAAAAACCAGAAATAGAAGATTCTATAGAGAGGCTATCAGAAGAATTGTCATGGAAAAACTGTCTGAGTGACGCATTCGAGCGTAATATAGTAAAATTACTTAATAGCCAAGTTTCATTCGATGCATTTTTACCGACTCCAACCTTTGATTATCACCCGTCAGATACTTCGACACTTCTAAAAAAAATTTTTATTTTATCTAAAAGGGTAAATTACAAAACACTAACGAAAATAACGAAGTTATGTCCAGCAATTTTATCGCTACGAGATTTGCAATACAATATTTCCTTCGAAAAAAAAATATTTTTCTTTTAGCACACAATACCTGTCATGTGGGGCGTGTGCCATTAGATATAGAACTAAACTGAACGAGGTTCAACCAATAGGTAATTGCAAGTAGATTTTGATGTTGGTTCGCTTTGTCGTGTCTATCGTAAGAATATTTAAATGTCTTAGGCTGTAAATATATGTCGAATCCGGTCATTAGTACGGACAAGAAACGAATCGCAAGCGCACTACTGGCGACATTACGTGATCTACCCACACCTCTAGCGCGCTTCTACAGAGTCGTGATGTTTAGAGCCGATGGGCGAGAAGGACATTCAGGAATCAGTGTCTGATCGCATCGGAGTTGATACGTCGCGGAACTGTACTCGATTCGTTGTGCTCAGTTATTGTGGTAATTGTAATTTGTAGTGATTGTGTGAATCTGTGATTTTAATAAACGCTGTGTATCGTACATTCGTACCCAGTCTGTTTTCATTGCACGAAACCCACCGTATGCCCACATGATGTCTGAATCTAACGGAGTAAATCCTGACGATCCGACATATACATATCACAGGGTGTTGGGTGAGAAGCGTGTGGCTAAGCAATAACAGCCGCACGGGGGTCGGTTGTTTTTTTCTTTTCACTTTTTAGTGGGTCAGTTTGTAATTTACAATAGCCTAATGTCAAATGCACAAAAAAAAAAAACATACAGCCGAACATATAACCTCCTCCTTTTTGGAAGTCGGTTAAAAATGTAGACATTTATACAATTTCAAAGCAAAGTTGTGATTATATTAGCAAAAGACACTGTATTTTGATCGGATTTTCTGTTAAGTACCAAATGAGGCTTTAAGGCTCTTTATGTAACAGAGCTCTAGAATCAATGATGTAGGAAACAAAATCATAGACTATAACTTTGTTTCCTCTTCCTGCTTTACTACTCAGTTATTCTAAAACTCTTTATATTTCTATACTAGCTGTTGTCCGCGCCTTATCCTGCGATCTAGAATGAAAAGTAACCTATGTCTTTCTCCAGGTCATGGACTACCCATCTGCCAAATTTCATATAAATCTGTTCAGCCATTTTAGCGTGAAAGCGTAACAAACAAACAAACTCACTTTCGCATTTATAATATTAGTTATTAATTAGTATTAGTTATTTTCTCTGTTTCATTATTCATAAAAAATAGTGCTTCGCCGGTATCGGAAGCAGGGTCCAAGCTACCGGTGGTTAGGGCTCCAGAGATAGGAACCTCCTCATGATTCGAGCCGTATCGAGGAGTAATGCCTTCTGAATCAGGCCCTTGATCCAACCATCTAACGAGAGCCTCGAGAGATGTTGATCGAGGCTTACTACTACTAACTTATACTTGTAATACGGTACCTCAGAATCCACAAGTTTATATTTCAAAGCAAGTTGCTGGTGAATTATCCTGGCCACTTGGTTATGCCTGTGCAAGTACTCGCCGTTAGCCAGACCAGAACAACCAGAGATTATATGTCTGATGGACTCACCCGGACGGTGGCATGCCCGACACACGTCAACCGTCCCGTCCTTCATAATATGTCTCCGGTAGTTATTCGTCAAGATAAATTCGTCCATAATTGCACAGACAAAACCTTCAGTTTCCCCGAAAAGGTCACCAAAACGTAGCCAGGATACAGACGCTAAGAAATCTACCGATACTAGCTGATACTACCCGATAGAAGCGTCCGTGAAGCTCCTTGCTTTGCCATACCTCCTTGCGGTCATCGGTAGTAAGTACTACAGGTTGGCGCCATTTCTCTTTAGCCATGGAGAGTGGGGTGAGTCCTTTGTCAACTGCGACCACATCACGGTGCATACCCAGTTCGGCTTTTAAAAAATATTTCCCGAGATTGCACACCTCGCGGTTGTGGAGGGTCTTCGCATTTAAAAAGCCTCGACCCCCGCACTTCCGCGGGATATACAGTCTCATCACCGATGATCGTGGGTGATGCATCCGGTTTGCGGTCAGCAGTGTACGGACCCTCCTATCCAGGGCATCCAGTTCGGTCTGAGTCCATTTGAGTATGCCAAAAGAGTACATCAAAACTGGCATGACCCAACCGTTGAAGGTTATTATTAATATTATTAGTTAGGATACAAACGTACCATAGACGTACAATGTTGTTGCGCAGCGTCGAATTCTGCCAAACTCACGTTCCTGCCATAGTTAGCAGTGAAGAAAAACATCGACTCTACCTAGAATTAACATTTACAAATTTGTCAGAATTTGTAAAGATCCAGTTTACTGTATATTAGTAGTTAAATAGAAAAAATCTTGAGCCAACAGCAGACTGCGATTTTGCAGTGAAAAAAAATCCTGAGGGTGAACAGGCACGAATGAAAACAAAATTATAAATAAAATTCGGGCGTGGGTGCCTATGATACTACCGCACACTACATGATGCAGTGCATAAGCTTAAGAAAATAACTTCTCCCCGATCGTGACTTCGTGAGTAAATAGATATTTTCAAAAAAGCATAAGTACCTTGCTTCTAGACCTACGACAACCTACGATCAAAGAAACAATTACAAAATAATAATTTTATAAGTATAAAAATTCTGTGATACTCGTATTTTCCTCGCTGTGCTTATCCGTCGTAATAAATTAATAAGCGACATAATGATTTGCTCTGCATGTAACTCCGAATTGCGAAATACTTTTACTTTCCTTCGCGCCTGCGCACACTAGACCAACCGCTGGAATCGTCCGCCCTTAAGAACACAATCTGACCAGTCCGAATTATACCATTTGCCAGTTGGCATCGGCACTCATTAATATCCCAACGAAAACAAATATGTACAGTTAACCGCATGCCCATCGTAAAACGTTAGCCATTATTTAGAACAATCCGCAATCAGATAAAAAGTGACAATGACACCTGTATTTAGTACAAAAAAGGTGGTTTTTGCAATTCAAGTGTTACTACGGACATGCGGTCGACCGAACTAAGTATGAGATGTGAAAAAGCAGCGGTTAAAGCTTAGTATCACCTTAAGGCACTCGTCGACGACGAGATGTAAGCAGGCAACTGATTCGGTGAGCACGTAAAGCGAGTACCATTGATTGTATTCCAGGCGCCCACGGAAATCCTCCATGACGCACGGATGTCTACCTGCAATGGCCCAATCCTCAAACCTTCACTGTCAAAAGGATTTAGGCTTAACTAGCCTTTGCCCGCGGCTTCACCTGCGTGGATGTCGGAAAATATCCCACGGGAGCGTACTACCAGGATTAAAAGTACCCATGTGTTAATCCAGATTATAGACTATTTGTGTGCCAAATTACATCTAAATCCATTCAGCCGTTTTTGCGCCAATCCGGAATATACATTCAGACAAACAGACAAAAATTGTTCTTTACTATTTTGTTGTGTACTATTTTATGTTATAACCATAAATCTTTTTGACAATGAAGTTTGTACGGTCAGCAAAACTGACTGATCAGGCAAAATCTACCAATGATGAAAACAATAAAGTGGGGTGTTCGTGAATAACTCAAATTTAGAACATTGTGAAACGTGTCTACAGGAAGTTATCTGAGCAACTTGCTCAATGCTTCAAAAAAAAATGTGGAGACTTAACTTTAGTTGTCATTTGCGAGAAAACAGTAAAATAGGTAATGAAACAAGCCATTAAAACATTTTAAGAGAATGATTAAGTATTTCTTCGAGTCTTCCATGATATAAAATTATTATAAATCATTAAATAGCACTCACGCGATTTTGGCGGCTTATTGAAGATATCAGGTGGAGTAGATTCCATATTAATATCGGATTCCTCGCTTGAACTCATATTATTATTTTGTTTATACTTAAATATCAGTCCGAAAGTAGCAACAATCTTTGACGTTTATAATATGAAAATGGCGCGAATTTGCAAATGGCGCCACGTGCGCATGGTGAAAATTAGTACTACATCTTTCGTCTCATTTTCTCTTTAATAATGAAGTGAGATAAAGGTATTGAGCAAAAACGCTTCGAAGGAGGTTCGTTCATTCAGGTTATTTATTCTGGTAATTTGAAACTCCTTGGTGGGATTCTTATATATTTTTTATGGAAATTAAAAAAAAACCGTAAAGGATACGCACGGCGCTATACCTACAACGGAGGGTGGGTTAAAACATGTACTTAGGTCAGAGTACCTACTCTACCGCGCATTCCGTTGTATGGTGCGTAATTTTTAACTTTCGAACAATGTATACAGGTTTCGTAAATGCATTTTTTGAGCAAATGTGTTGAAAAATATATTACATAGGTATTATACCAAATTTTGGCACCGGAGCTATGTAGTCTGGTGTAGGCACATCGATAAAATTATACAAATCTTTGTATTTTTGTATAGTGTAAATTATTTTCATCTTCCCTTCCATCTTTTTGTAGAGAAGTTCCGCCTGAAATATAATTTGATTCTTTTGATTCACATACGTCATTAATTACTTCTATCAAACAAATGAGGTGATAATAAACTTTGTAATGTTCTGACTCTCGGTCTGCGCGTGTCTGTTTATCCGTTGCGCCAAGACTCAATTTTAACAAATTATGCATGTATCTTGGCAACGAATCAAGCACGTACTTAGTACCCGCTATGAGCGAGTATTTTCATAGTTGATATTTCATTTTAATTACGGCAACAATGGACAAGGGTAGGTACTGACAGTAAAGGTAAGCGCACACTAAAGCCTCAGAGAGCCGTAGCGCGCCCTAATCTGCGCTAGCCTTAAGACAGATTTTCAGATTATAAATCGATTATAATAATGAAATTAATAACTTCAATAATGTATGTTTTCACCTCATATTTAAGCGAGTTCATGTGTTCCTCGTCATACTCCTTCGCTTGTTGGTGAATCAGCACCATTTTTACAATTTCCGGCATAATGTATAAAGGCATGTTCGGTAATCCATCCAGTAATAAGCAGTCCAAGTACAAATAGAATCTAGGTTGGAAATCATAATTTATTTATTTATTTTATCACAAACACTGCTATCATTACAGGGCAACATTCTAATGCGGTAGCGTGATCCTTAATTAAACTATCTTAAATAGCATAAACATATAATATTATTTTTGTGAATTCATTCAGAGAGCAGAAAAATAAATCGATCCTGTCAGCCGTGTCATACAATGCAATTATACAGATCACACCAAACTAGAAAGTTTGGTGTGATCTGTGTGCACGGATTGTTTTTTTTTTGTAATTTTTACTCTTCTACATACCTACTGACTTTAAGCCAGAGTTGGTCTGAATGGTTTTATTGGTTAAAACCGAAACAATACCGAATGCATGGGTGCCGCTTCAGCCATCATGGCCAGGGAAGTTAAGGACCACTCGATCCACATACTCTAAGACAGCATGGCTATTTTGCAAGCGCTAAACAGTCACGCAGTTAACTCTGGGCTCATATACGAGTGCCACCACTCCACCAACGAGATGGATAGCCTCAATAATATAACCATTCAATGGATTAAAGGAAACAGCGGTTCGCTAGGCAACGATGCAGCCGAAGAACTCGCCAGAAGGGGGTCGAGCCTGGCACCAGAGGGACCTGAACCCATCATGCCAATCTCCTTCGGGTACCTACGCACTCTGGTAACGAAACGAACCAGGTACCAACATCACAAACTATGGTTGGACCGAAGTGAGTGCAAGCAGGCTAAGGAGGAACTCCCTACAATCGATGGCCGCCTCACGAAACAGGTTCTTCGACTAACTAAAAAACAGCTGCGTGCAGTTAAAGCAGCTATAACTGGCCATGGGTCATTTAATAAACACGTCTTTGTCATAGGATTCACAGACAGGCCGCTGTGCAGGGCCTGCATGGAGGACGACGAGACAGCAGCTAATGTGCTGCTAAACTGCCCGGTGATCGCCACTTACAGGGCAAAGTACTTCGGTAACCCGGTACGTGAGATTGTCAGTAACACTAAGGCGTTGCTGGCCTTTCTTGAGAAGCTGGCGTGGATCGAAGAACTGATTTTCCCACCCATATGCAAACTACGCGCTCTGAAGTGGAGTTACGGACACCAGCCCGTTTACCTAAACCTAATTCGTACACCACTCATTGATATTATTTTGAAAATTAACTTTAAAACCAACCTAAGATTATTTTCTACTTCCTTTCGAAGATCGACAGCGAATTTGACGCGTGCCGCAAATGTGTCCGGGTCGTCCGCTTTGAACATCAAACGTACGCGAGGTACGCTGCCAAAAAATATTCAAGTTAAACCTAAATGAAGCAGATGACATACCTCCTGTTCGATAAAAAATCAACTAGTGTTTGTGCTATTTGTGCCTAGTTTTTTCAACAGAGATTGCACATAAAAAAGAAAAATATTTTATTTTGGACACGTACAGGAAATACAAACAACTTTTTACAAAAAAAAATACCGTCTTCAAAAAAAAGACTTGTATTTTCACGTTTTAGTTGTGGCACATACCCCACACAAATCGAATACCACTATCTGCTATAAATAACAGTGACAGGAAGTTATTATAATATCATCCACATAGACTAAGTGGGAAAAATACGTATCATTGAAGCTAACTCAAAAACTACCCAAGCTAATAAAATTTATATGGGACCACCGCGCAAGCTTCCTCTACTAAATGAAAAAATAATTTCCTAAATCGGTCCACAGTTGACGAAAATATCAATGAATATATATTTATTATTTTTTGAATACGAACATAGAACCTTTTTGGAAATCGGACAAAAAGGAACATTTAAAACGAACAAAATAAAAAAAGAAAAAAAAAACCTGTGTGAGGCCAAAAAAGCCAGGTCAGCATAATGCTGCGATATTTTAAAATAAATACCGCAGCGCTGGTATTCTGATAGGCCCGTAGGCTAGTCAGATAATTAATACCGTTAGTTACCAAAAAAAAACCGGCCAAGTGCGATTCGGACTCGCGCACGAAGGGTTCCGTACCATTATCTATAAAAACGGCAAAAAAATCACGTTTGTTGTATGGGAGCCCCCTTAAATATTTGTTTATGATGTGATTTGTGTGTGTTTATCTTGAATGACTTTTTCATGAAATCATGACATTGGGGAACTAATCTAACTTAGAGAGACGTATTATTGATTCTAATGATCTTGATTATAATTATAATTATGTAAATACATATCTGATAAAGTCGTGAATCATATTTTTGTCAAGATACAACCTGACACTGACCTGCAAACTGCTAAAAACGTAAGAAAATTTGATTTTCGCGAACGACAGCTGCGGATTCACCTTAATCACCGAAATATAAGTATCGTCTACTACTTACAGTTTTAATTTAAAATAAATTATATCTTAATCCAGTAATTTATTTAGAGGAACAAAGAAGTTTTATAATAAGGCTACACGTTGTTTTTTAAAAGTTATGTTGGTTGTAACGGAACGCACGGGAGGACCAAGTAGAGAAACCTAGTTATTGTTTTCGTTAGATAGATAACCTATATCTATGATTGTGAGACGTCATTCAAGGATAGATAGAATTATACTATCTATCACCAATAGCTATATGTCTTTCATTGAAAATAGGTACTGGGTTCGGCCGTAAGTGTACCTACTTATAATATAATAAAGCTGAAGGGTTCGTTTTAGGGTTCCGTACCAAAATGGTAAAAAGGAACCCTTATGGTGAGACTAAGTCTGTCTGTCTGTTACAGCTGGATATCTCAAGAACTACTAATGCTGTCATCAACTTGAAATTTGGAATTGTTTTAGATGACGTTTAGGTGCAGCGCAGACGACAGACTTTTTGTGCGAGTCTGATGCACACACCAATGTGAATACATTTTATTAGCTCACAAGCTTTTATTAATTACTCCTTCGCACAAAAAGACTGTCGTCTGCGCTGCACCTTAGCCAACTATTTTGTAAATAAGAAAGAAATAAAAATAAAAATAAACTTTTTTGCAACAGGGCCTGAAAAAAATCGAATGGAGTCTAGGGCATGTGGGGTATCATTATGAAAGAGCGCTGTTTGCACATTCTCAACATTTTTTTTAGGCATCATAGTTTTCGACTTTTGATGAAAAATGTAAAAAATACTAGACTAGAGAACTAATATAGAGAAAAATCTGAAATTATTCTATGTGATAGAAGTTTACGTAAAGATTACAGGAAAATAAAACGATGTCTCTAAATAGCACAGTTTCTCAGAAATCATCAACATCATATATACGTACGGAACCCTCAGTGCGCGGGTCCGACTCGCTCTTTTTTGTTTGAACACGCTTATCTCTGAAACTACCAGTCGGATTTAAAAAATACTCTTGAAGAACATAAAATATGTTTAAGGAAGATTATAAGCTATTTAACATCACGCTACGATCCTTAGGGGACGAGCAAAAAGAAAAAAGTCAGAAAGAACGCTAAGCGAAAACATCCGCGGGCGAGGGAATGCGACGCGGTGGGTCGGGGGAACAAGAAATTTCACGCGAGCGAAGTCACAGGCAGAAGCTAGTTTATACATATACCAGGGCCTCAAGTCTGCTGTTACAATAGTGTCAGAATGGTCGATCATTGATTTCATAATTGCTGATTTTGACAAGTTTGGTAATCTACTATTATAATGGCGTCATTATGATTTTCCGACGGTCGGCCACTGACACTACATTGAAATAAATTGCATTTATTGGTAATCTCGTACATAATGACAAATGAATGACATTTCTACTAATGGGTTTTATAATAATGGCAATACGACAATGCCATTATAATAACACAATTTTATTACGAGAACATTGACCGACCAATGATCGACCATTATGAATTTACCAGATTACGAACTTTTAGCAAAATGACAATGGCATGACAATGGAATCGTGTTGGAATGACTGGGGCCCAAGTCTGCTATTTTTATAAATTCATTATAAAAATAGCAGACTTGGGCCCCAGAAGTTGTTATGGCACGGCGGCTTGTAACCTCTTTGTTTGCATTGTGTATGCAAATCTACTGGCAAACGGTATATTTTAGATTTAACGGAAATGTACTTACGTATACAGTCTTTTAGTACCATCGAGAGCCATGATTTCCCATCTATCCGTATTTTTATCGTAATTTAAAGCTGCTACGTTTGTCCACTGCAAATACAAGACTTCAATCAATAAATGCGTATAGGGTATAACCATAATGCCCGAGATTCACGAGGAGCGCTAGTTAACTAGCTTAGTGTATTCTCGGGCATAAAGTTTTCTCGGATGAAATTTCTAATCGATTTTTTACGACTCGTTCTCTTCGTCGTACGGTAGAGAGAAAGTGGTCCGAGAGAGAAAAAATATGCATGTAAGGATTGTCCCAACATCCCATGTTACGCCTTTTAATTTTCAATACATCGATATGCTACGGATTCCACTTGGGCGCTACTCCACACCACTCCTTCGAAATCACGTAGACTTTGAGAAAATAAACCGCAAGAAGTACCCACCTCATACAAACCGTTTAACGTTTGAATGATATCACCATTGTGCTTAGTGGGTTTTGTATCATCCTTGGGGATGAAAGCCAACCCGGGGCAAGGATATTGCTCCCCCTCTATCATGCCTAATGCCATCCATTCGTCGGGAACACTGAAATTACAAAGTTGTTATGTAGATTTCTTTACTTTTTGAAGTGAAACCTTCTTTCTGCGCACTTTGCGCTCTTTCTGAACAGTCAACGAAACTGAACCGTCACGCTCGGGTCATTGACCCTGGATCGGGTTTACTCGGTTCCAGTCGTAATTTTCACTTGTATCGTATGGTCGATTTCTCGTCGAATTATGAGTGAACAATTAAATAAATTAAGATATTTTATTTTACTTTTCCACAGCATTTTTATTTTCTACACGCTGTTTGAGGTCCTTCGCCCTTAGTTTCCAAATTAAGTAAATATATTTGCACACAATTTATTTATTTATTTATTTTATTATTTATGTACACACAGTAAAATACAGAGAGATACGACATAATTATAATACTAGTACAAAAGGTACTGCTTATTTCTTAAGAAATTTCTTCCAGCAGACCTGCGAAAGGAGAAATGAAAAAGAAATGTAGACAATAGTGTGTGAGAACAAGAAGAGAAAAAATATGAATATGCGAAGTCTTAACTAAAATGATAAATATACCTATACTATACCATATACATATAAAATTTACACACGAATACGTACACGTACACACGTGCAAAAAATTTACATATACCTAAACAAATACATAAAGCATATATATACAAACATATATATAAAAATATTCACAGTTGAGAGGAAAGGTAGTGCTCTTTTAATTGATATTTGAATGAGGAAATTGTTTTTAAATCACGAATGCTAGGCGGAAGTGAGTTCCACAATCTTACAGCATGCACCGAGAAGGAATAAGAATAGTAGCTAGTTTTATGAGGATGAGATTTAAGGAGGGATCTAAGGTGCGATCTACATGGAGCGTCGCTAGGACGAGCGTAAGAAAAACGCTCCCGCAGGTAGGAAGGATAAGACGGGTTATGTAAGATGTTGAAGAGGAGACATAAAATCCGAGTGTTCCTGCGAAGGCGGATTGGGAGCCACTTGAGTTCCTTGCGAAGGTGAGAAACATGGTCATACTTTCGAAGACCAAAAACAAAGCGAATGCACAAGTTTTGCATGCGCTCAAGCTTGTTCAGTAGCTCGTCAGTAGCATCCAGATAGCAGGCGTCGGCATAATCTATAATCGGCTGAATAAGCGTTTGTGCCAAATGAATTTTAGTCTTCAAGGGCAGGAGACCTTGAAGGTTTCTCAGCGAATGAAAGGAGAAATGTACCTTTCGACTGACCTCGTTGACCTGATTACGCCATGAAAGATTGGAGTCAATAATGACACCCAGATCTTTGGCGGTTTCGGTATAGTCAATGCGAACACCATCGAGATATAAAGGCATCAGAGATGTAACAGCAGCCACATTGCGAACGAATCTGCTACCTATGATCATGGCCTGGGATTTAGTTGGGTTAATTTGCAAACCAAAAGACTTAGCCCAAACGCTGATGCAAGCCAGATCATGATTCATAGCAGCAATTGCAGAACCCGCGTCAGCTACATTAAAATGTCGGTAAAGCTGCAAGTCATCTGCATAGAGATGAAAACTAGAGGAGATTACTCTGGTAACAAAGTTTATGAAAATAGAAATAAGAAGAGGAGAGAGGACGCTACCCTGGGGAACACCCTCCGTGAGGCTACAACAATCGGAGAAGGATTCCTCCAGGCGAACACACTGAGAGCGCTCCCGTAGATAAGCACCGAACCAAGCTAAAGCGGAAGAAGAGAAATTTATAGATTTGAGGATACCAAGTAAAATATCGAAATCCACTGAGTTGAAGGCGCTACTAAAGTCAAGCAATACTAGAACAGTGAGGGACTTATTTTCCATTGCCCAGCGGATGTCGTCAGTTACTTTTAAAAGCGCGGTCACAGTACTGTGACCCGAGCGAAAACCGGATTGAAAGGGGGAAATTATCGAGTTTGACGCCAAGAATAATGATAATTGTCTATGAACTATGTGCTCAAAAACTTTAGAGAGAAATGGGAGAATAGAAATAGGTCTAAAGTGTGTTAATAAAGTAGGATTGTTATTTTTAGGTAAAGGTATTATGTGAGCCTGTTTCCAAACAGACGGAAATGAGCAAGAGGAAAATGAGTGGTTGAAGATGTGAGTGAGAACAGGAAGTAACGTGGAAAGGATAAGAGTTATCATTCTTGAACACAACTTATCATTACCGACTGCTGAAGAAGTAATCGCAAGTATAGATTTCTTAACGTCATCCTCAGTAACATCGCTAAGTTTAAAGTGAGCACATTGTGGTAACGGTAAATTAGAAAGACTCTCCAGTGTCGCTGCTTTGACAGACAGATCAAGAGAAAAGGGAAGGAGAGAGAAATGTTTATTTAGATCATTGAGGTTCACATCCTTACACTGGTTGGTAGGTGACTTGCCTATACCTACAGATTTGAGAAATCTCCATACATCGGAGGAACTGCGGTTAATGAGTTGATCGTGGAAATAGCGTCTCTTAGCATCTTGACACAAATGACTGCAACGATTACGCAAGGATTTGTAATAAGAGAGATTCAGCTCTGAAGGTCTGCGCTTATATCTGCTCTTAGCTTTATCCCTGCGAGCCATAAGCTCTTTAATTTGTAGCGTAATCCATGGTGCAGGGTTATGTCGAACTTTGACACGTCGGATAGGGGCATGCTGATCATATAAGCCGAGAACGGTTGCGTTAAAACAATTCACCTTATCGTCGATGTCATCGATCTCGACCAGAGGGGTCCAGTCGAGATCGCCGGCATCACGCTGCAAAGCCTCCAAGTCTATGCCCTTGTAGTTACGAAGATATAAAAGCTGAGACTTACGCTTGGGAACACGGATACGATAGAAAAGATAAATGAGATCGTGGTAAGAAAAAGTAGCCGTAAGTTGACCATGGTAAGAAACATTATTAGGAGAGGATACAATCATAAGATCTAGAAAAGAGGGTGTACAATTAGGAAAATAGTGAGTTGCAGAGAGAGGCAAAACTTGAAGATTGAAAGAAGACAAGAGTGAAAGGAGTTTAATAGAGCGAGAGTAATTTTTAATCAAGCAAGTATTAAAATCACCCATTAAAATTACGTGCTCATACATGGGGCAAAGGTCACTGAGAGTGGAGTCGAGAGAATTAAAGTAGTCAATGTGAAGATTAGGACTGTAGAGCACAGCAAGCAAAACTTTTGTGTGATGAACAGCAATTTCAAGAAACAAATATTCAGCGGACTCAGAATACCGTGAAGGAGATGAACTGACCACCTTATATGGTAAATCAGCACGTAGGTACATAGCAACACCTCCTCCACCTTTGCCAGTCCTATCGTATATTTATGTGTAAGTATTCCCAGCACCGCACCTCAATTTGGAGGTCTAAATGGGAAGCAGGTGTCACGAGCGTCAAACACCGCTTAAAGAATGTTGTGATTATCTTGTGCTTGACATACGAAGAGATCCAATACGGTAGTAGTGCAGATAAAGGACGTCTTGAACTTGCTTTCCTTAGACCCCAAATGAAGGAAAATATCCACAACAATTCGACAGGCTTCAGAGTCCAAAATGACACAGTTTCGGTTCTGATTTGCCTAGTCCCCGACCGCAAATAGAACAGTGGTCGTCTATTTGATTTAAACTGTCCACATTTTCGGGTTTCGAATTTGTGAACAGCGTAAGGACTCCTCCGCTAATATTGATTGATGTTCGATTCGACACGGAATCGTATCGAATGGTTGTGAATAGCTATGATGAACGCTTTTTAATGTTCCATATATAAAACAGGAGACCTAGTACTTGTAAAAAATGAAAATACAGCCCGTATTATTAAGGTTTTTTGGGAAATGATAATAATGCAATAGTACCTATTATTACATTTTATCAGACAATCGAACTTGGTACGGGGCGGAAAGCGGGTATAATTAGCTCCGTACAAAATCTGTTCGTCTAGACAGTAATTATGTGGCTGCCAGGGCTACCATATTTTATATGGTGCAAATTGTTTTTCTGTTTTCCTTACGGAATTTTCCCTTTTAAACTAATTCCATAAATTCTTCTTCTTCTTTCTTCTTTTCTTTTTAAAAAAACGTTGCCCCACATTAGGAATTTCTCCTGTATCGTGAGTGCATTTACAAACATTAAACTCACATACACAAACAGCCAGACCCAGAACAACTACTTGTAGGTCATACAAATATTTGTTCCGTGCGGGAATCGAACCCACGACACGCAGCGCAGCAGTCAATCTCTTAACCACTGCACCAACCGTGTCGAATTACGTTTAGATCGCTTTGATTTAATACCTAATTGAACAGGTATCTTTTGTAAACAACGAAGCCATCGATTTTCTTGTTACATAATGTTAAACAAGATCTGCCTGTGAAGAACATTTATATAATACGGATAACTGCTTTAAGCGGTTATGAACTTACCGGCAGTCAAAATCAGTGTTGTCAAAAATCTCCAAATCTAATTTAGGGAAGGGGCTGCAGAGAGCATAGTGGTGCATGTCAGTGAGTTTGAACTCCTCCACAGGCAACAGCCAGAACGGCTGTATGCCGAGCTCACGGAGCATCTTCTACAACACGCAAGTAATTCTATTAATAATAAAATAAATTAGATTTTATTTCAATTAATGTTTTTTCGAAATATCGTTGATTAAAATCAAAATCAAAAGTCGTTATACTTATTCAAACTAGGCTGATAATCAGCACTTTTCGAACGTCAAAAATTGCATAAGACAGTCCCCCAAAAACGCCCACCCTTCACCACTTCCTAGTGCTTTAGCTGGGAAGAAGAAGTGGCGCAACAAACTCCCCAGCAGCACAGCTGTCTGTTCAGATATAAAACTTGAATCTATACAATAAAATGTAAAAGAATTTGCATACGTGTGACGTATAAGTGTCATTCTGGAACATGACAGGTCTTATTGACTGATTGAGATTGGACTATATCACAGTTTCAAACCATCAAAAATATCAACACAATCACCATCAAATATAATCTTAATGGTATAAAGAGATATTTATGTACAGTTTACCTTCATATTTGCAGCAAGGAATTTCCTTCGCAACCTCTCAATCTTGACCAACCGCGGCAGCTCCTTAGGCAACACAATGCTGAGAAACTGTAGTTTGGGCACAAAGGTCTCGAATGGAAATTGCTAGAAATAAGAAAATGTAGTAAATAACTGTGATTGATCGGAATTAGGGCACCATTTAACTAAATTAACAATGCGACATTATTTGCCAAAAAATTACAAAATTGTCACATGTTCACGACAGGTTCTGTTTAATAAAGCAGAAAACTATGAAAGAATCTCGTCAAAATGTCACCTGTTTTATTAAATAGGCCCGATTGTAGGTAAACCGAAGAGGATACCTACAGCAGATAACAATTGTCTATTATTTGATACGAAAGCGCCCACACGGCGAAGTGCGATCTCCGACGTCTGGATCTACATTCGCTTATTTGTTAACACAATCCAACTTCATAGTGGCCACAAGAATTGGAACGCATGATTTTTACGACATTTCAAAAGATTTTCAACTAAGTAACCCAACCCCAGCATTGCATCAACTCTTCTTCGCACACGCGTGTGAGTATTTAAAAACCATCACTCATCATCGTGCGGAAATTGGAAAAGGCACATGACTGTCGAATAACATGTCTTATTGTTATCATGTTCCGTAGTTATCAGCATTTATAACCGAGAGTAAATGTATCTCCGCCAATAAAAAACATGCGGGGCAGTCTTTGGGGACTGCCGATAGAAGTGAAAACTAGCGTTCGGTGACGATGACGCGAGTTCCATGATTTTTGTTCACCCAAAAAGTACACATATATACACAGTATACATATAGCTCATGGAAAGCGTTCGGTGATCATGACGCGAGTTCCATGATTATTGTTCACCCAAAAAGTGCTCAACGCGCTAAAGAAGTTTTCACTTTAAAAATTACATTGGCTACACTTACAATGCTTTCATCTTCTCTGTACGTAGTCCACCGGCCAGGTGGTAGAAGAAGCTTTGGTTTCTGAGGTTTGGGCAAAGAAACCAACATTGGAGCCAGCCTGTCGGTTTTAGCCTGAAAATTAAACCTCGTTGTAATGAGATAAACTATGGGTTTTTTAGCGGCCCAGGTTTGAAAACGGAAAGATGCGTGCAGTCAAGTCAAACGCTTTGTCGAAGCGTATATATATATATAGATGGCACCCTATATTATTTAAATCCTACTTAAAGTGCATACTTATAACTTAACAGTATGGTATCAAACAAATTATATGTTGACCCACGCGATTGATACCTATCTAGTTTTTCTTACAGATCTCAGATATTGTAAAATTCGCTTCAAGCTCCAGGCTCAAATATAACATTCTCCGATAGAATGTTTATTTATTCATTTATTGCACCACATAGTCAAAGTTAAATAAATAAATTCTTTATTTCACAAAAAAAAAGTCATCACAAAGAGCATAAAATAAGTTACTGAATAAGACTAGGTTAAGTAATGAGTACATGACCCTGTTAGGGCACAGCAAGTTAACTTACAAGTTACAACTAGTTTAATATTATAAAATATGACTTGACTTATGTATGTATAAAACCGGCCAAGTGCGAGTCGGACTCGCGCACGAAGGGTTCCGTACCATTATTTATAAAAACGGCAAAAAAATCACGTTTGTTGTATGGGAGCCCCCCTTAAATATTTGTTTTATTTTAATTTAATTATTGATTTTTAAAGTGAATATATAACTAAATATTCTGTGAATATTTCAAGTGTCTACCTGTTACCGTTATCAATATCGAGCAAAAACGAGCAAAAAAATCAGGTTTGTTGTATGGGAGCCCCCTTAAATATTTATGTTAGTCTGGTTTTTAATATTTGTTGCTATAGCGGCAACAGAAATACATTATCTGTGAAAATTTCAACTGTCTAGCTATCACGAGATACTACAGCCTGGTGACAGACGGACAGACAGACAGACAGACGGCGGAGCCTTAGTAATAGGGTTCCCGTTTTACCCTTACGGAAACCTAATAAAAGAACAGGGTATGTTCGTAACTCTCACTCTCGAATTTCCAAGCATGTTTGAAAAAGTATACAAAATAAATAAAAATAAACTATATTTTCGTTCAACTAAAATTCTGCACTCTTTTTATTTTTTATTTAAATCCATATGTACGGTCAGCAACCGCACATTATACTTTAGTTAGCCTAGTTACAAAATACTGCAAATATTGTTAAACAAGAAAATGTAGTATCATCACGGACGCAAGTACGTCAGTATTCGGTTTAGCATCGAGCTCGCACAACATTCGCATTTTATACATTTTTATAACTGTATAACGGCTGCCCTGCGGGTCACGTGATGATGGGGAGGAAGTGCAATCCTCCCCCTAAGAAGGGCAAAGAGCAGGCGCCGATCCGGC
Source organism: Tiliacea citrago (assembly GCA_963921375.1). Lineage (NCBI taxonomy): Eukaryota > Metazoa > Arthropoda > Insecta > Lepidoptera > Noctuidae > Tiliacea > Tiliacea citrago. The sequence continues at coordinate 26,179,614 of OY992783.1, forward strand.
CTATCGCTGCCACCGCCGTCCCTGAGGATGGGACTTTGGCGGCTGTGGAGGGGGGTGCGATGTCTGATTGATGGATAGGGTCATCAAGCATCGCATCCTTCAGGCGAACACCAACCACTGCAGAGCAGCCCAGGATCTGCTGATGCAGACCATGGCCGAGTGGTTAGTGGACGTGGCGGTGGTTGCCGAGCCGTACTCTGTCCCTGGCCGTTGGCTGGGTGATCGAGACGGCTTGGTGGCATTGGTGTCGCGGTTTTCCACAGACTCCCCTCCCCTTTCGCTCTTAGAGAGGGGACCGGGATACATGGCCGCCGCGTAGGGAGACTTGGCCCTTGTGGGCGTCTATTTCTCTCCAAACCGCCGTCTCTCGGATTTCGAGAACTTTCTCGAAATCCTAACCGCAGTGGTCGGGAGGGCGGCGCCACGCCAGGTCGCCATATTGGGCGACCTGAACGCCAAGTCGACGGCCTGGGGCAACTGGCCGCTTCTTGTAACGTCCGGGAACGCGCCGCAGAAATTTGGGCGGCGTCGTGCGGTGTGTCCCTCTTAAACAGAGGGACTGTCCACACTTGTGTGCGGCAACGGGGAGGGTCGGTGGTCGACGTCTCGTTTGCCACCCCCGTGCTAGCCGCCCAAGTCGTGAACTGGCGAGTGGAGATGGTGGAGACCATGTCGGACCACCGCTACGTGCGATTCGACATCTCCACCCAGAGCTCCCAGGGGACAGCCCGCCCGGGCCAATCTAGGTTCCCACGGTGGGCTCTCACCCGCATGGACCGAGAGGCTGCGGAGGAGGCGGCGTTCGTCCAGGACTTGCTCACGCCTCCTGTCGAGGTCCTGGACGTCGACGCCGCAGCGATCCAGCTGAGGGGGTCCCTGACCGAGATGTGCAACTCCAGCATGCCCCGGTCTCATCGCCCACCTCCCCGCCGCGCCGTCTATTGGTGGTCGGAGGAACTGGCGGGGCTCCGGACCGCATGCGTAGCGGCCAGGAGGGCCTACACACGGAGTCGAAGGCGCAGGCCCCACAACCCCACTAACGAGGAGGGCCTCTATGCGGCATACGTCGACGCAAAGGCGGTCCTCATGTCGGCAATGTGCGCGGCCGAAGACTTGGCGAGAGCCGAGATGCTGGAGGGTCTCGACAGGGACCCGTATGGAAGACCATACAAGGTGGCGCGGGATAAACCGCGCCCCTGTGGTCCTCCACTGACGGAGACCCTCGAGCCGACATTGCTGGACGGGGTGGTCCGGTCCCTGTTTCCACCCAGGACCAACTTCACCCCGCCAGTGATGGACCCCCCGCGGGAGGAGGTTCCCCCGGTCACGGCGTCGGAACTTTACGCGGGGACTCTACGCCTTCGCGCGAAGAATACGGCCCCAGGGCCGGACGGCGTTCCCGCACGGGTGGTGGCCATCGCCGCCTCACAGATGGAGGAGAGACTTCGGGACCTCTTTAGCGCGTGTTTAACGACTGGGAGGTTCCCGAAACCTTGGAAGGAGGGGCGGCTATGCCTCCTCCGAAAGGAGGGACGCCCGGCGGACTCCCCCTCGGCTTACCGGCCGATTGTTTTGCTCGATGAGGTCGGTAAGTTGTTCGAGGACCGGCTGAATAGCCTGCTGGGGACGGTGGGGCCGGACCTGTCGGACGCCCAATTTGGTTTCGGGGGTCGGGGCCAGGTGAGGGAGGCCGTGGAGGCGGGTGACGGAGTGTTGGCGGCGTCATTCGACATAGCCAACGCTTTCAACTCTGTCCCCCACTCGACAATCTTGGAGGCACTTCGGTACCACGGAGCGCCTCAATACCTTTTTTTTTTTGCCGAGGTTGAAAATCCTCAAAGTCAAAGTCAAAGTCAAACCATTTATTTCAAATAGGCACATAAGAGGCACTTTTGAACGTCAAAATTTACAAAAAAAATAGAATTGATTCTAGTTGCCCCTTCCAAAAGGTAGTTTCGTATGGAGAAGAATGGGCAAGAAACTCCACCGGTACTCTTTTAAAAATGTTTTACAATATTTTGTTTGATTACATTAATTATATGATTATATGTGAAGACGATGCACCTAGAATAAAATTACTATACCATAATAGGTAAAACGAATTAAAAACTAAGCAATGAAAAATAACTTAATTATTAGATAGATACGTGGTGTTCACATATTTACAAACATCATACAAGTATGTTTTTCTAAAAAAATAAGTCAGTGTGTGAGTATAGGTTATCACAGAATGTAAAATGAATATCATAAAAATAACAGATTTTACCATAAAAATAGCAACCAGTTTGATTTTGTCTAGACTCTAGATTGTCCTATGGAGCTGGACCAGCATGTTTCCAAGCATTCCTGTCCTGGATATAATCCTCTAACTTGTAATATGCTTGTTTACAAAGTGTACTTTTAATATGTGTTTTAAATTTTCTCTCATTTAATTTCAATACATCACAAGGTATTTTGTTGTAACATTTAACACAGTACCCCATAAAAGATGTATGTACTTTAGATAATCTGAAAAATGGTTGATCTATTTTATCTTTATTTCTAGTATTAAAATTATGTCTATCGCTTATCTTGTTAAAAATATGTAGATTTTTCCTTACATACATAATATTTTCATAAATGAATTGGCAAGGTACCGTCATAATATTAATCCTTTTAAATAGTTCCCTAAGAGATTCGCGGCGACGGAGATTATAAATTGCTCTGACAGCCCTCTTTTGCAAAATAAAGATGGACTCAATGTCAGCAGCCCGACCCCACAGTAAAATGCCATACGACATAATGCTGTGGAAGTAACTAAAATAAACCAAACGCGCGGTTTCTATATCTGTTAGCTGTCTTATCTTTCTAACAGCATAAGCGGCCGAGCTTAGCCGCCCCGCCAGAGAGGTTATATGTGGTCCCCATTGCAGTTTCTCGTCTATAGTGATTCCTAGGAAAACCGTTTGATTAATAAATTCCAGTTTTTCTCCGTTCAATATGATATCACATTCGCTACTTCTAACATTAGGTAATTTAAATCTAATACATTTGGTTTTTTTTTCATTTAATACCAAATTATTTACCGTAAACCAATCTTGGACCTGAAGAATAGAGTTATTCACTTCGTCAAGATTTTGTGATCGTCGATCTATTTTAAAGATCAATGATGTGTCATCAGCAAATAACACCATCTTCGGTTGATTTTGAAGTAATTGGGGTAAATCATTAATGTAAACTAAAAAGGGGTCTGTCAGACTCTTACTGACTAAAAACCACCCCGGTGTTCCCTTCCCACACTTGCACAGGGGATCTTGGGAGCTAGTATTACTTCCGTGGTCCCCGGCTAGTGCCGGCCCGCCTCTGCTTGCCACCTCAAGTCTGCGGGGGGGGTGAGGTGTTAGACCCCCCCGCGACGTCTGAAAGGGGCGCGCGTGGAACACTACGCGCCGCCACCTCGGGTCCAGTGTGGGGGGCGGCGGACGTCCCCGAGTCTGCCGTCCCTGGACCCATTTAGGGGGGCCGGAAGAGGGCATTATCTGCCCTCTGCCGAAGCCCGGTGCGCCTGCTGCGGGCCGGGTGAGCGGACGAGATCTCCCGCTCCCTTTCCGCAGCCTCCTTCTGCGACACGACTGTTTCGCAGAAGGACACCACTGCGTCCCAGGACTCTTCGCTGCCGGCCATCGACTCGACCACGGCCGGCAGCGACAGGTTACTGCCTACTCCTGAGACGAGGGCACGGCGAGGCTCCTCCCAAGCGGCACACTCTGCCAGCGTATGCCGCGCCGTGTCCTCCCTTCAGTCGACGCAGTGGTGACACCGGGCGTCCGGCTCCCTGTTTATGCGACACAGGTACTTCCCGAAGCAACCATGCCCCGAGAGCACCTGCGTCACCCGAAACGACAGGGAGCCGTGCCTCCTCCCGAAGCGCCTCAATACCTGCGCCAACTCTTGGCCAGCGACTTGGAGGACCGGGTGGTCCTCCTTGAGGACAAGACCTGTCGGACAAGGCCTGTGCAATACAGGCAAGGGTGCCCTTGCCTGTATTGCACAGGCCTCCACCAGTGCCGGACGGGAATAGCCAGGTGTTCCCGGCGATTCCCGTAGCCCCCCATTGAGAATGAGGGGCACGCGGGCATGCGCCGAGAGGGTCATGGATGTAAAGGTTGAGCCGGTTTCCCATGGCCCTCCCATCACGGCGATGTGGGAACACCGCTCAGTTTTAGTGGGTATACTGTAGTGACAGGAGTCCCACATACCCCAACTCGTCCCCCACGAGCGGGCATGCGTAATGCATTTCTCAGCGTGAAAAAAAAAAAAAAAAAGTGTGTCAATTTGAGAGAAGACAAATTTATCAAAATTGGTCCAACCGTTTGAGTTTGAGCGTGAGGAAGTAACTAGCATACACACACACACACTCACAAACGCACAAACTTTCGCCTTTAAAATATTAGTGTGATGTGATTTACTTAGTTTGAATTTCCGCGCAATATTTGAGAAAAGCACTATACAATCCTTGGTCGCAACCAGGCATTGATGGACTCACGTATGTGTGCCTCAGCTTCGCCTCGGTCCACATTTACACGTTAGTCCATCAATGCCTCGTTTGCGGGCCGCTGCAGTATGTACTATATATTAGGTTAGCTACTAAATTGCCCTAAATTAAAAAAAACACAGCAAGCAGGGCAGTCTAAATCAAATTTCCACGCAAGCTCCGCCCCTTGCTACCCCCCCCCCCCCCCACTCCGTTGTGCTAAACGCTAACACATCAGTGTTTGAGCACGAAACTAAATAGCGTAAGTCTCAATTCTTTCGGTGTATTCCTATTTTAGTTTTGATTTGTTTTTTTTAAATCTTTTTATCACAGACGCTTCTGACGTTTTGCATCGTTCTCACATGTATAATTTCAACATGATTGATGTAACCAATACTTTGTATCAATATTTTATTTTAAAAGAGTGTCCGTGGAGTTTCTTCCCCGTTCTTCTCCATAGGAACCTACTACTCTTTGAAATGGGCAACTAGCTTTATATTTCTAACTAACCGTGTCTTTGACAATTCAAAAGTGCCTAACACTCTCCTCTCAACCTAAATTAAGTAAGATAGATTTTTACTTAAACTAGTTGTTTTTTTTTTTAAAGAAATATAGCATAATCATTGGCATAATCAGCCTTTAACGTTCCCACTGCTGGTACACAGGCTCCCTCTGTGAGAAGGAGTGGGCCATATCCACCACGCGGGCCAATTTCAGGTTGGCGGATGTCAAATGTCTTAGAATTTTTGGTAGTAGGACATGCCGGTTTCCTCACGATGTTTTCCTTCACCATTTTGAGAGCATTCATTTTGGCGGGCCGCCGCCGCCGCCTCAATACCCGGGTTACGTCAAGTTGACAGCTGTCTTAATAGTTCTAAAATCAACTCGTAAAACCTTAAGACGGGCCATAAAAATAATTAAAAATTATGTTTTTGTTTTTATTGTAATATTGTTTATATTACAAAGAAATATATTATTTCTACACAATTTCACTTTTATTTCCAGGGTTTTTGCAGTTTTTGTACTAGGTCTTAATTGTTGCCAGAATGGGGTTTTTTTTCGCGATTTTATGGAAAAATTTGGTATTTGGGGAAAGTTTGGAGAAATTATATCTTTGGGGGGAAAAAAATAACATTTGGGAAATTTGGGGTTGACTGAGAATGAAATATTAATTTATTTAATTAATGTGACCTTACAAGAGTGGGGAATACGCCCTCTTCAACCGTGGAACTCGGCTGATGAATTTTGGGCTTAAGTTCTATCGTATAGAAATGCTGCTATTTTTGTATTTCTTGTGCGTGTCCCAAGTAAAATATTTTTCTTTCTTTCTTTGCTGGGGAAATAGCGTTTCCTCACTTAGTGAAATTAGCCACGTCCATGTTGAGTTTGCCCTTCGCCAATGCGAGTGTGGAAAAAACTTTTCCGATCATGAATGTGGTCAAAAACAAGCTATGAAACCGACTGCTTACCAAAACGGCAGATCAGATAATAAGGGATACGGACTAGCAGCCCGTGGCGAATTTTCACAGTTTGAGCAGACTGCTACAATGATAAAACTGTTCAATTCCGAAAAAAGTACTCTGCGGGAAACGGAGATGTAGAATTATTACTTCCTGTTTGGTCCGGTTTAAGAACTGGAAACTTGCCTTTTTACTTAATACTTTAAAAAACCAGGCATTGTGTATTTCTTTATTAATTCCGCCAAATTAAGTTTGGGGATTTATTGTGAAAAGGGTATCATTTTGGGGGAAAGTTTATTTTGAATCTGGGGAAATTTGAGGATTCACATCTGGCAACCCTAATTAGATCCTAGCAGCCTTTTATTAAGCATCAGTGTTTACTGTTTGCCATTTATACGAATTTGTCCGTATTTGTACGGATTTTGGAAGACCAATACGGATTTTGGAAGTCCAATACGGATAAATCATGCTTACGGATTTTTATACGGATTTACGTACAGATAAACTCAACCTCAGTCAAATGCATTATAGAGCATAATCCGATATTTTTTTCGTAGTATACTTTATTAATCATATTTTAGTCTATCTGTCGGCACTAGTATTTTCATATCATGGCAATACCACAATAGAGCCGTAACACAAACATGAGATGTGGGGAAAATATACCAGCTCTAGATATGGGGTGGCCCGTGGCGACATCTACGGAACAATACAGAGCTGCGTTCCACCGAGTCTGGGGACAATAAATAGAAGAATTCTGGAAAAAGATAATGACTGCTAGTAATCCCACCGATGGAAAACTTCTTTACCCGATTTTGACCACATTCGTCTTAGCTATAATGAGTCTGCCCCACTTGAGTGCGGCGGTAGAGCGAATCTTTTCCGCCATCAATCTAAAATGAAGACGAAGCAACGAAATAAATGATGTACAGACACAATAACAGGCGTGCATACAGAACAACTTTTAGGGAAATCACCCTGTTTTGATTTAAATGTTAATTCAGACATGTTAAAAATGATGAATATAGATAACGTGACATAACATCACGCCTGTAATCCCCGAAGGGTTAGGCAGAGGTGTACCTAAAGTACACCCACATTTCGCCAGTTATGTTTAAGTCCCATGTAATAGAGGGCGAGCCTATTGCCATCAACCGGGCACAAATCCAGACTCCAGGTTGCTACTGAGGAATTCCTAATGGAAAATCCCAATAACACTGCCCGACCTTGGAATCCAACCCAGGACCTCATGCTTAGCAGTAGCGCATGCGACCAGTCGAACAACGAGGCAGATGAATAAAGATGTGTATTTAAGAATCTTAATAGTTTCATTTTTATAACTTATAACATACCGTTGTTTTTTGCTGACCGATTTGGAAATATGTTCAAAATGTAGAATGTAAAATCATATTTAAAGCAAATGCAACAGAATTTACTCCGTGAGCCATTGTCTGAGGAGTCTTCGTATTTTTCGTGTTTGCAACGGGACTTTGTTAATTAATGAATACTCTTAAACTAACACTTTCAACAGCCCAGCCACTTGTGTGCGATAAGAATATTAACAGAACAATCAAAATAATTTATGAGCCTAGCGATACGAGCCGCCGAAATCGGAGAGCGGTAACGTAAACATACCTTTTTTTTTGCTCGCCGCGCAGTTGCGAGAAATGACGTCATGTTTTTGTAAGCAGAGTGGGCTGATAAAAATGTTCGGGTGGCTGTGGTTTTTTTATTGATATGTGTAGGGTAGGGTATTGGCATGTTAAATAATTCAAATCGTAATGAAATAACGGTTAAATTTATTATTTATAACGACTTTTGTTCAAGAAACTGGGCAAAAACACTCATGCTGACTTTTAACTATTTATTGCTTTATTTTAAAAGGCACAACAGGACTATCTAAAAATATTAAAATAGCCTATTTCCTAAAGATTCTAACAACACATCTTTTAGCCAGCTACCGTAAGTATCTTTTGAGTTATCGTCGATTTAGTCAGACGTGGCAGTTACCGCGCCGCTACCGCTTGCACACGCGGACAGCTATGCGTTTTCGCGCCAAAACACACGTTACCAACAAGGGGATGCACTTCCTGATTTTGACGTTCCATTGTATCCATAATCATCCAGTAACCATAGTAACCTACCTACACTTAAGGAACAAGAATTTTTTTGATCAAGTGAATTTTAATGATAAGAAATATGTATGTTTTGTTTATAATTAATTTTATTTATTGACACGCCTACAGGTTAATTTTGGTTTTTATTGACATGTGTGTGTAATTTTAAGATCGATCACCATAACTTTTTTAAATAATCACTGCATAAAATGGAGTGTTATTTCTTTGACAATGCATATGATGACATTTTTTTTTTTTTTTTGACTTCGCACGGTTTGTGCATTTAGCCAGTGTCATGTAAAATTAGGTAACTAGTACAAAGCTGTAACTAATATTTAATAATGTATAATTATGAAATGAACTCCATTCAATGATGCATGATAAAGATGATAGATGATATCCCCGCCCACTCCCCTTGAGTTTTAGTAAAGATGTGGCACTTTACTGATACCTCTCGCAGACTTCTTGAGAGAACTTAAAGTGATGTTGCACTGTTTTGTTTCATTTGTCTACACTAATGCAGGTTCACGAACACCTAATGGTTAATAATCCACCACTATTACACATTAATATTCGGCTAAACACAAATTTTAGAAAATAAAACAAAACTGCTAACATGACGCTTCACTTTCCCGCCAAGAAGTCGATGATGACATTAGTGGCGGACACCTGTGTATGGACCAGAGGCAGCAACCTTTTTCATAAAATCGATAATTCAATTGATACGAATCAAAGCATGAAAAATAAAATAGATTTTTGAATTGATATTTATAGAGCAGTGGTGGCCCAGTGGTAACGGCCGCGACTTACGATTAGTAGGTAGTAGGTTCGAACCCAGACAGGCGCTTTAAAGCGGTAAAGGAATTGTGAGAAAACCCGCATGTCCTAGAACTAAAAATTAGAAGACATGTGACATCTACCAACCCGCACTGGGCCCGCGTGGTGGATAACGGCCCACTCCCTTTCACAGAGAGGAGGCCTGTGACCCAGCAGTGGGAACATTATCGGCTGATTAAATAAAGGTTTATTACGTAATTCTATACAAGTAGGATAATTGAGTGAAAAATATGGTTATCAATTAATCAATCGCATATCGTCATTCACCATCCCTACTGGCACATCCTATCTTGGCGTCAGGTTTCATTGCAGTTCCCCACCCACGTTGTATTTACGCGTTCGTGTTATACCTACTGTGTGATTATTGTGTTCTATTTCCAACGACCATTGCTATTCTTTACGGACTAACATCTTGAAAACCATTGCTATTTTTGCTCTACGATTTGGTTATGATGAGGTGCCTAAAGTGTGGCGTAAGGCGGGTTCAAAGGCATAGTATGTCCACGCTAACCTTACCCCTGCAAGCGAGACTTGCCCGATGGTTGAACAATCAGGTATACTACTTTAGAGGCATGAGGAACAGGGTGTAAAGTTCACTCATCCTCTATAGAAAAGGGAGGATCCTCCAACCAGACGGGTGTTGTGTCTGGTGGGCAACTGCCCGCGACGGTTGACGTCGGGATGTTGTATATATGCTAGTCTAGTGTAGTATATATACTGTCTAACTATCACGGTTCATGAGATACAGCCTGGTGACAGACGGACAGACAGACAGACGGCGGAACCTTAGTAATAGGGTTCACGTTTAGGGGGGGGGGGGGGGGTAGGGCTTGACTCTAACAAAAAATAGCACTATAAAGCTTAATATTACGCAAACGGATCCCTGAATCTAAAATCTAAAATGGTTTTCGCAGACCGACAATATTTTTGAATGGCCTATCCAACGACACCACACCATGAGATAGAGGAAAAAAAAGTATCATACCCACTTTACCTGCAAGGGTACCCTAATTTTTATTTTACCATTTTGTCTGCGTGATTAATATGTACACCCATGCTAAATTACATGCTTTCTAGTACTAAGAGTCTCTGAGCTAAGGTGGAGACAGACGGACATGGCGAAACTATAAGGTTTCCTTGTTGACTAAGGAACCCTAAAACATAATGAAGAAGAATAAAGTGGTTGGATATAGCCGCGTAAATAATAAGAAAGGCGTGAGTATGTTTGTATGCCATGTTATTGTTTTTGTTTGTATGTACTTATATTTTTTTTTTATGGATCATGTGGTCTGCAATTACCATTTTTATTATTAATATTATTTAAGTTCTTTGACATATCTCGGAAACTTTGGAAGACGTACGAGAGGCCGAAGCAAACTCGCAGAGGCCCGATATGACGCTTTTAATGAAATGAGGCACCAACCGACGATTATGCCTGTACGCACTATGCACGTGCACCCAAGGATAACCCCCGGTTGGTGTAGGACCAGCAGTATATGGAAACAAAGATATTGGAATATGTGTTTGGCTGGCTAAAGTGGACTGTTTACCAGAACCATGGAAGGACTATGGCCCCTGCCTGAACAATGTTTTATTATATACATGGAAAAAATACAGGGGGTGACTTGCACACTCTTTAATGTGCCTCCGGAAACTGTCGCTAGCACTTAATGACGTGTAGCTACAAGGGGGGCAATATATCCTGAGGTATGGGTATCAGAACAATCCCAGAGCCCGGAAGAATGAGGTGAGAGCTCTGTCCCTCGTCAGTGTTCACTCCAGCCAGCCAATAAAGACAAGTCAGAGATGAGGAACACGACTTCTCCCGGGAGATAGGATCCATGGGGTCGCTACTGCCCAACCGCCGCTTGCCACATGCTGTCCTGCGAGTTTATGTATTTTTCTTGGTCTGGCCGCACAGACCTAGAGTACCTCAGTGCGCAAGCTCCTTCTCGACGTCAACGTAGAGATACGGTTATTTTATTATTATCAAACGCTTTAAAAAATATCAACCTAAGTCGTGGTGAAAAGCTGGAAAATGATTTGTATGAATAATCACAGTTTTTTTCATTTAAATACTTGAAACTTGGCACAAATACTTATCTAGGTAAATAATAAAGACAATTATGATTAATTTCCCACAACTAGCCTGTAAAGGGGGATGGAGGGAGTGTTGAAGTTCGAAGGGGAAGGGGAAAGTACAATATACGCGCGTATGAAGTCGTGAACGAAGTGCTAGTAACTTAAAAACTCGTATGATCCCGAGTAAGAAACTGAAACCTCGTTCGTGTCATGGCAGCATTGTTGAGTATTCTGTCTCATGAAGGTATAGATAAAAGTGGAGGCAATACTCTAAATACCTACTTAAGTGAAGATGACTGTGGCCGAACTCTCTCATTCTGAATACATACATAAGGACGAGACAGTGATCTGTTTTCTTTAACTTATGTATGTATTCAGAAATAGAGAGTCCGACCACAGTCGTCTTCACCTAAGTATGTATTTAGAGTGTTGCCTCCACTTTTATCTATTACTACATGTTCTGTCCACTTAATCTGTGTTCTGTCGTATGGTTGCAATTTTCCTTATTGTCTGTTAAGTTCATGAACTTATGACAGTAGTGAGATCTGAAGATATCAAGAGGCTGCTTTCATCCCCAATTTCGAGATTTTTTACCAATTTTCATTCAACTTACCGTCTTAAATCTCGTAACCAACTTTAAAACCATGGTAATCACGCCAAATGAACCTTACGAGTATGGAAATGCAACAATATAAACACATTCTTAAAGTAACAGGTAACACCGATAGTAGCCTCAAACGGGCTCCCGTAACGTGTTTCCGGTTGCTATAATATAATATCAAGATAAATACGACTTCCACTCTTTACCACTCATGATTTGAATCATTACAATTCACAATTCATCACAATTTTCAAACTCTTTAATTTTTTCATGAAGAAAGAGAGCTTAAACAGGCCGTTGAGATTGTAGAATCACTTTCTACACATAACATTACAAAACCTGTTTTCGCCGAAGGGTTAGGTAGGCAGAGGTGTATGATACCCCACACTCCGCCAGTTATGTTTAAGCCCATGTAGTAGAGGGCAATGTATAAATAAAGAAGCAGACTCGGGCTGATACGAATTTTCTGACGGGAAAACCCAAACGACGGGGAATCGAACGGACCCCATGCTCTTTGAACGGACTCCATGCTTGCGTGATATGGTTAGACTTGGATAAACTGGTACGTACCGAATAAATTAAATTGATTAAAATATCGGAAATACATTGCCAAGGACGGTACTGTTGAAATCTGTCGGGCTGCCACCGTTCCGGTGAATCAATCCGATATTAATTCCGGTTGTTCTCATCTTTCTAACGGCGACACTGACACAATCTAGTGGCTAGGATTATCCACCAGCAACTTGCCTTGCAGTACAACCTTGTGGAGTCCAAAGTTCCATACTACAGGTATGTGCCCGACCCAGTTCTCGAGAATGGTCACGACACATTGTACTGGGATCGATCTATCATCACTGACAGGACTATTGTAGCCAATAAGACTGATATTGTGGTGATAGATCGCCGAAAGTGCCGTGCAATGATTGTTGATATCACTGTTCCTCATGACGACAATCTCGTGAAAGCTGAGAAAGATAAAAAAAAAACAAATATCTTGACCTAGCATGAGGTGGACATGTGGGACGTGGACTGCAATCATTGTACCGATAATTATAACGGGTAATAGCCTAATAGCGGAGAGCCTCAACCAACGCCTAGGCTCTCATTACAAGGCTGGGTCAAGGGCTTGATTAAGAAATCAGTAATAATAATAAACACGGCACGCATAGCGCGGAGTTTCCTCTCTCTAGAGCCCTGACCACCGGCAACTTGGTCGCTGTTCCTGATGCCGATGAGCCACATTTGTTTTATTTTTTTTAATGATTTTTATAAAAATATTTAAAAATGTAATTGATGTTTAGGCATATATGATAAAAGAATACTAATTTCATTACCTGTAATATCAATTTCATTCGTTTCTTTGTACAAATGTCTCTAGTCGGGTCATCCTTGGATAATTCTGATACCAGCTCGGAGTAATATCCTCTTTTAGGGATATCATCCCTTGATTTGCTATTGTACACAAGATCATGTTGTTCTATTTTTTTTCTTTTGCTATACATAATGAAAATGTAATTCGAATTATCACACAATCTTTGTGAAATGACAAGTGTCAGGTTAGGTATTTGTAGTTTTTTTTTCTCAATCTAATGTAAATATTTCCAGTCATTGGCACACATTCCTATTGCTGGGAACTTGGCCAAACCTTATTATTCCATGGCGCGAAAATTTTACTAGCTAAATAAAATCAAAAGTTAAAAAAAAAAACTAACGTAATGAAAGCATCATAACCTTTGTAACTAAATAAAGACTTGGCTAAAAGGTCCGCAACTAGGCCATTAAAATATTATATAAAAAAAAACAACCCTGTTGTTTTTTTTTCTTTTTGGCTTCGTAAGGTTTTTGCATTTAGCCAGTGTCATGTAAAATTAGGTAACAAGTACAAATGAACTCCATTCAATGTGTGATAAAGATGATAGATGATATCCTCCCCTAGAGATTAAGTAATGACGTGGCACTTTACTGAAACCTCGCGCGGACTTCTTGAGAAAACATAAAGTGATGTTGCACTGTTTTGTTTCATTTGCCTACACTAATGCAGGTTCACGAACACTTAATGGTTAATATTCCACCACTATTACACATTAATATTCGGCTAAACACAAATTTTAGACAATAAAACAAAACTGCTAACATGACGCTTCACTTTCCCGCCAAGAAGTCCGTTGAGTTTATTTATTGTGTTCTCAAAGGTTCTCTGTAGTCTGTGGTACTACTTAGTCTGTGAGTCTGTGTGTTCTGTGCCCAAACGTCGACGAATACTAGGTACAATACTTTGGCTGATTTCCGAATTAGAACATAGGTAATCGCTTACAGCGCTCACATCAATAATTTGCGTACCGAATTAGATAGTACGATTATGACAGCCAACAACTGTCAACAATTCGGAACGCTCGTGAACGCGCTCACGGTTGGATTACAGTATTTCTTTGTTTAAACACCACACACACACACATTTGTACACTTCTTCTTCTTTGGTTAGATGGCGACTGTAGCCAGAAGCACAATTTCGAAAATGCCACGCTAATTAGTTAGGATGAGACTCGAACAAAACAACGCAACTGTCATTTTTGACAGCACTCACGGTGATATTAATTTACGGCATGGTCGGTTATCGCAAGATGGCGCATGTCATGACGTCATCTATGACGTTTCACGAGACAACGTTTCCGCGCTAACGCTAATAGGGAACGGATTTTAGCGCGTTCAAATCGATTACAGTCTATCTCGGAACGCACCGTTTATTAGGAGTTCTTGGCGGGAAAGTGAAGTGATATGTTTAGCAGTTTTGTTTTATTTTCTAAAATTTGTGTTTAGCCGAATATTAACGTGTAATAATGGTGGATTATTAAACATTAAGTGTTCGTGAACGTGCATAAGTGTAAGCAAATGAAACAAAACAGTGCAACATCACTTCAAGTTCTCTCAAGAAGTCTGCGAGAGGCCTCAGTAAAGTGCCACATCTTTACTGAAACTCAAGGGGATTGGGGATATCATCATCATGCTGCATTGAATATTTCATTTCATCAATATTTAAACAAAGTTGGAAACTAAATATAGACTTGGCTAAAAGGTCCCAGCAACCAGGCCATTAAACTATTATAAAAAAAAAGAGTACTATAATAAATTTGTGCGTCGACGGGTCAACCCGTTTCATTGTTCTGAGCAGCTCTGAGGGTCAACCCTCGGCTCAAGTTTCATTCAGGGAAAGTGAAGTGTCAAGTTTACCAGTTTTGTTTCATTTTCTGAAGTTTGTGTTTAGCCGAATATTAATGTGTAATAACGGTGGATTATTAACCATTAAGTGTTCGTGAACGTGCATTAGTGTAGGCAAATGAAACAAAACAGTGCAACATTATTATTTTTATTGGGTGGAAAACTTCTCTGTCAGTTTTACTGACTAAAACCCACCCGTGTTCCTTCAGTTGCCTGTGTGCCAGGGCCACGATATCCCTTTCGGACAAACTCGCAACCCTGGCAGACCCCGTCCGTTGGTGCTGATATCTCTTTGAGGTGCGCCTGGAACACGACGCGCCGTCAACCCGGGCCTGGTCCTTGTCGGACGGCGAGCTACCCATCAGTAGTGTATTATTGGGCATTCTATACCACTATCGGCAAGTAGCTCGGCGAGTGCGCCTCGCTGCCGACAGTGGTATAGAATGCCCAATAATAGAAATTTGAGCAGTCTGAATTCTATCCATCGAATTCGCTGTCGCTTCGGACAGTGTTCCAGAATACCCAATAACGAACGTTCGACTTGATCGATCAACATACCTACGATCATTCGAACGTATATCGTATAATTGATAATCCTGACAGTTTTGTTCAGTACTATCATAGCATACTAATACATTCCCAATTAAACTGCTCATTTAATTACATAAGGCGTTTATGTAATAATTAAAAAGCGAGTGTCAGTAGCGTTGATCGATAGGTAGACAACTATTGTTTCGTTGGTAATATGACGACCAGGGTTAGTACAAAGGTCTGTGTAACAGACTGCTGTGCTGAAGGTTGTGGGTTCGATTCCCACCAGAGCGATAAACTTTGAAAACAAACATTTCAATGTTGGCTCTGGTCTGGTTACAACTGTGAAAACAGTAGTATAATAACATCACAAAAGTAACACATCACAATTATTAGTAATATACCTCATCATCGATCCGATACTCCTACGGTGGTAGAGACCTACTTAATAATTTTTATCGTTCATTAATCAAAACTGGAATCAATTTTATTTGTACCTATATAATGTTGTCTGTCATTCAGTTACCAAAGGTGCTCAGAAATCAATTAAAATCGAACATTATATTAAAACAATTTATCAATGTTACTGATTATTCTTATTTTAATCGTCTTATGTATTAGACGGTTGCAAAAAATGAAGTTTCTCGGCGAGTGCGCCTCGCTGCCGACAGTGGTATAGAATGCCCAATAATCGACACTCGACTCGACTCTCCACTCGACAGTTTGTTGCACCGTGTACTTGATTAGGAACGATTTACTCAACCAACGACTAGTAACTTCCATATTATGGCGGGTCAGTATGAACAATCAATTATCAACTCGACTGTAGTGTATACTGTACACGACCAATGATCATGCGAGCTCGCTATCGCTCTGAAAGGTGGTACAGAATGCTCAATAATGAACAATCGACTCGATCACTGACCAGTAACGCAAAAGAGGTTGTGGTAAGTTTATAAATGATAACGTTCTAAATACATTCACTCATTTTCAATTGATTCATTTCCGAGAGTAATCATGAAATTTGTAAAACAACCGCAATCGCTGCATGTTATTACAGTCTGCGATGATATTTGCAAGACAAGTTTTCGTCACGGAGAATTATTGCCTAACTCAGTACGGTGTATTATTTGCGGTCCGTCCAATTGTGGAAAAACGAATTTATTAATTGGTCTTCTAATACACGAAAACGGATTAAGATTTGAAAATGTTTATGTTTATTCAAAAACTCTGCACCAACCTAAGTACATTTTTTTAGAAAGTGTTTTGCAACGGGTGCCTGGTGTTTCCCTCCAGAAATATCAGGGAAATGAGGAAGTACTAAGCGTTCAGGACGCAAAACCCAACTCCGTGATTATTTTCGATGATGTTGCTTGTGAAAATCAGAGTAACATGCGTGATTATTTTGCGATGGGAAGACACAAGTGCATTGATTGTTTCTATCTAAACCAAACGTATAGTAAAATCCCTAAGCAGTTAGTAAGAGACAATGCGAACTTAATCATACTTTTTAAACAAGATGAAATAAATTTACGGCATATTTATGAAGAACATGTCAACACTGATATGTCATGGATTGAATTTCGTGAAATGTGTTCGAAAATATGGAGTGAGCCTTTCAATTATGTAGTAATTAATAAGGATTGCTCCAAAAATAAAGGATGTTACAGAAATAAATTTGACACTTTTGTTGTCTTTGATTAAAAATACTAATATTTAAGACCGGTACCCTCGCGATAATATTATTCTTCAGGCAACGCTTAATCAGTCACGAACTTTTTTTATTATTATGGAGAAATCACTGAAAAGACAAATAGTTGAAGCTGCAGAGGCTGTTAAAAAGAAAGTGCGAAAGATGAGAGATGTTGAGAATAACAATCAGCAAGTGCTGGAATCAGTGTTCAAGCCGGTAACAGAACCACTCAACCAAATTGCTAATGTCAGTAAGAAGGCTTCTCTCCTGCATAATATAGAAAATGAAGAAACCGATGTTCCGTTTATCGATAAAACTCTGCAAAAAGAAGACCCTATTAGTTCAGAAAGCAATGATAACAACGACAATGAAGACGAATATGAATCTGATATCGAAAGTGATTCTTCGTATAAATCA
The DNA here is from genome assembly GCA_963921375.1 of Tiliacea citrago. Lineage (NCBI taxonomy): Eukaryota > Metazoa > Arthropoda > Insecta > Lepidoptera > Noctuidae > Tiliacea > Tiliacea citrago. Next base: position 26,197,081 of record OY992783.1, read on the forward strand.
TTAACTGAAAACAACCAGAGATGTGATATGTCATCCTGGTCAGTGTCCTCAGAAGCACTGAAAGATATTCCGTTTGGTGTCCGAGTAGAGAGCGGTAAATTGATGTTAGGTTCTGCGCGTATAACGATCAGCGACGAGTATATCATCGTGGCTGGACGCAAATACCGAAATACGACTGGATTAAAACAATTGCTGCTGAAAAAGAACGTAGATTTAAGCATGGTTACAGAGAGTGATATGAAACATTATAAGTCGATGTTACTTGATACAAATGCACATCGACGAGACTATGAACCCAGTAAACCAATAAAAAGTAATAAAGGACAAAAATATTTGCAAATTATAAAGCCTCTGTTCCAACTACGAAGTACAATTCAGGAACACCAATCGAAGGGAAAAGGACTACTACCTTTAACAAAAACGTGGAAGAAAAACGTAGATTTTGTATATTGGGACGATCCCAATGAACTGGTGGATAGATTAAAATTATTGATTGCATCTCGAGATGCTGGTAACACAGGATTAGATAATGAAATTATATCTATCATTGAAGAATTGCGTGAAAGTAAAGTTATAAATTAATAAATATTTTAAAATGTGTTTATTTTATTATTAGCCTCTCGATACAATACACCTTAAACATGAACGTAGACAAATTCGGACACTACATTCACAAAAGAATGCGTTTTGCTGAGTTATTTGAGTTTAATGAGAATGCTCTGTTAAAATTAGAAAACGGAGATTTTGATTTAAAAACTTCAAGACTGAGAGGAATTAGATCTCCAGTAGAAGCAGACGATGCTGTGAACAAGGATTATGTAGATCGATTGAATGCTAACACATTAAAAGAATTAAATAATTTGACTGTGGACAAGGATTATGTAGATCGTTTGAATGCTAATATGTTAAAAGAATTTAATAATATGATTGGATCAATCCGTTCTCAAATCATAAAAGACACAAAGGGTACAGTACAGGCTACTTTAAAAGCAAAGATACCTGAGGTTTTAACTCATTTGCAAGATAAGTTTTATACTAAAGCAGAGGTAGATAAATTACTTCAAAATAAATCTCCATAATGGCAAAACAGCAAATTGTTAATGAACTACACAAAGCAGCAAGAAGAAATTTCCTTCGACGTTCCGTCATTCTAAAAGGGGTCGATGACTTGTGGCAAGCTGATCTATTGGACATGCAAAACCTGAGAAAATATAATAAAGGTCATAATTACATTCTAGTGGTGATTGACTGCTTCTCAAAGTACGCTTGGGCAGAGTCATTAAAATCAAAAAATAAACTCGATGTTACTCATGCATTTAAACGAATACTGATTAACAGCAATCGCAAACCTGTTAATTTACAAACTGATAAGGGAACAGAATTTTATAACAACTCATTTCAAACGCTTATGAAGACGTATAATATTAACCATTACTCAACGTTTTCTAGCAAAAAAGCTTCGATCGTGGAGCGACTGATTAAAACACTTAAAAATAAATTATATAAATATTTTAGTTTGAATGGGAACTATAAATGGTTAGGTATACCATTAGAAGTTACGTTAAAGACTTATAACAACACAAAACATCGTACTATTAAATTTAAGCCAATTGAAGTTAATAAATCTAGTGAGTCAGTTATAAAAGAAAATATTAAAAAAACCTTAAATCATGTAACCATTCGTAGAAAACCTAAGTTTAAAGTAGGTGACTTTGTTCGTATCAGTAAATACAAACACAATTTTGAGAAAGGTTACACACCTAATTGGTCAACTGAAATATTTACTATAAAAAAAAAAAATCATACCATACCAGTAACATATCATATACAAGATCAGCGAAAGCAAGCCATATTGGGAACTTTTTACGAGCAAGAACTTCAAAAATCTTACTATCCGGGTATTTATTTGGTAGAAAAGGTTTTAAAAAGGAAAGGAACAAAAATGTTTGTGAAATGGTTGGGTCTAAACAACGAAGAAAACAGTTGGATCAACAAAACTGCAATAGTGGAATAAAACAATTATATAACAGTTAATTTTGCATTATTTCTTTCATTACACTTTAGACAATGCAAGGAGGTGAACTTGTTAATACCCTAATTAATAATCTGCCGTTCGAACTTCATTTACCAGGCTACAATTATTGCGGCCCGGGAACAAAACTCCAGAAACGTTTACTACGAGGTGACCAAGGTGTAAATAAGCTAGACGAAGCTTGCATGCATCACGACATTGCATATGCAAACCATACAGACTTACCCAATCGTCACAAAGCTGATTTACAACTACTTAATATGGCTAAACAAAGACTTAAATCGAACGATGCAGGGAAAGGTGAAAAACTTAGTTCGTGGTTAGTGAGCAAAGTTATGAAAGCCAAACTGAAATCTGGTGCCGGCGTTAAAACGTTTAAAAGTTTCGTATCAAAAATAAGAGCGAAGATAAAGAAACTGAAACCAAAGGACAGTAAAACTTTAATTAACGCTGCTTACTCAGCAGCAGTAAAAATATTTCCTAACATTCAGAAAATTCGAGTACCACGAGTGATACCCTTACCAAAGACTGGAGGTATTCTACCCTTAATCCCGATTTTTGCAGGCTTATCAGCATTAGGAACTTTAGCTGGTGGTGCGGCTGGTATTGCAAAAACTGTTAACGATTACAAAGCTGGTCAGCAAAATTTACTAGAAACACAACGACATAATAGGGCTATGGAGTCTTTAAAGTTAGGGCAGGGTTTATACATTAAGCCACATAAAAATGGAAAAGGTTTATTCGTGAAATCTTCAAAAAACTGAAAAATAAGCTACCTAATCGTCCTCTAACTAATGTAGACATCCAAAGGTATGCACGCGACATCCCTCACTTTCGGGGAGTGTACATGAGGGATCAATTACCAAGAACGCCAAATCCGATTGAATGTGGTATCGTTAACTTGGACGATTATAAGAACGACGGGACGCATTGGGTAGCTTATGTAAAAGTAGGCAATTATTGTGAATATTTTGATAGCTTTGGAAATTTGAAGCCTCCAATGGAATTAATACGATATTTTAAGAATTGTAATGTTTTTTATAATTATACAAGATATCAGAAATTCAACACTGTAAATTGTGGACACTTATGTTTAGAATATCTGTGGACTTTTTGGAATAAAAACATATAAAATCTATGATTTTCTTTTATTTCAATCATTTGCAAGATGTCACTCACATTATCGATAACTGGAAACTCGTCAACTTTATCTACTTACTATCCCAACACGTTGCAACTATATGAACAGTATGAGTGCGCCTTATTGCATTTCGCAACATTTAATTCGATTCCAAACATTGACAAAACGAATAATAAATTCTATTATGGTTCTAACGAAGTTATTGAAATACCGGAGGGCACCTATGAATTGCAAGATATTAATGATTATTTAAAATCTGAAATGAAAGATGCCTCAATCAAACTACAGTGCAATAACAATACTTTAAAAGCTGCTGTATATTGTACAAAGGACATAAATTTTAATAAAGAAGGTACTTTCAGGAATTTATTAGGGTTTAATAAACAAATCTTGAAAGCAAATAAATGGCATGAGTCACAGTTGCCGGTCAACATTTTACCTACAACTGTGATCAGGATCGAATGTGATATTGTAAGCGGCTCGTACACAAACGGAGAACCGAGTCACATTATCCACGAATTTGCACTCAACGTTCCTCCCGGATATAGGATTATAGAAATTCCGAAAAACGCGATATACTTTCCAATCAACCAAAACAACATTAGCTGCATACATATCAGGCTGTTAGATATAAATAACCGCTTAATAAACTTGCGCGGTGAAGAATTGCAGCTGTATTTGCATCTCAGAAGAAAAAAATGATCGACTACAATAAATATGTGCATCAGCAAATCAAAAATATCAGTTCCACTCAAGCTTCCAACCATATAAGAGCTCGCCCTAAGAAGAAAATAAAATTAACTAAAGACAACAAGGCATTTCTCAAAGCGATCGGTTTACTAAAATGAATATATTAGACGTTTTATCCGCTCCGACTTACGACAACACGGTTGAAGGAATCGAATTTCACTCTTACAAGCCCTACGTAACTAGTTTCAATAGGAACGATGAAATTCGTATACCCATTAACCAGCAAGACTTGTATATACTTCCGTCAGCTAGTACCTTGTATTTGGAAGGGACTGTTATCGTAAGCAAAAAGGATATGAAAGAGAAAGCCACTAGTGTTAATTTTACGAATAATGCTCTACTTTACCTGTTCCAAGATATAAGATACGAGCTAAATGGAGTGGAAATTGATAGAATAAAAAATGCTGGCATAACTACCACCATGAAATCGTTAATATCAATGAGTGAAAGTGAGTCAAAGATATCTAATGCATGGGGCTGGAATATCGAAGGCATAAAAAATATAAATGGGGGTAGTTTTTCCGCGTCTATACCACTCAGTAACATCATCGGTTTCGCTGAAGATTTCAAGAAAGTCGTGATAAATTGTAGGCACGAACTGATATTGCTACGAAGTAATACTAACCTGAATGCGGTCCAACTTAACACCGGTGAATTTGTAGAAGACGTTCAAATAAATAAAATCATCTGGCGTGTACCGCATGTTAAAGTGTCCGACAAAGAGAAAATAAGTTTACTCAAACTGTTAGAAAAAGATCGTCCACTCCAGATGATATTCAGAAATTGGGATCTCTACGAATATCCAGCTTTACCTAAAACTACAAAACATACCTGGTCCATCAAAACTTCCTCGCAAATAGAGAAACCTAGATACATAACTATGGGCCTACAAACAAATAGAAAAAACAATTCAAGTTCTGATATGTCTCAGTTCGATCACTGCCATGTTCGTGACGTTAGAGTATACCTAAATTCAACTTACTTCCCCTATGAAAACCTAAATATCAGTTTCGCGAATAACAGAATCGCTTTATTATACGAGCAATACATTCGATTTCAACAGTCTTATTACGGACGTCGCCCGGAACCCTTATTAAGTGAAAAACAATTTAAAGATTTGGCGCCGCTCTTTATCATAGATTGCTCTAGACAAGCCGATAATGTAAAGACAGGTCTTATTGTGGATGTACGAGTGGAAATAGAGAGTGATTCGGACATACCAGATCAAACTTCTGCATATTGTCTTTTATTGAACGACTGCATAATTGAGTATAAGCCTCTAAGTAATACTGTGAGAAAAATATCATGAATCCGAATACTATCATATTAGATGTTCAAGGGTTTAAAGACCTGTACAATAATTTTATAATAAAAGAATTAGCTTTTGCTAGTCGTGATTATACTCAAACATTTTTAATAAAACCACCATACTTGTTTAAATACTTAACAAGTGATGAAAAGAAGCAGGTTAAATGGTTGGAAAGAAATAGGGGAATTTATTGGAATGAAGGTTATATTGACTACAGAGAATTTCGACGTATAATCGTTCCATATCTAGAAAATAAGGAAATCATTGTAAATGGTTTGGAGAAGGTGAATTGGATAAAGGATCTTTGTATGAATTGTAAAGTATTAGACCTTGGTAAAGAACAATGTCCTAATTTCTCTGTTTTGCATAAAACATACTGTGAAGGAAGATCTAATTTTAATTGTAATAAACATCTGAAGCATTGTGCGCTTAAAAATGTGCTTTGTTTAAGGAAGTATTTAGAATGGGCATAAAATGTATGCACTAATGTGTGTAATGTAGATTATTAGTTTTTAGGTTTGTTAAATAAAAATCAAAATAAGTTATACATGCTTTTATTTTGCTAAACACTCCCCACACTTCTCCAAATAACTTAACACTACACGCAATTGAATAGAAATATCTTAATAAAATTATAAACATTAATTTACACAAACGATTATTAAAAGTCAGTATCTATTAAAGATTTCGATATTTTCTTAACTAAAGACTCAGTTTCGTCCATAACACTGTCGATAGCATCTTGAACAATATATTGTGCGTTTATAATAACGTTCTCACTGTCACTATCACTGTCTATGGTTTGAGGATTGTTATTACATAGATCTACGACTGAAATTTTTATTAATTTAATCCCTCTTCGCTGTAGTCGACTCATCACGTAGGATTTGGTTGGTTTTAGTTTTTTCGACTTTTCCCTGCATCGTTGATTTGGTTTTTTATCTTTTGTGACTGGTTTGCTGTGCTCGGGTTCGCTGCGAAACATCTCAGAGAATCCTTCGTAAGGATCCTGGGCATACTGGCTGAACATGATCTCGGATTCAGACATCTGAAACAAAATATAAAACAATTATACCACTATTCCTTTAGTATAGCGCTCTAAAGCGTTATAATTAGGTTTTCCATGGAGTTCACTATATTCCTTTATTATATTGATTATTAACACTACCGCGATCACAATTGTTAGTTACAAAAAAAATTATACTCACCGACATGATTACTTTTGCTGAAGGTTAAAAAAATATATGAAACAGGTGTTCGCGATGAATAATATTTCGTTAATGATCGTAAAATAATTAAATACCGTGTAATAATTAATTACATGTCATCTAAGCATTTATGTCTCCATGCTAAGGCCAATGAACTGCAACGTAGACAATAATTATACAATGAAGAATAGTGCCTTGTAAGCGTGTTACTTAATCGTAAACGCTAGTTATTCAAAAATCAACCTTACGATGCAAGGTATCTAGGTGCATAGTGCAACTGAAATCAATGCAATCGGTATTTACTTAATTTACCGATTGAAAAAAAAGAGTGTAATTATATTTTAAAGTAAATAGAATTTCATAAATGAAACAAGTCAATAGTTACAATAATTCCAATTTTATTTAATTTTTGTATAATAGTTATTAACATTTATTATTTTCTAAAACTAAACTTATTACATGAGTAGCCTTAGATAATTACGTAACACTAAACTTAAATTATGATCAGAGTAATTCATTCTTAAAAATAAACGCATGACCCCAGGCTCGAGTTGAAATTTGATCTACAGATATCGATCGTTTGTCATCATTTCTAGATAAAGCAACTTTGTTGACAGTACGAGTAAATATTTCATGTTTTATCGATTTAAACATATAATTTTTTCTCCGGATTACTCCGCCATGAAATAAAATGGTTTCATAGTCTGATAAGTTTAAATCCCTGACCACGCTTGCTTTCACCCCTTTTGCTTTTTTAATAATATTATTAGGGGTTTTTATAGAGTAAAGTTTCGATCTCAAGCCAACAAAATCAGATATATATTTTCCTCCCATTTCATCTTTAAAGAGACCGGGTACCTTTTTATTTTTTAGCGGTATCTGTAAATCATTTGCGGCTTCATAGTTACTGCTGTCAAAATATTGTAAAAAATTATATTTCAAATCATGGTAAAAATCGTTAGTGTCTATTTTATAAACAAAGGAATCGGTATCTGTGTAACATAGCTGCACTCGATCTTTATAAAAAGGCTTTACAATATCGTAATGAAAGTAATACATGTGTGCTTTTGACAGTTCCAACACAGTGAAACCTATGTAGATAGGCTTATCTAAAATAATTTGATTAGGTTTCATTTGTATCGCAACTAAGTTTTCAGATAAAATAGATGCACTGTGGAAATAGGGGTTGGCTATAAGTTTCTCAGCGGATATAAATTTCTTAGTTCGATTGGACTGATCGCACCATTGATTAACTAAATGCACGGTTACTCTATTTTCAGTATTTTCTAATGTCTTTCCAAAAACACTGTTATTTAATAACTTAAAAAAGTCTTGTTCGAAGGAACTTTTTGCTTTTTGTCTTAATTGAGTATTTAACTCTATGTATTGTTTTAAATATGGAGCCTGTCTAAAAGTAATAGCTCTATGAATTTTACGTAAAATTAAACCATGTTCCAAACATTTTTTTAAATGAACGTAATGAATCACATAGTTGTACTTATTATACAAATTTGCTATGAGTTTCTTGGTTTTACCCCCCGGGGGTACACATTTTTCAGGACAAAATGGTAAGTCATTATGATGATTATGTAAATTTTCGGGATACAATAGATCGACTTCTAATATGAAGCCCCATTTTGCGTTATCTTCTATAGCGGTAACATCAAAATTAGCTAATTCGTTATCACCTAAAAATCTGAAACTAGAGTATGGTACTGACACATGCTGAAACCGTAAAGATTATTACAATCTAAGTATACTATGAAACTCTCCGGTTGTGATGGATTATATTCAGGCATGTACTTGTGATTAGCTCTAGCATGCCGATGGGAACACATGCACAAACCACCGCGTATACCGCTTTGTATCATTCTGATGATAGCTAAGTCCGACACTAGCTCTAACTGAACGCCTGTTTTTAGCAACATCGCATCGAAAGATAAACTGGGTGCAGTAATGTAAAACGCGGGGTCAAGACTGTAATATTGTTTACAGGTTTTCCGAAAATTTTGGAATATGTCTGTTAACAAAAGCACATCCGTTTTTAAGTATAGGTCCGTATACTCGCCTAGGTTATTAATATTAAATTCAATCCAAACAGCCTGCGCGTGATTATAATCTTCATCACTAATGACTTCGTTAGTCAAAGAATTATAAAAATGATCCTTAGACGGCAAAAATGTTTGATCGTAACATCCCCAAGTGGTCATGTAATCATATGGATAAACACCTTTTCTTCTCAATAAATTAAACTGTCTTTCTTTGGAAAAATGAGATCGTAGATTAACGAAATCTTCCACCTGCAATGTTTTAGCGAGCTTGTCTAAACTTGTTCCCAAAAAGTTGAAGGAATCTAGAAACCTTATACAAATGTACTCGTTATCGGCAATAGGAATAAATTTGGTAAATGCTACATATTTTTCTTTAGTCTTAGGGATTATTTTAATTGAACCTGGAATTTCACCTAACTTTTTTATAAATAAATGACAATCGTATCCGGATAAATTGTGAAAAAATATTGGAATAAATTTTGGTACTTTATGCTGTAAATTACAGTGTCGATGTGCTGCACCTCGACATAGAGCGGTAATATGACAATGATCTCTTACTTTATCGGTTAAGAGTAAATTGTCGCAAATATGACACTTAACGGCACGTTTAAAATCACGAGAATTTTCATCAGTGAATATCATAGGCTCGCTTTTGGATATAATTTTATGTATTTGTTTTACGTCCTCAGTAAGAAAATGTATAAATTTCGAAACACAATCATTACCCCGATAACTTCTATAGCCCTCAACGGTGGCATTTTTATTTGATGACACGATATTGTAAGCGAACGCCGCTGGCACGTGGCGTTTTAAGTATGACGTGTTAGCGGTGTTGAATTCAGCGCCGGAAATTGGTTCAAGTAACGTTTCAAAGTCGGCATATATGACGAATGGAATATTTTGTTTTCTATCATAATTTTTAAATTTTAAAAATGACCCTTTTTCCGGTAAAACAGTGACAATCCCCCCACACAAGTGGGATTCAATTTGACTAAGCGTTGGAAAAAACAATAAACATGTTTCACAGAAATATAGTTTACCATGATGTTTGGTCATCTGATTTCTAACTAAACGAGATAAATCTTTGATGAGACAGTAATGAGAATTATTATTATTTTCTAAAAACAGTAGATGGATACTTTTATTAGACTTGTCATTCAGCGTTGTATACAATGGCCCAATAATTGTTTTCTCATTTTTTAAACCATATACAAATATATTGAGAGAAGGATTATTTCTCTCAAAGATAGCTATGTCCGAGAATGTAATTGGAAATGTTAAATTATTAACATTCAAAACTTCCTGAAAGTATGGATAAGACGAAATCCTATCGGGATGTCTGTTTGTGGGGTACAATGCCGCTACAACACACCACAAAAAGCAATACTCATCATTGTTTCGAATATTCAAACAAGCTCTTTTAGCCTTTATGGATTTCGGCAAAGTTAAAAATTTAGATCCGCTGAGTGGTTGATATTTATTAATATTTAATTCTAAATGCGAATTACTTAAAAATGTCCAACCACTATCTCTTTCCTCAAATTCCTCGATTTTTTTTAGTAGTACATTAACAGCTGATTTGTAAGTAGAATCAAAATCGTAATTAATTAGTGTAATAAAATTTTTTGTTCGGAATGATTTTATTTCTTGTTGATCATTTTTAAACATAAGAAAGGAAGCAAACAGTTCGAAGTTTATTTTGACAGAGGTGTGTTTCTGTATTGAACCTTCTATTAAATGCTTAATTTGTGGACTAATACTATTGAGGAACATTTCAGGAAAACTATGTATTTGTTCGCCTGTCGCTGTGATTTTATAACTTTTGATTCGTTCTTTAAAAGAAGAATTAATAATTGCCACATTATCATAAATAGGAGTTGAACTATTGTTTTTATGTACATTGCTACGTAAATGACCAGACCATCGGCGATTATCTACAAATACTTTGCAATCAGAACAGTGAGGCATTATGTTATTGTTGAAATCACTAACAAAAAGGAACACTAACAATTTCAATAAAATTAGATTAGATAATACTTACAACTATTATTCTTGATCTTAGGTATACCAGTAACAAAATATTTTATATAGGTAATTAGTACAACTTGATCAGGACTATTTTATGTTCGTTCCAAGATCCCTTGTGTAATTTCTTCTCAGGTAAGTCGGTAATTATGTTTAGGCAGAATGTTTCTGAAATAATAAAAAATTGGGTGCATTAGACACATAATCTAATTACATAGATAATAGTATAATCTGGAGAGAAAAATATAGATAATAATTACCTGCAAAATGTAAAATGATTTATACATAGGAATGTGTATCTACGTGATCCAAATATGGAGATATATTTCAGGTAATTAAATAATTCTTCACAGACGTAATTAATATTTTGTTTAGGCAGAATGTATCTGAAATAAAAAAAATGTTTATTAGGTACCGATAAAGAATCAGACATATAATTGTAAATTCTGGGCTGAAAAAGTCATACTATTATGTTAATTGAAATTAAAAAATGATATTTGATAATTACCTGTACAATATGAAATGATCTGCTTTATCCAAACAGGTGTATTTCAGGCCCCCCTCCCACGATATACCGAACAGCGTTACTCCTGTTGAAATCGTGCGTATGTACTTTCTGGTGTGTGATCAATTAAATATTTATTTTTAATAATTGACTTAATTTTTCGGTGACAGTTTAGAAACGTGCTCACTCCGAGAGACCTTTGAAATAATAAATAATATTTTAAATTATATTTTTTGCCTAAAAATATTTCGTCATAAAATTTGATTTTGCGCAATTGTTACACGTGTGCTTACCTAATTATTTATTTCACATCCACAATAATCAGCTATTTTAGTTAGGGTTGACAATAACTTAGTATCATTCTATGTATCAGCAAAATACAAAATTTACACAATGCATTATTACGATTAAAATATATCATAGCGTATCGACAGATATGGATTTCCATGGTTTGACTCATGGCTGTTAGTGTAGTTATGAGAACTATATTATGTATTTATTTCAGGAAGTCTAGAAAAGTACTAGGTTGACGGCAATAAGTTCATATTTTCTACACAAGACCTAAACGTAGATGATAAAATAAGTACCTACCTTAGAAATATTTATTTACTTCTATAAAATAATTACATCAATGTAGTGTAACGATTCCGTGCTCGCTATCATTTAGCCAGCCCTGGCTAATTTCGCTGCACCGACATTCGATGCAGCATAAAATTTTCCTTCATCTTCATTTTACGTACATGTATAATCCGACTATAGAAAAAGTTACTTCAACACAACAATGCTAAATTGATTGAAGTGTTTTTAACATGCTTTATTTATAATTTGATTTTAACTTATAAGCTACAAGTATTCGGTACAAAGTATTCGCAGTCTGCAAGTGCAACGAAGTGCTCTGTTATCATCGGTATACAAACAGTCTGTGTTGTCTACAATATCAGCGACGACATTGTCGATAGCCTCCCGCTGCCGCCATCCCAACCAAGTCATCAAACCGAGTGGAACTTCTGATTGAAAAAAATGTAAGTCTTATAAAATATTCTGTTCGTTGTCGTGGCTCACACTTGTGATCCGCTTGTAATTTACAGTTATGTGTGTGTGTGGGCGCGTTACTTCTCAGATCACACGAGCTGCTCATAGTATGTCGAGGTCAATCCCTCGAAGGAGTCATTATTTTTCATCCAGTCTTCTGTGCTTTGAACAGCATGTAAAGCCATCGATCCTGCACCCAATCTCTCTATGGGTTTGCTATCCCATGGGCATGTGGGAGAACCAATGTTTGCGCACACACTTGTGTTGTATAGTATGCCCTGCGCAATGGACACTACTCCATTGAGATAATTAATAATAATTGTGTGACTAAATTTTCCCTATCCTTATTTCAGGTCAGACTCTGAGTGTGATTACTCGCAAGCATCGGTCACCGGGCAAAAAGTGAAGTGCAGCCGCAAACCGTCTGCAGACAGCAATGGGAAACGCAAGATGCAGTCACAATCAACAACCGTAGCTCGTGCCAGGTAAATTAATTATCTACTTACTCTAGTCACATATCTACTGACTAAATTAAAATCATGCAATTACTATTACATATTATTTTAAAACAAGTGCAGGTTCACTTGGTTATTGTTTGAATCGATGGATTGATTTGATCGATTACAGTATTGATCAAGCCGAGTCAGTTGTTATATTTTTTTACAGCAGAAGGTTTTTTCTTGGCGTATGCATCTCTCGTTCTAAACATTAACTAATTACAGTTTTCTGTTATTGTTTCAGTAAAAAAGTGAATACTGGCATCGACATATTCGGCATCAGTAACAACCGCGACATCCCACACAAAGAAGATGCATCGGACCACCTAACTTCATTCTTTGTGAACCGGGTAGCCAGCGGCTGCGAGCGCCGAGCAACGAGCACCGACGGAGAGTACTACATCGACTGTAAGGTGTACAAGGCTGACGACGCTCGCCTTACCGACTCCGCCGAGCTGTGGAAGAAGGCGCTCGTCCGATTCAAGTTCCAGACTGACGCGGATTCTCCTCAGTGGCGAAAATTACAAGAGCTCGTGCGTGCGGCTGATATCTTGTTTCCAGGCAAACCAACATTTTATGATAATTAAACCAAATACCGTACCTTACAGTTGTTTTTTATTTACAATAATAACCCGTTAACGCTTTTTTTCACTAGGTACTTGTAATTTCGTTGGTTTGTTACAATCATCAACTCGTTCACCATTCTATGTTAACAGTAAATGCAACTCGAGTGACCGGTTAAGTGCAGTGGTAAGTAAATGGTTGATTGTTCATCGTGCTCCGAAACGCGGCATACTGACCAGCCGTATGGAAGATAGTGGCAAGGAGCAAGTTACTAGTCATTGGTCGAGTTAATCGTTCCTAATCAAGTACACGGTACAACAAACTGTCTCGTTCGAGTTTATCGGTCGAGTGGAGAGTCGAGTCGAGTGTCGATTATTGGGCATTCTATACCACTGTCGGCAGCGAGGCGCACTCGCCGAGCTACTTGCCGATAGTGGTATAGAATGCCCAATAATACACTACTCCCATCGCTCACCGTCCGCCGGTCCGCGCCTACGGTGGCCGGAAATCGGCTTGCGACTCCGTCTCCTGCGGCGACTAAGGGTGCGAGGGCGCGAACTTTGCCTCACCCTCACGCGTTCCGCTTCCTCCTTCGCTAGCATTACTGCTTCGCAGAAGGAGGTAACGGCCTCCAATGCACTCTTGCTCCGAACCATGGCCTGAACCAGGGCCGGACGCGACAGATGGCCGCCACCGATCGCCTTTGTGAGGATATGGCGGTGCTTCACCTAAGCCGGGCAGACCTCCACAGTATGCTCCACCATGTCCTCCGGGCGATCCACACAGTGGTGACACCCGGGCGTTTCCTCCCGAAACGACCGTGTCCGGTGAGGACCTGCGTCAGGTGGAAGGTGAGGACGCCGTGGCGCCTCTCTAGCCACTCCTCAAAGAGGGGACTTATCGCCACAATTGTGGCATGCCCAACAGTGCAACATCACTTCAAGTTCTCTCAAGAAGTTCGCGTGAGGTTTCAGTAAAGTGCCACATCTTTACTGAAACTCAAGGGGAGCGTGCGGGTGGAGATATCATAATTATATAGATATTAATTATATTAAGAAAACGTTTTTTTTTTTTTTACAATGTTTGTAAATATGTGAGCATCATGTATCTATCACATAATTAATTTATCTGTCATTGCTTCATTATTCATTCTTTTTACCTATTGTGGTATAGTAATTTTATTCTAGGTGCATCGTCTTCACATATAATTATATAATTGATGTACCGATACAAAATATTGTAAAACATTTTAAAAGAGTAACGGTAGAGTTTATTGCCCATTCTTCTCCATACGAAGCTACCTTTTGGAAGGGGCGACTAGAATCAATTCTATTTTATTTGTAAATTTTGACGTTCAAAAGTGCCATCTATGTGCCTATTTGAAATAAATAATTTGACTGACATAAATATATCATGCAATTCATGCATCACTAAATAAAGACTGCTAAAAGGTCCCAGCAACCAAGCCATTAAAATATTATAAAAGAAAAAAAAACCCTCAGACTTCAGAGTTGGTCTGTGCTTCAGAGTCAGGAGAGTACTACAGTCCGTTCACATTTCACATTTATTTTACCTCTGACAGGTTGTCATTATAATTTTTTCTGAATGTTGGCATTACAGTCGAGTCGTCCTGCATAGCTCCTGAGTTGTCGTAGCATTTTGTATAATTTGTGTTATTAATCTAGCTAGTATCATGCCGAAGAGAATTCAAAGTAGTGGAAGGAGTATTGTATTATCAGTGCGTGACTTTTGTGAACGAGAAAAAGGGAATAATGCTCCTCTAATTCCATTTACAAATGTTCGTCAGAGAGTGGCCGCCATGACAGGTACGTGAAATAGGGATACCAGTGTGAAACATTTTACCGAATATTAGTGGAGATTATAATAGCTAAGCTAGCACTAATAATATTTTATTTTCATGTCATAATATACTCACTTTACTAAAATAGTGGTCCTGTTAGGTACTATGCGATTGTACTTAAGTTTTATCTTTATTTTAGGGATATCTGAAAAAACTGTCAGTACCATCACCAAGGAGGGCGAAGTTGCTGCTTCCTCATCTCAAAAAGTTTCTACGCCCAGAAAAAAACGCCAGCAAAAGAAGAAAATAGTTTTAGATGATTTTGATTTTTGTGTGCAGTGCGAAATAAAATACACGAAATGTATACAGTCAGAAAGGAAGTACCAACTTTAGGGAAACTTTTAGCAGAGTTGAAAGTGGACATTAATTATGGTGGAGGTCGAACCACGTTATGGACAATTATCCGACAACTAGGTTTTCGTTTTAAAAAATGTGGTTCAAGAAGGAAGCTTCTTATGGAAAGGCATGATATTGTGGCCTGGAGATATAGGTACCTAACCACTTTAATACAGAAACGTGAAGAGAGTAGACCTGTTGTGTTCCTGGATGAGACCTACATTCATGCATCATATACTGTAAACAAATGCTGGCAAGCCGAAAATGAAGAAGGAGTTTTAAAAAACGATTCTGTTGGTGCACGATTCATTATTGTTCACGCAGGTGGTGAAATGGGCTTTATACCAAACTCACTACTAATATTTAAATCGCAAACAAAATCAGGTGATTACCATGATGACATGAATAAAACCAATTTTATGAAATGGCTTCAAGAAATGCTTATCCCTAATTTGCCACCTAATAGTCTCATAGTTATGGACAATGCATCCTATCACACAGTTAAACTGAACAAGGCACCAACCCTAAGCTCTACCAAAGCAGAAATGCAAACTTGGATTACGAATAAGGGGTTATCGTATCTGCCTACCATGGTTAAAGCTCAATTATATGATATTATAAAAGAGCACAAAGAAGCTCCAATATATGAAGCTGATCAAATGCTTGAAGCTCATGGTCACAAAGTGGCTAGGTTACCGCCATACCACTGCGAGCTTAACGCAATTGAGTTTATGTGGAGTCTTGTCAAAAGACGCGTAGCTGATAAAAATGTTGGACAAGGGGCAGCCAATATCGTGGATTTAACAAAGGAAGCTTTCCAGAGTGTCACTTCAGAAGACTGGCAAAAACAGTGCGAACATGTGCGTCACATTGAAGATAAAATGTATAAAAGAGATGGCTGCATAGACGCCGAAATGGACAGGTTCATAATAGAGTTGAACAATGAGTCGGATACAGAATCTGCCACCTGTTCCGATTATTCCGATTCTTCTGATTGTGAAACTTCAGCATTAGCGACTCACTTAGATCACTCTTATTCAAAATAAATGTTTATTATGCAGATTTTTTTATTGAATTTACTTCTATTTAGGTATATACATAGGTACAACACTTTTCCCCCATTAGCCTTTGTCTATCATAGGTAAAGGCATATTATGCAGTTAATAGTTAACCAAAAATTTAAGTACACAAACAGTCGTCACTTTTCTAGCGATATTCGCTCGCTTTGGAGCCCAAGAACCGTTTCCCAATTGAACGGTACTACAAAAATAATTCTTTTTATATGTACAATATGTTAAGAGTATATGGCATGGCAGAAACGGTAGCTTATTATGGTAACACAACGATCAGACTGGCCAACCTTTCAGCTAGAGGTAAAATAACTGTGAACGGACTGTACTTGGTTCTTGGCGGAAAAGTGAAGTGACATGTTTAGCAGTTTTGTTTTATTTTCTAAAATTTGTGTTTAGCTGAATATTAATGTGTAATATTGGTGGATTATTAACCATTATGTGTTCGTGAACGTGCATAAGTGTAGGCAAATTAAACAAAACAGTGCAACATTACTTCAAGTTCTCTCAAGAAGTCCGCGTGAGGTCTCAGTAAAGTGCCACATCTTTACTGAAACTCAAGGCGGGCGGGGATATCATCATAATACAATTATTCATGCATCGTTTCATAGTTGTTCATCATTATTGTCAACACAAAATTTATAACTAAATAAAGACTTGGCTAAAAGGTCCCAGCAACCAGACCATTAAAATATTATTTAAAAAATAAAATAAAAAGAGTACTACTAGGTCTGTGGGTTCACCTCTGCCATACTCACAGACTACATACAATATTATAAAGGGTAGCCTAGCCATACTCAACATTTCGCACGCTTAATCATATACTGACCGATTAGTGTTTCGGTCAAAGTTTAATTAAGTATACCAAGAAGTTTATTTTAACGCCCTCTTTCGGCCGATCTCGGAATTTTTTTGATATCTTGTTTGTAGAAGGAGTTAAACCTATATCTGTCTCTTTCATACGCAAGCGTTTCGGCAAACGCTTTTACGAGACAGAGACAGATATCAGTATGCGTCAAGGACTAGGATCGTGAACATCTCGTGTTTTTATTTAAAAGTGTCATATTAGTAGTTAAGTCGCTTTAGTGTAAAAATCAAAGGTAAGTTTTATTGAAATTATTTATAAAAATGTGACCAATTGTTAAATATGCCTATTTAGTACAAAATAGGATCGAACTATTCATGAATTATTTAGTGTTAGTTCTGTTTTATACAAAGACATGTTAACAATTCTTTGACTGATTGTGTATTATGCCTATATTTTATAAAACTGTTCCGTTTTGCCGGTAGTGTTTTGGCGGCTTTAGAAGTTAGGTCAGTTTTTTACAAAAGTGTTCTTGAAATCTAAAGTCGTACTTTGTTATGATTCTTTATTTTATAAAACACAATTGTCTGGTATAAAATTGTTGAATGCATATTCGATCTTGTGTCACTTATAGATTAAAATAATTGGTTTAAACGAAATAAGAAAGTAACTTAACTTTTTTCAGAATGTCTTCAAGGTCGAAAAAGATAATGGAATTGATTAATTCTACAAGTGACCCTTCTCGTGATGATAAGGGAGCTCAAATTCAAGATCCCATTCTGAACCCAGACCCTAGTCAATCTCCGATTCAAAATAATACGTCCGATAGCAACAAAGTGGCGTTTGACATAGATGAAGATAGTTCAGTTCAGAATGTTGCAGTTGATGTCGAGGTAAGTACCTACTCGTAATTATTATTTTATTCTTTCGAATTATTTCTTATTTTATCCCTTTTTATTGTGGTATTTTAATTTTAAACTAGATTTGCGCACGCGACCGCGTCGCGTCATTAAGTTTTGCTGTCATCCTCTATTTTAGGTAACCCTTAGGGGGTGCAATTGTCAATACTAGATGAATCATGAGTTTTTAAACCTTGTATTTCGTCATTTATTTTGTCAATGGCCATCGGTTCGAATTGCGTGAATCTTTAAATAACTATTCTTTTTTTACAGATGTTATGTGATATTACTAATAAACCTGAAAACAAGCGTTATTACAATGCTAAAGACTTTTTTGAAAGCGAGCTCAATCATGATCATAAATATTCTAGCCGTAAAAGAGACCAAGTTGACTACAATGTTTCACCCGTACATTCTGGTGAAATCAGTGCAGATATCAGCGACAATGACGATCCAACCTATGATAGTCAAATAAAAAGAAAGAAAATAGAACCAGTTCATCCTTCATCACGTCGATCATCATCTAGCTCCAGTAGCTCCTCATCCTCCAGTTCAAGCAGCTCCAGCAGTTCCAGCAGTTCCTCATCTTCTTCTTCTGATGATGATACAGTGGTAAAACCTTCTACTTCCGATCACGTGGATGATAATACTATCAATAATACAGATACTACAGCTAATGGACAGTCAACAAACGAACAACAAACAAGTGAAATTGAAAACTCTGAAATGAACGAACTCAACATAGAAGAAGAAATAGAGATTATTAAGAAGAAAGGTAGAAAGCGCACAAGCAATCCTCAAAAATGGAAACAAAACTTAAATAAAATTCTAAGAAATTCTGGACGATCTTATGAGACTTCGAAAAAGAAAACTGTTGCAGCTCGTGAAGTGAAACCACCTTGCACAGACAAGTGCAGGCTTAAATGTTATGAAAAGTTTACATCTCTTCAAAGACAGGCTATTTTTGATGCTTATTGGAATATTGGTGAACTCAATCAGCAGCGATCGTTTATTCAGTCTTGTATGTCCGATGTCACTCCTAGGTATAAATATACCAACGCCATGCGCCCGAGGCAAGCTAATAAAGCTTTTCATTTTATAGTCAATGGTGGACCAATCCGGGTCTGTAAACCATTTTTTGTTGGTACGCTGAATATATCCGATCGGGTTATTCGTACAGTAATCCAAAAGTGTCAAAACCATGGAGTTTTGGAAAATGATCGAAGAGGTAAACACGACAACCACACCACTACTGATGAAACACTGATTTCAGACATTAAAACTTTTATAGACTCAATACCAAGGGTTCCGTCACACTACACAAGGCAAACATCTACTCGCGAATACATAGACGGGGGCAAAACCATTACAGATCTCTTCAATGACTTCAAGGTAGCGCAAGAGAAGAACAGTAAGCCCTATGGTAAGTATTGCATGTTTTACCGTACATTTTCTAAGGAATATAATATTTCATTTTTTTGTCCGCGAAAAGACCAATGCGATCTATGTCTACAGTACACAAATTCAAACGCAGAGCAAAAAAGTATGATTCATGATAAGTATATAGCTCATATAAAAGAAAAAAAGCTAAGTCGTAATGAAAAACATGATGACCGTTGCAAAATAGACGACAAAAATAAAGTCTTAGTGTTCGACTTGCAGGCGGTGTTACAATCGCCACGAGGCGATACATCAGCTTTTTACTATAAATCGAAATTAAATAGTTATAACTTTACCATCACACTCTTAAACAAAAAAGTTGAAGCCCAGATGAAAGATTCCTATACTGATGTAGACTGCTATTTTTGGAATGAAACTGATGCCAAACGCGGTGCTAATGAGATAGGCTCCTGTTTATTGGATTGCTTTGAGAGACTATGTTGTGAAGCAGGGGTAACTGCTAGTAATAGTGATGGCCTGAACTTGATTCTGTATTCAGACAACTGCTGCGGTCAAAATAAGAATAAATATATAGTAGCGCTTTATCTCTATGCTGTAACCCACCTGAATATAGAATCAATCACACACAAATTTTTAATTAAAGGTCACACTCACAATGAGGGTGACAATATTCATAGCCTGATCGAAAAAGAAATTAAAAAGAATTTAAAATCAGGACCAATTTATTGCCCCCACCAATATGTAGCCATTATCAAAAATGCCAAAAAGACTGGTCAAATGTTCCGCGTACACGAACTTACATACGACTCATTTTTAGACCTAAAAAAACTGCAGGAAAATTGGGGATACAATTTTAATGAAACTGAAGATAAAAATGTTTTATCATGGAATGATATCAAAGTTATAAAAGTGATAAAAAGGGAACCTTTTTCATTCTATGTGAAAACATCATACAACAAAGATGCAGAATTTGCAAAGATAAACGTAAGAAACAAGAGAAAAAAATTGAATCCCCTATCAGAGCTGACAACAGTAAAAGCATACACGGGCAAGCAAAAGCTCGGTGAAAATAAAAATAAGGATTTAAAAGAGTTACTTGATAAAAATTTGATACCCAATTTTTATAAAGATTTTTATGATACGATTCTGTAATCAGGGTGAATACTTGCAAGGTGCAAACAAATTGTATGTTAAGTTTAGTATTGTAATGAATGACTGATTAAGTGCCTAATATTGAGAAAATTGATCTCTTAATTAATAATAAATAAGTACAATTAGGTATTATCATGTTGTTAAAGAGATGATAAGTGTGACTGTTGCTATTTCCTTGAGAATTTTTATTCAGATTTACGGTTTTTATTAGATTATAAATAAAAAGTGCCTCCTAATATTGTAAATTTAATATTGATCTCTTCGTTAAGTTTAATTCGTTAATATTATAATCTAGGATAAGTTTTTACTGCTTTATTTTTATAAAGTTTATAAATTACATTATTAGGAGTCAAAGTTTATTTCAGAGTTGATTTTAAAGTACCTATATACAAATTGTGTACTGTGATTAGGTATCACAGTACACAATTTGTTTTTCACAGTACACAATTTGAATATTGTAAGAGTATTAAGTTCAATTCAAATAATATATCTTAAGTATTAAGATTCATTCGTGTATAAGTCAAATACTACATAAAAGTAGACATACAGTTAATTATTACTTGACTGTTGTTGTATACAAGATTTATTGTTAATTAAAGTTTGCATTGCAATAAGGTACAATACAATTCACAATTGTTTGTACAAAACAATTGTGAATTGTATTGTACCTAAAGTTCAAATAAAATGCTGACCTGTGTCAGTCCCTACCACCAATGAGGCGTTAGCCGCAAATCAAAAGTTCTCGAAAGTTCAAAGAAAATGCTGAAAAGGCTACTGTTAAGTAGCCTTTTCAGTATTTTCTTTGAACTTTACTATGTTTTTGATTCTTTTATTAATGAAAATAATAAATAAAACGAAATATTTTTATACTTATCTTTTATTTTATATACCTTAACGACTCATTATAATAACAATAAGAACTTACATTGAATAAAATACGGACTCATTTCAAAATATGTCACCAATATTAAAATTTTACTTCATAGTAAAAGGACCCATACCTTAATAATGAGTATTCTTTAGTTATATATTAAATAAAACACGGACTCATTTCAAAATGTGTCACCAGTATTAAATCAATGTAACTTTATCTTTTATATTACACTGACGCATCTTGAGGAATATTTTTTTTTACCGATTAATTTATAGTAAAAAATCTAAATTTCTTAAAAATTATATTCAAATACAATACTCACTTTATCAACTATCCCTACAATACATTATTTCATTATATAAAGCTATTTTCTTCGAGTAATAAGCCATTTTGTAAGGTAAGTCAGGTTTGCTAAATCGTTTTTTGCGATTTCTCGAAAAACGTCTTTTTTCAGTTGTGTCAGTATATGATTAAGCGTGCGATTTGTATATGGCCATACTCTTCGGGGTATACAGGCGTGACGTTGTCATGTTGTTGCTGTTATTCCAATACATTGAATATTAAAGATGTATGTTAAAGGTTATTGCTCATAGACTTATAAAAAAAGTCAGACGGAACTCCCGCTAAGACAAAACTGTGTCCCGTAATGGCGGCGACAGTCTTATGGTGAGTGAATTTAGGGTTGTCATGATAGCCAAAATTACCCACTTAATATTGTTTTATTTTAAGAAAAATACAGGTCGGCATACAAATTTGAGGTACTGCATATGTAACAACTCGCCGGAGTCCTCCTTTAGTTGTATAAAAGTCATTCGTTTCAAAATGTAAACTGCAAATGGCACTGTATTTGTTTAGAATCCAATCATTTTGACAGTTAAAATTTCGATTTTTTTCAATCCAATCATTTAGCCAAACTTCAAATTCATTTCCCGTATATTTAGTGTAATTTGCACACGTGAATATTGGCAACACTGGCCTTGTGATGAATTATTTTGTTCTGGTGAATAAAGATTGATTGTAATCTATAAAATCGGGAACTAAGTTGTTGAATTATTCATTTACCTATGAAACGTGATTCCTGTATTTTTTTTCTTCCGATCGCTACAGTTTTTGCAACATTCCACCACACAAGACATGCTGTATTTCAATACTTCTTTTGCCGCATAGACGTGTCGACTGTGTTGACGTTTGCACGCGTAATGGGTGGTATGCTGTGAATGTGTGCGTGGGGGCCTGTACGTACAGCGAGCTGGCTGACTCTGAGTGACACAGTTTTCTGTTAGCGAGAATCCGTCCGAAGTTTTATACGTCCATGGCTATATTCCTGTCATTATTTTCAGATGATATAATGTATGGTTAATTGAACTTACCTTAATGAAAAAATTCGATACATTTTAAAATTGTACTACAAGGTAAAAATGCAACGCAAGCCGCGAAAAAAAATTGCGATGTTTATGGACATAGTGCAGTGTCTGTGACAGTAGCACAAATTTGGTTTAAGCGTTTTCAATCCGGAAATTTTGATGTCAAAGATGCACGTCGCTCTGGTCGCCCTATTACGGATAAAATGGATGCCATTTTTGAAAAAGTGGAGCAAGATCAGGAACTGGGAATTGGCCACAAAATAGTTTTGGCACATTTGAAAAAAACTGGGTACACAAAAAAGCTCGATATTTGGGTACCTCACGAGCTCACTGAAAGAAACCTAATGAACCGTGTACTCATTTGTGATTCTTTATTACGACGTAATGAAACCGAACCATTTTTGAAGAACCTGATAACTAGTGATGATATCTGTATATGATAAGTGGATCACGTACGACAAGAACGTGCGAAAAAGGTCGTGGTCAAAGACCGGTCAGGCTTCACAGACTGTGGCGAAACCCGGGTTAACTCGCAACAAGGTGATGCTGTGTGTGTGGTGGGATTGGAAGGGCATTATTCATTATGAGCTGTTACCACCAGGCAGGACCATCGATTCTGAACTCTATTGCGAACAAGTGATGAGATTAAAGCAAGAAGTTGAGAGAAAGCGGCCGGAATTAGTCAACAGAAGGGGTGTGGTTTTTCATCATGATAACGCTAGACCTCACACATCTTTAGACACTCAGCAAAAATTAAGAGAGTTTGGCTGGGAGGTGTTAATGCATCCGCCGTATAGTCCTGACCTTGCACCTTCAGATTTCCACCTGTTTCGGTCTCTTCAGAATTCTTTAGGCAGTGTCAGGTTAACATCACGAGAGGGCTGCCAAAACCACTTGTCGCGGTATTTTGATCAGAAGTCACAAAATTTCTATATCAATGGGATCATGTCCCTACCTACAAGATGGCAAAAAGTTAACGAACAAAATGGTACCTACATACTTTAGTTAAATGTAAATAAACTATATTAAAAAAAGTTTTGAATTTTCTTAAAAAATGCGAAGAAACTTTTTCCCCAACCTATTATATAACGAAATACTATCATCATACTTTAAATTCACTCATCTTGACAGTGCGAAAAACAAATAAAAATCACACATTTTCCTAATTTTAATTTGGAATTATGTTCTTTAAAATTTAAACTTTCAATGATACCAAAACCAGCCAGATACAAATAGTATAGCCAAAGAGATTTTATTACAAGTTCATACATACTATAATGCGAAAAGACTTTTTCCCCAACCTAATAATAAACATACTTTTAAAATATTATGTACTTAGCTTTATTACTTTAGTAAGGCAAATACTTTAATAGTACATACCTAGTAAATCTAAAGCTTTTTTGCGTAGTTTATACTAAATGTATAGCATAAGAATGTTTCACATTTTAATTTTACACATTGGGTATTGTATCAATATCAGTTTAAATGCAATTAATATGTAAAAAGTTTAAAAGTTACAATCATTTATTTAATTTAAAATTTCTTTACACTTAAACTAGACATGAAACGAGGTGCGGACGACTGGGAATGTTGCGTTCTGTTCTTCTACACTGTGAACGAACTACGAACAGAACGCATCTTTCCCAGTCGTCCGCAGTGTGGACGACTGGGAATGTTGCGTTCTGTTCTTCTACACTGTGAACGAACTACGAACAGAACGCATCTTTCCCAGTCGTCCGCAGTGTGGACGACTGGGAATGTTGCGTTCTGTTCTTCTACACTGTGAACGAACTACGAACAGAACGCATCTTTCCCAGTCGTCCGCAGTGTGGACGACTGGGAATGTTGCGTTCTGTTCTTCTACACTGTGAACGAACTACGAACAGAACGCATCTTTCCCAGTCGTCCGCAGTGTGGACGACTTGACGGGGTGTGGACGGACGGGAACAACCCTAATAAAATGCTTAAAGTAAATTCTGAACAACAAAGCAACTGACATGGTTCCCCTTGTTCAGTAACCTAATTGATTCTGAAATAACGATTTCGAACTTAATGAGAATAATTTATTACCCCCCTTCTAGGGAACCCCATCCCGTGTAGAGAAAGCTTACGCGTGCGCAATATTGTCAGAGCATCGTACAAAAGGCAAAAAATTCCAATTGAAGAAATATAACACAACACACACATAACATCACGCCTGTAATCCCCGAAGGGTTAGGCAGAGGTGTACCTATAGTACACCCACGTTTCGCCAGTTATGTTTAAGTCCCATGTAATAGGGGGCGAGCCCCCTAAATATAAATTATGGTTAAATCTTTATCTAATAATACCATGAGCCAGTATAATTTTACTCTTAAACGCTGGTATTCCTTTTGTAACACTAATAATATTTACTATTTTGATAGCTCAATAATATACCTATACCTTAAAATTCTTAACTGAGGAATTTAACAAAAAATGTAAAAGTTATGGGACGTTAAATCCTTATCGCTCTGCATGAAATAAATTTAACCAAAAAGACAAACAGAAAATAATTATGTTCATAGATTTTTAAAGGTGTTTTTAAAAATCAAGCCTACCTTTCCTAAATATTGTATTAATTAGATTTTTTTTTTTAACTTGTAACTTTGCTTGCATTGTCCACAGGACAACGGATGCAAACCTTATCTTTGATCAAAGTTAATGGTATCCATGTAACTGAAACAGGAATAATAATCACCGTTAACAACAATAATAAAAATTTAAAACTTCAACACCAAACAGAAAAAAATCCCTACTACCTTTCTATAGTAACAAGCAATCTTATGTCCAGCAAAAACCCTAACTTCCTATATGTATAGAAATTTTTTGCCCACTTTGAAGCACTTATAATTGCGATAATTTAATCCAAACTAATAATAAACACTTTACCCTCCTTTGCGTCACGCAGTCGAGTAAAAAACCAATACACAATAATTTTACCTCCCAGTCCATCAGCCGCTGAATCAAAGAAACGCTTAGTGATAGCGGCGTGGATGTAAATATGTTCACTGCCTACAGTACTAGGCATGCATCCACGTCAGCGGCTTTCAGATCGGACGTCTCAATGTAAATAATAAAAAAGACCGCTGGCTGGACTAGTAACACAATTTATGCTTTGCAAAATTTTACAACCAACCTGTTATTGAATCTGTAAAAGACAGGGCGTTTGCTGATGGCATATTCAATTCATAAAACCTGTAAAAATAATCTTCTGTTCTTAATCTGATTCGTTATTTGATTGTTACCAAGTGCCATTTGATTGCTACCAAGTGTTAGCCTTTTGATGGTTACCTTATTATATAAAAACTAATTTTGATCACTGGCCGGATTTGTTTTTGTTTTGTTTCAAAAACAAATGCCAAAATACTCACACATAAACATGAACATGCAGGTTTTCCATTACATAATAAAACATACTCTAAACATCTACCATGTGAGTTAAATCTCGAGGATGCAAAATTGAAGTATAATTTATGGTTAATTGAACTTACCTTAAGTGAACTTCAACCAAAATTATGCGAGATGTTGCATCCGAAGAAATTTAACACCCTACCCACCCATGTACATAACACCCCATATTATTATGGAATGGAGTAAACAATGAGCTCTAAAACGAATGAGGTTTGGGTGACAGTTGACAGATGACACAGACTATTCATTTTTGAAGTGAAACTTCTTTATCGGCGTTGGAAAAAAATTTACCGTCACATTTTTCGGTTACGCGTCACATTTTTCCGTTACGCGCCATCTTTTTCTTGCCCCTACCACGGTTGGTTTAGACGAAGAGTACTTTCACTTTCTCCAACGGAGTAGGGATAGCATGTCGCTTAAGCGGACTCACTCCCACCACCAGACTTTACCGTTCAAAAATACACGTGCAGTCCCCTTCCAGTCACCCAGAATCGTGAGAGGGTCAAGCCACGTTTTTTTCTTGCACCCTTATTTATTTCTGAAACACAATAGCGACGTGATAAATAATATATCAATACTAAAGTGATCAACAAAATCAAAGGCTTTATTTTAATTCTAATTCCAGTGGATTTTTAACAAAAGTAAGTAATTATATCTCTTTTTCTAATACTTGGGTGGGATTGTGGTATTTATTTTTTTAAATTTAAGATATTTAAGGTTAACCTCAGTTTCTGATTGTAACTATCGGTCAATGTATATGATTTCATTAAAATAGTATTTATTAATTACTGACTGCTAATTTAATGAACATCAATTAATTGGCATAAAGTATAAATTCTGAAATATGTTATATAATTTTTGTAAATCAATTAACTAATTTTTGTAGATTCAATGATGGAAGAATCCACAAATCCTGAGGAATCTTCGAATGCAATTACTATACAAGTTGATGTCCATCATCGGCATTATTCACAACTCAGTGCATCAATCGCTACCACAAGCCATGACTGTGTGAATGAACCTGAAACAACGAGTGATCTTCCTTCAATCCACCGTGATTATCCAAAAACAGCTGCACAGCGAATGGCAGAGTATAGAGCTCGGAAAAAAAAGGAAACTCCAATAGTGAATCATCGAAAACATAAAAAATCAGACGCAGAGCGTGCAAAAGAGTATAGAGCCCGAAAAAAAGCGAAGATCCAATCAGCAGGTAAGAGTTTTTCAGTTATCTACGATCAAAATTATGATTTATTTCGTAAATTGATTAATTAATTCTTTTTAGATTCAATAATGGAAGAATCCACAAATCCTGAGGAATCTTCAAATGCAATTACTGTACAAGTTGATGTCCATCATCATCATTGTTCACAACTCAGTGCATCAATCGCTACCACAAGCCATGACTGTGTGAACGAACCTGAAACAACGAGTGATCTTTCTTCAATCCTCCGTGATTATCCAAAAACAGCTGCACAGCGAATGGCAGAGTATAGAGCTCGGAAAAAGAAGCAAACTCCAATAGTGAATCATCGAAAACATAAAAAATCAGACGCAGAGCGTGCACAAGAGTATAGAACCCGAAACAAGGCTCAAATCCAAGAACACACAAGCCAAAGTCAGAACTTTGTTGAGTCAACATCAATTCAACAATCAGAGCATGAAACTAATCGTCTGGCTTACACGGATTTTCATCGTCATCATCTGGCTCATGATGAATTTCAAAAGAAATTTGTTCGAAATTCATTTGGTTATGTGTGCTCAGTTTGTGAAAGACTGTGGTTTAAAGATGACTTACGATCTGCATCCCTTCAACATGATGCAATCTTGAAAACAATAGTTCCTCATCTTGATATAAAGGACGTTGCTCTCTGTAATACCTGTGTAGCATCTTTAAATAATAATAGTATTCCTGTGATGGCTTCTTATAATGGATTCAAATTTCCGAAGAAGCCCGATTATTTACCGCCATTAGACTTAGTATCTGAACGATTGATTTCTCCGCGAATCCCATTCATGCAGATTAGGAGATTAAGACACGTTAACGGTCAGTATGGTATTTATGGACAAATAATCAATGTTCCAGTGTCTATTGATTCAATGGTTCGTACTCTCCCCAGAAGTTTATCTGATGATCACTGTATAAATGTGCACATTAAACGCAAGAAAATCCATAAATCGAGTTATTTGCATGGTATAATAAACAAAGGTACAATAAAGATTTGGCTTCAATTTTTATTAAAGTCGCCATTATATACTATGTATGATATCAAAATTGATGAATCCTTTTTCGAAAACAATGACATTGATACTATACCTCAAGATGAAATAAGCGAACACGTACCAATCGAAGAAAGTCTGGTATCTCAGCAGCAAACATTGATGTGGAATGAAGAAAAATATTTAAGATTAGCCCCAGGAGAAAAAAATCTTCCACATAGTTTACTTTTTGATGAACACGCGGAGGAATTGTCTTTTCCTGCAATTTATTTGGGCCAATTTCGTACGTTTCGTGATGGAGTACGAGTAACTCCATATACAATGGCTACAAGTGAACTTAGACGCTCGGACCGTCGTGCTGTTACTCCACATCATGTATTATACGTGGCAATGAAAATAATGAGACTTCGAGTTCGTGATTCATTAACAGTTGCCTTCAAACATATAGGAAAAGACACAAAAATCACACGTGAACAAATTGAAAATGAAGATTATGTCAACAATTGCATTGAAACTAATTTTGCATTTCTGAAATCAATTCCCAATTCATTATGGTACTGGGCTGATAAAAAGAAAAATTTATTTGCAATGATTAGACAGCTAGGTAAACCAACAATATTTCTCACTATTAGTGCAAATGAAATTGGATGGACTGATTTACTTCAATTATTATATAAGTTGAAAAATAATGGAGCCGAATTATCAAAAAAAGATGCTGAAGAATTACACTATCTTGAAAAAGTTACTCTGATTAATGAAGATTCTGTAACGTGCGCAATCTATTTTAATAAACTGGTAAACGTACTCTTGAATATTTTACAGTCTCCTAAGAAGAGTCCGTTTGGAAAATATTATGTGATGCATTATTTCAAAAGAATTGAATTTCAGCACCGAGGTAGTCCACATGCCCATACATTACTGTGGCTTGCAAATGCACCGAATGATGCTTTAGGCGAGAATAAAATGGATGCAATTTCACTGATTAATCATCTTATCTCGATTTCATCGAAAGAAGCATCAGGGCATATAAAATTACAAACACACAAGCACTCATTCACCTGTTACAAAAGAATATCGGCTCATAGACCTCAACAATGTCGTTTTGAAGCTCCATTCTTGCCTTCTCGTTCTACAGAAATTTTATTACCTATGCAACAGGGTGAAATTGGTTTTAATCGTTATTTGCAATCTTACAGAAATATTCGAATTAATCTCGAAAATAATGATTATGAGGATTTTGATAGTTTTTATCAGCAAAATAATATTTCATCAGATGATGAATATCGCAATATACTTCGAGCGGGAATCAAGAGACCAAGAGTTTTCATAAAACGCGAACCCAGTGAGAAATGGCATAATCCATTTAATCCGTTTATTCTGAATCTGGTAAAATCGAATATGGACATCCAGTTCATAACAGAGGAATATTCGTGTGCCCAGTATGTAGCTGAGTATGTCAATAAAACAAATCGCGGAATAAGTAATTTACAACGTGAAATCATCAAATGTATGGATGAACACCCGGAGTTCGATGCTGTGGAAATCACAAGAAAATTGGGAGTTGAGATGCTGAACAGTGTTGAAATACCAAATCAAGAAGCTGCCTGGTATCTTTTAAGAGAGCCGATGTCGAAAAGCTCTTCTGTTATAGTTTATATTCCAACGATGTGGCCGGAGGAGCGGCAAAAACTCAAGAAAACCACTAAAGAGCTAGATGAAATGGGAATTGATGATGATTCAACTGACATTTGGAAAGAGAACTGGTTCACAAAGTATCAAAAAAGGCCTGAAGAATTAAGTGATGTCACGCTTGCTCAATTTGTTGCTTATTATAATGTTCACGGCGATGGAAAAGTTACAAAACGGCAAAAGCCTCGAATAATTCGTTATCGCAGTTATAACATGTCTCAAAATTTGTCAGATTATAAACGGGAAATGGTAACTTTACATATTCCGTTTAGGAGTGAAGATGAAGAAATTTTAGCTGAAATGAAGTTTATTGAAATTTATACTACTAATGAAAATTTGATTTTACAACGCAGACAAGAATTTGAATCGAGCTTAGATATTCTCAAAACTATAGAGATTTGTCGTGATTTGTGTCGTGAGGACGGAATTGATGATGATAATGAACCAGAAGAAAATATTATTGCTGAGCAAAATCCATTTCAGCATTTGTATGATAATCCAGATGCCATCGTTAATGATGATATTCGTTCAGCGACGTTACATAAATTGGGAATTATTGCAAAAAGAAGGGAAAATTTAATGGCCAACGAGGATTTTTATAATTTGATGAGAATGGCTAATGAAAAACAAAAAAGATTATTACTTCATGTTATTTATCATCTTTTATCATCAGATAATGTTCCATTTCAAATATTTTTTACAGGCCCCGCTGGATGCGGTAAAACATTCGTAATTAAACTTTTGATGGAAATTTATAATCGTTACACTGACAATGACGGATACTGTAATGCATATATAACTTGTGCTTCAACGGGTAAAGCTGCAGTGGCGATCGCAGGAACAACTGTTCATACAGCTTTGAAAATATCATTATCAAGGTTGCTTCCTTTAAGTAACGAAACTGCCCAGCAATATAGAACATTGTTTAAATATGTTAAAGTTATTATTATTGATGAGATAAGCATGATCAGCGCTCAATTATTGATAAAAATTGATTCGAGATTAAAACAAATCACTGGTAACTTTCAATCGAACTTCGGAGGATTAGATATTATTTTTATCGGAGACTTACGTCAATTACCTCCAGTTCGCGCTACTCCTATCTACAAGCAACCTAAACAGACTATTGTTGGACCAATATTATGGCGAAATCTTAAATTTTATGAACTAGATCAAGTTATGCGTCAAGCCAATCAACAGTTTTCGTCAATACTTACAAAAATCGGAAATGGTGAACGTCTCGATGAAATTGAAATATCTGTCATTGAATCTCGTTTTTATTCTGTAGAAGAAGCTGCAACTAAGTGTCCTCAAGGTATTCGATTATTTAATACAAATCACGCAGTCACTGAGTATAATAATCAAATATTGAACTCTTATTCAGAAAAAATAATTTCTACTGCAAAAGATGTTTATAGTGGATGTACTTCCAAGGAACAAGAGACTTCTGTGCATCAAAAACTACATAAAATGTCCTTAATTGATACAAATGGATTGCCTTACCTAACAACATTTGTAATAAATATTTATTACATGATTACTACAAACATTGATGTATCTGACGGATTAGCAAATGGTGCTGTTGGGAAGTTAGTTCATGCAGAAACCGATATCGATGGAGTAGTTAAAATAGCATGGCTTGAATTTCCAGCATTACCTCGAATTGGTGAAAAATTGAGACGTAAAGCAGCGGGTCACGCAGCAGAAAATAATATCAGTCGAATGGCTGTACCAATTGTACAAAGATCTTCTACAATTCCGCTCAATAATAACAAAACTATACTTGTTAAACGTACTCATATTCCGTTGGTTTGTGCTTGTGCTACTACCATTCATAAATCACAAGGCAGCACATTTCCGGAAATTGTTTATGAATATGAGAAACATCACAGCCAATCGTTGTTATATGTTGCTTTATCCCGTGTTACGAGTATTGAAGGATTGTATATAACGACTCCAAATAATGACAAAACATTTTATCATGGTCGAAGAACGTCAACGTCCACCATCGATTTACAAGCGGAATTTAAACGATTGTCTCTGAATAAAGTAGAAACTATAAATGAACATTTGATTAAGTTCATGAACAAAAGAAGAGGTTTGTCACTTTTTATTTTCAATTGTCAAAGTCTTAGAGCTCATATAGATGACCTGGATGATTCAATTGTGAAAAATTCAAATGTTTTAGTTCTATCTGAAACATGGCTGAACAATGACAGTCAAGTAAACATCACTAATTTCAAATGCATTGCAAAATTTAAACGGCTGAGCACGAGAGCAGGAGGTGTAGGAATATATCATAATTCTAATGATGTTGTTAATGTTGTGACTTCATCGATAGATTTTTCTCCTGACTTTCATGGGTCACTAGCATCAGCAGTTGGTGATTTATGTATGGCTCAATGCCAAATGGAAAATGGGATGAAAATTTTGATTGTTGCACTGTATATATCTCCTAATCAGAAGTTGGACGATATTATTAATTTTCTTCACCATTCATTGTTGCCGTACACAAGTGAAGGTGCCTCTTTACTCGGTAACAATAATTATAAAATACCGATGATTTTAAGTGGAGATTTTAATGTCAATTTTGCATCGGAAAAATCTTTGAAGCTAGTTGAATTTCTGAAAGATAAATTGAATTTATCCATGAAAAACAGTCCTCAAACGTCAACAACAAGATCTGGCACTACAATTGATGGAGTTTTTACTCGGTCACTAAATTTCGTGGAATGTAAACCATATATTTCATATTTCAGTTACCATAAGCCATTAATTACAAAAATATATAATGACGATGACAATGATAGTAATAATTCTATTACAATTAATGAAATGCTGTAATAATCTTAGTAGCAAAAAGGTAAAGTGAAATAATTGTATTATTTGTATTCATGTCTATGATAATAAAATCCTTTTGTTTAAACTTTATCTAATTTAACTTTATTTAACCAATTTCTAGAAAGTTGCATGTAGATCATTTTTCGAAAAATAAGGCCATAAAGAAGTTTCACTTCTTACGTGTGTACACTAGTACACGCACACATTTTTTTTTAGTCTCTCAACACAGTGTGCAGTGTAGTACATTAGGGTACGATACTACCATTGCAGGGTGGCTGGTGGCAGCTGGATGAGAGTTGCCGAGAATCGAGCTGAATGGCGTGCAATTGGAGAGGCCTATGTCCAGCAGTGGACTGCTATAGGCTGATGATGATGATGATGACTACCATGTGAGTTAAATCTCTTCGGATGCAACATCTCGTATAATTTTGTTTGAAGTTCACTTAACTCTTAGACTAGACATGAGATGACGGGGTGTGGACGACTGGGAATAATGCGTTCTGTTCGTCCACAGTGTAGACGAACAGAACGCAACATTCATAGTCGCCCGCAGTGTGGACAACGGGGTGTGGACGAGCGGGAATGACTCTTTTATTACAGGAGAAAATTGTGGGAAGACAGTAGAAGTAATTGTTCCAAGGCATTGTAAATGCATCTATATCATAGGCGTCTGGGTCACGTTTCCAGGATAAATATTTTGTGCATTTTTTGTTAAGGCGCGATGCAAAAAAATCAATAACAGGTTTACTGAATGTTTTCGTAATAGATTTAAATAATTGTAAATCTAACTCCCATTCGGTATCAACATTAGTACCTAGAATCTAGGTCCGCGTCAGTGTTCTCTATGGATTTATTAATATACGATGCGTAAATAAATATATTTTATTGTTTTATTGCACCACTGCCACATTTGCCGAGTGATATCATTTAAATGAGGGAATTGCGTGCCACCCATTTTGTTGGCATAAGCAATGACAATAGTATTATCTAAGAAGAACATCTGCATTTGTTTTGTTTTTGCAAAAGGCTTTTAGGCCCATCAGTGCTGCCAGTAACTCGAGGAAGTTAATGTGGTGTTTTCATTGACCAAACACCTCTAGTAATTTCACTTGCCTCCTCACTCACAGGCTGTCCCCCATCCTGTGAGTGAAGAGTCTTGTGAATATTTCCCATTGAAAGGAGCAATCACGAAGTTTGTTCATATTTCTTTGCGACATTTGACTCCACCATGTCTTCTTGTGAGAGAGTACAAACAGTTATTTCGGCTCTGTGCCTATGGCCTGACCTCTGAGATTACCTCTTCCATTTACGTTCCCCTACCGGTGTGTGTACCCATTATCTATCCTGTTCCCTCCCTAAATAGCCTACCTATCGCTGTCTCTTTCTCATGTTGTGCTTGACGGCTAGAGTCGGGCCGCGCCGAGGCTCGCTTACTTACTTCAGTACGCTTTTGTTTACGCAAGTGAGTGAATACACGTGTACGTTGAGTAACGTTCGAAGAAAATTAAAAGAAATAATATTTAAGGTGAGTAATTAATCAGAATGCTTATTTTTCTCAGTTTCTCTTTCACTCGAGAATATTGTGGTGTAAAATATCATTGGTGGTTCCTATTTATCTCGGTTTGTAACCAGTTTTATAGGTTAACTTAACATTAATTCGAATTATGACTCCGATCTCGGGTTCAAATCCAGACGGTTAGTCGCTTCACGTATAAATACTCGTACGTGAGTGGAGAGTATTTTAGTTCATATCTATCTCGGTTTGCAACCAGATTTATAGATTACAAAACATAATATCTCGATTTAGACCCCGATCTCGGGTTAAAGCCCAGACGGTTATAGTCTCAAATCACGTATAAATTTACGTGTGTGGCCCGACGGGCCCCGAACTTTGATACGATCGGACAGAAAATTTGGCCCGACCGGGCCCGAAGTCTGGTCCGGCCGAGCCCGGAATCTAGTCCGACCGGGCCCGAAATCTGGTTCGACCGGGCCCGGAGTCTGGCCCGGCCGGGCCTGGAGTTTGGCCCGACCGGGTCCGTAGTCTGACCCAACCGGGTCGAAAGGATGATCCAACCAGATCTAGAACCTGATCCGACCAGGTGCAAAATCCAATCCGTCCGGGCTTGACCAAACCAGCTACCACAATGACCCGACTAACCATTTACCCTCCTGGTACCGAGATAAGTGTATTTTCCGGTGATCACCAATTAAGCGCTCTTTTCCTTTCCAATCGACAGATGGCGACTTCGCAAAATTTCATTACACTGGGTGAACTGTTCATCCGAAATTCCGATGAAGAAGAGGAGGAACTTTTAGCTAAAGTTAAATCCATCATCGAAGAGTCTCCCCATTGGATGGAGAGACTGGAAAGTCATCGATTGGTCCAAAGAGGAACTCCTCGGCAGGAAGATGGACCACAAGGTCCTGAATAAAATACGTTTCGCAATCCCATCAGTGAAGCTGGTTAAAGCTTTCTATCCTGAAGTGAAATCGGCGAAAAAGCCTACAAAAACATGAAGCTGAAACTATTAGACTGGGATATCTGCAGGGCCCTTATTACTAACCCGAACCAAGTAACAGCAAAACTGCGTGGATCTTCTGCGCAAGCAGAAATATTCAACAAGGCCGTAGAGACAATAAGAGCGTCTATTTATTCCAGAGAACAGATCTCAGACGCATTGACAACAGACGTAGTCACACAAAAATAGAATTATGTACTCTAGGTCTAATTCTGGAAGTGGAAACAACCCAATCAAACACATAAAGCGAAAGCGAGCCAGACTACCATCGTCTTCATCGGAAGAAAACTCAGTTCAGTCAGCAAGTGACAACTTTTATGCATCATCACCGGAGAGAAACTCTCCCAAACGCAGACGCTACTCATCATCACCGCCCTGTTCACCAAAAAGAAATGCTACTGACTCTAGACTAGACCGTATGGAGGGCATGATTCAAAACTTATATGAAATGATGAGCACAAACAAGAATGAAAATAGTCTCGATAATTCGAGCTGGCGAGCTCCCAGCCCGCTACTGGGTTTACCTGATGAAGACCCCAATAAGACCAATAATAATTGGGACATTCTCACCGTCGACAAAAGAGAGCGAACCTGCCATACCCAGAGCAAACTCAATTCTGGAGCAACAAAGTCTTAAATGCCAAAGGCTTGGGGAGCCAACATGGAATAAAATACGCTACGCTGAGGCCCAAAAAAACTTCAAGCCTCACCAGTGTTCCATTGTCTCCGAATAAATGCAACAATGTATAAATACTCTCACCCCAATCAGTTAAAGGATCTGCTGGGGAAATGTTATTTCCGCGTTTGGTACCATAACTCATGGACTTTTGGTACAACGGCTGAAACTTCAAGAAGCCCTGAAAAAAGTAGCGGAACAACACCCAGATGCCACAGGAAGCCTAAAAAAGATGCTAGCGTCAGAAAGTGAGTTCCGCTCAATATCCGACGACTTGCTTCAATACACTTGTGGCAAACGTGCCGAAGTAATTGAGTCTCGACGAAAACTGTATGAGCCGAAAAATAATTTTTACCGATCAGTCCTCAATGAAATTCCGCCTTCAGGAACTCATTTATGGGACGAAGACAAATTACAAGAGGCGATAAAAACACACGGTGTCTCTAAAATTGCTCCGGCCCCGCGTCGAATATTATCGAACCATATGTATACAGAAAAGGAAAACAAACCAAAGCAGCCCCGAGATCTTAACTCCAACAGAAAACCACATCAAGGAGTCAAAAAATTCAGGAAAACGGAGTTTAAACAGCGACCCCAGAAACCACATTCATCAAAGGACCATAAACGTCACAATTTTAAGGAAAGGGGCGGAGGGGAGAAGCGGCGTTACCTTTGACAACCAATGCTTTCGGGCGGGACAACTAGCAGACCACATATGAGCGTGGAAAAATCTAGGTGCACCAAAATCAATCTTAAGCATCATAAAAGGCTACGAATTCCGTTCTCGGAAAAACCACCAATCACAACCTTAACACCATCATTACTGGAAAAATTCCAAACACCAACTTCCCCGCCGATGGACCAAGAAATTACAAAAATGATTCATCAAAAGACCCTAATAAAACTAGACTGCAAGACTGGCTTCCTCTCAAAAATGTTCTTAACACCAAAGTCAGACGGACAATGAAGACCAGTCTGTTCAATGTTACCTTTGGACATTGACTCAGCACTCGGCCCGGCTCACGCGCGGCCCAGTTAAAATATTGATTGGGTTGCATCTCACACGTACAGAACACAAAGAATTTGTATAATAGTGTGTGTTATGAAACTATAGTATATAAGCTGTAACATACTGTTAATAAATCAGATTTGAATTTTATATTCTTGTCTCATTACCCCTCACTGTGGCCAAGACACCTTTAGCCATCTCTGATCAGTCTCGTGAGTCTGCGGGACTGGCAGTGAGTGTACCCCTCCCCAACCTGGAATTCCTGTCCAACATCCGTCTGTAACCTTAGGTCGCATGGTGCAGACATCCTGAACTTATTTATATATTTATCTATCACACTAGGGATATGATAGGTTAGGGCTGTAGGGCTTATAGGGCTTAGAGTCGTAGGGACTGTTAGGCGTGTAGGTCTTAGCAACTTCCCTTACTTATCATATATTTTCATGTATTATCACACCCTTGACAGTATTGCGGCCTTACGTGACGTTTGTTAAGGGTGGATGTACATTTTGGTCCTTCGAGCATTTGAATCACGCGGTCCCCTTGCCCACTGTAGGAATTAATTTGACAGACTGACACTTCGGGGAACTGAAGGCTGGTGTTCTCAACAAAGCATCAGTTTTTCAGTAATCTGAAGTACGTTGTACTAGGGTATTCTGTCGGAAAGCTTCTCGTTGCGGATCGGTCACTGGCCTCCCACAAGCGGGTTTAACCAGTTGATTGAGAAGTCGCACAGATAAAACAAGAGCGCAGATACCACTAGTACAGACTTAACTTTTACATTAGGGTAGGGCCGTTAGGGAAGAAGAAAGAAAAGCACTATGGAGATACAAGAAATTAACGAACTAATCAGGAGCCAGGAGGCGGATTACAACGAAATCAAAAGGGTGTTATCAAACATATAAAAGGACTCGCCCACAAGGAAAACAGAAAAATACATCAACGAAAGGAAGAAAACATTTGACCACGTCTTTCAGCGAGTTCAAGAAAACCATTTAAAACTACAAGAACAGGAGGTGTTGTCAACTCATAAATACATTACTACAAACTACTTTGGCAGCATACAAAAATGTTACGACGAAGGAATCGACTACCTAAAAAAGTGCGAAGAAAGGCTACAACATGTGCAAAGTGTTTATGAACCACGACTTTTAGATGAAGAAGAAGACAAGGACGTTGTCAGTAGCCCAAAACTGTTTATACAACTATTCCGGATGTCGCAGATATCTAAGAAAATATCTCAGGCTAAGGAATCCATTACTCAAGACAAGCCAATATGGCATTTACAAACACTATTACGAACTTTACAAAAACAATGGTTAGAAATCGAAGAAACGCACATCGGACTAATGATGGCCGAAAGTACATTGGACAATAGCTACTTCAGAGATAGTTGTTTCGAAACTATACAAAAAGATTATGATATTACTACGGAGTTATTGGAAGAAAGAATCTCTCAGAACTCGAATGAAAAAGGTATTTCATCAAAATCGTCAGGAAAATTACCACGAATAAATATTCCCATATTCGCGGGGGACTATGACTCTTGGAACACATTTCAAGATTTATTTAGAAAAATAATTCACGAAGATAAATCAATATCTTCTGCAGAAAAAATGCAGTATCTTAAAACACACGTAAAAGGCGACGCAGCAAGATTAATACGTCACCTAACAATAAGCGAAATAAATTATGAAACAGCTTGGAAATTGCTTACGCAGAGATATGAAGACGAGCGCATGATTGCTACTAAGTTTATTGACAAGTTATTAGATTTACCTAAAATGCAACGAGCAAACGCGGCACAATTACGAGACATGCATGACACTATAAATGAATGTCTTGAGGCACTAAAAAATCAACAAATAAACACAACTTCTTGGGGCCCACTATTGGTAAGAATAATCAGTAGAAAATGGGACGAAGAAACAAATACAAAGTACGAAGATCAACTACAAAACCGAAATAAATTACAATCCTTTGACGAAATGATGAAATTCATGGAGAACAGTTTCAATTGCCTGAAGTCTTTCGACGGGTCTACACGATACACTAATAGTCAACTAGCAAGTGATAAACAAACATCAGAAAAATATAAACGCTGTTGGTACTGTCAAAAGAATGATCATATTATTCATTATTGCCCTAATTTCAAAGCATTAAGCGTTAACGACCGATACAAGGCCGTCGCGCAAAAAAGAATGTGCAAACGTTGCTTAAATCATGATGATCAGAGAAATTGTGTGAGTACAGTTTATAAACAATGTAAAATCTGTCAACATGAGGGACACAACGCATTATTGCATCAGTCAAAGCCGTTTCAAAATAGTGGTAACGCAAAAAAATACGTACCAAGAAATACAGGGACAGAGAGGTCGCAAAATATAGCGACATCAAACTTATCAGCAACTAACTCCGATGCTAAAAACACAACTTTACTAGCAACTGCCATAGTAAGAACCACCTCGTATGATGGGATGCCGCAGTTGTTGAGAGTATTTGATCAAGGATCAGAAGCGTCATTCTGCACTGAAGAAGTAGCACAATTGTTGTCTTACCCACGACAAAAAATCCAAGCAGAAATAAAAGGTATCGGAGATGAAAAACCAAAAACGTCAAATTATACAATCAACATTACTCTACAACCAAGACACTCTAGCGATTACAAACTGCCAGTGACGCTAATAGTACTACCTAAACTAACAAGTTCACTACCAAGGAATGATTTACAACAATTACAAGAAAAAATCTTGGACAATGCAATTATAGCAGACCCAACTTATTATAAAAAGGGACCAGTTGACATAATACTAGGTGCCCAAGAATATAGCAGAATATTACTACAGGGTTTCGCAAGACTACAGGACGGAATAATCGCTCAAAACACAGAACTTGGGTGGATTTTATCCGGATTTTATCCCAATGATACGAAGAATGGAGTTAAAATCTTGAGTATGGTGGCTTGCACCGAAGAGGTACGACAACTTACGAAATTTTGGGAATTAGAAGACATTCCACAACACTACAAACTTACACATGATGACCAGACCTGTGAAAACTACTACAAAGAAACAACAATAAGAAACCCAGACGGAACTTACACAGTACGACTTCCGTTTAAGGATTCGAACATAAATTTGAACTTAAACGGCGAAGCGCGCAGGAAAGCCGCTGCACGACTATTACAACTAGAACGACAGTTCGCAAAAAATGAAAATTTGCGACAACAATACATTGAATTTATGAATGAATACTTACATATGGGTCATATGAGGAAAGTAGATACCAAGAACTACAACGTAGGAAAATACTACATACCACATCAAGCAGTAATTAAGGAAGACTCACTCACTACAAAATTACGCGTGGTTTTTGATGCAAGCAGTAAAAGCAGCACAAAAATAAGCCTTAATAACAACATGTATAAAGGTCCGCGATTACAACAAGACTTATCCACTATACTATTACGATGGAGAAAACATAAGTTTGCCTTTATGGCGGATATAATGAAAATGTACCGTTTCATTAAAATTAATGAATTAGACTTCGCACATCAAAGGATACTATGGAGATTTTCTCCCAAACACGCAATTAGTGAATATGAACTTACAACAGTTACCTACGGCACAACTAGCGCCCCCTATCTTGCGGTGCGAACATTGCAACAACTTGCTATAGACGAACAAAACAATTACCCAATAGCGAGTCAAGCAACATTACAAGATTTTTACGTAGATGATATTTTATCTGGAGAGTCCCAGGAAAGTGCAGCTAAAGAACTGCAGAGTCAGTTAATATCCATGTTAAACAAGGGTGGGTTTAAGCTTCGAAAATGGTCGTCAAATAGTTCAGAGCTACTGGAAAATATACCAGCGGAAGATAAAGATGATCAACTGCTCAAACTACCATTAGACGAGTCCAGGAAGTCATTAGGCATAACATGGTCACCACGGGAAGACAGTTTTTATTTCCAAATAACTATAACGGAAAATAGAACACCAACAAAAAGATGGATTATGTCAGAAGTTGCGAAAATATTCGATCCCCTGGGTTGGTTAGCACCAATTATAATTAAAATGAAGCTGCTTATACAAGAACTCTGGACGAACGACATAGGATGGGATCAACCTGTTGATCACATACTCCAGAAAAAATGGATTGAAATACAAAACCAACTTAAAAGAATAGAAAAAATTAAAGTTCCACGGTGGTGTCACGTAACAGACAGCACAGACATTGAGCTATATGGTTTCAGCGACGCTTCCGAAAAAGCTTACGGAGCGGTGGTATACAGCCGTGTAAAAATCAATAACACCTACTACATTACATTATTACAAGCAAAATCGAAAGTGGCACCAAAGAAACAAAAGACTACTCTACCTCGACTTGAGTTATGCGCTGCACTACTACTAGCCGGTTTGATGGAAAAAGTTAAAGAAGCGCTTAACTGCAAAAAGATTACAACAATATCTTGTTGGACGGATTCTATGATCACCTTAGGCTGGATAAGAGGCGAGCCTGAACGGTGGCAAACGTTCGTAGCCAATAGGGTGTCACAAATTCAACAACTGTCACCGAACGCAGAATGGAACCATGTGTGACCATGTTCAACTTGAAAAGACTGAACGAATTTGTCAAGTTACAAAAGTTCCGACTGGTAAACCATCGAAAACTACAATACTTCTTACAAAAAGGAGACTACATGGTCAAATAGACCTATCACAGGCCTATCTACATGTACCAATAGCAAAAAGGCACTGGCTTATGGTTTTAAAGACTCTTACAAATCTTGGCTTCAGAATAAACTGGGAAAAGTCAATGCTAAACCCAACAAAAGAAATAACGTTCCTCGGAATAAACTGGAATACAGAATTGAATATAAAAAACCTACCTGTACAAAAAATACAGTCACTAGAGAAAACCATCCTAAAACTCATAAAAAGCAAAAATGGAGTTGGCAACAAGCAAAGGCGATATTGGGCAAAATGGAATTCGCTTCATTCGTGATAGCATTGGCTCGACTACACTGTCGAAAGATTCAACGTGCCGTGAACCGGTTACCAGAATCTACGCCCAACCTACACTTCAAAATAAAGCCAGATATTATTCAAGATCTGCATTGGTGGTTGGTAAAC
Source organism: Tiliacea citrago (assembly GCA_963921375.1). NCBI lineage: Eukaryota > Metazoa > Arthropoda > Insecta > Lepidoptera > Noctuidae > Tiliacea > Tiliacea citrago. The sequence goes on from OY992783.1 coordinate 26,239,478, forward strand.
TTAGAACAAAGTTCAAAGATAATTCTGAAATAACCGGAAATCCACCTAGTCACCGACAACTCAAATACAGGTTGGGGCAGAGTTAGAAGACGAACTGATCTCAGGACTATGGAATACCTACCAAAAGAAATGGCACATAAACAAGAAAGAAATGTTTGTTGTTTACAAAATTTTGGAAAACTACCAGACCGTACTACAGAACAAAAGTATCCTTATACAATGCGACAACAAAACTGTCGTGGCATACATAAGGAACCATGGTGGGACCAAATCGGTATCACTCCTAAAACTTGCAGGCGACACCTGGAATATGGCGATACGCAAGAATATAGAAATACGAATAGAACATTTACATATTCCAGGTCACTACAACGTAATATCAGATCATCTATCTAGGGGCAAGAGCTTACCAGACTGGCACCTATTGAACGGGATACTGAAAACGATTTTCAGAAAATGGGGTACCCCATGCATCGACCTATTCGCAACAGAGAAATCAGCAGTAGTCACAAAATACGTCACGCGATTTCCATGCCGACACGCAGAATTTGTGAACGCATTCACAAGGACGTGGGACTACAAACTAGGATGGATATTCCCTCCTCCACCGTTAATACCCAAGATCCTACAACATCTCAACCAATGTCAAGGGACATTTATATTGATGACTGGCGACCGATACTCAAGAAAAGATCTGTAGACAAACCTTTCACAATAGACCTTCAAACCAATCAACCTCCTCCCAAAACGCAAGATTTGTACTTGGAAGCATGGAAAGTACGGGGTGGGCCGATTTAGTGAAAAATTGGTCAACCGAAAAATACAAATTCTAGAGACTTCATGGCGCAAATCATCTCTTGGCACTTACTCGGCAGCATGGAAAAGCTGGTGCCTGTGGGCTAAGGATAAAAAAGTATCAATAAATAACCCAAATCCCACAGATGTAGCACAATACCTTTGTTACTTACGCTATAAGAAAAACATGTCATATAGAACTATCTATCTGCACAAATCAACAATAGCAACATTCTCAAATCCTCTAAATTCTGACAAAATAAGTAACAACCCGCTAATAAAACATACTCTCAAAGGAATTTCAAATACAAACCCTCAGACCTCAGAGCAAAAATATGGGATATAAATAAACTATTAACCTGGATACGTCATAATCCTCCGGATCCAAGCAACCTTTTTCACGCCTACAGACATTTAGCGATACTACTACTTTGATCATCCGGAAGGAGAGTTCATGACATGACCCTTCTTAGAATAGATGCCGATTTCCTGGAGCAGTCAGAAAATGACGTTATTTTCTGGCCACAATACGGGTCGAAGATGGATAAGTTGAAACATTTTCAATCAGGATGGAAACTAGTGAAAAACGATCAGGAGCTATGGGATATTGTAAACTGGGTTAAGAAATATATTGACATATCACACATTCAAGACGACATGCCAATAGTCAGGTAATCCCATATTTATTTGTGAAGACACGAGGAAAAACAGGTCCGGCCTCTCGTTCTGTAATAGCTGGATGGGTGCGAACAGCCTTATTGCCAGCTGGAATTGAAGCAGGTGCAGGAAGTACCCGATCGGCAGTGGCCACTTACAGATTTAATAATTGTCTGCCACTAGATGAAGTATTGAAGAGAGGAAATTGGCAAGGCCCAAACAACTTTTTTAAACATTACTATAAAGAGATACCTCTGCACCCGATAAGTCTGCACCCGGTGAGGATAATATTAATATTAAGAACATGGTCACTGAATCTTTTGTGCCATTGTGATTGTAAGATCTCATTTATTTTAAGTTTGTGTTTTTGAACTCGATTTTATATTCAGTGTTAATTATTGTACTTATAACTATGTCGATGGGAGATTATCACTTAGTTAGGTACTCAGAAGTTTGTTTAACTGTTTCTTTTATTAAGAAGTTATTTTACTTTATTATTAATAGAAAGGAGAAGGCAGCGCTATACTTAATTTGATTAAAACCTCCATAGGTGATGTACTTTATGATATTACCTATATGATGTTTGAAGTCTAAAATATCTTTATTTGTATGAGGTCCAGAATAAAACTATGGTTATCTCTAATAAATTTTTATTTTATGGTAATCATTTTTTTAAATCTATCCAGTACTTAATTCAATTTTACATTCCTGAATCTTATCACAGTACGCTGCTGTACTGAGAATTAACATGCCGGCAGATTTAAGACATATCTCAGAGGTCAGGCCATAGGCACAGAGCCGAAATAGACCAATTTTCCCCCCAAGGGGAAGAAAATTGATATTTCGGGTCTTGCCGTAGGCCTGACCGGAGCAATTTCTTGCCGGCTGATCTATGGTACTGAAGTAAGCAAGCCTTGGCGCGGCCCGACTCGACCCGTCAAGCACAGCATGAGAAACAGACAACGATAGGTAGGCTGTTTAGGGAGGGAACAGGATAGATAATGGGTATACACACCGGTACGTGAACGTAAATGGAAGAGGTAATCTCAGAGGTCAGGCTACTGACCTCTGAGATTACCTCTACTACTGCTGATTTCTCTGTTGCGAATAGGTCGATGCATGGGGTACCCCATTTTCTGAAAATCGTTTTCAGTATCCCGTTCAATAGGTGCCAGTCTGGTAAGCTCTTGCCCCTAGATAGATGATCTGATATTACGTTGTAGTGACCTGGAATATGTAAATGTTCTATTCGTATTTCTATATTCTTGCGTATCGCCATATTCCAGGTGTCGCCTGCAAGTTTTAGGAGTGATACCGATTTGGTCCCACCATGGTTCCTTATGTATGCCACGACAGTTTTGTTGTCGCATTGTATAAGGATCCGGACCGGAGCAATTTCTTGCCGGCTGATCTATGGTACTGAAGAAAGCGAGCCTTGGCGCGGCCCGACACTAGCCGTCAAGCACAGCATGAGAAACAGACAACGATAGGTAGGCTGTTTAGGGAGGGAACAGGATAGATAATGGGTACACACACCGGTACGTGAACGTAAATGGAAGAGGTAATCTCAGAGGTCAGGCCTACGGCAAGACCCGAAATATCAATTTTCTTACCCTTGGGGGGAAAATTGGTCTATTTTGTATCATAGTTGTCATTTGACTTCAAAGTGCTAAACATTTATCCCGTTCTAGCCGTTTGGTATATACCTAGCCATACGCAATGGCTGGGCACGCAGCTGATAACATACCGATTAGTTTTGCAACATCTCTGATAACTACAGTATCTATGCGGCGGCAGTATTTATGGATTAGCTCCTTTATTCTTTGATTTTTTTCTTGGGGTAGCTGTAAACATATGGATTGTGAGTTTATGAGAATTCCTATGAATTTGCAAATCTGATTTGGTATGAGATAACTTTTTTCTAAGTTGATAACTAAACATAATTTATCAAATGTTTGTATTACTGAATTTACAGTCCTGAGACATGAGTCGTAAGTATTTCCTATACAAATAACGTGATCCAAATAAGATGCTACTGTAAGGCAATTGTACCTCAAACAAGACAAAACGGGTTTGAGTAATTTTGTATTATACTAATGGCGCCAGGCTGAGGTCATATGTTAGGCAATTGAATAACGGAATCACATCACACTAATATTACCTATAAAGGTGAAAGTTTGTGAGTGTGTGTTTGTTACTTCTTCACGCTCAAACGGCTGGACCAATTTTTATAAAATGTTGTATGGAGGTAGCTGACACCCTGGATTAACAAATAGGCTACTTGCTACTTTTTATTCCGATATACCCACGGGATCGAGACTTACGCGGGTGAACCCGCGGGGAGCAGCTAGTCTCAAATATTTTCTATGTGAGATATGTTTAAGCATTAAAAGTAAGATTCTTTTAGGTCTATTGTTGCCATGAATGCATTATTTATTATTAATTTTGATACGGTACGTATATCATCCATTTTAAAATGTTGGGCTGGTAAGAACTTATTAAGGGTGTTGAGATTTAAGATAAATCTATAACTGCCTATACTCTTAGGCGTTAAAAATACCGGTGAAATAAACTGTTGTGGTAGATCAGAACATTTTAGAAATTGCCCCTAAATCAATAAGTTTGAATATTGCAGATTCCATTTCTCCATGAGATGGTGGGTTTTTTGGTTCAGTGTTTTGAACCACTTTCCCAATAAACGGTATTTATAACCATTAACATAATTTAGTATGATGGGATGACGGTTAACAACATCCAGAGTTTTATAAAATATCTAATTATACCGGCGTGAGGTACCTTTAACGGCGGTTCTTCTCGTCGTTCATCTTGATGGCTCCTGTCTGCCGACTGCGTTGGGTTGAGTAGTTGGTCCTCCTCGCCGAAGATGTCGATGGTTTTGGTTGGTGTCGACTTGTGGATGGTGCTGCAGTCATATTGTTTGCTCGTCGAAGAGGACCCCGCACATTTCCCGCCTGAAAACCGGTTCTCCGGTTGCCTGTAGTATTCGCGGGAGTCGGGGTGTAGATCAAGAAGCAATTGACTGATTTCTGATATTCTTTTAAGAATACGTTGTTACGGTGTTGTTTACAGATTGGGCCTATATGAGGTCCTTCGTTAGGTTGACGAGGCCAGCGATCCCTGAACCAAGCCGATTTTTCGCTGATTCCAAATGATTTTGGTGCACGCACTAATGTGAAATTTTCAGGAACAAGCATTTTTGCTTTTCATGATTCCTTGTGTTCTTTACCTGATCCATCGAGCAGTATTTTTCCCCAAGATTCAGAGACTTCATTGGGTATTTTTCCTCCGAGTGCGGCCAAGCTTCGCCAAGCAAATCAAGAATTTCTGTGGAAATATCCACAGTAGAAAATTCACTAACCACACTCGGGTCACTCGAAGTTTTCCTTGTAGCCAGGACAAGGAAATTTTCTTGAGACGCGGTATTAACGACCGATTTGACTACTGGGATTTCATCATCCTCTTGTGGTTCATCGATATTTCTGAAGGTCAATTCTACTAATTATCCTGCAATATGAAAAACATGAGACCGGAATGCGATGACATTGTGAATAGACCAAAAATTGGTATTCTGCTAAGCTTAAAATTAGGTTTGTTCACATTCCGGTCGCAATATCATTGCAGTCTAGTCTCATAGCAGTCAACTTTGTTCTCGTTTACGAAATTAAACATTTATCACATTTTCATGTTGATTCAATGTACGTAGACAATATTGTGATAATTAGTGATACTTTAATTTTTAGCAACCTTATTTTCTGTTTTTTTTAATGTCTTTATTAGTTTGCTTGATTAAGTGCATACTCATAGTATTTTCATTTCCCGTTTCTTATTTTATATGTTTGAGAATACAAAATCATTAAAATAAATAATTGGCTAGAAAACCAACATGGAACGTATTGGTAATCGCGACGCGCATGCGCTATGCGAATGATTAAGACGTCAAAAAGAGACGTCATTATTTATTTTTACGAATGTCAAACTATAATTCAATTTTATATAATTTAATTTTGTCAGAAAGTATTCTATAAAGATTTATTCCATTTTATTTATAACTACATTGATTTTCTGGACTATTGTACTTAGCCATCGGAATGTTTTTCAATACTGTATGTCAGAATTAATGTCAATTGTGTCAAAATCAGAGTTGCCATTTGGTGAATAATTTCCCGATGTGCGGGTAAATTCAGTTATTAAACGTGTGATACTAGCTAGGTACGGTTATAGCTATTAAGGACTGAATAATAAATATTATTGCATTTGTATTAAATCGATAAATTGATACACGTCCAATCCGATAGGCAGATCGTACTTCGGTCAGAAGCGACACTTACGCTGTTTTCGATTTTATTGTCCATACGACTGTCTGATGGTATTTTCGCCCTTGTTTTCCATCTGCTCCTTTAAGCGACCGAGAAAGCTATTTTGGGGTTAGAGATCATTGAGGTCTACCTACACACTTCTTTGGTTTGGTTTTAGACTTACGACGGAACAGATGAAATTATGCTGACCATAGTTAAGTAAAAAGTGAGTACTTTTATCGTGGTTGTGGGTAAAAGACGATTATTTACTAGCAACTCTGTCATATCCGCGCGAAAGTGTGAATAACACAAAACACAACATCATATTTTTTTCTGATTTTAATAATATTACCTATGGCCCGCCAAGTGACGCCTCACCAATTGGAGCTGCTTCTAGATTTTCTGGAGGAGCACCAATCATTGGCGCTGGGCAAGGTGAGAGGCAGGAAGGGCAATGCATGCCCTGTCCAAGAGGCTCTGGAGACATTGCGCCGATATTTTGAATGCTGATGCCGGTGGACTGTCCAAATCTGGGCCGGAGTGGAAGTAGGTAACTTATTGTAACCATTGTAACCACTATCTGTGCTCGCATGAGAGTCGGAAAACAACAAATACATATTTTTTTTGTTTGCAGTACGACAACCAGTACAAAAGCCGGACGAAGGCAAAACTGAGGCAAATAAAGGAGGGTCGAACAAGGAGTGGTGGGCCAGCACCCGAAATTTTGTGGTTCCCCCTCGAAGAGCGCCTGATCAGCATCGTGGGAGGATGCAGTTCAGCAGAGGATTCAGCAGAGGATGCAGTCAGGCATTCCGTGTGGTGCCGGACGTAAAGAATAGCACCATCCCATTTCTTCCCGTGGGCAACTGATGGTAGTGGAGGATATGATGGAATAACCACTGTGCAGCAGGATGCCGACCTGCCTACTGTCACGCCTACTGCGAGACAGATAGATATAGAGTGAGCTTACAGTGAAGTTTAACATCACAAAACTAAAACAATAATTACTATAATTATGTGTTTGTTTTTTAGGCATGCCTCTGCTATGGAGGAAATAGCAGGGGCTGCAAACCGTTTGCCGGCCTCTATGAGGAAAGTCTTCGGCTGCGACGACGTAACGCAAGTGTAAGTGTTTAGGCGAATAATAATAAATCAGACAATCATACTCGAAATAGGATTTCATTTGAAGAAATTGATTGTTTTTAGAATTCAAGCAACAGCAGCATCAGAATTGCCGAGTAGTATCCAATAATGATTGGCCAAGGTATGCAAATGTTATTTGTGAACGTATTACTAACTAGCTTCTGCCCGCGACTTCGTTCGCGTGGAAGTCGAGAATTGGATATATATATATATATATAATACATATATACTACGTTAGGATTTTTCAGCAAGCATATTCAGAATGAATATGTCGATCTGAATATGCTTGCTGAAAACTCCTCTGGGCTTCCCCTACCATTTGTTGTTTTGTAAATAAAACGCTGAGTTTAAAATAAAACAATCTTATTTAATAAATGATATGTACAAAATAAAAAACTAAATTGTGTTTCCTTTCAGGGCTTTGTTGACGCTGCCGCGCCATGCTCCACGCAAGCGATGCGCCACCGGCTCTTTTTTTTCACTTTTATTTTGTTAATTATAATTAATAAACAATATGCATATTACAAAAAAAAACTCAATCTTATTTATTAAATAATACCTATGAGGGGCTCGAGGCTAAGTAACAGCCGCACAAATCCATCGATCAAAGTTAAGCTACGCAGGTCACGCGCAGTCGGTCCGTGGATAGGTATCATCTGAATTCAACTACTGGTACTTAGCTGAATCCAAAACTGAACGACGACCTGAATTTAATTGGTAACCAAAGAAATCATACATAAACTAACACCATTTTCCAATGGGGTAAGCAGAAACGAGTTATTTGTATGTACACAAATTACACAATGGTTAGTCGGTAAAGAAATGGATTAATGACAATTTATCCATTTCTTTACCGACTAACTTAAATCTAGGTGATCCCTCCAAATGGTCGAGTCGTGTGAACTCCCGGGGGCTAGTATCGACGCAAAGTATATCTATTCATCTCTGCATCACATATCTGAAAATTATTATTGTAGGTTGAATCAAATAAAATAAAGTTTTGCGACACAAAAAAAAAACAATATAATCGCCCACACAATACATAAAACGCTGAAAATTCTTAGTTGTGTGTTCAGAACAGTGCAAAAATTGAGCCGTTTGCGATCGTGATTTCAGCTGGCCTGACGGGCGCGGAAAGGGGTGCGGGCGACGCGTGACGGGGCGATAGTGCAGCGGGAAGCGGGCGCGTGTCTGTCATGCCTACTTCCTACAATATTTATTTTGCTAAGTTGTTATCTAATTAAATATTTTTGACTTGACGAGGTAATAGGCCCGCCCTGACAGAATAGGCGTCGCACCCCGCCATTGTAGCCGCTGGGTAGTAGGTACTAAGTAGCTACATCAATCTTAACACTTACTATCCTCATGTTCTCTTTCTCACGTTCAGTGGGTGGCCTTTCCGGCAGCAATAGGCATCTTCGTGTTCTGATAGTTTTATGATGCAGACATGAGTACCATCAATGCAGCCAACCACCCCCGGGAATCCAAATTTGGCATAGAATCTAAAATGCAGATAATAGGTATAATATTGTATTGTCAATATTGCCGCGCATCATCATTACATTACAGACCGCGTTGTTCATTTAAACTACGCAACGGATTTTAAGCATCATTTAGAGAATTTATTTAATATTAAAATTACATAGGTATAGTAAAGAAATATATTGATGTTTTGTTAAGTTGTTGCAAGCGATGTCGACGGATAACTAACTTGATTAAATTCCGTCGTATGTGGCTATAATATACGCGCTAGTCTTTAGACTTACCTACTCCTAGCCCTTTCTTGGGCACCCCCTTGTCAAAGGGAAAGGCACATGCTTTCTAAATACATGTGGATGGTTCAGGGCCAGAGTCACTTGTTTGACCGCCCTACAGACGCTCGGCTTGGAAACTGAATGGGAGCAGTGCTGGCCTACCAAATTCTGATAGAACCCGCTGGCGTAAAACGCCAGGGTTATCAGTACCTAGAAAAAGTAGATAATGTAATGTTTGGAATCTAGCTGCCTTGTTGCTTGTCAATAAATAATATGTGTGTAAGTAACTAAGACTCACCTTGGCGAGCATCGAGTCCATCTTTGCGCCTTTCCCAAGGGATGTGCGGCGTCAGCTCCGTTATTCGCCACGAGCGACTTAGTGAACCTGTAGGTCTTCACACACTCTCGGTCGCTCATGGAAAATGCATCCGTTGCAAGGCGACGACGACGGCGTTCTCTCCGTCTTTCTGACGCCGCTGCATAGTCTGCACGTTGCGCCAGGGTTAAATAAAGTAACCGCAAACATGCCGCAAACGTAAACCACTCCTTTTTCAATAATTATCCAACTATACCAGAATATCCAAACACTTCACAAACATAAAAATACACAAAACGTCTGTCCTGTGTTTTATACATACGCTTATATAATAACTATGCAGCTATATATATATATATTTTATAGATATCTAACTAGCAGAAGCTAAAATTATTAGTCACAGTCCGGTCAACAAATAATCTCATGCTTACGTCAGTTTTGACGTTCTTATTTTTAGTGGAATACCAATTTTTTTTACAAAGTCTATTCGAAAATTTAGCAGAATACCGTTCTGGTACATTATTTGTCTTCGGTCTAGTCGCAATCTCATTGCAGTAAACGTCACGTTTAACTTGCTTTTTTGGTTTAGTAGAATACCTTTTGTGACATTTTGGAACTTTTGCGGCACTGCGACATGAATTTGAACGTTTTTTAATTAGTGGAATTGGCCTTCTGTTGTTTTCAATAGAACTGAGATATGCGTAATAAGGCGATGAGCTTAAAGGTCGCAACGATGGGCTTTCTAAAGGCCGAAACAAAAAGAAAGTTACTTTCAGGATAGTATCACGTACTACCTCATCGAGAAAGTAGTTTTGTTATCAGGATAACATCACATGTTATCTCATTAAGATAACGATGGAGTTATAGGTCTTAATGAAAATAAACGCCTAAAATATTCTTCGTCACTTTCATTTTTTCGTTTCCATGTATAATTTTTACTTTATTAATACTTTTCGCAATGAAAATATAAAGATTTTTAAGGATGTAGATTGAATTATTGAATACACAGCGTAACAGTGCAACACACGAAGAACGAATGAGGTTTGGGTGACAGTTGACAGATGACACAGACTATAAATTTTTTTTTTAGTCTCAACACAGTGTGCAGTATATACTTAGGGTACGATACTACCATGCGAGTTAAATCTCGAGGATGCAACATTGAAGTATATAATAACCATCAATGGCCACTCACTAATGCCTGATTCCTCTAAGCAACGGATCGTTATAGTACATCAGCTACCACCCGTTTCCAAGTTACTGATAACGAGGCGTAACTTGGTGTTCCACAAAGTTTTCATACAAAAAAATAATCAAAAATTGTTTATAAACTACGACCTATTTTCAAACATTATGAGATATTTAAATACTAAATAATGTAAGCTTTACTTATATTGCAGTTTTTTAACTAAGAAATTGTTTTGGTGTTTTGTAACTTAGATTTTAAATAATTGCTAAAGTGTGAACAAAACGCTATAATAATAATTTATGACGCCAAGTCCATATACTAGTGCTCCCATATTATTATTATACTCTTTGTACTAGTGTTTTATCTATGGCCAAGTCTACCCACGCCATGCAAATTCATGAGCGTCGTTTCGTTTGACTTTAGTTTTGTTATTGTACGTAGTACATAACTCTAAATATTTTCTCTACAACACTTTTATACAACAAATATAAAATATGGATACTACACCAGTAAGTAATTTTGTTCATTGTTACGTTTCTATGTGAGTTATGTTTGGCAAAATTGTAATGATTGTGTGATTTGTTTAACTATTTATAGAAAAGCAAAAAGCCTATGACGAAATATGAAGTTTTTTATTTTGTGGAGTTAATCCAGAACTGCGCCATTTTAACAAGCAAGGAAACAAACGCCTCCTCCAATAAGTTAAAAGATGAAGCGTGGGTATCTTTGGCGGCTGCTTTCAACGCAAAATGTGGAGACTTCCCTAAACAAAAGGAACAGCTTAAATTAAAATGGGATAATTTAAAAAAGGCAGCCAGGAAAAGAACCCAACAAATTCGCGTGAATCGGTTAAAGGTACCTAATATCGCACCTCCGATAAAATAGGGTTGCAACTCGAAAAAGTCGAATTTTACGTTAAGGATACAGAAATACTTAAAATTTTATTATCTATCTTCTCCAAAATGGTTACATCTGTAACTCTAAAACTCGCCGCTAGATGGAGTTGTAACGCTACATGACTAAAGCATTTTGATTCCAGAATGATCTCAATTAGTGTTACATTAAGTTTTATGAAAGGTGGACAATTTAATATAACAGACAAGTAGTGATACAATTTGAAATATAACAGTGTTTCAGACAGGTAAAATCTTGTTGCTTACATCAATTTGTCTACTGAACAGGGCGCTTACTCTTGATTTCAATTCCGATCGGTCGACATTGGAATTTTGACATTTCGTACTCTTGAGTTCGACACTAGCGCCAAATTGTGTTGAAATTGCGTGTCCATTTTGGAGAACTAAGCGGAATCGGGATCGGGCTTGGCGTGCTACTCTTGAGTTTATTTGACAGCTGTGTATTGCGATAGTATTACGTTGGGATTGTGTGTTCATTGTGATTTTTCCAATAGCAAAAGTGTAACTTTTTAGAAATTGTTTTGCGTTTTAAGTGATTTTCAGTGAGTAATAAGTGTGTATGTATGTATGTATGTGTGTGTATGTATGTGTGTGTATGCATAATAAATATGGCACGATTAGCAGTAATATTCAGTGTTTTACATAATTCTCATAAAAACAATTAAAACAAAGACGAGATGAGCGTCTGATGATGAGTTATACGGACAAAACGTTTTCTATGAATGAAGACGAATTTAAAGCAAACTATAGAGTGAGCAAGGATTCGTTTGAGAAAATACATGAAAACATTAATCCCTTTATACCAACTCCAAAGAGAAGAAGTGATATATCACCAAAATATAAGGTACCTATGTTGTTTTTGATACATAACTTTTATCAATGTTATCATGACTGTTTGGAAGATCAATAGTAATACTTGTATAATTCTTGCAGGTTTTAGTGGCATTGTCCTTTTATGCGACTGGGAGTTACCAAAAACTAGTTGGAGGCACCTAAGGACCCTAATTTCGCAGCAATCTGTTTCTCGTCCTATTAGAAATGTAACGGCAACTCTTTAACTATCTAATAGTACAAAGTAAATGGATTAAGTATCCTCAAACTCGTCAGGAATCCTTTGAAAAGGAGGTAATGTCACAAATACCTAATTTTATTTATCAAACTTAGATAATTTATTATGTAAATTATATTATTATTATGTAAGTTCTCCAAAATGCCTTGTTGTTATAAGATAAGATAATTTATAGTCCCTAAGCTACAGGTTACCTGAAAATTTTCGCATACCCATCTGTTATAGGATGTATTGTTGGCACTCTTGTAGTTTTAATAAGACCTATGTACAATGAAGAGAGATTTTTAATCGCAAACATTTCCATTCAAGAAATTTTCTATTGTAAGGCAATACTTTCGATTAATATTTAATTGTAATTCACTTCATAAAAAATTACTTAAAGTCCTTGTTTTATATATTTTCAGATAAGTGATGCAGAGTGAGTTGTGTCCTACACAACATGTGTATCAATAGAGTAGGTATTGATCTTGAGGAAAATAGAATAGACCTTCTTCTCTCTTTATTATGTACACCATAAAAATCATAAAATGAACCATGACTTTGGCTGCATGCGGTAGGGTCGTAATACAGCAGAGTATGGAATTGATTACCCAGCTGACACTTCTCAAGAATCAACTAGCAGCACAGCTGTTGAACAAGGCATCGAAAAGCGATTTTTTTTTACTATTAGTTCAATCATTTTCCTTTTTCTTTGATAATGTATTTCATGCTATTTGTGACATTGTGTTTCTACAGTTTATGTTTATAAATTATGAATTCGTAAATGTTATATTGTTTCATAAGTGTATCTAATAGGAAACAATATAACATTAAAGGATTAAGCATCTACTACCTAGGTACATATTTCTTGAAAAATGAAGAACTGAATAAAACATTTTTTTATTTACTTAAATGTACTTTTATTTACTTACTAATAAAACTATGTCAAAAATTAACAATAAAAATCAAATCGAATAATAAAAACAAACAAATGTATGATGCGCAACACAAGCAATAAATAAAGCTTTGACATTAATCGCTAACGCATTTTGAATACTATTTATGTGCAAAAAAATGGCAAATTTGTTAAGGATTTGGCATTTTGGCAACGGCCTCTGAATTTAAGATCGGCGCCGACGGGGTCGTGGTGGTATGGTACCCTGAAGTGGCGTGGGAGGCGCAGGTACTGAAATATAAAAAAATATAACACTTAATGTAAAATCGGCATTTGCCCAAACAAGTTTCAAACTTCTCGACTTGTTACAAAAAACATTTTTTTCTTTTTGCTATAGCCCATAATGTGTTTAGTCCCAAAACGCTTCAATGCTACACACTTATGTTGGGTTGTGTGACTGATGGACGGCTTAATCAAAATGTTTAAAGTTTAAACATGCCTAAACAAATTCGAATAGAGACTTACTTGTGGATGATGATGGTATTGCGTCATTATGTGACGTGCCAAGAATAGGGGATATTTGAATATTATGCAAAGAATGCATTTCAATTTCTTCTTGTACTGGTGCAATGTATGAATCTTCTAAGTATCACAACTGGTGACTGGGTACATTTAGTCTGAAATAATGAAATGATTATTATTAGGTATTAGATAGGATATAAAATATTTTGTAATAAATATCATAGGTATGATAAAATTGAAAATATATAAATATATTTACCAACTAATTGAGGAAATGGATTGACTGTCCATCTTAAATCTCCAGTAGCAAACTCTTGTTCACCCATTAGCGCCACCGATCTATTTTACAAGGCAGACAATGCTGGTAAGTTGTCTGCTGTCCCACCACCAGTGCGCCTCATTGAGATTCAGCTGAGAGTTTTGCGCACTGTTTCTTTAGATTTTAGAACACATTTCTTCTCAGACCAATACTAAAAACATCCATCCTTTTTTATTGTAGTAAGTATAGGCAATGATCCTAACGCATGCAGCCAAAGTCATGGTTAATTTTATGATTTTAATCATTTGCTTACGCCCAAATGAATTTAATACGTTACAATAGATCAATTAACCATCTATTTATATTATATTTATTTATTAGCCTTGTTATTTAAAGGATAAAGCATTTTAAAGCTCTATTACCGATTTATCGTAATGAGTTGAACAACACTATTGCAACCCGTAACATAGCTAACTTCATGTGGAACAAAATAATCGCGGCGCAATCCCAATTTCAATCCAATGTTGACACTATTGTTTTCAAGAGTACCGAATCACGTGACTGCAAAATTAAAATTGGAATCGGATTGGCTTTAGATTGGAATTAAAATTAGTTTGAAGAGTAAGCCCCCAGTTACAAGTCGAATTATTACAGTTTATTGTTAAAGAATTGAATTAAACTAGTTCAATATTTATATAATAAAGTGATATATTTTGTATTGTATCAGTATTTTAGATAGGATTTATTGTAATATAGTGTTACTATTCACGTTGTAATAGTATTTGACAAAAAATGTACATGTGTGTTGTCTGAATATTTCGACTTGTAATCTTGTTTTATAACAAAGTTTAGGTATTTTCGGATTATTTGCTTGGAATATGATTTATGATTCTAGGGTCAAAATGAAACGTAATGACGCAATTCTGCGTCTAGCCCTAAGGGATAAAAAAAAAATACCCGCCGATGATCATCAAAAGATTGGGGGAACAAACTTGCAAGGTAAGATGCCTACTATACTTACCTTACCTACCTGTTTTATCAGGTTATTCTTTTCATTCTAAAAGTTAATAGCTAAGTTATTTTGTATGATGATCTTATTTATGTAACTTTATGTAAACGACTCAATTTTATCATGTTTGTTTTTTTTTCAGAATCATTAGAAAAATCGGATTTTGATTTTATTGACAATTCGGGAACCGAGAAAATTTACGTCGTTAAACCCCAATGTATCCTCGCCAGAGCCAATCAAGATTTCATAGCTGATCCTGAAGCTGAAAGTGACAAAGGTTTTATTTTATATAAAAATTGGCTCGAAGTTGAGTCTTCATTATTATTGTTGATTTAATTTTGCATTTACAGATATGACAATAAGTAATTCTGCCGCTAATAATACTGAAGCAATACCATCTACAAGTTCAATCGAAGTTAGAGACCAGAGCTCCCAGCAAATTCGCAACCCTATAATTGATGACTCAACTGATTCTTCTTCAGATACAGAAAGTACATCTTCCTCAGACTCTTCCAATTCAACTTTAAATGAGGACAGTGATGATTCGGTGAAAGACCCTGATTTTGAAATTGAGCAACGTCGTTCCGTTGAAATGTCCGGCGATTCCGAAACTGAAGACAACATTCGTAACCAAGTTAATTTTGAAGCTACATCCGCAACTATATCTTCAGGGCCAGCTGTTGACGTACTTCCATCATTGAACTCAAACCTAGATGACACGCCAATACTGGACACGAAAAAAAGAAGCAGAAAACGCGTAGCTAAACCGACCGAATGGTTACAAAATAAATGTAAAATCCTTAGAAATTCCGGATCTGCTTACGTAACACTAAAAACAAAGGTGCAGAAGGATGCTAGAAAAATTAAGCCACCGTGTAGCGAACGCTGTCGGTTAAAGTGCAGAGAAAATTTTTCAGAAGTAGATAGAGAAGCTGTTTTTAAAGAATTCTGGGAGCTTAAAGATATTAAACGCCAAAGAGATTTTGTCAGCAGGCATATGGCGCCAATAAAACGAAAATATAGATATACGACTACTCAAAAAGGAAGAATTAAATAATGCATTTTACTTGACCAAAATGGGATGTCAGATCCAAATCTGCAAGACATTCTTCATGAATACGATAGACATCAATAACAGAGTAATACAGACTGTTGTCAAGAAGAGGACATCTACTGGTTCCGTTATTATATAATACAAATTGTATTTTGGTACAGACTGGTTGGAGAGCAGATTGGTAATACTGCAACAGTGCAAATGCCCGTGGAAGATTTCCTTCCACATACAAATGAAGGTATTATTATGATGTCTGATTATATCAACTTTTTTTATATTATCATCCATCCATCCAAAATTTGAGTGCTAGGCATGACGTGTTGGTGTAGCATGGTGCTGTCTTTTTAAACGACTTCCAAAAAGGAGGAGGTTATATGTTCGGCTGTTGTTTTTTTGTATGGAAGGGTATGCTTCCGAGGTGGTCCCATTGCCACCAAATCAGAATCCGATGAGGGGATCCCATGGAAATCGAGGGAAATCCTCAAATTTTATAGGCATACCTATAGCGATTTGAGTAATTTTTATAGTAACTTGTGCATTTGCACTCGAAAAACACCATTTGCTGAAGTGGAACTGATGATGAACACCATATATGGCCACCGGAACTACTTAATAATAAGTATTTCACCGTTGCGATTTGATTAGGCACTTTAATATGCTAAGCAATTTATGCTCGTCAAAATGCATATGGTCAAGTCACCATCAGTTCTCCTGGTTCTTACCAGGAGAACTCCTCAACAATTAACGCCCCTGAATCGGGAAAAGCAATATTTTGTAAAAGGTGATGAGCATTTGACATTAGGCTATTGTAAATTACAAACTGACCCACTAAAAAAAAAAAAACTTTTTACAAAAAAAAAAACATTTTTTAATTATATAATATTGAAAAATTGAAAATGAAAAATGTTTATTTGTCCCAAAACAGTTACATAGATTATAAATGAGGCAACCCCAGTAAGTAATTGATAATACTTGTGTTGGGGCAATATGTTTTGGCATACTTTTGCTTCTACTACCTAAATTGTTGTAGTATTTGTTATAACACTTAGTCAGCTAACAGCGCTGCAAGTGGTTGAATCAATAGGACTCAATCAACCATTCATTCATCATGACTCGGTTATAATAACTAGATGATTCTTACAACCTATCTAGTCTGTGTTACAAACTCTGCTCATTCACGTGTTAAGAAGCAAGTGGAGTAATGGCAGTGCAGCTTAGCTTAATTAGTCATTCTTAGTACATAATATTTAATTTATATCCCTTTTTTTCAGTAAAAAAGAGAAAATTAAATATGCTCCACCACACTATTAAAGGGGCTAAGAAATAATTTAACCCTAGAGTAGTCGCGTGGTCTACATATGTAATCCACTCATACAAAATTACAAATTTCCAAAAATCGGATAGCGCCACTTATTTTATCCTTCGGGTACTTTAAGTTGAATAGTTGACGCAAGCGCTCAGTGCGGCGCAAGCGTTGGTTGCGCGTGGTTGTGAAACAGGAGCACCGCAAAGTCCGCGGTCTACGAGTGTATGCCGCGCGACCTATTACGTAAGTATTTTTGCTGTTGCTTTTATTTTATGCAAGTAATTACATTTAGATTTTATTGTAAAGTTAGTCAGCTTATTTATTATTTATTGCATTATGTATATTAATGTTTTTGTTTATTTTTGCAGGTAATTTGTACAATAATTATTATTTAGAAGAAAGTTATGGATAGACAAGTTGCTCAGATTGAGGCATGGCTGGGTGAAGATGATAGCCGTGACGATCTTCATGACGATTTCTCAAGTTCAGATGATGAAGAGGATCATCTTGAGGAGCAGTTTTCTGACTCAGCATCAGAACAAGACATATCAGGTGAGGTTGAATCAGAACAAGACATATCAGGTCAGGTTAAATCTGACAGTTCGGCATCTGAAAGTGAACCAATTCAGAGCAGAAGGCGTGGTGATATTTACCTTGGTGTAGATAACACTGTCTGGACAAAGACAGCTCCTCTGAATAGGGGAAGAACCAGGAGCCATAATATCGTTTTTGTGCCTCCTGGTCCTAAAGGAATCGCACGTCAGAAAACTAGCCCTGCAGATTGTATGTCACTTTTTTTAGATAATAATATAATTGATCTCATTATAAAATACACTAATATAAAAATTGATCACATGAAGGCTAAATATGTGAGAGAAAGGGATGCTAAACCAACACATGGCATCGAGATAAGAGGTTTTATTGGGATTTTACTTATGGCTCGCGTATTGAAAATTAGCCGTTCGAGCACAAGTCAAATATTCGAGCATGTAAAACACACTGGTGTTGACGCGATATATTTGACTATGTCTGAGCAAAGGTTCAAGTTCCTTCTCAGAGCTTTACGATTCGATGATATAAGAGATCGTGAGGATCGTGCAAAAATTGATAAACTTGCTCCGATCCGAGAAATTTTCGATTTGTTTCTCACAAACTTCCAAAACTTTTTCGTCCCGAGCGCTGAAATGACTTTGGATGAACAACTCTTAGCCTTCAGAGGACGGTGTCCATTTAGACAGAACATTCCAAGCAAACCGGCAAAATATGGTGTGAAGGTTTTTGCTCTAGTCGACGTTCACTACCCGTACACGTTCAACTTGGAAATATACGCAGGCCAACAACCTGAAGGACCGTTCCGCTTGAGTAATGAACGATGCGACGTAGTTATGAGAGTGGTACGTCCAGTTCTTGGCAGACACATCAACATAACCATGGACAATTGGTTTTCTTCTCTGCAAGTTGCTAAACATATGTTTGAAAATGGAACCACCATGGTTGGTACTGTACGGAAGGACAAAAGAGAAGTACCACGTCTATTTCGAGAGGCGAGAGGAAATCCAATATATTCATCAAAATTTGGTTTCCACCCGCCATGTACATTGGTGTCTTACAAGGCAAAACCTAACAAAGTAGTAATTTTGATGTCAACAATGCACAACGACGCAGCAATCGATGCCGATACAGGTGACAAACAAAAACCAGAAATAATATCATACTACAATCGCACTAAAAATGGTGTGGATCTAGTAGATAAAATGTGCTCACTTTATGACGTCTCCAGGAATTCAAGAAGATGGCCTGTTACAGTCTTCTATGACCTGATCAACCTCAATGCCCTCAACGCACTATGCATACATTCGGCAAATAAAAACTTTGAATTTGTTCGATGCCGTGATTTCCTCATTGAATTGGCTCTAGCTTGGATGAAACCCCTGGCTCAGCAAAGACTGGACAAAAAAACGTTGCCAAGAAGTCTGTCTTTCAAAATAAAGGATTTTCTGGGTCTTCCGCAACAAGAAAACCAGCCATCGACACCAGGATACGGAGGAATTAAGTTGGTCGTTGCCATGACTGCGGTAGAGCTCGCAATAGAAGCACTCGAAAGATGTGCAACACATGCAGAAAGTTTATATGTCCTGACCATTCCAAGATAGTGTGCTTGTCTTGTTCACAAAATAGCAGTTAGATTACAATAACAATATATAGTTTTTTTTTTTATCTCATCTAATGTAAACTTTGTGATATTTTGTTAAAAAGAGGCATTTTATGTTTTAGTTGATTTTTTGAGCATAGAAGTTATGTAATTATGTTTTGTTGAATATTTTTAATAGAAAACACTTAGATATTAAGATTTAAAAACAAATAAACAGGTATTTTGAATGTATTGTCTACTTTCTTTTGTCATAATTATTGTATACCCATGTAGACCACGCGACCAAACAAGTCACTTTTGGGTACGCGACCACTGTAGGGTTAATTGGTGACCCCGTGAAGTTGAACCCGAAATTGAAGCCGAAGCCTGAGCCTGGAACATCGAACTCCTGCAAGAACCATCACCATGATGAAAGACACCGACGATTTCAGCGATGCCCAGGGCATCTCAACAGTGAAGAGTGACGTCGCAGCAATCTCACTACCTGCACGACTACCACCATTTTGGCGCCAAAATCCATGCCTGTGGTTCGCGCAATTTGAAGCAGCCGTTGCTGCAAGCAAGCTCGGTGAGGAGCAGAAGTTCAACCTCGTCGTCCCACTACTCGGCAACAGTGACTTAGAACAAATTGGAGACATCATCTTGCATCCACCGAGCACCGGCAAGTACAGCACGCTCAAAGATCAGTCAATCCTGAGTAGTTTTTATTTAAATCACCGAGCGTACCTACCGATACACACCACACTAAATTAACTAAATATCCAAATGGAAAGACATTGTGAATGTTTATAAAACGGACTGCAATCATGCACAAATGCGATTGTTACAAAAATTGAACGATGAACACGTAATTCCAGAAAAAATTAAAAAGAAGAAGGTAATTATTGTTTTTGAATTGAGAATGTTTGTGAAAATGGTTGTAGATGGATACCTAGTCTGTTTGGTTGTAACACAATAATCATGCATAAAGGGCATGGCATGGGAATAGTCTTGTTTATCAATATTTCAAGGTGTTTAAAACTGAATACTTATTTACAAGAGTCAATTTTATTGCAGGTTAAGAATTGTGTGAGAGTGTTCAGATAAACAGTGGCAGCTGCTCTGTCATACACTGCTCAGCTTTGTAAGTATTTTCTCTGCAATGTAGTTTTCTCATAGACTGCAAGTTGTGTCACATAAAACATGTATACTAATGTTACTTTTTTTTGCAGCTCATTATGCCGATGGCAAACAAGTCAGCCCAACATTAAAGAATACAGCAGAAATGGTATAATTTTTCAATGATTTATTTGACTCTGTCAACGAAGCCTGTCTTTCAAGTAAAAATAATAAAGGCAAACCTTTGCTGAGTGCTGTAACAGCATCGTCACAGCACCACAGATTTTCGAGCGAGGCTGTTAAAAAACTACAAGGTATAAAATTTGTAGAAAATAAAAATAATAGAGAGATATCAGTGCCCTCACTGAAAAACTGGATAGTTACGTTAAAAAGCTATCAAAGGTTGTGGCAATTTTTCAAGAATAAAAATATAAGGATCTTAAGACCAAGATATTTCAACTCTGATCCGATAGAAAACTTTTTTGGACAAGTTCGAGCCTATAATTTTAGAAGCAATGATCCAAATTGCCACACCTTTAAGTCACTTCTAATCACAAGATTTATAAAATTTCACTCCGATGGTTACATTTGTGAAGAGGATTCAGGTGAGCAACTAGTAAAACTCAAGGCCTTATATAGTGATAGTGTCTGCTCAGCTGGAACCTCTAACCTTCGGAGTGCAGTACTAGAGAATATCCCCACAACTGCAATTCAAGAAAAGCTAAAACTTCACTCACAAGCTTATACCACAGGGTGGGTTATAAGATTTTTTTTAAACAAAAACAATAAAATTGTAAGCAGTGTGAAACAAATCTCGTGAAACAAGTTGTACCAGTAATTGGATATTTGGAAGAGAATACAGAAATACAAATAACCTTAGAAAATGAGCTACCCTTCCGAAAATGCCATGAGGACTCTTGGCTATATAATTCAGGAATCAAACAAATACTTGGAAATTACCCCGCATCAACCGGGTATTATAAAATAAATAAAAAATAAGCTATTTGTAAAATAAGTATTTGTTTGATTTTCTGGATTGTGTAACACAGGGATGCTGTTGATGAATGCTCTCTAGAATTAAGTCTTTGATTGTCACCCATCTACAGACTAACCCTGGCAAGCGTAGCTTAACCTTTGATTGATTGACCCGTGCGGCTGTTTCTTAACCGAAGTCCCTCAAGCTCGAGTTTATCCAAACTTGTGGTAGATAAAGATATGCAACACTGACCTTGAGGTTTATTATAATTTGCATGTTTTAAATATGTATAATAATAAAAATGGGGGTGGGCAGGCCTAGCATCTAGCATGGTCAGAAATTGCACAAGATAGAGAAGTTTGGAAGGCTAAAAGGGAGGCCTTTGCTCAGCACTGGGACATATCATAGGCTACAAAAAAACGACCAACTTTTTATTTATAACCTATAAATAAAAAGTTCAACCAACTTTTTATTTATAACCTATAAATAAAAAGTTGGTCGTTTTTTTGTTTACCATCCATTACACATATTTCATAGAATTTAGCAAATCATTAGTCTCTTACGTAAACAATTTTATCTAATATACCTGAACATCTTAAATATGTATGTTTTAAAATTATTTTAATCTTTCAGGTAAAACTTTCGAGTATCTGCAGAAAAAGCTGAAACGCAGTGTGCCAGAAAGGCAAGACATACGCAAAATGAAGTAAGGCGTCGGGAGTCGCAAGCCGATTTCCAGCCACCGTAGGCGCGGGTCTGCGGACGGTGAGCGATGGGTAGCTCGCCGTCCGATAAGGACCAGGCCCGGGTCGACGGCGCGTTGTGTTCCACGCGCGCCTCAAAGAGATGTCAGCACCAACTGACGGGGTCCGGCAGGACCAATGCCTGCCAGGGTTGCGAGTTTGTCCGAAAGGGATATCGTGGCCCTGGCACACAGGCAACGGAAGGAACACGGGTGGGTTTTAGTCAGTAAAAGTCTGACACGCCCTCCCGCTCCGCCCAGAGCGGGAGAAGTTATTTGATGATTTCCCACCCAAAAAAAAAAGAAAAGAAGATCGTCTGTGTACGTTTGTCATCCCTCCGACTGCCTAGTAGCTTGTTTTCAAGAAATATTCTATTTTATAGAAACAACTGTTGCATTTTTGAATAATGATTGTCACCAAAAGAACATCAAAGAATACAAACCTTGATCGGATTATTTACCGATTTTAGTTTTATAGACTGTGAAATACATAATGAAAAAAAGTAAAAGAATGTTTTGTTGAGACATCCATAAACATAATTATTTAAAGTTACATAAAACATAATTATTATATGAAGGTGCGGATGTCACAAAAAAAGCAGCTCAGCTTAATAAAGCTGAGCTGCTTTTGATGATAATAAAAGGACACTATTCTGAACTTCATACGTTTTTTTTTTAACTCAACAGATTGTCCTGATTTATCAGTTTCTGGTACTTTTGTACTCTTTGTTCACTATCGAAGACAAAAGTACTTTCTAATTATGAGAAAAATACTAGGACAACAAGTTGAGTAAGATGTCTGTAAATTGAATAAGTTTATTAAATCCTCATATTAGATACACCTACCTATAGGTATGCATACTTAATAGTATATGTCCATTTCAAACGCGCGGCCAACTCATAAAATTAGATGACATTTTGCCAGGAATTAGTTGTAATTTGTTACTATTCACACCTCTTTTCCTGAATTTGTTGCAAAAAAAACCAGAACGCTATGACCAAAACTAATTGGCCGCTAGAACCGCCACTTGCCGTAGTCATCGCCTGTGATTACACAGAAACTTAATAATGCAGATAGGCGAATGATACATCAAAAGAAAGGTCTTAATTTGTTGTATTTGTTGAAAAAATAAAAAGCATCAAAACGTAAATATACAAAAAGTTATGCTATATTTCGTTTCCAGGTTATGGGTAGGCACCATAAATATCAAATTAATAAAGCGATACCTTAATTGGCAAACCAGCCAACTCCAAATTTCGTCAAAAATATTTTTTTGATTTAGATTGTACGCAACAGTAATTTGGCGTGATTTGCAAAAACGACAACTCCGATAAAATCACAATTCTTTCCATAATTCGCTATTCGAAAATCAGCCAACTCCGCGTGTCACAGAACGTTACGATTTTGACAGCCAACTCCACTAAGTCGGCCATTTTGTATGGCGTCCGAGTCGTGTACGGTTACCGCCCTACATTTTATAAAAGAAAAATTGTTAAAACGCGACAAAAGGAGAGGTGGTGTTGAAAAACAGTTGAACATTAATACAAGGTATGGATACTTATTTACTTTTTCACAAAACAGTGCTAGTTAATGAAGTAATTTTAAGATTTAATATCGATTGGGAGTTGGCCGTTTTGCTTCTTACTTTATTACGCTAGTGTTGGGAGTTATCCATTTTTATGTTTATAAAAAATCAATTTAAATTTAAAGTGAAATTATGTTTTCATTAAGTACTTAATTTAATGTTTTTAGTCTATTCATTAAATTAATTCCTTTTGCATAATTTAACTTTAATTTTTGGCTCGTTTTTGTGCTTATAGTGATGTTTTTTTTGTTTTTGCATGCAGATGTCCAATTCACGCGCTAAAAAAATACTGCAAATAAGTATGCAAAATAACCAGCATGAGCTTGATGAAACCAATAACCCTGACTCTGTTTTGTTTGTTAATAACCAATTTCCAAAACCTTACGACGCTGGGCATGACATAGCTTCTAATTCTGCTTCATCGACTTTCTTTGATAATAGCTACATTGATTGTATTGAAAATGAACAGCCTGGCGTGGAGTTCACATGTTATAACCCTGAATCGTTTAACAATAAAAGTTTCGATTACCAAAGATGTTCTAATACGGAGACATATGAAATAGTTGAGAATGTTGTTATTGAAGACGTATGTCCACTTGAAATAGAACAACTCAGTCCAAGTTTGCTATCTCCTTGCCTTACACCATCACTTAACTACAATCCTGAATATGGCTCTAATAGTTTTGAACCAACTCATGCGTACCCCTCTACAAGTAATGATAAATCGGATGACGATTTGGTCTTTCCTTTGACACAGAAAGAACTAACAGCTCATGATACTACACCTCAAATCCCTACTGTCTGTCCAGAATTAATAAATAAATTAGTCGATTACAGTGATTCTGATTCTGAATCGGATGAACCGGTAATAAAAAGAAAGAAAAGGTGTCAAGTAAAGAAGGAAGAATGGACTAGTGAAATTAATAAAAAGAATAGAGAAAAGGGTAAACAATATTGCGGTAAGAAAAAAGTTGATGGAGAGTGGAAAAAAAATATAAAGAAACCAAAAAAGGTGTTGAAGCCCCGGTGTAGTTGTAAGGAAAAGAGAAACAGTGTTATCCAGTGTCATAGTATTTCTGAAGATGACAGAAAAATATTATTTGATAAGTTTTGGAACATGACTTGGGCTGAAAAACGAATTTACGTTGATAATTTAGTAAAAGTCTTACATACAAATAGGCAAAGAGATAGGAAAGACCCTCAAAAATCTAAAAGAGTTAACACTTTTATTTACCATCTAAAAAACGGTGAAGATATGATTAGAGTCTGTAAAACGTTATTTCTAAATACTTTTTCCATGGGTAAATCATGTATCTGGGGTTGGAAAGTTGAAGTTGCTGGAAAGAATGCTGATGAACATTTACCAGAAACTACTCCTAGAAAGCTATTTGACCAGGAAATTAAAACTTTGCAGGAGTTTTTAGATGAGTTACCTAAAATGCCTTCACATTATTGTAGGAAAAGGACAACACAGACATACATCCAACCAGACATATCATCTAAACAGCAACTTTATAAAATGTATACAGATTATTGTGAAACAAAAAACAAAAAAGCACTATCTATTGCCACTTTTACGAACACTCTAACCATACAAAAAATAGCTTTATTTAAACCGAAGAAAGATTTGTGTGACATCTGTAATGGATACAAGATGGGCCATATTACCAATGAGACTTACGTAGAGCATGTAAATAAAAAGAACGAAGCGAGAAAGGAAAAAGAATTTGATAAAGAAAAAAAGGAATTTGTCTTTACTGCAGATCTCCAAGCAGTACTTTTAGCGCCGCGATCTAATGTGTCATCAAATTACTACAAGACTAAGCTATGTGTTCACAACTGGTGTATTTATGACATGAAAACAAGCGATGGGTATTGCTTTCTATGGAATGAGGCCGAAGGTGGGCTGAATTCTGATGAGTTTGCAACTATTTTATCCAATTTCTTTATGGATAAAGTAATCCTACAAATGGGAGATGACAACAGGTTCATAACCTTGTACACGGATGGGTGTACATATCAAAATAGAAACGTCACTTTAAGCAACGCTCTCCTCAACATAGCCATGCTGCATAATGTAACAATTGAGCAAAAATATTTGGAACTAGGCCACACCCAAATGGAGGTTGACAGTATGCACGCAATGATTGAAAAAAATCAAGTGATTAATGTTCCAGCCGAGTACATTACTATTTGCAAGAATGCAAAAAAAACAATACCGTATACAGTTGAATACCTAAACTATTCTTACTTCAAGAATTTTAAAAACTTACAATTTTATAACTCTATAAGACCAGGGAAAATGAAAGGAGACCCTAAGGTACTACATAAATTACTCAGGTACATTAAATTAATTATTATTACTACTATATTGGATCGATACGTTCAGTTCTGTTTCTCTTTTCCAGGTAACTGACATACAAGCTCTTAAGTATGCCTCCTCTGGAGAAATTTTTTATAAACTTAAATTAACCGAAGAATATAAATTACTCAACCAACGCAGGAATGCCAAAATAAACAAAATTTCTTTTCATAATATACCTAACCTATACAACGAACGCAGGAAAATTACAAAAAAAAAGTTCTTAGATTTACAGCAACTAAAGAACTCAATGCCAAGAGATTATCAAAACTATTATGACAACCTTCCTCATGAAGCCTAAAATAGTGTACTTACCTATCTTTAACATTATTTGATTTTTATTAAGTGTGAGTACTTATCTTTTAATTAAAACATAAAAGAAACAAAAAACGTTTTATTTAAAATTAATCTATCGAGCAAACCAGCTAACTCCTAGATCACATACTTTTACAGGAAAGGAAAAACGGATAACTCCTAAAATCGCTTTAGTATTGTAATGAAAAGGTATAAAGGATTTTACAGCATCAAAAATAACAATTTAAGATAATATCTACCAACGGTATTTTAGATTTTTTCATAAGTAGTCTATAAAAAATATTATACAGTTTTAAGTGTCTCCTGAAAAATTTGCTCTTAGGGAGTTAGCTGGTTTGCCAATTAAGGTATCGAAAGGCTTATGTGTATGGACAGTTAGTTGTTAATTTGTTGCAGCGAATAAACAAGAAAAATACTAAAAAAATAGGTTCAATAACTTGTTACAGTCGATTTTAGTTGGCCGCTCGGACGGCAATATGCCTAAAATACAATGGCGTTTATTTCGTTATTAAAAATAGGTTCAAGCTTAGTTAAAGTACTAATCGACAGGTAACGTAACCTAGTTTGAATAAATGTGGCGAAAGTAACGGCGAAATTCATATTTTAGGAGATATCCACTAAAATATATAAGTATGAAACTGTAAGAGAGTAGGTGACCATGAATTTTCACAATGACGTGAGACTGAATCGTGATTATTGTAATGTTCGATAGTCATATCTTAATTTTTTAGGGCGAGTGCTTACACTTTAAGGCATCCTTTAGCATACTTTATAAAATCGATTCGAATCGATCGAATTTCTTTGTTTAAAAACAACACAAACGCAAAAAAAAACAAGTAATAAAAGTCAACAAGATAAATAAAAAATCTTTATAAACTAACATAACATTTATAAATTAATTGACACTAATATAAGACACAGAATGTAGACATATTTTCTTACAGGTACCTACTTATTTCAATTTTAAAAGAATTGTCGTCGTAACAGAAATTTGTATTTTTATTTAAAAAATTACATTTATAGTGGCCTATTTTTGGGCCTGGTATAAATCCTATAGCACCAACTAAGAAATAATATTTATCTTTAATGTTTATAGTAATCGGCAGTTCAGTGAGTAAAACTGAGGCTGCAGCAAGTTCTCCTTTTAACAATGTGTCACCACTGTTAAAAGGTGAACTTAAGTTAGGCGAGATCATAACATTTGATTTAAACGGAGCTGCAGCAAAGGCAAAAAAATCAAGTAATAAAAGTCAACAAGATAAATACAAAATCTTTGTTTATAAACGATAAATAAATGATAAATGATTTATTTCTATAAGTAGGTTTGTACAAAAACTTTTACGTCAATCATATTTAAAAAAAACTAGATGAGGTCGGCGTTTCGTATCCGACTACTCTAAGAAAGGCCGAAACAAACTCAGAGGTCACAGTCTCTTTTTAAAGTCCAGACATAATCTTGGTCAGATCATGTGAAGAACATGTAGATTGGTGCCTGAAATGATCTTTTGACGAAAGAACCACACAGGTTGAGGGGACCTGTCCAGTCAGTGCACGCATTTGTTAGTAGTCGTGCAGCTCAACTAAGAACTTAAGGAGCTCAACGATTCAACGAACAATACCAAAGAAAGGACATTTGGGTAGGCCGCATAAAATCACTCAAACTATATATGATAAAAACTAACTGAGAAAAAAAGAAAAATGAACAATAACCCACATAGTCTTCACAAATAAGTAATAAATCATAAAGATTTTGTATTTATCTTGTTGACTTTTATTACTTGATTTTTTGCCTGTGTTGTTTCTAAACAAAGAAATTTTAATCGATTTTATAAAGTATGCTAAAGGATGCCTTAAACTGAGGACGTCGCTGCGCCCCCGTCAAGGGGCGCGGCTGGCGGGGTCGGGACCTTTGCCTTACTAACATTATCATTATTTTTACTTGGCTTAGTTTCTAGGAATTCAAATGCCCTATACCGGCTTGTTAAAAATTCTTTGAACTGTTCAAACGTAGGCAGCTTATCTGAATCAGTGTTGCTAGTTACCTTTAGTTCCCAATCCTTTCTACTGTCTGAATCTAGTTTCAACGTTATGATATGAATGATCAAAATATCCCATGAAGTTATATCAATATCTAAATAGTAAGTGCATTTAGGCAGTCTGAGGTTGTATCTATTAATTCCTTTAAAGCACTAGCTGATTCTTGTAGTATGTTCTTTTGACTGAGCAATCTTTTCAAAATACAGTGAGACAAATATTTTTTATTGTTATACCTGGTCTCCAATTGAGCCCAGCACCTGGCATAATTTGGTTCAGAAATTAGTATATGACGTAAGAGCTGCTCGGCTTCCCCAGTCAAATAACCTTTTAAGTAGTGTAACTTTTGAACAAAAATGTTTCTAAAAATCGACAAGTCCAAAAATTTTACAAGTCGATGTAAACAAAGAATTTTTTCTAAGTGTTTGACAATAAGTTTCAAAAAAATCTACAAGTCCAAAAAGTTATCGAAAATTTTACAAGTCGATGTAAACAAAGAATTTTTTCTAAGTGTTTGGCAATAAGTTTCAAAGAAATCTACAAGTCCAAAAAGTTATCGAAAATTTTACAAGTCGTGTAAACAAAGAATTTTTTCTAAGTGTTTGACACTTTAAACTCTACAAAAAATCGGGTATAGGTTGCCCGTCTGAACACAAATTGGCTTAAAACTAACTAAGTCTAAACATGCACACATGAAATTATTCTGTTCCAAATTTACTGTACGATAGTTAAAATCTTCTAGGCAATAAAGTTCACTTTTCCCTGGCACATAAGAAATCACAAAGTACTCACGATTTTCAACACTATCACTCACTTCCTAACTCGGCGGCGTTTTCAGATATTGTATCTGTGCGGCTAAACAGTATCCTTCATTTGGCTTATAAATTACCGATAAAAAATATCGCGAAAGGAAGACACAAGATGAAAAAAATATAGAAGCCAATAGAAAACGAGAAATTCAAGAAAGGTTTCGCCTCGAAACAGGCCTCTTAGTGGATATGCCAAAATCAAATTTTGGTAACACCAATGATGGTAACACCAGTAGACGTTTTTTTGAAAATCCGCAATGGG
The DNA here is from genome assembly GCA_963921375.1 of Tiliacea citrago. Taxonomy (NCBI): domain Eukaryota; kingdom Metazoa; phylum Arthropoda; class Insecta; order Lepidoptera; family Noctuidae; genus Tiliacea; species Tiliacea citrago. The sequence continues at coordinate 26,268,991 of OY992783.1, forward strand.
CGGCTGACATCACTGGAATTAGCTTTGACCTGATATACAGGCTGAAAATAATATTGGAAGCTATATCAAGTGGACATAATATAAATGTTTTAAAGTACGATGAATACGCTTTAGAGACGGCAAAGCTATATGTTGAATTGTATGGGTGGCATCCAATGACTCCAACCATGCATAAAGTCCTAATCCATGGTGGGGCCATCATAGAAAATGCCCTCCTGCCCATAGGGCAACTCTCGGAAGAGGCAGCTGAAGCCCGAAATAAACATTTTCGGTCTTACCGCCAGAATTATGCTAGAAAATTTTCTAGAGAAGAATGCAATGCGGATATATATAGTAGATTACTATTAAGCTCAGCAGGGCTATTGGCTATCTTATTCATCACCAGTGACTAACAGGCTTCAGTTGTACACCGAACTTTGATGCCAACTGAGAATTTCATAACATTGGTATTGCGTATCACAGTAAGTGGATATCACGTTACGGTGACTATAACCGACCGGGAACGGTGCTCTTCATCCCAGCACTTGACAACTCTATTTTTTATCGACTATTATGCGGCTAAGTTGAGTAACGCCTTTTAATCGTTAAAATACTTCATTCTAAGGAACATTTTATATTAAGCGGTTTATATACCTACAGTTGACAGCTGGCGGCAAATTCAATCTTTTGCAGTTGTCTAGCGGAATTAATATATAATAGTGTGTGTTTACTTGTGTTAATAAAGTGTAATTTTGTGAAAATAAATCCATAAAGGTAAGTAAATAAACCCACAAAATAGATACGATCAACACATGAATCTGAGGCCCTTGCTGATTCTGGGATTGCAGCACCCGATCCTGCTTATCAATAACCGTCACTCCGTCTTCAGCTCCTTACACTTCCATTGAGCCTTTAATGGAAGTGGATTGGCTTGACGAAGAGGTTCCATCTCCACTAGGGCTACAACCCGAATTGCAGACTTTTACGCCACCACCTGCCGTCGTAGAAAAGTCATCAGTATCGGCGGGCTGTGAGACACAGCGCGCCGATACTGCAGACATTCCTACGCAGAATATGTCAGACGATCAACCAGAGGTTTCGTCGAGAGAAAATAGCAAGTATATTTTAAAACATCAAAGTTGTGGTCAAACACAAGCCTTTAAATAAAAAGTAGGATAGGTAAAAGCCAAATTAAAAACTAATTTTGTTTTTAGGACAAAATCAGCACTCTACTCTACCATCCCGAAGCTCGAGGTCACAAAGGCACAGTTAGCAGTTAGTGTATAACTTGTTATAAAATAGTTTTCAGCAGGCGTTTTTACCCGACTACGGCAAAGCCAAAAAGAAGGGTTATGATTTTTTTCTCAAACTGTACAATGAAAAATGATTTAAATTACAGTTCCTAGAGAAGAAAGGGCGCCACGCTGCGCTTATGAAATTGAAAATCGACGCATTGCTGCTGAAGAGCGACTTGCAGCCGCAGTGGAAGCAGGGGTCCAGCGACTTGCAGACGCACTGGAAGCAGGAGTCCAGTTAATGAGGGAGATACGGCATAATGTACATAGCGACGTAAATAAATAGTCAATAAATAAATAAAATAATAAAAACATTACCTTATTATTTTATACATCATAATATTTATTGGTTTTTTCTTTTCAACATGAGTGTCATAAAAACAAATATTGTTGAATGAATACATAACACAATCAACACAAAAAATGATATTATTTTGTGAAATATGAATTTTAGATTATTACGAGCTATATTAATACACATTTACATTACATAATATCACCGTCGTCAATCATCCCGAAGGGTTAGGCAGAGGTGTACCTATAATAACAACCACGTTTCGCCAGTTAAGTTTAGGTCCCATGTAATAGGAGGCGAGCCTATTGCCATCAACCGGGCACAATATTAATACACTCATTAGAATATTACAAATTATCTCTGGATTCTATAATCTTATTTAGACTTTATTCACATACCTAAAGTAATCAATCAAAAAAACTAATATTAATACAAGAAATGAAGAGTTTTACAGCATTACATGCAACGTTATACATAATAGAATATTACAAATTATCTCTAGCATCCTATATCTTTGGACTTTGTTCTCATAAAGTAATCAATCAAAAAACTTACAACAAAAATAAAATTGAATTGTATAATATAACACTGTATTGTTTCTAGAATTCCATAATCTTTGGACTAGAATATCCCTAGTGTTGTCTGTAGTTGCCTTGTTTCTTGCCACCTCTCTCTCTAAAGACTTGGCTCTGTAGATCATTGTCATCATCACTGTTAGGCTCTGGCATTGGAACATTCCGTGCATTGGTGATGTTGTGTAGAACAACACATGCATTCACTATCTTGGCTGCTGTAACTGGGTCATAGTGAAGTACACTGTGTGCTAACAAACACCGCCAACGTGCTTTCAGAACTCTAATGCAACATTCAATAGTCTTTCTGACTATACAATGAACTTCTGTATAATATTCTTCTGGCGAACCCAGAGCCGCGCCTGCGATTGGTGTCTTCATCCAAGGGCGCTGTGCATATCCAGAATCACCTAAAATATTAATGAAATAATATTAATATTTCTGTTACGTTATATTACACATTCCACTTATCACCCACCACACAATAGAACTACTTATTTTAGTTTTCATCTCATATTTACGCAATAGATACGCAATAGCCCTGCAGATCCGCTAATGAGTAGTATGAAAAGGCCCAGAAAACCATCAATTATGTCATTTTCTCCCGAGACAATTGATTTTTTGATAACTGCCCAGCCAAATGAGGATGATCAAGAATGATTAATTTTTTTTTTCATAAATATGTCTTATCAATGACAAAAAACTATGTATTTTTATTTAAAATCTACTACCGAACCTTTATAGACCGTCAAATAATTTTGGCCGCCTAAATCGGCCAAATCGAGCTATGTGGGTCGTACGAACAGCTTTGAAAAAAATTACCGAAGGCGAAGGGCTCTATAGGTTCTGATCAGAGAGGACTTCATAACAATCACCCTAAAATTAAGAATGATGAAATGGTTAAAAGCGTTTCTGATCATATACAATCATTTACCCCTGTGGAGTCGCACTATATACGTAAGGAATCATCAAAATTATACTTAGATAGTGAATTAAACATGGCTAAGATGTTCAAACTACAATCAGTGGGTATCAGAGACAGAGTCGAATAAGGCTAAAACGTTGAGGAAATACACCGACATTGTTAATGAAAATTTCAATATTGAGTTTCACAGACCTAAGTATGATCAATGCGACGTTTGCATTGCCTTTAAAAACCAGCCGAAGCCAGTTAATCATGAAATTCAAGAACAGTTTAAATGACGCGGCAGTTGGGGCAATTTTGACGCGGCGCGGGTCCGGCATACGAAGGGTTAAAAGTGAAGTAAGTCCGGAGTTGATTCACTTTTATTGTGACTAATTTTTGACACGTGGTGATAAGTTGTGTGTTAAAATTGATAAAAAATATTTTTATTAAGTGTTGTTGTCGCATGAACTAATCTCTTGTGATTTGCACTTGTTCCACACACAGATACAGGCAATGATGAAAATGTTAACGAAGATAATAACCAGCCAAATCTTCAAGCTGAACCTGGACCATCTAGATCTAGAAAACTTTCATTCAACAAAGAAAATTGGGCAGTTAATAAAAGAAAGTTATTTCGTAATAGTGGAAAAGAATATTTGACTAAAACGGGAGTAAGGAAAGATGGCAAAAAATTCGAAAATATTGTCCAAAAAAATGTATTACGTCATTAACGGAAAATGAAAGAAAAGAAATATTTGACTCATTTTGGAATTTAGAAGACTTCAATTCGCAGAATTCATATCTATACATATGCATTGATACAAAAAACAACGATTAATAGAAAACGCCCAAAAGATCGGTCTCGTGCAGGAAAAAACGTGTCTTTTAAATATTTTATAAAGTCTAGTATCAAGACCCAATCGGTGTGTAAGAAATATTTTCTGAGGACATTTCAAGTGATGGAAGATTATATCGGTGTCTATCGAAAGATGATGTCTCTCCATGTAAAGATAAACGTGGCACAACTAGTTCCCGAAAACTTGATGATTCTGATATTGTTGACCACATTGAAAGTTTTCCTGCATATCAAAGCCATTATACACGATAGAATAATCCTAACAGAAAATATTTAAATCCTGGGCTAACTATACGTAAGATGTACGATCTTTATAGAGAAAAATGTGAGATTGAAATGATTGAACCCAAGAAATTAAAGTATTACATTAAAATATTCAACACAAAGTTTAATCTCCATTTTAAGGCACCGCGGCAAGACACATGCAAAACTTGTGATGACTTAAATTTGAAAATACAAGGAGCTGATGATGAAAATGTCAAGAAGGAGTTTGAGAACCAAAGAGAACTTCATCAACGAAAAGCAGATTCAGCAAGAGAAAACCTTCAGAATGATTCGAAAAAGGTTGATGAAGCATACATACTAACTTTTGATCTGCAGAAAGCTTTAGCCTACCCAAAATTAACTACCTCAGTAGCATACTATAAAAGAAATCTTTATTTAATCTATCTTTATTTAATCTGGGAATACATTGCTTTAATAATAACACAGGATACATGAATGTCTGGGACGAAGTTGAAGGTAGAAGAGGAGACAAGCAATAAAGGAGCGATAAAGGATTATTTAGTTCAAGCGTGTTCCGGCGAACCATGACATCGGCAAATCTTGGTATCTGCCAACCATTCATTCTATGTAGCGTTATTCGGCGAAACGTGCTGTCGCTAAATAATGGTATCGACTAATAGTTTTCTCGTATTACCGTTCGTCGGTGAACCATGCTTTCTGTAGACAGTTATATCGTTCAAGGGTAATTCGATATACCGTACGGGACTCATGCCAGATATCACTATTGGAAGGCGAACACCAATTAACCACAGCGCAAGCTAATAGAAGTCGCTGTGTCACTATTTGCCGGTGGGTGGTAGAGGCTGAAAATGGTCAATTTAAAAGAGATTTTGAAATTTTTCGGCAAGAATATTTTGATTTGTCCCTACCACACATGCTGCAAATGTTCCAAATAGCAGCAGCTCTTTTGAACAAGTTTGGTGTTCGCTTTCAGAATAACGTGCATGCAAGAGAAAAATTAGAAATTATTAGAGAAAGGATGGAATTAGAAAATAATCTGCCAAATATGAGTGAAACCTTAAATATGAATAGAAGAACATCCCAATTCCAAAGTATCACTGCTGATCGTAATAATATTTCATACTTCCCTATCCTTGAATACAGAGATTTAATTCTGTTCACTCTGGGAACGTACCAAATAAGACATGCTCGCTCATATTATGGCGAGCATGTTCGTTTCCACGGAGGGTACAGAATTGAAGTTTACAGTGAACAAATCGGTTCCACTGAATACAATCTTAGACGTTCTGGCGCCAATCTATTACTATACTCTATGTTCTGGCGTGACAACACTTATAAGCAGCAAAATAAAGTCACGCCATGTTACCACGAGACAATATTATGTTTACATATTAATACAAAATAATATTCCTGACCGGGCAGGGATCAGTGAGTATCAGTGTTGCCATGTACACCGTAATTACGGTAAATGCACCGTATTCAGCAAAACTTTACCACCTACCGTCGAGGCATGGCAACGGTGACAAAATCTACCGTTATCTGGAAGGATTCCTGTTGTAAAAAAAGTTAACTAAATCAAAATATGTATTATGGACGTATTATAATATAAGAATAAGAACCCAACCCGATCCCTAATATTTTTGTCCGACACTACAATGGTCACACCAACAGCCAAGTTCGGGGATTCCCCGGTTTCGGGCCCTCTATAATGCTAACAAATTGAGTTGACGTTTATAGATATTAATTTCGACTCATATTACGACCGTTTCATTTAGCTACATAGCATTCGTAGAATTTAGTTTGTTTTTGGTAACTTGTCAAGTCGTCAAGTTTTTACAGTTTCTTTGTTTAACTGTCGATTATTTTGGTTTCACACGTATTATTGGGTGAAACTGAAAGTGACACTCTCAGTCTGAATCTGAATTGGAAATTCTGACTAAAGAAAACAGTATAAACAGAAGTTACGAGAGGAATGGCTACTAAAACCAGAGTTTCGCGATTGGCTAAGAAAGGACAAGAAAGACGTACATAATAATGTGTTAGAGATTGTCCTTACCTCTTCTCATTATTGTACATTATGTTTTTGAATTATTATCTAGTAACTTTACTTGTATTTTTGTATGATTTTATAATAAAAGTGTTACACCGTTTTTTTATAATGGATTTACCACCGACCAGATTTTGGACATGGCAACACTGGTGAGTACTGCTGTAGTTGTTTGGTTGGTCGGCGCACAGTAGGATTTTGTACTCATGTCATGACGCTGGTCTGGTAATTAGGATGAACCAGATATCAGCAAAATATTTCAGCCCCCGCAGAATTTCTTGATGAAATAATTGTAAGAGAGAATGACGAAGAATACATTGATACAAAAAAAACTAAAACCCGACTACTGAAAAATCACTCTCTAAAAAGTATGAAACAAGAAAATATTCTCATGTGAAATTATTATGTACAAATTATTCAATATTTATCGTCTATTAAATAAACAACTTACACGTAATATATTTTAATGTATTTAATACACATTCATAATTATGTCCAGAAGACAGCCGTGGTCGTATGTTTTTAGGCTTTGACTTTATTTCCGCTAGAGGGCGCCATATTGAATTTAATGTGACCTCACATAGCCTATAACCAGCGGACGATCAAGACGCTTCCAACAATACCTCATTTGTCAAATTATGACAAGCGGTTTAAAAGAAATGAGGGAACAGATAATATACATACATACATACCGGTCAAAATCATAACCCTCCTTTTTGCTTCGCCATAGTCGGGTAATAATAAACTTGTTTGGATTACGTTAATCGTTTATTAATGTACAGATTAGCGTGAAAAAAAAGTTAGACTGTAGGTATTACAGGATACCTACACCTACATTTTACAATTCATATTTACACATCGTTAGAAGTGACATAAAAATATATATAACCTACAAAAGTTAAACACTGAATATCTATTAATCTCCGCTTTCTCTAAAGTAAAATTAACGTCCACTTCTCGTCCTTTTTTTCTGCTTCTACTCTGGTCGCTGGTGTTCCAGCAGGCGACTCAGATGCTGTTAACGAAGAAGTGAGGTCATCTTCTCGCGAGAGAAATGCTGGTTTCAGCCGGTCCACGCTTACTGTCCTCTTTTTCCCACGCAGTTTTTCCCACGGCACCCATCCAGTTTGTACATTGTTGTGTTTGTAGTATTTTGGATGTCGTTCTAGAACTCTGTAAGGACCAGCATATGGCGGCTACAGCGGTCTTCGGACGTAATCCTGCCGCAAGAATACATGAGAGGAACTCTCGAGACTGCGAGTTATGTAGAAGGGACCTTTTCGATGCCATGACGCGGGTTTTGGAGTGAGCTTGCTCATGTGATTCCATAGACGCGTAGCTAGATCAGTGACGTCAAATATACTGTGGTCGTCTGTAGGTGCAAGGAATTGGTCTGGTAAACGTAGCGACTCTCCGTAGACTAGGTCTGCTGGTGACGCCTAGATGTCTGATTTCCAAGCACTTCTGATGCCTAGAAGTACCAATGAAAGAACCTCTATCCATTGAATCGTCGAGTGCGACATGATGGCTGCCTTCAACTGCCTGTGCAGTCGCTCGACCATGCCATTTGCAGCAGGATGGTAGGCGGTTGTATGAAACTGTTGTGTGCCAACCATTGGGGTGATGGCTCTGAAGAGATGAGACTCAAACTGTCGCCCACGGTCTGTACAAACACAACAATGTACAAACTGGATGTACGTGGGAAAGAGAGGACAGTAAGCATGGACCGGCTGAAACCAGCATTTCTCTCACGAGAAGATGACCTCACTTCTTCGTTAACAGCCTCTGAGTCGCCTGCGAGAACTAGCAATTGATTAAAATTTAACAGGCGTTTATAAATAAGACTGTAAATCCTTAGGTACTTGATTGTTATTATACTTAATATTACTGGAGAGATCCAAGTGCTAATTAGCGAGATGACTCTGCTATCAAGCTGAAGGGTCCGATAACGCCGAAGCGAATTTATACATAAGTTGCAGTTTATACAAAGCAATCTTGTAGAAGGCTCCATAGCGCTTTCCAACAAGAGCGATAACGTCTTAGATCCCAATCAAAAAGACTAAATCGGTATCCGTATAACACAGGCCAAAGTAATCGTAAATGATAGGTATCGAAGTCTGAGGAAAATGAAAAGTTGTAAGGATAGCAGAAAATCCAAAATCGCACAATATCAAGACCAAACGAACGACTGTAAAACGTCAAACAAATGACAGTCTGTCATTCATGTCGTTGCTGCTAAAGAAGTTCGTTTTAAGTGTAACATGTCAACTGTACACATATTTTTCTTTCCACATCTATATACAGGCTGGAATTTTGTAATGCCACCTGGAGGGAAAGTACTCTTAATACTGCAGATCATAGAAAATTTTACTCAAAGGAAACATTCCTTTATTTTTGAATAGAAAGCAAACTGCATTCAATGATTTTCGAAAATTCTCTTCCGGGAATCGAACCGGCTAAAATCTGAAAAAATTATACCCTGTACTTTTATTGCATCGATCGTTAGGGTCAATTATAAGGATGAAATCTCTCTAACAAACATGATAAATTAAATGGTTTCCCCGAGGAAGAGCGAAACCAAATAATTCTACAGCAAGATGGTGCTCCAGCACATAACAGCAGAATGACTACTGCCTACATTAATAACCATTTTAATACCTGGATTGGTACAAACGGCACAATCAGATGGCCTGCGAGATCGCCAGATCTCACCCCATTAGATTTTTTTTTGTGGGGATATGTAAAAAATCAAATTTACATGAAATCTTATGCGAATGACAACGAGTTGAGAGTTGAAGTTCAGAATACGATTTATAATATTCACCACAACACTTTATTAAAGGTTACTAGAAATGTTCGATTCCCGGGTGTGGGAGAAGAGAATTTTCAAAAATTTTTGAATGCAGTTTGCTTTCTATTCAAAAATAGAGGAATGTTTCCTTTGAGTAAAAGTTTCTATCTGCAGTATTAAGAGTACTTTCCCTCCAGGTGGCATTACAAAATTCCACCCTGTATATAAAAGGAAAGGCTGACTGACTCATCATCACGCCACAGCTCAAACCGCTAAACGGATTGGGTTGAAATTTGGCACATAGATAGCTATTATGACGTATTGGGTTGAAATTTGGCACATAGATAGCTATTATGACGTAGGCACCCACTAAGAAGGGATTATTCGTATTTTGTGAAACGGAACGTGCACACGTTCCGTTTTAAAGAATACGAAAAACTTGTAAACACGTTCCATTTCCAAAAGTCTATTGAGAACTTATTGAAAATGATAAACAAAATAACATTGTTTTTAACCTGGCTGTATTTGAAAATTCAATTAAGCGATTAGAAATAAGCAAAAAAAATGCATTTTTTTAAGATATATTACGTCACTAGACGCGTTAGAAACTTTTCAGGTCAAGACTGGACATGATTCTTTCCGCATGTTATAGGTGCTATAGATTTCACTCATGTGGAGTAGGGTCAAGTGTCCAACAATGAAACATTCGTACACATTAAAACACTAATACGAGTATTTCTAAAATGGGGCGTTGCCAGATCGTGCAATAGATCGCGTAGAGACACTCTCGAGAACTCCCCGCCCTACCCCAGTTTGCAGCGGCCGCGTGAGAGCAGACGTTTCTGCGGAGCATTTTTTATTTTTTCGATAAAAATGTAAGTATTTTCAGCATTGTTTATAGATTTTTCATTAAATGATGGTTGCAAATTTCATGTTTTTCATGATTACCTAGCATTATACATATTTCGTAGATTAACGTGAAATAGATTTTAGATTAAAGTGTTACAATTTAGTGGTATTTTTTTTTTAGGTTTTTTAACATAAACCATAGGTAGTCGACAATGAAACAGTTGCACAATGGACACAATGAAACACTGTTTCATTGTGTACATATAACTTCATATACTTTCTAATATTTTTTGTAGCTAGAAATTAATCTTAACATTTGATATTTGTTTTTCTTTTAAGATGGCGCGTACTAAAGCACTTAAAATAAAAAAAGGGAGATCATTCAAAAGAAAATATGCTTTGAGCTATACTTATGTACAGCAAGGGAAAGAGCCTGAGAAAAGCTGCACAAGAGTGCGATGTTCGGTATCCTACACTGTTTCGCTACCTAAAAAAATACAAGGATATGGATGATGCATCCCTAGCAGCTCAAAGATTGACTCCAAACTATGAAGTTAATCAAACTTTTACAGTCGAACAAGAAACAGCACTTAAAGAATATATTGGAGAATGTGCATTCAAATTTTACGGATTAAGTACCTACCAAAGATGTGCGCCGTATAGATAATATGAAATTTTACATGCCGTTGGAACCTGACCTTTCAGAAATTCACATGAATGAAATAAAAATGATTCTTCCTCCGCCACAAATAAATGGATCGAAATCCAGAAACTCAACTTATGACTTCCCTGTCCGTGTGACACCAAATATGAAGTTGCGTTAATTTTTCAATTTCTTTTGTTAATTTTCGTATTATTTATCTTATTGTTATTTTTTTAATCGTGATTTTAATTGTCGTTTTAAACTGGCATTTAGTCATTACAATGTAGCCAATTATTCATAACTTTCTCCTATTACTTGTGATAATGCCATAAATATAACATATTTAGTAATTTTGTTGCCAATAGTTTTTTATAAATTGTAAGGCGTGCAGAGTCTGATTACGGTGAAATTAAGAATTAAGTAAACCTTTTTGGATTGGTGCATTTTTTGTCATTCACCTACTCCGTAAATTACACAAAATATGAGACAGACACTATTAATTATTATGTTTCATTGTTGAATTTGTGGTGTTTCATTGTGTACACCACAGTGGACACAATGAAACATTTCCCATTACTTAGTTTTTATTTTTTTGTTGATTGATTACACATTAAATTAAAAAAATATAAATGACATCCATTAACCAATAAAATTGCCTATAAACCTGTAAAAAATTTGACAAAAATCTGTAAAAACGAAAGGTGTATGAGACTTAGAATTTTTAGTGTTCCATTGATGGACACTTGACCCTACACCAAATCACCAGGTAAAGCTTAATTCTTATACGGATTATAGTATAACAGATTGGGTCGTCTCATTTAAAATTTTACGACCTGCCACAGCTTCTTACCTATACAATCCAAGTATCAAGTATTTACACATAATTTATTGGAGCTAATTAATAAAATATTCTGGACACAATTTAATACAAACATATTTTTTAGGTGGAGTGTATCCAGACCTTTTTCGCAACTGAAAACACTATTTTTCATTAAATGTTCAAGCCATTTGCAGTGCCAAATTGGAATTTATTGACGTGGTTGCTCTTGTAATCTAATGTTCGAACAGAGGAAATATGGAAGTGCTGTTCTTGTTGGAGATGCAGATTACGCATGTAACAATTATTTATTTATTTATTTATTTAAACTTCTCACACACAATTAGGTACAAAGGCGGACTTAATGCCTTAGGCATTCTCTACCAGTCAACCAAGGATGGTGAAGAGATAAGATGGCGGGTGCTCTGATTGAGAGAAAATAATAATATTAAAAAATATTAAATTATAACATAATTAATTATAAATAAAACGGGTGCACAAGTACATAAATAGGTTAAAGACTTATAATACACATACATACATAATTATTTACTATAATATTTATATACCTACATTATATATATAAATATACATACAAATTCAAGGAAAAGAAGTAATTGAGATGACTCTACGCTATTTGTTTTGTAAATAACTCTGCAATTTCCGCTTAAATGCATACCGACTGGTGGCCGTCCTGACATCAAGAGGAAGCGCATTCCAGAGAAGAATGGCCTGAATATGAAAGGAAGAATGAACAAAGTCAGAAGTATAAGAAGGACAGAGTAGAAGAAGATTGTTGGAAGAACGCAGATTCTTAGCGTGTGAAGAACATAGATACTGGAAGTGAGACATAAGATAAGAAGGAGGGCTGGGAGAGTTGAGAAGGGAGAAAAGTGTAGTCAAAGCGCGCAAACTTCTTCTCTGGCGAATGGACATACATTTGAGCTCAGTCCTATAACTCGAGACATGGTCATATTTTCTTAGATTAAATATGAACCGAATACCATTGTTGAGTAGTCTGTCGAGCTTATCCAACAAAACCGCATTCAAGTCAAAGTAGCACACGTCACCATAGTCGATGATAGGGAAAATCAAAGTCTGCACAAGCATAGTCTTCGTCTTAGCGGGCAAAAAGTTTCTCAGACGATACAGGGATCGCAGAGTACCGTTGACCCTTTGACTAACACTAGAAACCTGGCGTTGCCAGCCCAGCGTTGAGTCAAGATGCAAACCGAGATCTTTCACTGTAGGATTAATGGGTATGACGGTACCATTAAAAATAAGAGGAGGAAGAGAGCTAAGTGCCACCCTACCCATCATTCGCGAGCTTCCAATTACAATGGCCTGACACTTTGAGGGGTTTACTGACACCCCAAAACTATCAGACCATTTTTTGATAGACTCCAAGTCTCGGTTTACATCTGCTATAGCGTCCGATAAACTCTCCACCCGCCCAGCCGCATACAACTGAAGATCATCAGCATAAAGATGATACGAACATCGAAGACAGAGAGTTATAAAATTAATGAAGATGGAGAATAACAATGGAGAAAGAATACCGCCTTGTGGAACACCAGCATCCAGGTCGCGCCAACTCGATGAGCTCTCATCAATGCGAACCGATTGCTGACGTCCTCGAAGATAAGAAGAGAACCATTCCAGAGCCTCGGGTGAAACTTTAAGATGAGAGAGGATAGAAAGGAGAATATCATGGCTGACGGCATTAAAGGCATTGGAGATATCAATTAATACCAAAACGGTAACCTTGGTATCCTCCATTGCTTCTCTAATGTCACCAGTCACTTTAAGGAGAGCGGAGGCTGTACTATGCCCAGGCCTGAATCCAGACTGAAAAGAGCTAACAAGGTTGTTCTGATGAACAAACCCCGTAAACTGCTTGTGTACGCAGGCCTCAAGCACTTTAGACAGGAATGGGAGAATGGAAATAGGTCGAAAGTGGCTAGGTAGGGAGGGATTTGAAATCTTAGGGAGTGGGCGGACATGGGTCATACGCCACAGGGATGGGAATTGTCCAGAATCAAGAGAAAAGTTGATGATGTGAGTAATCGGAGGGAGAAGGATATCAAGCATCCAAATGACCATACTGCGACTGATGCCGTCATAGCCCACAGCCTTGGATTTTATTGAAAGGATAATCTTTTTAATTTCGTCCAAGGTGACAGGAGAGAAGTGAAATGGTTCTATGATGGGACTAGCTAGGCCAGTAATGAAATCGACCGTCTGGGACAACATTTGGGGATCCAAATGACAAGTGGTTGTGAAGTGACGGTTGATATCATCAAGGCCAATCGTATTAGGAAAATCCACATGACGTGGTCTACCGATACCAAGAGTACCAAGGAACTTCCAGATATCAGCAGGTGAAGAAGAAGATATGTTCTCTAGAATATGGCGGACAATTATATGACGACTCCATTAAAACCGTGCAATACTGCTCCTGACAACTTGTACAATGAGTCTAAAATAAGAACAAGGAATTTGGAAAGGTTATTTGGAGTCTGGAACAGACGTTTCCCAGCCATGGCTATAGGTTTAAGAGTTCCATTACAACATTAATTTCCAATAATATTGCCACAGCTGTATTACACGACATTGCAATAAGAAGTGATAAAGCCGCACCTCCTAATGACAACCAAGTGATAGATCCAGCTTCTTGGGATGCATTATTAGCACAGGGAAATAGTAGTCATGGAAATATGAATTCCGGAAGAACCAATCCAAACTGTTCTATGTAATCTATGGTATAGATTATCTATGATGGCACTTGGTTAAGTAATGTGATAGACCTACTTTAATAAATATGTTTTAATTATTTCAAGTGTTTAATTAACTATCATAATACATGGCGCAGTCGAAGAAACACTAAATTTAAAGTATTAAGTTCAAGTTTCAACTACAATATGGAAAATTCCGTCAAGTTACCACCAAATTTTGATATTCGTGCTCAGTCCGCCGCTACGGAATGGAAATTCTGGAAGTGTCTTTTTGAAGATTATCTTGTAAGTATTAGACAGGATGAAGCCGCTGATAAGATTAAGTTATCATTATTAAGGAACATGATGGGTCCCGAGTCGACCAAAGTAATTATGAGTTTTAAGTTGTCAAAGGCGGAATTCAAGTTTACGACAACGTTTTAGAAGCGATCGCTGCATATGTAAACCCGAAATATAACGAAGTTTTTAAGCGTTATAAATTCAATGAACGGAAGCAACAAAATGGAGAAAATTTTGAAATTTTTTATACTTCTCTAAGGCAGTTAATCTCTTCCTGTAATTTTGGTACATAACAGAGACATTGGAGGATCAATTACTACGTGATAGGCTAGTTCAAGGCCTACAGGATAAAAATCTACAAGAAAGTTTGTTACGTATGGAAGGATTGACACTTGACAAAGTGGCTAAAATTTGTCGAGCAAGTGAAGTCAGTAGAACTCAAGTACAGGAAATGAATCCAATGTTAGAAATAGATTCTGTAAAGTATAGAAAGAACAGTTCTAAAAGTTTGAATGGGTCTAACAAGGAAAAGTCTGGGAGAAGTGATGGTACAATGTTCAAGTGTAGGCGTTGTCAACAATTACATGCACCAAGGGAGTGTCCTGCATATGGGAAAAAGTGAACTAAGTGTGGCATTTTGAATCATTTTGCTGTTAGCTGTAGAGTAAAGAGAGTTGGTGAAGTGAAATGTTCAGAGTTGTCTGATCCAACTAGTTCAAATGAAAGCTTATTTTGTGGTGCGGTCCAAAATATGTCTAGTTTAAATAAGAATGAGTGGACTGAAAATATACAGATTGAAGACCAAAATATTAAGTGTAAATTAGACACTGGTGCTGACGTTAGCATTATGCCTGAGGAAATTTTTAATAAAATTGTTAAAAAAGTAAAGTGTGAATTGTATAACACTGATTTAAAAATAGAATCATTTGTTGGTGAAAATGTTAAACCTATTGGTATTGTAAATTTAAAATGTAAGTTTAAAGATAATGAATGTTATGAGCATTTTGTTGTGGTTGATTGTAATACTATGCTATTGGGATTGCCTGGTTGTGTATCGTTAAATTTAGTAAAGCGTGTGCACTTGGTGGAAGTTAACAATAACAAAGAAAAATTTATAAAGCAATATATTAATGTTTTTGAAGGTATAGGAAGAATGCCAGGAAGCGTGGAAATTCCTACTAAGTATACAGAGGAACAGATTTGCCACCCTTTACCTAGATTGCCAACTTCTTTAATTGAGCCATTAAAAATAGAATTGAAAAGGTTGGAAAGTAGAAATTCTATAGTGAAGGTAGATAAGATTAATGAAAATGCATGTGTCAGCAGAATTGTAATTGTAGAAAAGCCGAATGGCAATATAAGATTATGCCTTGACCCATTAGATTTAAACAAAATGATTGTTAAAAAGCCTAAAGTTTTGCCCACACTTGAAGATTTAAGTTTTAAATTGAAAGGTAAAAGATTGTTTTCAGTTTTAGATCTGTCTGAAGGATTTCATCATCTAGTTCTGTCAGAATCATCGTCATGGAAGTGTTGCTTTGCAACTCCACTTGGAGTATATAGATATCGTGTCTTACCATATGGATTGATGAATGCACCTGAGTTATTTCAGGATATACTTGAAAATCACTTTGGAGAGTTGCCAAATGTTGTGATTTGGGCTGATGATATCTTAGTTATGGGTAATACAGAAAAAGAACATGATGAAGCATTATTAAGTGTGATTAAGAAGGCTCTAATGTTAGGAATTATATTTAATAAGAATAAGTTTCAGTATAAGCAGACAGAAGTAAAGTATGTTGGTCAGGTTTTTAATGAGCATGGAATGTCTCTAGATAAAGAAAGAGTTGAGGCCCTTTTAAGTTTGAATGAACCTGTAAATAGAGATGAGCTAAGACAAATATTAGGCTCATTCAATTATGTTCGTAGATATGTTCCGGATATGGCTAACTTAATGTCACCTCTTTGTAAATTGTTAAAGAAAAACACTGAATTTATCTGGTTACCTGCTGCGCATTTGCAGAACTTAAAAGAAAAGTGTGTATGGCTCCAGCTCTTACCTCATTTAATTCTAAGGAAAAGATAACTTTACAGTGTGATGCATCCAAGAATGGAATAGGCTGTTGTTTATTCCAGCATGATGAGCAAAATGTTTTAAGATTGGTTACTTGTGCATCAAGAACCATGAATGATGCTGAACTCAATTATAGACAAACTGAAAAAGAATTGTTGTCTATTTGTTATGCAGTTAAGAAATTTCATAGATTCATTTATGGCTTTCATGTAGATGTGCAAACTGATCACAAACCTATTGTGTCAATAATGACAAAACCCATTTGTAAAATTGGATCTCCTCGTTTGAGACGTTTAAGGTTGAAATTGTTAATGTATCATTTAAATGTTTACTATGTACCGGGAAAATTGTTACATTTTGCTGACATGTTATCTAGAAACAGCCTTAAGTGTACTGAAATAGATAAAGAAATGTCACATGTTGTTCACTCGGTTACTGTACACTTACCTATGTCACCAGAAAGAAAATTAAAATTTCAAAATGAAACTAAATCTGATTACATTTTAAGTTTGTTACACAAATATTACATAAATGGGTGGCCTGATGAAAATAAAATCTCTAAAGAAAGTAAAGAGTATTATAAAATAAAGGATGACTTATATTTTGAATGTGGTTTAGCATTTTTTCAAAACAAAATAATTGTTCCTAAGTCTCTAAGGTCTTATGTTTTAAATTTAGTTCATGAAGGTCATCCTGGAATTTGTAAATCTATTAATAAAGCAAGACAGTTATTCTATTGGCCTGGACTTTCAAAAGACATACATAACTTTGTTCTTGAATGCCGCACGTGTGAGAAGTTTAGACCGGCTAATTCACATGATAAGTTGCTACCACATAAAATACCTAATCGTAGATATGCTAAAGTTGGTACAGATATTTTAGATTTTAATGGTAAATTCTTTTTGGTTATTATCGACTATTTTTCCCACTGGTTAGAATTATTACCTTTAAATGACAAAACATCTAAGTCTGTTATTAATGCTTATCAAGAAGCTTTTACAAGGTTTGGTTTTCCAGAAGAAATAATGGCCGATAACAACCCTTTTAATTCTTTTGAATGTCATGAATATTATAATGCTAAAGACATTGTGTTTACTTCTAGTAGTCCACATTACCCTAGAAGCAATGGAATGGCTGAGAAAGCTGTTCATATCAGTAAAAATATATTGAGGAAAGCTAGTGAGGATAGGGTTGATTATAGAGACTATTTGTTAAGCTATAATAACACTCCATTAACAGGGCTAGAAGTTTCTCCCTCACAAATCTTAAATAGTAGAAGGGTTAGAACCCTTATTCCTACAATGGATATTTTATTAAAACCTAAGATAGAAAGTAACATTTATAATTTATTAATTTTAGTCCTTAAACAAAAAAATTGAAGATGTAAATAGGAAAAAAGAAGTTAAGTTTAATATTGGTGATGAGATTGTTCATAAAACAGATAAAGATAAATATTGGAGAAAAGGAAAAATAATTGCTAAATGTAATAAGTAATGTGTCTTTTTGGATAGGAAGGGAAGGAGAAGCTAATGTTAGAAGAAATATTAAGCATTTAAAGAAGTCTTTTACTAAAGGCAAATATATTGGTACAGAATTTGATTATAATTTTAAAAATAAC
Source organism: Tiliacea citrago (assembly GCA_963921375.1). Classification (NCBI taxonomy): domain Eukaryota; kingdom Metazoa; phylum Arthropoda; class Insecta; order Lepidoptera; family Noctuidae; genus Tiliacea; species Tiliacea citrago. Next base: position 26,286,994 of record OY992783.1, read on the forward strand.
GATTGTACAAAATCTTGTATATCGTCTCCAGTACAAAATATAGAACCGTCCATTGTAAGAGAGTCTAGTGATGAGAACTATATAACAACAAAAAGTGGTAGAATTGTAAAACCGCGTATTATCTTAGACCTATAGCTGTATAATATGCAACTAAATTTTTCATATAATTGTCTAGAGGGGAAGGTGTTCTATGTAATCTATGGTATAGATTATCTATGATGGCACTTGGTTAAGTAACTATCACATTACTTAACCAAGTGCCATCATAGCACCTAACCTACTTTAATAAATATGTTTTAATTATTTCAAGTGTTTAATTAACTATCATAATACACAAACTACACGAGACACGAGACGCAGTGAGCTTGTAACTAACTACTTAACGCAGTAAGTTTACTTATACCTATTCGAATCTCCTTCCCGTAAATCTATCAATGTTCCATGATTGCATAATATTGTCCCTATAAAATTGAATTGAATAGAATGAATAAAACAGACATAACACTATACAATAAAAAAAATACTTTGTGTTTGACTTTGAATAGGTTTTTTTTTCTCTTTTTGGCTTCGCACGGTTTGTGCATTTAGCCAGTGTCTTGTAACAAGTACAAAGTTATTTAAACAATTATGAAATGAACTCCACTCAATGCATGATAAAGATGATTGATGATAACCCGCCCCACTCCCCTTGAGTTTAAGTAAAGGGGCATTGTTCAAAAAGTTTGTCGGTTAGTAAATTACCCTGTCCGGTGGAATCGACATTATGACGAAACAGGAATTGTATTATTTTTTACTTCCTGGGGCCATTTTATGAAAACAAATCTTTAAATATGTTACTGTTGTAAAATAAACATGAAAATCTGAGTAAATTTCAAAATACAGCCTTCTAAAGCAGCACTGACCATACAAATTTCTTGTGTCCAACCTCTTCTTTTAAACTTTAAAACCGAATTACTTGTCTTCATTTTTATAGATACAGATGTTCTATGTCACGAAGTCCGTTTGGCTATGAATGTTGTCAAGCGAGCACATGCACATTGTTTTTGTGTGCGTAACCTCGAGAGCGCTCAGTGTCGATCGGGACACGGTCCGGATCAGTAGTGGTTTTTAGTTCGCGCCAAATTGTTTCACGGAGTAAGGTCAGCATGGCAACAAAACGAAGAAGAGTTGTCCATAGTGTGGTAATATTTATTTATACGTTTTCAATTAAAATGTTATACAAAGATACTTAATATAGCAATAGAAGTATTTATAAAATGAATGTTTTTTTGTGTTATAAAATGTTTATATTACTTAATTATTTTGATTACATTTTGTTTTAGGGTCGAAACATGATAGCTAGTGTTTATCATTTTCTGCGAGAAGAATATGAATTTACAAAATCATTAATGGAACTCAACTGTGATTTGTCTCATTTACGAGACATTACACGCCGTACAGCTGAAGCTACGGGTGTGAGCCAAAAAACAGTTCAAAGAATATTAAAAGAAGAGAAGGAATTCCCATCCACTTCATCAAAATTCACTTCACCTATGAAGAAAAGGAGAAAGCGAGATAATAAAGTGGATATAGATAATTTTACAGCCGATGTGGTTCGCAGTACTGTACAAGATTTCCATATTGTCCATAAAGAAATTCCAACATTAGCTAAGTTAAGAACAGCATTGAATGAATTAATCGGATTCGAAGGTTGTTTAGAAACTGTTCGCAAGTTACTGTTGAAATTAGGTTACAAGTGGCGCAAAACAGAGAACAACCGTAAAGTCTTGACGGAGCGTCATGATATACAAATGTGGCGTTTAAAATATTTAAAAAAAATAACAGAGTACCGCTCTCAAAGTCGGCCCATTGTCTACACCGATGAGAGCTACGTCCTTTCGACACACGTGCGAAACAACACCTGGGCAAAAAAAAGGAAAGAACTCCGTTTTAAAAAAAAATTAGCACAGGCACTCGCTTTATTTTAGTGCACGCGGGAACCAAGGATGGTTTTATTGAAAATGCTTCCTTGGTTTATAAGGCCAAATCAACAGCTGGTGATTATCATTCAAATATGAGCTATGATAACTATGTAAAATGGCTAAATGAAAAGTTGCTACCCAATTTACTTCCGCGCTCTGTCATTGTCTTAGACAATGCATCTTATCACAACACACGGGCTGAACGACTACCGACGCAATCTACAAAGAAAGCCGATATGCAGCAATGGCTCAGGGATAAGGGTATAGCATTTGATGAATCTCTTCTTAAATTGGAATTGTACGATACAATAAATAAGTACAAAGCCCAACACGTAATCTACAAGATTGACGATTTTATAAAAAGCAAGGGTTTTGATGTCTTACGCCTTCCCCCTTATCACCCAGAATTAAATGCGATTGAAAATATTTGGGGGATCGTTAAAAATTATGTCTCATCTAAAAATATCGAGCAAAACATGACGAATACGAAAAGACTGATCAATGAAAGTTTGGGCCAAGTTAGCAGTGAAACGTGGCAAAAAACTTGTGCTCATGTTGAAAAAATTGAAAAAGACTACTTGAAATATTTTGATCTCGATTTTGAATTTATAATCAATGTACAAGATGATTCTGACGACAGCAAAACGGAATCGGAAATCGAAAATTTATCAGATAGTGATTGAAAATACTGAATAGTCCTACTTGTTTCGTTTCCATTCTGTAACACCAATGCTTAATTAAATGCCTACATATTCTTAATATTTTTGTATTTATTGCAACCTAATCTAATTTATTTACAAAATGTATATACTTTTAAAACCAAAATTTTATTTAGATTATTAAATCTCGACTTGAATATATATCAGATTTTTTTGCTAACGTTACCTACTTTTACACACACAAGCGCGCTTGTCGGGATACGTCACTACTACAATCAAAGCCGAACGGACTTCGTGAAATAGAATATCTGTACACCCAAATGTTATGTTTTTTGAAAGATTTTGAGTTTATGACATTAAATTTAATTTCTATGTCTAATCAAAAACATAGAAAATAATATATCTTGTGTCCACAAAAATGGCATGTAGTGGAAACTCCTACATAGTCACGGTAGTTTTATTGATGCAACTTACTAAATTACAACATATGGATCGTTTTTTATTATTGGCAACATTTAAATAGTCTATGGCCGTCGCCATTTTGCTTTAGAATTCAACCGACCAATCAAATGCGACATAAACAGTTTGCAGGCGTCACGGTTATGGTTTGTTGTGTTCCTAATAGTGCCGGCGTTTTCTAAGGTAAAAAAATGTTTAATTAATTGTTTTACTGTGACAGATTTCATATTTATGTAATATAACCAAGCACAAGTTGTTATAGTAAAATCTTTCTTTTACAATAGCTAGAAATGATATTCTTATTACTGTAGTCGAGAAATCGTCACATCCATTCGTCACGTGATATACAAGCGGAACTTTTTCGTGACGAAATGGAATTCTAAGGCTGGGTGTAAGCAGTCGGAAAGTATCAAGTGATGCAAAAATTATACAAACAATTTATTTTTAAATAATATTTCATTTTCTTTTTAATTTATATTTAGAAATTAAAGTTGATTCATTAATTAATGATTCAATTATTAAAAATTAAATTTATATTGTAATATTATATGCATCAATTTACTGGTTAACAAACACAACAACATTATGATTGACTGTTTATAATATTTAAAACTTTTCATGGTTGTTTTAAATTGCACAATACAATGTAAATACTGTCGTGCGCCAAAACCAACTTAGATAAGTTTTCCTTTTCAGAAATATTATCGAAATCGGTCATTACATGTGATGCGGAGATGCCAGACTTTGTAGATCTCGATCGATTTTTGACAAGAAACGATTTCGTTTTACACCAGCAAGAGTGGCCGTGGATAACAACTCACTTCGTGCTCTCAAGAAGTTGTATTAATTGTAATTACACACCAAATTTCACCTTGCCATACCACTTCAAGATCCATAAATTGAATATACCTATTTTATTAAATTTTAATTTCTTCTGGTGTCAAGGCTGTTTCCAGTTTACAATTTACGACCATTATCCCGACGACGAATGTCTTTATTGTTAATTTAATAGATGATAAAATAGCGTACATTTTACTACTATGGTTCTCACGCCTGCAGAACGCGCAAAAAGATACCGAAAAAAGTTAAAAGAAAATCCAGTTAAATATGAAATACAAAGACAAAAGCAGCTAAAAAGACTGAAGAAAAGTCAGAAAAAAGTGTCAGAACTCTCTGAAGAAGAAAAACATAAACAAAGAAAAAAAAGAAAAATATGGAGACAGCAAAAGCGTAAGCAAAAAGAGAATAAGAAAACCCAACTAAAGGCTACACCCGAAGTAGTGTCAAAAAAGTTAAAGTCTGGGGGACACTCGTTAAAAATAAAACACTCAAAGGTTTGTAAGAACTACAAGAAAGCTTTAAATAATATAAGGTTATTGAAACTAAGATTAGATAGTTTAAGAAAAAGGTTTTGTCGTGCCCAGCAGAAGCATGATCAAGAAATTAAGCTGTTAAAAAATGAATATGATAAGGTCAAAATTCGCAACGAATGTATGGAAATTTCACTACGTAACACGTACAATAACTGCAACAAATATTCTGAAAAGAGATTACTAAAACAAGTTGTAATTAATGAGGGACGGGGTGGCGCTTGTAAAGTTTTAGGACTAAAAGGTCCCGTAAGAGTAACTGTCAAGGAGAAACTAAAAAACAAGAAAACGAAAGAAGAAATAGAAAAGTTTTTTATTAGAGAAGATGTTAGTAGATGCACTTCTGGAAAAAGAGAATGCAAGACAAGAGGAAAAAAGAAATGTCAAATTAGATATATGTAGACACGTTGTTAAATTTATTTAAAGTGTATAAAAATGAAGGAGGACAATGTAGTTTTACGACATTCTTTAGATATAAGCCATTTTTTGTCATATCGCCCTCTGCTAATAGTAGGGATACATGCCTGTGTATAAAGCATAGTAACATGAACTTTTTGTTTGTTGCTTTGAAATCAAAAGGTGTTGTAAGTCAAAAGAACATAGATGAAATAATAACGGCGGTTTCTTGTAATATAAAGTCAAATGAATGCATGTTTAACAAATGTGATAAGTGCAAAATTGCTGCTATTGAATATAATCAAGAAAAAATGGATAGCGAGATAACTTGGTTTAAATGGAACAGAGTTAACTGTGAGTATGAAAAATCCGGCAAGAAATATATCACAAAAAAAACTACAAAGCAACAAATCTGCGGAACTGTGCGGCGATTGATAGTTGAATTTAAAATCGCACTATTGTCGTTTAAAACTCATGTTTTCATATGGAAACACCAGCAACATCAATACCGCACTTGCATCAATACCATAAAAGATGACGAAATCGTTATATTATGTGACTTCTCCGAAAATTATAATTGTAAATTCGCAGAAGGGGTCCAGGCTATCCACTTCGGGGCGTCCAAAAATTCAATAACCCTACATTCCGGAGTCATTTACTTTAAAGATAAAGCTCAGTCATTTGTAACCATCTCTGATAATAACTGCCACGAACCGCATGCCATCTGGGCACATTTGTTTCCAATTATAAAATTTGCTAAAGAATTTACACATTTTCGTACTATTCACTTTTTTTCCGACGGACCTAGTAGCTAATACCGTCAAAAAAAAAATTTTATTTACTTACTCTGTTCACACAAAAATTAAATTTATTTTACTCAACTTGGTCATTCTCGGAATCTGGCCACGGCAAAAGCGTTGCAGACGGCATTGGAGGCGCAGTAAAAAGGCAATTAGATAAAAAAGTAGCTTTTGGGTTAGATGTTACAAACGGGTTAGATGCTCATAATATTATACAAAATAGCATGAAATCGGTGAAAAGTTTTTATGTAACTGATAATGATATCAAAAACGTGGCCAAGTTGATCCCAGATAAAGTTTCACCAGTTCCTGGGACACTACAACTGCATCAAATTATATCTCAGCGGCCAAATCAAATTCAATTTAGGCAAATAAGTTGTTTTTGTGGTGAATTAAAAGGTTTGTGCAGTTGCTATTGCCCCAAGAACCATACTCTGTTAAATAATCAATTGCAAAATCTGGCTGTCAATAATAATATGCCGAGAATTGAAAGATGTGTTGCAGATTTTTTTTGTGATGTTAACAGGGAAATAGATAATGAAGTAATCACAGATGAGAGGGTGGTGAAAAGTGTAGAGAATAATGATAGTGCAATAATAAGAAGTGGCAGGGTAAATGACAAAGAATATGTCGTAGGCAATGACGTTAAAATAGCAAGGGATGAGACGTGTGGTAAAAGTGCTAAAAGTGAAGTAATGAACGATGAATGGTATTCCAAAAGTGATAGTAGTGAAGAAAAGATAGATAAGGAAGCTACAGAAATAATTATAGATAGTAAAGATTGTATTTATGATATACCAGATGATTCTTTGATGGTAATTACACAAGAGCAGAATAATAATGTAATTTCAGAACAAATCATGGAAAATATTGATGACATTCCTTCCTTAATATTTCCTCTAGACGATATTGCTTTACAACCTTTCGAAAGTGATATAATTAGTGATTCTACAAATCCAGATCCTCAATGTATGTTGCCAAGTACATCAAAAAATATGTGCTGTAATTTTAACAATTTAAGACATGAATTACCATCAAAAAGAATATTATCTGAGACGAACCGTAATATGAGTAGTCCCCGCAAACGTGGATTATTAGTAGAAACTGATATGATTCTTAGAAAACCAAAACGTTCTACACGGAATGAAAATAAATCTATTAGAACAGTTATAAAACGACAAATAGAATGTAACGGTTGCAAGGAGAATTTTCCTGTATATGCTCCTACGATCAAGTGCATGGCATGCAAAGAATTTAATTGTATGACATGTAGTTCTGGACAGCAACATTTTGATTATATTTGTTTAACGTGTTTCGGTGAATAATTATATTACTTAGTCATTCGAAGTTAAGTTTTTTTTTTTTTTTTGGGTAATAAGCGAATTAGGTTTGTTGAAGTAATTTTTTAATTTTGTTTTGATATTTTTTTTGCAATTAGCGAATACTCGTAAAAAATTTGAAGTAATTTTATTTGTGTCAGCTATTTTATTTTTATTTATTTTGGGCCAAATAAAACCCCGATAAAACAATTTTAATTTGAGCTTTGATACGAATATTTTTTTTATTTTCATAAAATCTAATTGTTAAACTTTATAAATATATAATAGCGGGTTAAATATCATTTATTCGCTTATAATATGGTACAGTGGATGTTACAAAATATGTTATAAAGTTCTCAGTCCTATTCTATTATTTGAAGAAAATTGTTATCGTTAACGAAGTGATTTTTACTAAGGTATTTATTGTATTTAATCTTTATTGATACCAAAGTACACGGAGAGCGCATCCATGATTATATTAGCGTAAATTAGAATTATGATTATTTTACTATGATGTACACTCCGCCTTGTTAGTTCCTAATAGTAACGCTACGTTCCACGAGCGTTACTGTCCAGTTTTGGCTGTGTGTTTAATTTAGATTTTAGGAAAAAATACTAAAGTTAAAAGATTGTATTTGATTTTATAATATTTTATTAAACATTTATGATTCTATTGTAATTGTCAATTTTGTTATTTTGTTTGTATTCTCGAAACTTGGATAGTTTTTGATACCGTTTTATGGTGCAATAGTGACGATTAGGATCATTTACGCTGTAAAACTTTTTGATTATTAAATATTTTGTATTACGTATTGACTTTTCATAGCTTCTATTCATTGAATTTCACAAAAAAATACTTGTTTCGTATAAAACTGTTTATTTTTTGCTAATTTGATTACTGATTCAAGTAACGAAATGGAGCAGTTCATTGTGTTACATTACATAACAAAGTTAAAATTTTCATCAGTCGATAATATTTTACATAAAATGATATCTTTTTCAAATAATAATGTATATTTCCTATGACATTCGATATAGTTAGGTCAAATAAAAAGTTTGACAAATATGGGAACTCCTATTTCGTCACGAACAAACTTTTTGAAAAATGCCCAAAGACGCGGCACTTTACTGAAACCTCGCGCGGACGTCTTGAGAGAACTTAAAGTGATGTTGCACTGTTTTGTTTCATTTGCCTACATTAATGCAGGTTCACGAACACTTAATGGTTAATAATCCACCACTATTCCACATTAATATTCGGCTAAACACAAATTTTAGAAAATAAAACAAAACTGCTAACATGACGCTTCACTTTCCCGCCAAGAAGTCCTTTGAATAGGTTTGAAGTAGCTTATTTGGTGCCTATGCCCTTGGGGAACTGAGCAGCATTGATAATGAATCAGAAACGGCCCAATATTTTTACTAACAAAAAACAATTCAGTAATTCAAGTACAGTAGTAGTGTGCAACTGTATTTATTTGTCTTTTCAGATTCGCAAGATTTTGCGTCAAACTACAAACGATTGGATTGGCATGCAAAAGGTTTTTGCCTAATAGTAATAATACTTGAATAGTTATTTTATATTTCTATGGTCTTTCGTCACTAATTCCAAATTAGTTGAAGTTTTTGTAAGTGATTTTAACTTCAAAATCTGTGTATTTTAAAATGAATAAGGTGAAAGATATGTAATAAAAAATAATAAAACAATATTTAAACGATTTATTTATTTAAACATTAAGATACATTCACATCAGAAATATGTTCTACACCTTAAGGGTTAAAATAGCCTATTATCCTTTTGTGTATGATTAGGTCTTTATTACAACTTCTAGACGGCCCTCCTCCTTTAAATGAAAAATGTATACCACTATCAGATTAACAGTACCTATACAATTGTTCAGATTAACAGTAGGACATAAGGATAAACAAACTTTCTACAACATGTAAAATCATAATATAGGTCATGCAGCCGCACAAGTCTTCGTCGACGCCCGTACATTCATATCCTCTCCCTACCCGTAGTACCAGCTCCAGTTAGTGCAAGTCGATTACTCGCTCATTTAATTTAAAACGTAATTATTTAATTGCTAAATAAAAAGAGAGCACTTTGCTAAAGCACGGACAAAGCGGAGCCGCGGAGGTGTGCAGCAGCTCCACTTCTACCGCGTTGTGTAGGCGTAGGGTAGAATAAATGCGCCCTTTTACTAAGGGCAGTACATACCTGTTTCAAAAAAATGCTGGTTGCGCAAATTTTGTTGCTGTTTGGCCCTTTTTTTACAAAAAGAGTTTTTAAGGACGATCCAGTCTCGTGGTTGGATGCTGTGAATCGCGTTAAACTCATGCGAAATCTTCTTTCACTCCTCAGTTTTTTCTTTTGTGCTCACAGCTTATGTCTTTCTTGATTCCAGCATTTCGAATTGTTGACCCACCAATTGAATTAGGGCCTCCTTTTCAGTAGCTATGAAGGTCAGATCCCTTTTTCGTTTCAAAGACATATTCTTCACAACAATTTATATTTTTACCGCGAAACGAAATACAAAATTGACGCAACCAAAGAGACGAGAACAGTTTTTTGACAACTCGGTAACCGCGTTTAGTAGTTTACTGATATACTGATTGGTTGGTTTACTGATTGGTGGTGGTTTACTGGTTTATTTTGTTGTTTAAGCGCAGTGGTTCGCTATCGCATGTTGCAAATCCTAAACGCATTGTGTTCCTGTGACAACATTTACATTCTATGCCATGGAAGTTTGGTTTTCGTGAACGCCTAGTCTGCGGTGAACGCGATCAAAATGTAGCTAGTGAAATCTGTTGGACGTAAATCGAGATCAATATCGACATTTGAACTCGTTTACGCAGAAATTAGTTTTCTTAGCGTTTTGTAATACAGACGGCGAAATTGGCCCTTAATTAATCAATTTAATATATTGAATACTACAATTTATCCTAATATTAAATGGTAAATTTATGCTAAATTAGCACTAAGATGGTTTGATTTGGTTTGGTTTGAGTTTTGCGGTCGGTAGTCGAATACGTACTAATGGTTACGTACTAATAGTAGCTATTTATATGCATTTATGGAAATGCATGCAGGTTAAAGTGCTGAGCTGTTCGGTAGCTTATTTTGTACAGAACACGGTGACCCGGTATCGGTTTTCCCGCGGAAGCTATGGTTCAAGTACTTTTTCTGGATATTTACTGAAACTAGATTCGTCTAAATTCTTTGTGGGCAAAATTTTAAATTTAGTTCCTTCATGCAAGTCACATGCTGCTTTTTCAGTGCATTTCTACAGCATGTGGTTTTTTTAAGGATAATTTGTTAATTTTAAGAAAAGGAGAAAACCTATCAGATGTTGTTCTTTTATAAACTACCTATTTTTTTGTATTATTCATGTATTTTCTAGAATAGATGTTTCATTTGAGCAGGGGCTGAAACAATATTTCTCCATAGTGTTTAGGCGCAGCTAGTCTACTTTAATTTTCGACATGTATTTCTATTAGTCTATCCTGTGTGTCTTAAATAACACCTCGTTTATGTTTGACTCGATCTACTATATTTAAACGCGGTATCCCATATTTTCGTGGTGCTTAGTATGAATTAAGGTCTCCATTCTGTTCCGTTACCGTAACGTTTTTGTAATGCTAAAGATCAATTTCTAAACGTATCGATGTTTCAATTTCTCGCAAGATGGCAGCACCGAAAGTAGCTTAACTATACTTCATAAAATATAGCTTGATCTCTGCGACAGCTGTCAGTAAAATCACGCCTATGAAGTCTTGAATTTCTTAATAGTACAGACAGTACCTCTCAATGTCATACTTTATGGGCATGCCGACCTAATTAGTGATGGGCGATGAATCATCGTGACCACAGACTGTAAACTATCGATATTTTAAATATAACTTGATTTAAAATTAATATAACTTTTAATTTTATTGTACCTATATTTTAATATCATAACATTATTTACATTTGTTCATATTTTAACTAAAATAATAGTGAGTAAATAAAATCCAATTTCTCACCTACTCGTGTAACATTGCATCCGTCAACGGCCCATCCTTGGGTTTCGGGAGAAGACACGCCGCGTTTGGCTCAAAGGCCGTGTTATTTGAGAATTATTATTATTATTATTTTCTCCATCTTGTTTGAGAACCTCCATTCTGCTCAGTACGAGAGCCGACGCCTTGTATACGCTACCGTGTTTTCCGTTCTCATTACTTTGTTTTTGTTACTATGGAGTGGTTTTTAAAATTATTAGATAATTTAAAGGCAATTGCATTATTATGGATAACGCCCCATATCACTCGGTACAAAAGCACAAACCACCAACTTCGGCAAACAGAAAATTAGAAATCATTGCATGGCTTCAAGGAATAGAGGCCAATGAAACTATGCTCAAAAACGAATTATTAAGACTCGTTGGTCTGCACAAACCCAGTACACCAACGTATGTCTTAGATGATATAGCCCACGAAAAGGGTCATACCGTCATAAGACTACTCCCGTACCGCCAGTATAATCCGATCGAGCTTATCTGGGCCCAAGTCAAAGGTTTGTTTGCTTAAATTTCAGTTAGGTATTTTAAATATTAACTACTGTCTATTTAATCTTAGTAAAAATATGTTTTCTTTTTAGTGTTTTCATAACACAACACCGCCTTTCACAGCAAATAAAATGTTGCAGTTATTAAAAAGTGCGGTCGACAATGTATCTGCAGAAGACTGGAAGAAGGTGGTAACCAAACGCAGAAAACTAATGGAAGAAGATTGGGAGCGGGACGTCCGCTTTGATAATATTTGCGAACAAGAGTTCATAATAAATTTACAAGATTGTTCTAGCGATTCAGATATAGATTTGGGGTGTACTCCTTTAAGAGAATAAATGTATTTTATATTAAATTATTCGTTTTACTTTAGTAACGTTTGTAATTAAATTAAACCCAATTATTATGTATGTTACATTATCATCGATAATAGTAACAAACGTCGATAATTTCTATCGACAATTTTTTATATCCTGACAAGCCAGGAATGTCAATTTGACATATGTCAAATTGACATTCCAGAGATCAAGCTATCTTTTACGTAGTATAGCTGTCATTGCAAACATGGACTAAAAAAAAGGCAGAGGTCGTGTGAGTGAACAACACGGGCGTGCATCGTTTAAATCTGTCGAAATCCTAAGGGAAATCGAATCATCCCCTATTTCGCGTGTGATCAACCCTCTAAGCGTGAAACCCTGAAGCTAGCTTTTAGATAATCAAAGGTGGAAGCTCAACGAGCGCCGGAGCAGTCCAAGGTACGTGAGTGCATTGTATAACTCCAATGGTAGTGTGTTGCAGTTAGCTCAGGTGTCCAATTTGAATTCCACCTGCGTTCCATTTATCAATATTTTTTCATTCCATTGTGACTTGAAACTGTCTATTGTCATGATGCTACTACAATCTTAGAGCTCTTACACACGAGCGGCATGTTCCCAACGGCAAAGGTAACTGCAGCCATCGACGCGCGTCGGCGGCAACCGTCGACTCGTCGACGGCTTCCGTTGACACGTCGACGGCAGCCATCGACATTTCAACTTCGAAGATCAGCGGCAGCCGTCGTCTGCTCTCTTAGTATAGGAGTCAGTTGTAAAATGGAATGAATCGTTATCCGGTTTAACAATAAGAGACAAATTCGCAAACTATTTTTGTAGTACTGAAGGTAGTCTCTCATGGAAGTTAAACTGCATATGAAACAATAAAGTCCCTACCTTCTTATTTTTTGACCTATAAAAAATATGTTATCATTTTTATAACGCATTAAAATGAATAATACACTTACCAATGGCGTTTTTTCATTTATGGATTTATTATTAAAATCATTTACAACTTCTTCACAAACCGCCATCCATGCTCTGTTTTTTATTGTTTTATTACTATAATCTTTCAATTTATAATTCCAAATACAAGGATTTTTCTTTACTGCCATAATAAGCAATTCATTATCAATTTCGTCAGTAGAACTCGTTTTACAAATTTGTGACGCGTGCGCACTCTTGAACTATTTGCAGTCGACTGACAAAATGGCGGACGCGGCACACTACAACTGCAAGTGTCGCTATAGGTCGACTGCTGCCATCGACGCGTCGACGGCTGCAGTTACCTCCGCCGTTGGGAACATGCCGCTCGTGTGTAAGAGCTCTTAGTCGAAATCACTGCTGTTACTTTCTTCCTCTAGCATGTACATTTTCATCGCTGGTTTATAATCGTTTTTATTCCTGCAAACTGCAGCTAAGTAATTTAATTTCTCACATATTTAATTTTTTTTTCCATATGCTGGACAGTTTTTTAACTCATGAATTCTTCCACACTTTCCACAGTTATTCCATTTTGGTCTGGCTGGTAAAGCGCGACGTGCGAAGCGCGACAAATTATTTTTCTCTCACACCAATTATTAGCATGATTGTGATGAGTCTATCTTCCATCGTATCAAACTCACACTTGCCTTTGTCCTTAACCTGGTAGCAAAGTGGTCAATACGCTCGTCTTCTTCTTGTCAATATTGCAGCAACTCGTAGGTATGTAAGTCTAGATTTTTCCGCGGTTTTGCGTACTCGTCAAAATACTCTAGTAAATACTCTAACGTGAGCATTTTTTTGGAATTTACATTGTACACATCTATAGCTCCTTCACCCGCACAGTTAAGGAACAGGGCTATTTTGCTCTGTTCCGTGTCCTTTTCTAAGCCCGCTGCTTGTAGATAAATTGAAAAGAGTTGCATAACACTTTTTCCACATGGCGTCAGCACTACGTTTCATGGAACTTGTCTCCACACTGGGAACACGACACAGTCACTCATTCACTCCTAAGACACAGTAGAAATGCCAAAACATCGCTTTTTTCTTGGTTTTACACTTGGCACCATGTTTTATATTGAAATTGAAACGCTTCCCAATCCTCCATGTTTTATTCACTGACTCTGATGTTGCCACTCGTGCTATTCAAGATTCAAGATTCTTTATTTGTGAAAACATGAGTACACATACAGAGCATGCAAGTTATTAAATACGTTGTAGTTTAAGACCAGTCATGTTTGGCCTTAGTGGCGTACAAATATTTAAATTTCAGTACCTAATAAAAGTTATTGGATAAGTATTACAATTACATAAGGACAAAATAATAAATAGTAAATGTCAATTTTGTTAAGAATAAAATTAAATATTAGGTTGGGGGTTTTCGTACCACTTGCTCAAAAAAGTGACATTCTATGCCACAAAAAGCGAACATAACAATAGTCATTTTTAATCTGTTAAAAACAGGGAAACAAAATTGTACTGAATTTCATTCATCCTCTAGGGGGAGAATGTGATTTAAATTTGGAATACTTACCGAAATTTATATTGAACTACATCTGTGTTTACACCATTGAGTTTGTATACAAAGCATTATACAGCTTTTTGAAAAGGGAATACGCATTTATTATGCAGTTATGATTATTAAATAAAATTACGAAAACCGACGAGGCCGTATGAGCTTAATGCCTTTGCTTTTCCGACAAAAAAATATTAGTCTAGGAATTTGCCGCGTTTTTGTTTTCTTCAAATACATAAACGTTAAGTTATTTTAACTTACTTTTATAAATAAGTTAATGTTCTAAAAATACGTTACGATGTTAAATCAAAGCGACAGTGACAGTGAATTGTCGGATTCCATCAGTGCAAATGCTGCCGCAATTATGAATAACTTGCTTCCAACAAAATCCAAGGAAAATTATTTAAAAACTTATGAAGAATTTTCAACGTGGAGAAGTGCGAAAGGCCTATCAATTTCAGAATCAGTACTTCTTGTCTATTTTGATTATTTATCCAAGACAAAGAATCCGAATACACTTTGGTGCATATAGTCAAAACTGAAAGCTACAATAAGCATCAAACACAGCATTGAAATAAATAGATTCACGAAATTACTGGCTTTTTTAAAAAGAAAATCAGAAGGGCATTGCGCAAAGAAGTCTAAAATTTTTACGACTCAAAATGTGGAAAAATTTCTTATGAAGCTCCTAACGAAATTTTTCTGGCCACAAAAGTAAGTATACATGATTTAACTATGAATAGTTCGTATCTTAGTAATGGTAATTATTCTATATATTTACCTGTTTTTTATCTTTGTTATAGGTGGCCTTAATTTTTGGACTCAATGGTGCTTGCCGCGGATGTGAACTTGTAAACTTAAAGGTGGAGGACGTTCAAAATCATTCCAATGAGTTACTGCTGATTAATGTAAAGGAAACTAAAACAAAGAAAAATCGGTCATTCATTGTACAAGGACAATATACTAAAATCATTCATAAATACCAAGCATTACGTCCCACCAACATGGAAAACAATAGAATTTTTATAAACTATCGGAATGGGAAATGTACTCGACAAGCCATCGACAAAAATAAAATTAGCAATATGCCAAAGGAAATTGCTAAATATTTAAAACTTAAAGATGTTGAACTCTACACCGGTCACTGCTTTAGAAGAACTTCGGCGACTTTCTTGGCGGATTCAGGGGCGGATATTACGTCAATAAAAAGACACGGTGGTTGGAGCTCTGATAGAGTAGCTGAGGGTTATATCGAAAGCTCAATGGCGAATAAAACCATATTAAGCAGTCAAATTAACAAAAATATAAAACTTAATCCATCAGAGCCACAACCATCAACTTTCGGCATCTTATCTTCGTCCGTAACTCACGATGCACCACCACCACTATCTCCGACGTATACTATACTACAATGAAACGCAAGTTCCTCAGACGCAAGAACAGAGAAATACTCAAATCAACTCATCAACAATAAATGTACCAAACAAAAATGTAACCCTCTCTATCAATAATTGGACCAATGTTTCGAATGTTAACTTTTACTTTTAATTGTCATTATTTTTAATAAATGCTTATCTCATATTATTATTGTGTTAATTTTTTCGCAAATGGTACGAAAAGTAGAGTATTTTCCTCGGTGATAAAGCTGTCTTAGTCTTGGGTGAACTTAAATCCCTGGCTACACTCAGGACTCGTCTTAAATCACGAGCGAAGCGAGGGATGTAAATTTTTAACACCCTCGCTTCGTTACGCTCGCGATTTAAATCGTCATCCGCGACAGAAGACACTGCTTTATCCCCTTGGTTAATAATCTACTATTTCATACCTAGAGGTTCTCGTGTATGCGCATATAATTTGGGACGCAATACATACAGCGAACTGTATACTGCTGATTATGCACTTGATTATTTCAACCCAATTTAAATTGAAGACATGCTTTTTATTAAGATGGAAGAAAATGATTTTCAGTTTGGTGTCATACACCGACTTCCTGATCATTTGGTACATTACTGGATTGGAATTAGTAAAGAACAGCACCAACAAATATTAAATGAAACACCAAAATTGAGAAACATGCGTCGAGGAAGTCTAGCACTCACAGCATTATTATGCAAACTCCGCACTAGAGACTCAAATGAGCGACTTTCGGAGACCTTAATTAATGTAGCAAGGGAGAGCTTGGTCCCTGAATTTGTAGCCTTGCATCTGGGAATGGTACTTATATTCCGTGAACGAGTCTGTGAAAAAACTCCATAATAGCAGGCTTATTTGGAGATGATTGATTTGATAGATGGACCAACTGCTATAGTAATTGCCGATGGGACATTTTTATATACTCAAAAGAGTTCCAATTACCTATTAAAACAAAAACATATTCACTCCACAAATACCGGAACTTGGTAAAACCATTTCTAGTCGTATGTTGTGAAGGATATATTTTAGATGTGTTTGGTCCGTATGCTGCCACTACAAACGATGCCACGATACTGAACAATTTATTAGATGAAGAAACTTTTATACATTATTTTAATGACGATGATGTATTCATATTTGACCGTGAAAATTGCATGATAAACATTTACTGGATCATATGCCCGAAACAATGTCGCCTGGTCATTCACAGCTTACAATTTTAGAAGGAAATCGATCGCGGTGCGTGACAATTAATAAACGAGTTGTGGAAGCTGTGAATGGCCGTATAAAGAGAGATTTCAAAATCTTCAGACAAGAATATTTCAATCGTGCGAGTCCCCATCTAATGAAAGATTTAAATTAAATTAAATCGCTTGTGAGAGAGATTTCAAAACCTTCAGACAAGAATATTTCAATCATGTGAGTCCCCATCTAATGAAAGATTTAAATTAAATAAATTAACTTGTGCTGTATTAAATGATTTGGAACTCGATTTACTGACCCAGAAAACGCTGAAATAATATTAAATATTATAAATGAACGTTTATTTTTAGAGAACGAATTAGCCGCAATTGTAGCCATGGAACGCCTGAATCGTCAAAGTATTATGTTTACGAATATAGGATGCCTCAAATATATCATTCCCACGGCTGTCCATAGAAGAATTAGTGTTGTTAGCGTATGGCACATACCAGATCCGTCAAGCTAGATACGTTGGAGAACATTTCCGCTTTCACGGAATTTACACACTAGAAATAGGTCGCGACCAGATGTATTTGACCAGTTCAGGAGGAGAAAATCCTTTTTTGTTAAGAGCAAAAATAAAATCCCGTCATGTGGGACGGAAAACAGATTTTGTTTTCATAGCCGTTGAAAGGGAACAGCAAGGTCGGAGCGCCATCATTGGCTACTGTTGTAATTGTATAGTAGGACTCAGAACCGTGGGTTGTTGTTCACATGTCATGAGTGTGGTGTGGTATTTAGCTTATGCTTGATACAAAGGAACAACCCCCCTGCGGTATTTCTTGACGGGTTGGTATCAGAATGACTGGATCGCAAATAGACCACGTCGCTCATAGTCCAAATCTCAAAATACCTAAGTCGCAAAATGAATACATCGCAAAAAGTCCGAACAGTTGTGTAGGTACCTATACATTAATCTCTTTGGTTCTTAATGTTGGATGATTTCATGCCTGGCCACTTGGTAATATCCATGATAGGAAATAAAACAATTGAAGTATGTGTCATGAATGTCATGATCACAATAATAACGTAGTTTTTACATAATCTGTAAACACAATGTCTAGCAATGAAATTATATTTATTTCAAATAACAAAAATAGACCGGCTATTTTATGCAACGGTTACCGGTATAATTGGGTGAAAGACAATGTGTCGAAAAATTCATTTTGGCGATGTGAGGAGCTTACAAAACTCCGAATTGAAGGTATTACACCGCTAAACTTCCTTATAAATATTTATCACCTAAAATACAAGCTAAACTACAAATAATTATTGTTAATCCTTATGAAATAAGAAGAATAAGGAATTATTTTATTATAAGGATATTATTTTTTATTTTTTTTTCTCTCGGTAATATAATTAAAATAAAATAAATGTTTAATGCCGTAAATTCTTACTTCCCTAGCCTATTGCTTCCGCAAGATTCACTCTACCTTTACACCAAACTTGAACCAAATCAGTCCATTTTGATGCTTGAACAAACAGACAAACCAAACAAACAAAAATTAAAAAATCACCTATTTTGGGTCTAGATAGATAGACATACTGATACATAATACATATTCTGATACCAACCCATACCACTTACTTTTTCAAACAAAATGTATCCAGTAATTCTGATATCAACCCTGTATAGGTACCTATACAACTGTTCGGACTTTTTGCGATGTAGTCTTTTTGCGATTTAGGTATTTTGAGATTTAGACGTTACGAGATGTGGACTAAAAGCGATGTAGCCATTTTGCGACTTAGGTATTTTAGATTTAGACATTTTGAGATTTTGAGATTTGGACTATGAGCGACGTGGTCTATTTGCGATCCAGTCATTCTGATACCAACCCTTCTTGACAATGTTTTGTTAACATTAGAATAAAAAGTTAGTATATATACTATGGTTTTATTTTTGAGCTATTCTATTTTAAATTATTCATTATCTTTTATCCTCTTGATGACCATCTTGTGGATGGACCATGGACCATCTTGCATGCGGATTCGAATCCCGCAAAAGGTACGTTATTAAGTACCATATATTAGAATCACTTTACGCGTCGCGAGACTAAGCGGACGTGTGTTTCGTATTTTTGATTATAATAAAATAAACAATTACGACAAATAAACCTAATTATTTGTGACGTCAGTATAAAGTAAAGTGTGTCGCGTGTGTCTTGTAGGTTTTTACAGACTTTCATGTGCAAGATGAACTAAATATTTTTTATAAACAATAAATAAAGTGTTTCTGGTAGAATGTCTAACCCAGGATCGAGACGCCTACCGAACCATTAACCCCGAGCAACCCAAATTCACCAGCACCCGCGGAGAATAAATTGCCGATAGAAGTCATCAGTACGCCGGAGATCCAAAAATTGATAGGATCTATAGATGCCATTCTGAACGAAGTTTGCACAATTGTCGGTGATGGGAAAATGAACTCGGACCAGAAGCTTCGTGTCTCCACTCTTTGCCGGAAGGTTTCCAGTGGGACTTCTCAGATGGCCGTTCTATACCAATCGTTGATGTCGAAAACGACCCAGGCCCATACCACAATCCAGCACCTAGAGGTTCACCAGAACGTTGTCGACTCTCTCAAGCAGTTCAAAGAGGTCGTAGAGACTAAGTTGAATCTTCGTACTGCAAATTTGAGATCAGTCGCCATCTATCCCAGCGATAAGACCCAAACAAGTGACGAAACCAAGACACTTGACCAAAAGTTAATCTCCCCCGAACAACTTAAGCTTCATGTCCGTGGCGTGAGAAAAGTGAAAAATGGGGGGGCGTTATGATTAGCACCGAAAATAACGGCGACATTGAGAAACTCAAAAATTCTGATAAATTAGTATCATCGGGCCTTACAATAGAATAACCTTCTAAACGCCGCGCAAGGGTCGCTGTCATTGGTGTCCCCGTTGCCCTTACCGAGAAGGAGGTGTTTGATTGTATTTACGAGCAAAACCTTTCAGACAAGTTGCCGAATATAACTCGGGAGTCCTTCCTTGAGAGCATCAAATTAAGCCATAAATCGGGTAAGAAAGACCTTCCTACCTGTAACTACCCGCTAGCATGAGGAAAATTATTATAAACCAAAGCCGTATTTTTATTAATTGGACATCATGCCCTGTGAGAGATTTCACGATAGTCACCAGGTGCTTCAATTGCCTTTCAATGCAATTCAATTCAGTTCGGACACGCAGCCAAGTTTTGCTGAGAAAATGGTGCTACTTGCAACTACTATGGAGAGACTGGACACTCCTTCAAGGAATGGAGCAGGAAATCTTCTCCCTCTCAATGTGCGACGTGCAAACGTTTTAAGAGGAAATGTGACCATCCAACTGCCGATGTAAGTTGCCCGGCCCGCAAATACGCAGAGATCAACTACATTAACTCAATAGATTATGAAGGTGCCTAAGAGCGCCACCGAATATTTTTATTAGTTAGCACATAAACAGGTAGCTTATCCTCTATTTATATATCCACTTAGTTTGTAACTACCATGACAAATCAGCTAATTTGTGATCTAGATAGTTTTTCTGTATCTGAATCTAAAATCTGTAATGTTGAGGACTGTAAACACCTTCTTCCTTCTGGTGACAAAACGTTAACCCTACTCACACAGAATATTCGCAGCATAAATCGAAACATGAACGGTTTTGAAGTGTTATTACAGAATCTTGACAAAAACTGTGATATTATCGTCCTAATAGAATGTTGGTTGTCAAAACTGACAGTAAACTTACCATCTCTTGACGGTTATTATTCACACAAAACAGACAGAAACATAAACCAAAACGATGGATTAGTAGTTTATATCAAAAATATTTTACGAACAATCAAAGAAGAACCGGTATCGCAATATAGTAATTGCTTGATTATTAAAATTATTCCCGATACAGTAGTCATGGCTATTTATAGGCCTCCTTCTCAAAATATGGACAGATTTTTAGACTCACTTGACACAAACTCTTTTAAAAACATAATACTTTTGGGCGATATTAACATTAACATTGCTTTGCAAAACCGATGCTTAGACCATATCGATCATCAAGCTGTTTTACTAACATTACAAATAAGTTCACCTTGAAAAAACTGCATGCGTAGCTACACTAAAGTCTTGAAAATGGCATACGCGGTATTAATTTTGACCCTGTTTATAATTCAACCGATGCAAATACTTCAAAGAAATATATATATATGTAATAAGGAAAAACTCTTTCACTAAGACAACGCCTAGAAAGTATAGTGGTATTAAACCCTGGATCACACCCGGGCTCGTTCGTTGTATAAGACATTTTGCACCTGATAACGAAATACTTTCTGTTTCATATAAAAGGGTATCGAAACTTCTGTAATAATCTTTTGAAAAAACTTAAAAATCAGTATGATAAACATGAATACAGAAGGCGGAGGAATTGCAGAAGGGAATTTATTTAGATCATTGAGGTTTATATCCTTACACTGGTTGGTAGGTGACTTGCCTATACCTAATTTAATAATTTGTGTCAAGAACACGGAGATGGTGATCCCAGTACCCTTGAGAGCTTTCTTGCTATCCCATACAAGTTGCCGGTGCTCCATTTTGAAGAATCGTACCAGTATGGGTCGGGCTTTCTGCTGTGAGAATCCGAGCCTATGACAAACATGGATTATTTTCGTGTCTTACATACCTCAGTCAACTTGATTTGGTTGGATATGTTGTTGTGGACCACATCAAGCAACTTTTCATTACCCTTCTCTGGAACACCATAAAACAGCAGGATCTTTCTCCGCATGGTGGTTTCATGCCTATCAAACCCAGCAGCGAGCAGCTCAATTTGAGTTTTTAATGTAGATAATGCTTGACAGACAAACAGTTTAAACTCAGAGAACTCACATGCGATTGATGCAATGTCTGGTGAAGATGATGTGGTGCTAGTGGTAGCCTGCTGCAATTTTGCTTCGTATTCCAGTATTCGGGAGCCAAACAATCTCTCGAGGTCCTCCAAACTGGCAGCAAGTTTAGTGTCCATGTTCAGTGTGTAGTTAAAGTGAACCAGGTACAAGTACTACAGACTTTATAACAATAGATAGCGGGTGTGGGAAGGTCTAATATAAAATGAACTGATTTATTTAATTAATAAAGGACTATGCAAAAAATCGTCCCATATCATCAACAGATGCCAAACATATCTCATTAAATACATCTCGACATTATGATTATTTTTTACTATGGCGACATCACTGTAGGATATGGGGTTATCGTGCAATAAAAAAAAATATGTTATACTTATACAGTTTTATTAAGTATTAAGAATCGAATTAAAAATGTACTATTTAACTAAAAAAAACTCGAGAGAGAACAGCCGTAAGACGTACTTTACCCTCCCTCCTTGCTCCGTTACCCCGACCGCACCCTTTCGACGCCTGCACCCGCGCACCTCCCTCAGTCGTGGCTAGTACGTTCTGCTGTGTTCGCGTTGTTTATTTGTGCGTTATCGGCTTGTTTGCGACTATTACTAACCTCTGCTTGTTTATTGGACCTTTTGATTGCTACTCGATGACCCCGGCACGTTTAATGGACTGTGATTTATAAATATGGAGACTGGACGCCAATGTGTAATGTGTCCTAGATCTGTTTTAGGACAGAGACGACATATATTACAAGAAACATTGCTTCATAGTAGTCCTGAGTTAGCGGCCTACATTTTGCAAAATGGATTGACACAAGTAAGTCACAGTCATTGTATTTATTTACTGATTTATTATACATATATCGATAACTTTTAGATATTATGTAGAATACGTATAATGAATAAGAATAAGTGTCATGTAGTTAGAATATATAAGCAGATAGAACATTGCTACGATACTATATGATACATTTTAGAATTGCTTGAATAGAAATATAGCACTTAAAGTATAGCTTACGTTAGCAACGACTCAATCGTCCGGCCATAATTCCTATGAGGAATGAGATATTTTTACCTGCATAATTATTTAATCTCACCTTAATATTTTTATAGTCTAGTCCAAAAGTGAGTGTAGATTGTATTCCGAGTTCTAGACAACTGACAAGCACACATATAACACCGATATAATCAATATAACACAGAAAAAATACTTCTGCTTATTACAAAAACACACATATGCTGATATCTTCATTTTTTCCCTTTTCAGGTAGTATTCAATAACGTAATGGCAGTATGCCATAGATGCTGGCAGAGAGCCAATAATAATGACGGTGGACAACTACGTCTTGAGAACGCTCCCATTGTAGAAGGTAATTACATCTGTGCTATTAATCCTTATCAAAATAAATTATTTCATCACTAAGTACAGTCTAGCTTCGCCGGGACAGCTAGTAATAAATAAATAAATAATTTTAGATGCTGACAATCAAGAACCCCCCAATGTTGCTGAAGCCCGCAATGTTGCTGAAGCCCCCAATGTTGCTGAAGCTCCCAATGTTGCTGAAGCCCCCAATGTTGCTGAAGCCCCCAATGTTGCTGAAGCCCCCAATGATCCTCAGGACAATCCAGAGGATGATGCTCGTTTCTATGTTCGCGATTACGTACGTGCACCGAACACTTCACGGCTCTGTATGTATAGACAATGTAGACATGAAAATCTACGACGAGTTCCTGTGTCTATCAAGCTACATTTGGTATGTCATTATCGATTATATATTCCACCGAGTTCGCGAATATGTGAAGAACATTTAAATAACTATGATTTTGAAGAGTTACTGGATAATGTAAATGTTACACATTATTTTAATGCTTCATTTTTTAGTAACATGACAAACATGTTAATTGAAGCAATCAACAATAGGACAAGATTCGATTTTGAAACATTATCTTCACTGAATAATAGTGAACTTATGTTTTGGACTGGATTCACTTTAGAGCAGTTCAACGTCATTTTGGAAGAAACGCCATCGCTCGCAGAAAAATGCAGACATCCCCGATCAGTTCTCGGAGCTTATTTAACGAAAATACGAACTGGAGAACCTAACGAGCGACTAGCTACGCTTTTCGGCGTAACACGTCAAGTGTTTGAATATCGCCTAAAAATAGCGCGACAATGCTTGACAGGTCAATATGTACCAAGACATCTTGGTATAGGTCATATTTCTAGAGATGAGCTTCTAGAGAGAAATCTATTTTTGCCCAAACATATTTTTGGAAATGAAAACAACACCAAGTTAATTATTATCGCAGATGGCACATATGTATATATTGAAAAAAGCACTAATTATTTATTTCAAAGAAAAACTTATAGCCTCCACAAGTTTCGCAATTTATTGAAACCATTTATTTTAGTAAGCAGCGATGGATATATCATAGATGTCATAGGCCCTTTTCCTGCAACAACATCAGATGCAACTATTATGCAGAACATAATGAATGAAGAGGAGCACTTACTACATTGGTTACTACACAGAGAGGACGTCTTTATTTTGGACAGGGGCTTCAGGGACAGTATTAATGATATTGAGTCCCTTGGCTATGAACCTCACATGCCACCTACCAAGGACAGGAACGCGACCCAGCTATCAACAGAAAAGGCAAATGATTCTCGGTTGGTGACTGTGTGTAGATGGATTGTGGAGGCGGTTAACGGCAAATTCAAAAACCGTTTTAAGTTATTAAAACAAACTTATTTTAACCGAGC
This sequence comes from Tiliacea citrago, assembly GCA_963921375.1. Classification (NCBI taxonomy): domain Eukaryota; kingdom Metazoa; phylum Arthropoda; class Insecta; order Lepidoptera; family Noctuidae; genus Tiliacea; species Tiliacea citrago. The sequence goes on from OY992783.1 coordinate 26,311,612, forward strand.
TTTGCCAAACATGTTTGTCGATTTCCGCATAGCAGCATCATTAATAAATGCTAATTACCGTGTTGCTACAGACCACAGGCTTGCGCCGGAATTCTTTGAAATAATTCAAACTAAGGTTCATCAACCTAACCTTTTGAAAAATTATGTCGAAGGCAAAAATCTTAACAGACAAAGAGTTAACTTTGTGACGATGGAGGCCACCATGCCACATCTTGAGGACTTTCCAGAACTGACTGATGATGATATCATTTTATTCGCCTTGGGGACCTACCATATAAAACTTGCAAAATCCTACTGTGCGGAACATATTCGGAATGGAATTTATTATATTGAATTATTTCGAGAAAACCAGCTAACTGATTTGCCAAGGTATAATATTCGAGAAGATAATGTCTGGTTAATTAGAGGACGAATACAATCTCGACACGTTAGATCGCGCGTTTATTATTGTTACATATTAATAAACCGAAGTGAAACTGGCAGACGTGCTATTGAACAGTGGTATTGCACATGCCTAACAGGGGCGCGTACGGTTGGAAGTTGTGCCCATATAATATCAATTATATGGTATATGGGCAAAGGTCGACATATCGACTTTAATCTACCAGCGGCAATGTTATCGACTATTATAATAGATGAATAATATAACGTTATTTTTGTCTGGATAATAGTTCTGTTGTTATTAAGTGTCTACTTGCACAATTGTTTTTGTGTTATTAATACTTAAAATGTCTAGTTGAACAATTGCTTTTTGTAATTATCGTCTAAAATGTAATTTTTTATTTTAAAATAAAAATACTTTATTTTTGTCAAGTCTTTTTAAAAAAAAAACCCCGTCGAATTCCGAACTAAAAATTGGTACTGACTTTTCATGGGACGTAATAATGATATTGAAACTTGTCCCAAGTCTGTTGATGGGATGGGACACTGCCCATACATTTTTTTGCATGGTCCTTTAAGTAACTATTTCAAAGTTTATATTTTATCAAGAGCACACAAAAATGTATGTTAGTGCTAGGTCTACCCACAAAGGAAAAAAAGTAGCTCATTTTACATTGAAGTCCCTCAGTCATCAGCAATCCTAAATCCTAGCTATGCAGTGCTTACCCCAGAACACAATCATCCTTTTGTTTAAAGAGGAACAGTATCTACCTTTTTTAAAATAAATGTATGGCTCAGACAAATTAAATTCCAGCATTCACTTTGGAACCTAATAAATCAGCTTCAACATCAGAAATCATTGGATCATCAATAACACTGGCCAGTGAAAAGGGTGCTTCGTTTGTTGAAGTAAACCGACCCGATACCACAAAAGAGGCAACTTTGAAAATCGTGGAGGCAGTCCCAAGTACAAGCTCAACAAAACCTGTTGTGTCGCTGTTGGATGTCGCTCCTTTACCAAGAGCAGAAAATCTAACAAGGTCTACCAGAAAGAAAGGGAAGTCAGATATTTGAAGCAATTCGCCACTTAAAAGACAACTTGAAGAAGAAAGCGCATTAAATAAAAAGAAAGCTCCAAAAAAAAAAAACCAAAATACAATTCAAAACACCAAAAAACACGTGTCCAGGATGCCAAGAAGTATATAAGGAACAAATTAATGAAGATTGGATATAATGTTCGAGGTGTCAAGCATGGTGGCATGAAGAATTACAATAGTATTGGGGAATATATTAGTGACTTGTGTGGCGAATAAGCTCTGCGTACTCTTGTCGACCCATTAGCGTACTCTTGTCGACCTATCCGCGTACTCTTATACATAGTATTGTACAAGAGTACGCGTTTTTGTTTTTGATCTTTATGTTTCTATGAGTGTGTTTTTGTATAGTTTAATTTGTGATCTGTGCGAGTCCCAATAAATGCTTTTTCTTTCTTTCTTTCTTTCAAATGGCTTTTGGCTTTCTATTGTTTTTTTTTTAATTACTAAAGACTGACTTATGTTTGAGCTTTATTATGATTAAATGTTGTTCCTAACTAGGTTTGTAATTAAAGTTAACCATTTTTGATTATTAGAAACGATTACTTTTATTTCTACTCTGTCTCAAACCTTAAGTGCGTACTGTTATACCAGCCTACCCTACTTTTACAGATCACTGCAGATGAAGTCTTTATCTGTGTAGCTTGCCGAGATCTTGGCGATATCGGTCGTCGAACGAGCGACTTCGACCGACATCGAGCCCAGAGGGGGTCTACTCCGAAGCGCTAAACCGATGTATCGGCCGAATGTTCGGTCGTTTTTTTCCAAAGTTTCCTTTTTTGACTTTGAGTCCTTACCCGACTTCACGTCACAGTTTTGACTTTGGCTTATCTCTTCGACTGTCTTGTTTTTTTTTTCGCCGTAGTCAGCGATAGTTAGCCGTAGTAAAGAAACGACTTATAACTTAACGATACTTCGGTTTAACGCTTCGGAGTAGACCCCCAGATAACGATGTGATCCTTAACCACAACGATCATCGAGTATCGTTATCGAGCATCGATGATGATCCTTGAATGTTACAAAGTTACGGGTTGTGATTACGAAAATGATTGTATTTTTGTGTCATAGGTCCGGGGTTTACTTGAACGATCGGTCAATGGTGTTCGACACAACATCATTCCCGGTCTAACTGACGAACGAGAGGTACGTTACTCGGAGGCGTCAGGTTTCGTCCAGCAGTCTGAAATTGATTACTTGAATCTTAGTTTTGACTAGCGTTATGGTAATCTGCGCGATATTGTACGCCCAACAAGGTGTTGTTTTCTCACCGAAACAACACTAGACTAGAGAGCACTATTAGTAAAATACGACGATGAGTTTACGTATAATCGTAACGTACGTAAAAGCAGTGTTCAGGCCGAGTGAACTGGATAATGATTTACACAAAGTGGAGTTTTATTCTGTCACCGTGCTCGAAAACATCGGCAGCAGCTGGACGTACTAACGTGTCCGTGATTAAAAAAAAAGAACTGGTGCTGGACTAATTCATTGTTTTTCATTACTTACATTCATTTATTACACGTCCAAGAACACGGATGTCCATATTTTCCCTTCGCCGGACAAATCGGCAGACGAGGAGCATGCACTGCTGATAACAAAGCCAAAGAAGAAGAAAAAGCGCAAGCCTTCGTCAACGAGCAGCTCCCAGCCGTCTACGAGTAAGAAAACTAAGCCGACCAATCACCCAATCACTCCTATGACAAAGTCAACAGCTCGCGAGTTGTTCGGTAGCAACAGTGACGTCGATGAAATTGATGTTGTTGTGGACAAAAAGACTCTCCCGATATACTCATACATCACGAGGAGACTGGCGAACGGATTTTCGCGACAAATGAAAATCACTCCGGCCACAAAGTCAACGACTCGCGAGTTGTTCGGTAGCAACAGTGACGACGATGAAATTGATGATGTTGTGGACATAAAGACTCCCCCGACATACTCATACATCCCGAAGAGACTGGTGAACGGATTTTCGCGACAAATGAACGAGCAAAAAAGAGGTGAGTTCTATGCAGAACTCAAAGTGTATAAATGTCAAGAAATATGATAAATGATAAATGATAAATGATTTATTTCTGTAAGTAGGTTTGTACAAACACTTTTACACGTCAATCATATTTAAAAAAACTAGATGAGGTCGGCGTTTCGTATCCGACTACTCTGAGAAGAAAGGCCGAAACAAACTCAGAGGTCACAGTCTCTTTTTAAAGTCCAGACATAATCTTGGTCAGATCATGTGAAGACCATGTAGATTGGTGCCTGAAATGATCTTTTGACGAAAGAACCACACAGGTTGAGGGGACCTGTCCAGTCAGTGCACGCATTTGTCAGTAATCGTGCAGCTCAACTAAGAACTTAAGGAGCTCAACGATTCAACGAACAATACCAAAGAAAGGACATTTGGGTAGGCCGCATAAAATCACTCAAACTGCCAGACTATGATAAAAACTAAATGAGAAAAAAAAAGGAAAATGAACAATAACCCACATAGTCTTCACATTTACAATACTTAAAACAATATAATACTTAACAAAGTAAATATTCATGTCATTGTATATATAAAATTAATCACTGTCAATGTGTATATAAAATACGGATATAATCTTGGTCAGATCATTTGAGAACCATGTAGATTGGTGTCTGACATGGTCTTTTGACGAAAGAACCACACAGATTTGAGTGGACCTGTCCAGTCAGTGCACGCATTTGTCAGTTATCGTGCAGCTCAACTCAAAACTTAAGGAGCTCAGCGATTCGACGAACAATACCAAAGAAAGGACAATTGGTTAGGCCGCATAAAGTACTCAAACTGCCAGACCTGCATTAAAAATTTTTTTGATTGAGAATAAAAATAAAAAAACAATTCACATAGTCCTCACATTCATAATAATTAAAATAATATAATACTTTACAAAGTAAATATTTATGTCATAGTTTAGGTATTTAAAAATTTCAATCAAAAAATAGTATAAATAGTTGGAAAAAAAATCAAATCAAGATTCACTGTAAATTTGAGCAACCCAATCCCAAGCCTTTTTGTCCTCAATAAAGTCTTTAACAGTACAAAATGCTTTCTGGCACAGTTTCCGTTTTATAAAACATTTGAATTTATTAAGGCTTAATTCTTGAATATGGCTAGGAAGTTTATTATAAAAACGTATACACTGGCATCTAAACGAGCCACCTATTTTTTTAAGCCTGGTTTTAGGAACAACAAATTTGTGCTTGTTCCTAGTATTTACATTATGGATATCACTGTATTTTTTAAACAGATTAATATTTTTATGTGCATACAATAGATTTTCATAAATATACTGAGAAGCTACAGTCAGTATATTAATCTCTTTAAATTTGTCTCTGAGGGAGTGTCTGGGACTTAATTTATAAATTGCACGAATTGCTCTTTTTTGTAAAACAAAAATTGTCTGAATGTCGGCGGCATTTCCCCACAACAGAATAGAGCGGGTCCAACCAGTAAATAGGTGGCGGCACTCGGTAATCGTGATTATAAACAAATGTGATGAGGATTTAATCCTGACATCACCTAAACACCTACATAACAAGCACCAGGAAGGAGTTTAAAAAATGTGCGCCTACTTTTATAAGCTCTTATCAATAGTCTTACTAATACACACATCAACACGGTCTAGGGATATTTCATACTCAATTAAATAACTCGAAAAGTACTGGCCGCATTGGAATCTTTTATACACCGATTTGTTTGTAATTTATCTCAGACTAATTCCAAATTCAAATTTTTGAAAATTCTTTTGTTTCGGTGGCATAAAAATGTCTTGATGTGTTGGAGAGGGAATTTTCATTTGTGCGAAATTTAGAAAACAATATGAATTACGTTTAGTTACAGTTTTTTTTCATTTTTAAACGAAAGATAAAGTTAAAATTGAGGTATTGTAGCCATGCAATGCCAACATTTGACGAGGGCGGAGATGTTACGAGCTGTTGGAATGCTGGAAGCTGGGTCTGTTCAGCGTAATGTTGCTGAGGCCATAGGGACCCACCAAAATGTAATTTCAAGATTGTGGACACGCTATCGTGCCACAGGTGAAGTAGCGGAGAGGCACCTGGGGCCAAGTCGCATCACTACCCCCAGACAAGACCGATTTTTGCAAATTACTGCGCGAGCTCAACCAAATGCAACGGCGACTCAATTGGTCCAAAGGCTGCAAGTGGAACACCAAGTGCTTGTGAGTGACCAAACTGTAAGAAAGCGACTGCATGAAAGCAATCTACGCTCTCGAAGACCACTCCGGGTCCCACCTTTACGGAGAGGCAATCGTGGACGACGATTAGAATGGGTTCGGAACCACGTGGACTGGGGCCGTGAGCAATGGTCCAATGTGCTGTTCACGGATGAATCCAGGTTCGGCTTCCATCCAGATTCACGAAGGACGCGTGTTTGGCGAGTTCCTGGACGATGGAGTCGTCTTCAGAACCCTCAGGAAGTTCACCCATACCAAGGAGGAACAATTATGGTTTGGGCAGGAATTCGTCTTGGAGGAAGGACGGATCTCGTTTGGGTGCGGGGCAATATGACGGCAGAACGATACGTCCAACAGGTGCTGGGGCCCGAGTAGTTGAAATATAGGGTATTCAGATCTTATCATTCAGATCTGAATACCCTATATTTCACAGTTCAACCATTCGAGTATCCCTATGACTATTCGACATTCAGAATCCTCTATTCAAACGAATGTTAATTGTATTCAGAATCATCTATTCAAAGTGACTGTTGCATTCAGATCGAAATGAGACATCTATTCAGGATCGTTTATACTAATCTTACTATCGTTTATAATACTCCATTCGGAATTAAACTTCTACTATTGGGATTTTATTCTATGATGGTGTATATTTATTACTGAGAGTTACCTATTAGGTATTTATAAGTTACATGTAGGTATTTCCTTCCCTTGCAGGGAGACAAAATTTTCATTTAGTAATGTATGATGCAGTGATGTGAATTTATTATGGGTTAATGTGGTCTCTGAGTATAATACAAATACCAACATCGTTTAAAAATCTTATTCATAATCAGTTGCTAAGCACGACTGATTGTTTACATAACAAACACATTCCCATTCCCGTAAAGGAAGCAGATCGTATTCTTTTCTACCCATCGTGTGCCTCATAGCTATAAAGTTATAATTATTAATTTACATCAGAAATCAGCATGTAGTATTTCCATTAAACCAATATACCACATTCCTAATGTATACCTACGACTACGACAAATGAATAGGTTTACATTATGAGTACAGACTCATGTCATGACTTGTTATTGTTCATACAATAACAAGTATGGGTATGTGTATAAAATGTAAGTGTACCCTATCATAAAGAAGTGTTAAGTAATTTTAATTCATGTGTAACTAAGTATTTGTCTATTTGTTTGTTTGTCTGTTTGGTGTGGTGGTGACTTTTATTTTGATATTTTACTAACAGGAGTGATAGAAATAAAACAGCTGAAATATAATTATAATAATCTTTCTTTATTCATGAATATGAGACAACCATACGGAGTTTGAATTGATTGTTTATTCACATTTTTTTATGCAATTTGCTTAAAATATCCTTAACACATTTATAAATATCATCATTAAATACATTCCCCACAACATGTTGGACACATATATTGGCATTACAATCACATGGTGAATTTGTGAATTCTTCCGCGTCAAAAACTTGTATTCGTATTATTTTACTACGATGACCGGTTGATGGTTTCTGTATGTATGAGTAAACAACATCACTTCTTCGTCTTTTATTATTGTTACTGTTGTTACTATTGCTGCAAGGTGGTGTTTCCTCAAATTGAAATGGTTGAAATGGTGTTTCTCTTTCCAAATAGTTGACCACTTTTTGACGTAGGGCTTGTTCAGTAGGAATTGGTGAGTATGAAGAATTAGTGGGGAAAATATCGCTGGACATCTGAAACAAAGAAGTAGATATTAATTAAATAATACTTAAATTACAAGTTAACGAAGACAAATGAACTATCCTAGAATAGACCCCTGTGAAAATATTAAAAATTCATTTATAATACACATTTTAATATTTTTATTAATAAGTAATTTAAAATACTTTTTGATATTTTACTTACCGACATCGCAGAGCAGATAAGTCAATTCGAATGATTTTTTTTGGTATCTTGGATTGATTTATATAGGTAGTAATCCATTTTTTTTTTTGTCATTAAGGTTCATTTTAATTTTGTTTTTATGTATGTAAAGTAATCCGAAACTGACGGCTCCTCTTGCCTCCATATGACTAGGAATTATTGACACGTACACAAAGATGGATTTCAATCTCCAGACGAGCGTTATAATCGCTGCGTTTTAAACGCTGGATTCTGACTCGTCACATCTCCAAACTTTGTTTTTTTTTTTCTAAGTAAGTATAAAATTTACTCTTGTTGATTTAAGTAAGTACCTACATAAGATTCAAAATCGCTTATCATTCGTCTTATATAAAACGCTGTAAACTTAAAACCGCTACGATTTGTACGCTCGTGTAGGTAATTGACAATTTTTGCAAGTATGCAGTTTTACAAATTTGGATTGAATGATGTGATTTTAGGGCTATAAAAACGCATCGCAAATTAGTCTCCGGCACAATTCCTCTCTGGAACGAATCCTCTCTGCAAGGAATCAACGCTCCGAGCTCCTAATCAAGCTACCTGTCTCCTAAGCAAGCATCAATCAAGAATGTAAGTACCTATTCATAATCATATCTAACTATTGAATAGTCAGAATCATGTATTAATTGATTTATTCAAGTATTAAAATGTTAACCGTCAATAGTTAGCACGCTTAGCTCAGAGGATTCGATTCCTGCACAAAATCAAACGATATTTGTATCTGTTAATTATTTATCTTTGTCACGATCAGTTACTTTTCAAATGTAGGAATTATGAAGGAAATGGATTGATTGCAATGCACTAATATTTAATTATTTGTTTTTTGTTCACAGGTCGAAACTACTTAACAACGACCTTTTCCTCTCCAGCGATGACTCTGAACAAGAGGCGAAGTCGAAGAGGAAGACTGAAGAAAGAAAAACGAAGCGGGAAAGGTCCAGCAAGTTGAGCGAAGAGTCGACAAGCGCGAAAAAATCGAAGCCGATCATTTCACCAGTATCACCGCCAGCTCGAGTTACAGCTGGTGAATTATTCGGTGAAGACAGTGATATTGAAGAAAGCGTCATCCCAACACAGAGATCCCACAAAACTGGTAATATACCACCACTATACTCATATTTTACTAGAAGGATGGCCAAGGGATATTCTCGACAGATAAGTGAGACTAAAGAAGGAAAATATTATGTTGAAGTGAAAATTTACAATACGGAAGAAATAAAAAAAATAATGCCTATAAATAGATGGCGCTCGGCCATAACTACCATTAAGACGAAATTAGGCGAAAATAAAGAATCTTGGGCCCACATAAAGGAGTTTGTTAAAGCAACTCAAAATGATTTTAAAAACTGTGCTATCACCCACATGGGTGCCTATGATTAACTAGGTGTCAGTCGATATTTGCTTATATACTTACTTTAAATTGTATCTTCTTTTAATTTTTAATTGTATTTACCTACATACATAATATGTCTTATTAATACTATATTTTATAAGTATGATGTTGCAGTATTAATAAATATTGTATAAGTAATCTCGTCATTGGTTTTCTTTTTTACAGTTACACACCTCAACAGCAAACCGAGATCTAGAAAGTCAATAACCTGTCATAAATGTAAAATTGAAATACCAGAAAATCAGTATTCCTATCATATGAGAACGAATATACACAAAGCAAATTGTTTATTGAATACCAAGTTCACAGATATTCATATTATTGCAACAGCATTCAAAAACAGATTAATGACATACAGATTGAATGTCACTCGGGAAGACGAGTACCTCGGTGTAGAGGCGTTCCTGGGTGATCATCTAATAAATATAACAGAATTGATAAATATGTCACTTAATGAACACAATTGCATAAAATTGAGTTTTGAATTGTTTGCCTATTTTATGTTATCAAAATCAGACGAACAACAATTAAAGTCGTTTAATACCAAATATGAAATTTTAAATAAGAACACTGATTTGAATGAATTATTAACCAAAGTAATAAACAAACTAAATAATAAATTAACCGAGTTCCAGCACTGTCAATCTGGTTGGACATTTATTTCTATGAGTCATCTCGAAATTAATATAAACAAGTATTCCCCTATGAGAGGTGGGTCTTATATAGAACTGCCGTCAGCTATTAAGCACACGAAAAGTTGTATAAATATAAAAAATAATGATAATTGTTGTTTACTATGGAGTATAGTTGCTGGATTATACCCAGCTAAAAATAATGTTTGCAGAACAAGTTCATACCCCCATTATACCTCTGTTTTAAATATTGAGGGAATGTCATTTCCTCCTACGATAAATGATATTAAAACGTTAGAAAAAAATAATTCCAACATCAGTTTAAATATATACGGTATACAAAATAATATTGTGACTGGACCTCTTTATATAACACTAAATAGAAGAAAAAATCATTTTAATTTACTTTATATAGAAAAAAAATCTATCGGACACTACTGTCTAATTAAAGATTTAATACGTCTAGTGCGACGTCAAGTGACTCGTTCTAAAGGAAAACTTTATTTATGTGATGCATGTCTACAACTATTTAGTAACGAAAATAGACACAAGACTCATAACTGCTCTAAGATTTTGACTATATTACCTGAACACAATTCTGTACTAAAGTTCAAACATTATGAGAGACAGCAAAAAATTAATTTCATAATTTATGCTGATTTTGAATGTATGTTAATAGACTATAGTGAAAGTAACTCTTTGAATACTCAGAAACTAAAAACACACCAACCTTCATGTTTCGCTTATTATATATGTTGCGCACATAATGATCAATTAAACAAGTATGTTACATATCGAGGTATAGATTGCGTAGAAATATTTGTTAAATATTTAATAAAAGACGTTAAATATGTACATAACATTTTAAGTAGTAAAAAGCCAATGACTCCATTATCAGCAGAACAAGAGATGGATTATCGAAATTCGACTACATGTCACATATGCAAACAATTATTACTGAATGATAAAGTCCGAGATCATGATCATATTACATCCGAGTATCGTGGGGCAGCGCACTCGCATTGTAATTTGATGTATAGAGTTTGTTCATTCATTCCTGTTGTCTTTCATAATTTGTCTGGATATGACTCACATTTATTCATTGAAGAATTAGCAAAGTATGAAGGTTCTATTAATATAATACCGAAAACTAAAGAAAAATACCTTTCAATAATAAAACTAATAAATACAGAAAAAAACAATCAACCTATACAAATAAAGTTTATTGATTCCTTTCAATTTCTTAGTTCTAGTCTAGATGCACTAAGTAAAAGTTTATCAGAAAACGATTTTTTAAACTTATCAAGAGAGTTTACTGATAAAAGACAATTTGATTTAATGCGAAAAAAAGGTGTTTATCCATATGACTATATTGATTCTTGGTCTAAATTTGATGAGACGAAACTTCCCTTAAAGTATCATTTTTATAACAGTCTATGCGAAAAACATATAACTAATGAAGAATATTTACACGCTCAAACAGTTTGGAATACATTCGAAATAAAATCTCTTGGTGAATATACAGATTTATACATAAAATGTGATGTGCTTTTACTATGTGATATATTTGAACAATTTAGAAAAACAAGTTTACATTACTATAAGTTGGATCCGGCTTATTATGTAACATCACCGAGCTTAAGTTGGGATGCAATGCTTCTATATACCGACACTGAACTTGAGTTGATAAGTGATTTACAAATGTACGAGTTATTAGAAAAAGGAATTCGTGGTGGGCTAGCACAATGTACTCTACGTCATGCTGTAGCAAACAATAAATATTTACCGTATTTTAATGAGCTCGAACCAAGTAGTTATTTAATATATCTTGATTGTAATAATCTATATGGCTATGCTATGATGAAGAAACTTCCTATAAAAGAATTTAAGTTCTTGAGTCTGAAAGAAATTAGCAAGTTTGATGTAAATGATGTGTCAGATGATAGTGATTATGGTTATATTTTGGAAGTAGACTTAAATTATCCAAATTATTTACATTACAAGCATAAAGACACCTTTTGCAGTGGATAAAATAGTACCTCCTTATGGAAAAACATTAAAATTGGTTGCAAATCTCTATGATAAGCAAAAGTATGTAATTCATTATGTTCACTTGAAAGAATGTTTGAAAAAAGGTCTGATTTTAATAAAGATTCATCGTATAATTAGCTTCAGGCAAGAATGCTTTCTCAAAAAATACATTGATCTGAATACTAGGCTTCGTCAAAATTCCAAAACTGCTTTCGAGAAGGACTTTTTCAAATTATTGAATAATGCCATATTCGGAAAAACTATCGAAAATAAACGTAAGCAAGCCGATGTAAAATTAGTAACAAAGTGGACAGATACCAGAAATAAAACAAATAAGCATCTTGGCGCTGAAAAATTGATATGTAAACCAAATTTAAAAAGTGTATCAATTTTTTCAGAAAATTTCGTAGCTGTGGAATTGTACCGGGAAAAGGTTGTTTTAGATAGACCTATTTATATTGGATTTACCGTTTTGGAATATTCGAAGCAACATTTATACCAATTTCATTATGACTTTATTAAAAATAAATACGAAAATAATGCTGAGTTGTGCTATACAGATACTGATAGCCTATTATATTTAATTTATACAGATGATTTTTATCATGATATGCATGATGATCTTACCAAGTTTGATACCAGTAATTTTGGAATGAATAATCCATATCACATACCGCAACTTAATGCTAAAATTCCTGGATTATGGAAACATGAGGTTGGTGACGATTTAATCACAGAATTTACCGGTTTAAGAGCTAAATTATATTTTATAGACAGTGTGAAGACTGAAATTAAAAAAGCTAAAGGTGTTTCTAAGTATGTAACTTGTAACCTAAAATTGAATGATTATAACAATGTACTTCTGACAAATAAAGCGCATAGATGTAAAATGAATATGATAAAATCAATTAAACATGTTTTATACACTCAGCAAGTAGATAAACAAGTTTTAGAAAGAAACGATGACAAAGTTCAAGTATTACAGGATCAAATTCATACATTACCCTGGGGGCATTGTGATTCTATGTTTGTAGATTATTCCAGTGATGTATAATCTGTTAATGTGTATTATTTTTATTACTAGTTTTTAACTTTAAGCTATTATTTTATAGCATTAAGTATGATTTAATTTGTTAATAAAGGTACCTATAATTAGGTATATGTAATTACATCAAACTTTGTTTTATTTATTGATCCCTTTAAATACGCATGTCATTTACATTTATTTTACATTTTGACAATGAAGTTCATCAAGCAACCACAGACTTTAGAAGTTAATAATATAAAATTAGAAAATCAAACACGTAAAGTGAAACATAGCGCACTCTTACCAGACACTATTAGATGTATAATATGCGGTCCATCTAACTGTGGGAAAACTAACATAATGCTTAATTTAATATTACATGAAAATGGTCTCAAGTTTAAGCATATTTACTTATACTCGAAGACGGCTTTCCAGCCAAAATATTGTTTTTTGAAACAAGTTATGAGTTACATACCAGGTGCTAACTTCTTTGTCTTCAATGATAATAAAGAAGTCATACACCCAAATGATGCTTTAACTAATGCAGTAATGATTTTTGATGATGTAGCATGCGAAAATCAAATCAATATTCGTAATTACTTTGCAATGGGGAGACACAAACAGATAGATTGTTTTTACTTATCACAAACCTATTCCAAAATACCTAAACAACTTATACGAGATAATGTTAATCTTTTAATAATCTTCAAACAAGACGAGATAAACTTAAAACATATATACAATGAGCACGTAAACACAGATATCGAATGGTTTCAATTTAAAAAACTTTGCTCTGCTATTTGGAAAGACAGATTTGACTTTTTGTTAATTAATAAAGATTGTCCTCTAAATGAGGGTAGATACAGACAAGGGTTTGACATATTTATATACTTTTAGAAAGTGCATATAAATACCAACTCACTGCAGAAAATATACCAATCGAAATCTGATATCTGTAAATAACGGATGGGCCGTTATTAAAAAAAAAAAGAAAAAAACATTATGCAGGTTAATATTAAAGAACAATTGATAAAGTCAGTCGAAAGCATAAAAAATAAAATTAAAACAATGCAAAATGAAGAAGATACAGCTCATTTAAAATTTAAAAAGGCCTTCAAACCAATAACAGATCCACTAGAAACATTAATTAAAGCGAATGATATAATTAAACCAATATTTGACATTTCGAGAGATGACAGTAACTCGCTTGAAAGATTTAGCTCATCAACAGATTACGTTCCAGAGTATGAAAATTTTAAAGAATGCATAAAAATAGATTCAAATGAAGATTCTGAGTGTTATGAAGACGTTCTTCCAAAAAATCCTTTTAAAGATTCTAATGATACACTGATTTCACTAAATAAAGAAGATATGATGGAAATCTATGATAATATGAATGTCCCATTTGGAATACGTAGTGAAAATAAAAAACTGATGATGGGGAATAGCAAGGTTACGTTTTCTCTTGCAAATAAGACCTGTAATTCACCCAAAACAAATATAGTCACTATTGATAAAAGGTCCTATGAATTAACACCAGGTCTAAAGGAACTTTTGGTACGCAGTAAACCTAACCTTAATTTGGTCACTGAACTAGATAAAATTGTCTATAAAGATATGCTTCATAATACACACGCGCATAAACGAGACTTTCATCCTAATGGTCAAATAAAAGGTGATAAAAGTTTAAAATATCGTCAAATTATTAAACCTTTGTTTTTGCAAAATAGTTATGTTCAAGATGATGGACATATAATGAAAACAAAAAGCGGTGGATTTTTACCTAAATTAAAAAAATATAAAAGTAATACCGATTACGTTTACTGGGATGACCCTAATGAACTAATTGAAAGGTTGAAACTTCTAATTGCTTCAAAAAATGCTGGTAATACTAATCATGACAATGAGATTCTATCAATTATAGAAGAGTTAAAAGAAGCTGATATTATAAAAGACTAAAAACCCTTGGAACGTTCTCAGTTATCAAAGTTGAATGCAACATGAATGAACATAAAAATATTAATTCTGTTCGTATAAATCAAACTGATAGTTACATAAGTGTGGAACGAGTTGAGATTAAAAATACTACTGAAGAGCAAATCGAAAAACTTAAAGTTAATATTTGTTTGCAAATAGAAGAACTGAATAAACGGATTTCAATTTTAAACGATAAAGTAAGACATCTTGAAAAAAACATTGTGTTGAAAGAAATTTCAGGAAAATTAAATAAGCATTATGAGCAAAGTAGATGTCATAAATGAAATTCATAAATGTGCTAGAGTTAACTTTCCAAGAAGACAGGTCATACTTAAAGATATCGACGATCTCTGGCAAGCAGATTTAATGGATATGCAAGCAATTTCAAAAGTGAATGGTGGTAACAAATATATACTAGCAATCATAGACACTTTTTCAAAATATGCTTGGACAGTTCCTTTGAAACAAAAAAATAAGCAAGAGGTGTCAAAAGCATTTGAAAGTCTATTGCTTAAAGGACGTGTTCCAAGAAATTTGCAAACTGATCTGGGAAAAGAGTTTTATAATAATAAATTCAAAAATATTGTTATAAAGTACAACATTAATCATTATTCAACGTATTCCACTAAAAAAGCCTCAATTGTTGAAAGATTAATAAGGACATTAAAAAATAAATTATACAAAGAATTTAGTCTTAACGGGAATTATAAATGGATGAATGGAACGCTCATCAAAATTGTATGTGAATACAATAACACTACTCATAGAACTGTGGGACAACCTCCAGCCTCTATAAATCATGAAAATAAAACAGACATACTGAAAAGATATATTCGTATGGCTGAATGTATGAAAAACAGTAAGTGTAGGAAGTTTAGTGTTGGTGATTTTGTAAGAATAAGTAAATACAAAGGATGTTTTGATAAAGGCTATTATCCTAATTGGTCAACAGAAATATTTAAGATAAAAATAATACAAGAAACTAATCCGATAACTTACTTGTTAGAAGATGCAAGATGTCGGCCAATACTAGGAGCGTTTTATGCTCAAGAACTTCAAAAAACCAGCCATCCTGATTTGTACTTAGTTGAAAAAGTATTGAAAAGAAAAGGGAATCAAGTATATGTGAAGTGGCTCGGACTTCCTACTAGCGAGAACAGCTGGATAGATAAAACAAATGTATTTTAAGTGGTAAAACAAATGTATTTAAGCAAATACATATATTTTTCTATTCATTACGTATTTGTTCTTAAAACAAAATAGACCTGTATTTGTACTTATTTAATACGTTTCTATTACTTTGGAGAAAAATAAAGTAATAGCAATGAAAACAACACGAGTTATTATAGACAACAAAAAAACAGTTTCATCTGCATTGAACAAAAACATCAATAAAGTAAAAACAGGAGCTGGTTTTAAGAAAACTCTTAAAAAAATTGTTACCCATACTAAAAAGCACATTACAAAATTAAAACCATCATGTAAGAAAGCATTGATGGAATTAGCATACGCAGCAGCTAAAGAATTCGCATCAGATACACCAATAAAATTACCTAGGATTATACCAGTACCAAAAACTAGAGGATTTCTTCCTTTAGTACCAATATTTGCTGGATTATCCGCTGCTGGTAGTTTAGCAGGAGGTGCTGCCGGTATTTCAAAAGCAATTAATGCATATAAAACAGCTAAGAAGCAATTGCGTGAAGCAGAACGACACAATAAGGAAATGGAGGCATTGTTCATTGGAAGAGGATTACATCTCAACCATTACAAAGATGGTTTAGGCATTTACTTAACAGAGAAAAAAAACTGAAATCTCGGCTACCCAATAGAGCTTTAACCAATATTGATATAATAAAACACTCGAATAATATTCCATTCTTTCGAGGTGTATTTATGAGAGATAAATTACCAGATGAAGTATTGCCGATAGAATGTGGAGTGATCAATCTTGACTCTTCTGAAAACTCTGGTACTCATTGGGTAGCCTATGGCAAGATAAATGATTACGTAGAATATTTTGACAGTTATGGTAACTTAAAACCTCCAAAAGAATTTATGAAATATGTTGGAAATAATATTCAGTATAATTATGAAAACGTTCAGCGTGATCACATGTATAATTGTGGACACTTGTGTTTAAAATTTCTTACGTCATTTTGGAAAGACAATAAAGTATCATAGCAAATTGATGTTTTTTTTATTCATGTAAATGGATATCCTTGTAACGTAATTAGGACAAGTTATAAAAGTTTATTCTTGATACTCTACGCACATTCATAGATTGCCTGTGATGATAATCACTACTCACATTGAAAATAATAGTTTAGCTAAAATTTAATAATAGTAATACTACCTATTTTGTTTTAACATAGAAACAAGATGTTAGTTTTTAATAAAACACCTATCGTGAGAAGAACATGTAATATTTCACTTCCTATATCCAAAGAAGTCAGACGTGTCAACGCGATAAACATTAAAAGACACATTAAAATTACTAAAGAGAATAAAAGATTTCTCACACATATTGGATTAAAATTAAAATAATAACAACATGCTTCAAATAACAGATTTAGTGCAACATGACAACTCTATTGAAAGTTATGAGATCCATAGCTACAATCCGTATAATACTAGTTTTAAAGAAAATGATGAAATCAGAATACCCATTCATCATCAAGATTTGTATGTATTGCCCTGCAACAGTTCCATTTTTATAGAAGGCTATGCAAGTGTATCTACTAAAGATCCAGCAGGGAAAACAATAAAAAAAGATGTTGATTTTATAAATAATCCAATTTCATATTTGTTTCAAGATATTAGGTATGAAATAAATGGTGTTGAAATCGATCGCAATAAAAATGTTGGTATTACAACAACCTTAAAATCGTATGCCTCTATGAATGAAGGTGAAAGTAAAGCTGCAGCAGTCTGGGGATGGAACTTAGGTGGTACGAAATTAAAAAACGGATATTTCAGTGTTATCGTACCATTGAACAGAATACTGGGATTTGCAGAAGATTATAACAAAATAATAATCAATTGTAAACATGAACTTATATTACAACGAAGCAGCTCGGCATTGAACTGTGTGCTTCTAGACAAAAATGATAACGTAGAAATAGATATACAAAAAATACAATGGCGTATGCCACATATTAAAGTTTCTGATCGTAATAAATTATTATTGCTTAAAAGCCTGGAGAGAGATCGTTCTATACAGATAGCATTTAGAAATTGGGATTTGTATGAATATCCATTACTACCAAGAACAACTAAACATTCCTGGTCAGTAAAGACAACTTCCCAGCTAGAAAAACCAAGGTTTGTTATATTTGGTTTGCAAACAGCTCGAAAAAATAATAAAACTAAAAGTTCTTCGAAATCTGATCACTGCAATGTAAGCAATATTAAATTATATTTGAATTCTCAATACTATCCGTATGACTCACTTAATCTGAAATTTGATGAAGGTAAATATAGTATATTATATGAAATGTATGCTAATTTTCGTCAGTCGTATTACAACTTTGGCATTGATCCATTGCTTGGCTTAAACCAGTTTAAAGAAATTGCTCCGCTTTTTGTGATTGACTGTTCAAGACAAAACGATTCACTTAAAACTGGGCCAGTTGACGTGCGATTAGAAATTGAATGCTCTGAAGATATTCAAGATAATACATCTGCCTATTGTTTAATAATAAATGATCGACTGTTCGAATACAAGCCACTGAGTAATATTGTGAGAAAACTATCATGAATGCCATCGTAGATATTCAAGGGTTTAAGAGTGAAGGAAACGAGTTTATTCCAAAAGAAATAGCAATAATGTACAAAGGGCATATACAAGTGCTGTTGATAAAACCACCTCGACCATTTTATGACTTGACGAGGAAAGAACGGTTACAAGTGACTTGGATTGAAAAAAACAGAGGAATAAACTGGAACGAAGGCTTTGTACCATATTTGAATTATAAAGCAAACTTTGCCAACTTTTTTAAAACTAAATCTATGAGTATATTTACTAAAGGAAACGAAAAAGTGTCATGGTTAAAAGATATATTCCAAATTAATAATGTATACAATTTAGAAAGTAAAAACTGTCCAAGTTTGGTAGCATTATATAACAATTATTCAGATTCATCTGACATTATAAGTTGTATGCATCATACCAATATATGTGCCTTAAAAAATGTGTTTTGCCTGAATAAATGGTGTGAAGAAAATAAAGTGTTTTGTCAGTAAGATAAGAACGATCCTAGTTTACGTATGAATGATTATTTATAGAATGTTAAACCTACTTATAAATTGAAGTGTGAATCTATAATCTATAAACTTACCTGTATTCTTTAGTGAAAAATGTAAATAATAGTAAGTAAGAAATGTATCATTGCTTTAAAAAAATGTATCTTATCAAAATGTACTTTATATTATTTTTGTAATTATGTAGAAATAAATATTTTAACTTGACCTACTTATCAGTTTTATTTCTTAAACACTAGCAATATTTGTTATAACAGTTACCGCCATCAAAAGTTCATACTGAACAGCTTGTTATAATGAGTAGTTCATATTGAACTGCTCTGTTCATTTACACACACGAACAAATGCTGTTGATGAGTATGCTTACACTTCTACTATACAGCATTTTAATTTTAAAAAATGTTATTGAATAAACAAGTCTTAAATATTGTTAGTAGACCATTTTATGACTTGACGAAGAAATAAGTGGCTTTGATTGAAAAACAGAGACATGGTGAACATTTTGAATAATTAAATATATTATGAGGTTACAGAGGAATAAACTGAAATGATTAAGGGGTCACTTGAATAGTCATAGGAATACTCGAATGGTTGAACTGTGAAATATAGGGTATTCAGATCTGAATGATAAGATCTGAATACCCTATATTTCAACTACTGGCCCGTAATCTTGCCCCACAGGACACAAATGGGGCAAGATTTCCTGCTCATGCACGACAATGCCCGGGCACACACGGCGAGACCGGTAGCAGCTTGGTTACATACACACAATGTTAGGGCCTTAGACTGGCCTGCTCAATCGCCAGATCTAAATCCCATTGAGCATGCGTGGGATATGCTGCAAAGAAGAGCTCTGAAGGAAGTTCCTGAAAATCTGGCTACAGAAGATCAACTTTTTGCGCACCTCAGAAGGACATGGGACAATATTCCGCAGCAAGACATTGACAACCTTGTTCTGAGCATGCCGAATCGTTGCCGATGTGTTATGAACATCATGGGCGCTTTCTCAGACTACTAACTTCAAGTTTATAAACACAAATTAAATGATTTTTCTATTTTTTTCAGTTTTTACTCATAAATTAAAAGTTAATTCATATACGGTTTCCGTCTATGCTTCATTTTTTTTCCATAAAATCCTGAAATTTTAATCGAAGTACCTTAACCATTATTAAAAAATGGTAGAATATTAAATAACGTATCTTTTAAATATATACATGTCATATAAATAATTAACACATTGATAGTAATTCGCTTTTTTTAAAATATCCCTAGACCGTGTTGATGTGTGTAGATTACATTAAGAGATCTATGCTATAACACATAATCATTATACATATACTTAAATGAAGTTTATTTTAAGAATAGTATTTTTGTAACCGCATTTAAACCCAATAATTAAACTATACGATTAAAAAAAATGTGTCTTTTGTTTCCAGTTACACACCCCGGTGATGGTTCATCAGCAAGGTCTTATATTAATAATGCTAAATTGAAATTCTAGAAAATGAATACTATAAGAATGTTTATGAGCCAAAGTGTTTATCATTGTGATAAATGCAAAATTAAGATCCCAGAACATAAATACAGATATCATAAGAGAACGAATATGCATAAATCGAATCACACTAATATTATAAAGGCGAAAGTTTGTGAGTGTGTGTGTGTTT
Source organism: Tiliacea citrago (assembly GCA_963921375.1). Taxonomy (NCBI): domain Eukaryota; kingdom Metazoa; phylum Arthropoda; class Insecta; order Lepidoptera; family Noctuidae; genus Tiliacea; species Tiliacea citrago. Next base: position 26,332,234 of record OY992783.1, read on the forward strand.
GTTACTTCTTCACGCTCAAACGGCTGGACCAATTTCGATAAAATTTTGTATGGAGGTAGCGGACACTCTGGATTATCATATAGGCCACTTTTTTCCCTATATTCCCACGGGATCGAGACTTACGCGGGTGAAACCGCGGGGTGCATCTAGTTGTTTAATAAAGTACGTTCGAAAATGTTGATATTGTAGCTACAGCATTTAAAAATAGAATCATGACTTATGGCTTAACCCATCAATAGAAGACGAGTACCTCATACTAGAGGTGTTTTTGGGCGATAAGCGACAATAACTTTTGAAAATCATTGAGTTATCATTATTGGAACATACCTGCATTCAAGTTAACTTCGAGCTGTTTGCTTACTTTTTTTACTACCACAATTAAGTGAGCAGCAGCTCATGTCTGTTTAATCAATTCGATCTGTTTAACTTTATTCCTGCGAATCTACCAGCGGGACAGCGAAGTGAAAGGTTGTTAAACCTCGATAGTCCGAATATTAAGAAACAGAAAAAATCACCCGCTATATTTTCTTACGCGTGAAGAAACTTACGCACGGGTCTAATGCCATCGGGGTGATAAGAATTTAAATTTATGATGCAGAAAAGTCTAGTGATAATAGCTCACAGTGCAAATGTGACGCCGAATTATTTAAAACATGTTGTCAAAAGTATGAATATGGATAATACATATAATTCTGTTAAGGATATTGTTGTAAAAATTTCAAAATCAATGGAAATCCATTAATAAATGTATCATATTTATTCTAGTTCAATCTTATAATTACCATTTACTTATTTGTTCCATGCAGGAATCGAACCCGCGAAACTACTTACGTATTTACATTGTGATGTAGTGAGACGAGCTATTAACCAATGCACCACACGTCTTGACAATATGTGATAGAACGTTGGACTACTTTATGGGCTTTACACACTTAGTCAGTGTATGCACGTGTTGTATAGAATTATGGTTAATGGTTATCAATAAGGTTTCCATACAGGGGGGCGGTCGGTGCAGGAATAAAAAGAGATGCGTTATGTAAAGCATCCGCACTATCTCGATAGCATCACACCGCAATTAATGGTAGATATTTATCATACTTGAATCGTAATGAAATTTTCTACATGCAAGTATTCGAAATATTATCTACTTAAGGGGGAAGCGCTAAGGTAGCCCGCTAAATTCTAATAATCTTTCGTTTTTTTGCTATTTGCAGGTTAGTAGCACGTTGTACGTTATGAAACACGATGCTAGAAAACCTCTTATCCCACCTCAAAAACGCGTCAAAAATTGTTCACATGGACTTTTCGACGCCGCTTCCTCAGTCCGGTTTCTTTAGCATTGCGTCACTGTGTAGTGTTTTGTTTCGAATTATTTAAAGTGCTAAACGGGACGGTGCCACGGGAGGACTGTGTGCAAACTGGATTTAAAACATAGATGGTAAGTAATAAACAGATTTTATTGCAACGATTATGGTAGTTACAAAGGACTTTGCACAGAATTCGTTTTTTCAACTAGCATCGTCAGCCATTTCCCTAACTAGTCTGTGGTCATTTCGCCGCAGCCGGCGCGGCAGCGAGCGGGGGATTTCCCCGTATTACGACTACTAATAATTATATTATTGTTCACAAACTATCGTTATTACGTATGTTGTTATGTATCGTACTATTGTTAATAAGCATTTATTTCAACTGATAGTGTAATTAATTTGCGTAACAATGAACATCGAACTAGTCTAATTCCATAAACAAACTGAAAATTCGCGGATGATCGAAATGCGTGGATATTGCTTCCGTACAGTTCTTACGTTTCAATTTTATGAATTTTTGGGGTTGACTTTTTTATGATTTGTGAAAAGATTCTCGTCTATTGCAATGTTAATTTTTTTTTTTAATATTTACATAATGTATGCGCTAACAGACTTAAAATAATAATACAAGTACATAAAACTTAATCCCCCTTATTACAAAACAAGGTTTATCTTCAGACCCAGGTTTAAAACATGGAGCCATTATGGAATTTCGAACTTTATTCCGACTATGGTAAAGTTCCTGAACACAAAACTGACAACCTAGTACCGAACTAAGTTTTCAGTTTTGTTTAAAGAACGGTATTTCAATCACTATTACGTTCTTATTACAAAAACCAGCTGCATGGTTTACCTAAGCCATGTCAAAATATAAATCTTGTTTTGTAATAAGGCGGCTTGTGTTTTAATTTTTGAGATATCACAGGCGCCGCACATACGGCGTTTTGTTCTACAGTAGAAAGACAAAAACAAAAAAAGTAATTGTCTATTTCACTCATGTTAACTAATGAAAATAGTAGTTTGACAACTTAACTATAAAACTCAAAAACAATTGGATCAATTGCACTTAGGGTTCCCTTACCAGTGGCAGGTAGAAACCGTTGGGTTAGTCGCACTTTGAGGCGCAAGCTTTGCACACGTGTTTTTACGAGTAACTAAAGTGATATTTTTCATCATAAGTGCATCTTTGAGCTATTGCTTTGTACTTACGAGAATGGAAGCCAGTGGTATGTATTTTAATTTCTTATGTATCATTCACAATTTTCTATTGTACATTCTTTTATAGCGTTATTAAGAGGGACATGTGATTAATTAGTAAAATCTTAAGTTCAATGTTCATAAAAGTAAATGGTTGACGTTGGTTGAAAGCAAACTTGTTTTTAAATATTAGAACAACAACTGAACATTACATGTAAATAAAATTTAACTGCTCAAAACTGCCCTACAACTTGTTAAAACCATTTCATCTTTGACACGGCATTCAAACGGCCAACATACGTACTTATCCACTCTGTGTTTTAATATCAGATAAATAATACAACTCGCGGAAGATTAGCAAATAATAGTGATACAGTGACTCGATGACACTGCTAATGTGTGATTAACTTGAAAAAACTAAAGTAAAGTGTATAATTTGAACAATATTAAGACTGCGTCGAGCAAAATAATACAAAACGACCGTCACGGTTAAAGGGATTTCATCAATACTATTGCCATAATTACCATAAAAAATATGTTTTGAGCAACACAATGAATGTGTTAACAATTTTTCGTTGGCAAAAATTATAATTTTTGTCTAGTTCAAATAACAAAAATACGTAAAAATGGACCAAAATGTTAAAGTAGCATGGTCGTATTTAGTTGAATTTTGATAGTAAACTGTTGAATTTTTTCACAAAGGTTAACGGCAGGCTTGTATGGGAACTTCGTACCGCTAATAAAATTTCGTGCTTTGGGATATTTTTTGTTTTAATTGGTAGTTAATAAGATATCTCTTTTTATATAGCCCTTTTTAAATTCTTAGATTTTTAGAAGTTGGGACGTAAAAGTTATAACGAGTTTTATTTTTTAAGGTTATGTACTAGTATATCAATGAAGATTGTTACTTAAAGGTACATAAACATTGTTTTGGTGATAAAGTAAATGTTCTAGATTGCTTGTCGCTATCTTTGTAGTGTTCTACTTACTATTAAGTAGGTAGATTGAGATGAGAATCGTACCTACTCAGTGAGGGGTGTATTAGGAGATATCTATGTCCAGCTGCATACTGCAACAGTTTGATAATGATAAAGTTAATTCACTAAATTGCTCAGATGCAGTCACAAACCACCATCCAAAACAACAGCAAAGAACTGAACCACAGAACTGAACTGAAAGACAGTAACAGTAATACAGATTTTCTTTACCTGTCAATAAATAATTGCCATATGAACAAAAATAATATTGATGACGAAAATCATTCCTATCATTAAATTGTTAAGTATTATGATTTTAGGTAACAATCACGCATTCTTAGGTATAATATATTAGTGTTTAATTATATTTAATGTTATATCTATTTCTAAATAATTAATCTATCATTTCGTTATTAGTGTTATTTTACATATGGCAACTTTAAAAAACTTAACTGCGTTTAGTTTACGATTTTATTACGTTTAATTATTAAAATCTTTTTATTGATATTATTCATTAATCCGAACTTCCAAAAATAGTACACTTACATGAAAATAAATGTCTTAGTTGACTTAATAAGTGGTATAAATTCTATAACAAAACAACAACAAAAATATGCGGTACGAAATCTGCCGTTGGCCTTTAATTCATATCAATGTATAATAATCATACTACAATTTGTCGTTTTAACATTTTCAAAAATGTCACTTGGTTATTTTAGACATTATTTTGTTTAAAATTGAGCCATTGCGCGCGCTGTTTTGAATCATACGCAACGTACACCGGTCGAAAAATCAGTCGTCTTCGAGAGCTCGGAGAGTGGTCACGTCTCATCGGGGAGCGACACGCCGCTAACGATACTTCGCGATCTTTTGTGTACTTATACCTTGCCAAACGCAAACGGTTAAATAAGGTAAGTCATATTTTTTATTTTTTGAGTTGATAATGACTTATTTTATTGTGCATAAATCTAATATTTACTGTTTAATTCTTTTAGTATTCTATACATATTTTTGTAACTTTTTTTTTTTTAATATGTGTTTTAGTAAAATGGGAAAGCGTAAAGAAAGATATTATAAGAAGAAATTTGGCGCTAATTTCCGAAAAAAAATGTGGTCTCAGAAAAAGTACATATTTCAGTTTTTTTTTATTATATTATTTCCTTTTACCTTACATAATGGCGGATGTAATCTCTTATATTCAATATTTCTCAAACATTCGATATGGGTATCGTGTAATAGGTTTTTGGGGGTGGCGATTGCAAATCTTCCAAGATGGCGGATGCTAGTTTTTGTCAGACATTCGATATGGGTATCGTGTTATAGATTTTTGGGGGTGGCGATTGCAAATCTGACATTAATTTTAAAATCCAAAATGGCGGATGCAAATTTTTGTCAAACATTCGATATGGGTATCGTGTAATAGGTTTTTGGGGGTGGCGATTGCAAATCTTCCAAGATGGCGGATGCTAGTTTTTGTCAAACATTCGATATGGGTATCGTGTTATAGGTTTTTGGGGGTGACGATTGCAAATCTGACATTAATTTTAAAATCCAAAATGGCGGATGCAAATTTTTGTCAAACATTCGATATGGGTATCGTGTAATAGGTTTCTAGAGTGTCATTACTCCGCCCACGACGATGGAACAATATATTTCTTTTTTTTTAATGCGAATATGCTTTATTAAAAACTTTGGTCGTAGAAATACTTGTAATTTTTTCTTTTTTTTTTTGTAGATCCATTACTGATGCAAATAAGGAAAATGAAACTGGAAATTCTTCCAACGCGGTAAGTTAAATTTATGATACGTAATAACAAATTTGAGTTTTGGTCAAAAACCAGTGTTGCCTAATAAGAATAAGAATAAGAAACTTTTATTTGTAAACATAGGTAATTACATGGTGTGTGAGATGTTACAATGCAGAACTTAGATTCTCTATGTTTTGCCGTGAAGCGTACAAATATGGACAAACAAATGTATTAATTTAAAACAATTTATCAGTAGCACTTTGTGACTTAGTCATTAAGTATTTTGTAAACTACACTTGCGGGCAATACTCTGGAATCACGTCATCGCTAGTTGTTCCAGACCTTATTTTGCTTCTGTGGCTTCTGTAGGTGTGGTTTCCATTTTCTTATAACTTGAGTATTCCCAGTGACGTGAAATATTGGACTGATGAGAAATATGCATAAACGTCCAGTTTTATAGGAGTTCCAAGCAATTGATGTTTCGTTCCGAAAATGTTTGACTTTCGTTTTGTCACAAAATGATATATCACAAACCATAGTTCAGTACATAAAAAAAATAAAATTGTATCAAGCTGTAATGAAGTGATTTCAGTTTATTGTTCGCAAGTGTATAGTTTTTTTAGTCTGTTAACAGCATTTTAAGACTTAAGTTGGTAATACATCTGATAATTACGTCAATTTAATCATTTTATTTAAATACTTACAATAACATTATTACTTTTTAGGAAACGCATACCAATGGAGAGCCTCGCCAACACGTTGGTGAAGAACCTTGCCTATACATTGGTGAGGAACCTTCAGTTAGTGATAATATTCAATGCAACAATCTCGAAGTAAGTTGTATGTTCCTAAATACATTTTTAAATGTGTCTTAGTTCTAGTTTCTGCCTGTGGCTTAGGGACTTCTCACGATATTTTTATCTTATTTCAGGATTCTTCAAAACATACGGATTCATATTCAGAAATTTTAATAGAAGAAGAAACCAAAGATAAAGACGAGATCATAATACATGGAAATAGAATAGTCGATTTCGCATATTTCTTTAAACAACTGCAAGAAATTGCAAATCACAACTCCCCACTGGGTTGCAACTTGAGTTGTTTAAAACTTATTAAAGAGGTATAAAAAGGGTTTCTATCGAAATTCTATTTTACTTGCCGAATGTGTAGAAAAAGACTAGAATTAACAAATTGTAAAGAACCCTAAGCCCTAAAGACCTCAACTTGAACGATAATGCTGTAAGCAGTTTTATGTCCATAGGAGCGGGGTTTTCTGGTTTAGAACAGGTTTCAGCTTCCCTTGACATCCCCTGTATGTCCGACAAATTATACGCCAAGTGCCATACCAAGGTCTGTGGACTATGGAAATTAGCTAAAGAAAAAAGCATGGAGGAAGCAGCTAAAGAAGAATACGATCTAGCTATTCTCAACGGGGAAGTGGATTTGAACGGAGTGCCGATGATTACTGTGGTTGCTGATGGCTGCTGGTCAAAAAGATCGTATCGCAAGAATTACAATGCTTTGTCGGGTGCCGCAGTTATAATAGGCTACAGGACAAAGAAAGTTTTATATATGGCAGTCAAAAATAAGTATTGAATGGTTTGTGCTAGAGCGGAAAACAGAAAAATTACAATTCCTGAACACACTTGCTTTAAAAATTTCACAGGCTCTTCAAGTGCCATGGAATCAACAGCTCTGGTTGAAGGTTTCAAAACTTCAAAAGACACTCATGGACTAATTTATTCAAGATTGATCGCTGACGGTGATGCAAGTACACATAAGAATATAGAAAAATCAAAACCGTATGGCAACATGTTAGTGGAGAAAATTGAATGCACTAATCATTTATTGCGAAATTATTGCACGAAATTAGATGAGATAACTAGAAACACAATCTACCCATTAAGGTACCGAAAAGCTGTCCAGAAGAATATACTGCGTTTAAAGCGTGCAGTTACTGGCGCTGTAAAATATATAATTGCGCAAGATGACAAATCCTTTTCTCAAAAAGTTCTAGAACTGAAGCAGGATTTGCTAAACGGGCCACACCACGTGTTTGGAAATCATAGCTCATGCAAATCCTACTACTGCAAAAAACTGACCGAAGGGGAGTTATCGACAGAAGAAAATCTGGTACCAATGATGAGAAGTAAAGAGGGCGGCTTTATTTTTTCAGCCATATTAAAATTTACTTCAAGATTAGTGAATAATTCTACTAGCTTGATGCATAACGTAAATAGCAACATTGCTGAAGTTTTCAATAGTATCATAGCAAAGTTCATTGGCGGAAAGAGAATAAATTACTCAAGCAGGCAGTCGTATGCTGGACGATGTGCCGCATCAGTGGTCTCATTCAATTCGAGACAACCACTGTCATTCCTGAATAAAAAAAAATTTACTCAAGAGTCCAAACAAACTAATAAAACGTCTCGAAACCAAGAGAAATCTCAAAAGATTGGCATCAGCTAAACGCAGAATATACAAATCGTTTAATAAAATAACGAAAAAACCTACTATTAGTGGGAACGACACAAATTATGGCGAGTCTTGCGAAAAACCTGACATTAGTGAGGCCGATTTTGAGTTTTCAAAGAGTGAACATATGAAAAATATAACGTTAGCTGACAAAGATCGCCAAGCACTAGAAAGGAGAACCCTTCTGCAGGCCGATTCAATGGAATGGCGTCAGGAACGGAAACTGCGGCTGATCTGTTTTTGGGAAAGTGTGCAAACGAGGGCTTATAAAATGCGGACCTTTGGTCAAAAGTATCGTGACTGAAAAAAAAATAGATCACGTAAAATCAATTAAACACGGTCAAAACAATGAACACCTTGCGCGTGATCAATTGGAACTACACCTCGGAATGCCCATACGAATGTGTGGTTTATTTATTGACAAAGATTTACCATTTCTAGGAGCTAGTCCGGATGGTATTGTAGAAGAGGACAAAATTGTGGAAATTAAATGTCCTTATTCAGCCAGAGACATGAGTGTTGACGATAGCATAAGACGAAAGAAAAAATTTTTTTGGAAAAGAGACAAGGAAGGTAATAGCAATCTAAACAAAAATCATGATTGGTACTTCCACGCACAAGGACAACTTCATATTACACAAAGAAAAACATGCATATTTGCCGTTTGGACTGAAGTGGACATGAAGGTTGAACTTATTGAGGAAGATAAAGAATTTTGGTGTAAAATGGAAGACAAATTGAAAGCTTTTTATTTTGATTGCTTACTGCCTGAAATCCTTGATTATCGGTTAGATAGGCAAATGGATATCAGGGAACCTAAATATATTCTTGATGCAATCAATCAAAAAGATTCAAAACGAAAATTAGAATCCAAAGATATAACAAAACGCAAAAGAAAAGCGTCATAAATCACATGAACACATTCTTCCATTATGCACCAAAATTCGTAAGTTCAAGTTCAGTCTTCAGGCCGATACGCAAATGTGCATTTTTTTTTTGTATAACGTATAGTTGAGGCCATGAGAACCATAGTGGCCTAACTCATTTTTTTACAATATTGAGTTGATGATTTTTTCCAGTTCAAATTGATCATTTTGATAGAACCAGAGTGGCCTAAAAATGATACAACGAATTTTCACTAGATGGCAGCATAATCATTGTTATGGTTTTTAGTCTGTGATCTAAATTTGAGGTGCCATACTAGCCTAAATAAGATAGGCCACTATGGTTTAAGCTGTCTTTAACTTCACTGTCATGATGACATTAGTTAGGCTACTTTTTGACAGTCTGTGGATGACAAACGTCATTATTTTCGCGTTCATACGTGCTTGCTTTATCGTTCAGTAAATTATTTTTAATTGTTAATAAGTGGCTATTCGACAATATGGAAAACGACCGACAAGAATACAATGTGGATAACGAACTTCGAGGTATGTATTACAATATTCCATTGTATTGTATTGCAATAAACATGAAGTGTTATTTGTTAATAGTCTTCTAAGAGTTTTCATTGTTTACAGAAATCTTTGGGTCTGAAGCAGAAGAAGATCCATTTCAAGACTCTGGGGTTCAGAATACCAGCCATCTGGACGTAATTCGACAGTATCTACTACTGATTTAATTGAGATTTTAGGTGACGAAAACCAATCGATGACGACGAACGAATCGACAGCTAGGGACAGGAACCCATTTGATGTCATAAGAATGACAAAAGATGACTTTATTTCAACAAAAAAGCTGGAGAATAACATTACCAACAGGAAGATAACTGCTGAAAAATCAAAGGTACAGTGGCTCAGCATGCAGTGGCTCTTGTTTAATAAAATGCATTCATTTAAATTATTTTTTAAATATTCTAATAATGAAGATGTTTTATTTGAAAATGTAGATTTAAAGAAAAGGGGCTCTACAGATTTGACTGGTATTAAGCTGGATCCTTTATACCCTGATGGAAAACACATAAGTTGTGAGAAAAAAAAGGACTTGTTAGATCTTTTGCCTTTTATACCTCCAGTGCATCACAGCTTTTATACCAGTATCAAAGATAATGTGTCGGTAAGAAATGTCATAGATGTTGAGGATGACATTGATAGTGACTAAGAATACCTTTATTGTTATTGCTGTTGATGTTGCTTTTTTTATTAAGTGTTTTTTAATAAACAATTGGCCTAACAACCATTTTTTTTCTAACCGTTTGCCAAAAACCTACTGCCAAAGTGGCCTATCTGTGTATAAAATGTAGAAAAATAGCAAAAAAGCTATTTTCTCACTATTAAAATCATAAATTGGAACATTAATAGGTCAAATAAAACATAAAAGTAATAAAAAGTATGTATTCTTAAGAGTGCTAGTTGATTAAAAAAACACAGTTTCTATTTTCTATGGTACTCAAAAAGCTTGTCCATTGAATTAGGCCACTATGGTTCTCATGGCCTCAGTTTATCTTTGTGGTTGGAAATAACTATTACGTTTTTTGAATGAGATTGATATTACCATTCTTGTTTCTTTTACAGTTTTTTTTATTGTATTCTCACACAAATTTTGCTCAGCTGATGACAAATTTGGAAACTCTTTTGGAATTATTTTTTGGGATTAATGCCTTTGAGTTTTCTGGAGTTTTTTTTTTATTAACATGGGCAGTAGCAATTTTTATAATAAGACCACACCTCTCCGTTACACCCTGTATAATAAATATACCACGTTTCTCTGCGCTTTTGTATGTTTATGTAAAATTGTAAAACAAGCAAGGTTTTACAGTAGGTAGTATTACATTAGGTAATTATAGATTTTTTATTACAGACTGGTTTTATTATAACAACCTACCCATCTATCTCACCTACTTACTCACATAGCCAACCTACTTACGCAGTGTAGTTCCAGGGCGTTTAATCCACAACGCCAAAATTCATCGCAATCCATAAATAGTAAGGGAACGGACTATGTATTACTATAGTACAACAGCTGTTGTCAGCGGTTTCAACCGCTACAACTCGAAAATTATCCCACGGGAAAATCGAGATAAAAACTGTCCTATGTGTTAATCCAGATTATAAACTATCTGTGTACCAAATTTCATCCAAATCCGTTCTGTAGTTTTCGTGTGAAAGAGTAACAAACATTAATCCAAACAAACTTTCACGTTTGTAATACAAGCTTTCACGATTATAATATTAGTAGGATAAGTTTTATTAATCGGATGTATGTACCTACACAGAACCGTCTAAATATTCAGTATCCGTCTTTTCAAGTCATTCAAATTTAAAAAACCCTAAGTAACACTCAGCTACTCAAATTTTAAAAATCCTTAGTTATCTACTTTTGCCATGCAACTCAAGCGGGCACCGAGCGAACTTGTCATTGTGTGCGTGACGACGCACACGACTAGCGCGCCGCAGTAAATACCTAGTTTCCGCGCGCCCTGTTCGCTCGACGCAGTCTTAAGTGCAAACAGTTAGAAGTTTTAAAAGTTAACGAATCAGCCGGTGAGTGAATGACAAGACACTTTACGCGCAGTGCACGGATTTCGCACGGTTCGGCCGTGCGCAGAACCGTCAATATTGCTTGCAGCGGCGTCCGATGACTCAAGCGACGGCTCGCGTCAAAGATAAGTCAACACAGACGGGACAGCACTTGATGTCTATTATTGATTGCCTCTAAGAAGACAACACATACACATTTTTTTGTGATCCTTATTATTTTTTGCTGGTGTCTCACTAACTATAGTAATAAATTATAATTATTATGGCTGGCAAAAATGAACAATGGGGTTGTTGCACTAATGAATGTGAAACAGGTTTAGAGGCGAAATCCATAAAGTGCCCAGTTTGTGCAAAGTGTTATCATTATGCTTGTATATCCCTTACTAAATCTCCTAATAAGAAGGCTACCTGGAAATGTCCGTCATGTTTGAGTAAAAAGCCAAAGTTGGGTAGGGACGACTCAACTCCAGTTCGTAACGTGTCGACGACTAGAGGCCCGAAAAGACAAGCCACGGAGGCGCCTTCGCCTCTTTCCACGTCCGATGATAACGACGAACTGCGTTCCATTATATGTGAAGTAATAAAACATGAATTAAGTGAGATATCGGCGAAGTTTAATAACACTATTATTACCACGATTAGCAAAGAACTGGCACCAATTAAAAAGGAAATAGCAGATATTGTTGAGTCTATGTCTTTCATGAATGGGAAATTCGAAGACATAATGAGGGCACATGAGTTGTCTAAGGAAATTATCACTTTTTTTTTTTTTAATTGCATTCGTAACTGAAAAGTGGAGTATTTTTGAATTGTGGAAGAAATCGAAGAAAATCTCCTGAATCTGCTACTGTCGGAAGGTATAATTTTCACTTATTCGTTTTATTTGGGTTTTGTGACCATAATGTGTTGGATATTTTTCAAATTCTATGCTTCGTTTTTTCCTAGTGTAACTTTTTCAAGGTGGGTTGCATGTTCCCTCTGCCCGTCGGGTACTTTGGTGTTGTCGTAACTGGTTTTTTGGTTTGATTTGTTTATTTGATATTTCACAATAAATAATCTATCTAAAGGTGTACAACAAAAAAAGGTTAAGGTGTTCAAAAAAATTTTACGCTGCCTGCATTTGAATGATAATGAACATCAACCAGCAAAAAATATTGCACAAATTATATAAACTTCGTCCTTTGATTGATCTCATAAACGAAAGTTGCCAAAATAATTGCACGGATTCAGGTTCTCAGAGCATAGATGAGTCTATGATTTTATTCAAGGGGAGGTCATCATTGAAACAGTACATGCCGATGAAACCGATCATGCGTGGGTACAAAGTCTGGTGTCGGTGTGATAGCCAAAGTGGGTACCTATTTGAATTTCAAATATATACCGGTAAACCCGATAATACTGTTGAAGAAGGGTTAGGCGCAAAAGTTGTCAAAAGCCTAACAGAGAAACTCATAGCAGCAAATATGCAGAATGTTCACGTAACCTTTGACAACCTTTTTTGCGACTACAATATTTTGGCGTACTTGCACGACAATGATATACACGCGACCGGCACGGTACGAAGGCTAAGAGCAGACCTGCCTAAACTCATAAAAGGGCCTGGCGGAAAGAATCTGAAGTTACCCAAAGGAAGTTTCAAGTGGAGGGTGAAAGAAAACGTAGCATTCGTTGTTTGGCAAGACAACAAGGAAGTGTTATTAATGTCAAATGTCTTCCATCCTACGGTCGGGATAACCACGGTGGCAAGGACACAAAAATATGGGTCCAAAGTAGATATTCGGTGCCCCCTTATCATCAAGGAATACACAAAGAGAATGGGTGGAGTAGATCGGTTTGACCGTCTAAAATCTACTTACACAGTTGGACGAAGGAGCAAGAGATGGTGGCTGCGAATTTTTTACTTCTTGCTAGATGCCAGCATTACTAACGCTTTTGTTTTGAGTCAGAGTTGCAAAGTTAATCTCACGCACTTTGAATTTCGCGTTGCTCTAGCTAGAGGACTGATAAGTGGATTTACGAGTCGTAAAAGGCGTTCAGCCATGGCAAACTATATAATACGCAAAAAAGTTGCACAGGCTGATACTCACCAAAAAGTTGTCGGTAATATTGCCGACGAGATACGTTATACCAATGTTGGTGATCATATGCCTTGCTCATTACCGAACTATAAACATTGCCGTCTCTGCAGCACTAAAACCCACGACAAGAGGTCGAAGATAATGTGCGAGAAATGTGAAGTGCCTCTATGTATAGTGCCATGTTTTTATGCTTATCATAGGAAGTAATATTATTTCTTATAGTTTTTTTGTACTTTTTAAATAAAACATTTAATTATATATTTGTTTTTTGTTATATTATGTCCTATTAGTACATAACTTATCATATTTTACATGAACAACTAGTTCTAACAACCATCCTTTACCAAACATACAGGTGTCGCCATAGGCAGAGGGGAAAAAATTCCCACCATAAAAATAATAATAATATTTTTTTTTTCTTTACATATTTTGATTTTTGACATATAATCAGTGATGGATTTCGTAGTATAATTATACTATTTGTACCATTATTTCATAATGTGTAGTATGTAGTATCGTAAGGCAACTATATTACGCGAAAATACCATAATTTTATCTCCAAGTCGACCTATGTTGTTGGTCGGTCCTTTTACTTTTTAATTAATATCCTTAATTTTTTGTACGTATGGCAACACCAAATCAGGCATTGACGCTAGGCAGCCCGGCAGGGAATTCCCACGTAATGTTTTACTATACCGGCCATTATGACAGAGTAGGATGGATGTATTTTATGAATGAGTGTGACAGAGAAGTTTTCATAGGATTGTTTTCGATTACTATATTACACACAAAAAAAGAAAAATTTATCTTCTATTCGTGCGCTAAACCCGGTCACATCTTTTTTTTCATCACCAAGTACATCTAAGGAGAATAACACTGTTAAGATGGCACGAGTTGCTGAAGTCAAGCTGGCTGCTTATTTTGCAGAACATAATATAGCTTTTAATGCTGCTGACCACCTCGGAAAAGTATTGAAAGAATGTTTTCCAGATTCAAAAATTTTGAAAGAAACTAACATTACGCGAAAAAAGACTGCGAAAATCATATATAAAAGCATCGGTCCAGAGCACAAAGAAGAATTAGCTAATAAATTAAAAACGTCTAAATTCAGCGTTATGACAGACGAATCGACAGACATTTCTACGACAAAAGCGTCTTGTGTAGTAGTAAGGTTTTTCAACGAGACTTCTGGCCGTATTGAGAGCAAATTCTGGAATCTTCATGAAATTTTCAGCGCTGATGATCCCAGTGCAGTAAACGAAGGAGCAACTGCAGAAAATATATATATTAAACTGAAAAAATCCTTTACGGAACACGGTATTCCTTTAAAAAATATTGTTGGTTTCGGGTCAGATGGCTGTAATGTTATGATGGGACGCGAAAATTCTGTTGCAAGCAGGTTCAGAGAAGATTGTCCTGGTATTATCATATTAAAGTGCACTTGTCATTCCGCCCATCTCTGCGCCAGTGCAGCATGTCAAAAACTACCAAATAGGTGCGAACAGTTGGCACGAAATATATTCAGTTTTATTCACAATAGCTCAAAACGATCAGCAGCGCTAAAGCAATTTCAGGAGTTTTTTGATCTCAAGCCACAAAAAATGTTGCATCCATCACAAACAAGATGGCTGTCACTTTAGCAAGTAGTAGCACGTGTTTTAAGCAATTGGTATGCTTTGAAGTTGTTTTTCACTGACATGGCACTGTCGGAACGATCTCTGTCAGGGCAAGCAATACTCGATTTGCTTCTGGATCCATATATGAAGCTATATTTTGATTTTCAAGCATGGGTACTACCAAAGTTTACAACTTTCAACAAATACTTTCAGTCCGCGGAAGTTGTGGTAACAGAGCTGGATGCCAGAGTAAAGGACTTATACACGGAACTGCTGCTGTGTTTTATGGAGCGGAGGTATGTTAACCAAACTAACATAGCTGATATCAATCCAGATGACAAAAAAAAAACACTTACCTAACGAGCTTCTCTACTTAGGAATCGGCGTAGCAACAAAAATTAACACACCTGAAATAAAGACAGATATGACTAGGCGGAAAGAATTTTTGAATAGGTGCAAAGATTTTCTTGTCGAATCTGCTGTGCAAATGCGAAAAGGTGGGATTTTAACAACGAGGCGCTTATCAAAATTAATTTACTAAGTCCTAAAAATGCTTTAAGCCAATCTGTCCGAGAACAAAATCCAACCATTCTGTCTATCGCCTCAAACTTTCCAAGAGTAATTGACTTAGAAGACATTATTTTATTGCAAATTCTTGACGACCAATGGCGTACACTGCCACTAATCGAGTTTGATGAAAATATAAAGATGGAAAAAAGACCAGACGTGTTTTGGGCGAAACTAAGCGCTTGGTGTGATATGACTGAAAACTATCCGTTTAAAAAAATCGCCAAATTTGCTCTTGTTGTTTTACCTCACGCAAACGCTGATTGTGAAAGAGTATTCAGCAAAGTAAACTTGGCAAAAACAAAACTAAGAAATAAACTTGCAACTCGCTCCATTGAATCCCTGATACTTTCTTGCGATGCTTTAAAAGAAAGTAAATCTAAGAATTGTATCGAATTTATGCCGACTGACGACATGTTGCGTCGTGTCAATGCCAAGGACGAAGTTCCGATTGACGAATTAGCTGAGATCGACGTCCACTTGCCTCAATTTGATTAATTCGTGTAACAAGCAAAGGATTTTACGAATATTTTTATAAATAATAAAACAAATTTTCACTTACGAATGCAATTTTATTTCAATTCAAAACAAAAACGCAGAAAAACGAAACGTAGTATAATTTTGGACAAGTAGTATAATTTTAATTTCCATAAACAATAATTTTCTGAAGGTCTAAATCCAACACTGCATATAATGATAGGTAAAACCACTGACAGAATTACTTTAACTCTGCCAGTTCCCTATGCCCCATAAAGGGTTAAATTTTATTTTGATTAAAGTTTTGAGTGATTATAAATTCCTTGATTATTAAGTATCTTAAACAACGACGATAAGGTAAGTGAAAAAGTCCCAATTGTCGTTGGGAGAATAATTCAAAAACGTGATGAACGTCGAACGGTGTTCTGAAGTAAAATGCAAATTTATTTTTCCATAGAAAGTTTTGAGTTATGATATGAACATCAACATAACAACATTTCAGGGTCGGCAACATGGCAATTGTGAGCGTAAACCAGCTCTCGGCTCTCATAGATTTTTTTGAGTCCAACCGAGAGACCCGAGAGTTGGCTCTTGGTTATTGCAACAAGAGCAAAGAAGGTCGCAGTCAGGCTAGGCGGCTTTGGGAGCAATGCTCCACTGTGCTCAACAGTGTCTCTGCGAACTGCGTGCGAAAAACGCCGGATCAATGGAGACTAGTGAGAATGAGAAATTATTGTTGATGTATATTTTTAGATTTAGCTGTACTTAAATTATTCTTTTTCTACCTTTTTCAGTACTACAATGAGTACAAATCAAAATTATTAAAAAAAAAAAAAAATGGAGAAAGCTGAAATGTCAGCTACAGTTGGGTACATAATAACAATTTTATATAATTATCACTTCTGTAATTATTTTCTACAAATTCTACTACAACTTGGTCTCAATCGTAATACTTTTGCTTTTAGGAGCCCTCAAGAACAAAAAAAATAACTACAATACAGGAAAGGTTGTATGACCTACTTGGACTTGACCTAGGTGGACCTTTGCCAGGAGTCCGCCTTAATCCTCTCGTTGTGTTACAGTGAGTTTTATAACTTAAATTTGCAATATTGAATAAGCTTATAGACATGGGACGTGTAATGGTTTTGCTGGGCATCGGTCATGGTAAACGGTGGGTACACAGCAGCACTGACAACATGCTATGATGTATGATGTGAATTCAAAAACTTATGCTGCAGTGGAATGAGATCATTATTTAAGCTCAATGACTTGGAAGACATACAAATAATACACACTAAAATTTGAGTTTTCACTTTACAGCAAAACAGTCAAGCTTTAGTGGAGGTGGTGGAGATTCCTCTTGCTGTGAGTTTTTCATTCTATATTTATTTGAGGAATAGAATGGGTTTACCAGGGAATTTTGAGTAAGATCTATCAATCTTGTCTTTTCTTCCCCATAATTACCAATGCATATTAAATGGTTTTAAACTTTTATTATTTTTTGTTACAATATAATAATAGCTAGCCCTATGAATAATGTTTGGATTTTCATTTCACAGGAAAACAGTAATATTTTAGAGGAAGTAGAGGAAGTAGTGGTGCAAATAGTGAGTTATCTTTTTAAATTTAAATTAAGATTTTGCCCGCATCTTCTTACTTTAATTTATTTAATTTGAAATAGGTACTCAATTTTTTTCACTTTACAGATAAGACAATGACGCGGATGTAGAAACTGGCACGGATGCAGTGCTGGAGTGGGAAATACCAGTTTTTGAACCCCAGCCTCGACTGTCAGGAGTAGGACCCAGCATGAGCCAGGAGGCTAACAGGATACCAGAACCCAGCCCACATATCACTACTCCTGCACCGCGGCAGACTGATTCTTCAGAACCGCGGCAGACTGATTCTTCAGAACCGCGGCAGACTGTGCGTCCCGCACCGCGGCGCCGACGACGCCGCATACAGAGAAGTCCTCGGCTAGTCAACAGCAGCGGTGGGTATCAAAGTTATTCCTATTTAATTAATTAGCCTGTCGCAAATTATTCTGGTAGCCACAATATTCTGTAAAATTTAAAAATCATCTCACAGAGTATGATACTATGCACGAGGCGTCTGCGAGGCTGGATGCCATGGAACATATAAGTGCAGAGGCTACAAGGGAACATGCCCAAGCCACTCACCAACTGGCAGCTGCATTGGAAGCAGTAGCAGAGAGGCTAAGAGAGCCGATAGTGATTGTATTTCAAAACCACCCACAAGCTAGAGTATGTATTAAAAATTCTTCACAAATATTTTTTTTTTTACAAAGTAACCGGCCTAGACTATATTCGTCAGAATCAGAAGATACTGAACCATCCAAGGAGTTCTACAGTGATGGACCATCACTGTAGAACTCCTTGGATGGTAATGTCATATTATTTTATTAGTAAGTAGGGAGGCCGGGGGTGTCAAACCTTGCGGGGGAGGCCTATGCCCAGTAGTGGATGTTTTTTGACTGATATGATGATGTTAATACGTATTACAAAAACAAAACTTGAAGTTGTAAAAGTTTTTTAATTTTCAATTATATATATTTTTTTTAATTTGCGTTTCTCTCCACAGCCTTGAAATGAGAGACTGTTGAATTGCCCGGCCTCTGCAGATCTGGGTTGTCCTCATCATCTGATCTTGAACCTGTGTTATTTATAAGACTGATTAGATTACTGAGAATTATAGTTTGACAGGGTGGTAATTTAATGTGTAACTGAGAAGACTGATTTTACCAATGACTGTTGATACTGAAAATTTAGAGAACTTGATTTATTTTGTTTTTACTTTGTTGATTTTTTTTATTATTTGTGTGTTAATGTGTAACAGAGGACTGATTTTACCAATGATACTGTTAAGAGAATTTGATTTATTTTGCTTTTACTTTGTTATTTTTTTTTATTTCAAAAGAATATACTGATTTTATTTTTTTAATATTTCGCACCTTTAAAGACAAACCGTTACTAAACGAATTTTTTCAAGAATTGAGTTACTAATGCCATCTTTATTAAAATTAAGTAAACTATATGATGAATTTGACACTTTCATAAAAAAACCACTTTTAGAGGTAGATGGCGCTAATTTTGACAGTTACAAAACTAAATAAGATTTGCTTGCTAAATGCAATAACGTGATTATGCTAGTTGTGAATTGTTGTTTGAAGAGTGATGACGGAAGTTTGACGGAAAAGTGTGACTATTTGGATAACCCCGGCAGCACGTCAAGATAAAGGTAGTTTGTTTAGTCACTTTAATTGTTATAGTGTAACATTTTGTTTAGTCACAGTTTAGCTTTTATCAAATTATGCACTTCTTAATGTAATTTTATTGGTAAAATGTTACATTTCGTATGGTTACCAACTACGTCTAAGTTTTTAGAAATTTATGCAATCATATTTATCTCTAAAGCGTAATTATTGGTTTAGTCACAGTATTTATTTACTGTAAGAGTAAATAACGAATAAATTTAAATACAATAATGGGACATTTAGGTTAGTTGCAGTTTGCCACTTTACGCAGGGCACATTTGCTTTAGAATGTTAGTGGTAAAATATTACATTTTATTTAAATACTGTTTACCCTTAATATTCACTTGATAATATAATAAAAAGTTAATTTCAGATAGTTTTATTTCAATTGAGTGACATTTTTCTACTTCTTTTCTACTACTAAGAAAACGAATGAATAGTGCTGAATTAATTTATGTTGCAGTATGTAATTTATAGTTATAAGAGTTATTTTTACTATTCTCGGTAATAATAAAAGTAACTTTGCTTCAGATAATGTCATATTTACGGAACCCGCGCATGAAACGTATCGTGGCTGGAAACAGTAAAAGAATCCTTATCGATCGAAGCCCCCAAAAATCTATCTATGGATGAGTTGAATCATATCCCCGATGCAGATGAGACTTTTTCACTAAATCGAATCAAATCTCAACCATGCTCAGAAACGAATACTTCAAGTTCTGTGAATGAATTAACTGCAGAAACTAGGAGATCTCCCCCTGCATTGCAAGCACAGACGCTACCTCAATCAGTTGGCCATGTAACAGTGGATGGGTGTAATATGCATCCAGTTAATAACATAATGGACATTTTATGCTCGGGAAATTATGGTTTTCCGATGTTAACTGCAGATATAGAAATAAGTGCATCCAGCTCAAGCAAAAGGGAAAGATCTAATTCATCTAGCTCAGAATCATCTTCAAGTTCTTCATCATCAAGTTCCACTTCGTCGTCTTCATCTACTACGTCTTCATCGAGTAAGGACTTTTCACCTGATGAAGCTGATCGCGATCCGGACTATGTATTGCCAACTCCACCTAGACGTGTATCATTCAGTCCATCACCTCAAAGTGACCACAGCATACAACAAGTTCAAGATTTAAACAACAAAGTCATGCAAGAAAATGATACGAATCAGCCGACAAACAATAATGTACCTATCAAACGAAGGCGTAAAGGATTTCATAATTTATCTAAAAAACAAGAAGCTAAAAGGCTTCGAAATACTGGACAACAGTATACTTCCGTGTGCAAGTTAAGAAAGATTATGCCTAAAAGCAGATAGGACCTCCATGCGGCGATAAATGTCGACTAAAGTGCAGCGAAAGAATTAAACCAGATGAAAGAGAAATGATATTTAACGACTATTGGAAAATAGGCGACTTAGCCAGACAAAGAGATTTTATTTCAAAGTGTATTTCTGTTATTCAACCTAAATATCAATATAAAGTTCACAACAGCAATAGAGGACCTAAACATTCATTTTCATTCGACATTAATAATTTTAAACAGCGTGTCTGTAAAATTTTCTTTAAAAACACATTGTCTATCAATAACCGGCCTATTGCAACGGTCATAACAAAAACGAAGAAGTCAGGATTCGTGGAAGAAGAAAAGAGGGGCAAACATGGGAAACAAAATAAATTGAGTCCAGATACTATACAGGGAATAAAAAATCACATAGACTCGATTCCTAGGATAGAATCCCACAATCTAAGACAACAAACGACTCGCGAGTATATTGATGGGGGTAAAAATCTTACAGATCTTTTTAGAGATTACCAAACAGGATGCCTGAATAGTGATGTCGTACCTGCCAAGATTCATACATACAGACGAGTGTTTAATGAGGATTACAACATTAGCTTTCACATACCTAAAAAAGATCAGTGCGAATTATGCACCGCCTTTAAAAATGCAGTTGATCAAAATACAGAATTACAGACGAGGTATGACCAACACCAGCTTGAAAAGGAGTTATGTCGCCAAGAAAAGTCAAATGACAAAACTATGGTCCAGAGAAACTACATTGTTGCCTGTTACGACCTCCAAGCAGTCTTGCCTCTGCCTAAAGGGGATATATCTACCTTATATTATAAGTGTAAGCTAAATGTCTGTAACTTTACTATAAGTGAATTGGCAAAGGACTATTGCGATTGCTTTGTTTGGAGCGAAGTTGAAGCGTTAAGAGGAGCTAAGGAAATTGCAAGTTGCGTTTTAAAATATTTGACAAAGCGGGCATCAGAAGTTGATGACAATAATTTAGAAATTATATTTTATTCCGACAATTGCTGTGGTCAGCAAAAAAATCAGTGTATGTTTTCCATGTATGTTTATGCCATATCTGTTCTTAAAATTAAATCTATCACCCACAAATTTTTAATAAGTGGCCATACTCAGAATGAAAACGATTCTGTTCATTCTGTGATCGAAAAGGCCGTTAAAAAATGTTTACGTTCAGGTCCCATATACACACCGGACCAATACGTTACTATAATAAGAACTGCACGAAAGAAAGGCAACCCCTATAAAGTAAATGAAATGTGTTTTTCAGACTTTATAGATATAAAAAATCTCACAGAGGTGTGTGGTGGACGATTTACAAAAAATATTTCAGGAGAAACAGTCAAATTAAGTGACATAAAAATTATTCAATTTGAAAAGCATCAAGATTCAGAGCATGTTTCCATCTATTACAAAACTTCCTATACGGATACAGTGTTTAAAGAAATACAATACTTAAAAAACAATCGTTCATCGCGCACACGTACAAACACTTCCAGTCTTCAAGATTACCGATTGATGCCACTGTATCAGTCTAGATTGAAATTTAGTGAGAGAAAAAGCAGTGATTTAAAGAGTTTAGTTGCAAGTAATATTATTCCACAGAATTACGCAATTTCTTACTATAATAACATCTTGTAGGTCTTACAAAATCCTGCACACACAACGTAATTGTAGCTTAGTAAGTTTATTAATAAAACCAAATTTTTGAAAGGTTTATTGTTTGTCATTAGGACTTTTTGTTTTTTTTTAAATGTTTTATAAGCGGCCTTTGGCTTGCCTCTGTTATGTGAAACGGGTAATATAACTCTGGCTAGCTTATCCCTCTATAGGCCCCGTGATGCTGTGATTATTACCCATGTTGTTTTAAATTTATAATGCTTTTTATTTTGATAACGTTATTTTCAGTTGGTCTCATAAGGGGTTATTAGTGTAACTGATTCTGACGATAATTATAATTTAGTGATAACTGATAACTTGCTATGATTTAAAAGTAGGTACAGAATAATTATAATGTAAAAGACTGATTATTAAGACATCCTAGCAATCTAAAAGATTGAAGTGCCATAATGTCAAAGAAATGTATGGATCTCGCTTTTTTAATTAGAATAAAACATTCATTAGAACGTGTTATTTTATTTGTCTGCCCAGTTACAATTAGAAGGAATGCTAACTATATTAGTTTCAATTTGATAGAATTGTTTAATCATTGTTATAATGGTTTTTTAAATATTTTTATATTTAGTAACATTATTATATGAGGATTTTACAATAATTAATCATAATAGAAAGAAATATAATGGAAAAGTATTACTATAAAAATTTAAAATTATAATTATCAATGTTCTATTAAAAAAAAAAACTTTTCTGAATTTCATGTTATAGTGTAAATAAATATCCACCATTAAGACGAAGATGGCTCAAAGCACCATGATCTTAAATTCTATTGCGAAAAAGCCCTGCATTTTTTTAATTTAAGCTCCTGTGTAAAATTTTATATTTTCATTTAGTAACGGTTTGTATTTAAAGGTGCGATTTGTGTTTTTTTAATGTGTAACTGAGAGGACTGATTTTACCAATGATAATGTTGAGATAATTTGATTTATTTTGTTTTTTAAACTATGTTGATTTTTGTTTAATTTATTGTTGATTTTTATAAAAAAAAAACATTAAACTGATTTTAGTTTTTATATAGGTAGGTTGTATTTAAAATATATAATATTAGAATCATCCTGTTTTTTATTTCAATTAAGTAGAAAAGACTTGCCTGGTGTTGGTGGTGTTGTAGCTGATTCTCCATTTCTTCTTCCTCGCTCGTGATCAATACGATGGGTAGCCTGCTGCGATTTGCTATGTTATGTAGCACGCAGCAAGCATTTACTATTTTACCAGCAGTGATGGGGTCGTAATGCAATGCTCTTGCTGCTAACAAACATCTGAAAACAGATGGGCATTTCCGTAGAAATTTATCCACTCTCATTTTGTGCTGTCCCATGACTTTATTTATAATTCATTAGAAGACCGAAGGCCTATTATTGTAATTCACTATTTATTATGATAGTATAATAAATAAACTCAGTAAATAACAGTGAATTAGTCTATTTTTACTATAATAATTATTAAAATAAGACGAAAATATGTTTGGAACCCCCCCAGTTTTCAGGTGTCCCACAGTGTCGTGACACACTTTGAGTTAGATTATTGATGACATAAAATTAAGCATGCATGTAAAAAGGTTTTAATATATTCAAATGTATGATTTCTTTTAAAATAAAACATAAATTACAGCCACTTTAATACAAAAATAATTATTTTTTACTATTTTAATTGTGTCCCACGATTTCGGACGTAGTGGAAAATTCCACTTTGTAACGGTATTTCCTCCACAAGTAAAAAATAAACTTCCAATATCTTAGCACATTTATTTTCCTGGCAACATTATTCATCGATTCCGCAAGTTTTTTCGGTTGGCAATCAGGTGCTGTCAAAATCATTCGTGTCTAAACTTGCAAAGCGTTACCGTCTACGTGTAATTCATCCACTTTGTTTGAGGATTTTTTGCTGGTAAGTTGTTGTTTTTGATAATGTTGTTATTGTTAACTATAATAAAATAATCGTAAAAATGATTAATTGAATTACTTGCAGCATTCATTGTTCTATTGTTTAACTACACGCAATTTTAGATTGGAAAACATGAATACGTTACCTCCATTTTGTTTAGTTACGTATATGTGGATTGTAAAAGTTACAAAATGGAAATGTAAAGGCGAGTACATAAGCTAAACAAGCATGATGTGTGCAATTTTTATGTGATAATTTTTTGTTGTGGTGGTATTTTTTTTTTGTATATGTATATATGTATATGTATTGTTATATTAAAGCATTAATTTAAAAGTTTGTTCAGGAAACTATCTTTTTCAACCGAAAGTTGCTAGCTAATGAAATACCACTAATCTCATGCTTTTCTTTGGGCTGGTAGATTGCGGGATATTGCTATATTGTATGATATAATTTCTTCAATGCTTTTGGCAAGGGATGACTTACTATTATTTTGTGCAATATAAAGTGTTACCTATGTTACGTCGCCTATAATATATGGAAGTTTTTGGAATGCAACTGCATTTTACATTTACACTCGATATGTTATTGACTACTCTTCATTTATACAACGTTAGTTTTAGTTTATACTAAACCTCTTACATTTCATACCTTTATGTTCGCATATCTCGTCAAAATGTAGGGAACAGCAGATTTTTTTTTCGCGATTTCAGCGTTGGTCCATAGTGAAAGTTGTTCATAATGATGAGTACAATGACCCCTTAAGAGGTTTAGTATAAACTAAAAATAAGGTTATATACTATATTTTTAGGTAAGTTAAAATGCCTCTTACAAATGCTGAAAAGCAAAGGAGATACCGGGAAAATTTAAAAAAGAACCCCGAAGAAAAGGAAGAGATAAGGAAAAAAAATCTTGATAGAATTAAAAAAATAACCAAAAAAGTAGGTGACATGACCGAAGATGAAAAAATGGTAAAAAGAGAGATTTGGCGTCAACAGAAAAAAAAATGACAAGTCCGAAAAAATTAAAGCACATAAGAAAAAAACAAAATGCCAATTAAGTATTATTTTAAAGAAAGTACGTTTAATGTATGAAGGTTCTTTGAAAGCCGTTGAAAACCTTAAAAAAACCTCGGAAACGTTACGAAAACGTAATTTTCGCCTAAAAACCCGACTAGAAGCTAAACTCAAAGAAAAAAGCAAAGAAATTAATATGTTAAAGTGCAGAAATGAAGTACTCGAAACAATGATTAAAAAAATATACGCAACAAGCGATTCGATTAAAAAAAGGCGTATCAGAAACGTTGTAACTTTATAAGCGCAAAATCACAACATTGAGTCAAAAAGATACGTTGCTGACTGTCTCGGCATTGTTAAAATACAAAAGTACAAGAAAATAGGAGTAACAAAAAGTCAAAGAATATCCAAAAAAGCAGGAACACGTGCTTGTGCATTAAGCACAGCAACATAGACTACTTGTTGAAGGCCCTGGTATATAAAAACCTCATTGAGCGTGGTACTACGTTAAAAAACACTGTGTCACTTATCACCTGTGATATAACCTGCTTTGATTGCATGCATGGTAAATGCCCAAACTGCGTCAATTCAACTATAGAGTTTAACCTAAATGACCACGACCAAAATGAAGAGGCAAAGTGGTGGTGGTGGGAATCAGAAAAACATACGTACAAAAAGAAAGGAAAAACAAGTGTTGAAGACAAAGAAATACAGACTAGGAAAATGACGAAAAAATTTAAGACAGAAACCTTAGTAGAACTTGTTACGACCTTTAACAAAGAATTGAAAATGTTTAAAAAACATTATTTTAATACGAAAACCCAACAGAGGCAATATCAAGAATGCTTACAACAACTAAAATCACATGAGGTACTTATCTTGTGATTTTTCAGAAAATTATAACTGCAAACTGGTCGAGGAGGTTCAATCGATGCACTTTGGAGCATCCAAACAGCAAGTGACCCTACATTGCGTAATGGTTTATTGGAATAATAAATGCCAGTCAATTTGTTCAGTATCTGAAAGTCCATGCCATGAGCCAGCAGCGATTTGGGCACATTTATTGCCGGTGATAAGATTTATCAGAGAGAACAGCCCAAATACAAAAGTTTTACATTTTTTCTCTGATGGGCCAACAAGCCAATATCGTCAAAAAAAAAAAATTATTACCTGCTGAATTTGTTCGCTCATAAAATGAGCTTGGACTTTGCAACGTGGTCCTATTGCGAGAGCGGACACGGAAAAGGCGTAGCTGACGGCATTGGCGGTGCAGTAAAGCGGAGTTTGGATCGTCAAGTCTTATATGGTCACGACATTAGAAATGCAGAAGACGTCTGTACCAACATTTGTGCTGCTATGAAGTCTGTGAAGTCGTTTTTAATCCCTGTTCAAGAAATCGAAAATATGAAGAAATTGATACCGACAAACCTTCGACCAATTTCCGGAAATAATGATATACACCAAATCATTACAAATAGAGAAGAAAATGTAGTCCACTATAGACCTCTGAGTTGTTTTTGTGGAAGTGAGCCAGGGCTGTGCTCTTGCTATCTTCCAAAGAGACACTTGTTACTTTTGCCTGAGGGTCGTTTGACAGGTATACCTAATCTTATTTTGAACCTACTTTAATTGTGTATAAAAAATAACGCTGCCTGACCTCATGTATAGATAATAAAAGCATGTTGTGATATTATATATTAAACTTTATTGCAGACTGTTGTGTTGATAAAGTCACAGTGAGTGAACAAAAGCACTCAGCGTGTTCATCACAAACGAAGACACTTTGTTCACCTAAAATCACACTAAATGAAGACCACGAGGGAATTGAAGAAATTGCGTTATTTGATTCGGTTGATATGGAAGTTATCGAAGTTTATGGAGAAAATTCACCTAATGTGCTAAGCCTAGATCTAATGGATATTGATGCAATGCTTTTAAATACTGCTACAGAGTTAAACTCTCCAGAGCCAAGTGAGACCGAGCCTGTTAGTTTATTGACAAACAATGAACTAACTGTACTCCCTACCACAGAGTTAAACTCTCCGGGGCTAAGTGAGAATGAGCCTGTTGAATCCTTACCACGCATAGACATATATAGTAAGGACCAGGCTAACCGCGCGGCGAAATGGCACCAACGCGCTGGCCCTAAAATATCAGTTTAGGGCCAGCGCGACTCAGTCGAACGCGGTCCGCGCGCGGATGCGTAGTACTGTCATTAAAATGCCTAGTTGCGTGGTAAAAGGCTGCAAAAATTATGACACAAAAGTTAAAAAGGAACATGGGATATCGTATCATCGGTAAGTAATCTTACATTATTTTTGTTGCAATTAAATTATCAAATAAACATATTTTTAAAGTGATAATTTTACCACCGAAATCCACAATGGCGGCCATGTCGCGCGCTGTCGGCAGCGCGTGAAGTAACCTTGTACGGACGTCATTTTTTATTTGTGTTTTATTTTTGTCTTAGGAACTTAGTGTAAGTAATTTTGATTTTTTTTTGGTAAGTACCTAATATGTTTTATATTCAACATAAGAGTGAAACAAAAAGAGTACAAAAATTTAAGAGGAAGTCTAGAAATGATATGAAAATCGAATTCATAAAATATTTTGAAATGCTGTTTTCATTTATTCACGCAAACTGAGCGAAGCTACTACCGTTATTGACGACGGTAGTAGCTTCGCTCAGTTTGCGACATTTTTACCGGAAGCTTGCTTCGGGTAAAAATGGATAGGAGGAGATTTAAAAAAATATAAATATGCGATGGCAAATTACGATTCAAATAATTTTTAAATTACAGATTTCCAAATGATTCAACGCGTAAAGAGATTTGGAGTCGCATTATTAGTAAACAAAGAAAAGAGCCTTATTTCAAGCCTCATAAAAACACAAGAGCATTTTTATGACAGAGATGTTGATATTTCAAAAGCTGGACTACGAAGGCTAAAAGGATCGGCTATACCGCGATTTGAGAATGAGGTACTAGCCTCACGCATACTAATCTAAAATAAAACTAAATTATTATTTTTTCTCCATATTCAGAATCCTATCTACTTTTATTTCACTATTATTTACAAGATTGTGGGAACGAAGAACTCCGGCCTTTAACCCCAGCAGAAAGTTCACAAGTAGAGGAAATTGATGTTGACATCAGTGATCTTAATTCAATATTTGACACGCCAAGGAAAGTACAACTAAAAAAAAGAATTAATAGATTAGAAAAACTTCAAATTTTATCAGCCAAGAAGATCAAAAATTTACAGAAGCAGAATGCAAGCTTAAAAAAAAACAAATCACTGCAATATATAATTAAAGATTTGAAACAAAAGAAGTACATAACTGAGGAAATTGAGTCTGCTCTTGGAACAAATGCCGAAATAACAGAGCTATACAGACTACAAGTACTAAAAAATAGATACCGTAGAAATAGAAACAATCTAACAAAAACATTGCGACCAGCTTATTCACCCGCCCACACAGCGTGTGTGTGGTTTCAACAAGACGGTGCCACATGCCACACGGCACGCGAAACAATGGCCCAATTGAGAGCCGCCTTCGGTGAACAGTTTATCTCACGTTTTGGGCCCGTCAATTGGCCGCCTAGATCGTGTGATCTAACGCCTTTGGACTATTCCTTGTGGGGCCATGTTAAGGCTCATGTCTACAGGGATAAACCAGCAACGATTGACGCACTGGGAGCCAATATTGAAGCATTTATTCGTGATATACCGGCTGATATGTTGGAGAGAGTGTGCCGAAATTGGGCCTTGCGTATGGGCCATCTAAACCGGAGCCGCGGCCAGCATTTGCATGAAATCATCTTCAAACATTAAATTATATTGATCGTTCTATCGATTCCAATAAAGATTTCATCAAATTATTCAAATTTTTTGTGTTTTTTTTGAAAATCAAATACTATACCTCTTAAAAAATCACCCGTTAGTTACAGGTTAGATTGTGGTGTTCGCCAAGGGGGGTTGACATCTCCGGACCTATTCAACCTCTTTATCAACGATCTGATTGCGGAATTCAGAAGAACCAAAGTTGGCTGTCACCTAGGCAATGCCTGCGTGAACAGCTTGTGCCATGCTGATGACATGGTTCTTTTGAGTCCCTCGATCAAAGGCTTGAGGAAACTTGTCTGTCAGTGAGCATTATGCTGCTGCTCACGGACTGAAATATAATGTTCTCAAAACGTTTTTTGGCAGTTACAGTATTTTGAGGGTTATCTCGTGCAACCTAGGAAGCCCCGTATGATTTCTGTTCACCTTTTTTTTTTTTTTGGGTGGGAAATCATCAAATAACTTCTCCCGCTCTGGGCGGAGCGGGAGGGCGTGTCAGACTTTTACTGACTAAAACCCACCCTGTGTTCCTTCCGTTGCCTGTGTGCCAGGGCCACGATATCCCTTTCGGATAAACTCGCAACCCCGGCAGGCATTGGTCCTAACGGACCCCGTCAATTGGTGCTGATATCTCTTTGAGGCGCGCGTGGAACACAACGCGCCGTCGACCCGGGCCTGGTCCTTATCGGACGGCGAGCTACCCATCGCTCACCGTCCGCAGGCCCGCGCCTACGGTGGCCGGAAATCGGCTTGCGACTCCCGACGCCCGGGGCGTCTCCTGCGGCGACTAGGGGCGCGAGGGCGCGAACCTTGTCTCACCCTCACGCGTTCCGCCTCCTCCTTCGCTAGCATAACTGCTTCGCAGAAGGAGGTGACGGCATCCCATGCACTCTCGCTCCGAACCATGGCCTGAACCAGGCCCGGACGCGAAAGATCGCCGCCGCCGATCGCCTCCGTGAGGACACGGCGGTGCTCCGCCCAAGCTGGGCAGACCTCCACCGTATGCTCCACCGTGTCCTCCGGGCGATCCACACAGTGGTGACACCCGGGCGTTTCCTCCCGCTTAATCCTAAACAGGAACCTCCCGAAACATCCATGTCCGGTGAGGACCTGCGTCAGGCGGAAGGTGAGGACGCCGTGGCGCCTCTCCAGCCACTCCTCAAAGAGGGGACTTATCGCCACAACTGTGGCGTGCCCAATGATTTCTGTTCACCTAAGCGAGAACAAAAAATGACGATAGACTATGTTTTTCAGACTATGGGTTCCTATACATACTTACATGTTTTATTTTTATTTTATTTTAATGTTTTTACTGTTTAAATTCTATATGGGTATTTTGCCTGAAATAAAACACCATTTATTTTATTTTATAGAAATATATTTTTTATTGATTGGCCGATGTTTCGTTCAGCCCTGTTGCAAGCACAACGAAGACAGGGTGGCAATATTGCCATGTGTAATAAAAGTCAAGCCTGGTAATTATAAGTAATGTTATCATTAAGTCAATGACTAGTAATTTTATCTAATTTTAAGTCAAAGGCTAGTAATTTTATATTAAGGCAAAGCAGCTGTTAAAATATGTTCGCGCCAACACTACGCAAACAGAACATCGTCTGCGCCGCACTTCCCATCACTATCGCACACCCCGCGCCTGCCCTCACGCCCCTTTAGGCGTCCGCTTCGAGCGAGCCGCGCAGTCGCCAGTCTTGCTCCGCTACCACCAGCGACTACACACGCTCCCATGCGCTATGTACCGCGCGACCACAAACTATTCGCGATAAATAACTATTCTATAGTGAAACCCACGCGCTTACGGGTCCTATGATATTTGTCAAAGTCGCTGTAAGTCACGTTATTGTTACGCCAAGTCCTTTTTCCTCTAATTTCAGTTTTAGTCAAATTCTCTTCAATTGATAAATTTCATTTATGCCTACAGCGTATATAATTATTAACAAAATTGTAATGCTATTACAGCTGTCATTGGAATATAATAAATATACAGGGTGGAATTTTGTAATGCCACCTGGAGGGAAAGTACTCTTAATACTGCAGATAGAAAATTTTACTCAAAGGAAACATTCCTTTATTTTTGAATGGAAAGCAAACTGCATTCAAAGATTTTCGAAAATTCTCTTCTCCCACACCCGGAAATCGAACCGGCTAAAATCTGAAAAAATTATACCCTGTACTTTTATTGCATCGATCGTTAGGGTCAACTATAAGGATGAAATCTCTCTAACAAACATGATAAATTAAATGAAAGGAAAACCAGGAAATCTGAAGTTACAAATTCAATGAGTCAAGTTAAAGCTCTTTAACTAACATCCATTTTTTGTAATGCAGACTCCTTTGCGACATACGCAAAGTACGCGTAGCTGCGTGTATGAGGTAATTTAAATATGGAATGTTAGATTAAAATTTGAAAATTAGTTTGTCATAGTTGTTATTCACATTTGATTGTTTTTACAACTCATTTCACATTTTGTCTCACGGTGAAAATGGCTTATCAAGAACAGTTTCGATTTAATGGAAGCTTATTTTTTAAATAACAAAAACGTGAATCTAGCTCTGCGGTGGTATGGAGAGAGATATCAAGACCGACAGGCACCAACTCGGTTCGTATTGAAAATAATGGTAGAAAATTTAAAGAATACGGGTGGTTTCAAGAAGAGACGGCAAACTATTCAGCAAAACTATTTCTGTATACCTACAAAAACTTTCATATTTTTAACGAAGTTATTAGATCTTTTTTGAAAAACAGATACTCTTTTATTCAACTAAGTCACTGGCTGATTACTAAATTAACAGGAAAACTAATGCGTGATGAGTTTCAAAAATAACACGCTGTTAATGAATAAAATGTAGTACGCTGCGCTATATAATTATTGTGAATTTTCCAAAAAGAGGGAAATTATAGCCACGGGTTCAGACGGTAACGTATTTTTTTCAATTTATTGAGTCTAAAAGAGGTAAACAGAAGCTGTTAAGCGCTGGATATCGTTACAATTTAAATATTAAAAACAAAAACGGGACATCGAACTGGCGTTGCATTAATAGCGTTGATACGCAAGGATACATCAACACATTTGCCAACTTGATTTTATTTATGAATGTGATGTCATTAATGATATACCTAAGTGCTCGTTTATGGACAGGCGTTCTTATTACGTTTAATTTTGTATACCTTTTTATTTTAGGTTCAGTAACAATAAGCTCATATAATAAAAACATTCTCGGAGAAATACCGCATTGAGACACACCAAATGATATGAAAAATGAGATTGATGCACGTATGGATGTTTGTAGAAAGCGGGTGCAAAATGAATTTAAATCCATTCCAAAGATTTTCGATGAATTTTTGATGACATGGATACATCGGATTCTGACACTAATAATATTCCAGTTTTCAAGTCTAAAGCTAACTCTATGTATAATGCTATAAAAAAGCATTTCAAATTTCTAGATTTCGATTTAAAGTTGTTGATGAAGTCCGCATACCTAAAATTTTAAAGGATGAATTTTTGGTGAATAAAAATTACGAATTTTTGATTTTTGCCAGTCCCTTTTTCCTCGAACTTTGTAAAGAGACAGATGTACTGTGTTGGGTGATGGTACTTTTCAAACTGTTTCTTTGCCCTTTTATCAATTTTTCACATTACACTTAGATACAGGAAGTACCAGACAATACACCTCAATAGTACCTGCAATATACTGTCTTTTAGCTAACAAACAGCAGTCAACTTACGAAAAGATATTTACATTTTTAAAGAACGAATATAACCTTAACTTAAATTTTTTCAAATGTGACTACGAACAAGGAATGATCAACGCTGTCAGAAAAGTATTTGCGGAGGTGGAAGTACGTGGATGCTATTTTCACTTCAAACGGGCTATATTCAGGAAAGGATCTAGGAATGATGGATAACAAGGTTTTAAAAAAATGTGTATATTTAACTAGTAACCTGCCTTTGATACTAAAGCATTTTATACCGGAGGCTTGGTTAGCAATAAATGACAAATTACCAAATAGCAACGTTGCGAAAAAAATTGTAGAATATTTTACAAACCAATGGATAAAAAAGATCACAGATGACATAATATGGTGTTGTACACAAGAACGCCATAGAACAACAAATTCATTAGAAGCATGGCATAATAGGCTAAAATTGAAAGTCGATGAATAGCAAAACTTGTTTTTATATATCTATACCTTAAAAAAGGAGTCGAAATTTTAAGAAAGAAAAGATAAAAGTTCAGAAAATAAAAAGCGCAAGACGAAAGTAATATTAAAAAGTATCAAAATTGAAAAGATCGTAGATGAACTAATGACAGGCAAAATTACTGTTACTAAATGTTTAAATAAATTGACTTGGTTAAAATAAAGTACAATTAATTGAATGCGTTCTTTTTCTTGACTGCTTGTCTGTACACAACAAGTTTATCGGAGAAGTAATTTGATCAATTGAAGACTTGACGAAAAGAGAATTTGACTAAAACTGAAATTAGACGAAAAAACGACTTGGCGTAACAATAACTTGACTGACAGCGAGTTTGACATATATCATCGAACCCGCGCTTACATAATGGCGACCGTGACAGGACACTTCCTGATCGGCCGGCCACTGACCGCACCGCCATCGCCAATCATCGATGACAGCGCACGCTGTCGCACAAGATATGAGGCCATCGAAAAAGTGCTACAGCAATTTTGGACACGGTGGCAACGGGATTACATCTCTGAGCTCCAAACGAGAACGAAATGGCGTCAGAACAAGGCCAAGTTGGCTACTGATGATCTAGTCCTCATTCAGGAGGATATTACGCCGCGCTATGCTGGCCGCCTGGGGCGCATTGCCAAACTGTATCCTGGCTACCCTAAACCCAGTTACATTTGGGCGTTTTTTTAGCAAATAATAACATTTCAAACATCACTGCAGTTAAGAGAGTTGCTAGAAACCGCATATCGGTTGAGTTTGTATCCCCTGAGGATGCAAACGCTTTTATATCAAATAATGTTTTAGGGATAAACTTATATGACGCAGTAATTCAATGTTTTAATATAACCCATGTAATGGTGTTGTAAGTCGCATCCCGACTGACTTCTCAGAAGAAGTCTTAACTTATTTAAAAGTTCTTGAAGGCTATGGTCCAATTCTCAAAGTTAGGTGTTTTAACAGAAAAGTTACCAAAGACGGTTTATCTGAATACAGGCCCACAGAAACTTGTGTCATCACATTTGATGGCCAAGTTTTACCAAAACGAGTTTTCTGCTTTTATACCTCATTAACTGTAGAACAATATATACTCGTATACCCCACCATTCAGTGTCGCAAGTGTTGCCGATTTCGTCACGTAGAATCCCTTTGTCGTTCTGAACCCCGTTGCAGTAAGTGTGGCAATGATCACGCCGGTGATGGTTATAGCATTGCGAAGCATTCTGTGTGTTGTGCTCTGGACGTCACTTTGCACATAGCAGGGCCTGTCCGAAGTACAGCAGACAGAAGACTATTAAATCAATTATGGCTGAGAAAGTAATGTCGTATTCAGAAGCAAGTAAAACTGTTCCCATGTCTACTCGCAGCTATGCAGACATTGCTAAATCCCAGACTCAGTCATACCGCAAAACTGTGTTTCTTAAGCCATGCTTGCCTTTCTCCCTCCTATGATAAAACTGCTCACCAGCAGCTCACTAGCATCCCCCAATCTTCTCAGCCTAATGGCTGTGCTCTTAATAATCAACTCACAGAATCTCCTGAAAAATTGTCTTCAATAATTGAACTTCTTAGTACTCGTAAACTTCTGTTAACTTTAATGTCTTCATTCAATAAAACTCAATTACCGTCCAACGTTGCTTGTTCACTTATTATTTCACTTTCATCCCATAATAATGGCTCGGTTTGTGTTCCTTCAATGGGATGTGAGGAGCGTGTGGCATAAGAAGCCCGAGCTCGCATTCTTTCTGAATAAATACAAACCTTAACCCCCTTATTACAAAACAAGGTTTATCTTCAGACCCAGGTTTAAAACATGGAGCCATTATGGACTTTCGAACTTTATTCCGACTATGGTAAAGTTCCTAAACACAAAACTGACAACTTATTACCGTTACTAAACTAAGTAACTAAGTTTTCAGTTTTGTATAAAGAAACCGTTCTTTATACAAAACTGAAAACTTAGTTACTTAGTTTTCAATCACTGTTACGTTCTTATTACAAAAACTGGCTGCATGGTTTAAGCCATGTCAAAATATAAATCTTGTTTTGTAATAAGGCAAGTCTCAGCCTGGGGATAATAAACGCTTACCGCGTTTATTATCCCCAGGCTGAGACTTGGCTAGTCCGAAGTCTTAGTTTCCGTTTACCTACCTTTAATATTCTCAGATGCGACCGATCTGATGGCTATGGCGGTTCGGCTCTCTGCGTGAACAATCGTGTTCCACTTGTGGCTGTAGGGTAGAGGATATAACCCTGTTATCTATTTATATTGCTCACCCTCAGCAAAGTTTCTTTCCAATTTTAAAACATACTTTGGTAAAGATAGAAGGTCCTGTACTTGTTATGGGGGACTTTAACTGCCATCATTTTATGTGGGGTTCTGAACGTTGCGACTCTTTTGGGGAAGGTTTAGTGGAAATCTTAGATGATCTTAACCTTTGTATTTTAAACAATGGTTGTCCAACCTGTAGGTCTCTTCCTAGACAGCATAAGTGTTACGTTGATCTCACCTTTTGCACTCTGGATATCGCGGCGTTGTGCCATTGGGAATGTACCAGTTTGACACATGGTAGTGACCACTATGCAATTATTTAATTATCTTTGTCTAGAAAAACTTAAGATAACATCGAATATCAACTGGTATGAATTCGTACCCAGTGGCGCAGCATAGGGGAGTCCCACTGATCTGAGAACACGCTCAGGAGACCGTTGGTGGTGGCGCGCAGCCGGCCGGCTATGGAGGCGGTCCTTTTCCTTATTATGGCGTAAAAATCGTCTGTGCGCGCCTCTGCAAACGTTGTGGACGCACTACAACGCCACGACAGCCCCAACAGTATCCTAAACGCGTTATTATATTGAACGCGCAGATCGCTGTATGTCCTCTGCGTAAAACGGGTCCAAAGACTGCACGTGTAGAAAGACTGACTAAAAGCTTTGAAAAGAGTGACTTTAACTTGATTGTAAAACGTGCAAATCTCCGAACCAGCATGTTACATCGAACAGCCAACGACCTGCGCTCTCTCTCTATATCCATATTATCCTTAAGATCATATTAAGCATATTTATTTTCAGTGCCTTGTATTACGAGAAGAGGTTATGAAGTCAAGATGTTGTCTGAACAATGTATTATCTACAAAGATATGAGTGTTTGTGAGAATGAGTTGTTTGCTATTGGGAATCTACAATGGACGTCATATGTACTAGATGCGTTGTATCAAGGACATCTGCTGCAACTGCAGCTGTTTCAACATTATCAACTTGGCACGAAAGACTATGTAAACAAAGTGTACAAAAAGGAAGTACATACCAAGAGAGATATTATATTCTTAGATCAGAAGAGTAATAAAGAATATGAAACGGCTAATGTACAGGACATTAAGAATCTGATTTTACTGGATATACCAAAGGAGAATGATGAACAGGACAGTGAGAGTGAAGATGAGTTTTATGAAATAAATACTGAAAATGAAGAGACAGGAGAAGATCAGGGCGAAAATAGAGAACAGGTAATCGGAAATGTTAATGAAGATTTAGAGACAGAAAAGGTAAGAAGTAGATGTGGAAGAATAATAAAAAAAACCTGAATACTTGAGAGATTATAATCTATATGCAGCAGAACTAAAGAATTACAAGGAGGCATTGATGTCATCACATGCTGAAAATTGGAAAGCGATCAAAAAGGAACTTGATCAACTAAAAGATAAAAACACATGAACAAAAATAGATAAAATAAGAGAAGGCAAAGAAGTGATAAACTCAAAATGAGTCTTGAAAAGGAAAGAGTTACAAAGCTAGGTAGGTACAAGCGGTTTTGAACAAGATTATGTTGAAAATGTGTATGCACCAGTAGCAAAACTTTCAACATTTCGTGTTTTTGTGTCAGTAGGTACTAAACTTGGGTTAGAGATTAAACAAATGGATGATAGCGCTGGCAAATAAAATCAGTACCACAGACAAAACAAACGTCATTGCGGCTGATGACGTAACGGAAACACGAATCAGTGCAATAAATAAATAAGTGATTTTGCATTACATTATAAAATCGTATCAAATTAATTAAATAAGGTTTGTTTTTATTTAAGTATTAATTTAAAACTCTAGAAAGGAAATTGAATCACTGTTACTGTTAGTTAATTTCAAATAAAATTATTGTTACCTAACTAAATTTACGATTTAAAGTATTTAAAAAGTGTTATTAATTACAAATCAAGTATTGTGTGCAATAACATTATTTTTAATAAATTAAATCTAAATTGAATTGTAAAAACAAATGCCACCGGAAGTCGGTACTCTGTGACGTTGATAGTTGTTTAAACGTATAAATAGGCTTGCTCTAGTCGCAGAGCGCGAACCCAGTGCTCGCCCAGCTCTCAACCAGTAGACCAGGCTCACCTCGCCGAGGTGGATGCCGAAGTCGAACGTAGAGCCTCTCTCCCTCCGGTCGAAGACCCTGATTGTCCTCTAGACCCCGTCTCCCCGGACGAGGTTCACGATATAATCAAGGGTCTGAAACCCCGTAAAGCCCCTGGATCAGACGGTATCACCAATAGGGTGGTCCAGATGTTCCCAGCCCACCTGATTATGCTAATGACCACCATCTTCAATGGTGCTCTTAGTAATAACATTTTTCCTCAATCGAGGAAAAATGCCACCGTCATCGGTATCCCGAAGCCCGGCAAGCCTAATACCGAGCCTTCCAGTTACCGTCCTATCAGTTTGCTCGACGTTTTCGGCAAGGTCTATGAGAGGCTTATTTATAAGCGTCTCAGAGACTACGCCGAGACGAAGGGCCTCATCCCCAACGAACAGTTCGGTTTTAGAACCCAACATTCTTGCGTACAACAGGTCCACCGTATCATAGAACACATAAGCGCCGGTTTCCAGCGCGGGTTCATGACGGGTGCTGTGTTCTTCGATATCGCGAAAGCGTTCGACAAAGTCTGG
The DNA here is from genome assembly GCA_963921375.1 of Tiliacea citrago. Taxonomy (NCBI): domain Eukaryota; kingdom Metazoa; phylum Arthropoda; class Insecta; order Lepidoptera; family Noctuidae; genus Tiliacea; species Tiliacea citrago. The sequence continues at coordinate 26,370,327 of OY992783.1, forward strand.
CACAACGGCTTATTGTATAAGCTATACAAATTCGGTGTGCCAGATCGTCTCGTGCTCATCTTACGGGACTTTTTGTTGGACCGCACCTTCCGCTATCGCATCGAGGGTGCGCTCTCTTCCCCTCATCCGATCCGCGCAGGCGTCCCTCAGGGGTCTGTGCTGGCTCCGCTCATTTTTACGCTGTTCACCAGTGACATCCCGAAATGTAGAAAGGCGCAGTTAGCTCTGTTCGCAGACGACACGGCCATCTACTACACCGGCCGCAGTCAAGACCAGATCTCCCGCATCCTACAGACCGAAGTCAACAGACTCGATGACTGGTTCAGGAAGTGGAGGATCGAGGTCAATCCTGATAAGAGCCAAGCGGTCCTCTTTTCTAGGCCCCGGAGTAGACCGGACCTACCCCGACAGATCAAAATGTTCGGCAAGCCTATCCCTTGAGAGAAGCAAGCCAAATATCTCGGTGTGATCTTAGATCATCACATTTCGTTCACTGAGCACATAAGCAAGTGCGTTCGCGCGCCGCTTTCGCTCTCGGTAGGCTTCATTGCGTACTCAACTCACGCAGCAAGTTGTCCCTTAAGGGCAAATTGCGTATTTACACAGCGTGCATCCGGCCGATTATGACGTACGCGTGTGCCGCTTTCGCACGCCCCCGTCCCCACCACATTCATAGAATGCAGGCACTTCAAAACCGATTTCTCCGTAAAATTACGGACGCTCCATGGTTCGTGCAGGCAGCTAGCTATAGGCCTTCTCAAATTAGTCAGACTCGCCGACCTAGGCATACTCTCTCAGACCCGGATGACCCCATTACTCTCCTTCAGGAAAGCAATAGGGCCACAAGTACAGTGCACAAATACAAACAGTCATTCCGTCCTCGCCGCCGAGGTACCACGCGAAGTTCAAGAATTAATTGTTCCCCCCGTCCCTTGCACGTCGAACCGCCAGCCCCGAGGCTGAGTGAGCCGTAGCATTTAATAGTAATCCCCGTTAATAATCATGAATTTAAACTTTCGATCCAGCCCGTCCCCAATTCTGTTTTTCCCCAACGACGCCCTAAGCCGAGGTTCGTACCCCACAGGGGGTGCCCTTAGAGCGCTGTCGTTTAGTTTATAATACTTATATTTACGCTCCTGGCTGGAGGCTTTAAGCTAATACCTTAGGGCAGGCACAATAAAGACCGGTTAAGCAGTCACGGCCTCTCAAGGACAACTGCGAGATGCCATACCTAAAAAAAAAATCGCAGAGCGCGAAGTATTGAATTGTATTTTGAACTGTGTGCATCTCGTTTTAAAATTAAGTTGTGTGAATAATTGTTGATTGTGAAGTGATAAAAAGTGTTTACAAGATGTCTGATCGTTATCATTTGAGACCCCGGAGCCCTCCCGCTCTTCTCTCTTGTATGTGGAGCTTTATTAAATGAAAAAATTGATGAAGAGTTGTACTTAAGTTTACCTGAAGGAACTGAGTCTGTTGATTATGAGTATGTAAAACATAAAAAAGCTATTTACGGTTTAAAAAAAGTCTCCAAAATACTGGAAGGATCATTTCAAATCTGTTATGCTATCTATGCGTTACAAACAATCTGATACGGATTGCTGTTTGTATTCAAAAAATAAAAATACACATTTTTTTTCTTTCTTTCTATTCATATTTTTTTTTATTTATTTGTCGATGACATATTGTATTTTGTAAATGATAAAGAAGAATTATATAAATTAAAAGATGTATTATGTAAAACATTTAAAATAAAATAAATGGGAGTAATAAGTACATATCGGGGGATAGAGGTTGATCAAAACACAGATAAGGGAATCACTATTATTTATCAAAAAAGATATTTAGAAAATGTGTTATTACAGTATAATATGTCTAATTGTAACACTTTATTATTACCAATTCATAAAAACTATAACTTCCATATTCTCAAGAGAGAAATGTCAGAGAGTACATCAATAGAAAATAAATGCAGAAAGTTAGTTGGGAGCTTGATGTATGCTGCTATGGGGACAAGGCCAGATATTTGTGCAGTGGTAAACATATTAAGTAGATATCAGAGCTGTGCTTCTGAACTTTTATACAAACTATTGTTGAATGTTTTAAGATATATAAAAGGCACACTTGATTTATGTTTATTGTACTATAGAGATTGCAATAATGATGTAATAGGCTATGTTGAAAGTGACTGGGGTGGTTGTAATGATAGAGTTCGGGAGTTCTGTAATTTGGTTTTCAAAGAAACAGCCGACTGTAGCATTGACTTCGACAGAGGCAGAGTGCATTGCCTTATGCTCAGCCACAAGTGAAGCTTGTTGGTTGAAAGACATTTTCAATACTTTTGGTTTAGAAAATAATATAATCTTATATGAGGACAACCAGTCAACTATCAAGATGGCTAATACGGCAACTGGTAATTCAAGAGTGAAACATTTTGAAATTAAACAAGGGCATGTATTTAACGCGGCGGCAAATTAATCTGAATTTGGGATTAAAAATAATTAAAGCAGGTAGCAAAAATAATAGGTTGGCAGCTACAGCGAAGTATTATTTTAAGTAGAAAGTAGCAGCTCAATAATCAGTTTTTAGCTTTATTTTAATTTAAACTGGCATCGAATTTTAGTTTGGGTAACTGAATTTACCAACAATAGCGGGGATCTGGCGCTCGGCGGCCGCTGCCGCGGCACGCTCGCTTCGCTCGCTCGCCTTCGCTTGTTAATGGTTACTGTTCTAACCTAACCTAACCCAAATGATTCAATAACAGTAGATGACTTTGCAGCGATTAAGAAATAATATTTAATCGCTGCCAAGTTATTATTTTAGTAGCAAATAGTTAGTCGCCCTTTAAGTTATTAGTCGCCAAGTTATTATTTTAGTAGCAAATAGTTAGTCGCCCTTTAAGTTATTAGTCGCCTGGAAAATTATTATCCTTAAACAAGCTTTTCTAAATGAAAAAAATGAAAAGGAAACTATTGAATTAAAATATAGGTATGACTGTTAAGGGTAAGTTTATGTTAAGGGGAGGTTGTATGAGTTTTTTTTTAGTTTGTATATTTTATTGAGGGGAGGTGTGAATGTAGCAATAAAATATTCTGGCAACACTTTTATGTTAAGGGGATGTTGTATGAGAAATATTTTTTTGTTTGAATATTTTATTGGAGGTGTGAATGTAGCAATAATTATAATAATATTCTGGCTACATGGTCAATGGTAAAGTGTCTAACTGTCTATGATGAGATGCTCTGTGGAATATTGTGTGTCATGGCGGACGCTCATCTCATTGCTGTAACAAGTTAATTTTGCAAGTTGTTCTTTATTAAAGTTAATCCAAAATATCTGTGTTCTCATTCCAAGACCAAATAACACGTTCCATCTCACTTCTACTCCGATTCAAACGATTCCGCAACAGTCAGGTTATGTGGGTATACTTATTTTGCTTTTTTTTATTTTGAGTGGCTCTAGGTGTTTTTTTTGTATTGTGTAGCAACCTGTACTTATAGAACTATCTTATGTTTTAGGATATTCAAACACTGAACAGGACACACGACGGTAAAGCAATATTAAACCAAGGCCAAAAAACGGGTAAATTAGATGAAACTCAAAGGAACCTACTGGTTAAATTATTAGTTAGCACTCTATTTGAAAAAGATTCAAATATGGTAATTTCAAATAACCAGCTCCTCAGTTGGGCTTTACAGATACAGGACATTTTTCCAGCTGAGTCACCTGCATTATTCTACACCCCTATGTCTCTGCATTAGTAAGAAGCACAGCTCGTAATGCAACAGGGAAACTACTGCGGTATGTTTACAATAGACGAAGACAATTATGAGAAAAAGGGATAATTCAGAGTTCATCTCGCTACCGATCTTCATCAACTTCATCGCAAACTCCCATAAAGATACAGTCGGCTGTAGCACATTTGAAAGAAAACACAGGTAATCATATTTATGTAGTTATCAAGCATTATAAAAGTATTATCAAGTCTGCCAAACTACCAAGACAAAATTATATTTAGTAAATAATATACAGGTTGTTCTAGTGTGTAAAGGAAATGTTTTAATATAATTATTAACAATATGCACATTTTTTTATTTTTTGAAGATTTAGAGGATGTTGAAGAAAAACTTATGTTTTTGAAAAATTATTTGGAGCCCTGGCATCTCGTGGAACAGTATTGGGCTGATACCGCCAATTATAGACTGACAAAAAATTATTCACAATCAGGAACCCTGCAAGAATGTTTTAACGAATATCCCGTATTGAAACAACCTGCAGGGTATTATTGACTATTGCGAGACTTTGAGAAATTATATCCAGACAAATCGGATGCTCTGCTCATAAACATTGCAACAGTACAGATGAAAGTAATCGAACTTGCACGAAAAAAGGTTGCAAATAATATTAGAGACAAAGAATTGAAACAAACTATTGAGAGTTATTTGAGTGCAGCGACCGGTTAGTATTTATATGTATTATTTATCAGTACTTTTCATTTAATATTGCATCCTCTGCGCCATCCTGTCTAATAACAGATCAAGACACCTAAGACCACACAGATCAAGACACTAGGCTTTGAGTTAATTACCGTTTATAGGTATTTAAAAAATACGTTGTAGTTTGGGTAACGCCAAAACAATTTAAAAAAACTGCCTCCAATGAAGTTTATAATAATGCATGTTTGCTGTTATTGCAGCTTTTGACATCCAACGTTCCCTTGAGAGACAAAAAGAAAACTTGGAAACCAATCTGTGTGGTTGTTTCCTCAAAAGAACATTTCAGACACCAATCTACATGGCCTTCACATGATCTGACCAAGATTATGTCTGGACTTTAAAAGAGACTGTGACCTCTGAGTTTGTTTCGGCCTTTCTTCTCAGAGTAGTCAGATAGGAAACGCCGACCTCATCTAGTTTTAAAAATATGACTGACGTGTAAAAGTGCTTGTACAAACCTACTTACAGAAATAAAAATCATTTATCATCGAATGCTGAAGTCAGGGATGGATTTATTACTCAAATTGGCGCCAGTGCTGACTTAGAAACTACGATCACAAGGCGAATTTCAAAGCCACACAGTTTTGGGAAATCATTGCAACCGTTTATAGTGTTTGTGGGCAAATCTATAACTGAAATTTTGGAGTGTTACGTTGTAGCGGGGAACACTTACTACAAATTCGATAAACTATTGACAGCTGTCGATGTTTGTTTTAAAATAATCCATGCTACTGGTGCTAAATATCAGGAAGAATCATTTGTAATCTAGACGATTATACAAAAAGGATTTTACAGAGTGCAAACTGAACATGACAAGGAATTGACAACTGTTAATAGCCTTCTAGTTCACTTAGGACTAAAATAAGTTATTTGTTTAATTTGTTTAGTTAGGTACTGATACCAACCTGTACGGGCAATTTGATAAGTCCGGGCACTATTAACCCTTAATAAGGCAACAGGAACATTATTCCCACATTGAATTTCACATTCTAAAAGGTCAATTGGACATATTTTCCCATGAGCTGTCACTTTCATTTCGTAGTTGAATATATTACTTTTGCTGAACTGGGCCTTTTTGGCGCAGCCGTGAGGCGCACTTTACTGCTAATTTCTTACACCGCATTTTACACTTTTTTACTTGTTTGGGTTTTTATTATATTTTTTTTTTGTTTTTTTAATCTGCTGTATTATAAATTGTGCCTTTTAGTCTGTGCTAAATAAATGTATTTTCTTTCTTTCTTTCTTTTCTTTCTTTCTATTATCTATGGTATACAGGCCTATGATCGTGTTTCTGAACGAAAAAAAAAACAAAAAAGAGATGTCAATGTCACTGTCTCAATAATCATTCAACGTTTTATGCATTTTTGTGCAGTTTTGTTATTGAAATACTTATTATGTCGAAGAAAAATTCGGTAAGTGTTTATTTTTGGTTATTTTCCATAGATGTAATGTTTATTTAGTTATGTATGTGTTTTATTTTTCAAAATAACAAAAAAATTCTTGGTTTGATTGATTCAAAGTGTGTGGGAAATATTTGCTTGTTGCCCGTTAGGGTTTCCAATGTAATAATCTATGTGGGAAAACTGTTTCAGTAGGAAGCATGGAAGATTTCTATCTGTTTCATAAGCACTGTTATCCGTTTCAGAAACCACTTCGCGATTCGGATATTGAAATCCGGCTGTCACAGCTTTTTTGTTCATCGGAAGAAGAAGACCTTGATGATGAAGCAGATGACTCTTTTACCACCAGTAGTTACAATATCGATTTAGACAAGCGTTTGGATGAGATTCAAGGTATTTCTGTCGAAGAATTACATTCTTTATTGGTGGGAGAATCAGGTTTGTCTCTTATCCAAGATGAAACTCTTTTGAATACACCAGTTCAACTTCACAAGATGCAATCTCTGAAGTCCATGCAGGCCCTTCTCATGTGATTTCGGAAGTTCCTATGCTACATGATCAAAACCGTGCTGAAACAACCTCACTTGCTGCTCTAGCTGATGTCCAAGCAGACCATTCTTCCCCAATATCAGTGTTGGCCGAGCCTGATGGAAGCTCTAATTCAGAATCAACATCTTCTTTCTCTAGGGATACATTTTTTCAATTACAAAATAAATCAAGAGATTGGTCTTTTGCAACTGATAATATTACTTGGCCTATTTTCGAGAAGGAAATGCTTGTAAAAAAACATTATACTAACAGAAGTCATCCACTTGATTATTTTCTTGACTTTTTTCCTGATGAGTTACTGAATATTATTGTTGAAAATGCAAATATTTATGCAAGACACACACATTCAAAAGGTTGGGCAGAAGTTACAAAAGAAGAAATAAAAGCGTACTTTGGAGTGATTATACTAATGAGCATAAATCCATTATCAGATATAAATAATTATTGGTCAACTGATGAGTTTTTCAGAAATCCTGTTATTTGCAAAGTAATGCCTATAAAAAGATTTAAAAAAATTACACAAAATCTCCATATATCAAATATTTCAACAGAAGCTCCACGAAACTCACCAGATTACGATAAATTGGGTAAAATTAGACCTGCCATTTCAATCCTAAACAAAGTTTTTCAAGACAATGTTCAAGTGTCAGAATTTAATTCAATAGATGAAAGTATGATCAGGTTCAAGGGTCGTAGTCACATGAAGCAGTATATGCCCAAAAAACCTATAAAACGTGGGTACAAGTGTTGGGCAAGAGCAGATTCTCGTACAGGGTATTTATATGAATTTCAATTTTATACTGGTAGAGTTGATACTGGGACTGAAGAGAATTTAGGGGCCAGAGTCATACTGGATTTGAGTGAATCTTTGCCAAGCCATACATTAGTGGCTTTTGATAATTTTTTCACCGGTCTTCCACTGATGGAACTTTTACATGATAAGAGGTATTTACTGTGTTGCAACAATAAGATCAAACCGTAAGGGCTTACCAGATTTGATAACAGGAAAAAATTTAACCCGCGAAGAAAAGAAAGAAACAACTTTGAGAACGGGTGAGTTTCTGTACCAGTATAATACACCTATAGGAGTATTGAAATAGAAAGATACTAAGGATGTTTTTCTTGGAACTACTGCGTTTGATCCTCGAGCAGTTGAATTGATTGAGAGGAAACAGAAAGATGGTAGCAAGAAGAAAATATATTGTCCACTTTCGATTAAAAAATACACAGAGTTCATGGGTGGCGTTGATCATTTCGATCACTTCAGAGCATCATACCCGCTTGGACGAAAGTCGCGGAAGAATTGGCACAGACTTTTTTGGTTCTTGTTGGAGGCAGCCGTCATTAATTCCTATACTGTTTATATGACGTCACATTCGGAAAAGAGAAACACCCATAAAGAATTCCGGTTACGATTGGGCAGAGGACTCATCAACCATTTTTCGTCAAGAAAAATCCTCGCGCCCGTGTTCAAAAACAAAAAAGGAGGTATCATTTCAGTACCGGAAGAGATTCGAAAATCGGATGTAGGATCCCACATGCCTGAATTGACCAAATTTCGAAGATGCAGAATGTGTAGTACACGTGAAAAAGAACAACGCAGCAAATACATGTGTAAAGTTTGCAAGTCTTTTTATTTACTTCAATTATCTCTGTCTACTCATTCATCTAAGTCTGACTAACAGTTCCTAATGTGTTACGTTTGTATGAAATATATTTCCCACTAGGTGGGAAATAATTTCCCAGGAATCACCAAAGGTTTCAATGTAATTGGCCAACAGGAATTATTTTCCCACATGGTTTCCTGAAAAACTGAAAACACATAAAAAAAATACTTATATGAAATCTAAGATCTTTATGTACCACTAATTACATATTAGCTTTGAAACTTTTACAAACATCCACAGTTTAGCCATTATATTAAGGGTAATAATGGCCGGTCTGTATTCATAATGCCCGACTCAATTGGGCAATGTGATTAAAACAGCATGATTACTCACTTTTCCCGGCCATTATGAATAATGCCCACCCTATCTTGGGAAAAGTAATAAAATAGGTGAATTGTTGTGTTTTTGTTTATTAAATGAAATTAAACTTACAAAATGTTCATGAAAAGTTAACAAAAAATAAACTATTTAACATATATCCCAGCTAGCAAAACTTGGTATTACAAGTATCCTAAGAGCATATTTTTCTTACTCTTTTAGTACACTTACAAACGTTGGTAAGTGTGGAATTGGGCGCACTTTGTAAGAGTGTTTGCCCTTATTGTTATTGTATTATGCTCTTATGAAGAGTGTTTTCAATCTTATAGTGATCTGCCTAGTGCCGTTGTAAAAGCAATTAGTCTTACAAGTGTCTTACACTGGCATGGTGTAAAGGTAAAATGCCATTGTGTAGCCTTACGAATGCCGTTCTAAGTGTGATTCGCCTTATTTACCTCTTTGTGATCTCAATGTAAGAATATTTTTAAGCGTGTCGAACATTTTAACAAACCGTTGCGCATGCGGTGAATATAATAAAAATCTTTAAAAAAGTAAGCACTTTGTATATTAACTTTATAATTTAAAATATTTCTATGTTACTTGTATCTTACTATTATTATAACGTTGAACTATCTGCGGAGTAGGTTTATTCAAAGTATTTTTAATGTAAATAACATTAAAATCTCGAGCCATTTCTGAGATGTGTTTTTGAATAATAGTTATTGATTTAGTAAAATGTGAAATAATACAAAATGTCACCCTTTTTCCATTATTTACAATCTTACTTATAGTGTACTTCATCAGAACATTTAAAAGCTCAAGCGTTTTTAGTTAAATGCACTGTCAGACTAGATATTCTTATATGACTCTAGTTAAGTGAGTTTAAAGACCATTGCTCCTATTAAACACTAGCCTAAAACAATTATCGGTGGCCATTGTTCATAATGTTAGGGTTCCGTAAACAGTGGAAGAACCAAAAATCACACCTAATAATTTTAACTTATAGGTAGCTAATGTTAATATGCTTTTAACATTTAGTTTGTATGTTAATTATTTGTTCTAGCGTAGCAACTGCTGTACCCAAATAATTATGGGCATGTGACGGAAAGGGTTTACGTGGTGCATCAGATAAGTAAAACCACGTAAAATGTCAACATAATTTATTACAATATCACATAAAAGTGAAGGGGGTAGGTAAGTCTATGGTCACAAGGATTTCCCTAACTTCCCTTGAGAGTAGCACAGTACTCTCCTGCCTCAGCCTGGTGTGACGAAGACCGCGGCGGGTGCGCCACGCTGCAGACGCCAGGGATGGTGACGGTCCGCGGATGTTCACGCCAGACCCGAAGCCCAGCTCGACGTGCCGCGCGGGTAAAATATGTACCCGGTGCGGAGCTGGAGGATTGCCTAAACTGCCGGCAGGTGATGGCACGGCAGTAGATGGCCGGATGCCACCGATAATCAAGGAACGGTAAGCCGGTACTTTGGACCCTGGAACATACTGTCCAGCGTGTCACAAGATGACCTATATTGGTCACCTCCGCTGATTATGACACCAAGCATAAGCAAAGCGAGATGTACTAGTGCGCTAATGAAGGTGGTGTGTGGATGACACAATCAGTTCGGAGTTAACAAAATGGTAGTGAGAAGCACGGCATGACTTCGCACATTTTGAGTGAATTATAATACGATACAAGATCTCAAAATGCACAGAGCTGTAAGCAAATAGGTTGCATGGTAAATATGAATGCAGAAATAGCGAAAAAAAATCAGCTGTTCCCTACATTGATGTTCGTATAACTCGTCAAAATGTAGGGAACAGCTGTTTTTTTTTCGCGATTTTAGGTTTGGTCCCATAGTAAAAGTTGTTCATAATGATGAGTAAAATGACCTCTTGAGAGATTGTTAATGTTTTACCAATAACCCTGTATAGAAATATTGGATTTTAGTAATAATCAATTCCATTTGCATCGTCGCAGGTTGGGAAATCAGTTTAATTTTTGTATTTCTGTCTAAGTATTTTTAGTTGATCAAAGTACTTTTTTGATAGTGATTTGTGCATTTTACGTCTTTGTGGGTATACAGTGATAGAAGACTTGGACTTATTTCGTGTGACTGACACCTTTTGTTGATACAAGTGGCTTCCGTGTGGTGCTGAGGTTAAAACTATCTTGACATCTGTTCTACAAATCACCGAACAAACGTCGCTTCCTATCTTCCTTGGGAAGATTGGACAAAACTTAAATTTTCTAAGCAAGACACTGTGCCACTGGCTAAATAACTTAATTGAAATTCCATAATTATCCCCGCGGTAGTAGCTGTTCAAGTAGCCGCGGGGGAAGGAGCACCTGTGATATTTGCCTATCATTAGTTATTTGTACTTTAATTAAATTAAGGTTTTTTTTATAATTTCAGGAGCATCAGTCACAAATCATAAACAAAGAAAACACGATTCTCTTGAATGTTCCTCCTCCCCTTCCTCTTCAGTCAGTTATCATAAATAGTGACATTACAATTCCTCCTAATCAAAATCATACTATAACCGAAAACATGAACCAAGAATCCCCGATAATTACGGCGGAAAATATTGATTTGTTTACTGAAGAGCCTACTAAAATAGGTAGTATACATTCGGCAGCCCAGGTTTTTACGGCAAAAAATTGTATTGATTCAATTCGCAGCGGATACAAATTATACTAATGTGATTGGTTTAGATGATGCGATGACTTTGTCTTGCAAAAACTTGATGGTATGAAGTAAGACATCGATAAACTTTTTGAAAACTAAAATAAAATACTATTGAAACTTACGCAAACTAGTACACAATTTGATGAATTTATAAAAGCCTCTTGTAAGCAAACAAAACATGAAAATATACCTGCCATTAAACCTGTTAGTAACTTAGAGGAGCTACAAGATTTAGAATTTATGTTAAGAGATCCTGATTTTAGAGCAGAGCTCAAGAACAAAATAGATGTTTTATGCAGTAAAGGCAAAAATAGAGGAACCAATAATGCATATCCTCTGATTGATGTTCTGATTCAAAGAAGCTTTTTATGTCAGTGTTCATGGGCTGGTTGGTGGATCTAAAACAGAAAGCTGAAAAATTTGTCTCAAAAGTTTTACCAATATTATCGATTTGTTTTTCTCAGTTATTCACGAATCAGACCCTGATTTTAAAAAGCCAGATTGCGACGAGTTCTTAACCCTTAATTTATCTGTTAGGTCCCAGGGACTCCGCGCGAAGTTTCATTTTGGTCTAAAAACTTTATTGTCGCGTTTTTGTTTTCGCGCGTCTCAGTACCTTCCTGCAGTAGCGGTCCGGACGCGGGGTGAAGAGGACGTGCGGCTGCGCCACGCGTATAGGTGAGTAATTGTGCCTATGGAGTCCGCTGGACTCCATGGGGGTATTTGTGTGATAAAAATATTATTTCGCTGGATTGTTACGTTATCATTTATTCAGTGTTATTTTTGTGTTTTAGGCTACCAAATGGCTTCACACAGTCGGTCAGTCAATTTACTTCAACCCGAAACTGACTCGGTAGTACTAGACTGGCTCAGATGCGATGATGAGGAGTCCAACGACGAGGAGCAAGAACAACACGATGTACCACAAGATGAAAAGTTGCCCAGAGACCAAAGAAAATACTGTCATATATGTCCCAGCCGCCTGAAAAGAAAGACAGTATACTTATTCCATAGCTGTGTGAAGCCGGTATGTTTGGCATGTACAAAGAAAATCTGTGTGCAGCTAAAGATAAGGAGTAAAAAGCGCTGCAGTTTTTTTTTTTTTGTATAAACGTGTTCCAATTTTTATTTAGTTTTTAAAAGTTGATTAAATTTGAAACTTATTATAGAAGGAAATAGTTTAAAATTATAATATATTGTATTTAAGTTTTGAGCCAGAAGTTGCCATTGATTTTTGTTTTCTTTTTTTTTAGTCTATTAGGTTTTTCAATTGTCAAGAAGACTGTTACAAACTTATAACGAAATGTGATATTAAAACATATAAGTATAATGTTGCTAAGTATAACAAAAAAATATAATAAAAATAAAAGCAAAATATGTACTCAAAAATGGTTTACTACCATTTTTGAGTACATATTTTGCTTTTATTTTGACCATAATCAATTATTGTGCAAGGAGTCTCATGGACTCCATCGGGTAAATTAAGTGATTTGGGGTCACCAGGTAAACTAAGGGTTAAAGACAGTTTAAAAAAATTCTCGTCAACGCCTTGTGAGTAAACAAACAAGATTGTCTACAACAAGATGCCGCCAGAAAGTAAAAACACTAACTACAGCTTGCCCTTCTGGAACTTCAATTTCTGACAATCAGCAATACCAACCTAAAGGAAAAAGGAAAAAATCCTCAACACTGGCATTAGGTGAAGAGTTAATTTCAAATGAGCTGCCAGTTCTGCCAAAACCACAAGAATCTGATGCAGGATCATCGACAGAAGCGACAGTAGGACCGTTTTTTCGTGAAAACTATTCAAAACAAAATAGTGACGTATCTGATGAAGAGACTGCGACCGGTTATTTGTTGTGAATAAAGGGCAGTAAATGTTAACAGGTGTATTCTTAACATTCTTTGTTTCCGAAGAAGGGACTGCATGTAATGCATTTTAAGACAAGATCACGTTTTGCAGTGAAACTGAATCTCAGCGTACCCAATTTAATGAGACTTTATTTTTATTAATAATGTTAAAGACTGTTTGATTTATCTAGTTATAAGTTAATATATAAAAAAATTGTTGATTATATTTAGTAAATGACTCTAGTTAAATATTAGGTCACGTTTGTGTTGTTAAACTGAATCTCAACGTCCCATTTTTTTATTATTATTAAATTTGATTTTCTCGAATTACAAGTTGCAATGGCTAGTACAAAAATAGTACAAAATAATTGACTATGAATATTTCAATGAAAGGAGTAATAAAGAAAATTTATTAAACAATACGTTGTCGTATTTTTTTTATTTATTTATTTTACATAGTGTGTACTTTTAGGTATAAAAAAACAATTTTGAGTTATATTCAATTTTAACTAACTTACATTTCACTTTTGAAACACCACAAACCACTTTACTTTTATTATAATTGTTACGATCGCATTTGTAAATATTTAAAAATGAAGATTTCAGAGGCCGTCAAAGACGTCAAAAACGTTGTTAATACGATATCCGTGTATTGAAATATCTTCGGAATCATCTTTACTGTCGGTACTTAATGTCTGTAGTTCAATTACATAGTCTTCCTCACTTAAAAACCATTTATTTTGCTCTTTCGCCGATAGAGTAAACGAGTTGAAACAAAATTCTTTAACAGTCGATCTACCTTGGGTTCGGCTTTCTTTAATGAAAACTTGCCTTTTTTGATATTGAAGAAAGTTTTCAATTTCTAGATTAAATCTTTCATTTAATCGTCGAGCAGCTTGCTGAAGTGGCTTATTCCCTTGCCTAATTAAGTTTTTTATAACATACCGCTTATTTTCGAATGGATAAGCGTTAAAGCTTTGTAGGGTCCCGAATTTTCTTACTTCATCAACAAAATGTGTTAAATTGTGTATATTGCTGGAGATGTAGTCCTTTCCATAAATATTTTTAAAGATATCAACAAAAATTTGTAGCATTTTGTCAGCAATCGAAAGAAATTTAAAATGTTTTTCATTGAAGCAAATCGTAATAGCACAAAACAAATGTAAAAAATGATAATAAGCCTGAGCTGGTAATGTATCTTTAAGTATTACAATACTTAAATAGTAGAGAAAGGTGCGATATTCCGAGCCTTTCCAATGGGCTAACACATCAAGTTTCCTCACAGATCTGTGAATTTCTTTACGCATGCTGCATTTGGATAAAAAAAGGTTGACTTTTTCGATATCTTTGCTGCACCATTTAGTAACATATTTACCAAAATTACCATCTCTCCATCCAGTTAACAAACGCTTCATAACACCAAGATCAATCAAGTGGAGCGAGTCACAAACTGGAATGTTTTCTACCATATCGATATGAGGGGGGGATTCTAAAGAAGGGAATCTAGCTTATGGTGCTCCTCGTCCTTTTTTGATCGAAAATCCTTGTCATTTCTTTTAGGACAATTATAGTTTAGAAACGTAACAGTGCGACACACCTGTGAATATTCACCTACAACCGTACATTTCAGACATCCGTGCTTGCCGTTAAAATTGACAACTCCTTTGATTAGTGCTCGAGCTGGGGAGTCACAAATGAAAGTTCTGACTTTTACGGGAACCGTTGTTTCAAGTCCTGTTGATTTAAAGGTCACCTTTAAACCACTTGAACTTGTAAGTTCGTTTAACTCCATTACAAAAGGATGCAAAAAGGCTTCTAAATTAGATGGCTTGCTATCTCCCGCGTATATACCTAAAAATAAATGAAGTGTTTTTTGTTAGTCTGCATGAAAATAACGCAATTTAAATGAATATGTATTCATATACTTACCTATTACCAGTGGAGGTAAGCATGGCACTTCAAAAATACTACACAATATTGGCCAAAATTGTTTTCTGGAGCTCTTGTAAAGTGGCAAACCATCGATATTAATATTCAATTAAATATTATTAGGCATGTAATCAAAGTGTTCTAAATGTTTTCTTAATTGTTTGATTAAGCCATTATGGCAATAATTTCCTGTCCCTAAGGCAGCAATCTGTATTTCTTGGCCCGTTGTTTGCAGAAGCGTGCGAGCATCCTTAGGTAAAAAGTGTTTAACATTTTTATTTAAAATCACTGCAAGTTCATTGTACGTTGAGTGTGATATGTTACATTTAATGGCCCAGATTTTAATATCTTCGCGCAACTGCAGATTATTTTCATACTCCACAAAGTTTTCGTAGTCAAACTCACGTTCACTGTCATCACTAGACGTAATATCAGTACCACTAGAACAACAACTTTATTTTTGTGCGGAACCACCAACCATATTTCTGGATCCAGCTTGTCCTGTTCCTGTTCCTCGTAAAACTTGTGAAGATTCTGGCTCTTCCATTAATTTCATGTATTCTTTATTTACTTTTCTGCGGTATGCACCACTTCTTTTAAACCGTTTCCACCTATTTAAATCCATTATTAAACACGGTACTTTATGTCCATTACAGCGCAGTGAAGAATACTTATATCAATAAATGAGATCGGTAATATACTTAATAAAGCATGCTTACAACGTTTGTGAGCTTAAATGTTTTTTTATACAACTTCCAACATGCTACTACTCTTTAATATGATTTAGCTCAGACAAATTACTCTTATAATTTTTTGGTTCTTCAACAGTTGTATTTCATGCTTTAGTAAGATCAGTACTCTTTTAAAATACTTACCCAAGAAATCTATAAGAACATACGATCTTATAAGATGCCTAAATAAGTATAAAAAAATATCAAGAGTAATTAGTCTTACACAAGTGCGCTTGTAAACTTTTGTTCTAATAAATATTTTTACAAGGAGTACTTCTATATATCTATAAGACTTCTTTATAAGTTTATACATTCTTTTAGTTCAAATCCCCATTATACATGCCTTTATAAGAGGCCCCTTCTTAATCAGGACACTTATAAATGTTTTATAATGCTTTTATTCTTTTAAGTAATTATTTACAAGGCTATTTTGCTAGCTGATAGTAGTTAAAAAATAAACAGTTAAAAATGTAATAACATCAGTAGTTACCTACTTTTATTTTGATAAAATTATTACCTAAGAACAATAGTTTAAAAATTAGTAGACTGAGAAAAATCAACAGAAATATCTAATAATTAAGGACTGTGCAAGAAAGTTATTAAGTTTAGAATTATTTATTCTTGCAAGATGAGCTTTTGTGACATTTGGAATTGCAAATAATGTTTGATTTCTTGCATTTACAACGTTTTGAATTGCAGTCACCACTACAGTTACAATGCTGGAAGCCTTGTCCATCAAAATGAGAGTCTCTTCGAGCACATTCTCGAAGAGTAATATCAACTTTTGGAACATCGACGATAGAAATGAACTTTTCTTTACACACAGTAAACTCATTTCTGGAGTACAGTTGGTTTAAAATACCGTGTTTAGTTCCAAGTTTGGAAAAGTTTTTCTTTTTCGACAGATATAATAATAGCAATTATATTAAGACTATCCGTCTTGGCTCGATCTACATCTGGTATCCTTACTCGAACGCTTTGGCCTATTTCTGCAATAGGAAATTTTGCCTTTGAACGCGCCAACGTTTTTTCGGCTTGCTTATCAAGTGATACTTTAGCTACGTTACGAGCCTTCCGAATTTCGTTTGATTTTGCGTTGAGTAAAGAGGCAGACTTTTCATTACCAGAATTTTCCTTTTTATTGCTCATATCGGCAGAAGGCTGTTGATCGGCTGCTCGCGGGTTTTCATTTATTATGTCCACACTCACTGTGGGTTGCTGATTTTCTGGTAGACTATCGGCAGAATGTTGTTCCAGTTCAGAAGAAGCCTGTTGATCGTCTGGTCGAGGGTTTTGATTTATTATGTCCACAGTAGGTTGCTGATTTTCTGGTTGAATATCGGCAGATTGTAGTTCCAATTTGGAACGGGGTTCAGGTTAAATCGAAGTAGAACCAGTCACAGCGGCTGAGTTTTCATCTATGTTATCGCTGTCTTCGTTTACGGCATCATCCGCTCTGTCCACAATTACGTTTTGACCTTCACCGGAATCACCATCTTTAAACATTGCCTCAAGGTCATCTTTACTTACTATCTCCGTTAATCCGTCAAATGATGGCAAGACTGATTTTAAACCTACTTTGGGTTTGCAGCCAAACATAGCTTCGTAAGGACTGCGATTGATGCCGGAGTGGTAAGCTCTATTTTTCATGAACTGTACGAATCTTAACCCTTCCGACCATTTTGTGGTTTCATTTGTCTCCAACCATGTAAATACCATCTTTTCTATATTCTGATTTGCTCTTTCTACTGAACCTTGAGATTGGCTATGACGGGGTTTGCCGTGTACAATTTTGACTTCTTCCCACATTTGGCATAGTTCGACAATAACTTTATTTACGAATTCCCTGCCATTATCACTGTGCAAAATGCATGGAGCTCCAAATATTGTGAAGATATCCAACAAATGATGTGCGACTTCTTCGGCTCGTTTTGTTTTTAATGGTCTAAGAATCACAAACTTGGTGAGGTGGTCTTGATATACCATGATAAACTTAAAATCATTGTCTGCTTGTGTTTGCATGTCGATTAGGTCGACTTGGCATCGTGAGTTAAATTCACTACTTTTTATAGGCTTAACCACTAGCACTTTTTTTGGAACACTTAATTTTTTTTGACATGGTTCACACAAAGCCAAATACAACGCCACAAACTCTTTAGTAATATTTTTGTACATCGGTTTGAGCTCTTTCATCATCCTATTTCTACCTCCATGCCCGATAGAAATGTGAGTTTCATGAATAATATCAAATGTTTCTTCCAAATAACAGTAATATTGATTATTTTTTATTTCTCTTTCATTTTTCACTGGCACGATTATTTTTTGAACTGTTCCGATCTTCACTATGTCATACCTCGACCATCGCCGGAGTTTTGCTTGCGATCTTGTCTTTAGTCACTTGCACTTGGTTAAAAATGAATAATACTCATCGCGAGAAAATAACTGAGTGTTTTTCCCCTTCGTTAATTTTAATTTATGAATTTCTTCGTTAAAACGTCTTTTCATATCCATCATATCCATGGATGCCGCTATTTTTCGAGATAAACGTACTCAATGCACTCACGTGTTCTCGTTCCGAAGTATTACTGCGAACTAATACGTCGCTGCGTGCGCGCGCGGCCCTCCCCCCGCACGTACGCGCCCCTCGCACGTACGCGCCCCTCGCATGTTGCAAGGCACGGCCGCGGTCCAATTTATCACATTGCCCGGCTACAAGTAGGGAATTATTCATACTGCCCGCTCCAAGTGATAAATTCAAGCTATCTCAAACACTGACTTATTACATGGACCACGGGCCGTCGGGCATTATTAATAATGGTCGGTCAAAGTGATAAATTAATCACTTTGCCCATCACTCTTGGGCATTATTAATAATGGCCGGTCCTTATTAATAATGCCCAGGTAATCAAGTTGCCCGTAACATATACATGTTTCCAAAGTAAACTTAAATTAAATTCTGTTAGCCTATTAATTTATCACCTTCGTTCTCTGTGCTTTGCATCAAAAGACTTAACAAACTTTAGTTGTGGAGAAGAGGGCTGTTTTAGGCATTGTGTAGGCGGTGTGGGAAACAAGGTTAGGCAAAAGCTCAACACATCGCAGCGGTTTACAGACAGAGAGTTTGTAAAGACAGCGTGGCACAATTACAGATGCAATATGAGGTTATGTATGTGACACGCGAGCATAGAACACAAAGTCAAACAATTATCTGAGCAGATGGCTCGCTATATCGCTTGTAATACACAGTGTAATACAACGCACACCCCGATGGAGAAGTAATCCTTACATATTTCAGTCTCCTAGATAATGGAATAACCACAGCCGCGTGGTCCGACGAAATCAGATAGTTAATAGGTGATGATATTAACATAGGTTATCCGATGCAGAGTGTCCAGTATAATCCCAAGATTTGGGCACACAGATCTTGAGGTTCAGGGAATAGCTCCTGCTAGCTATGCCAGCGGCTGTCGAAATGGCCGAGTGATCTTAGAAAATTTGTGTTGTGCAGTCTGCGTCAGTATGTGCTAACCCCTCAAGTTTTAAAATATTACACTGCTACAACATTGAATTTGTTACGAATAATCTTAAGTTTACTTCAAAAAGAGTTCATTATTTTGACTTGGATTTGAACCATCGCATCACCGAACGTCGTCATACTCATACCGGCTCATATGAATTGTGATGAAATTGTTATCTAGTATCGTCAGAGTAACTTTATCTTTAGGTTCCTGTCTAATCGAAAGATGTTATAATTTGAGGGTATCCATTTTACGTTTCTTTAAAAGATTAATCCATACCCTCAAGTTATAACTACAACGTTTAATGAATACGTTCACTTAAAACGACGAACGGCGCTTCCTATTTTATGATGTCACTTGTCTAGAGACCCGTTCGTGTCAGTTGGCAAAATATATATATGTATTATGATAACTGTAAATTAACAAATCAAATTGTAAAATATAAATCTTTGTAGTAAAATAAGATCAAAGTTTTATTAAATAATAGCAATAATAAATATTATTAAATTATTATAAAAATATTTTATTTTTCTTAATTTTTAAATTCTTTATAAATATTACTAAATAAAATAGAAAAATAATTTATATTAATAAAAATATAATGCATGACAAAAAGCACATTTTGTGCCTAGGATTTGAACCTCCAATCTTATGCACGGCAAACGGTCATAAAACCTCCAGTGTATTATAGGATGCTGCTGATAGTTTTTCGTAAATGTTAACCATATTATTGCCAGTTGTTGTACGCAATAATAAGTTTACCCAACCGGTGTGTTTTAAGCGTTTTATTGAAAAAAAAAAACAATATTAAAAACAGACTTTCAAAAAAAATACAAACTTATACTTATTTATTCACTAAAACATTAATTATATTAAAATGTTTATGCAAAATACAAAAACCAACTTGGTTCTATCTCGGATTTGAACGCACATGTCTTTTGGGGGGGTAAGCACTTAATGGAGTTGTGTGTACCACGTTTTTAGAGTTGTGCATACATAATATACTGATCAAGAAGATGGAACGCTTCGGTATCAGGGGCATTGCATTGGAATGGTTTACCTCCTATTTTTCCGAACGTAAACAGGTTTACCTGGGTAACTTCCAGAGTACCATTGCGAAAGTGGAATATGGAGTGCCCCAAGGTAGTTTCCTTGGTCCCACCTTGTTTCTCCTGTACGTTGATGGTCTATGCTCACTCAATTTGGACAACGCGCAAATATCTGCTTACGCTGAATGGAAGGAAACCTATAGTGCCGCAGAGGCTGGAATGCAGGTTACCAGTTGGCTGCAACACAATCTGCTCACCCTTAATGTTCAAAAAACCAAGGTAGTTAATTTTTCTATAAACATAAAAACAGCCGCTCCTAAACAACTTGCACTCAAATCCCACCAATGCAATCACAATATGGGGGGCTGCTGCAGGTGCCCCGTTTTTGAACATGTTAATTGTATCAAGTATCTTGGTATTAGCATAGACCAGCACCTGACATGGAAAAAGCAAATCTAATCAGTTAATTCGCGCGTAAGGAAGCTTTTGTAAATGTAAGGGCACGCTATTTGCATACGATGCATGTTGCATTCGTAGCTGAGCCAGTAGGATCTGTGCCGCAGTTCTGAACAGTACTGTATCCCTTCTGTTGTGACAGTGTTATAATAAACAATAGTTCAGTGAGTCTTCGTTTCATTTATCTCACACAACAGAGCCTACTCCACAGTGGTGGCCATACATGGCTTAACGACAGTAAGTTCGTCTTGACTGTTTTTATGGACCAGCTGTTGTATTTTTCTTTTTTTTACCTTGTCAGTGCAATCACCGAATGACTTTTTAGGACGGCCGCTTTGGCTTCCGGCTCTTGTTTCAGGTAACACTGCTGAGCTCGTAGAAGGCAACGTAGTAACGAACTGAAGCGGTAACGCTACCTCACCTTTTAACCATTCCTCATTATCAAAAAGAAATCTAGGCAAAGATCTGCTGCATGCCTCAAATTATGCAGAAAATTGTGCACTAAGCCTGCTCATATACACCTTGAGCTCCCTATAATCACAGCTTTTATCTAAAATATTATTTTCCCTCAATGTATAGTCTAAAATGCGTTGATTTCGGTTATTTTTGCAAGTACTACGCCAAATTTCAAAAATAGCAATTTTCTTCATTTTGTCTACCTAACGAAAAAAAAACTTTGTATGACATGAGCAAATAGGTGCACGGGAATACAACTGATTCCTTTAGAGCACGAGTCAGGGAATAAGAAAAAAAATGTTTCAGCTCGGATACACGCGGATACATTTTCTAATGTCTTAACATATGCGTAATTAAGAATATAAACAAAGAAAAAACAAACGTGTAAAAGTAATACATGTCTAACTTTCAAACTCACCTTATATGATAACTAAAACACTGTAGGTGTTAATAAAACTGCGTTTCTGTATGTCTATCTAAAATTTCACAAGTGAAACACCTTCAATCAATCAATTTAAAAGGCGACTAAACGTCGATTACAAAATTCACATCACAAGTGTCAATTTCTTGATGTTATAGCATGAAAGATATCGACACCTACCCGCAAATTATTATCAAATCATATAGTTGCTTTATCTAGCTACCGTGTAAAAATATTGTATCGTTGAATATTGCATGTTCAGTTTTAGGATAAAGTGACGCTAGATACGGGCTATTTCACAGTGTGCAGCGCCTGCACCGATGACCCTGCAACATGTAATGCCCAGTGTGGTGCTCACACAGCCACAACCTTCAACTGCTACAGGAAGTTACGCGTGATTACAAGTGCATTGCAGTATTCGTTACAAGTGGTGTTTTACGCTTCTCGCAAACGTCCCTTAAGTTACTAGTTATACCTACTGTAATTACCATTAAGATTATTTTTTTGAAGGAAGGGGGATGGTTGTAAGGGCACGCTATTTGCATACGATGCATGTTGCATTCGTAGCTGAGCCAGTAGGCTCTGTGCCGCGGTTCTGAACAGTACTGTATCCCTTCTGTTGTGACAGTGTTATGATAAACAATAGTACAGTGAGTCTTCGTTTCATTTATCTCACACAACAGAGCCTACTCCGCATACATATTTAAAACACTCCGATCTATAGCTGACAAAGATACAATCAGGATGACATACCTGGCTTTATGTCAGTCTGTGCTTGGTTACTGCATAATATCTTGGGGTTTTGCTGGTAAGAGTTATTTTATTACTGCGGAACGAGCACAAAGAGCTATCCTTAAGGTCTCTCATGGATTAGGAATCCGATACCCCACTGATATGTTATACCAAGAGACGAGAGTGCTTACAGTGCGCCAAATTTACATTTTATCAGTGCTACTTAAAGGCGAACGGCAGATTACGTACCGCATATTTTTGTTGTTGTTTTGTTATAGAATTTATACCACTTATTAAGGCAACTAAGACATTTATTTTCATGTAAGTGTACTATTTTTAGTAGTTCGGATTAATGAATAATATCAATAAAAAGATTTTAATAATTAAACGTAATAAAATCGTAAACTAAACGCAGTTATGTTTTTTAAAATTGCCATATGTAAAATAACAGTAACGAAATGATAGATTAATTATTTAGAAATGGAAATAACATTAAATATAATTAAACATTATACCTAAAAATACGTGATTGTTACATAAAATCATAATAGTTAACGATGTAATGATAGGAATGATTTTCGTCATCAATATTATTTTTGTTCGTATGGCAATTATTTATTGACAGGTAAAGAAAATCTGTATTACTGTTACTGTCTTTCAGTTCAGTTCTGTGGTTGAGTTCTTTGCTGTTGTTTTGGATTGTGGTTTGTGACTGCATCTGAGCAATTTAGCGAATTATCTGGCCGTTTTTACGTTGAGTTGAGCATCTGCCCCTCCGTACTCTATCTCTTGATAATATTTTCACGAAAGGACGCTTTATTAACGTGCTATAGTTAAAATGACTAGTTTGCAATGTGTTAATTGCAACGTTCGCTTGTCCCGAATAAGAAGGCACGCTTTATCCGATGAGAGTGAAAATCTCGTCAATACTATTCGACTGTGGACATATCCTAAAGATGTAAGTAGTTTACGAATAACATTCTGCATATTAAAAAAAAATATGGGAATCTCTATACTGCTGAGTATAGCCTCGATAACTTTACTTCCATACAAATAGAAGAGATTATTTTTATATTAATGGAAGGACTTCGTAACATCTCTTATGAGAATATTCAAAACTACCCTGATAACCAAGTGCAGTACTTTATACGCTTTAGTAAACAAAAACATCAACAAATATTAGAAGCAACACCTTGGCTTAGGAATATGCAGCGGGGTAGTTTTGCATTAACAGCCTTATTGTGCAAGTTAAGGATTGGAGATTCGGGAGACAGATTGCCATGCTTATTTCAAATACCAAGAAGGACCCTAGAAACATTAATATCTGTAGCAAGAAATATCTTGTTAACAGATTATGTTCCACAATTTCTTGGTTTTTCTCATTTAAGAACGGAGCAGGTGGAAGCAAGAAATTCCTACATTGCCAATCACATTTTTGGTGAGCCTGATGCACCAGCAGAACAAAAACCCGGAATTACAATAGCTGATGCAACATATACACAGAAAAGCAGTAATTACTTGTTCCAAAAGGATACATATTCCCTACATAAATATAGGAATTTATTAAAGCCATTTATCATCTGTGCCTCTGATGGATATAAGTATCATAGATGTACGCGAACCATATAGTGCCACTACAAATGATGCAACCATAATGAATGATTTATTAAACGAAACGGAATTCAATGATTATTAGAGAAAATTATGTTTTTATTTTAGATAGAGGTTTTCGTGACTGCATGGATAGTCTGCATGAGAAAGGATATATAGGTCATATGCCCGGAACTAAAGAAGACGGCCAATCACAGCTATCCACTCTTGAAGCCAACACGCTGTGTAACTATAAACAGGTGGGTAGTAGAAGCTGTGAATGGCCGTTTTAAGAGAGACTTCAAAATATTCCGCCATTAATATTTTAACCGTGCTTGTCGCAATCTAATGGCAGATTTTAAAATAGCAGCTGCTCTGCTGAATGCGTTTACTCCGCCATTCGCAGAAAATATACATGCAGAGCAGTTTGTTTCAAATATATATGAGCGCCTGTTTTTAACTAATACTATAGCCGAGTTAGTTACGGAACATAATTTAAACAGACGCGGTTCCTGGTTTGTATCCATAGATGCGACAACCCTATCTTTTCCGCGGCTATCCATGGAGGAATTGATACTATTTGCATGTGGTGTATACACCACACACTTTTCTGCACATAATATATGTGAGTCCATGTGACACAGCATAAGGCTCACAAACAGACGACAACTTCCTGAGCGCGCTGATTGATGGACTCAGCAAGACCATGTCATCTGCGTAGCTGAGATTATTCACCATAGTGCTATCAATCGAGCAACCAACGTTGGTCTCGCTGAGCTCACCAATCAATTGGTTCATGTAAACATTAAACAGGGCCGGGGGCGTTAGTCCACCCTGTCTAACACCACATTCCAGGACGTACGCCTCAGAGTGAGCTCCCGCCCACCTAACATAATAATGGGTAAATCGTAGCCGTTTACTCTTCGTCGTTTTACGTGAACGTATACATTGAACGTTGTAGTTATAACTTGAGGGTATCGATAAATCTTTTAAAGAAACGTAAAATTGATACCCTCAAATTATAACATCTTTCGATTAGACGGAGACCTAAAGATAAAGTGACTCGGACGATACTAGTTAACAATTTCATCACAATTCATATGGGGGTCGCTGGCTATGGCTAGTTCGTTAAACTCGTTACCAACGCTTGCTACGTTCGGTATGAGTATGACGACGTTTGGTGAACTCAAGTCGAAACAATGAACTCTTTTTGAAGTATTCTTTAGATTATTCGTAACGAATTCAATGTTGTAGCATTTGTGTAATATTTTGAAACTTGAGGGGTTAGCACATACTGACGCAGACTGTACCTAGTTAGCAACTAGAACTTTTTTCTATTCAAATCGTTGTAAATAATTTTGATTCTACATTTTTAAATACGCCTTAACTAGCAGGCGCATTATTCTTTAAATTTTATTTTGTCCCGAAACCTAGGCATAAAGCAATTATGACGGTCCTAAGCCCGTAAAAGTATGAAGGAAAATTTGGAATCATTTAATTTGTTTTGAACATAAGCTGAGCGAGTCAATAACCTATGTTGATACAGCGGGCGAAGTGTAGGTAGTTAGGTACGGGCGACGCACGTACGACGCGACGTAGGTAACTAACTCGTGGCGGTACTACTGGATTCATGCATTTTTCGAATATTACGTTATCACTTCCTATAATTTTAAGAGCTAGAATGCTGTGTAAGTTGTTGATGAATAGTATTTTTTAAGTTAAAGCACCCGTCCAAGGGATTGAAACAATCAAAATGTAACAGTGTATATACTAGTCGCGCGGTAAAATTTGCCGTCGCGATGCAAGATTTTGCATGACGTCAGTGTGACGCGTAGTTCGATTGGGGCGATTTTGATGCCGCCTCATCAATCCTCTCCGGAGGACGGAGGTCGATAGTGGGCTGAGTCTTGTATCTTGCGATGCTTGCCAGTGCCAGTAGAGGGTTCCGGAGAGTCGGAACTGTTTGCGGTGATTCCCCAGTGTGTCGGGTTGGCGCTGCACTATGTCCCAGTGAGTTGGATGTGGTACAGGGCCGGGTTGAGGCTGTCTGCTGGCCTCCACCAGGAGAGTATTCACGAGCTCTGCCGGAAGATGATGATGACGTCGCGCTGATGTAGTTGCACGAAGGCTGCGCTGACGTTCATGTTCGGGGTCACCAGTATAGAGGCATGAGGAACAGGGTCTGAAGTTCACTCATCCTCAAATTAATTTATTAAACTTACACATAGTCCACAAACGTACAACTAACATGCATGAAATTTGAACCAACAGAAAAATTTGACAGATTTAACAGCAGGTCCCAAACTAGGCACAGCCTGTACCTTAGTGACCCAAACAAAAGGGTTATATATATAATTTTATCTAGTTGTATAGCTGGAGGAAAGCTAGTAAATACCTATGTTTTCTAACCTCACTAGTATTTTTTTATTAATCACACCAAATGTTTTAATTTCAGGTTCAATTTGTACTGAAACTGTTGTGACAGCCAGTCTGGTGACAGACATGGATAAGTTATTCGATTTAATGAACGCTGACAGCCGACTTAAGGCACTCATTGCACAAAGTCGAAAATATTTTTTTTTCAAACAATGAAATTCATTGGGAGTCCACGAAGGCCGCCATCACAAGATGGATGGCTAACAACCTTAAATGGGTTTTTACGATTACGAAAAAAATTGGAGGCAGCTAATATCAACACCCTGGCTGCCAGAAGGCTGCAGCAAGACCCAATCGAAAATCTGTTTGGTTGCATTCAGGGCAAATGTGGGTCCAACACAAAACCCACATGTGGCCAATTTGTGGCAGGATTGAAAACGGCTATTCTCAGCAACTTGTCCCACATTGCGCATCAGGAAATTGCGAGAGCGATTTTTTTATCAGGCTCGCAATCGCAGTCCACAAACACAAGCACAGAAACTGAATTTGTTATTGAGGACATGCCTGAAGTAAGGAAAGAAGATATTGAAGAAGAGAATCCGGAAATTCGGGCCTGTGCTTATGTGTGTGGGTTTATTGTGGAAAAAAAAGAACTTATCCAAAGATTTGAATTGAATTGAGAATCTTCACGTAGAAAAGCACCTTAAGCTCTTCATATAAGCAATAAAATAAAATCAGCTGATGATAAAATAAAAACTATCTGGCAAATAATAAATAATGCAACAGGTAGGAAAAAACAGCGTAATACTGAATTTAGTTACTGCACATGGCCCCATCACCTCAGATGTAGAAATAGCTCAGGAATTTGAAAACTATTTTGCCAATATTCCCCTTAAAACTACTGAAACTTTAAATTTCTCACCCGCGCTTTCTGCTGCCTTACTTAGAAAGAATGTAAAGGCATGACCTTTTGAGTTTAGGTTTCAGCATACAAACCACGAGGCAGTTATAAAAACTTTTAAAGATCTTAAAAATAAATCAACTGCAGAAGATCTCTGGGGAATGTCTGTAAAAGTCTGTAGATGAAATGAAATGAAATCGTTTATTCTGTAAATAGGATATCGGAATCACTTTTACATGTCATATTAAAAAGTAAAAAATAAGCTAGATGTAGTCGACATTTCCTATCTGACTACCCGTGAGAAGAAATGGCGAAACAAACTCAGGGGTCAAAGTCTCTTTTAAAGTCCAGACATAATCTTGGTCAGATCATGTGAGGACCATGTAGATCTGTGTCTGAAATGGTCTTTTGAGGAAAGAACCACACAATTTTGAGTGGACCTGTCCAATCAGTGCAAGCATTTGTCGTAATCGTGCATCTCGACTCAAGACTTAAGGAGCTCAACGACTCGACGAACAATACCAAAGAAAGTACATTTGGGTAGGCCTCGTAAAGTGCTCAAAATGCCAGACCACCATTAAAACTGAGAAAAAGCATAAAATAATAGGAAAATATTTAAAGAGAAAAAAAAATGACCCACATAGTGCTCACATTCACAATAAATTAAAGCAGTAAATATAATACTTTTCAAAGTAAACATTAATGTAATATTGTATATAATATTCTGCAATGTCAATATTTATATAAAATCATGCATAATAACATTAAATATCAAGTTTTCCAGTTTGATCACAAGGCTTGCAGAGCTAGCAGCTCAATCCCAAGCTTTTTTGTCTTCTAAATAATCAGAAATTTTATAGTACCCTTTTTTACAAAGTTTGGTTTTAATACAGCTTTTAAATCGTTTAATGGGTAAGTTTCGAATGTCAGTAGGAAGTTTGTTGTGAAAGCGTATACATTGACCCATGAACGAGTTGCCTACTCTGTGGAGGCGAGTGCGATGTTACAGCAAGATTGTGTTTATTCCTGGTATTTAAACAATGAATATCGGACATTTTCTTAAAATTTGATATATTTTTGTGTACATACAATAGATTTTCAAATATATATTGAGAGGCTACAGTCAGAATATCTATTTCTTTGAATTTTTCACGAAGTGAATCTCTTGGACCTAAATTGTAAATGGCTCGAACAGCCCTTTTCTGTAAAACAAAGATAGTATTAATGTCCGCACAGGTTCCCCAGAGAAGAATCCCATATGACATAAGACTATGAAAATAACTAAAATAAACAATTCTCGCAGTATCTACATCAGTTATCTGTCGAATTTTTTTAACAGCATAGGCGGCTGAACTAAGCCTTCCTGACAATTTTTCTACGTGTGGGCCCCATTGTAATTTACCGTCAATAGTTATCCCAAGAAAAACTGTCGACTCAACAGGGTCCAACTCTATTCCATTAAGTTGAACATTGGTAGTTAGCTGCCTGACATTTGGCATTGAAAATTTAATGAGCTTAGTCTTTTTTTCGTTCAAGAGAAGATTATTTACATTAAACCAATGGACAACCTTAGAGAGTGCATCGTTAACATGTTCAAAATTGACTAGCTGACGTTTGATTTTAAAAATGAGGGAAGTATCATCTGCGAATAATACAATCTTGTGATTATCCCTTATGTGATAAGGTAAGTCATTTATATAAATTAGAAACAAGAAAGGACCTAGAATTGAACCCTGCGGAACTCCCATAGTGAGCGCAGATCCTGCAGATCTCTTGCCATTAACATCAACCCTCTGAATTCTGTTGTTCAGATAAGAAGTCAGAAGGTCGAGAGCACTGTCCCTCATACCATAGTGGTGCAGTTTTCGGATGAGTGTATCATGATCAACGCAATCGAAGGCCTTAGACAAGTCACGCCACAATTGTGGCAATAAGTCCCCTCTTTGAGGAGTGGCTAGAGAGGCGCCACGGCGTCCTCACCTTCCGCCTGACGCAGGTCCTCACCGGACACGGTTGTTTCGGGAGGTTCCTGTTCAGGATAAAGCGGGAGGAAACGCCCGGGTGTCACCACTGTGTGGATCGCCCGGAGGACACGGTGGAGCATACGGTGGAGGTCTGCCCAGCTTGGGCGGAGCACCGCCGTGTCCTCACGGAGGCGATCGGCGGCGGCGATCTCTCGCGTCCGGCCCTGGTTCAGGCCATGGTTCGGAGCGAGAGTGCATGGGAGGCCGTCACCTCCTTCTGCGAAGCAGTTATGCTAGCGAAGGAGGAGGCGGAACGCGTGAGGGTGAGACAAGGTTCGCGCCCTCGCGCCCTTAGTCGCCGCAGGAGACGCCCCGGGCGTCGGGAGTCGCAAGCCGATTTCCGGCCACCGTAGGCGCGGGCCTGCGGACGGTGAGCGATGGGTAGCTCGCCGTCCGATAAGGACCAGGCCCGGGTCGACGGCGCGTTGTGTTCCACGCGCGCCTCAAAGAGATGTCAGCACCAATTGACGGGGTCCGATAGGACCAATGCCTGCCGGGGTTGCGAGTTTGTCCGAAAGGGATATCGTGGCCCTGGCACACAGGCAACAGAAGGAACACGGGTAGGTTTTAGTCAGTAAAAGTCTGACACGCCCTCCCGCTCCGCCCAGAGCGGGAGAAGTTATTTGATAATTTCCCACCCAAAAAAAAAAAAAAAAAAGGCATTAGACAAGTCGCAGAAAATGCCAAGAGCATCCTGCGACTCCTCCCAGGCCTCGAATATGCTCTTCAGTAATTCCACGTCCGCGTCTGTAGTTGAACGACCCTTTGTAAAACCAAACTGTTTCAGATGAAGTAAATTATTTGTATTGAAATGTCCTAACATTTGTTTTAAAATTAACTTTTCAAAGATTTTGCTCAATGTAGCGAAATTGACCGAAAATTCGTGGGATCAGTTGTGCTGCCAGATTTGAACAGTGGAATCACTTTACTAAGTTTCATCAGATCAGGAAATACACCAATACAAGAATTAAAAACAATTGCTTAAAACGGTGAAATAACATCGATTATTGAAGACATGGTATGTACTGATAATCCCCAAAGGTCAGCAGTTTTTTTTACATCAAGATCTTTAAAAGATTCTATAATATCCTTAGCGGTAACAACCGTGAATTTAAAGTGTTTATCACATTCTGGTACGCATTCTTTTAGTATGGAGTAAGCAGAAGTGGAGGACGACGATGACAGAGTTTTGGTTGTTATGGGAATATTAGTAAAGAAATTTTCAAACTCAGTTGCCACCTCCACGTCTGCCTTAATATCTACATCATTGATTTTTAGGTGGAAGTCACGATTACGTACTGTTGTTCTACCTGTTTCTGAATTAATAATATTCCAAGTTGTTTTAATTTTATTACCAGAAGATTTTATTTTATTTTTAATATGTATGGCTTTTGCTGAGGAACAGGCTCGTTTAAAGGTTTTAGAATATTTTTTAACGAATTCTTTAAAAGTTTCATCATGGTTATATGTTTTTTCATGATACAATTCGTATAACCTCTGCCTACTTTTGTAAATACCTGGTGTTGCCCAATCACTAAATATAACGCGGTCACAAACAGGCAATGTTTTTGAGGTGAATACCTTCCTAAATTCACTATTAATGAGGTTAAATAGTGAAGTATAAGCTTGATCTGGGTCGGTGTGATAAGACAAACCCGGTAGTTTTTCCATTAAATTATTTTTAAATGGTTCTAAGCGACTTATGTTTACAGGAATAAAACTCACAAGTTTTCTTTGAGCTCTGACTATTTTCTGAGGGAAAGTGACTAACTGGCCACAGTGATCAGAGTCCAATTCATTTAGAATTAAATGGCTAGAAGGTCTTAAGTTTGTAAAAATATTGTCAATACAGGTAGCGCTAGTGGCAGTTATTCTAGTCGGCTCAAAGAATGTATTGTACAAATTATATGACTTTAATAAGGTTATAAACTTATTTACTGTAGAAGATTTTTCCAGTATATTAATGTTGAAATCTCCACAGACAACAACTGTTTTATTACTGTTACAAGTCTTTAATAATATTTCTTCCATATATTTCTCAAAAATATCATATGAAGCACATGGGGGCCTGTATACACTCACTACAATGAACTGCTCAAGCTCAATGCAAGCTATTTCAATAACTCGCTCAACAGAGAGGCTCACAATATCCTTACATTCTTTAAATTTCATATTATTACGAACAATTATTAAAGAGCCACCACGTATCATATTAACTCTGCTGAATGAGCTGGCAACCTGGTGGTTGTTAAAGCTGAACATGAACTGGTGGACTTTTAACCAATGTTCAGTTACACATAGGATATCAATATAACTACAGTTCATGAACAACTCTAATTCTAATTCCTTACCTATCACACCCTGTATATTTTGATGAACTATTTTTAAAGTATTATTATTACATTTATTTTGATTACTACAATTTGATGGGTGTGATATCAAAGAAGTTTGTGTAACATTTATTAAGCACGAGGTTTCCTCTATTGTCCTAATTTCTAATTTAAATGATAATCAATGTCATTAGTTGTTGCCAAATTATTGGCAGAATTATTTAAAAAGTCATTGCATTGCTCAAAAGAAGCAAGTTGTTTAGCCAAATTTTTGGCTGAAATAGAAAAAAAATATGATAGCGACACAGCTATCTGTCTTTTGTTATAGTTAGAAAGATAGTACATATAAATATTATATCTATCTTTTGTCAGATACAAATTATTACTAACATAATTGTTAATATCCACTAGATGGAATAGGTTATTGTTAAATGTCAAATTATGCAATGTCAAATTTATTTCAAATCGTATTTTATTTTCTTCCTGTGGCAAACTGTTACTGTAAGGGAATGTAAACAATACAATTTTTTTTAAAACTAAGATTACACAAAGTCCTATAATATTGGAGCAATTCTCCTTTGTTCACATTTCCCCTATTACCCATAAAAATTAATAATGTAGTGTCCTGGTTAAAGTTACATTTAATCATTTCTTTCATAATACCAAATAAAGAACAACCAGGCATACAGTAATTTATTATGGAGTGTCCCGGATATTCATCTGTCAGCAAGTGGCCCAAGTCCTTTCCAATTTCATCGCAAAATAACACTATATCACTTTTTACAGTAGGAAATATCAAATCAACACAGGGCTGCGGTAAGGTGGCATTGCATGTTGTCAATGAATGGTCCGGTGTAAGTACATTGGATGGTATTTGACACTGCTCACAGTTGCTTGTTTGTGAGTTTACCAGCTCATTCATTGCCAACACATATTCCCTCATTAGATCTTCAGAGGTATTATATTTGATAGTTATTGAACTAAGATTTTCCTGTAAATGGTCAAGTTTAGATTGCAAGTACTCTGTGTCAATGTTGTATTTCCTGGTAAATTGTTCCAAATTAAAAGAATACATATCTAATTGTTTTAGTAGATTAAGCCTTTCTCTATTAAGTTTAACATTTTTAATAAAGAACTTTTGTCTTTTAACCATCTTTTGAGTTTTAACAATGTATTTATTAATTTGAATGTATTTTTTAAGTTTATTTTTACTGGTGACTACCCGCACTGAATTACATGACTTTGAATCATCATTACCTGTCAAATCAATAGTGTAGGAGGGATTTATGGCAGAAACCATTGACGGGGCAACAGGCATCAACTCGCTGAACAGACTTTGATTCAGCGAGGCAGTGATGTTATGATTTGTGGTTTGAAGTTCTGTTATTTGAGTTTGAGCCTCATGTAGCTGCTGTTGTAATAAATATTTGTGACTAAGAGCTTGTTCATACTCTATGCTACACTGGCTGAAACTGTCCACATTACGCTGAAGTCTATCCCGTTCTTCTATGGCATCAGTGAATTGAGTATATAACTGAGCCATTTCGATTTTCAGCTTCCTATTCTTTTCATGGGCATCAAAGAGCACCCTTTCATTGTCATCTATTTCCTTATTTAGTTGGTCACAGGACTCCCTTGACGCCTTTAATTCGCTCAAAGCCTGATTAAGTTTGGACTCTTCAAGGCGAGCACGGGCGCTGCGAGTCATAATCATGATTATAACTCAAATAAGTACCTAAACGACAAGAAAATGGAAGAGAGTAGGTAGGTGTGGCACGACAGCAGTTAAAGAGATGATTAGTATAAAAGAAAAATGAAATTTAGATGTACAGGAGTTCTGTCACCAAAACAAATTAAGGTTATGTTTACGTTCAAAGTTCATTGGCATCAATAAGAAGCCGTACTAAAAATGCACAAAGTAATTGATGTAGAAATTATAGTACGTAAACAAACTAATAACAAGTAAAATATGAAATATTGTACCTGTTAACAAGATGACAATGCAAAAAGTCACTTGTGCCGGGAGTACCTAACCTGTCACCGATTCACTTTGATATTTACACTTATTTTGCACTTGATAAGTGATGCTAATACACAATACACATTATTATCCTATTTACTTGAAGAGTAATTGGAAATAGGCCATAAAAAACAAAGAAATTTAATATTTAAGATTAAAATTACAAGAACAAATTCAAATCAGCTGTTAGCTGTAGTGTTGCCACAGGAAAAAAGATCTATCATCGAAACCATTGCGCCCTATTTAGCTTTCATATTTAACACCAGTGTGGACCAAGGAGTCTTCCCGGATCTCATGAAACACAGTAAAGTTGTTCCTTTGTTCAAATCCGGTGATTGTAAAGAACCCAACAATTATAGGCCTGTGTCATTTCTGCCAGTTCTCAGTAAGGTGTTTGAAAAGTTGATGATCAATCAAATGTTACGTCACTTTAATAAAAATGCTAACCATGTACCACTGACTGTGTTACCCTAATAAAAAACATTTATTGCGCCTGGGAGGTAGCACAAGATGCCATTTGAATCTTTTGTGACCTCTAAGGCGTTCGATTGCGTAAACCATGAGACACTTCTGCTGAAACTAGAGCACTATGGGATTGGAATACAGCTCTTGATTTACTAAGATCATACCTGAAAGATAGAAAGATCTATATAATAATAATTTATTTTTGTTTTGATCGTCTGTTTGATTTTTTTGTTATTAAGACTGTGGGTGTGTTTATTTATTGTGTGTGGTTTGTGGGTTTGAGTTCTTATTCACAAAAGAGCTAATAGATGGCGCCTCAAGTAATTATTACGATTATGATAAATTAGAATAATTCATTAGTTAGGAATAAGATTATTTAATAATCTTAACAGGCTGACGCTTGTAGCGGCGACATAGATAATACAAAGTCACTTGACTCTGAATCTCATTTTTTTTTTACCGATATCAATATCTTTGGGTCTCAAGAAGGCAGACGTAGATTTCGACGCCATTGACGTAGAATCCGAAACAATTGAGAAACTGGATTGCGATTCACAGTCGTTGTTGTTTTCATTGCCGGAAAATTTCGTTGAAGAAGTGGAGCTCCCGAATGATATTACTTGTGATACTACAATATTATCCTTGCCGCGAGTTGGTTGCTTCCCACTAGCATCAGAAATTAATTCAGAAAATACTAGTCCACTTAACAGAAGTCAAAAATACCGGGTAAATAACTCATACATACCGTATCTCCGTCTTTTAGAAAACATTTATTTTCACCTCGAACGTTAAGCTTTGGCAGATCTCGCATAGTTGCGGGAGAAATCATGCCACTTGCTATATCTTCTCCAAAATGGAGAGAGTAGTATGAATTAAGAAAATATTCAAAAAATCCAAATTACAAAAAGTCCAGGACCAGAAAAAGAATATGGCGGCTAACAAGGACGGCAAAAACAAAGTTGGCCATTCAAAAGAAAAGACAAGCTAGACAGAAGAAAACTAGAAAGACTAAGGAAATAAAAAAAAAAACATGAATTGCGCTGGGTGTGAGGAGGTACTCATTAGCGATGTTGAAGAAGACAACTTAAAAAACGTTGGGTGTGATCGGTGCCCAAAATGGTTCAATGTCCTACTAAAAAAGGGTTACCATATTCAGAAGTTGCGGCTAAAGAGTTTATTTGTCAAGATTGCATTTTAATTGGTTCAGATTTATATTCTCATCATAAAGATGCCTATTAGATTCGTTGTTCAAGCGTTGAACAGTTCGCACGTGTTCTAAGAGCTTTCCGACACTGCTATACATCTGGTATAACAGAACACAGACTCTCGCTACGCGCCGAGTTCCGCGTCTATTTTGTTTGGTTTTGTGTTTATTTTGTTATTGATTCGACTGCGTCTTAATGAACCCGTGAAGAACTAATTAAATCAGTGCAAAGTGGTGTGGACTAAACACACACTCATAAAAGCCGCGTTCCTGGGCACAGCGGTCCAAGTGATAGAGCTGTATTTCCGAGCGAATTGGTGAGACCGGTCCATAATAATATATAATTTTCAGGTATTATTTTACTTATTTTATACGGTGTTGCTGTGAGGCTTGGAAGCTCGACAACAAAAACAGTCACTAAATACCCAAATAACTTGATAGCCAGCCTCTACTTCAACAGCCGTAAATCAAGTTTTTATATCCATTTACCGGAGCACAAAGGCGAATTCTACTAAAGTACACCCACAAAAAATATTCTTCCGACCCAGTTAGGGTTGCCAACTTTTAATAGAAGAAACAGAGTATATCTGATTTCATAGGAGGTAAATAAAGAGTACGGACTTCCAAAAAAGAGAATCATTTATTTTATATTTTTAAAAAGGTATTTTCTTGTAATTTTTGCAGCACATAACAATTTTGCATTTTGCGGTTTTTAAAAGAATTGTATGACTCCTAATATTCTAACTCAAGAGCTCATTTTTAATCAATTTCAATGAAGCTCTGTTCTCTACCCGCCACTTCACATTCATGACCGACAAGACTCCCAGTAAATGCTGAAGTGGCGGGAACAGAGAGTATATCGCTCATTTGGAGCGACAGTGACACAACTGCAAAAAAATGCGAAACTGACCTAATTACACCAAAATTATCTGCCTAATAATCTACGTTAGGAGTGAAAATGACACAATTGTAAGTTCAACAAAAGTCCGCTAGAGAGCGAAAAGACGTTGTTGAAACATTCCATTTTGGCGCTTGGATTCCGGGGCTGCAACGGCCGAAGAGACAGTTGCGCGGGGCGCCCCGTAAAGTGTGCACGTATCAGGGAGCTACATCGCCGCTAAGGTAAATATGACAATTTTTTCTATTAAGAATCGGAGCTACAAAGACGTAATTGTACTTTATGACACTATTTACTTGAAATTAAAACAGTTTTGTGGATACAATGACGTATCATACAATTGCGCCGTTGTTCCACCAAACATTTGGATTTTTTTTTGACGTTAATATAATTACGCCAGTGTTGTTCTCAAATGCTTTACTATCAATAACAATTATGACTAATTGCAATTATTTGATATCAAATATAACCCACCAATATTATTATTATTTGCTATACATTTTTAGCCATTCTTCAAATGGGAAGCCGAGCACGAATGTTAGTCAAACTTTGTGAGCAAGAATTTTCAAAGTTTGATAGTACTGAGGACCAAAATCTTGCTTCAAAAACCGTTATTTCTACCAGTGCATATGGTAAATAAAACACGACGTGCATTTATAGTTTTTGTTTAAGACTGCTAAGGGATCCGTCATCCGAACTAGTGTTATGAAAGTGTGTGTCTTTCCCTATTAATGAAGATAATTAATAATTTAGTTTAGACTTATGTATTTTTTTTGGTTCTACTGGTTTGTTCAGAAGACCAGAGGCGCCCTCAGTATGTTCGTATCCGAACATAGATTTAGTTTGCTTTATTTTATTAAGCTGGCTACATTTGATAATTTGTGAGTTTTTACTGGCAAGTGTGTGTGAGATTTTGTATTACGATGACTATATCGAATAAAGTGATTTTCTAAGTATTTTCACGTTATAATTTTATTTATGTTTTCGCCACGAACACTTCGCAGATAAGCAACAACTGGCTGTGCCCTGAGCGCAGAAGAAAGTTGCCCAAAGGTGATAACAGCGCCACACCTGTCAAGGATTAGGGTAGTGCTCGCCCAGCAGCAGCGTCGGCAGCGTCGCGAACCGCAGTAGCTCCTATTTCGGCAGCGTTGGCAGAGGTGGCAGCTCCGGTTGTTGTACCAGTCAAAGGCGGTATGACCAGGTCACCTGTCGCGGTGACCAAACCCCCCATTGCGGTGGCTGGGGTTATCTCTCGAGCTGGCAGCGAACAGTGTACTGACGGGGAGCCCTCATCGGATACACAGCTGACCCTCCGTGAGGAAATAAGGCTCTTCAGATCAGAGCTGCGAGAGGTACGGGATGAAATGAGGGAATTTCGTCGTGAGATGGCCGGGTTAAACACTTCGATGGGAGTCTGTACCGAGCGGGTTGACAGCCTTGAGGTCAGGATCGAGGCTCTTGAGAATAGGCAAAATGCTGCAGTGCCAAACGGCAAAATGGGCCAGCTGGAGCAGATAGTGCTGAAGTTGCAGCTTGACCTCAACGACCGCGAGCAGGAGTTACTTGGCTCGGACTTAGAGACCGCCAACATCCCGGAGACTCCTGGAGAAAACGTGCTGCACACGGTCGGCCTGGTGGCGGCAAAGCTTGGGGTGACTCTCGATGATCGGGACATAGTTTTCGCGCAACGGGTGGGCCTGCGAGCTGAACGAGAGGTACAGACGAGCTCTGCAGACGGCGCGAGTCCGGTCGGCGGAGCGAGCCCAGTGGGAGCAGCGGCGGCGCCGGCGTGCGTGCAGCTCATCGACCTGCTGCAGAGCGCGCGCGTGCGGCGCGGAGCCACCACCACAGTCCTAGGACTCCCCGCTCCCCTTCTTCCTTAATGAGAGGCTTACCAAAACAAACAAGAAATTGTTTTACCGTGTGCATGAAGCTGGTAGCCGTCTCGGGTGGAGGTATACGTGGACGAAGTTCGGCCGTATTTTGGCTAAGCAGGGTGACGGTAAGCCTACCCAATTCATCCGCTCAGAGGAGGACTTTGCGCGTGTTGTTGGTTGTGAGGTGTCTACGGCACAGAATCTCTGATTACATGGCCCGTGACAATCGCTGTACTGTTTGTAATAATTTAATCCTAAAACTTTACTTTTTTTATGAGTTTTGTTTTTACTTAGGTATTTAAGTTTGTCTTGTGCGAGGCTACTTATTTTCGTGTCTCAGTACTATACGTTGGTTTCTTCTGGTGGCCCAGCTGCTCGACCGATCACTATTTATGATCATTTTATATGTGTCACACTTCCACTCACTATTGTCACATCTTCATTATTTATTATGATATATTTATTTTTACGAACTTTCTATATTATTTCATTTTGGCTGACTATGTATATTTTTGGAATATTTACAGTAGTACTTCACTTTATATTATTACAAGTTCCACCTAACACCATGATATATTTCAGTATATTTACACCTTACATTACTCGTATTATGCATAACTCTCGTATACTTCTGACGCTAACTACGGTATACATACTCGTAGTTCTATTTATAAACACCACTATTTACAAAAAATGAATAAAACAAGAAATCTAAAAGTTGGTTTATTTAATGCGGGGTCGCTCGGTTCGCGCCATGATTAGTTTCTTGTTGCTATGGATACCTTCTCGGTAGACATCATGGCGATAAATGAGACTTGGCTCAGGCAGGGAGAGGAAGGTCGCGCGCCGACAGTGCTGGGCCACCGGCTGCTCCCGCACGGTGTGCGCGGCGGGCGCGGGCGCGGGGGCGGCGTGGGCTTCTTCGTGCGCCGCGGGGTGCGCGTGCGCGCCGTGCCCCACCCGCCGGCGCCGCAGGTTGAACAAATGTGGCTCAGGCTTAACATTAACTCACATACAGTTATAATCGGTACTGCATACAGGCCGCCGCACAGTGCGCTATTTTTTAAATCTAGGACGACAATATTAAAAATTCACACTTTTAATTACCAGCCTGCCACTTACTTAAAATCAGTAGCAATAAACCATATTTCAAGCACACGAGACTTTTTTCCTAGGAGTAGAGTTGAACAATAGAAAAAAAGGGTCAGACCGGCCAACTACCTGCGTTTATACAGTCGCTTAGATGAATACGCTGTGTTTCTGTGTGCTAGTTGTGATTAAGTGTTGTTATCGTCTTCGTTTGAGTCTTGAGGTAAGTTTATATATTCATTTTATTACCAATATCGTTACATTGAATAGTCAGAGCGAAGGGAATATTAGTATTTTATTTTTTCTAAAAGAAAATGCCTAGTACTGTTTGTAATAAACTTTTAACACATTATATGAAACTATATCGCGGGTCTCAAACCATAGGGGCGTATATGCAAAAATGCGATTTTTCGTTTTTAATGCAGTTGGATTCTACTATTATGCAATAATAACCTACATTTTTCTTATAATTTAATACTAATTACTTTTTGTATAAATTGTGAAATATTATTTGCCGTAAGCTAGACAGTCTACAATTATTTTTAGGCCATATAGCCGTATGATAGACGTAAGAGCAATATTATTGCTTATTGAGGCAGTTTTGACGTGCCTTATAGACGTATGCACTTACGACTTTCAATTTTATTATGGTCGAAGTAAATCCAGTCGGGCCATAGAGACGTATGCACATACGACTGTTTGTTTTATTTTAAACTGAAATCATTGTGTCGAGCCATATAGACGTATGCGCATACGACCATCAATGTCAACATGATCCTGGGGACATTTAGTCATCACTGCGGGCGAATGCACATACGTCTACATATTTTAGTATTGCTGTCTCAAGATTTCGTCATTACGCGGACGTATCGGCACGTCAACAACACGGAAACAGTCATTCTGTAGTGAGCTGCCATAGCGAGTATATGTAATTTTAATGCGTGGAATAACTTTGTGAATTTACTGTGAATAATGAAGCGTAGAGACAATATCCTGCGTTTAGCACTAAACAGTGTTAATGTGTTTATCAATAATGGTAAGTAATTTTGATTATACCTTATTTGTTTAAAATAATCTTATTGAAATGTCTGTTTAAAGTATAGGTACTGTTCATTTGACTAATTAGGATGTTGTTTCTTGTTTATAATGATGATTTTTTGTTATTAATATAACAATAACGTAAATTATACTGATGTAGGTAGTTTTACGATCGTTTGTGTTAAACAGGTAGGTATCCTTAGCGCGAGTTAGTAGGTATGGTATTTGTAAAATGTTATATTGAATTAGTGTAGGTTACGTATAAATACTGAATTAGTGTAGGTTACGTATAAATACTGAATTAGTGTAGGTTACGCATAAATACTGACTGCGTGTATTTTTTTGTTTATAATCCTACTAATATTATAAACGTGAGAGTTTGTATGGATGGATGGATGGATGGATGGATGGATGAATGGATGGATGGATGGATGGATGGATGAATGGATGGATGGATGTTTATTACTCTTTCAAGCAAAAACTACTGAACGGATTTGGATGAAATTTGGCACACAAATGGTTTATAACCTGGATTAACATATAGAATAATAACAGCTAGTTCTAACAATAGCTTAGCTGCGCACCGCGGTATCACCCGCATAAGTTTCGATCCCGTGGGAATATCGGGATAAAAAATCGATCCATCCATACAAACTTTCACGTTCTATATGACTGGCCAGAAAAAAATGGAAATAGGGTATGACCTGTATAATATTTGAATTTTTATTTCTCTTATGTTTTATAAATTA
Source organism: Tiliacea citrago (assembly GCA_963921375.1). Taxonomy (NCBI): domain Eukaryota; kingdom Metazoa; phylum Arthropoda; class Insecta; order Lepidoptera; family Noctuidae; genus Tiliacea; species Tiliacea citrago. The sequence goes on from OY992783.1 coordinate 26,411,152, forward strand.
CAGGGTCTCGGACTATGGATAACTACGAGGAGTTACCACTTCCAGTCGAAGAACCAATTCGAATTTTACATTCATCGCCAGTGAATACATCCAGGGATTCACCACTAACAGTTGAACAACAAGTGGTAATAGTTGAAATGGAAAACTTAGGCTTTACTGGCAGTTTCTGCGACAATAGTACCAAAGATATTTCATTAGCCTCACATTTGTCACCAATGTCAGTATGTATACCCAACGAAATACGTATTGAAGAGCCAGAATATTCTTCAGTTCAAAGTAAACAAGAGCTTACACCACTTTTTACTCCAATCCAATCTGTGCAGCCATTGTCAAGCCCTAGCATATTATTAGAAACACCAACCAATACATCTATCATCAATAATGAAACATTACCAGAAACAGGGATAGATTTTGATGATGATGATTCTGTAGCAGACCCTAATTACGTTCCTTCAGACATTGAAAGTCAGCCATCCCCAATGTCACTAATTACACCATCATCTGATCAACCTCCTCCACTAAACAATTTGAATACCCCACAACAGTCTTTTGAAATAGAAGAACCAGTATCAGTAAACTCCATTAGTGAAAGTTATGAAGAGGAGGTTAATTCCCCTTTGCCAAAAAGAAATAAAAGAAAGTTACCAGAACTGTGGAAAAAAAACCAAAGGAAATTTAAAAGAAACAGTGGCGCTGCATATACGTCGACTCTAGGCAAGAATAAACCTGCAAAAGAGTGCAGCTATGAACCATGCAAATGTCAAAAACAATGTCACTTAAAATTTGACAGTGAAACAAGACAAAAGCTTTTTGATTCTTTCTGGGGTCTTGACAGGCAAAGAGATTTTTTGTCCAAAAACGTAACTGTAACTGGAGCTACAGGATCACGTGTTAAAAATTCTAGAAGAAAGTTTACACTCCAGTACAGTTTTAAAGTAAATTCAGATACCGTTTTAGTCTGTCAGCCTTTTTTTTTGAAAACATTGCATATAAGTGACAAAATGGTCCGCACTGCTTTAGATAAAGCACGCAGAGGAGTTTGTGAAATTATTTCACCCGATAAACGAGGTCGACATGTACCATCAAATAAATATGACAATATAAAAGTTCAATGCGCCAAAGATCATATTGATTTGTTTCCAGCAGTACCATCACACTGGTGTCGTAAAGATACAAAAAAAATATATTTGGAGCCTACATTAAATAGAGAAAAACTGTATCAATTATATAAAGAACATTGCATGGAGAATAACAACGTTCCTATCTGCAAGACTTCATACAAAGAATTAATTCTGGAAAAGAATATAGATTTTCACAAGCCGAGAAAAGACCAATGTTGGTGTCATAAGTTTGAGCAGTTATCCGAAGAAGAACAGAAAGAAAAACAGGAGGAGTATGAAGAACATGTTAATAGGAAAGAATATGCCAAAGAAGCAAAGAAGACTGATAAATTAAAAGCAATGGTTGACTCTACTCTTCTTGTCTGTACCTTTGATTTCGAAGCAGTGTTATATTGTCCATTAGTTTTGGGTAAACCTGTCTTTTATAAAAGGAAATTGGGCTGTATGAATTTCACAATACATAATGCAGTGAGCAAACAGGGCTACTGTTACTTTTGGCCAGAGTACGAGGGGAACAGAGGGGCAAATGAAGTCTCAACATGTTTGTATACTTATATCACCAAGCTTACCAATGTGGAACATCTGATTCTTTATTCTGATTGCTGCCCAGGACAAAATCGAAATTCAGTGGTTGCTACAATGCTAAGATATGTAATGATGTCTCCAGAAAATAATGTAAAAATGATTGATTACAAGTTTCTCGAACCAGGGCACACCCACATGGAATGTGACAACATGCATTCTACAATAGAACGGGCTTCGGAATACGCCAAAATCTATATTCCCGAAGACTGGCTAAATGTGATACGATTGGCACGGAAAGACAATCCATACATTGTTGAGGTGTTAAACCATTCAAAATTTAAAGACTTCAAGGCAATGCGAGGTATCTCTATTGCTAACACAATAAAAGCCACGGATGGAACAATTTTAAAATGGTCTAACGTTAGATGGATACAGGTGAGGAAAGATGTTCCCAATTCGCTTTTCTTCAAATTCGATTACTGGGAAGAATTTAAGGAGGTAAGGTTTACCAGAAAAGTAACGCGGTCGGATATTTCTTCTTCTATGGATACAAATCTGTACTCAGAACCACTTCCACTAAAACAAGTTAAATATAAAGACCTCATGGCTATGTGTAAGGATGGAACTATTCCAAAAAATTACCACAGACATTACGAAAATTTGCCTGTAGTAGAAAACGAAAATTCAGAGACAGGAGCTACAAATGACGACGACGACTTAACCCTTGCTGCAACAAGAGCATCTTATATACGACGTCGACCTAGGAACAAAAAGTAATTAAGGAAAGCTTAAATATCTAAAGCATGTATCAGAAAGGTGTGCTTTCTAATACACGCTTTATACATCACTTGTGCAATGTTTCGTCTGCTCTTATTTTTTTATATCTTTTATTTTGTTTTTTATTATTTTACAGAATTTATTCTCCTTGGTTTTTATGACTAAGTTTCTTTAAAAAAAAAAGATTTTGTTCTTTATAAAATTTTATATTTATAAATTTATATAGTTGTAGTCTCATGAAACATGAGGCTTCAGGGGCTAGGGTGAATCTCTGGGTTCATTCGAGCAATCGAGTCTGGTTTAACCATGCTGGGGTCGGTGCATTTCATTAATTCATTCATTCATTCAAAAGCCTTTTTAAGTTTCAAATAATTATGTTCATAAGATTTTTTTTTTTAAGATTTGTTTTATTTTGTTTCTTGTAATGTGCCTTGAGCTCAATTTAAATGTTTGTGATTTTAAGTGATTTAAAATAATTATGTTCATATTTATGAATAAATTTTATTTTTATATATTATTATGCTTATTTTTCTTTTCACACAGAAAACATTGTGTAATTACTACCGTTTGGTTTTTTTTTGTCTAGATTGTAGAACAAAACTGGTTTATACCTCTACTTTGAATTCAAACACCTCTCAATATAAATGACAAGCCAGACAGGCGTATGAATTTTAAAAATCGCGCAAATAACGTTAATTTTGATGGGTTCTCATTCCTAAATTGCAATATTTTGAGTCACCAACTAGGTAAAAATAAATATAGGTTTAAATATTAATAATTTAAGGAGAACGGCTTTACGTCCATTAATTCCATGCATTTTGGGGGAACTTTGACGGAGTTTTACCGTATATTCGTCATGGCAAATAGACGTATCCGCTAAAAACTATTGTTATAGAGGGAATAACTTAAAATCAAGCATTCCATATTAACTGCAGTGTAAATATATAGTTATATGCAAAAACACAACAATCTGGCTCAATCACAAGAAAAGTTATTAAGTTTTTTGTCTCTCCTGAAAAGTAGGGGTTTTGTGGATACGCCCCTATGGTTTGAGACCCGCGATATGAGTCTCATGCCATATTTTTCTAATAGAAGCACTTGTAAACTCTATGAAACATGGCCATTTGCTGGCGCAAAGTTGCGACACTCATACATGTTCTTTCCATTTTCAGAATGACGTTCGAGATTTCACGAATTTCATTTTTCGATGTTTGGTTCGCCAATGCGAAAGAATGTAGAATGGATGCTTTGTTGCATCATATATTGCAAGAATTTGGTAATCCATCTTTTCCAGATGAAATTATAAATAAATTAAAGGCAAAAATAAGAAGCTGTGCCCAACAAATTGAAGTAAAATGGACGAAATCAGGCAGACATCGAGACCGCTTTTTAAAAACGAATTGTACTTGGTTAGAAGAAGGTTTTTCGTTTAACAATATAATAACAGAAAATGTCACAAACATTTCATTGGATGGACCTAGTAGCCGACCCGGAAGACCACAAAAAGACTTCGACAGTTCCAGCCATAAAACCCAAATGCGACGTATACAACATCTTCTAGATCATCACAACATCTTTGTGTTACAGAACATTTCATACAAACAGGTTATGAGAATTTATTACACATTCCGAATTTTTGTCCAGCAGCTTTCTTTTCTAGAAATACAAAGAGAGCAGGAACTGGTATTTTCGTAAGAGTAGGATTGCAATTTACAGAAATAACGGACATAGCAAAACAGTCAGTCTCAGGCATCTTTGAATGCTGCGCTATAGAAATAATAGCTTATAAAATTATTATTATTTGTGTTTATAGAATCCCAAAACATGAAGTGTGATGAAGTGTTTTATAATAAACTGGATTATAAGGTCAACCGGGGCATTAGCGTCTTTGGGGCAATTGCGTTTATTTGAAATAATTTAAAATCTGTTTTAAAACCGACCTCTCCTGCCATCTAGTTTTGTTTATTTTGAATAAAATTAAAAATTATAGTTTCAATAGATGGCGTTGAAACGCATAGATTCAAAATATCGGCCATATTGAAAATCATTTGATTTTTGTGAAGTTGTGCTGCACGAGGTGAGTGATCAAAATCCTTAAAAATCCATATTTTTTCTCGGTTTTCCGTTTTTATTCTGAAATGTACTTAAATAATATATTATAGCCTGTCTATAACAATAGTTATTTTTATTGAAATCGTTTTGGTTGTGGAGAAATGATGATTTAAATTTTTTAGGTTAGGTCTGAGCTTATGGAGTAAATGCATCTGCAGTTTCGGGGTTATTGCGTCTATATGACGCATTTGCCCCAAAACCAGAGATGTTAAACCTTAAACTTAATGTTAACCTTTATTTCGTGTTTTTTTTATTTTTATTTAATAGTTAATTTATTTTCGTAATTACCTAAATGTTTCAGAGAGTTATGTTTAGCTTTGAATTTAAATTTATCGTTCTTCATTTTTTAACTTTTTGTGAGAACTTTAGCGATTATTTTTTGCTATAGTGAAGTTATCAATTTGTGTTGCAGGTAGAATACGATCACAATGGTTATATTGAGATACATTGATATCGATAAATATTTAGACAGAAATGACTTTCAATATTACATTGAGCAGAAACTTACTTGGCCATGGCATAAAACACATTTTATCTGGTCACATGAATGTTTCGGATGTAGACAGTCCCATGCGACACTAACTGGACCTAATCATTTTATTTTAAATATGAATTCTCAAATTGCAAAGTCGTTATTAGAAAGTTCATTCTTTTGGTGTCCATCTTGTACTATTTTCACTTTGTACATGCACTATACTGAGGATGAATGCGAGTATTGCCATGAAAATTTATAACTGCACTATTGCATTTTAATAACTAGTAAGTAATGACGTCCCTTGTGAATTTAAGATTTGTATTTTTTGTCATTTAAACTTTTGTTTACGAAATCTCAATGCAACTTAATAGAATAATTGTATTTCATATATTTGTATTAGAGAAAGCCGCAGAAATGGGTGTAACTATTTTAAAATTGCCTCCGCATGCCAGCCACCTTTTACAACCTTTAGATCTAGCTGTCTTCAAATCCATGAAAGACAAATGGGACGCAAAAATATTGGCATGGCAGCGTTTGAACGTGGGAGCCAAATTACAAAAGGATCAATTCAGCGAGATCTTAGGAGAAGTCTGGAAAGAATTAAATCCTAAGATAATTAGAAATGGCTTTAAAAAAGGGGGTGTGTTCCCATTCAATAGTAATGTGATCCCAGACGAAAAATTTGATCCAGAATCTCTAAAAAGATTTCTAAATTACAAAAATAAAAATATCGAAGTCGGCATAAGGTGGTATGCCGACTTCGATATTTTTATTTTTGTCTTTCAAACTTATGCTTGAAAATATTAAATAAGGAGAACAATGAGCGGGAAGCTACAAGAAAGCTATTTGAATGTAATCAAGAACAGAACCTACCAACTACTTTTAAACCCTCGGAGATTATTATACCCGGTACTAGCAATGGGACTTCAGGAATTCAAATTCTTGAAAATCGTATTATTTCGTTTGAGAATTTGTTGCTTAGCACAATAAAAAAATCTGATAGCACACATAAAGTAAAGAAAAAAAAAGCGGCGAAAGGATGTGAAGTCATTACACGCGAATATTACTTGGAAAAGTTACGATTTGAAGAAGCAGAAAAACAAAAACGTGAGGCAGAAAAAACATTGCGACAATCAAAAAGATGCACAAATAAAAGTAAACCTGCAAAGAAAAAAAGAAAAAATCTTCTAAGAAGAAGAAACCACAGAAGAAAATACCGTATTCATCAGATGAAAGTATTGATGATGAAATAATATTTAGTGATGCCACAGAATCTGATGATTGGAACGCTTATTGTGAAAACGCTCTTCAAGACGACGAAGAACAGGACTGTATTCTTGACCACTCTAGTGACGATCAAGTAGTCAATGAAAAGATAAACGATTCAAGACAGGCAGTCATGCTGGACGAACCAAGGCGCCCTCAAGTTGACGATTGGTTAGTAGTTAAGTTTGCGACAAAGAAAACTATCAAGCACTTTGTCGGAAACGTAATTTCAATGAATCTCGATTCCGACATAGTGACCCCAAAAGTCAAATTTCTAAGATTCATTAAGAATAGTAAAATTGATTAATTCCATTACCCCGATGTCGAAGATGTTTCAGTACTCAGACATGACGCTGACATTGTAAAGTTTCTTGAAAAACCCCAAATAACCCGAAGGGGTCATGTTATTTTCAAGGAAAATTTCAAAAAAAGCTTTTAATATCCAATAGAAAATAGCAATACTTACTTACTACAGTCAGTAGAACTGACTACTACATATTATATTTTTTTATGTTGATTTTGTTGGAGTAGGGAACTGATATTTTAATTAGGGATTTTATATAGGAAAAATTTGGGCACATAGCATTTCCTATTAAAAATTGTTTATGTGGGACAGGAAATTCCGTGTGCTCATCGAAGAATAAATAATACTTAAGGTTCCATTCCGTACCCGACTGCAAGCGGCAACTGCAGACGACGTGTCGCCGCGACACGACTGGTTTCTATGAAAAGGTATTTTCTTAGGTAGCGAAACTTCGGTGTCAAAGTAATACATAGAAACCAGTCGTGTCGTGACGACACGTTGTCGCCTGGAGATGCCACCTGCGGTCGGCTATAGAAATGTACCTTTACCCGTGATTTTGATCTGATTTTACTGTGATAATGTTAGAATATGAAAGATTTGATCTTGTGAATGTCAATTATAATAATTATACATAGTAATAGGTAGATACTTTAATGGAAATTTCTAGGAGCAGCATAAAAATACAAATAGAACTTACCTAAGTTCTTAAGTAACAATATTTGTGATTTTTAAAGTAAAGAAGATTTGATCTCGTTAAAAGTCTAATTAGAGCTACGTATATACAATAATTCATAGAGTTAACGTAAAGATTCAAAGTCATTTATTTTCCTTACCAAAGTATAGACAATTTTTGTGATTATTAAGATAAGAATACCAATGTCTCTCTAAATATTAAGTTTGTTTTGTTTTTTTTTTTGTTCTAATTGTTGTAAATTGATTTTGATTAAACTTCAAAAATGTATATGTTACTTTTATTTAGCACCCATTTTAGGTTTTTCTAGGAGAGTTCATTCTAATTTTACTTTCACAAATAAAATGTTCTTAACGTCTGGATTTGACACGGGGTAAATGCGTCTAAGAGAAAATAGTCGCATTTACCCAGTTTATATGACATAGCTTCTGATGTGATGATTATTTAATATTTTTGTAATTTACTAAAAGATTCGTATAAAAAACTTTAATTGAAGGAAAATATATTCATTTCAGCCTTCAAACGTCACAGGTTTAAAACTTATTTAATGAAGACGCGTTTGCCCCAATACGGGAAAAAGCGTCTAAAATTCCAATTAAAAAAAAAATGCGTATTTAGTCGTATTTACTGTGACTAATGGAACACACAATAAATTAAGGATGCACACAGATGATTTCTCTAATAAATTTATAATTAGTGTGATATGAACTTTCAATAGCCTGTAAGGAATTTTTATGACGCAATTGCCCCGGTTGACCTTATTTTAAATAAGATCTGTCTATCTTCAAATAAGAAAATCGTCTTGTGTGGAGATGTTAACATTGATGTTTTGAAAAGAAACAAAATTACACTAGAACTTTAATACTTTCTTATGAAATACAATTTAAAACTAGCACTTTGTACTCCCACTAGGTTAAAAAGTCAAACCTGTATTGACAATTTTGCTCATAACTATCGGAAAGAATGTAAAGCTGAAGTTGTAGATCTGATCCTTTCGGACCATACATCTCAAATACTTAAAGTACCAATAAACAAAACTTGCAAATTAAAATATTGGAAAACAAAAAAGCAGGACACATGTATCGAAAATTTAATTACTTTTAAAAGACATCTCAGCTCTCTATCTTTTATGCGAGTACATGAAGCTAAGGATGCGAATGAAGCTTTTGACAATTTTATGGAAGATTTCATACTTCTTTATAAATTATGTTTTCCGGAGAAAATGATAACCATTAAAACTAGCAAGAAAACGAAATGGATATCACGTGGAATAAAAACATGTAGTAACAAGCAAAGGCAGTTACTTTGGGCATATCGATTAAATTCAGATTCAAAAAATAAATTAGTCCTTAAAAACTACACCAAACTATACAGGAAAATTATAAACTTAACACAAAAAGCACAAAATAATCACTTTATAAATACAGCTGAAAATAAATCGAAAGCTTCCAGGCAAATTATAAATAAATCCAAATTTTGTCTGCCATTGGAGCCTGTAGTATGCGTGAAAAGAGATAATTTGACATTTACTGACCCCGTTGACATTACAAACGAATTTAACGATTACTTTATTGACACTATTGAGAATAATATTAAAGCTGACATCACATTAAATAATACCAATATAAACAATCAAACTTTAAATTCACTTTTCATGCAACCCGTAACAATTGATGATATAATACAAATAATTTGCAGCCTTAACACGTTCGGACCCGCAACGTCTTATAACGTCAAATTTGTACAATTTATTATTAACACAACGTCTCATCACGCCTAATAAAAATGTTACATTATTTACACTACGTCTCACAACGCCAGGAAGCCATAGTAAATTCCATTAGTTGAATTTTTGCGCCGCAACACTTGCAAGTGTCAAACACCTTGAGCCACAACAAATTGAATTTTGGCGGTTTATTGTGGTCGTCTACTACACACTTGCAAGCGCGTACGCACACATACGCAACGTCCGAACACGTCGTGCGGAGCAGCAACGCTCCCCACACCAGTCACTGTGCGCCGCATACGTGACCGCACGTATCTTAGACGGACAATTTTTACGATAAAACGTAAGTAATTCATACTTATTTTTATAAAAACAATGTATTTTGAATACGCATACCTATGAGGGTACGCTATAGATATTCAATCAATCGTGGTTATCAATAGAAATTTTTGCTGTATAGAATTTATCACTAAAACAATTTATTCAACCATCCAAATTGTATTATTTTAGATGGATAAAAACCGGCAGTGTAGCAAGGCGTCCTTGAAGCTTTTCGAAGATGTTTCGTCGCGAGAAACTACACCTGACCCCTTCAGTGATGATGGAGAGTACGGAACAGATCGCGATTATGATCCAGGACCAGGGCCGTGTGACGTCAGTGACAGCGACAGCTCCGTAAGTGTCAGACAGCATAATTTGCAACCATCTACGTCTAAGATTGAGACCTCGGCATCAGACCTTTCTGAGGATTCTGAATGCTCCGGAAGTTCCGATAGTATTTTTGACACTCGTGCAACGAAACAACGCAGAGTTTCGTCAAATTGTGGTATACATACAGAACAGGCGGATACTGTTTCGATCGAATCTCGTCCAGAGGGTAATTTAGAAAATAATGCACCTCTTGCATCACCTACAGAACTGGAAGTTATCCTAAAAACCACAGAGACGGCAGAGATTAATGAATACTCATCTGCTTTTCCATTACCATCGCCGCCTTTTACAGAGGTGCAGAATAGCTCAATGCCTGCCGTACTACCGTCGCATGTTGAAAATGGTAATTACCTTACTGCACCCGCTTTGCCACAGTCAGCATGTAATGAGATGCTTGCTGAAATGCATACCTTGTTTTTGCCTATGCCGGTGGAGGTGCCTCCAGCAGTACCCGTCGTATCATCAGCGCTGCCTGTAGAGTATGATCACTTACCAACTACTTCTCATTTACCGCCACTTCCACTAGAGATAGAAGCTACCAGACAGCCACAGCATGGGCGTCGAAGGCGCCGGACGCCTTCTCCGGTTGGTGCTTGGGAAAATTCAACAGCAGATATACCGATGTTTGAGTTTGACAATATTTCTGTAGGCATCCAATTTGAATTTGGTCCAAACGCTTCGGTCGAGGACGCCTTCTTTAAGATTTTTCCACCACATATTATAGACTACATAGTATCTTCTACAAATGAGTATGGAAGGGCACTATGTTCCACAAATAGGCCCGTGACAAGGCACTCACGCAACTACCGTTACAAAGATACAAACTGCGAAGAAATGTTTAAATTTTTGGGCTTGTGTTTACTGATGGGACAAGTAAACATCCCGAAAAAGAAGAAGCTATTTACTTATACCGATCTGTTACACTACCATCCGATTTTTCCATATACTATGTCAGCGCGAAGATTTGAACAGATATTGCGATGCTTATGTGTTTCTGAGCGAGGAGCAAAAGGCAAAGACAAAATTGTTAAATTTATTGATGCTGTAACTAAGAATTTTCGTGATTGTAACAAACCTTCACGAGAACTATCATTGGATGAATCTATGCTTTTATTTCGAGGACGTTTATCTTTTAGGCAATACATTAAATCCAAAAAAGCCAAATACGGCATAAAATTTTACGAATTAACCTCATCTGACGGATACGTGCTCAATGTGATAATGTACGCAGGCAAAGATGATAGCAATGATAATGATACAGGAAAAAAGACTGAAAAACTCGTAATGCGACTGATGAGACCTTATTTATTGAAAGGGCATTGGCTCTTCATGGATAATTTTTATAATTCTATTACATTATCAGAAAAACTACTGGATTTGAAAACTCATACAACTGGAACTCTGAGGTCTAATAGAAAAGGGAATCCGAAAGAACTCGTAACGAAGAAAATAAAGAAGGATGAACACTTTTGGGTACGCAAAAATAAAGTGTACGTATCTAAATGGCAAGACAAGAGATCGGTTCTCATGGTGACGACTGGAAATCATCCCAAACTTATAGAAGTTTCTAACAAACGTGGACAAAAACGTATGAAGCCGGAAGAAGTTTCAACGTACAACCAATTTATGTCGGGGATTGACAGAGCAGATCAGATGGTCTCTTATTATTCCATACCTAGAAAGACACTCAGGTGGTACAAAAAGGTGTTTTTCCATATTCTCGACCTTTACGAATGGAACAGTTTCTATCTTTACAAAAAACACTTCAAAAATGGCAACAAAGCTTACGAATTCAAAACTTTTCGAGAAGACTTGATAAAAGCATTCATAAAATTGCCTCCAAACCTGAAACCCGAGATGATGGTTAATAGGAATAATAAATTTGACAACCGTTTAAAAGAAAGAATTAACTTCGTACAATCAGTTAATGAAAATGTTGAAAATAATGGTCACTGGCCCGAGAAGATTCCACCAAGGCAAAACTCTAAAAAAACTACATATTGTATGAAATGTAAGATGTGTTCCAAAAAGAAGATTAGGAGAGAGACTAGTCTTAGATGTAAGGGTTGTGAGGAAAAACCAGCACTATGTGCGGTTTGTTTCGAAGAATGGCATAGCCAGCAAAAATAACTTTCTAAGACAGAATTTTGATTCGGCTATTACGTTTTTTATTTGGATTTTACTGTTGATCTTGATTTGTTTTACTAGCTGATATCTTGTGCCTTTAGTAGATTAAGCAATTATTAATAAGAAGACTTTTCTTAGTGAGAATAATACTATGCTTACAAAACAGTTAACGTGATTATGTTTAGAATAACTTTGTTACTAAGAAGTATTTGATTTTGTTTCTTTTTTTTTATAATTAGAACAACTTGATCTCAGACTGGGCCATTATTATTTTGTTATTATATTCAGGAATAATACAATTTTACTCCAAAATAACTATTTTATTACCTTTCTAAAAGAATATAATGTCTTCATATTGACGTATATTGCAATAATAATATTGCAATTCTCCGGATGGGAACCCTGGGAAGCCGTTTCCGCGACTGTGCTGGACTGTTAGCCTTTGGTTATGCAATGGGAGTCCTCAACGCTGAGTCGGGGGATCTCATGGATTGGGTGTTCATAAGGACGATGGGTGATGAAGTCCTGAGATTGACCCACCCCGGGGAGGAATCAGGTGACCGTTACTCTTACTTCGCGTACCAGGCAGACTTCAACCTAGTTCGTAGATCGGCATACTCGTCCAATGCCAACCCTTACTTATTCACCTGGATCCACATCATCGGGTCAATCCTGGGACACAAAAGATCACAGAATTCCCGATTCATTTTTGAGGGGAGTTACGCAGATGTCGGCCTCAATGCAGTGGTCATAGCATGGGTTTATGCCAGAGGAGGAGAGTTAAGCCCACAATTTGCCCCGGACGGGAACAACTATGGGGTGGATGTTCTACCCCCGGATGCCGACACGGATGAGGGGGAGGACAAATTAACACCTGAAGACTACATTTGGCTGAATACTCAGGGCAGAGATCCAAAGACATGGTACTCAATCTTGAAGAATTGTGGATTCAAAGTACCCCCTGTTGTTGCCCGGGCCATAAAGAGGCAACGTGACCGGATAAGGGATGCGCGGGAAGATACAGTGGGAGAGTATGTGAAGACCCGTTTGATTTACTGAGGAAAGAAACAACACCAGTAAACAATTCCTACGTGTATCAACGTTGTGCATTTAGTTACGATACTTTGATTATTGAATGCGACGCGACGTTTATGATCGTCAGCGTGATAAGACGTTGTTTACTTACAAATACGACTTTATTTATTATTTGTGACGCTACGTCCATAAACGGCAACGTGATAAGACGTTGTTCTCTCGTACATATGACAATTCTATATTGTTCATGACGCAACGTCTATGAACGCCGACGTGATGAGACGGTGTTCTCTCGTACATATGACAATTCTATATTGTTCATGACGCAACGTCTATGAACGGTGACGTGTTAAGACGTTGTCCTCCTATACAATATAACATTACGCATTGTTCAAGACGCAACGTTTGAAAACGTTGACGGGAACAGACGTTGTGTCCAAATTGGATGCAGTTGTAATGACCGTATATGGAACGTCACCTGACGTCGACGTCTATTGACGTTGTGTTTTATCTTATAACACTCTAGGATACTTGAAGAGCAGAACGTTTTTGAACGTATGTCCGTTTTGTATGAGAAAATATTGTGTCATAACGTGCGCACTTCACGAGAGCGGCGCGGGCCCGAACGTGTTAAAAACACAAATACTGTTGGATACGATGGAGTTTCCACAAAAGTATTAAAGTTTACCAAAGAACTAGTAGCACCACCATTAGTTCATATAATTAACTTATGCATAGTTGATGGCATTTTTCCGAACAAGCTCAAAAAAATAATAATAAAACCCATGTATAAAAGGGATGATAAAACAAACTTTAAAAATTATAGACCTATTGCAAAAACTCCAATTATATCTAAAATTTTCGAAAAAGTAATCTATAACTCCTTATATGCCTTTTTCGAAAAGTATAATTTGTTTTGCACAGAACAAAATGGTTTCCGTAAGAACACTACGATTAATATGGCACTATTTGACTTGCTAGCTAACATCATGTCGTCTGTCGATAAAAGAAATCCAGTCTGTGCCATTTACACTGACATGACCATGGCTTTCGACTATGTACTCGTAGATCATAAGATTCTGTTGCACAAATTGGATAGTTATAGTATAAGAGGGAACATCTTAAAGTCAATAAAATCATATCTGAGTAATAGGATTCAATGCACGGAAATGTCCTAAAACTAAATTAGAAACCATATATGTATCAAAATCAAGACATGTAAAATATGGCGTCCCACAAGGTAGTGTATTGGGACCGCCACTTTTTTTGATATATATAAACTATCTCCCGAAAGCAACAACCAACAAAATGGTTAATTTTGCAGATGATAGTACGGCTGTAATAAAATGTACTAATTCAACTAGTTATAAGAATGACATTAATACTTGCATAGATGACATTATAAATTGGTTGGGTAATAATAATTTGGTTATAAACCTGAGCAAAACTAAAGTCATGCATTTTTATCAACGCCTTGAAAACCCAAACGTTAGCATTTCATATAGGGGCTGTGATATTGAAGAAGCTAATAAGGCTAAGTTCTTAGGCATTATAATTGATAGCCAACTTACATGGAAACCTCATGTCGAAGACCTATGTAAGAAACTTAGCAAATCTGATTATGCTCTTTTTCAACTCTCTAAGAAAGTTAACAGTCAGGCACTTTTAACGGCGTACCATGGACTGGTTGCCTCTGGCAGTCTACTGGTAGGGAGCTGGTATTTAGACTGCAGAAGCGATGCATCAGGTCAATGTACGGCCTTAAGACAACTGATAGCTGTGTTCCCTATTTTAAATTGTTAAAAACTCTAACTTTGCCTTGTTTATATACAGGGTGGAATTTTGTAATGCCACCTGGAGGGAAAGTACTCTTAATACTGCAGATAGAAAGTTTTACTCAAAGGAAACATTCCTTTATTTTTGAATAGAAAGCAAACTGCATTCAAAGATTTTCGAAAATTCTCTTCTCCCACACCCGGGAATCGAACCGGCTAAAATCTGAAAAAATTATACCCTGTACTTTTATTGCATCGATCGTTAGGGTCAATTATAAGGATGTAATCTCTCTAACAAACATGATAAATTAAATGAAAGGAAAACCAGGAAATCTTAAATTAATTTAATTGTTTACAAAAAATGGTAAACTAACTAATTAGTTGCTCGAAATGGGCTCCATTCTCTTGGATACACAAATTTATTCTTTTAACGAATTCATTTCTAGTAACCTTTAATAAAGTGTTGTGGTGAATATTATAAATCGTATTCTGAACTTCAACTCTCAACTCGTTGTCATTCGCATAAGATTTCATGTAAATTTGATTTTTTACATATCCAAAACAAACAAAATCTAATGGTTTGAGATCTGGCGATCTCGCAGGCCATCTGATTGTGCCGTTTGTACTAATCCAGGTATTAAAATGGTTATTCATGTAGGCAGTAGTGATTCTGCTGTTATGTGCTAGAGCACCATCTTGCTGTAGAATTATTTGGTTTCGCTTTTCCTCGGGGAAACCATTTAACTCGTTTCTTAAGAGATCCAGTATTTCAATATACTTGACAGTGTTTAAATGACCTTCGTACACGTGGACTAACACTACATTATTTCTCATTATTCCGCACCAAACGTTGAAAGAAAATCTTACTTGATTGTTAGTTTCATGAACACGAACAGGATTCACTCGAGACCAATAATGGTTATTGCGGCGATTGTACATGCCATTATTGCTGAAGTTGGTCGGTCTTGATATCTCTCTCCATACCACCGCAGAGCTAGATTCACGTTTTTGTTATTTAAAAAATAAGCTTCCATTAAATCAAACTGTTCTTGATAAGCCATTTTCACCGTGAGACAAAATGTGAAATGAGTTGTAAAAACAATCAAATGTGAATAACAACTATGACAATCTAATTTTCAAATTTCATCCTTATAATTGACCCTAACGATCGATGCAATAAAAGTACAGGGTATAACTTTTTCAGATTTTAGCCGGTTCGATTCCCGGGTGTGGGAGAAGAGAATTTTCGAAAATCTTTGAATGCAGTTTGCTTTCTATTCAAAAATAAAGGAATGTTTCCTTTGAGTAAAATTTTCTATCTACAGTATTAAGAGTACTTTGCCTCCAGGTGGCATTACAAAATTCCACCCTGTATAATGGAAACTGCTTTGTTTGTGAAATGTAACCCACATCTATTTAAAAAATATCAGAGGTCAAGAAAAATCCAATGTGGACTCAATACATTAATCAACTATGTCAAGTAAAATGTAAAACCGCACTAATGCAAAAAAGTTTTTTTGGTATTGCCCCACTCATATAATAATATAATAGATTACCTAATATTATAAAAAATATGACTACATTAAAATTTAAAAGGGAGCTAAAAGAAATTTTAATTATGAAAACTTATTACACGGTTGACGATTTTCTTAATGATGATTCACTATCTACTATTTCTCTGATTGACATATTATTGTGATCCTGGTTTCATTTACTTTTTATTTCTGTTTGACATTTGTCTTGTTTTTTTTTATTGTTGACCACGCTGACATTTTTGATTTACATGTTTAATATTTTCTTTTTTAATTTGTAATTTTGTTTTTTTATTAGGAAATGTAAACATTTGCATGCCCATGTGACGGTAAAATATGGAGAATTTCATGTAAAATTTCATGTTATTTTAGAGTGCATAAATAGTGGTTTTCCGGTCAATTGCGACAAGTTTGACGAATACAGTAAAGCAACTAGTGATTTATATATTAAGGAATACTCCTGGTAGCCAATGCCTGTAAGCGTGCACAAAATTCTCTTCCACGGAAAAGATATTATTTCGTCGTGTGTGGTCCCAATTGGTCAGTTATCAGAAGAGGCACAAGAATCTAGAAATAAACATAATAAGAAGTTTAGAGAGCTGTTTATGAGAAAGACTTCACGAGTCGATACTAATAGGGATTTAATCAATAGGTTGCTTATAACGTCCGATCCATATATAGCAAGTTTACGTCGTTTGCCCAAAACCAAGCGTGGGCAAATTACTCCAGAAGTACAAGAGTTGCTAGAAATTAGAACTCCACCAATAGAAATTGGTGAAGGTCAATCAGACGAATTTGGTCAAGATTCTAACATAGATACAGATGAATCTGATAGTGACTCTGATTAATTTGTCCGCTTAGTGCAAGTGAAGCAATATAAAGTCCTAAGTTAATATTATTATACATATTATATTATTAAAAAAAAAACTGTATTATATTATTATTGCTTTATCAATCATCCATTGTAATATTCTACAAACGTAAATGTTTTAAATATTACGTTTCAATCTGTTCTGTGCTCGAATGTATCGTAAATCAATTGTATGTTTTTGATTTTTCATTTATTATATAAAATATAAGTCATTGATGTTTAATTTCAATATTTCACTACTTATAGTATTTTTTTATTGCGTGAAATAAATGTTATTACTCATTTAAAGCATACAATAATATTGTCCACCTACATTTTAAAAATATCGCACTGTGCGCCGTGGCTAGATGTCAATGTCTTCCTGAGAATGTGCAGCTAAAAGCAGGCAACAGGCTTGTTCGTTCTTTTCCCTACTCCAAGAGTTGTACAATTTCTTTGCAGCGTCAACTCAGCGTTGGGAACGCCTTCAAGCCCATTTCACCGTCAAGTCTGTCAATGACACGTTGGTCAGCTCGTGCACACGCATGCAAAAGTTTACGCAAATCCTGGAATGAAATTCATAAAGCGCTAGTCTCTATCGAAAATGACACACAACAGAAGAGAATCGTAATATGCGAAGCAAGAGGTATTTGTTTGAAACTAGAACATTTTGAAACGGCCCTCTTTACTGTTTTTTGGGGATATTTACTGGATCGCATTAATGCCTGCACAAATATAAAACGTGGAAATTGACATTATATTGTCATAGAACTCTATGAGACACTGATACATTTTATTGGCGAAACAAGAGACAACTTCGATGATTTCAAAACAAAGCCAAAAAAACTGTGTTTCATACAGGAATATGAAAGGGATTTTCAACGCAATCGAAAGCTTGGCGAGACTAATACAGGTGAAGAGATGCAACAAAAGAATGGTCGCGAAAATTTCATAATCGCAGACAGTGCAGAGATACAGGCATGTGCGTATGTGTGTTGGTTTTTACTTACCCGATTAAAAATAGTTGCGATGATTGTAAACTTATGTTCGTGTCAGAAAATATTGATAAATATCATCAGTTTGTAGAGTATCGGGAGTACACCGAAGTAAAAAAAAAATCATTGAACTATGGTCACTAAAGAAATGGTTACATGCATTGAATGTTGCGCTACTGTTATTAATCAACGCTTGAATGAAAAAAGGCATGTTACTGGTCGTAAAGCGTCGTTAATTTTAATTTCGTCGACAATTGCGTTACTCGTATTCACAAAGCACAAAACATTCTTAATATAATAGAAAATGTTTTATTATATGTATTAAGAGATTCTGTATTTAAAAAAATTGATTGTTCTCTGAGTAAGCGTCGTTTACTTATAATGTTATAGCATTATTTTAATTTCGTTAACACTATATACTTGTATTTAAGTATTGATCATTTTATTTTGCTGGGATTAAGCTTGAATTTATTATAATTTAACTGACTCGTTGGTCTAGTGGTTGCAAGCGCTACTGCTAAACATGAGGTCCTGGGTTCGATTCCAGGGTCGGGCAAAGTGTTATTGGTATCTTCCATTAGGAATTTGTCAGTAGCAGCCTGGAGTCTGGATTTGTGCCCGGTTGATAGCAAAAGGCTCGCCCCCTATTACATGGGACTTAAACATAACTGGCGAAATGTGGGTGTACTATAGGTACACCTCTGCCTAACCCTTCGGGGATTACAGGCGTGATGTTATATTGTATATATTTTTGGTGGTTTTTATAATAACGTCCATTTCATAATAATTGAAGCAGTACTGCAGTTTTGTCAAGTTCTTGCAGATGTGGGTTACATAGTTTTACTTGATAAGTTTTCTTTTATAATATGTTTACACTTAAATAAAATCCACATCTGTATGTTTTACATAAAAGCTTTATTGTTGCAGCTGCGGACTACAAGCAATGTCTGTCACCGTTGCTGGGTGAGAGCAGACAAAGCTTCTCGTCATTTCGCATCCAGGGCATCCACATCCTCGAGTGGGCGCTCTCATCTTAACTCTGAAACTTCTGAAGGTTCACCTGATAATGAATCTGTGCCCAACACGACCCTGAAAGTCTGCCTCAACGTGACCTTGAAACTCGCTCTCAACGTAATGTTGAAAATCTGCCTGAACCTGCATCTGATGTTGAAGATCATCCCGAACTTGCTGTTGACGATCAGCTTGAACCTGACCTTGTAATTCAGCCCGTATCAATAAGACAAGAGACAATATTGTGTTGCCTGATTATATCCAAGCTGTAGACTGTGGGTCAAGGTGCATTATTGAAGGTTGTCAGGGTAGTGAAAGATTCAGACTACCAGTTTCAACAAGAAAAAAGCTGCTTTTACAGTTTAATTATTATGTACCAGTATATAGTCGTGTGTGCAGTGACCATTTAAATACAGCAACGTGGGACTTTCAACCTGGTATTAGTGCATATTCAAATGCATTTAATGCAAGACATATACAAGATATGTTGCATTTAAAGAGCACAAATGTTAACGCATTAGATTTTACAAATATAAATAGCATGGAAGACCATCTTATACGTCACTGGATTGGCTACACAAAAGATCAATTCAATCGGATATTTAATAAAATACCTGCCATAAATGAAATGCGAAGAGGTAAAACGGCTCTCTGCGCATTCTTAATGAAAATGAGGACAGGTGAACCCAACGAAAGGTTGGCAACATTATTCCAAATTCCAAGGAGAACTATGAAGGTGTTGATGTCAAAGGTTCGAGAACTATTATATAATTATTTTGTTCCAACTCACTTGGGACACATATCGCACCCTTAGTAATGTAAGGGCACAATTTGAAATATTGAGTTTTTGTGTTAGATGGGCTCAATATTAACTGTTCTACCACTTGGCTTTCACAGAAAGAGAAAAAAGACAATATTAGAGCGAATACTGTAATTGTGTCTCTTTTACACCACCCTCCCCCGCGCCCGCGTCTTCCCGCTAGAGGGGCCGAACCAGTAAAGTGCCAATACTTATCGAAGCCGGACTGCTGCCGCGCTGTCCAAATTGAAATTGTGCCTTTTTATTACAAATTATCGGGTGAGTATTGCAATATTTTTTAGTATTAAAAAGGACGACTTAGAGTTAGGTCCTTTTATCACAAATATATGCTGAAATATGTCATCTTAAATCAAATTAGTTCCTTATTTTACAAAAATATTTATGTTTTTTCAATGTTTATCTCGAAATAATTCCATGTACCACTAAACTGTATGCACGAACTGTGTTTTCATTTAAGGTTAGTTCTTTAAATGATGCAAAATATTAAATCAAATTATGAGTTGCGTCTTGCGTCAATAGTCTCAAGTATGGTCAGTTAATACAAACAATAAGTAAGTGCTCTATTGATAGGTTAAGTAGGTATTAGGTATGTTTAAGTACATAATTAAACAAAATAGGTACTATTATTACTTTTGTTTACAGAGCATGACGTCGCGGTCGCAAAAAAATTTGAACCTACTCAATCGCTCAGAATCACCTGCAGATAAACAGCAAAGTGAATTGCCTAAGGAGCAAAAAGTAAGTTTGTTTTGCTACTTGTCTTTCTTGGTTAAACCTTACTAGGTACTTACATAATATAGCATCTAATCATTTAATTTTTATTTCAGAATATTACTGGAGGCATTTCGGAAAAGGAGAATAATATTCCCAAGATAAGTGAACATTACACAGGTAACGAAATTATGTCTGACATTATGGTTTCATACCCAGAAATTGCTGAAAATATTCAACCATCAGTCGCTACGCATGGGTCCTCGACTGAAACCAATGGTTATAATATCGCATCAAAACGGTCATCGAGATCGTCGTCAAGGAGTTCCAGCTCATCTTCAAGTTCCGATAGTAGTTCCACTTCCACGAGTACAACTTCTAGCAGCCGCCCATCGCCTCGTAAATGTTCCCCAGAAACTCGAACACTACCTATTTCTCAAGCCGATCTTATACACTCTAATGAGCAACTACTAACGTCTCGGCCACAATCTACGTCGCCCTCGTTTCTGACACTTCAAAATGTTGAACCAATAATAACACAGCGAGTTTCTACCGTGGATTATCGCATTTCGCCGATTAATTCTGCAGAAAGTGATGCTGAGCTTAGTGATAATGATCCAACCTATAACGGAGAGCCAGTAGCTAGACAGCGTTTTTTGAGCACATCATCGAATACGTCATCTATTAATACCGCTGAAACAACTGCTGCTGATGATACATCAACCAGAACTATAACAAGAAAAAGAAAAGCTGACCCGTCTCAGTGGAAGCAAAATAACCAAAAAACTAAGCGGAATTTAGGCGAACAATACATTTCTGCTTCTACCAAGAAACTAGTTCCTGCCCGAGAAATGAAACCACCATGCTCTCAAAAATGTAGGCTTAAATGCACCGAAAAAATTGAACACGACAAAAGGATGGAACGTTTCAATTCTTTCTGGGCGTTAGGAAATTTGCAACTTCAGCGCATGTTTATTTCATCAAGCATGGTCACTGTTACACCGAAATATAAATATACCAACGCTGCAAGACCAAGAGACCCTAACAAGGCTTACTACTTAAATGATGGTAATGAGAAAATCAAAGTTTGCAAAACTTTTTTTATTAATACGCTAGGAGTAACACAGAAAATGATTCGAACTGTAAGAATCAAAAGCAAAAATGGTAACTATATTGAAGACGATAAAAGAGGGAAGCATAAGAACCACAAAAGTGTAAGTGATTCTTTGAAAAATGATATTCAAGAATTTATTAATTCAATACCTCGGATCGAGTCCCATTACCTGAGAGCATCGACATCCAGAGAATATATTAGTGGTGGGAAAAGTATTGCAGACCTATTTAGAGACTTTGAACAGCTGCAAAGAAGTAAGGGTCGAGATGCTGGCCGGTTCCACACCTTTTATGAAGTATTTACGACCCAATTCAATATAGGGTTCTTCCAGCCAAAAAAAGACCAGTGCGATCTTTGTTTGCAGTATAATAATTCGACAGGTGATCAAAAACGTGACCTCAAAGAAAAATATGATACTCACTTAGAGGAAAAAAAAATAAGCAGAGAAGAGAAGATGAAAGATAGGAAGAATGTTGACGATTGTAACCTATGCGTTTGCTTTGATGTTCAGGCAATAATGCAAAGCTCGAACGGGGACTCATCATCATTCTTCTACAAATCTAAATTGAACAGTTATAATTTTACAATGACAGAATTAAAAAAATTAAAAGAAGATAACGAATCTGGTGATGACTGCAAAAGCTACGGAGATGTACATTGTTACTTTTGGGACGAGACGCAAGGTAAACGAGGTGCTGTAGAAATTGGAAGTTGTATTTTAGATTATTTAAAGAGGGTTTCGGAGAATGCTGATCGAGAAATAAATGTTACATTTATATCTGACAATTGTTGCGGGCAAAACAAAAATAAATATCTCGCTGCTTTATTATGTTTGCCGTCACTGATATAAAAAAAATTAAAACAATAACGCACAAGTATCTCATAAAAGGTCATACGCAAAACGAAGCAGATAATGTCCACAGTTTAATTCAAAAACAAATTGCAAAAGATCTGAAAACTGGTCCAATCTACACACCAATTCAATATATAGCAGCCATTCAGAAAGCCAGGAAGATGGATAAGCCCTTTATAATTCATACTCTAACTTATGACTTCTTTTACGACGTGAAGGAATTGCAGGAAAACTGGGGCTACAATTTTAACACAGACGAACAAAAAAATACCGTTGTATGGAATGACATTAAAGTGATGAAATTTACCAAAGAAAAGCCTTTTGCTTTTTATTATAAAGCGTCGTATAAGGATGAAGATTTCAAAGAAATCAACGTCCGAAACAAGAGGAAGAAGATGTTAGAATTATCAGAAATATCAATGCAGAGAGCCTATAGTGCGCCAATTGAATTAAGTTCAAACAAAAAGAAGGATCTCAAGGAATTAATTTCGAAGAAATTAATTGATCCTTACTACGCGACCTATTTTAATAGTATGTTATTGTAAGTCTTTTAGTAGTTATAATGTTTATTTTGTTTTAATTTGAAAAACGTCTACTAGAGTACATCGGAGGTAATTTAAAGCTATTTGTTATTTAAATGGTAGGCTATTTAAATAACAAATAGCATCATATTACCATTTATCTTATAACCAAAAGTTGATTCAAATAATAAAGTATAATTATGACTGAAATGAAGAAAAGACTGAAAAGCAGTTAATTTTACTAAAGGTATACTCATGTATACTCATAATATGAGTTATAAGTTTTGTTGTTAAATGAATATGAAAGGTTTTTTTCTAAGAAGTTTGTAATGAAAAGTTTTGTTGTCAAATTAATAATAAAGGATTTATTTTTAAGTTTGTAATATTAAGTTAAAAATTTATGAAAATTTAAAAAGTTCCTACTGATTTATTGAGTGCCATTTCGTTTTAAGTTTTAATTTTAGATTAAAGCTTAATTTTTGATAAAATTTGTTTTATTTTATTTTATTCGTATTTTCCATTAGGGCACTTTTACGTATTTATGATGGATTAAATTGTGTGATAAAGCATTATTTTGTAATAGTCCTTATTATGTTGAATATTTTTAGTGTTATAAAGGCACATTACAAATATTGCCTTCAATAACAAAAATAAAAATAGTGAAAAAGAGGTCCAACTCGGAAGACTTAAAAAAAAATATATATTAGTACTCAAATAAAAAAAAATGTAATGTTTCAGCTATTAATACCATAGTACATTTAACGTCGATTACGTACAAAAAAATTCAGAGCTATAGCACTTTAAATTATGATATTATTAGTAACAATAATATAATAAGCAAAAAAATCGAGTTCTCTAAATGTTTAAACACGTTTTCTCAAAAGTTGATATTTTTTAAATATGCCTTTACTTTATTAAGGGTGCGATATATCAAGAGAACAAATAATACAAAGAAATCTATTGATACCCCGAGGATTGTTTGGAGTTCAAAGTGATGGTCAGGAAAACCCCATAGTCATAGCTGATGGTACATATGGCTTTATACAAAAAAAGTTATAATTATCTATATCAAAAAAATACTTAGAGCTTACCTAATTAATAGTGTTGCCAATATAAAGCATACATAATTTTTAACACTTCCCCTTAAGCTTTACATTGCAACTAGTAAACATACACTTGAGAGCAATAAAATCGCACACCCCTTGTAATATGGTTTATTACTGATTGTTTTCTAAAATCTAAAGATATTGAATAAAAATCATTAGACAAAATTAAAGCATACAAGCTTAGCTTTACAAAAACATAAAATTAAAATCATTGACCTTCACGTAACTTACAAAAACCGACCGTACACCGAATTCCCCAAATTCACGCGTTTGCGTTGTCACTACTTGCACCCTTAGCCGCAGGTATAAAAAGGTCGGTTTATTGGAATTTTTAATCCTCATCCGATCCGCGCAGGCGTCCCTCAGGGGTCTGTGCTGGCTCCGCTCATTTTTACGCTGTTCACCAGTGACATCCCGAAAAGTAGAATGGCGCAGTTAGCTCTGTTCGCAGACGACACGGCCATCTACTACACCGGCCGCAGTCAAGACCAGATCTCCCGCATCCTACAGACCGAAGTCAACAGACTCGGTGACTGGTTCAGGAAGTGGAGGATCGAGGTCAATCCTGATAAGAGCCAAGCGGTCCTCTTTTCTAGGCCCCGGCGTAGACCGGACCTACCACGACAGATCAAGATGTTCGGCAAGCCTATCCCTTGGGAGAAGCGAGCCAAATATCTCGGTGTGATCTTAGATCACCACATTTCGTTCGCTGAGCACATAAAGCAAGTGCGTTCGCGCGCTGCTTTCGCTCTCGGTAGGCTTCATTGCGTTCTGAACTCACGCAGCAAGTTGTCCCTTAAGGGCAAATTGCGTATTTACACAGCGTGCATCAGGCCGATTATGACGTACGCGTGTGCCGCTTTCGCACACGCCCGTCCCCATCTCATTCACAGAATGCAGGCACTTCAAAACCGATTTCTCCGTAAAATTACGGACGCTCCATGGTTCGTTCGGAACGAAACCCTACACGTAGATCTTAGAATCCCCACCATCAAGCAGTTTTTGAAACGCGCGACAAAGCGGTTCTTCGAGTCCGCAGATAGACATCGCAACCCCTTGGTTGTGCAGGCAGCTAGCTATAGGCCATCTCAAATTAGTAAGACTCGCCGACCTAGGCATACTCTCTCAGACCCGGATGACCCCATTACTCTCCTTCAGGAAAGCAATAGGGCCACAAGTACAGTGCACAAACACAAACCGTCATTCCGTCCTCGCCGCCGAGGTACCACGCGAAGTTCAAGAATAAATTGTTCCCCCCGTCCCTTGCACGTCGAACCGCCAGCCCCGAGGCTGAGTGAGCCGTAGCATTTAATAGTAATCCCCGTTAATAATCATGAATTTAAACTTTCGATCCAGCTCGTCCCCAATTTGCTTTGTTTTTCCCCAACGACGCCCTAAGCCGAGGTTCGTACCCCACAGGGGGTGCCCTTAGAGCGCTGTCGTTTAGTTTTTGATACTTATATTTACGCTCCTGGCTGGAGGCTTTAAGCTAATACCTTAGGGCAGCCACAGGAAAGACCGGTTAAGCAGTCACGGCCTCTCAAGGTCAACTGCGAGATGCCATACAAAAAAAAAAAAAGAAGGAATTTTTAATCAGTTGCATACCGAAGGTCAACGTGATAACATCTCTACTGGAAGCATACGGATTTACTGGAAAAATATGGATATCACGCCCGCAGAAGCCGCTCAAGTTATTGCCTTGCTCGAAGCAGGCCATAACCAAAGTGAAGTTGCTCGACGGCTAAATTTGAGCCGCTACTCTGTTCGTCGTGTATACCAGAGGTTCCAAGAGACCGGTGGCTACATTCGGCGACCAGGATCTGGCCGGCGACGCACAACATCAGAGCGTGATGACCGCTTTCTTGTGACAGGCTCTTTTGAGAAATCGGCAACTGAACGCGGTTCAACTGGGACAACAGCTTCGAGAAGTTCGCAATGTCAGTATAAGTCGGTGGACAGTTCGAAGAAAACTAGGTGAAGCAGGAATGACTTCACATCCCCACATTCACATTCCCAGCAAATGGTCCCAAATTGACCACAGTTCACCGACAAGCCCGGCTACAATTTGCTATGGAACATTTAAATTGGACGTATGCCCAATGGCGGGCTGTTATGTTCTCTGATGAGTGCAGAATGACTTTACATGGTCATGATGGACGCTCTAGGGTCTACAGAAGGCCATCAGAGCAATTTTCATAATGCTGCATAAGCGAACGTGTGGCTTTTGGAGGTGGATCGTGTATGTTTTGGGGTGGCATAATGTTGGACACTAAAACTGACATTGTATTCATCACTACGGCGAATACCGGCCCGAGATCGAGAAGTTTGACGGCGCACATAGGAGTATTTAACCCAAAAAGTCGATCAAAATTATTTATTGGCTAAAATTTATTTATTGTTATTAAAATGTAATAAAAAATGTTTAAAAAATACTTTGAGCTATTTTTTGAAGCAGGAATTTGAAATAAATGTTAAAAAAAATGGTTCGTCACTATTTATTACAATATGTCAACAACAACAATACACACAAAACAATTTACACGTAAAAACTTATAAACTAATTAATTATTAAACTAATAAAATCGCTTATAACTACTCCTCTTCATCTGAATCATGTACGCTATCTTCTGCATCTCCTTCATCGATATTAACTTCGTAGGACATTAACATTTCTATAGTTTCCATTTTAAAAGGTTTTGATTTTTTAGACACTTTTGGTCTAATACTTGTCAAATATGGGTCCGAAGTTAATAATAATCTATTTAAAATATCCATATTACAGTCAGTTCTACTGAATTTTCTTGCATATTGTTCCCTGAATTTCCGAAAATGTTTATTACGAGCTTCTGCAGCTTCTTCTGATAAGGCCCCTATTGGTAGTATGGCGTGTCTAATAACTGTAGGCCCATGAATTAAGATTTTGTGAAGTGTAGGTGTCATAGGATACCATGAGTATAATTCTACATACATCTTCGCTGTGTCTTGGCTATAGGTGTCAAATTTTGCAATATTAATTTTATATCCACTTGATATCACTTCGAAAATAACTGCTAATCTTTCTATTAAAGTTTTGTCAATACCAGTGATATTTGCCGATATTTCTATATTGTTAAAAAATCTTCTACTAGTGTTCCCATCATTAGTGTTCCCGAAATTGGCTTTAGGTACATCCACTATTAATCCGAGTTCATTTTTGAATGCTTCTTGGATTTTTGCTTTTCTATCTTTTATTATATCTTTTTCGGCCT
Organism: Tiliacea citrago; assembly: GCA_963921375.1. NCBI lineage: Eukaryota > Metazoa > Arthropoda > Insecta > Lepidoptera > Noctuidae > Tiliacea > Tiliacea citrago. The sequence goes on from OY992783.1 coordinate 26,438,558, forward strand.
GAGTTCTCACTTGCCATTTCTTTATAGGAAGTTTGTAAGAAAGGTGAAGTAATGTTTCAAAAAATCTGATGCGAGCATGTAGGATAGACAAGCCAAACTCCAAATTTTGTAGCTCTGTTGATGTGGTGTCGTTAAACTTTTCGAGTTTATTAAAATCTTTTGATGTGGCTTTGCAAATATAGCATCTCATTGTCGAGGTTGTGTTTGTTGCTGAGTTGCACACTTTGCCATCTACCATGGTGAGTAACAAGTTATGAGTAACTGTTATTTCATAAGACCCGAAAGTTATCTTCGTGCCCGTCAACCGTTTAATTTGGTCTTTGTGGTAATTAATTTCATCATTTGTTACATCTTTGCTCTCGTGTATGAATCTGATCCGCATTGGTCGACAGTAACGCGGAGAAGACGGTGATGGATTGTTCCAAATATTTTTTTTAGTACCCTTACTTATCAACTGTAATGGCACAAGTGATGATTGAAAAATATTTGCGTCAGATTCACTGCTGTTAGCAAATTTTTGTTTGTATTGGGCCTGCTGCGAGCCATCACATCCCCATTTATATGTGAACTCTAGGTTCACCAATTCTTCCTCTGGTAAAGTTCGTAATACTTCTTCAAGATATAATATAAAACGCTGAACAGTGTGGTCTAGTAATGCTTGTAATTTCATTTCTGCACACGTTTCAGTGACCCTGTATGTCTCGAAATTTGGATAGCAATCTTGTTTTGCTTTTTGTAAAATCGAGTAGCACGGGAATAGTTTTTTAGAACTTTCTCTAATTATTTCGTACTGCTTTCTTGTCAATGCAGCTTCCACAAACATAGACAAATCCTGACTTGGCGATAGTTGCTTAATTTTTGCTTCAGGTGTAGCACTCTTTCTGAACGCTTCACGATATTTACGACCACGTGTTGGGGATGCCATAATATCTTTTATCACATATGCACCATCCACGTTTCCTTTTTCACGAAGCGCCATTGGACCTGCATAAATTATTTATTTATTTATTTATTAAAACTTTATGCACAAGTAAAAAGTACACTGTACAAAGGCGGACTTAATGCCTGAGGCATTTTCTACCAGTCAACCTTAAATTAATTAAATTAGTGTTTCTGCTTCATCTTTGCCACGTAGATGTGATGTTTTTCGACGCTTACTGCAGTCTGTTAGTTCCGCGAAATCTTTGCTTGGCCGACCCACGTGGGATCTTTCGGTATTAATTATTTTTTTCGGTATTTCAAGAGTACCTTGTAACCAATCATGGTATTTTTTCAAAAACACACTTTCTGTTCGCTTTGCTGTCTGCCACTTAGACTTCATTTCAGACTTGAGACGAGAAAATGTATGAATAAACTTTGATTTTTGATCAGTAGGGAATGAAGAGTTATTAATTATTTCAAACTCCAGTAAATTCAACTTTTCTCCGAAATCTGGTTCAGTATATTCCCTCGCTTTTCGAAAAACATATTCTCGCGTCACGATCTTAACACCGGAAGCCCCTACAACAAGAGAAATCTGAAATTAACTTAAGTGACCGCAAAATAAAGTTTGTTTTGGTAAATGCACTTAATTTTCAAAATGTTAACATTTTGGCACGTGGTGGCAGCTATTTTCTTTTTAAATTTCTAATATGTATATCTAACAACAAGATGATAAAAGAATTTGACTCGGGAAAAGTCCGGAAATACAACAAAAAGATTTTGAAATATTGAAAAAGGGTGAAATCGACTCATCATTTTAATGTACCCAACAAAAAATGTCGTAAATAATTTTTAAAAGTATATATGACAAAAAAAAAGTAATTTAAATTTTACATACCTTGTTCTATACCGTCCATAACTATAATTTGATTTAACCGGATTAATCTAATTTTAACACTTATTTTTAACAATTTAGTTGACTCACTTTTACTGCGTATTAAGTTCGTACGATCAAGCTTGCGTTAGAAAGACGACTGATTGTGAACGGAATGTCAGCGAGAACAAAAGAGAGTCGAGCGATATATTGTCCCCCCGACCCTTCCGGTTTGCCAGGTAGCGAAAACTACTTTCATATTTATACTTTGTAATATTCGACTTTTGATCGACTTTTTGGGTTAAATACTCCTATGTGCGGCGGCACGATACGTCGAAGAAGTAATCGAAAAACATGTGAGGCCGCTTGCGTGGCTTATGGGAGAAGATTTTCTCTTAATGCACGACAACGCCAGACCGCATGTCGCTAGAACAGTTTGCGACTACATGGAAGACGTTCGAATCACCGCGATGGAGCGGCCAGCTCGTAATCCTGATCTCAATCCGATTGAGCATGTCTGGGATGAGCTAAAAAGAAGAGTTCGAACAAGAAGCCCTGCTCCTACGAGCCTCCAAGAGCTTCAACTTGCCATTGAAGAGGAGTGGAACGCCATACCACAAGATTTCATGGTGAAATTAATACGGTCCATGAAAAACCGATTAAGAGCTGTAATCAAGGCTAGGGGAGGGAATACACCTTATTAAAAAACAATTTGATCAAGCATTTTGAGTTTTATTTTTATTCTTTCTTAAGCAAAATTGGGTAATTTTATCCGTATGTTGGGTTTTGTGCCCTAAAACCTCCTATGGGTATTTTTTTACACTGTATTTGATATCATTAGAAAGGTACTGAAGTAAACATTCATAAGTTTTGTTTTAATATGTATTCACATTCATGAAAAAAACTGCTTTAACAACAAAAAGTCAACGTGTGCGATTTTATTGCTCTCAAGTGTATAAGCAAAAAAAAACGACTCTACATGATAAAATGCAAAAAAAAAAACTCTACATGCATCATATTGTGCATGGTGTACACTTACAGCAATCCTTATCTATAAACACATACACATGCAACAGGCATAACATTAAATCAAATTGTTAAGTATACAATAAATTCAATGGTGAAATACATAATACAATGTTTATAATGCATTATTCTAATACAGACAAATTATTAATATTAGTAACACTTTACATTCAAGTCATGAATAAAATTATATTGCTTAACTTTAGATAAAGGCTTAGTGAATATATCTGCTATCATATCCTCAGTTGATAAATACTTTACATATAAAAACTTTTTCTGTATTAAATCCTTTATGAAATGATACCTAATGTCTATATGTTTCGTCTTCTTGTGACAATATTCCTTTAGCTGTAACAACTTTTGAGCACTTTGGTTATCGTTAAATACAGTGACAGTTAAATTTTGATTAATAATTTCTGACAGAACATTTCGCAAAAATAATATATCTTTACAAACATCACTAATAGCTACAAATTCAGCTTCTGTGCTCGATAACGCTACACATCTTTGTTTTCTGGCTTCCCAGTTAATAATATTATTTCCCAATTTTCTGACAAAGACAGTATAAGATTTTCTATCATTATGATCATTTGCCCAATCTGCATCTGTGTAGGCAGTTATATTAAACTTATTGCTTTTATAAAAATGCAGACCATAATTTATGGTACCTGCCAAATATCTCAATATCCTTTTTGCAGCTAACCAATGACTTTTGTCATAGCTATTATTAAATTGTGATAACTGGCTACATGCAAATACGATATCAGCCCTTGTACACACAGACAAGTACATTAGACATCCCATTAACTGTCTATATTGGTATTCATTTTCATCAACATTCTGTTCAGATTTTTCAGGCTTGATTAATTTACAATTAAGCATCATAGGTGTGGAGATGGTTTTACATTGAGACATACCAAAACGTGATAACAACTTTTTGATGTAAACTGACTGTTCTAGAATAAGATAATCCTCATTACGAATGACAATAATACCTAAACAGCTCCTTAAAGAACCAAGATGCTTTACACTAAAAGCTTTCTTCAATAAATTCAACAATTTATCAGTAGAATAACTAGAAAATAAGTAAAAATCATCTACGTAAAGAGCTACAATCGTAAGATCCTTGCCATTCTTCTGTGTGTACACACACGGTTCACACTTACTCTGAACATAATCATTTTCGGAAAGTAGTTCATGCACCTTAATGTTCCACTGCCTACTAGCTTGTTTAAGGCCACACATGCTCTTTGATAGCAAACATACCTTGCTTTCATCATTTACAAAACCTTCAGGCTGTTCCATGTATATTTTCTCATTTAAGTCTCCATTCAGAAAGGCAGTTGCAACATCAACATGCTCAACTGACATATTCAATTCGTTGGCTAGACAAAACAAAATTCTCAGTGTAGAGTGCCTTACCACTGGAGAAAAAGTATCATAGTAATCTATACCTTCACGCTGACTAAAGCCACGAGCAACCAAGCGGGCGGACCAGATCATCCAGAATGGATCCTCAGGAATTGTTTCCAGATCTGGAAGAGAAACCGATTCACAAAACCCCTGTGTACAGAAGGGAGAGGCATCTGGCATCAGCTATAACTACCACCGAAATTACATATATATTACACCATCAGGACAACCACTTGGCTCTCCGTCCCCATCACAAAAGGGTGTTGGAGGATGTCGCCGAGTACACACTGTTACCATCAGATGGTTTTCTGGCATGGTGTTGCTCAGACCTAACTAGATGGGTTTCAGCCTCTCGAGAAACCCTTGCACTACACCAGCGTGCTGCTGCTGTGGCTCGTATGGCTACTCAAGTCGCATACTCTCATATTACAAGTCTACACCCTCACCACTGACTGCAAGCTCTTTTCCACTAGACACGTTGTATTCACAGCTGGCCTCAACCTGGTCCTCAGTCATAGATCAGGTCGATCAATCCACAAATCCGCGTCTGGAGGTAGCTGTAGGCTCAGTCATCATCATATTTGAAGCTGAGTTATGTATAGTCCCTGTAACAACAAGAACCTGCTTCTTTGTTCCTTACTCCATGATATTGTGTTTTTCTGACATGTGCGCCGCTTGGTTTTCAGTTGATTGCTACTCCTTCATCCACAGCGCAAAGTATCCTGGACACTCATTAAACCTTGAGTTCAGACAATGTTTAAACAGAATGATCATAATGCTGGTAGAATTAAAACAAGCGTCTTACACCCTACTTAAAATGTGGCCATCCCTGACAATAGGATCAATTCTGAGAGACTTTGGAGTACTCTCCCGGGTTCCTGTCCACCATCACTGATGACTTAGCCATTCCCTTAAAACAGACACATTTTTATCGGGCAGAGACGGCTCCAGTCACTGGACCAATACACGCTATGCTACGCTTGGAACTCGCAGGACTATGGAAGATATTGGGTCATCCCATTATGGATATGGACGCCAGCACTTCTTCCTGGTACACAAAGGGTACCATACTTAAAAGAAACTTGCAGCCGGCAGCCCTGAGTATAAATAACATGTTTAAAAAGGAGTTCTGCCGGCAGTTTTACAAAACCCATAAGAAGTGGCCCAATCTGTTGTTGACATCAGCTGTCCCACAGCACATCTCAGCATGCTACAATATGTCATTCAAACTGTCCACCGACTTATACTGACATTGCGAACTTCTCGAAGCTGTTGTCCCAGTTGAACCGCGTTCAGTTGCCGATTTCTCAAAAGAGCCTGTCACAAGAAAGCGGTCATCACGCTCTGACGTTGTGCGTCGCCGGCCAGATCCTGGTCGCCGAATGTAGCCACCGGTCTCTTGGAACCTCTGGTATACACGACGAACAGAGTAGCGGCTCAAATTTAGCCGTCGAGCAACTTCACTTTGGTTATGGCCTGCTTCGAGCAAGGCAATAACTTGAGCGGCTTCTGCGGCCGTGGTATCCATATTTTTCCAGTAAATCCGTATGCCAGTAGAGATGTTATCACGTTGACCTTCGGTATGCAACTGATTAAAAATTCCAAAAAAACCGACCTTTTTATACCTGCGGCTAAGGGTGCAAGTAGTGACAACGCAAATGCGTGAATTTGGGGAATTCGGTGTACGGTCGGTTTTTGTAAGTTACGTGAAGGTCAATGATTTTAATTTTATGTTTTAGTAAAGCTAAGCTCGTATGCTTTAATTTTGTCTAATGATTGTTATTCAATATCTTTAGATTTTAGAAAACAATCAGTAATAAACCAAATTACAAGGGGTGTGCGATTTTATTGCTCTCAAGTGTAATATATGTCAATGCATAATTGAGGAGCGTTTTCACAAAGCAATAGATCAATCAAAATCTCAAAATTGATTTTTTTGTCGTTTCGTACTCAATCTCTATAGGGCTACACGATGGTCTTTACGAATTTTCTGTAAACGATACATAAATCATTCTAAAAGTACAGCGAAGTGCATTAGTTTTTTGAAAGTGATACATCTACATCGATCGAATTTTTTCAAAACGATAAATCAAACGCTGATAATGTGTCTGATATTATTGTGTCTCATTCTTACAAAACTAAATAATTATTGCATCATCTTTCACATTTACATCAGTTGGATTGTTTTCGTTATAGAGAGCGCACGCACTTTTTCTTTGAATTTATAAATATTGTATGCAATAATGGATAACGGAGAATATAACACGCCAGTTATTGAAGTTGAAAGAGGACGCAAGTCTAGACGTTGTCGCAGTACTCCGAAGACGTCCAAATACACTGCAGATGAAAAAAGCGATCCAGATTTGAATTGTAACCACCATTTAGACAAAGCAATAACAGGCGCCACGAAAAGGTCTTTATGCCAGGCAATTCGACTAAGTTATAATTATATGAAAGGTAAGAATTCATTAGTACATTTCTAGTTTTTGTTAAACCCGAGCAGTAGCCGGCTACCGCGTCATGTCAAGCAGTTTATAACCTTATAATCTCACTTAATGTAAATAGGTAATATGCAGCTTTGATTTTGCGCGAGTACCTATCTGTGCGATCGTGTTTGAACACGTTAAAACACGTGCGATTTCCTCGTATCACAAAACGTTCGTAACGTTCACTACATATTGGGTATATTACCTAATATATATTTGTTACCTTTTTTTTTTTTTTTTTTTGGGTGGGAAATTATGAAATAACTTCTCCCGCTCTGGGTGGAGCGGGAGGGAGTGTCAGACTTTTACTGACTAAAACCCACCGTGTTCCTTCAGATGCCTGTGTGCCAGGGCCACGATATCCCTTTCGGACAGGCTCGTAACCCTGGCAGGATATATTTACTAGTTGTATTCTGCGGTTCTGATTCGATTCGAGATAAAAAAGTAGACTATGTGTTATTCTGGTGCATAAAAATGTTATGCCTACATTTCCTTTTTAACTTGTTACAGAATTCAGAAGAAAACTGTACTTGAACGATACGAAAATCGAACAAGATAAGTTTTTGTTAAAATACATGCGTATATCTGTTCCAAAAAGACGATCTAAAATTACAACATCCGTGAATTTCCGCAAGATTTCAGTCGCTTATTTTGTACCAATAGGAGAAGGAGAAGAAATCCAGGTCTGTCCTAAAACTTTTCAGAAAATAACTGGTACACACCAAATGCGTCTTCTTCGTGTAGCTAATGCATTTCTGGCTACTGGTGAGCAGCCTAAAGAACGACGAGGTGGTAAAAGTGTCAAACAACTTGAAGATATAGCTGAAATGGGAGACCTGATAAAAAATGATATTTTGAAGTATAAATGTAGAGAAAGCCACTATTCTAGGAACAAGTGTTCAAGATCTTATTTGCCCCCCGAACTAAATTTAAAGATTATGTACGAAAAATTCATTGAAAACCAACGGTTAATTTCTGGAAAAACTTGTTCTCTGTCGAAATATAAGTCAGTATTTTACAAACAATTTAACCTAGGATTTGGAAATCCTCATGAAGATACTTGTTCAGCTTGTAAGGAGTTTTTAATAAAAATTAAGACTGAAAAGGATTTAGATTTAAAAAACAACATTCGCACTGAATATCGTTTGCACTAGTTAAGGGCAAAAAAGTTCTTTAGTCTACTCAATGACACTGAAGATGAAGATAATGTGATTAAAATTTGTTTTGACTGCCAACAGAACTAACTTCCAAAATTAAGTGTTGGAGAGGTATTTTACTCACGTCAAGCCTGGTTATATAATCTTTGCTTAATGCAACATAAACCTAATATGAAACAAAACAAAGACGATATTGAGTTTTATGTTTGGTTAGAAAATCAAAGTGGGCGGGGTGCTAATGAGATAGCGTCGGCACTTCAACATTATTTGAAAAAGATGGAAGAAAAATGCCTTATGGAAGGGAAGAAGAATATGAAACTTGAACTGTACTCCGATTCTTGCAGTAGTCAAAATAAAAACTTCATTATGTTAGCCATGCTGGCAAATTTCATGGCTACTAGTAAAGTTTTTTATAAGCTGTCCCACTTTTTCCCCATTCGAGGCCATAGTTTTATGCCTCCTGATAGTGTTTGGAAGGGTTGAAAAGGATTACCGCCGACGTGAAGTTATTGTATCGCCAAATGAATACTATTCCATTCTAAATAAACATGGCCACGTCAACGAATGGGGTAAAGATTGGTTTAGTTATGACATGAAAGCTAAAGCCAAAGATATGATGAAGGCAAAACTTCCATTTAAAATAAGCCAAACCCGAATACTACATTATACTGTAGTTGGATCCCGCGCTTTAAAAAATATTGAAATTAGTGTTCAGGAAGTGTATTCTGCTGCGCCAGTGATAGTTGATGTTAAGAAGAAAAACGTCAAATCTTTTTTACGATTCGACTGTGCTCAGTTGCCTAAAACCAACATGGTTTCTTCAAAAAAGAAAGCAGATGTTGAAAATTTACTAAAATTCTGTGATATATCTGATGATCCAGATGCTCAGGCATTTTATGCAGATGTTCTCCAGGGTTCAGCTCTCGAAGATGACAATGTACGACGAAACTATGACGATGAAGAACCCGTAATATAATCCACTAATATTATAAAGGTGAAATCCCGTGTCCATGCAGCAAATTCGAACTAATGTATCGCGTTTTTATCAAAACGTGACATCAACAGTAGATGTATCAAAGTTGAAAAAACTCGATGTTTTTGATGTCATTTTGTTGGTATGTTTATGTGTTCCTTTTTTTTATTGTATAAGTAAAAAGTATCTCATTAAACTAATTAATAAATTAATAAGCAATTGCATTTAATATACTTTATAGAAACCCTTGTAATTAAATAAATCACGTTACTGAAAAAAAAATCATATTACGATGTACAGTTTTGAAAAAACGCTCCTCAATTATGTTTAACAAAAGTACAATCTGTCAATCCAACAACATCCCTACACATGAAATAAGTTGTAGATAAGATAAATAACTTGACCTTATTTTAATTGTTTATTTCTAGTTGACACCATCAGACCATATTTGCCATGCTTGCTGGCAACTAGCAACACACGGGTCAACATCCTCTGATAATATACCCAGAAGACAAGTTGGTCATCAACATGTCTGTATTATATGTGGACGATCTATATTAAGTATTAATAGACGAAGAATTTTAATTGATGGAGCAAATGAAGAAGAACAAAGAATATCCAATGTTATGTCTCAATGGATCCAACCACAGCTGGTAGCGTATAGTTTTTATTTTTTCTATTTATATAAATATTTTAACGGCCTGCCGTATGGTTATAGGAAGTTAATGTCACCATACTAACTACATGTAGTATTGTAAATGGTCTCAGACTGCCAGGAATTATTAATTTATTAATTATTAAACGCAACCTGTTCTCTATGTGGAAATACTTTGCTTGCCACTATGAGACAAACATCTGCCACAGAAGAACAGAGGTTAATGGAAACGATTTCCCACTTGATGGAAAACCAGCAGGTAAAGTGTTAATGTTTATCTTTTTTTTATGTTAACATTACGTGGATTTTAAAGTAAATATCATTAACTTGCACTTGCATTTAGGTATAACATCACATACCTGTTGAGATTCAGACTATTTTTTTTTTTTTACAGGTGCCACCTTTAAACGAACTCTGTCGTGCATGCTGGGGACGTGCACAAGAAATAGAGTATCCTCAAATAAATGCAAATGAGAATGTTGTTGTTCGGCAACCTCAATTTATTTCATTGCCTAATATGAGACGAGCAGCTGAAACACCAAGACATTGCATTTTTCAAGAATGCAGTGGGTTAGAGCGACATTCTATACCAGAAGACACTCGACGCCGTGTATTGCTACATTTTAATTATTTTATACCAAGAGGTGCACGTATCTGCAGACAACATTTAGAAAATGAGCAGTATGATACTTTGTATTCGGCAGAATATAGCCTGGATACATTTAAAGCCGACTACATTGAAGAAATTGTATTTATATTAATGGAAGGCTTAAATAATGTGAATTATGAAAATATTCAAAACTACCCTGATCATCAAGTCCTGTATTTTATTGGTTTCACGAAGAGGCAACACCAACAGATTTTGGATGAAACACCCAACCTTAAAAATATGCATCGGGGTTGTAGGGGTTTTGGATCACGCCTACACTTAGATGATAAATGATAGATGACTGCTTCTCGTTGATATGGGCAGAAAGATCGCGTATTGATTGATAAATAACACAACCTTCTGCGGCGAGTGTAATTGATATGTTTATTGATACAAATGATAAGGTGCAGTGATACATAGTGCTAAAGTTACAGTTTAAATACCGTATAAAAGTGCTGACGCGCGGCACGAAAATAATTATGTATACAAAACAAAATTAAACCTGTACAGTTGTCTGTACATGCTGCCGAGGGCGCAAAGGAAGAAAAATACTTCAAATTAATAACAAATTAAACAATGCCAACTTAAAAATCTCAACTTAAATACTAATTACAAAAATCTATAAATCTAACTTTCACTTAAAGGAATATCAAACTTGATTGAGTGCAAGTTAGGGGTTGATGTGCTCTCGGTGATCCTTCGAGTGGTAGGCTGCGGCTTGGGGATAGTCTGTACTTCTGTTAATTCCAATCTTGAGTCCAATGCCGGCTCCTGTCCCCGCCTTCGTCGGATCCATATGATAATTAAGGTAAAGCCCGTCAGGATCCCTCCGGCCACCAGCGAGTATAGCACGCTGTACTGATGCACGTCGTGGACACTCAGTGTTTGTGTCGACTGCTGCTTAAGGTTGTCGATTTCTGATCTCAACTGGCTCCACATAGTGTGATGATCCTCGGGTACAAAAGTCTCAACCGAGGGGATGCTGGTGTTGACTATGTCATTTACAACAGACATCTGTGGAAGTTCCATCTCTTCTGCATAATGGTCCACGTGATTGATGAAATTCCTATGAGAGTAAATCTTGAAAGAGTCTCCTTTGAGCGTGCATCCTGGGCATAAGGTGATTATGCCATTGCCGGATAAAGTCTTCACTTCCGTAGTCCGTATGCCAAAAATGCGGACAGTGCATTGCTGACAACATTGATACAGCCAGTCGTTCAGGCGCTGTAACTTGATCCACTTATTTTCGCACTTCGACTGTTTGTGAATACAGGGCGATGTGATTATGTCATTGATTTTAATATCACAAATGGATTGTTTTTCTCGAATTTCATAGATGGGCTTATCAATGGAACATAATATCTTTTCTGGATTCGCATGAAGGCACTGTTGTAGGTCGTTTTCTGTGAAGAATAAAGCCAAGTCCTTTCTCAAATTAAATGCTAAGTATGGATAAGTCGGTGTGACTTGATAGCTTTTTCCTGATTCTTCCCTTTGTCGTATGATTTTATCTAGCTCATATTTTTCCGTAGTAACCAGAGGAATCTTGATTTCCATAATGAGATAGTCGTTATATACTCGAGCAAACACTCGCAGTAATCTATAAAGACTTCTGATACTTGATTTGTCTACAGGCACATTGAGATCATCCTGTACCTCGTGTGTTATGATATTTATTTGAGCCTCTAATTCTTCAGGCGGTAACAGGTGAGTATCTATGCGCCCATGATAGATATCAGTGACCACATCGATGAGACCTTGTTGTACAAGTCGTAAGTTTGATAAAACGGTGTAGGCTGATAGTGCTGACGACATTAAATAAAGGCCTTGCGTTGTGTCCGATTGCACGTTGTTTACTTCGTGCAATAAGGCTTTCAGCTGGTTATTCATGGACGTGAATTGTTGATTCATTATGGCCTCATTTCGTCGAATAATGCTGTACTCCGATTCAATAATAAGAGTTTGATTTTTGATAAGGCTCTGTAAATGATTTTCATTACGCGATATTTGCTCAATATCTTGTTTATACTGCTCTGCAAACTTGTCGTCCAACACCCCAAACAAGTAACTGGCCAGGTTGCCAACTCCGTTTACTAGTCCTCTCTTGTATCTTTTGTTTGGGTTCCGCAGTAAAGAATTGTAATGTTGTAGTTCGCTCAACTCGTGTTGCAGTTGTAATATGATAGCTCTGTACGGCATTCTTGATTGCGGTAGGCACGTTCGCTGACATAATTGATTTAAATACCGAACATATGTTTCTAAGTCGGTGAACCCAGACCAATACGTAGACATGTTGTAGTAGACTATTAATTTCCATTCGTCCTTGATGTGCTGTAGTTCTGATACCTTGTCGAAAAGCATAGTCCTTTGACCGTCGAGTAGCGTGATATTGTATGATATTGATGATTGCTGCATACTAGGCGATATTATCATCATTAACATAAGAAGTGCTGATGTAAATAATGTTTTCATGTTGAATTTCGACCGTTCGCGACGCCTGTTGGATGTTCCTTGATGGGAACTGTTCGAAGTGGCCTCGCTTATGATATTATTTTCTTGTATTGGCAATGGAACAAGTTTGTTGACCGGACGCTTGATAATATTATTGGTAGTTTTCAATGTCACAACTCTTACACAGCCATCTTGACCGGGATGTAGAGCTTGAACTCGCGCCATCGCCCACTTGCCAGGCGGCATGTTATCTTCTTTTATAAGAACCACATCATCTAATTTAAGGTTTTCTTTAGTGGTACGCCACTTTGTTCTTGACTGAAGCTGTTGAAGGTACTCCGTGGACCATCTTTTCCAGAACTGTTTGTTAATTGCCTGAATCAATTGCCAACGCATAGTCAGGCTCATATGATCTGGATCTGTCTGTGGTCGTGATAACAAGGATCCGCCAATAAGAAAATGCCCAGGGGTGAGATAGGTATCGTCTGGATTTTCAGAGAGTGCGCATAGAGGCCTCGAATTGAGGCAGGCTTCTATTTGACACAGCAACGTGGTGAACTCCTCGTAGGTTAATTTTTGATTACCTAGCACGCGCTTTAAATGATATTTCAAACTCTTCACCGCTGCTTCCCATAATCCTCCTGCGTTTGGCCAGACAGGAGCATTGAAGTGCCAATGTATTTCCATGTTGTGAACATCATTGATAGCACTTGGGTTGATTGAAGCCATGATCTCCCTGTATTCTTGATTCAAAAGTCGTGAAGCGCCCACAAAATTCGTACCATTATCGCTATATATATTCTTGGGTACTCCACGCCTGGAACACATCCTTTTTAAAGCTGCTAGAAAGGATGCTGTGCTGAGATCAGATACCAATTCCAGATGCACGGCCTTGGTTGCTAGGCACACGAATACTGCAATGTATCCTTTGGTAGTCTTGATGCCTCGTCCCTTATTGGATTTTATTTCCACATGTCCGGTGAAATCTATTCCGACATTAGTGAAGGGCCGAGATGGTGTAATTCTAGGCTTTGGGAGATCAGCCATGAGTTGTTGATATGATTCTTGGTTATATCTGCGACACTTTACGCACAATCTCAGATGTTTTTTGACGCTGCTGATGCCACTGATCAACCAATATTTCTCCCTGATGAATGATAAGGTAAGTCGCGGCCCGCCGTGAAGCGTAGTGATATGAGCCTGCTGAATGATTAACTCTGCTAAACGACTTCCAGGTGATATAATGATGGGATGTTTCGCCGCATATGTGATATTTGCTTGCTCCAGACGTCCACCGACTCTTAGTATCCCGTGGTCGTCTAAGAATGGTCGTAGGCAGGACAATTTGCTATTGCTGCGGACGAAGCCCCTTTTCTTTAGATGGTGTATATCTTCTTTAAAGTCTATACTTTGTGCATGTTTGATAATAAGATATAGTGCGCTTTGTATTTCGACACCGGTCAGTGTCACCCGGTCACCTCTCGCTGCACTTGATTTTTTATTGCGCAGGCTTGCGATGTAACGTGACACCCATGCCATTATGCGCACAATCTTTGTTAATGAATTGAATTTATTTAATAATTCAATTACCAAAGTCCAACTCGTTTGGCATAAGGCTGTGTGTACAATGGTTTTTTTCATTTCTTCGGTTGGAGTTTGATATTCGGTTGTGGTGATATGATATGAGTTAAAATTAAGAAGCCATTCTGGCCCTTGCCACCACAAGCGATCTCCTGATAAATTTTCATTGCTCAATCCACGCGTAGCACAGTCTGCTGCATTGTCAGAAGACCTGACGTGACGCCAATTTGATGCTGGGATGATCCCCGTAATTGTTTGTACACGGTTAGCCACAAATTGCTTCCATTTTGATATGTCCCCGTTTAGCCAGCCAAGAACTACCATCGAATCAGTCCAGGCGAAGATTTCTATTTGCTCCGAAGATAGTGTCTGAAGATATTTCTCCATCAGTTGTGATAATAATAATGCACCTAGTAGCTCTAGCCTAGGTAATGTGACCGATTTGTTAATTGGTGCCACCTTTGTTTTAGCCGTCACTAGCTTCGATGTGCGCTCGCCCTTATGATTGTTTGTTACTGTGTAGATTGCACATGCATAAGCCTTTTCCGAGGCGTCACAAAATGCATGTACTTGTACGTTTTTTTCTGTTTGACCTAGATGTCTAGGTATTTGATAAATGTTGATATTTCTTAGGTCGTTTCGCAACCTTTGCCATTCTAATGATATGTGGGCCGGTAATTCATCATCCCATTCTAGATGCGCAGTCCATGTGCTCTGGAATAATATTTTCGCCTTGATTGTGAGCGGTGATAACCAGCCAAGGGGGTCAAATATTTTAGAAATATCTGACAACAGTTGCCGTTTTGTGTATGGTTTATCGCTGTCTTGGGGTTCAATTTTTGTGTCGAAGGTAAACATGTCACTGGAAGGAATCCATCGCAGGCCTAATGTTTTCCGAGATTCAGTGTCCTTGAACTCGAATGGAGCGTTTATTTGTTCTGGTTGTAGATTTTCGATAAGCTGAGGTTCATTGCTAGACCATTTCCTCAGGTTCATACCAGCAGCTTTTAACACCGATATTAATTCGTGTTGTAATTTTCTGGCGTGCTCGATGGTATTGCTTCCCCCCATATAATCATCCATGTAGAAAGATGACTCCAAGGCGGACGCTGCTAATGGATATTGTTCAGCATGATCGATTCCAATTTGCTTCAGCGTTCTCATCGCCAAGAACGGAGCCGCTCTTGTGCCGTATGTAACAGTGGTAAGATTATATTCTTGGAGTAATTCACGATGATGACTTCTCCACAGTATAGATTGAAGATGCCGATCTTGAGGTCTCAATGAGATTGCTCGAAACATTTTTTCCACATCCGCTGTGACTACGTACTTATGTTGTCGCCACCTCAGGATGAGATTTTGAAGGTCTTGTTGAAGGTTCGGTCCATTATACATCAAGTCGTTCAAACTGCGTCCAGATGACATCTTAGACGAAGCATTGAATACAACACGGAGAGCTGTCGTTGTAGAGTCTAATTTCAGCACGCCGTGATGCGGTAAGTAGCATGCAGTATGATTTGGTCGCTCGACTTTACGCATGTGACCTAGCTCTTCATACTCTCGCATGAATTTGCGATAACCTTCTGCTAGTGCTGGATCTTTGCTCATCTTCTTTTCTTGTTGAATGAACTGAGCGACAGCCTTTGATTTTGATGCCCCCATCTCTTGTTCGAATTTGGGTTTCATGGGTAATGCTACTTCATACTGGCCAGACTCCAATCTCTTAGTGGTTGATTGGTAATACTCCTCGCAATATTGATCTGCAGATGATGTGGTCTCGTGTATATCTTCGACCTCCCAGAACTTGGAGATGCTGTCTATATCGTTGACGACAGCGTGACATGCAAACGTCTTCACGTTGCCTGATAATATCCACCCAAGTTTTGTTTGCTGAGCGATAGGAGCTTGGACTGGCCCCTTGATAAGGCCACTCATGATAATGTCTGAGTAGACACTGGCATCCAAGAGCAAGTCAACTGGCTTTGAAATGTTATATTCAGGATCTGCCAGTCTGGTGTGTGATAAATGGGCCCAAGTTCGTTTCCTAAACGAAGCATTAGGCAAGTTATTTATAACTCGTGATACGACTAAAGCCTCCGTTGTAAAATGATAGTCCTCGTAAATTGATATGCATTCAAGTGACACTAAGCCTTTGCTTTGTTTTTGTGTCGAACCAATTCCTGATATCGCTGCTTGATAATGTTGCCTCTTTAACCCTAATAATTGGGCGGCATTTTCTGATATAAGGGATATTTGTGACCCTTGATCTAGCAGAGCTCTGAATCTCACAATGCTACCGTCTGAAGCTCTGATATTCAATGCTACAGTAGTCAAAAGGACTTCTTCATTTTCACTGGCAACGTAGTTAACATTGTGACTACTACGAGAGGTTGAAGCTGAGTCCGATGACGTTTGAGAGTGCTGAGTTTGAGTTGGTTCCAGTAGGTCACCTTGCATCGTTGACAATGCGTCATGCATTATTGAGTTATGATCACCGTTGCATTCTTTGCACCTTCTTGTAGAAATGCATTTTTTGTCATAATGTTTGTATAAACAATTACGACAAATATTATGTTGAGAAATTGTCCTCAATTTCGCGTCCGATGATTGCGCAAGGAAGCGTTTGCATAGAAACAAATCATGAGGCGCCTTACATACTGGACAAAACCTCTTATTATTTGTGGCGTTTGATTGATATTTCTTGTAGAACGATGCGTTTTTTGAGGAGTTATGATTTTGAGGCCTAGGATGACTTGAGTTCGGCCTGCACGAATCTGAAGTTGCAGGCTTCTCCTTCTTGCCTACAGGCTCTCGAGCCATAAATTTGTTTTCAAGGAAATGCAGGAACTCTGTATATGATGTTAGATCTCGAGGCGACACACGTGACTCCATGAAATCAGTACGCGTTTCTTCATCCAGCTTCTTTGTTAGTAGATGAACTAATATTGGGTCCCAGGTAGTGATGTCAATGCCTAGATTCCGAATGCTGTTGATACACTGTGTCGTGGTATCATGCAACTTCTTGTAAGTATGATATGATGATTGCTTAGTAATCAGTGGTTGATTTAGGAAGATATCCATCTGCGTTGAAAACAGAATCTGTGGATTGTTATAGCGATGAGTGAGGATATCCCATGCTGTCTCGTAGTTTTCTGCTGATATATTGAGATGCTGGATTAAACCTTCTGCCTCACCCTTGACCTTCCCTTTCAGATGTTGCATTTTCTGCGCCTTCGTGATACATTTGTTGTTATGAATCGTTTCCATGAATAAATCAAAAAAGGTCGGCCACTGAGTATATCTTCCGGAAAATGTAGGGACTTCTAATTTAGGTGTGGCTTGCTCGAGGTGAGCAGTAGAGTTCAGTTTTCTGTTCAACTCCCTTTTGATGGCAAGGTAGCGCTCTTCAATCTGCAAAAACTTGGCTTCGTATGCATCGTTGCTTCCTTTCAATTGATTATCGAGACGGAGGTGAATGGTGTCAATAACTTTCCAGAGATGTTGAAAATTCTTTAGTTCATCCTGAAGTTCCCACTTTTCCTCTAAGTCTTGAACGCTGATTCTATTCAGTAGTCGTTCTAGTGCTCTAAAGTTAGTGTCCTGCTGACCAAGTAGGTCATCCCCGTGATAGGAGTATTCTTCAAAGGTGGGTAAGGAAAAGGTCGGAACTTTAGCCTCCTTATATGATGATATCATTTCCTTGGTTTTGATATAATATTCCTTCATGTACCCATGAATCCCTTTGGAGAAGTATTCATACTGATCATCTTCAAATTCCAGCAGCCTGCTATGATTGTCTTCAAACTCTTTCCAATATTTATCCAGTGAGGCTAATCGGCTGATAAGATATTCAGGTGTCTTCCTGGTTGAATTGTCCTTACGGAAATTGGTATTTATTCTCTCAATTTCCTTGGTCAGGAAGCTCTGACGTTCGAACATTGATTGTATGCTCTCCATGATAATTGATGAAAGTTAAATGATAAGTACCTGAGAAGATTCTCTGATGCTGATGATGGTAAATCGTTGATTGGTTTGCTTGATGCTTGTTTCTGTAATCTCCAGCACGATATGTGCGCCTTCTCAATCTAACTGGTGAGACCCGCTTGTGGGAGGCCAGCAGACCGATTCGCTATCGTACCAGAAATCTTCAGAACACAAATCTGATAATGATACACTGATAACCACCATCCGGCTCGAAGGACCAAAAAATGTAGGGGTTTTGGATCACGCCTACACTTAGATGATAAATGATAGATGACAGCTTCTCGTTGATATGGGCAGAAAGATCGCGTATTGATTGATAAATAACACAACCTTCTGCGGCGAGTGTAATTGATATGTTTATTGATACAAATGATAAGGTGCAGTGATACATAGTGCTAAAGTTACAGTTTAAATACCGTATAAAAGTGCTGACGCGCGGCACGAAAATAATTATGTATACAAAACAAAATTAAACCTGTACAGTTGTCTGTACAGGGGTAGTTTTGCATTGACAGCACTTTTGTGCAAATTAAGAACAGGAGACTCTGGAGAGAGGTTAGCCTGTCTTTTTCAAGTTCCCCGAAGAACTTTGGAAACGTTAATGTCTGTGGCCAGAAATATTATATTACGGGACTATGTGCCCCGAAATATAGGATTTGGCCACATGACAAGGGAGCAAGTGGCAGCAAATAATTCTATTGTTGCTGATGGTATTTTCGGTGACCCTAATGTCCCACCACAGCAAAAACCAGCTATTACCGTTGCAGATGCAACATATTTATACACTCAGAAGAGTTCGAACTATTTATTTCAAAAGGATACATATTCCCTCCATAAATACAGAAATTTGGTCAAACCATTCATTTTGTGCTGTTGTAATGGGTACATCATTGATGTTCGAGGACCATATGGTGCAACTACCAATGATGCGACAATAATGCGTGAATTATTAGATAATCCGGGTTTTAATAATTTCTATAATGAAAATGATATCTTCGTCTTAGATCGCGGGTTTCGGGATTGCATGGATGCATTGCACGTTAAAGGCTATATAGGCCATATGCCAGAAACCAAAGAAGACGGTCATTAGTTGACCACCCTTGAAGTAAACAGGTCACGTTGTGTGACTATAAACAGATGGGTGGTTGAATCTGTGAATGGCCGTTTCAAAAGAGACTTTAAAATATTCCGTGACGAATATTTTAATCGCGCCTGTTCACATATAATGGACGATTTTAAAATAGCTACTGCGCTACTTAACGCATTTGCCACCCAATTCACCGACTCTCTCAATGCAGAGGCGTTTGTGAATATTATAAATGAACGTATGTTCCTCCAAAACACGATCGCTGATTTAGTTTCAGAACTAAACTTAAACAGACGCAGTGCCATATTTAGTCCTATTGATGGCACAACCATGGCATTCCCAAGACTAACTATGGACGAATTAATTATTTTTGCTTGTGGCACCTATCAGATTAGACAGGCACGGTCATATGTAGGTGAGCACTTTAGATTTCATGGCATATACACCTTGGAAGTGAGTCGAGACCAAATACCTGGATTGGAGGGAATAAATCCTTTGTTGCTTCGAGCAAAAATAAAATCTCGCCATTCATCAGGAAAGACGTACTTTGTTTTTATTGTAATAGAAAGAAATATGAATGGGCGGGAAGCAATAACAAGTTATTGTTGCAACTGCATTGTGGGGCTTAGAACTGTAGAATAGAATCAGTTTTATCCAATGAAACAGATATAGGTTTTCTGTATACTCTGAATCGTGAAGCCATTATGCCAAAGGCATTCTCTACGATTCGGCGTGCTCTTGATAGTCTGTAATTAAAGATTTTTTGTTTGTGTTCCAAACCTTCATGTCTTGAATACGGTTTCATTAAATAGGTTGCCAAAGGGAAAGCATCATCACCAACGAAAACTGCCTTATTAGGTAGTTTTAAATTATTTATTTCAAGAGCACTATAGAACTTTGTTTTTTTCCAAATATGCGAATCATTCATGCGTCCATTGGTTCCGAAATCTATATATATGAAACGGTAATGTGCATCCACTATAGCAAACAACACCACACTATAAGTGCCTTTGTAATTATAATAGTCTGATGCTCCGTGTGGTGGATTTTCGATTAATACGTGTTTCCCGTCAATAGCCCCACAGCAAAAAGGAAATTGCTAGCGATCTAAAAAATCCTTTTGTATTTTCTTCCATTGATCTGTGGTGGATGGTACCTAAAAGAAATAAACTTATATTAGTGTATGGTTACAGGGAAAAGATTCAGCGGTGAACACAAACAGCGACGCGTCTTCATATTTTGATGAATTGGAACAAGAAGATAATATTGCGCCCTTACAAAAGAAAAAAAAATTGTCTCCAAAGAAAAAGGCGGAGCGTGCTCTAATGGACGCACCTAAAATGGACCCACCTGTTTTATAAGCAGTTAATAGATTAGAAACTTTGGCTCAAACTATCCGTCAAGATGAATTTGATACATTCGGAGTACATGTGGCAAGCCAATTACGTAGTTTGCCATTAAGAAATGCTATTGTTTGTCAAAATTTCATTAATAATTATTTGTCACAAGAAAGACTGAAAACCTTAAATACACAACATTTTCCAATTGCTAGACCTACGAGTTCACTCTCAGAGTATACACGCTATACTTCGACTCCAGAAGCCGAAGCTACTACTTCCCGAAACCAAGCTTTTCAAAACCAGCGTGAAACTTCGACTCCCGAAGCTTCCACTTCTAGAAGGCACCTCGATTATGAAGAAGACTATTTTGCCAGCTGTTTACTTACACAAGAAAATACTGGGCAACAATACGGAGTGAACGACGATATTCTATCTCAAGCTGTTAGGTCATGCTTAGATGAAAACACAATGGAAAATTTATAAATAAATCGTTTATAATTAATTACTAGTTTCACTTACCATAATGAACTCCTGTAAAACATTGTATATAGCATCCAAAACATCCTTCAAAAACAAGGAAATTGTGCATTCTGGAACTCTAAATGACTCTGCAAGACTTGAATAGTTATCACCGGTAGCCAAGAACTTTAGGGTTATTTCTAATTTAATTTTCGGAGAAAGTGCTACTCGCATATTGGTATCGCATTTTTGTATAAGCGGAGTAACCTTATGTA
The DNA here is from genome assembly GCA_963921375.1 of Tiliacea citrago. Lineage (NCBI taxonomy): Eukaryota > Metazoa > Arthropoda > Insecta > Lepidoptera > Noctuidae > Tiliacea > Tiliacea citrago. The sequence goes on from OY992783.1 coordinate 26,459,889, forward strand.
GTAAAGTATTAAACTGATCAGTAGTCATTCTTAATCGTTTTTTAAAATAATCAGGATCTTCTAAACTCCACTCAACCAATAAAGTATCCGAAGCACCCAAGTCCTTACGTCGAGAAATCCATCCACGTACCCAAACATTACGTTTTCTTCTTTCCTTTTGTTTTTTCTTCACTCTTTGTTCTTTAAGCAATTGATGAATAATTAATTATTTCAATTCCGGCACAAACGGCTATTCTGCTCAACGTTTTCGATGGAAATGACAGAGCCGCATGCGATTTTAGTAACCAGTGTAAATGGGCTAGCGATGCGGCTTGGTGAGGCAATTAGTGAAGCGACTCGCCGCACGGCGAAAATCGACCCGTGTAAACCCCCCTTTAAGGAGGGAGGAGTTAGGCAATCGCCTGAGTAGCGTAATCGCTGACTAATGCAGCGGATGCGCCCGTGCGTCATTAACAAACTGCACACTTGCAGATTTGCGGATTATAGTAATAAGTTTAGTTAATAGAAATATAATAATTGTAAATTAGTCTTGTAGAACATTCCAACCAATAAACATTGTTTTAATTCAAATAAAGTATTTTTTTAATAGTAATTTCGTTCGCCGTAACTTAACTCGAGTGGAGACTTTTACCAGATGTCAACAAATTTTCGACTTTAGACATCGGCACCTGGAAAGCTCACGAATTTTGGGAAAACATCCATGATACAACAGACTGTAAAACTCTAGCAAAGTTTGCTCTAGATGTTCTATGTCTTCCACATAGTAACGCAGACTGTGAAAGGATATTCAGTCAAGTTAACAACATGAAGACCAAAATGCGAAATAAATTAATAACTTCGACTGTAAATTAGACTCTATTAGCAAGGCAACTGATTCAAAATCAAGGAAACTGTACGAAGTTTAAAGTGTCACGTGACATGTGCGACAAAATGAAAAGTAAGGACAAGTATGCACTAGATAAACAAGAATATGAAGTGATAGAGACTTTAAGAAATCTTTATGGAGAAGAAACAAATGAGGAATAGACATTTTTTTTTTAAATAAATAATTCAATACGGAAATTCAGGATTTTTTCCCTTAAAATACGGCAAACCAGACTGTGACATACGGCAGCTCAAATTTTTACGATAACAACACTGGTGGAAACTCTGTTTACATGTCATTACGGTTTTTTGTGCGCGGCACAGTCACATACTTCTCGTGAAAAAATGTCCAAAATCTCTATTATCAACGATATTTTTGGCTTGATACTTATTTTAAACAGTATTACTATGGAGTCCTATAGTGTTTTTAGTATTTACAATGTTGTGCATACGGTATATTCGTGAAAAAGTAACAAGCGAAGAGCTTTCTATTCAAGGTCAAGGTTTGTTGTTGTAAACATTTTATTGAATCCTAATTGGATTCCGAATTACAGGTATGTTTTGAATCCATTCTTATTATTTTACAATAGTAAAGATTATTAACACTATAACATTAATTCTACTATAAGATTATGAATTCATGATAAGCTCGAGCTATGGATTTATAACCTAGAATTAGATCAAAATACGTATTTTGGCTAGTGCAGACCCACTTCCGGTCTAAATGTTTTCCGATATTTAAGCTAGGTTCACATTATTGTGTCGGTGTGTGTCGTGGCGCGCCAGAAGGCAATCGCTTACGTACATTTACTATGACTAGATTCACATTAGTAGGTTGTGTTGTGTTGTGGCGCGTTGTGCCGCAGTCAAATCGCTCGACGCTCGGTTGCGCCAGAGAGGTGGTGGGGGATCTGTCGCGCCACACTAGTGTGAACGTGATCAATTCTGTCATTACGACGCCTTATTGCGAGCGAGGCAACTTCAAGCAATGAATACCTAATATTTTTGTGTATTATTTAAAATTTCAGATGAACTTATTGAATTAGTACGGCAATACAAAGTTCTTTATGATACGAAATGCAAAGAATATAAGGATCAAAATATCAGGAATAGTGCTTGGGAGGAAATATCAAAAACATTAAATAAACCAGGTATGTAAGTTGTATATTTTTGAATTTATTGAACTTATCTGTTCCGTCTAATAGTTTCTATTTGCCACGGTACTTGTCCTTCTGGACTCAAAGTAATTATTATATTTTTCTCTGACGTAGACAGCTTCTTGGGTTGGATTTCTTGATATGGGAGGAATATTGTACAAGGCAGTAGGACTACTGCTATTGAGCTCCGTTGAGTCGGTAAAACTTGCATCTTCTACACGCGCATTTTGGGTCATTAAAAAATTATGTAGGCAACAAGTAGCGAGAACGATTTTATCTACCATATAAAGTTGTACTTGTAAAGGCCCCTGAAACACTCTGAATCTTGCTCTTAATATTCCAAATGTATTTTCCACAGTACGACGTGCACGTGACAAACGATAGTTAAATATTTTATTAGAATCATTGTTTATTAACTTAGCTTTACTATAGGGTTTTAGTAAATATGTTTTCAATGGAAACGCTGCATCTGCGACGATAGTATACGGCAAAGGCTCTGTATTTTCACTTAACGGTTCATTTTGTGGAACATTTAGTTCTTGTCTAGCAAACATTTGACCTAATAACGATTTTTCATATATACCTCCGTCACTGTTCCTACCATATGCTCCTACATCGATCATAATAAACTTGTAATGAGCATCAACGAGAGCCAGTAGTACAACAGAATGTTGTTGTTTGTAATTGTAGAAGGAAGAACCTGCATTTATTGGGCAAATTATATTTATATGTTTCCCGTCCAAAGCTCCAAGACAATTAGGAAAATGCCAACACTCTTTGAATTCTTTTGCAATATTTCTCCATGCTTGTTCGGTTGGTTGCGGCATGACAATGGGTGACATAATATTCCAGATTGCATCGCAAACTTCTTTGCGGTAATTGAACGCCATTGAACGAAATGAATTTCTGGTAGCGAAAAATCTGTAACAAAATAAATTAAATTTTTGGTCTGCTTTGTTTCAGTTGATAGTTGCAAGGAAGAGTGGACGAAATTACGAAATGCCTTCGCCAGTGTACTCAAACGCAGGCGAACTAAAAAAAGTGGTCAATCTGCTATGAATGTCACACCTTGGAAATACGAAGACCAAAATTAAATGAGTTTTTATGCCCGTTTATGGAGTCTCGAAACACGACTACAAATATAATATCTCCCCCCGGATCAGTGTCACCAGAAAGATGGGCAATGGAAAGTCCTCCAGCTAGCCCGTATCATCTCGTTCGTTGGAGTTCCACATCATCTCGCCTGAATACTGGCAAGGCTGGCATGCAGCAGATTTATGAACTTATGAAATCATCAAATGATCTCAGAATTCAAAAACAAAACGCAAAATGGGAGAGGGATATGGATGAAAATTATCTATTCTTTTTGAGTATGAGTAAAGCCGGTAAAGGTCTTTCGATCCTTGAACAAACTAAAATTAAACTTGATTTGCACACTGCAGTATCTCAAGCACAAATCCGCCAATTAGAAAAACAACAGACAACTACAGTTTTACAAACCCCAATCAAAATAACGTCCTACAAAGTTCACAGTTCACAGTACTCAGTCCACAGATGGCGCTGACAAGTAAACATTAGATGTGATTGTGCTCGTAATTAAATAATTACAAAAAAAATTGTAAACCCAGCATTTAAACAGTGTAATATACATAAAAGTGAATCTAGACTCGTACACTAGCAGTGAGAGTGTTATCATTGACCAAAAACACCGGGTTACTATACTAAAATTGACTCTCAAATACGTAAACATTGACTAAAAAACTCAATAAACTCAGTGCTATAAGTTATACAAGTGTAAACATCCAAATTTTAAGACAATAGCCTACAAAACAATCAATAATATTAACAATTTATAGACAGTGGTGATTAAACAGTGATCTAAACAAAAATTATTAACGGCAAAAAAATCGTTTTTTATTCAAATATTGCACCTACATGACTTGAAGTTATGCCAACGCCATCTAGCTAAAACCTCATAAACCAACCACTACCATTTGTTACCGGACTTATACTTCACAAACCGGCAATCAGTATTGTAAGTAGCGACATCTATTACAAAAATAAGGACTTACGTAGTCAAAACACCACTAGATCGCAAAATTGGATACTGATACTAATAGTACAAGTGGCTTAGCGGCGTACGAACCGACGTAATAGTCTCCGCACCGCATGAATCCACGTTCAAATCCCGACGGTTGGTTTGTGAGACTTTTTGTGATAATTTAAATTTGTAAAATCATTATGAACTTCCTAGAAAATATAACGTTCCGTCGCACACGTACTATATCGGAACCCAATAATGACACCAGTGAAATTATTTCTCAAATATTGGATGAGACTACAAATAGTATGCCGGAAATGGCAGAAGACGAGGAAGATAAGCAGATAAACATCCTTAAAACTGAGATTGAGAATCTTCGGTCTCAATTAAAAAGTGCACATCAAATAGAATTATTATCTTTGGAAAATGGCTCCTTAAAGCAAACAAACGCCAATTTATCAAAGAAAAATGATATGTATAAAAAAGTCACCAGTAGTCCTCTAAATCTAAAGAAGAAAATACAAACACCGAAGAGAAATAATACTAGTTCTACAGAAAAGAATACCTGTAAGCCACAGACTTTAGAAATTCCTGATTGCTGCACATCCACTGCTGAAGACCCTGCTGAAAACTCGCAAAACAAAACATCACCAAACATAAATGTTAATAAAACTAACCCATCGCTGCCGGTTGTAAAGAATAATATATGTATTATAAGTAGTGAAACCTCTAATAGATTATACACAATAAGTCAAAGAACTAATTTAACCCTAGACAGCTAACGTTCGTCAAAATGACGAGCATCTAATAAATATCTCCGTCTCCCTTTCTCATCGTTTTACCTACACACTCGCGGTTTCGTGCCAACTTAGTGTCCGCTAGACTGCGTCGCGTGGTGGTTGCGTTTAGCCGGTAAGTACTTTTGTTTTTGAGATACCTACTGCATACTCGTCATTTTGACGAATGGTTAGCTTATGCGTAACTTTTAGCTTACGTGCTTTGAGTTGATTTTTGCTTTGTTTTTTTTTAGTTATTTCGTTGATAGTGAAGAATGGCTGCAAGATTGATCACAGATGACGACATAGTTCGGGCGTTAGATGATGAAGATTATGTCAACACAAATGATGTTTCTTCTGATAGTGAAAATGAGGATGGTTTGTTGCCTGATGACGTTGAAAGTGACTTTCACGACGAACCCTCGGACACTGAAGATGCGCAAGTAAGTCCACCTTTAGATATTGAACACGAACAAGAAAGGTCACCTTCCGATGCTCGTCCTCTCCGTGAGGATTCACCATTTGCTTCCAACAGCATTATCCACTTGCCTCAACCTAATATTCGTGGCAAAAATCGTCATGTGTGGGCAACTCACAAAGGACATACTTCTTCCCGAACTTCTGCGATGAATATCGTTCGCACGACTAGAGGACCAGCCCGTTCAGTCAGAAACATAACAGATCCTCTCGTTTTATTTGGTTCCTTTATGACTGATGAAATATGTGAGGAAATTTTGCAGTGGACCAATGCTGAAATAGCAATAAAAAAACAAAGCTATGAGACTATGACATCAACCCAAAACGAAACGTGCAAAGAGGAACTCAACGCTCTCTTCGATGTGTTATTATTGGCAGCTGCGTTGAAAGATAACCATCTTACAAGTGATGAATTGTTCAACACTTCTTTCTGTGCAACCCGATACATCTCGTGTATGAGTCGAGAAAGGTTTGATTTCCTCATACGATGTCTTAGATTTGATGATAGGGCTGTAAGAATAGGAACCTTGCAGTCTGATCCACTCACACCAATCCGAAAAATATGGGACTTACTGATGATTCAATGCCGAAACAACTACGTTCCTGGAACTAACGTTACCATCGATGAGCAATTGCTGGCATTTCGTGGTCGGTGTAAATTTAGAATGTACATCCCGAACAAGCCTGCTAAGTACGGTATAAAAATTGAAATGATGTGTGACAGTGGGACCAGGTACATGGTTGACGCCATGCCTTATCTTGGAAAAGCAACAAATACTGGAGGAGTGCCCCTTGGTGAATATGTTGTCAAGGAACTAACACGGAGTATTTATGGCTCAAACAGAAACGTTACCACAGACAATTGGTTTACATCTATCCCATTAGCTAAACAACTGCTACAACAACCTTATAAGTTGACAGTTGGAACTTTGAGGGCCAACAAAAGAGAAATTCCGGAAGAAATAAAGAACAGCCGAGGTAGAGCGATAAGTACTTCCATATTTTGTTATGATGGGCCACTAACTCTCCTATCATTCAAACCGAAGCCAAGCAAAATGGTATATTTGTTGTCGTCATGTGACGAAGAAGGGACAGTGAACCCAACACCGAAAAAGCCACACATTATAGAATTTTACAATGCCACAAAAGGTGGCGTAGACACATTTGACCAGATGTGTTTAAATATGTCTTGTAACCGTAAGACTAACCGGTGGCCCATGTGCATGTTTTATGGCATGCTCAATATAACGAGTATCAACTCCTACGTCATCTACTGCCATAATGTATTGGTGTCTGGAGGTAAACCACTGGCACGAAGGAGCTATATGAAACAACTGCATGAAAAACTCGTTGAACCTTGGCTAAAACGTCGACTGGAAATACCAACAAAGCCTCGTAGAATGAAAGACAAGATAAGAGACGTCTTGGGTTTGAACCATGAGGATCCCGCTGAAGGTCAAAGTCAAAATCTTGAGCAATCTGGTTCAGCAAGTAGTGCAATACTTGAAAATGCCTCAACAAGGAAAAGGAAAAGCTGCAGTTTGTGTTCCTATAAGAAAAGGCGCATGACCAAGAATCACTGCAATAGTTGCAGAGTTCCCATTTGTGGCGAACATACGGTTGACTTTTGCCCAACTTGTGCCAAAAAAATCTAAGTAATTTGATACTCACCGATAATTTTAATCTTTTTTCTTCATTATACTATAAGTAAAAGTAGAAATTTCTAAACAATAGTTCCTAATTTAGTCGTTGTAAGAAGTTGTGCCTTATTGATCTCAATGAAACATGTGCCATTTAAGATTTGTGATTTAGTACTTGAAAATTAAATAAATATTCATTTTTGTTATAATTATCTTTAATTTATATCCCATATTTCCTATAAATATAATAAACCTAATTAAAATAACATATTTTTTTAAATAAAAAACACGTTTGAAAAATGGTCGTCAAAAAGTCGAATGGTTAGCTTATCATAGAAGTCCAGGAACGTTAGCTATCTAGGGTTAAGTAATTTTAATATATGTCACTATCGCATGCCAAGTTGTGGATTAAAGCAACTGTTAGATAATCTGGATAAGAAAATACAAAACTTCACTTACTCCGACTACTGTGTAATTTATGTTGGGGAAGAAGATTTCAAAAGGACGCATAATTATATAGAATTAGTTACTTTCATTAGCGAAAAGTTGCAAACCTTAACCCACACCAACTTTATAGTATGTCTGCCGACTTTTAAATATATGGTTAACAAAAATTTTATGTTCAATAGTAGAATCGACACCTTTAATAATTTGATCTACATGGATATTTAGACATATAAGTATGCGTATATTTTGGATTCCAACTTAAATCTTCCGTACACCTACGAAACTTATAATCCATATGGAAGCTTAAATAATTAAGGCTTGAATCTTATTTTAAACGATTTACAAGACCTAATCCTATATTTAAACACAATGAATGTTCATGATGCATGTAAACAACTAACAGAATCTGATAATAAATTGAACTTAATCCTAAATAATAAATGTAATGATAACAACTTTTTTCGTATATGACAGAATACATGTACTTCATCAAAATATTCTACTATACTACACAAAGCTGATGAATTTACCGTAAATTTAAATAATTTTAACAATAACATAATTGATGTGGTGTGTGTTACCGAGCATAATATGATAACAGATGATACTAAATTTCTCCAAATTCCCAATTATACTATGGCGGCAAATTTCTCAAGGGCAAATAGAAGTGGTGGTTCATGTATCCTAGTACGAAAAAATCATAAATTTAAGATTCTACACGAAGCAAAGCTTGTAAGCGTATCCAACCTCATAGAGTATTCGGCTATTGAATTGTTGGAGCATAAGTTAATTATCATATGTATATATAGGCCTCCAAAGACTAGAAGGGATTGTCTAGAAATATTTTATGACCGTTTAACGGCTATGCTGGCAAAATTATGTACCAAATGTAAGAAAATTGTTATTTGTGGTGATTATAATATTGATCGACTAAAAGATACTCCTGTTTCGAGAGAGTTTGAAGACTTATTACGGAGCTTTAATTTAAAACTTTCAATAAATGAACCAACTCGTTTGCAAAGCAAAACATGCATTGATAACATTGCTCATAATATAAGAGGCTGTAAACAAAGTGTCTTAGAACTGGCACTGTCTGATCATACAGCACAAATACTATCATGTCCTGTTAGGAAAACGTACTCAATAACCCACTGGTACAAATTTAGAAGAGACTATAGCGACGAAAATGTTAAAAAATTTATTGAATGTTTAAAAGCCCTCACTTTTAGTGATTGTTATGGAAAAAGTGACCCAAATGTTGCTTTTGAAGAATTCCATAAACTATTTAAACTTTTTTATGACCTCTGCTTTCCAAACATAAAAATTAAGGTTCCAATCATACGAAATACTAAATGGCTCAGTAAAGGATTAAAAATATGTTCCCTCCGTAAAAGAATGCTACTAAAAACATATCGACTATCAGGTCATAATAGAGATAAGAGTGGTTTTAAGAAGTATGCAAAAACGTTTAAAAAAAATCATAAAACTCACTCAAAGGTCGCAAAATAACTATCATATCCAAACAGCCACAAATAAGTCTAAAGCAGTGTGGCAAATAATCAATAAATATAAAAGCAATAACCCCCCTGAAAAAATCAATAGAATAAAATATAATAACCAATTAATAACTGCTCCTGATGCTATAGCACAAACATTCAACAACTTTTTTATTGATGACATTTTAAAATTAACAAATAATACAATAAACTACGCTAATACTCTACACTATAACAAACCAAACTCCTGTTTTTTGACACCAGTTACCCCTTACGATGTTGTCAATATAATCATGAAATTGAGAAACACTAACAGTACAGGTTATGATGAAATTTCCACAAAAATAATAAATCAGTGTCTTGAAGAAGGAATTTTCCCGACATATTTGAAAACTACTGTAGTTACACCAATATTCAAAAAAGAAAACACGGAAGATGTACGATGTTATAGACCTATCGCTCTCATTCCAATAACGGCTAAAATATTTGAAAGAGTACTATATAATAATCTTAGTGAATATTTCGAAAAAAATAAAATAATAATAGATAATCAAGCTGGATTCAGAAAAGGGAAATCGGTTAATACAGCAATGCATCAGTTTTTACAAAAAATTATAACGGAACTAGATTAAAAAAAATCAGGTCACAGCCCTATACATGGACATGACAAAGGCTTTTGATTATGTTGACCATGGACTACTGCTACATAAACTAGAAATATACGGAGTCCGAGGTAAAGCACTAGAAATAATCGAATCCTATCTCAGTAATAGAATACAGTTCACTGAAATAACACAATTATATCCATTCACAAAAACAGAAATTAAATATATATCGAGCCCAAGATTTATAAAATATGGTGTACCTCAAGGGTCGACACTAGGACCTCTACTATTTCTCATTTATATAAATGATTTACGTAACGCTATTCGGCACCCTATGGTTCTATTTGCAGATGACAGTACGGCTCTTTTCACAAATAACAAAAATAAAAATCATGAACTAGAAATAAATGATTCCCTATCTAAAATAATAAATTGGCTTACAATAAATAATCTGAAAATAAATCTTACAAAAACGCATTATATGAATTTCATGAATAAAAACGCAAAATTAATTCCATTATCTATTGAGTACAATAATGCAACTGTATCTGAGGTTACAAGTACAAAATTTCTAGGTATCTATATCGATTCTAATATGTCATGGAAAACACATGTAAGTAGTGTGTGTAGCAAATTAAATCAGTTCTCTTATGCCCTATACATGCTCAAAAAAGTATCTAATCAAACCACACTACTAAGTGCTTATCATGCCTATGTGGGATCCACTTTATCTTATGGGGTACTATATTGGGGATACTCGACTGATAAAGAAATTCCGTTCAAGGCACAAAAAAAGTGTATTAGATCCATATCGCACCCCTAGATAAAAACCCCACTAACTCAAAAAGTACGAGTTTTGAGTTAGTGGCCTTATCGAATTCCTGACTAGAAGACCTATGCATCAATATAACTCGCGTAACGATACCTTCAACCATTGTTAAAAGATGGCGCTAAACGCTGCTTTACTTAAATGACCTTGCCCCGACAGGCGCGAGTACTAGTCCGCCATTTTTAGTTGTCTTCGGATTGGCGTAAGTGACACACGTTTGAATAGTGGCAGATTTTGAGTTGCTGGAGTTTACACGAAATTTATTGAGTAAGTTTCTTATTTATTTTGAGTTGATTGAGTTTTGCTGAAATTTCATTGTAAAAAGTAATAGTTAATTTTGATTTACGGGGGTTTTGATGATTTTATGTTGCAATATTTTTTTAAATATTTCGAGTTCCTCAGGTTTACATGAAAGTAAAAGTAAATTTCGATTTACCGTAGTTTTGTTGAATCTAACTTTAACTTTGTTTATTTTTGCCTGTTCAATGAAATTTGTAATTTTTAAAGAGAAAATAGGTTGTTTATGAAAGGTTCAATTTTTTTATTTTATTTGTTATACAGTAACTAAACACAGTACGTGCTTTTGAGGGTTTTTTGAGTTGGTTGACTTTACTTGATTCATTATTGAATTTGAATATTATTTATTTTTAGGATGATGACAGGGCGAGGAAAACTCATGGTACAAATGATTAACGAAGATAAAGAGGATCCTGAGCAACCAGCAGCAACAGATGATTCAAGACCTATTACATCTCCTGGTATAGTAACGCTCAATAGTATTAACGAGCCTGAGTTGCCAGCTGAAGGAAGGTTAGCTCCATCACCGAGCATTTTAGAATCTTCTTTGAGTCTTAATGAGCCTACAAACGCTGAGGAACGACGACGAGCTCCTAAACGTCAGTATGCTACCTCGCCAGTTCATAGCGGCGATGAAAGCGATTTCGACGATTCCGATGCAGATCCGCACTATCAAGACCCTATTCCCAAAAGAAAAATAATTTTCTCTCCCTTGCGTAACTCGCCTATTTCACAAATGCCACGAACTCGCTCCATTTCGTCTTCGTCTAGCAGTTCGAGTTCATCAGGCTCGAGTAGTAGCTCGAGCAGTAGCTCTAGCAGCAGCAGTAGTAACTCAACGAATGAACATGACGATACTGGCCCTAATTGCGAGATTCAACGCAACGAAAATAACAATGCCGATAATAACTACGAGGATCACAATCTGGATCAAAATATTAATCCAAGTGATGAGACTCTAGCGCAAGAAGGGCCAAAACAATGTAAAAAGAAACTAAGGCAACCGGAGACATGGAAGGTCAATATAAACAAAACCCTCAAAAATTCAGGCAAATCTTACAAGTCGAGGGGTAAACTAAAAAAAGAAATTCCTGCTCGCAAAATTCGACCACCTTGCGGAGAAAAGTGTCGTTTGAAATGTAGTACCAAGATCACCTTAACAACTCGTCAAAAATGGTTTGAAGCATTTTGGAAACTCGGTGATCTTCAGCGACAGAGGGAGTACATTGTACGACATACCCATGAAATAAAGCCCAAATACCGATACTCAAGTACGGAAAACTTCCGGGCTCTAAATACGGCCTTCTATTTTGAAGAAAATAACTCGCGCATTCGTGTTTGCAAGACCTTTTTTAAGGCCACGCTTGATTTAGGTGATCAAGTAATTAAAACAGCGTTAACCAAAAAGACGGCTGGGTTTATAGAGGGAGAGTACAGAGGAAAACATAAAAATCATCCTACGATAGATCCTGTAGTTAAAGAAAGCGTTGTTCAATTTATCAACTCAATTCCACGGGTTGAATCGCACTATCTTCGAGCTCAGACTACTCGGGAATACATTCAAAGCGAAAGGTCATTAGCAGATATTTACCGGGACTATAAAAGCTTACGCCAAGCTAATGACTTGCCATTTGCTTCCGAATCAACATTTCAACGCATATTCAACTATCAATTCAACATTGGCTTTTTTAGCCCAAAAAAAGACTTGTGCGATTTGTGTGAGAGCTACAAAAATGCGGATGATGAAAAAAAATTGACATTGCAGCAAGCCTACGAACAGCATCTATTTGAGAAAGACCTAGCGCGAAGTGAGAAAGAAAGGGACAAGAAAGAATCAGATGCTATAGTAGTCGTTTATGATCTCCAGGCAGTAATGCCTATTCCTAAAGGGCAAGTGTCTCTTTTCTTTTACAAGTCCAGAATAAATTGTTTTAATTTTACCATAAGTGATTTGTATGCAAAGAATGTGGACTGTTTTTTCTGGGATGAAACTGAAGGAAAGCGTGGTTCAGTAGAAATCGGAAGATGTGTTTTAGCTTTCATCGAAATGCTGCTCAATAATCATCCCACTGGAGACATAGATCTAATATTTTACTCAGACAACTGTTGCGGGCAACAAAAAAACAAGTACTTATTGTCTGCTTATGCCTATGCTGTGTTCAATATGAGAGTGAAGTCTATCACTCATAAGTTTTTAATTAGAGGCCATTCGCAAAACGAAGGGGATAATGTCCATAGTGTCATTGAGAAGCAGGTAAAAAGGCACATAAAATCAGGCCCTATTTATACACCACAACAATATACAACATTGATCAGGTCTGCCAAAAAATCTGGACCAGCATACAAAGTGCATGAAATGACACATGACCGCTTTTATGACTTAAAAGTGTTGCAAGAAGCTTGGGGTACAAATTTTAATACCGATGAAAGTAACAACCAAGTTAAGTGGCATGATATAAAACTCCTCAAAGTAGAAAAAGAAAGTCCAATGGCCTTTTTCTATAAAACTTCCTTTGCAGAGACTGAATTTAAAAAATGCTGGGTGAACAAGAGAAAGACTAGACGCACAGTAGAGTCAACACCTGGTAATACAATAAATTTGAGTTTGAGTAGAGCATACACAGAAAAAATTCGTTTGTCTGAAGCAAAAAAGAAAGATATTAAAGAACTTGTAGACAAAGATGTGATTCCGAAGCCTTACTATGATAGTTTTTACAAAAATGTTTTGTAATGACGTTGCCATTACAATTTTTATAGTAGAAGTAGGTAGACTAGTTTAAGAATTCTGTGCCATTAACAAATTTAATTGATTAGAGAGTACTTATTAAGAATAATAGACCAATAAATAAACTGTGATTTGCAATTTTAAGACTGTGGTAGGTACTATTACTTAAGTAAGTAAAACTAAGATGAAAATAGAGACTGCCTGAGAATTTTATAATGACTGGTTGATTTTATAGTTTTTGGCTTTTATTAATGTTTGTTCAGAGGCTGTACTTATTTTAAGATTGTTCTGATAGTGCGTAAAGAGATAAGAATACTCAAATTTATATTTTTTTATGGGAGATAAGAGTTTTTTTTAAAGGTATTATTGCTGTGATTATTTAAAAACGCATAATTATTCATTATTGTACGTGTACGATCTCAATTTCATGAAAATGTCTAGTATTTAAGTAATAACTGTTATAAAAAGGACTTACCTAATATTTTATAACACTAATTATTGTATTTAGTTTTCTTTGTTATTCATTTAGTACTTAAATAAATAACTTTCTATTTGAGGACACATTTTATTTATTTCAACTATTTTAGATCTATAAAAACTAAAGCTTGCGTTCCTAAGATTAGCACGTTGCAATCACCCGTTCATAGCATAAGTAACTCAAAACCCCCGACAAAAAGTTATCTTATTTTTGGGGTGAAAAGTAACGTAACTCAATTTTATTTCAGATAAAGTAAAGTAACTTGACTTAGTACACAAAAAATTTGCTTACTCCCGCTGCAAAACTAGAGTAACTCAAAAATCCCGTTATTTTCCACGTTTTTAACTGATAAAATACAAATAAGCTAATTAAACAGCTTCAGAAAACGTTACCTTTACGAATCTCTCATTAGTCTTTGATATCTTTCTTATATACCCTAAAAACAGTTTTTCGTCATTTCTGAAAAATTAGGTTTTTTGAGTTGCCGGAGTCTTCATCTAGGCGTGCGATATGTGGGATACGTCAAACAGATTCATGTAAACCTCATTTTATGAACCTGAAGATAATAACCCTCCCTGCTCTATATATCTACGCGGCCTCAGTTTTAGTTAAATCAAACATCAGTAGCTATGACACATTAATAAGCAGTAGACTTAAAAATACACTACGCAATAAAACATCCCACACTGCCGTCTACAGCAATAGTATTTTTTGTATGGGCATAAAAATATATAATAATTTACCCATTGAAGTCAAGAACCAGCATTCAATTGGTATTTTTAAAAGGAAGCTAAAAGATTTCCTGATTAAAAAGGCATACTACTCTGTAAAAGAATTCCTTGAAGATAAATAATTATTTAATATTGAAATGATTGTGATACTTAATATAATGATGTGATATTAAATTCTATGAATAGTATGTGATAATATATGAATGAATAATGATAATATAAAATATATGAATAATGATAATTAATATAATATAATGTTAAGTCTGTATAACTGTAATATTGAGTAAGTATATAATTTTTTTTTTCTTCTTATGTTTTTAACCATTTAAATTGCAATGCCTTAACAGGCAACTAAGTTCTAGAACCTACCTATTGTTAACATCTACAAAATCCTGTACACTTAGTTCGCAATAAAAATTTTGAATTTGAAGTTATTCCACCACAGCAAACTGTTTCCCAGCCACAAATATCACCACTATATCCAGATTTTCAAAAGTCACTACGATCATCCACACACTCATCTGCCGCTTGCATCTACATCTTCATCTCACACATCACAACCACAGCAAACAAGTTCATTCGCTGATCAAAATCTAGCAACATATGAGTACTACAGTACAGTTGATTATAGTAAATCTGATATATAAGTTAATATTTTAGTGTAAATACAAAGTGTTTTATATAAGGTAATTTAATGTTCGTCCCTTAGTAAAAGTTCCTTGTAATGATGGTCTAAACACAGCAATTTGGGCTTGTATTACCTTATTTTGAACACCTTGTGTACGAGTATATGTTGTGATTTAAGTACCTTTGAGTTTAGATTATAGAACCTACCAAATTAAAATAAACCTTATGTGATTGTTAATTATTACTATGCAATACATACCTCACACAAACAGCAAGTCTTTCCTTTGTTCCTATAGGACGTCGGAACTGAGTGTGCATTTTTTTTATATCCTTTTCAATAAAATTGTGTAATTGCTCAAACTGTATTTTAGTAAATCTGAAATATCGCTGGAATCTTTCATCATCACTTTTTAATTCTTGAACAAGACAATGAAATGCACCTCTAGTCTCCCTGGTTCTATTTAAAGTTCTATTCATCATTAGAAGAAACTGAAAATCTTCATTGAAATCGCTGTCAGAGTCAGACGATTCCATTTTATACACGTGTTCAATCCACAACTCTTGAAATACGAATGATCTAAAAATGCGTCATATTGCAACACAACACACCACATTAGTATGAATACTCTGCGACACAACAGACGGCACCACAACACACCCCGACACAATAATGTGAACCTAGCTTTACCTTACTAGTACAGATTGACAAGTGTATTAGTCGTTTTGTTATTCTTCTGTTTTTTCGGTTGCCTCCTGTAAGTTGGCAGCTGTGATCGGCATTATGTTTTCTTTTTGTTTCGTCCAACGGTTTTTTCCAAAGTATCTTTCGAATTCGAACTAAGAATAAGATACATAGACCTTTTTACTTGAAAATCATCGAGAGTGGTTGTATTCATCATCCACAAAGATGGGGAAAAGAAAAACTAAGGATGAAGAACATCTACGAAAGAAGATCAGGAAATTAGATAGAAAGCTAAGAAAACTGTCTCCAACCAGACAAGATTCTCAAGAAGTTTCAACAACTCCAGCACGGCGGCTCTGCTCGCCGAAGTCGCCGACACAGATTGAAGAACCTGAGGCGATAGAAGAGACTACTACAGGTGTGTAGAAATGTATTTAAAATACCTAGACAACTGAATGGAATCTTCAAACGCTGGGGTGTACCTACAATGCATTTAAACAAAATATAAGCCACATTAATAACAGCTGGCGCTATCACTTTGCGGATAGACAGGCATTATGTTTCAAATTTACAAAAGAACTATCACCTTGCGGATAGACAAACAATGTTGGTACCTATTTAAACTTTACAAAAGGGCTAGCGCTATCACCTTGCGGATAGACAAGCTCCTAGATAAACCAAGGCACTGGATATGTCAGCTTAAGTGCTATCACAGAGTGGATAGACGTTTCATTTAAGAAATACATGATTCTAAATCAAATAAATCTTTTTGAAAATGACTTCCTCCCAGAGGAGTTTCTACTGGCCCTTGGGAAGGAGGGAGAAGAAGAAACAGAGTTTGGTGACCCTATTAGATCAGAATTGGCTCTGCGTTGGACAAAAATAATGTCCGATGGACTGGGAGAAGAAGCCAAGGATGGCATTATTCAAAAATACTCTACTCCCTCGAATTTCCAAAATGCTGTTGCTCCTAGAATGAACCCAGAAATAATGGCCACATGGTCGGAACCCTCGGTCAAGAGAGATAGGAGGATTATTGCCAAAGTTTGTACACGGGCAATCTATGGGTCAATTATACTAAGAGATCGCTGGATGCCCTGTGCGTCCAATATAACAATGCTTTCAGGATGTTGTTGAGGCTGCCTCGATACTGTAGCGCGTCGAATATGTTTGCGCAAGCCCGCACCGACGGCTTCTATGCTATTGTACGCAAAAAAACTGCGTCGCTTCTGAGGAGAGTGAGGGGCAGTCAAAACAACATCCTGAAAACTGTAGCCGAGAGCTTCGGCTCTCCGATTATACAGCAGTTTGTGCGTAGGTTGATTGTTACTAACACTAGGCAATAAGTTATTTTTTGTATGTTACTAACACCATATGGATAATTGTGTCCGAAATAAAGCGATTCTATTCTATTCTATTCTATTGCCAGACAAAACCTCACGGGTACCTTAATGACCTGTCTGGGCCGGTCATTGACCAGTATTTTAAAAGGAAATATAAACAGCAAAGCCCTGATAGAGGAAATCAATGACGCTGCAAAGATTGCAGCAGAAATTCATTTCCAAGATTCCTCTTCGAGGAAGTTTTTTGGCCTATCAGGAGCCAGCAAAATAATTCAAGAGGCTGTAAAAAACTCAAAAGTGGATGCCTTTTTATTTGGTGCTGACAAGATCAGAGCAGCCCAGTCAATTCAACGAACCAGTGCTACAATATCTGAAGGTGCGAAGAGGCAAAAACCCGCAAACAAGAAACAGTTAAACTGGAGGGGCCCACCGCAGAACCGTCAACAGCATCAACAAGTTCGCGGTGGGCAACATCACCAACAACAGATGTACAAGAGACAGCCTCGCTTCTCGTACACCAGACGCCAACCAGAGCGGAAACACCCTCCGGCCAGATCCAAACACTACCGATAGGAAACATGCAGGCAGACTTAAACATTTTGTTAAAAAGTGGCTTGAAATCACTGATGACCCAATGGTATTAAAATGGGTACAAGGGTATGAAATTCCATTCACCAAAGTACCACCACCCTATAATACACAGCCACAACACTGGCCAAATAACGAAAAACAAATTATAGATTCCTGAGATAAAAAAGCTTTTACATTTAGGTGCAATTTCTGAATGCTCATACTGTGATGACCAATTTACTTCCCCCATATTTGTAGTGCCTAAACCCAATGGGTCTTATAGATTTATTCTAAAGGAGAATGCCAAGGTTTCCTACAAGACCCGGCCAGAACCGACAAAGATGAACTATATTTCATAAAAAAGGAAAATAATTATAGATTTTGATAGTGTAATTAGTTTTCTATTAGAAGTACACCAAAAAAAGTTATAGGTCTTTAAAGTTGACCACTAAATACTTCTGATTTTAACGATAACATGAAATAAACTATGGAATGATTAATTAAATAATGACTGTCCATTATCTTCACTTAAATGTATTTTTATACAAAAAATACACAGATAACATACCTACAATATTTTAGGATTTATGGAAAAAAAACACGTAGGTATACTTTTAACCCCATTTATTAATCATCAAACAGTACATCATCATATTTTATTAATAAATCATCTAAAAACTGGGCTGGAGGGGTTATATTTGTTTGATGTCTTGCCCAACCAAGGTACCATAATATTGTCATTGTGTGTGCACAGCAACCTACGGTTCTTCGTCCAACTATGCAATTACAACAATATTGCTCAATTTCCTCTTTCCCACTTTCATTATTATTAATTATGATATAAACATAATATATTTTTCGACTTATATGTCTGCTTCGAATTTTGCCTCTAAGGAGCCAGTGATTTTGGGAGAGTGACAATTCATCCTGTAGGTTGCTGAGGTGAGGCTCTCTACATACTTCAATAGTATAGGAACCATTGTACCGAATATGTTCGCCGTAATAAGATCGGGCTTGTTTAATTTGGTAAGTACCACAAGCAATTAATATTAAATGTTCCTGTTTAAGTCGAGGGAAGTTACCTATATTTTGTGAATCAACATTTATGTTTGTGAAGTGCGCTCTCCTTCTATTATAATTATTATTATTTATAAAATCAGCTAAAACATTATCTTGATACATTTTTTGATGTATTATTTGTAGAATCTGTGCAGCATCAGTCCTGTCTGTATAACGACAATGAAACCGGTTTATCAACGCAGCAGCAATAGAGAAGTCTACCATCAAATGAGAAGATGCTCTATTAAAAAATTCATGGCGGAATATTTTAAATTGCTCTTTAAATATACCATTTACTGTTTCCACTACCCAACGGCACATAGTTACTGTCCGTGATTTATTTGCTCCTAACGTTGACAACTGTGTTTCATTCTCTTGTAATGAAAGTGGCATATGAACATTATAGTTATTATTTTCTAGAACTGATACTGCATCTCTAAAACCCCTATCCAGAACAAAAACGTCGTTATCTCGAAAATATTGCCTCAGTGGTTGAGAATCATTTATAAATTCATTTTTCATAATTTCAGCATCTGATGTAGTTGCTGGATAGGGGCCTAGAGCGTCTAGAATATACCCATCACAACACACAAACAAAAATGGTTTCACAAGGTTTCTATACTTATGTAAAGAGTATGAATCCTTTTGATATTTATAATTTGAGCTTTTTTGGCAATACGAGGGCGGCACTGAAAATTTCGGGAATCAAGGAAGTGACACAACATTACTATTTAAAAATGTGTTTATTGCTTTTCGAAGTATTCTCCGCGAAATTTGACATATTTTTCCATACGATGGGACCAATCATTGAAGCAACCATTTCATTCGGAAGTTGGGGTCTCCAAAATGGCCGTTTTGTAGGCGTCCACAGCTTCTTCAGGTGATGAAAATCTCTGTCCACGCAATTTATTCTTTATTTTAGGGAAAGTATAGAAATCATTAGGGCTTAGGTCGGGGCTGTACGGCGGATGGTCTAATAATTCTATGTTTTCTTGCTCTAAAAACTCTTTTGTTCTGTGCGCGGTGTGAGAACTCGCATTGTCGTGATGGAGGATGATGCGGCGGTTGCAGTTCTCTTTACGGAGTTCAGAAACGACCTGTGGCAAACAAATGCTAGCATACCATTCTGCATTAACCGTTCTTTGTCCCTCAAGAGGAATAGTCTTAACATGGCCGGTTTTGGAGACAAACGTGGCCACCATTTTTTTTGCAACACTCCGTGAACAAACAATTTTTGTTGGCTTTAACTCATTTTCGAACACCCAAACTCGTGACTGGTTTTTTGTTTCGGGTTCGTACGCGTAGATCCAGGATTCGTCACCTGATACAATGTTGTATACAGCATTTGAGGATCCTGCGTGGAATCTTTCGAGAGTTCTGACGCACCAAGTAACGCGAGCCGCTTTTTGCTCATCACAGAGCGAATGCGGTATCCATCGGGAAAACAACTTTTTTACACCTAATTGTTCATGCAAGATTATTTGTATTTAACTCATGCCAATGTCTAAAGTTGCCTGAATTTCGCGGTATGTCACATGTCGATCTTCCTCAATCAGCTTACGCACAGCATCAACGTTTTCTTGGGTGACTGCAGTTTTTGGACGACCTTGACGGGGATCATCACTGAGCTTGACACGTCCACGTTGAAATTCAGCAAACCAGCGATAAATTGTGGTTTTGGATGGGGCTTCATCACCAAATGCAGAAATCATCCGGTCAACACACTGTTTTTGTGTTAAACCACTTCGAAAGTCATAATAAATTATCGCTCTTGAATTTTCTCGAGTCAATTCCATTTTCTCAACGACTAAACAAGTTTGACAAAACATAGTGACAAGACCGAGAATCTTTTTTTAAATAAATAAATGGTATTCGATTTTTAAAACCAAGGAGTTTTCAATTAAAAAGATTTTAATATGACAGGAACAGTGGAAATATTCCATTCCCGATACTTTTAGTGCAGCCCTCGTATATATAAGTGCCATCAACAATGACAATTGGTAGTCTCTCTCATTTGCATTTGTACCTCCAAAAATACCATTAGGGATTAAAAGATTTCTGCCTGCAATCTCTGCCCTCGTCATATGTCTTAACCCTAAATGCATTGGCACAAAATCTTGTTGAAGCAACTCTCTCGCTTTAGACATTAAATTCTCTAAAGTACTGCGAGGAATTTGGAATAAACTTGCAATTTGCTCATTCGAATCTCCATTTCTTAATTTTAATAATAATGCAGCTAGTGCGGTTGACCCTCTATGCATCTGAGATAACCTAGGGACTTCTGCCAACAATGTATGGAATTGCTCTTTGCTTACACCAAACCAAAAATGTACTAAATGATCATCCATCATGTCAATATTTTCAAAATCAATTGATTTCTCTTGTTTTAATAAAGACACAAAGTCATATATATAAGCCTCTGTGAAGGTATGGTTCACTTCAATTTCATTTAATTGGTGCCATAAATTACCTCTTAAATGATAATTGCAGATGCAACAATTTGCTGGGACATAGAATTTAAAATCAGCAAATAGTCTTATTCTTATAGATAACGGCACTACAAGTCTTTCAGTATGGATACAACCTGAGAAAAAGCAGCGGGCCTGCGTGTCTGATGCTCTCCCATACTGAGACAAAACTATTGTTGGCACTTCTTGAGCGAGGGATGGAGAAGATTCTATTTCAACAGGTTGTGTTACTTGCCCAGACGATGTACCCGGAAGATCAAGAATGAATTCTTCAGATGTTGATGGTAGAGATGGAACTGCAGATGGTTGCGATTGCACTGAAGATGATGTGGATGGTTCAGTGTAATATTGAGCCAAATTATCACACCTCTGCCAACAAGGGTGACAAATCCGATCAGATGTTTGTAGCTGCAATAAAATATAAAATAAGTTATTATAAAAATAAACATCTATGCCCTATCCTTCAGGGAATACAGGCGTCATGTTATGTTTACAAAAATACAATAATTAAAAATATTGTTTTGGAACAAAAATAAATAAAGTAAGAGATATTGAAAGATTTGCGAAACATTTTAGAGCTTTTTGATAAAATATTAACATGAATGTAAAAAACATACTGAGCGTGGCAAAATCCTCTCTGCAACAACAGCTCTTATACGTGCTTCTCTTTCCATATTGCTTGATAATGTATGAACTCTTGACCGATACAAAGATTTTCCACAGTGTACACATAAGTTCTTATGCCCTGCAGTATGAGTACATGAACCTGGTGTTTCAATTGATTGATGTAGTAGCAACCAACAAGCATGATAAACGACACTGTCCCTTGGTATCTGTAAAAAATAATAATCTTAGATTGCATCTTAAAAAAAAAGGAATTAATAATGAGCTACAAACAAATTATTACAAGTGATGTTGATACTGTTTTTATTATTAGCTCAATGACTTGTTTTTATTTATTATTTTGTTTGTATCTTATAGCAATCGCAATGTAGATGTTAGTATTACAATATTCATGATAGATAAATAACTTACATCAGTAAGAGCATTTTGATGCTGGATCAGTTGCTGAATCGCTTCAGTCTCCGTTTCTAACGAGTATCGTCGCATCCGAAAGGCATTTACTCCACAATTAATGCAGCGAATCATGGTTAGTAGACTAGAGGTTCAGATACCAGTGTGAGAAGCCAGGTCAACAAGTAGGCAGGTTCAGATGTTCGGTTAGGCAAGCCGGGTCAGGGAGTAATACAGGTTCAGGTTCAGTTTCAACAGCCAAGGTAGTCGTAAGTGGTAGAAAAATCGGAGTCCGGTAACACAGCAATAAACAACACAATAACCACAAAACACGGAAAGACTTCGTAGCTCGTGACAACGCGCGCTAGAAGTCAAACTTTTTGACAATGACAAATACAAGATAATGGGTGCATTCCGAATTAGGACCATAATCGATGTAATCGATTTTAGCGCGCTTAAACGCGTTCCCTATTACCGTTTAGCGCGCTAAAATCGATTACAGCAATTATGGTCTTAATACGGAATGCGGCTAGAGGTGGGTAACTCCGGTGGTACTGATCCAAAGGTGCCGGTTCCGAACGCGGATCCGGAAACCTTATTGACTCCTCACAATCCTTATCGGCACCGCGGTACCAAATGAATCCGGTCCCGAGAGACGGAGCGGCGGAGCGCAGGTTCGGACTCGTTCACTTATCACTACTCGCTCACTCGCTCACTCAGAGCCAGTCCACACGGCGCGTTGCGTTGCGTTGCGTCGTCGCAGCGCTGTCCTTGCGTTGTTTTACATACAAATAACCAAGGTGTTCACACGGCGCGTTGCGTCGTCGCAACGCACACATGACGGACAGCAGCCCCCGAGACGAAGCGAGAGGGGGTGTACTCGTGCGACGTCGGAGCGGCAGCGCTCAGTTGCTTGTGCGTTGACAGAGAGGATACACGGAAGCTCATTTCGTTTTACGTTTACGTTTTTGTATTTAGTTTTATTTGCAGGGTAAAATGAATACCATTGAAGAACTTGACATAGATTACTTGATTACATTGATACAGGAAAGAGAAATTATATGGGACAAGTCAAACGTAGATTTTAAAAATAAAAATTTAAAAACAAAAGACATATCAAAAGTTTTATTTCCTGATTACGAGAATTTCACAGCTGAACGAAAAAACAAAGTTGGTGAGTTCACAGTACAGATATTTATGTTTTTTTTTATTTAAGAGGGCTTTCAAGATTTTCTTGCACCGCCAATTCCGCGA
The DNA here is from genome assembly GCA_963921375.1 of Tiliacea citrago. NCBI lineage: Eukaryota > Metazoa > Arthropoda > Insecta > Lepidoptera > Noctuidae > Tiliacea > Tiliacea citrago. The sequence continues at coordinate 26,483,469 of OY992783.1, forward strand.
TCAGTACAAAATTAATATCTCGACTAGCGTGACTCGATTAGCGTGAGTAATATTTTATTACTTAGCTCATAACTAACCTAGACTACGCTGAGTAGGTATAAAATATTAATTTATTACTGATCGCGGAATTGGCGGTGCAAGAAAATCTTGAAAACCCTCTTAATACAATTATACCTTATTTAGCTGCCAAGGCAGAGTTCCTCTAGTCATAAAATAGGTCGCATATTGCTGTCTTATGACATTCGGTGCTGTCTATTCTTCATGTGCGGGTTGTATTGGGAGAAATTCATCAACACTTATAGCAAATTTATCTCTTTGTCTAAAACCATCTCGATCAGCGACAAAATTGTGTAATACACAACATGCTTTTATAATGTCAGTAGCGAAGTCATAGGACACGTCTATCGGTCTGTGAAAAATGCGCCATTTGTTAGCCATAATCCCAAAAGCGCATTCGACATATCTTCTGGCTCTGCTTAGACGGTAATTGAAAACCTTTTGTTGTAAGTCGAGATTTTGACCGCCATATGGACGCATAATATGTTTGCTCAGTCCAAAAGCTTCGTCACCCACAAATACATACGGGGTTGGTATATTGCTACCAGAGGGTGGCTGGGGTTGAGGTAGTCGTAAGTTGTTGTTAATCATTAGCTCGTACAGTTTAGAATTTTGTAATATGGTTGAATCGCATTCTTTTCCGTATGCACCGATGTCGACAAATACGAATTTGTAATTTGAATCCACAATAGCTAGCAACACAATCGAAAAAAAGGCTTTATAATTAAAAAAAAGTGAGCCACTATTTGCAGGATTACACACGCGGATGTGTTTGCCGTCGATGGCACCAACACAGTGAGGAAAATTTGCCTTTACATCAAAACCCCTCGCTATTGTTTGGAAACTTTCATTTGTCAGTTCAGGGATGTTGTCTCGAAGAAGATTGGTCCATATAGCACGACAAACTCTTTGTATCATATATGCAATAGTAGATTTTCCCCGTTTGAATATGTAAATCAGTTATTGAATTTCCACTTCCTAGGTATCTGAAACGAAAATAATTATTATAATATGCATTTATGAGATAGATAGATACCCGAAAAAAAATACTGACATATTCAGACATCGATAGCAAATAACTTTCTCTATGTAACCAATTAATTCTGGAATCGCGAAAAAAATAACAGCTGTTGCATACATTTTGATTCAGTAGGTATTGCTTTTTGTATGTAACAGCTGTTATATTTTCACGATTCCAGAGTTGGTCACATAGTGTTTGTTAACGATATCTGAATATGTCATTAAATTTTATCGAGTAATTCACTATGTATAAATTATTAAATCATGTTTACTATTGGTTTTGCAGGTAATGATTTAATAAAGAAATGGAGAAGTGTAAAAGATAATTACTTCAGATATTCAAAAAAAAATAAAAGAAGCATCAAAATCGGGCTCGGGCGCTACGAAACTGAAGAAGTATCATTTATATAATCAACTTCTTTTTTTGAGAAAAGTGGAACAAAATGCCACCGAATCTAGCTTAGACTCGCCTAGAGAAATCAACAATGAATCTACGTCTACAAATGATGAAATTACCACAGACAACACTCCGCGCTATGTTCCAGTCGCGCGCAAAAGGGCAATGCAAATGGATGAGTTTGAAAGAGAAGGACTAAAACTTCTCAAGGAGCCGGAAAATCGCCATATGTCCTTTTTCAGAGCTATATTGCCATCTATTCAAGAATTTTCCGACCGAGAAACTCTCCGTTTCCAAAGTAAAGTTATACAAATTATAGATGAAATGCGGTATGGACAAACATCATCATATGTGAGTGGCCCATCAACGTCTCACCAACCATCATATGGGTATCAAACAGCAAATTTTCAAAGTACATACATTTCTGATTATAATAATTCAATTACATCTCCAAAAACATCTCAAGCAAGTGAAGAAACTGAATACGATTTTTCTAATTTGTAATTACTGGATGATATCTCTCTTAAATAATGTCTAAACTTAAAATTATGACAATTGCTGATTATTTGTGAGTTGATTACTAATTAAACAAACCAAAAAAACTGTTATATTTTTATTACTTAAATATTTATATAGTTACCTTAAAGTAATTCCCAGCATTTCTACTGGTTCCACTGGATTCCTCATATTAGTATAGTTTTTTCGTATGTGTGGTTCTAAGGACTTCAATAAACATTCGAAGCTGGATACACTCATTCTAAAAAAATTATAAAACTTCTTTTCGTCTAATAGCAACTCCCGATATTCTAACAAAAAAAACTGTCCATCACGATTTCTTAATGAAATGAAAGGACAGATCCAGTACCGTCTTGTGATCTTGCGTCGATTTCGGCGGTGACGTAGTAATAGGAGCAATGCTAGACGTCTTTTCTGATCCATGATTTGCTATAGACTGACTGCGATATTTTTTCAAAATGCTTGCCGCAACTGTGCGTCGCCGCTGCGCCGACGGAACGTTAAGACTGCGTCATAGTAACGCTGCGATGGCGCAGCGCCCGTGTGGCCGGCTATGCGTCAAAATATTTGCGTTGCGACGACGCAACGCAACGCAACGCGCCGTGTGGACTGGCTCTCAGAGACTCGGTGCGTCGTGAGTCGTGTCGATGCCTATTGCCTACTACTGGTTTGGTTGGTAGACAGACAAGACACGGACACGAAACAACATGATAAGCGTCCTTGGTACTATTATGAAGTTAGAGTTCAAAATTGTCCAAGAGCTGACGATTTGACAAACATAATAAACATTACGGTGCGCTCTTATTTCTATTGCATTAGAGTTTAATATGGATTGACTGGCACGCATAAAGCACGCATGTTTTTTGTGTTATTGTTGTAGTGTAGTCGCTTAAAAGAGTGACCACGCTTTTACTAATATCTATTCTATTATATTAGATATTCTTCTGCCAACTTTAACATTTTACTGTCGTATTTATTTTTATTTTGGGGAAAGGAATTGAAATGGATATAATAAAATTATGATTGTAATTATATTTTATTGAAAACAAGATAGTTTATTAAACTTTTTAGCTATGATCCCGTAGGTACGTACTAGATTCCAATAAAAGTAGTAACGGTAAGTATGGTCACCCGATTTTTATTGTAGGTACCGATGCACTAGCGGAAATTTTTACATTTTCAAATATTTTGCGAGTAATGTATTTTTTTTAAATGTTAGTTTTCAAAACAGCATTATCCCGTACGCGCGTGTTTTATTTTGCTGTACTTTTGTTTCATAAATACTGAGTTATTTCTGAATAATATAAGTTGAGTGCAGTTTAGTAAATATACTTAGTGTATTGCTCCCAAATACTTAGTATATCGATGGGATCGTCTGGAAATTTAATGAGACACATGGGACGTAAGCATCCCACAATTAGCATTGTAGCGGAGAGACAAGCGAGACAACCCACTGAACCCACTTCAGCTTCTACAGTAACAAATCCTGAATGTATGAACAGGGAACAAACCCACACTGACTCTACGGCTCCAGTCCCAAGCACATCAGCTCAAGTTGACCCGTCGCCAACTGCCTCCGCTCATTTAAATAATATAGCCCCGACAATTACAGATTATTTTATTTAAAAAAAACCGTTAAGTGTAAGAAAATCGGCTGAACTTGATCGCCAGCTTGTTAAAATTATCTCGAGATATCGACGACATTAATAAGTTGCATTACCTGCGTGCTTCTCTTAAAGACAGTGCACTGTTAGTAATAGATAATTTAGATTTCAGAGCCCAGAACTATGAGACTGCTTGGAATTTATTGTGTAGTAGGTACGACAACAAAAGATTGCTCGTAAATAATCATGTACATGCGTTATTTAACGTTAAACATATGGACAGTGAGACATGTTCTGCCATTAGAAATCTTATCGACGCAACGAATAAGAATCTTCGCGCATTGATGACTTTAGGTCAGCCAACTGAATTTTGGGATACCCTCATAATACATATGATGGCAGAAAATCTCGACAATGTCACACGTAGGGAATGGGAAGAACATCGGAACACGCTTAGCGATCCACCTTCTTTACATATTTTTACTATGTTTCTTAGCAACAGAGCCCACTTATTGGAAACTTTGCAAGAACATAGAGTACATAGTAATAAATTAAACAACTCGGACAATGTAAAAAATAATTCAAACCAGTTTACAGTTACAAAATCCAGTCAAAACATAAAAGACAGCAACAATAAAAAAATAATTACATGTCCTATGTGCAATCAGCCCCATTTTTTATTTAATTGTACTGCATTCAGAGACCTATCTATTGAAGCTCGCATTCAAAAGGCCAAGGAATCAAAGGTGTCTTAATTGTCTTAGAACAGGGCACGTAGAATCTAGGTGCAACCTTATGCCTTGCAAATATTGCAGAAAAAAGCATAGTACTCTGCTTCATTCAGAAGAGGCAGAAATGACCTCAGCTCCTGAACCACTTATTCCCGTCAACAACTTTGCGGGTTCGACTAATATTCAACAGCATACTACTCCTCCGAATGTTTGGCTTTCCACAGCGGTCGTGAGGGTGGTTGACAGCAAGGGTGAAGTGCAGACTGCCCGAATACTGCTCGACAACGGTAGCACGGGTAACTTCGTTGCTGAGTCATTTTGCGGTAAGCTGGGTTTGTTGCGACGTAGTACGAGCGCCACCGTGACAGGTATAAATAATAATACGTCTAACAGTACACAGTCTTGTAGCATAACTATTATGTCCACCTATGATGACCATTGCAACATCTCCGTAGACTGCCATATTTTACCACAAATCACTAAAGCATTACCATCAGCATATATGCAGTGAGCGCGGCGCACTTGTCGCGTACGCCCGTGCATATCGTTGCTTCGTCAGCGCACTGCGTCTTAACGCCGTATAAGTTATCGTTCTAATTTCAAATATGTCAAATACGCTAGTAAAAAACGAACTTCTGTGCTTCTTACAGTGCAAAATAGACGTTATTGACGAAATAAGTTTAGTGCAAATCTGTGAGTCCAACTTCAAGGAAAGTGAGATAATTACTGCAAAATCCATACTCTCTGAAGCCGTGAACTGTCGTTCTACGCGAAAAGGTGATGGCAAAGGCAAACGACTCCTGCAAGATATAATAAAAATACTGAAAGAAACTGAGCCCTCTCTACCTACTTTTGTGGCTAAAGACCTACACCGTCTTCCACCCGTAACCTTCGATTATATCGACGTCACGACTCTGCTGAAACATATTCTAGTCGTAAAACAAGAAATTCATCGTATTCAGAGCGATTATGTAAAATCGTCTGAACTTGTTATACTACTCGTACAAGAGGAATTAGAAAGCATTAAGAGCAAGTCACAACAACAAACTACATATTCCAACATTCTCAAGGAAAGCAGCGAAAAAAATAACGGCCTATTTTTAAAAGAATCTTGTGAGGTGGACTATGTAAACGCGTCGGTGGCGGTGTCAACAGCACCCGCGCAGGAGCCGAGCCTACCGGCGCCATCGTCAACGCACGCGCTGTTGCCGTCCCGTGCGTGCACGCCAACGAGTGGTGCGCCTGGCGCATCGCTCCGACCGTCAGCTGGGTGTCTGGGCAAGAATACTACCGCTACACATCCGAACCAACACCAATCAAATCGCTTGCGCCGAACAAGTAGTCCTATTCGTACATATGAACTAAATACTATAAAGGATACTTCGACCAATGATAGTTTTAGGACCGTAGTAAATAAGAAAAACAAATATAGAAACATAAGAAAGACAAACAAAAATCAGCAAGGAAGGGTGGTGCTGACGTCGAGTAAAATTAAAATAGTGCCTAGACTGTCGTTTATTTACGCTTCCCGATTGGGCACGGATACAACTGAAGACGATATTAAAGAATTCATTGTTGACTGCGGACACACGGTCGTAAAGGTTGAAAAACTAACCCAGTTTAAGGAAACGACATTTTCTTCGTTTAAAATCACTGTCGAACAGGAGCAACAAGAAATCTTCCTTGATGCTAATTTCTGGCCTCGTGGCATAGTCTATAGGAGATACATGGAAAGGAGAATTTTCACGGGAACCAATAATAGTCCGGGGTAAAAATCATGAAATCAGCCTAGTCTCATTTAATTGTCGTTCAATAAAACGTTCGTGTAATCATATTACTGCTCTCTGTAAAACAACTGATATAATTGCACTTCAAGAACATTGGTTGATTCCTGATGATCTTGGTTACTTGAGTAAAATACATCCCGATTTTACCCGTCATGGAATATCAGCTGTGGACATGTCTGCTGGAGTGCTTAAAGGAAGACTTTATGGAGGGGTTGCAATTTTATGGCGGACATCCTTATTCAATCGGGTAATTCCCATTGACACCGGATCGACACGCGTGGCAGCCGTGTGTGTGCAGGTCAGCGACGGTCGTAGTTTCATCGTTATGTCGGTGTACATGCCGACAAGATGCGGATAATCTACCCTTATTTACGGAGTGGCTCGGTGTTATCAGTGCGGTTATCAAAAATAATGATGTAGAAAGTGTGTTAGTATTTGGTGACTTTAATGCAGACGTTTCGCGTCCAAATACTTTATTTGGAAATTAACTACTGGAATACTGTGATGATCAAAATTGGTTGTGTGCGGACATGAATCTACTCGGTATGTTGTCAAACACCTATTTAAGTGACTCACGTGGTACCACGAGTTGGCTCGACCACTGCATTGCCACTTCTGCGGGTCTTAGTATGATTGATAACATTTGTGTGCTAAACGACGTTTATTATTCGGATCATTTTCCATTGCTGGTAGAATGTAATATTGATGTTGTGTTACCAAAAATTGATACTAAGCATAGTCAGTTAATTAATAAGGTAATTTGGGGAAACAGAACATATAAGCAAAACTGTAAATATGCAAAGCTTTGTAATGAGTTCACACACTTATATAACTGGCCTGAGTTTTCCTGTAATGGAACCTCGTGTAAAGATTCTAGTCACTGTAGCTTAATTGATGAGTATTATTTACAAATTGTGAACATATGTCTAGGGCTGCCAAACTTTAATTTCAGGGTAAATCGTACATTAAAAAGAGAACGGTTATTGGTTGGAACTATCATGTGAGGGAATGTCATGTGGAGGCTCGGCAGTGTTATACATTGTGGAATTTGTGTAGACGCCCCTCGCAGGGTAAAGTATATGATGATATGGTTCGCAGTAAAAAGATTTTTAAAAATAAAATAAAATGGTGTCAGTCAAATGAAAATAAAATTAAAATGGATATTATAGCCACCCATAGATTATGACGGCACGGTTGGCGCAGTGGTTAAGCGATTGACTGCTGCGCTGCGTGTCGCGGGTTCGATTCCCGCACGGAACAAATATTTGTATGACCTACAAGTAGTTGTTCCGGGTCTGGCTGTTTGTGTATGTGAGTTTAAATGTTTGTAAACGCACCCACGATACAGGAGAAATTCCTAGTGTGGGGCAACGTTTTTTTAAAGAATAAAAAAAAAAAAAAAAAAAAAAAATAGATATAATAATGAGTTTGGAAAATTTTGGAAGGAGACAAATAAATTGAATTATAAAGTTAGTGTGCCAATTAATGTAAATGGTAGTGACGACCCAGATATTATTTCAAATATGTTTGCAAAACAATTTAACCCTACATCACTGTCGCACATAACGCCGGCAAGCAGGGCGAGTGTTGCGCGCGTGGCCCATGGTGGGCCGGCGACGACGCCTCCGCTGCGGTCGCGTGCAGCACATGACCACGATACCAGCGTGTACACACCACTGCGGACGAGCTGTATCGTTGTGTGAAAGGTATGAAGCGCGGTAAGTCGCCGGGCCACGATGGGCTTAGTGTCGAGCACCTTATATATGCGCCTGAATTGCAATTTGTCAGAATTTCTCAATTGTTTAATGCATGTATTGATCATAGTTATTTACCTGATAATTTCATGAGGACCATAGTCATACCAATTGTAAAGAATAGAACTGGCGATGTGTCCAGTATGTCTAATTACCGGCCTATATTATTAGCAACTATTTTCTCTAAAGTTTTTGAACGTTTAATTATGAGTCATTTAGGTGAAAAGAATTTCCCAATAAATAACGCACAATTTGGTTTCCGAAAGGGCGTGTCTACTGATTTGGCTATCTTTGCCTTAAAGAACACAGTACAAATACGTACAAAGAAACACTAGTGTGTATGCGTGTTACCTAGATCTAAGCCGCGCGTTTGATAGTTTAAATTATGAATTATTATGGGATAAATTGAGAGATTCTAAAGTACCATCAAAAGTTGTGGACATTTTAGAATACTGGTATGCAAATCACTGCAATCAAGTGCGATGGAATAATGCCCTGTCGGAAACATATAAATTGACGTGTGGCGTGAGGCAGGGTGGACTCACTTCCCCGATTTTATTTAACATGTACACTAACGAATTGATTGAGGAACTGAGCAGTACCCGAGCCGGTTGTCATATTGGTGATGTAGGTTTGAACAATCTTAGCTATGCGGATGACATGGTGCTGCTCAGTCCCTCAGCCAACGGTCTAAGGAGACTTGTAGCGACTTGCGAGAAATATGCAGCTGAACATTATCTCACTTATAATGTTAAGAAATCTGAGGTTATGATATTTAAATACGGTAAAGGTCCTGATCATATTTTACCGATCAAGTTGTATGGAACTGCCCTAAACATTGGGAGTAAATTTAAATATCTTGGACACATAATTAGGGAGGATTTGGCAGATGATGCTGATCTGGAACGACAGAGGCATAGTATTGCATGTCGAAGCAACATGTTGGCTAGACGCTTTTCTCACTGCTCCAACCAAGTTAAAATAACTCTGTTCAAGGCTTACTGTCAGTCGTTCTACACCAGTCAGCTCTGGTACACGTACACGAAGAGTGCTTATAACACTCTTCGTATACAATATAATAATGCCTTTAGAGCTATATTAAAGCTGCCCTGACGGTGTAGTGCGACTGGCATGTTCGTTGAGAACAGAGTTACCGATTTTTACGGGCTCTTGAGGAAACTCAAGGCATCCTTCCTGACTCGACTATGTGCATGTACTAATCAAATAGTGTCTGTAGTACTTCACTGTGTGTACATGCTAAGACGCTGATATATTTTATTTTTTTATTTTTAATGTAATCAATTTAATTTAATTTTTATTGTAATTTAATTTAATTTTGATGCATGTAATTTAATTTATATTTATAATGGATTGTATTTTTGTAATTTTAGTATGGGCTTAGTGCCTGAAATAAACGATATAATAATAATAATATATCAACATTAATAACATTCCTCTTCCATTGGGAATAAGTCTAGCTGACCCATCATTTAATGTGCCGTCGGCTATAGACATCTTAGTTGGGGCCGAAGTATTTTGGTCCGTCTTAAGCAACAATACTATCGACTTGGGTAAAAATCAGCCCAAACTACACGAAACAAAACTGGGTTGGCTAGTGTCAGGGTACGTAGGCCGTCTTAAGTCACACACGTCTTCTCCCGTTTGTCATTTTTTAAACGAGAACGCTGATCCAAACTTATCTCGTTTCTGGGAACTAGATACCATTGCTGCCAAGCACACCCTATCACCAGAGGAGCGTGCCTGTGAGCAAAGCTTCAAAAAACATACCGCTCGTAACGACGATGGGCGCTTTGTCGTAACAATGCCGCTGAAGAAAGATCCTTCAGTCTTAGGCGATTCCTTACAAAAGCCAGTGTCGGTTCATGTCACTAGAGCGTAAGTTTCTGAGAGATCCTGTCTTCAAAAGCAGGTACGTTGAATTCATGACCGAGTATGAACAACTAGGTCACATGACTGAAAACAGGGAGTCTACGCCCGGCTGTAGTTATTTTTTACCCCACCATGGCGTCATCCGTGAGTCAAGTACAACTACCAAGCTACGTACAGTTTTCTATGCGTCGGCAACCACTAATACTGGGGTGTCACTAAATGACATCCAAATGGTCGGTCCCACTGTACAAGAAGACATAGTGTCAATTCTAGGTCTCTCGTAGGATCTCTAGTAGGTATTGCTTTTTGTATGTAACAGCTGTTATATTTTCACGATTCCAGAGTTGGTCACATAGTGTTTGTTAACGATATCTGAATATGTCATTAAATTTTATCGAGTAATTCACTATGTATAAATTATTAAATCATGTTTACTATTGGTTTTGCAGGTAATGATTTAATAAAGAAATGGAGAAGTGTAAAAGATAATTACTTCAGATATTCAAAAAAAAATAAAAGAAGCATCAAAATCGGGCTCGGGCGCTACGAAACTGAAGAAGTATCATTTATATAATCAACTTCTTTTTTTGAGAAAAGTGGAACAAAATGCCACCGAATCTAGCTTAGACTCGCCTAGAGAAATCAACAATGAATCTACGTCTACAAATGATGAAATTACCACAGACAACACTCCGCGCTATGTTCCAGTCGCGCGCAAAAGGGCAATGCAAATGGATGAGTTTGAAAGAGAAGGACTAAAACTTCTCAAGGAGCCGGAAAATCGCCATATGTCCTTTTTCAGAGCTATATTGCCATCTATTCAAGAATTTTCCGACCGAGAAACTCTCCGTTTCCAAAGTAAAGTTATACAAATTATAGATGAAATGCGGTATGGACAAACATCATCATATGTGAGTGGCCCATCAACGTCTCACCAACCATCATATGGGTATCAAACAGCAAATTTTCAAAGTACATACATTTCTGATTATAATAATTCAATTACATCTCCAAAAACATCTCAAGCAAGTGAAGAAACTGAATACGATTTTTCTAATTTGTAATTACTGGATGATATCTCTCTTAAATAATGTCTAAACTTAAAATTATGACAATTGCTGATTATTTGTGAGTTGATTACTAATTAAACAAACCAAAAAAACTGTTATATTTTTATTACTTAAATATTTATATAGTTACCTTAAAGTAATTCCCAGCATTTCTACTGGTTCCACTGGATTCCTCATATTAGTATAGTTTTTTCGTATGTGTGGTTCTAAGGACTTCAATAAACATTCGAAGCTGGATACACTCATTCTAAAAAAATTATAAAACTTCTTTTCGTCTAATAGCAACTCCCGATATTCTAACAAAAAAAACTGTCCATCACGATTTCTTAATGAAATGAAAGGACAGATCCAGTACCGTCTTGTGATCTTGCGTCGATTTCGGCGGTGACGTAGTAATAGGAGCAATGCTAGACGTCTTTTCTGATCCATGATTTGCTATAGACTGACTGCGATATTTTTTCAAAATGCTTGCCGCAACTGTGCGTCGCCGCTGCGCCGACGGAACGTTAAGACTGCGTCATAGTAACGCTGCGATGGCGCAGCGCCCGTGTGGCCGGCTATGCGTCAAAATATTTGCGTTGCGACGACGCAACGCAACGCAACGCGCCGTGTGGACTGGCTCTCAGAGACTCGGTGCGTCGTGAGTCGTGTCGATGCCTATTGCCTACTACTGGTTTGGTTGGTAGACAGACAAGACACGGACACGAAACAACATGATAAGCGTCCTTGGTACTATTATGAAGTTAGAGTTCAAAATTGTCCAAGAGCTGACGATTTGACAAACATAATAAACATTACGGTGCGCTCTTATTTCTATTGCATTAGAGTTTAATATGGATTGACTGGCACGCATAAAGCACGCATGTTTTTTGTGTTATTGTTGTAGTGTAGTCGCTTAAAAGAGTGACCACGCTTTTACTAATATCTATTCTATTATATTAGATATTCTTCTGCCAACTTTAACATTTTACTGTCGTATTTATTTTTATTTTGGGGAAAGGAATTGAAATGGATATAATAAAATTATGATTGTAATTATATTTTATTGAAAACAAGATAGTTTATTAAACTTTTTAGCTATGATCCCGTAGGTACGTACTAGATTCCAATAAAAGTAGTAACGGTAAGTATGGTCACCCGATTTTTATTGTAGGTACCGATGCACTAGCGGAAATTTTTACATTTTCAAATATTTTGCGAGTAATGTATTTTTTTTAAATGTTAGTTTTCAAAACAGCATTATCCCGTACGCGCGTGTTTTATTTTGCTGTACTTTTGTTTCATAAATACTGAGTTATTTCTGAATAATATAAGTTGAGTGCAGTTTAGTAAATATACTTAGTGTATTGCTCCCAAATACTTAGTATATCGATGGGATCGTCTGGAAATTTAATGAGACACATGGGACGTAAGCATCCCACAATTAGCATTGTAGCGGAGAGACAAGCGAGACAACCCACTGAACCCACTTCAGCTTCTACAGTAACAAATCCTGAATGTATGAACAGGGAACAAACCCACACTGACTCTACGGCTCCAGTCCCAAGCACATCAGCTCAAGTTGACCCGTCGCCAACTGCCTCCGCTCATTTAAATAATATAGCCCCGACAATTACAGATTATTTTATTTAAAAAAAACCGTTAAGTGTAAGAAAATCGGCTGAACTTGATCGCCAGCTTGTTAAAATTATCTCGAGATATCGACGACATTAATAAGTTGCATTACCTGCGTGCTTCTCTTAAAGACAGTGCACTGTTAGTAATAGATAATTTAGATTTCAGAGCCCAGAACTATGAGACTGCTTGGAATTTATTGTGTAGTAGGTACGACAACAAAAGATTGCTCGTAAATAATCATGTACATGCGTTATTTAACGTTAAACATATGGACAGTGAGACATGTTCTGCCATTAGAAATCTTATCGACGCAACGAATAAGAATCTTCGCGCATTGATGACTTTAGGTCAGCCAACTGAATTTTGGGATACCCTCATAATACATATGATGGCAGAAAATCTCGACAATGTCACACGTAGGGAATGGGAAGAACATCGGAACACGCTTAGCGATCCACCTTCTTTACATATTTTTACTATGTTTCTTAGCAACAGAGCCCACTTATTGGAAACTTTGCAAGAACATAGAGTACATAGTAATAAATTAAACAACTCGGACAATGTAAAAAATAATTCAAACCAGTTTACAGTTACAAAATCCAGTCAAAACATAAAAGACAGCAACAATAAAAAAATAATTACATGTCCTATGTGCAATCAGCCCCATTTTTTATTTAATTGTACTGCATTCAGAGACCTATCTATTGAAGCTCGCATTCAAAAGGCCAAGGAATCAAAGGTGTCTTAATTGTCTTAGAACAGGGCACGTAGAATCTAGGTGCAACCTTATGCCTTGCAAATATTGCAGAAAAAAGCATAGTACTCTGCTTCATTCAGAAGAGGCAGAAATGACCTCAGCTCCTGAACCACTTATTCCCGTCAACAACTTTGCGGGTTCGACTAATATTCAACAGCATACTACTCCTCCGAATGTTTGGCTTTCCACAGCGGTCGTGAGGGTGGTTGACAGCAAGGGTGAAGTGCAGACTGCCCGAATACTGCTCGACAACGGTAGCACGGGTAACTTCGTTGCTGAGTCATTTTGCGGTAAGCTGGGTTTGTTGCGACGTAGTACGAGCGCCACCGTGACAGGTATAAATAATAATACGTCTAACAGTACACAGTCTTGTAGCATAACTATTATGTCCACCTATGATGACCATTGCAACATCTCCGTAGACTGCCATATTTTACCACAAATCACTAAAGCATTACCATCAGCATATATGCAGTGAGCGCGGCGCACTTGTCGCGTACGCCCGTGCATATCGTTGCTTCGTCAGCGCACTGCGTCTTAACGCCGTATAAGTTATCGTTCTAATTTCAAATATGTCAAATACGCTAGTAAAAAACGAACTTCTGTGCTTCTTACAGTGCAAAATAGACGTTATTGACGAAATAAGTTTAGTGCAAATCTGTGAGTCCAACTTCAAGGAAAGTGAGATAATTACTGCAAAATCCATACTCTCTGAAGCCGTGAACTGTCGTTCTACGCGAAAAGGTGATGGCAAAGGCAAACGACTCCTGCAAGATATAATAAAAATACTGAAAGAAACTGAGCCCTCTCTACCTACTTTTGTGGCTAAAGACCTACACCGTCTTCCACCCGTAACCTTCGATTATATCGACGTCACGACTCTGCTGAAACATATTCTAGTCGTAAAACAAGAAATTCATCGTATTCAGAGCGATTATGTAAAATCGTCTGAACTTGTTATACTACTCGTACAAGAGGAATTAGAAAGCATTAAGAGCAAGTCACAACAACAAACTACATATTCCAACATTCTCAAGGAAAGCAGCGAAAAAAATAACGGCCTATTTTTAAAAGAATCTTGTGAGGTGGACTATGTAAACGCGTCGGTGGCGGTGTCAACAGCACCCGCGCAGGAGCCGAGCCTACCGGCGCCATCGTCAACGCACGCGCTGTTGCCGTCCCGTGCGTGCACGCCAACGAGTGGTGCGCCTGGCGCATCGCTCCGACCGTCAGCTGGGTGTCTGGGCAAGAATACTACCGCTACACATCCGAACCAACACCAATCGAATCGCTTGCGCCGAACAAGTAGTCCTATTCGTACATATGAACTAAATACTATAAAGGATACTTCGACCAATGATAGTTTTAGGACCGTAGTAAATAAGAAAAACAAATATAGAAACATAAGAAAGACAAACAAAAATCAGCAAGGAAGGGTGGTGCTGACGTCGAGTAAAATTAAAATAGTGCCTAGACTGTCGTTTATTTACGCTTCCCGATTGGGCACGGATACAACTGAAGACGATATTAAAGAATTCATTGTTGACTGCGGACACACGGTCGTAAAGGTTGAAAAACTAACCCAGTTTAAGGAAACGACATTTTCTTCGTTTAAAATCACTGTCGAACAGGAGCAACAAGAAATCTTCCTTGATGCTAATTTCTGGCCTCGTGGCATAGTCTATAGGAGATACATGGAAAGGAGAATTTTCACGGGAACCAATAATAGTCCGGGGTAAAAATCATGAAATCAGCCTAGTCTCATTTAATTGTCGTTCAATAAAACGTTCGTGTAATCATATTACTGCTCTCTGTAAAACAACTGATATAATTGCACTTCAAGAACATTGGTTGATTCCTGATGATCTTGGTTACTTGAGTAAAATACATCCCGATTTTACCCGTCATGGAATATCAGCTGTGGACATGTCTGCTGGAGTGCTTAAAGGAAGACTTTATGGAGGGGTTGCAATTTTATGGCGGACATCCTTATTCAATCGGGTAATTCCCATTGACACCGGATCGACACGCGTGGCAGCCGTGTGTGTGCAGGTCAGCGACGGTCGTAGTTTCATCGTTATGTCGGTGTACATGCCGACAAGATGCGGATAATCTACCCTTATTTACGGAGTGGCTCGGTGTTATCAGTGCGGTTATCAAAAATAATGATGTAGAAAGTGTGTTAGTATTTGGTGACTTTAATGCAGACGTTTCGCGTCCAAATACTTTATTTGGAAATTAACTACTGGAATACTGTGATGATCAAAATTGGTTGTGTGCGGACATGAATCTACTCGGTATGTTGTCAAACACCTATTTAAGTGACTCACGTGGTACCACGAGTTGGCTCGACCACTGCATTGCCACTTCTGCGGGTCTTAGTATGATTGATAACATTTGTGTGCTAAACGACGTTTATTATTCGGATCATTTTCCATTGCTGGTAGAATGTAATATTGATGTTGTGTTACCAAAAATTGATACTAAGCATAGTCAGTTAATTAATAAGGTAATTTGGGGAAACAGAACATATAAGCAAAACTGTAAATATGCAAAGCTTTGTAATGAGTTCACACACTTATATAACTGGCCTGAGTTTTCCTGTAATGGAACCTCGTGTAAAGATTCTAGTCACTGTAGCTTAATTGATGAGTATTATTTACAAATTGTGAACATATGTCTAGGGCTGCCAAACTTTAATTTCAGGGTAAATCGTACATTAAAAAGAGAACGGTTATTGGTTGGAACTATCATGTGAGGGAATGTCATGTGGAGGCTCGGCAGTGTTATACATTGTGGAATTTGTGTAGACGCCCCTCGCAGGGTAAAGTATATGATGATATGGTTCGCAGTAAAAAGATTTTTAAAAATAAAATAAAATGGTGTCAGTCAAATGAAAATAAAATTAAAATGGATATTATAGCCACCCATAGATTATGACGGCACGGTTGGCGCAGTGGTTAAGCGATTGACTGCTGCGCTGCGTGTCGCGGGTTCGATTCCCGCACGGAACAAATATTTGTATGACCTACAAGTAGTTGTTCCGGGTCTGGCTGTTTGTGTATGTGAGTTTAAATGTTTGTAAACGCACCCACGATACAGGAGAAATTCCTAGTGTGGGGCAACGTTTTTTTAAAGAATAAAAAAAAAAATAAAAAAAAAAAATAGATATAATAATGAGTTTGGAAAATTTTGGAAGGAGACAAATAAATTGAATTATAAAGTTAGTGTGCCAATTAATGTAAATGGTAGTGACGACCCAGATATTATTTCAAATATGTTTGCAAAACAATTTAACCCTACATCACTGTCGCACATAACGCCGGCAAGCAGGGCGAGTGTTGCGCGCGTGGCCCATGGTGGGCCGGCGACGACGCCTCCGCTGCGGTCGCGTGCAGCACATGACCACGATACCAGCGTGTACACACCACTGCGGACGAGCTGTATCGTTGTGTGAAAGGTATGAAGCGCGGTAAGTCGCCGGGCCACGATGGGCTTAGTGTCGAGCACCTTATATATGCGCCTGAATTGCAATTTGTCAGAATTTCTCAATTGTTTAATGCATGTATTGATCATAGTTATTTACCTGATAATTTCATGAGGACCATAGTCATACCAATTGTAAAGAATAGAACTGGCGATGTGTCCAGTATGTCTAATTACCGGCCTATATTATTAGCAACTATTTTCTCTAAAGTTTTTGAACGTTTAATTATGAGTCATTTAGGTGAAAAGAATTTCCCAATAAATAACGCACAATTTGGTTTCCGAAAGGGCGTGTCTACTGATTTGGCTATCTTTGCCTTAAAGAACACAGTACAAATACGTACAAAGAAACACTAGTGTGTATGCGTGTTACCTAGATCTAAGCCGCGCGTTTGATAGTTTAAATTATGAATTATTATGGGATAAATTGAGAGATTCTAAAGTACCATCAAAAGTTGTGGACATTTTAGAATACTGGTATGCAAATCACTGCAATCAAGTGCGATGGAATAATGCCCTGTCGGAAACATATAAATTGACGTGTGGCGTGAGGCAGGGTGGACTCACTTCCCCGATTTTATTTAACATGTACACTAACGAATTGATTGAGGAACTGAGCAGTACCCGAGCCGGTTGTCATATTGGTGATGTAGGTTTGAACAATCTTAGCTATGCGGATGACATGGTGCTGCTCAGTCCCTCAGCCAACGGTCTAAGGAGACTTGTAGCGACTTGCGAGAAATATGCAGCTGAACATTATCTCACTTATAATGTTAAGAAATCTGAGGTTATGATATTTAAATACGGTAAAGGTCCTGATCATATTTTACCGATCAAGTTGTATGGAACTGCCCTAAACATTGGGAGTAAATTTAAATATCTTGGACACATAATTAGGGAGGATTTGGCAGATGATGCTGATCTGGAACGACAGAGGCATAGTATTGCATGTCGAAGCAACATGTTGGCTAGACGCTTTTCTCACTGCTCCAACCAAGTTAAAATAACTCTGTTCAAGGCTTACTGTCAGTCGTTCTACACCAGTCAGCTCTGGTACACGTACACGAAGAGTGCTTATAACACTCTTCGTATACAATATAATAATGCCTTTAGAGCTATATTAAAGCTGCCCTGACGGTGTAGTGCGACTGGCATGTTCGTTGAGAACAGAGTTACCGATTTTTACGGGCTCTTGAGGAAACTCAAGGCATCCTTCCTGACTCGACTATGTGCATGTACTAATCAAATAGTGTCTGTAGTACTTCACTGTGTGTACATGCTAAGACGCTGATATATTTTATTTTTTTATTTTTAATGTAATTAATTTAATTTAATTTTTATTGTAATTTAATTTAATTTTGATGCATGTAATTTAATTTATATTTATAATGGATTGTATTTTTGTAATTTTAGTATGGGCTTAGTGCCTGAAATAAACGATATAATAATAATAATATATCAACATTAATAACATTCCTCTTCCATTGGGAATAAGTCTAGCTGACCCATCATTTAATGTGCCGTCGGCTATAGACATCTTAGTTGGGGCCGAAGTATTTTGGTCCGTCTTAAGCAACAATACTATCGACTTGGGTAAAAATCAGCCCAAACTACACGAAACAAAACTGGGTTGGCTAGTGTCAGGGTACGTAGGCCGTCTTAAGTCACACACGTCTTCTCCCGTTTGTCATTTTTTAAACGAGAACGCTGATCCAAACTTATCTCGTTTCTGGGAACTAGATACCATTGCTGCCAAGCACACCCTATCACCAGAGGAGCGTGCCTGTGAGCAAAGCTTCAAAAAACATACCGCTCGTAACGACGATGGGCGCTTTGTCGTAACAATGCCGCTGAAGAAAGATCCTTCAGTCTTAGGCGATTCCTTACAAAAGCCAGTGTCGGTTCATGTCACTAGAGCGTAAGTTTCTGAGAGATCCTGTCTTCAAAAGCAGGTACGTTGAATTCATGACCGAGTATGAACAACTAGGTCACATGACTGAAAACAGGGAGTCTACGCCCGGCTGTAGTTATTTTTTACCCCACCATGGCGTCATCCGTGAGTCAAGTACAACTACCAAGCTACGTACAGTTTTCTATGCGTCGGCAACCACTAATACTGGGGTGTCACTAAATGACATCCAAATGGTCGGTCCCACTGTACAAGAAGACATAGTGTCAATTCTACTACGTTTTCGCCAACACAAATATGTTGTAACTGGCGACGTGGAGAAAATGTACAGAGCGATCGAACTTCATCCATTACAACGTTCTCTGCAACAAATCATATTTCGCTCTGATCCAACAGAGCCCTTAAAGACGTACACACTCAATACAGTGACTTATGGCACGGCAAGTGCTCCGTATTTGGCCACAAAATGTTTGGTTAGTCTAGCTACAAGTGCTGCAGATGATGACGTCAAACAATCAATTCAAAGAGATTTTTACGTTGACGATTATCTAGGTGGTTCACATTCTCTAAATAAAATAATTGATATTGCCAAGGGAGTTATAGCAACATTAAAATCAGCACAATTAAATTTGAGAAAATTTAAATCAAATAGTCAGTTTATTTTAAATCAAATATGGGAGATATTTGATTTAAAATAAACTATAACCATACAGCAATACAGAGAACAATATTCAGAACCTGTCTGAAACAAATCCAAATGGTTCATCCAAGACTCTGGGTCTGAACTGGATTTGTGATTCAGACACCCTGTCATTTTCAATTAATATAAATTTAAACAAAAAGGTCACAAAGCGACACATACTTTCAGTAATAAGTCAGATTTTCGATCCTCTGGGACTTGTTGGCCCATGTATTGTTGAAGCCAAAATCGTCATGCAGAGATTGTGGATCGATCAATATTCATGGGATGATGAAGTCTCAGAAGACATCAAACATTTAAGGATTACATTTGCAGATACTTTACCACTTCTGAATCACGTAAGTATTCCTCGATGGGTACTTAGTGATGACTCAGGAATTCATGACATTCATGTTTTTTCAGATGCTTCAGAGCGAGCGTACGGCGCTTGCTTGTACATTCGTTCTGTGGATCAATCAGGTTCAGTAAAGGTACACCTCTTAACTTCTAAAAGTAGAGTAGCGCCGATAAAGCCAACGACGATTCCTCGTCTTGAGCTTTGCGGAGCCTTGTTGGCTGCAAGGTTGTGTACTAAAAAATTATCCTCTCTTACTATAAAGGTAAGCAAATGTAGATTTTGGTGTGACTCGACCATAGTATTAGGGTGGTTAACCTCACCCGCATTGCAACTGAAACATTTCGTTCGCAATCGTGTTCACGAAATTCAAGAGAGCACAGAAGGTCACGCGTGGAGCTACGTACCGTCTAAAGACCATCCGGCGGATCAAGTTTCCCGCGGGCTGGAGGCTGATTCCATCAGTGGTTCATCCTTGTGGTGGTTTGGTCCCACCTTTTTAGAGGAAGATGAACGTGAATGGCCAAAAATGCCCAATCATAATGAGAAACACGATCTTTTTTTTTCCTGTGGCAACACTACAGCTAACAGCTGATTTGAATTTGTTCTTGTAATTTTAATCTTAAATATTAAATTTCTTTGTTTTTATGGCCTATTACCAATTACTCATCAAGTAAATAGGATAATAATGTGTATTGTGTATTAGTTTCACATGCCAACTGCAAAATAAGTGTAAATATTTGATTGTGAATCAGTGACAGGTTACCGGCGACAAGTGAATTTTTGCATTGTCATCTTAACAGGTACAATACTTCTTATTTTACTTGCTATTAGTTTGTTTACGTATTATAATTTCTACAGCATTTACCTTGTTCACTTTCCGTACGGCTTCATATTGATGCCAATGACCTTTGAACGTAAACATAACCTTAGTTTGTTTTGGTGACAGAACTCCTTTACATTAAATTTCATTTTTCTTTTAAACTAATCATCTATTTAACTGCTGCCACACCTATCTACTCTCTTCCAATTTCTTGTCGCTTTCTTATTTGAGTTATAATCATGATTATGACTCGCAGCGCCCGTGCTCGCCTTGAAGAGTCCAAACTTAATCAGGCTTTGAGCGAATTAAAGGCGTCGAAGGAGTCCTGTGACCAACTTAATAAGGAAATAGATGACAATGAAAGGGTGCTCTTTGATGCCCATGAAAGGAATAGGAAGTTAAAAATTTAAATGGCTCAGATATATACTCAATACACTGATGCCATAGAAGAACGGGACAGGCTTCAACTTGTTGTGGATGGGTTCAGCCAGTGTAGCTTAGAGTATGAACAAGCTCTTAATCACAAACATTTACTTCAACAGCAGCTTCACGAGGCTAAAAGTCAAATTACACAACTTGAAACTACAAATCATAACATCACAGCCTCGCTGAATCAAAGTCTGTTCAATGAATTGATTCCTATTGCCCCATCAATGGTTTCTGCCATAAAACCCTCTTACACTATAGATTTAACAGGTGATGACGATTCAAAGTCATGTTATTCAGTGAGGGTAGTCACCAGTAAAAACAAACTAAAAAAATACATTAAAATTAATAAATACATTGTAAAAACACAGAAAATGGTAAAAAGACAGAGGTTCTTTATCAAAAATGTTAAACTCAATAGAGAAAGGTTAAATTTACTTAAACAATTAGATATGTATTCTTTTAATTTGGAGCAAAGTACTAGGAAATACAACATTGACACACAGGACTTGCAATCACAACTTGACCATCTACAAGAGAAACTTAGTTCAATGACTAACAAATATAATACCTCTGAACATCTAATGAGGGAATATATGTTGGCAATGAATGATTTGGTTAACTCACAAACAAACAACTGTGAGCATTGTCAAACAACATCCAATGTACCTACGCCAGACCATTCATTGGCAACATGCAATACCACCTTACCGCTGCCTTGTGTTGATTTGAAAATTCCTTATACTAATAATTACAATAAACAATGTAAACAAATCGTAAATAATGATATTGTATTATTTTGTGATGAGATTGGCAAGGACTTAGGCCACTTGTTGACAAATGAATACCCAGGACACTCAATAATAAATTACTGCATGCCTGGTTGTTCTTTATTTGATATCATGAAAGAAATTATTAAATGTAACTTTAAACAGGAAACAACATTATTAATTTTTATGGGAAATAGGGGAAATGTAAACAAAGGAGAATTACTCCAATATCATAGAACATTGTGCAACCTACGTTTACAAAAAAATGTGTTGTTTACATTCCCGTATAGTAACAGTTTGCCACAGGAAGAAAATAACATAAGATTTGACATTAATATTACATTGCACAATTTAACTTATAATGATAATCTTTTCCATTTAATTGATACTAACAATTATGTTAGTAATAATTTGTATTTGACAAAAGATAGATATAATATTGTTATGTACTATCTTTCTAACTACCACAAAAGACAGATAGCTGTGTCGCTATCATATTTTTTTACTATTTCAGCCAAAAATTTGGCTAAACAAATTGCTTCTTTTGAGCAATGCAGTGTAATTTTAAACTATTCTGTCAATAATTTGGTAACAATTGATGACATTGATTATCATTTAAATTAGAAATTAGGACAATGGAGGAAAACTCTTGCAAAAATGTTACGAAAGCAAATAATAAATCAAATGAAAGTGTAAAAAAATGAAATAGTATCAACTTGGTGCATCAAAACATTCAAGGGTTTTTGAACAAAGATTTAGAAGTAGAATTATTCCTGAATTGTAACAATATAGATATTCTTTGTATGACAGAACATTGGCTTAAAAGCCACCAGTTCATGTTCAATTTTAGTAATCACCAGGTTGGTAGTTCGTTCAGCAGAGTAAATGCTATACATGGTGGCTCATTAATTTTAGTGAATAACCAGCTTAGATTTAAAGACCGCAAGGACATTGTGAGCCTCTCTGTTAAGCGGAAAATTGAAATAGCCTGTATAGAATTGGAGCAGTTCATTATATTAAGTGTGTACAGACCTCCCTCGGGATTGTATGATTGTTTTGAAAAGGTTATGGATGATGTATTGCACAAAATCTGTAATTCAAATAAGTCTATTATCACTTGTGGTGATTTTAATGTTAATTAATTAGATAAGGGTTAAGTACTAAAATTATAAGTTTGTTTCAGTCATATAATCTTGCTTACCAATTTTTGGAGCCTACTAGAATAACTCCCACTAGTGCCACATGCCTAGATAACATTTATACAGATGTTATACCAGCTCACAAAGAAATTATTAATCTAATAGACTCAGATCATTGCGGACAATTAATCACTATTCCAAATCCAAACAAAAAAGTTATTAAAAAAGATATCACTGTCAACCCAAAAACTACTAAGCGCTTGGAAACATTTAAAACTAAACTTTTGAGTAAATTACCAGTTTTGTCAACTAATGTCGCCCCTAATCAACAATATAATGATTTCTTTTGTATGTATTGCACACAATTTGCCAACACTTTCATTCCAAAAACATTCTTGGTTAATAGTAATGCTTCTTTCAGTGACTGGGCCACCGTTGGTATACATAAAAGTAGAAAACGACTATATGAGTTGTATGATGAACAGACTGTTATAAACACTGCTGAATTTAATTTATATGTTAAGAATTATTCAAAATTATTTAAAAATGTTTGTTGTATGGCCAAGTCACGTTACTTAAGTTCAAAAATCAAAAATAGTAGTAATGTAATTAAAATGACATGGAATATCATTAATAGTGAAACGGGAAGGTCATGCAACCGAAGTAGTGACTACAGCCTTGCTATTGATGACAGTATAATTAAATCAGATTCTCAAGTCACCGCGGCCTTTGAAAATTTCTTTGCAGAGATTCCTGTATTGACTACTAAATCTCTTAACTCATCAACCACTGCTGCTGAGTCTTTACTTAAGGAAAACGTTCCAGTTTTGTTAAAAAATACAGTGATATCCATAATGTAAATAAGCACAAACACACAAGAACAAGCACAAATTTGTTGTTCCTAAAACCAGGCTTAAAAAAATAGGTGGCTCGTTTAGATGCCAGTATATACGTTTTTATAATAAACTCCCTAGCCATATTCAAGAATTAAGCCTTAATAAATTCAAAGGTTTTATAAAGCGGAAACTGTGCCAGAAAGCATTTTATACTGTTAAAGACTTTATTGAGGACAAAAAGGCTTGGGATTGAGCTGCTCCAATTTACAGTGAATCTTGATTTGATTTTTTTTTTGCCAACTATTTATATTTTTCTTTTGATTGAAATTTTTAAATACCTAAACTATAACATGAATATTTACTTTGTAAAGTATTATATTATTTTAATTATTATGAATGTGAGGACTATGTGAATTGTTTTTTTATTTTTATTCTCAATCAAAAAAATTCTTAATGCAGGTCTGGCAGTTTGAGTACTTTATGCGGCCTAACCAATTGTCCTTTCTTTGGTATTGTTCGTCGAATCGCTGAGCTCCTTAAGTTTTGAGTTGAGCTGCACGATAACTGACAAATGCGTGCACTGACTGGACAGGTCCACTCAAATCTGTGTGGTTCTTTCGTCAAAAGACCATGTCAGACACCAATCTACATGATTCTCAAATGATCTGACCAAGATTATATCCGTATTTTATATACACATTGACATTGATTAATTTTATATATACAATGACATGAATATTTACTTTGTTAAGTATTATAGTGGCAGATTAGACAATTCTCCATACACTTTTGATACAAAGCATCCTATTTTACTGTGCAGCAAACATCATTTTACCAAGATTCTTTTTGAGCAATTTCACTTAACTTATTTACATGCTGGTCCCCAGCTGTTACTAGCGAACGTTAGGCAGACTTATTGGCCCTTGGGCGGCGGAAACCTAGCCAAAGCCATTGTTAATAAAT
The DNA here is from genome assembly GCA_963921375.1 of Tiliacea citrago. Taxonomy (NCBI): domain Eukaryota; kingdom Metazoa; phylum Arthropoda; class Insecta; order Lepidoptera; family Noctuidae; genus Tiliacea; species Tiliacea citrago. The sequence continues at coordinate 26,508,055 of OY992783.1, forward strand.
GCGTTCGATGTTGTAGGTACTATCGGCCAAAGTTCCGCATGCTCACCTTAAAGGCGATAATCGAGTAATTCCACTTTGCCCCACCAAGCCCGCCACCCTGGTGTGGCAAAGTGGACTGCCTAAAATTTTGCAGTGGAATATGCCCCACTATTCTGATTTGATGGGGCGGATAACACTAGCATAAACACTTTGTGGATTCTGCCCCACTAGGGTTGGCACCTCAGGATTTGTGTATGAAGGTTAACATGTATTTTTACATTTGTTTGTAAAAAAAATAAATGTAACCACTGACGTTAGGATTTGACAAGTCTGAGACAAGCAAACGTAAATCTAAATACATCAAAATGGTTATTTAAACAGTGTATTAAGGTTCTACTTTTGTAAAAAACTGTCACATATTAAATCTTCCTGGATTTAAATAAATACATTATATAGTTTTGCTGTATTTATTCAATTTAGTCTGACATAGCTGTGACATTTGCTATTTGTATTCCATTTACGTTCCGATCCATCCGTTGCAAACATTAAATGATTTAAAAATATATTTAGATGTTTGCCCAGAAATTGATACATTATCACTGTTGATAACTATTAAATAACAAAAAACGAAGAATAATGTACGAGAACACTATTACTAAAGGGATAATTTAAATAATAATTATTAAAAGAAATCGTAAATACTATATTACTAGTATCGAAACGTAACGTAACCACAGATTGTGAAAGAATGCGTTCAGAAACGCTTTATGAGAGTTATAGTTTTATGTTAATTTATTAAGTCTAGTTATTAAGTCTTGTGATATGTACTTGTATTATTGTCATATTATTATTTTTTATCTTTGAATAAATCAAATACTTATTAAATAATAAAAAAATGCGTTGAAATGCATTCGAAAGTAATAAAAATATCGGAAGGATTTAAGTTTAAAAAAAAATCTATATCATTTTATCCCGGCTTCGAAAAAGTAAATAAATACTTGTAATTATAAGCTCATAAAATTAGCTACGAGTCGTATGGTTACATCACTAATTACGCCGCGAACACAAATGTCAAAATAGGTCTATTATTTTGAGGTCCTTTACGTACAAACATCATGGCTTCATTTGTTTGTTAGTATTTTTTTATTTAATCTGAGATTAAAACATGCTGTTGGAGTAAAAATGACTAAACCGGTTATGGTTCACCACTGCCTCGCCCACCGCGACTTATCGGTTGTCCTTGTCTGACATTTTTTGTTTCATTCTGTTTGTTTACAAAATAGACGGACATTTGCATTTGTGGAGTGGTGGTGAGTGGTATTGAGTTTATTGTAAGTATTTTCGTATTTATTTTTCATGGATGCTGATGATTTGTGTAGATTTTTTTTAATAAGATATTTTTTGTGTTTTTCAGCTTTACAAAAATGGCAGAAGACTCTGTAGCAGGAAGTTCTAGTGGGCAAACTGGCCTTGAATTTATAAATGATGGAAAATGTATTATTAGAGCTGGGCATCAATACTATTTCAAAAGAAAGTACAAAAATGCATCTGAAATTTGGGAATGCAAAAACAGAAGGAGACAAAAGTGCAATGGGTCGATTGTAGTGAAAGTAAGTCCCTACTTATTAGTAATTCTTTTTACTGACTCACTTTTAGTAATACGGGTCTAATACAATTTAAAATAATAATAATACATATACATATAATATTACTTGAAGTTGTGCTATGTTATAAATATTTTCTAATACCTACATTTTTTTGTTTTCAGGGAAATATACTTTTAAACGAAAAACCTCACCAATGTCAACCTGATTTTGACCGAAACAAAGTGACAAAATTAATGCAGAAAATAAAGAGAGAAATCACTTCAGCAGACGTACCAAGCATTCCAGCAACATACGACAAAAATGTAGCTTCCTTATATTTAGAAAGTAGCAACAGCAATATTGTGAGTAAAATTCCTCCATTTTGTAAAGTAAAGTCTGCATTGTATAAATACAGAAACAAAGATGCTAATGTAAAAAAAATATATTACAATACATTATCAGAAATAGAAGTTCCTGAAAATTTTCATTCTTTTTTACTTGCCAAGTATATTGACGAAGATATTTCTATTTTAATATTTTGTTCAGAGCAAGCTAAGAATTTGATGAAAACCTGCAAACATTTTTTTGGCGATGGCACTTTTAAAAGTTGCCCACAACCGTTCATACAATTGTATTCGTTGCATGCTGATTTGGGTAGCTCCCAACAAACAACAAATATTGTGCCATTAGTATATGCTCTTATGAGTACTAAATCAACCAAAGCTTACACCGCTCTCTTTTCTGTAATAAAATCACAGATTCCGGATTGGCAACCACATAGTTTTCAGTCGGATTTTGAGGCAGCGGCTATGACTGGTTTTAAAAATGTCTTTAAATCAGCATCAATCAAAGGGTGCTTTTTTCATTTTTGTAAAGCAATTTGGAAAAAGGGGAAAGGGTTAGGGTTGACAAAATCTAAATATTTGCGAAAACAAGTAGCGCTTAGCGCAGTCTTACCCTTATTACCAGAAGAAAAGATTTTTGAAGGTTGGTTTTACATAGCCGCACAAAGCCCAGATGACGAAAAAAGTAATGAATTTAGAAAATATATGCTGCGCAATTGGCTGAAAGATAACTTTTTAAAAGTGTGGTGCGTATTTGGGGCAAAACACCGCACAACTAATGCCCTCGAAAGTTGGCATAATAAACTTAACAAAAAAATTCTTAAAAAAAGCCCCAGTTTATTAAGACTTCTTAATGTCTTATACGAAGACATAACGCTTTCAATAGTTAAATCTATGCAGAACCAACCTTCCAAGCTACGCCTTGATAAATATATACAAAACGATCAGAATATACAAGATGCCCAAATGGAGCTCATAAACGGCGACATTACGGTTGGACATTTTTTGGAAAAACTAAGATAGTTTTTCCAAGAAATCTATTTTAGTTTTTCCAAAAAATGTGAACTAAACAAATACAAAATCTATGATTTTAGATGATTTTAATTCTTATAAATAGTCAGTACTCAAACTAATATAGTGGCTGTTTGTTATGATAATTATTTTGTCAACAGTCAGTATTTACCTACTTTCGTTAGGATGTTTCTTATTTGTATTAATAAGACTTTTTGCTATGTAAAATTTTATCATTCTATAATTTTAGTTTTTGTTTTTTAGCCGGAAGTAATTTCGTGGCTGTTTTTTTTGCATATAAATTGTTTTTATTCATAAGGTAATACATAAGACTGTTTTATACCATGTCGATCAATCTGTGATTCTATAATCTGTGACTCTATAATCTGTGATTCTATTTTTTGTAACAAGTAATTTAGTGGCTGTTTGTATGTATATAGTTTAAATTTATTTTTATTATTTATAACGTAATCAGTAAGAAAATACCTATATCTACACAAACCATACAAAATGATGACGAATCTGTGATTTTGAATAGTTATGTAGTAAATATGTTTCGTTTTAAGAACATATCATAAGAACAAATCATTGTTTAATTTGTGATTATCAAGATTTATCTTAGTTAGTAAGATTTTATTTGTAAAAGGTATACCAAATGATGAAGAATCTGTGATTTTGAATAGTTATGTAGTAAATATGTTTCGTTTTAAGAACATATCATAAGAACAAATCATTGTTTAATTTGTGATTATCAAGATTTATCTTAGTTAGTAAAATTTTATTTGTAAAAGGTAATTAATCTGTGATTTATAAACCGATTCCTTCCAGAAATAAATAGTACATTAAAATTATTTATTTATTTTTTACTTTTATTTAAACCACTTCGCTACGTATTAAATCTAAGCTTCCAGCACTAATAACGTTTTACTTACAGATATAGGTATACATTTATTTTTTTTACAAACAAATGTAAAAATACATGTTAACCTTCATACACAAATCCTGAGGTGCCAACCCTAGTGGGGCAGAATCCACAAAGTGTTTATGCTAGTGTTATCCGCCCCATCAAATCAGAATAGTGGGGCATATTCCACTGCAAAATTTTAGGCAGTCCACTTTGCCACACCAGGGTGGCGGGCTTGGTGGGGCAAAGTGGAATTACTCCGATAATCGCATAGCACGACTCACGACTCGATCGCACAATGCACGAGTTTTGACCAATAGGATGCACAAAGCGTATTTTAGTGGTGTTCGTATTAGTATAATCATGTATAGAATGTGTGACACTCACACTAGGAGCGTACTATGCTCACTTGTTTCTGCTAAGAGACGAGTTTTTAATGGGCACGGCCAGCGCGGCGCGGCGGCGGCGTGAGCTCTTTGTTATTGAATTGAATTGTTATTTTATTATTGACAAGAATTAATTTTAGTACTCATATCTTCTGTTTGTTTGGTTTAGAAAATGTATTATTGATATTGCAGTATTTACAAAAATAATTTACAATTTATATGTATTAATCCACTTTAATATTTTCCTCTCTCTATCGGGTCTATAGATATAGGTTATTTATGAACACTTTCACTGCCTCTCCAATTTTCACCATATCCTATGTGATGCCGCATGCCGCAGCAACCGCACCATATTCCCTTCACAATAAGATGAGACATTGAAACGAACCGTTTTATTACAGTCCGTTCCACCGATTTTGACTTCTATTCCGTAGGCTTATGGATGGCATTAAAGGCAAAAAAGTGGTTACAATACCAACTGTTTACTGCAGCTGCCATTTGTCATGCCACCAACACAATAGCATTCAAAATCGATTGAACGGACATTTATGGTTTGTTTACCTTTTATCTCACGGCTCCCTGAATACGTTAGGTATAGGTGCGTTGACCGGCACTGCATGAAGGTATCAAATGTTTATATTGAAATTTTTTGTGTTTAATCGACTTTATTAAAAGTAAATAACTATCTAAATTTCTATGTGTTTGTTTATACTTGGGCAATTTGGGAATACTTGAAAATTACAGTAATATTTGAACCAATACTCTGCGCAGTTCATACAATGTTATCAGAGCTTTTTGTTTGTAGCTAACGCAAGGCCGCAAGCCGCACAACTCTTGCAACTGAAATAAAAATAAGTTTATTATCTAAGACCCATTGTTATTTAGTGGGAATGTCTGGAAATTCGGTTAAACAATAGAGGACGGCTTAATACAAGGGCCATACGTTTTTTTATTATCTTAGGATTATCTCAAATGTTTTGCAGTTGTTCCTTGTATTTGGTTTAATACTTTTAACAGTAGGTAATTGTAATATTACCTTTTATTCATTAAAATAATACAGGGTGAAATTGAATTCATGGGCATCCTTTTAAGGGGTCATTGTACTCATCATTATGAACAACTTCAACTATGAGACCATACCTGAAATCGCGAAAAAAAAATCAGCTGTTCCCTACATTTATGTTTGCATAACTCGACAAAATGTAGGGAACAGCAATTTTTTTTTCTCGATTTCATATTTGTTCCCATAGTCAAAGTTGTTCATAATGACGAGTACAATGACCCCTTAAGAGGATACCCATGAATTAAATTTCAGCCTGTATAACGAACAAGGTATCGTTGCAATTAAAATGCCCAGGCATGCCGTGCAGGATGAGCACTTTAAGACTGGATTATAATCAAACCAACACTTTACTCTTTTATAATTCATGCTCTAGTCAAAGTTTGACAATTCATGATTTTAAGCGAAATCAACGCTACAGGCGCGTTACCGGCATTGCATGTCAAGTTTTTTTTTGACAAATCTAACAATGATTCAGTTCCTACGCCACTTTAAAATTCAGAAGCTTATCAAGTAATTAAACTAAACTATAATTTGTGCCTTGGCAGCAGTGAGAGTGAAAGGATTGAAATAAAATGTTGGGTACTAGTGAAATATATATTTTTAGTTTGTGTTCATTTAACATTATGCAGGATTAAAGATTTATTTAGGTTGATATTTAAATCTTATCTGTATAATAAAAGATGTATAGTAAGTGCTTTTTGTATGAAACTATCGGCTGTAATCTCAGTGTGAAAAAATAAACAGTTAAGTAGTTAAAATCTACTTGAGAACAATTTTAAGGATTTGCTGTTGTAGAAAAAAAACAATATAAGTAACTTAATTTATTTTTAATAGACTTTTTCAAAACATTAAAGATTCATCCAGAAATTAACATATTATAACAAAAAATTACACAGAAATTATCATCAAAATGCAAAATATTATAAGTGAAAAGATTCTTACTCATAATATCATTTATAAACTGTATTTATCTACACTTATATCGTAAAGTTCAAAATATGAAATCAACACAACAATGACAAACAGACAACACAACCACAACAGGCAAAAAGCCTGTCAGTAAATAAGATTAGGAGAATATTGCTCGTGCAGTTCTAATGAAATTGAAAAGTTTTAAGATTAGTACAATTTAAGAATCTTAATAATTTTTATAATTTGCAATAATTACATTACACTACAGACTAGGTTTATCAAGCAAATGAGATCAATTATTTATGAGGTGGACGGATATGATGACACTACTGAATATGTAAAATAACAAACTAACGAGATCGGGGCTTACTACAACATTGATTGTAAATAAAACAACAAATCCACCAATAAAGGCAACATGACACTAAATTGGCATCAATAATTTTACAAGAAGACTTCAAAATCGTTGGCAATATTTTAAACTATGATTACGGTCTACAGTCTACCCTGTGACATTAATCAACGAAGTAATATAATACAAATTGGAATAATAAAAATAAACCTAATAAAAATAGCTATACAGGGTTATTTGCAAGCCGCCGGAGTCGCGGGTTGTTCGAAAGAGATACCATGGCCCTGGCACAGGCTAGACCTAAAGCACTTTTCATCAGAAAATATGGCGTAAGAGAAATCGAAGTCTCTGTAGTCACGAGCGAATCGCACGCGAGCATCTTTCTGCTCCTGCGTCAAAATAATTTTTTTTGCGGGACGTCTGTGATGGACTCCAGCTCGATGCAACTCGTTTCTAATAGTTTGCATCGAAACTTCGTATTCTTGTGCGAAACTGCGAGTGGGTGTGAACGGGTTCTCTTCATACGTGGCTATCATATTATTTAACTCGTTTTCGTTTATAGCCCGGGGTCGAGGTGCACGAACGCGTTCTGTAATTTCTCCTTCTTCATATCTTCGCACCCAGCGGCGCACCGTTGTTCTCTAACGAAAAAAAAAAAAAAAAACAATCAGCATCGATTTTTTACATAATATAGGAACTAAGTATAATAATACGAGGACACTACAAAAGTCTTATTCAAAGGGCACAACTAGTACACTATAAATAAAAATTATAAGTATTGAAATACTTAAGGTGTGCATTTTGGTTGACTTCATGATAAATAAACTCTTAACTTTTCTATAACTAATTTAAGTAGTTATAACATTCATAACTATATTTTAAAATACAAGTTGTAAATGCAATAACTAAAAATCTCTTAAGGGGTCATTACTCATCATTATAAACAATTTTTACGATGAGAACCAAACCTGAAATCGCGATAAAAAAGCAGCTGGTCCATACATTTTGACGAGTTACGCGAACATAAATGTAGGGAACAGCTGTTTTTTTTTCGCGATTTCAGGTTTGGTCCCGTAGTAAAAGTTGTTCATAATGATTAGTACAATGACCCCTTAAGAGGTTTTCAGATATTACAATTTACACCTCGTATACCTATGAGTAAGAAAAATGGCATAGCGTAAATTCCAACATTGTATGAAACTGTCCCAAGCAAATTTGTGCTTTATCTCTACTATTTAAAAGTGTTTATCCCGTGCGGGCTGGCAACGTGGCATTTCTAAAGGTTTTTCGTGGTTAAATACCAACGATCTAGTGCTTGGCCGAAAAAATAGTAAGCACTTGCTATTTTATCGGCCAGCCAAGCACTAAATCGTTAGTATTTAAAACTATGTGTGCTATTTTTTTTAAGTTTTTTTGGTAAGTATTTACGAGCACTACTAACAAAAATTTACATTATTGTCAATTACTTTCCATCTGCAGTATTATGATAAAATAAATGTTAAAAATAATAATAAAAAACAATTATCTTGTGCTTAGGCGAAAAAAAAATGTAGTTTGAAATATAATGATCAAGCCTCTAGAAATGCGACGAATGCGCTCTGGTTTTTCTAATTAAAATGCGGCAACGACGCTGTGAGATAAGGCACCATTGTTTAGGTTGTTTTGGTTTAGGATTTATTATCGGGTCATAAAAGGCTCCAACAACGTCTTTGAAAGCAAAAATAAATAAAAAGAACAATCTTATTTGAATGCATTACTATAAGTAGGTAATATCTTATGAGACTTTTCCCAACTATGTTGGGGTCGGCTTCCAGTCTAACCGGATGCAGCTGAATACCAATATTTTTCATGGAATTTGTTTTTAAATTGCAATATAAGGAAAAATGCAAACTATGAAATAATAATATTACTATCACTTTATTTATTTCTATATCTCTCCCTCTATCTGAATACAAAAACATAACTTACTTGCATGTTCAACTCCACTGCTATTTGGGATATATTTAACCCTTGTCTATGCAAAACAATAATTTGATTCTGTTAGGTACGCGGGTGCGGGAAACAAGTGAAACTCTCGCTGGCTAGCAACGCACTGCATTATTGGACAGTTCGACTCGACGTTCAAGTAGATGGCGCGCGGGAGCGCGCGCCTTGCACAGATACATATTACAGTGAATTATTTTGTTTAAGCTCAAAGGAATAACCAATTTGTGGCCTCTCATTACACAACCATTCTCATAGGATAATTGTGATCTACATAAGTAGTATGGTTTTACCCTTATATCGTTTATCTTCGGAGGCCATCCATTCAAAATAAAGTCTTTTACTAGCCTTAAAACTACGTCACTACTTGTCTCCTCGCGTAATTTATCTAATGTCACAGGCATGCTTCCGTCTACAACAAAACAAACATAAGTCGCTCGGTCATATGATACCTCGCAATCACAACACCTACACTGTTCGGTACACGCGCACTCGTGAACCGTGCGCGGCAAGCTCGCGCGAGAGAAATAATCCGCGCTGTTATCTGCGCTGCGAACATACTCTATTTTATAGTTATAACTACTTAAGAACAAGGCGTACCGCTGTAACCTATTTGCTGATATTTCTGGTATGCCCTTATGGGGCCCAAAAATTGCTAATAGGGGCTTGTGATCCGTTCGAAGAATAAACGGTTGCGATCTGCCATACAAATATTGATGAAACCGACGCACGCCGTAAATGATGGCGGTTGCTTCCTTTTGGATCTGTGCATATCGCTTTTCAGCAGAGTTTAAGGTACGCGAAACGAATGAAATAGGTTTTTCCACACCGTCTGAACCTACTTGTGAGAGGACTGCCCCCAGCCCACTTGGGGAAGCATCTACTGTTAATATTATCATCGCGTTCGGGTCAAAATGTGCAAGAACCTGTTCCGATGTCATAAACTCTTTAATTGACCTAAATGCCGAGTCATGAATATCAGTCCATGTCCACTCACAACCCTTTTTTAACAGATCGTACAACGGACTGAGAATAGTGGACGCATTGGGTATGAAATTCCTGTAATAGTTAATTAGCCCCAAAAACGATTGAAGCTGATTAACATTTGTGGGCAGCGGTGCTTCCAACATTGCTTTAACTTTTTCCGGCGCTTTTTTTAGGCCATCCTTAGTGATAATATAACCTAGATAACTGATTTCGTCTTGAAAAAAACTACATTTTCCTTTTTGTAATGTTAACCCTGCTTCTTCTAAGCGCTTTAAAACTAAATTTAGTTTTTTTAAATGCTCCTGCCTATCCTTTCCCGTTATTAAAATATCGTCTAGTAGGCACAACACTCCGTCTATACCGGATAACAAGCCCTCTATAGCGCGCTGGAAAATTGACGGCGCGCTGGCTAACCCAAACACTAAACGTGTAAATCTATAAAGCCCGCGGTTTGTGTTTATGCAGGTTAGGTTTTTAGACTCATTGTCCAAAACAAATTGGTTATAGGCCATAGATAAATCAAGTTTGCTAAACTGTTGACCCCCATGGATCTTTGAAAATAGTTCGTTAGTTGTGGGGAGCGGATACTGTTCTACTAGTAACTGTTTATTTATACTAACTGAATAGTCGGCACACAATCTGACTGTCCCATTTCGCTTTAAAACTGGAACTATCGGTGAAGCGTATTCTGAATATTCTACTGATTCAAGAATACCTAAACCGACCAATCTGTCGATTTCTTTATCGACCATTGCACGCAACGCAAACGCTACGGGGCGCGCTTTACAAAAAACCGGTTTCGCTCCTTCCTTCAAAGATAATTTTAGTTTGTACTTGTTAAATTTTCCCAATTCATCCGAAAATAACTTCGGGTATTGCAGTTGCAATTCAGAAATTTCACAAAAGTTGACCGGTATTAACTGTAAGCGAAACAATGATAAGAAATCTCGACCAAGAATGGGCGGCCCGCCGTCGCGGACTACATACAAATACATAATATTCGTTCGATCCGCGTAGCGTATCGGTAGACGCAACGTACCTAGGCACACAATTTTCCCGCCGTTATATGTTATGAGCTGTTTACATGTACTTGATAATGGCACCTTCTTGAAATTACTATTGTAAAACCCCTCCGAAACAACGGTTACCGCGGACCCGCTATCAATTTCGAATTTGAATGGCACGTTATCAATCCAAACAGTTTCTACCATGGGTTCTCCCCTGAATGAACGGATATAATACAGCTTACCGTCATCGTCATCCTCACCCTTGTCACCGCCATCCACCTGTACGTAATTCACCTTTGGACACATTTTACGCAAGTGACCTTTTACGTGACACTTTTTACAAACATAATTTGCGAATCTACAGTCAGCCGATTTGTGATTCGTGTAACCACATACACTACATTTCACCTTCACGACACTACTACCACTTTTTCCTTTATCCGCTATCTTGAATATCTGCTGGTCTGCCACAGACGCCTGTGCCAGCGCTCCCGCGCTGGCCGCGGCGGCAGCGCGCGAACTTCGGAGGTTTTCTGCCATCTCCACGACTTTGGCCAGCGTGAGGCCGGGCAGGTCTTTCGTGTACAGCTTCTCCTTCTCTCGCCCTGGCTGCATCCCCATAATGAACTTGTCGCGGAGTGCCTCCTCCACGTTAAGAAAGGCGCATTTTTCTGACAGCCCTCGCAATCTCGCTGCCCATTGAGAATGAGATTCCCCTGCTTGTTGACACGCCGCATAGAAATTGTGACGCTCACTAAACCCGACACATTTGGGTGTAAAATGGTTGTCCAGTAGTGATACGAGGTCCTCGTAAGGCACATCTTCAACGGCTTTAGGTAAAACTAAATCCGTTGTTAGTTTGTAGGTACCCTCAGTGAGTGCGCTGAGCAAGATGGCCTTTCGTTTTTCACCCGCGGAATCCGTATTCTCGTTGACGCCATTTGCCACGAAATATTGCGATATACGCCCTTTGTACGTTTTCCATGTCTGTGTATTATGGTCGAACGTATGTAGAATTCCAAATTGCACAGAACTAGACATTTTCAACACGCGGTAGGTAAAATTCTCGTCGCCAGTGTTAGGTACGCGGGTGCGGGAAACAAGTGAAACTCTCGCTGGCTAGCAACGCACTGCTTTATTGGACAGTTCGACTCGACGTTCAAGTAGATGGCGCGCGGGAGCGCGCGCCTTGCACAGATACATAACAGATTCCTTTCTTCCTGAATCAGGTTTCGGGTCGTCATGGTTGCACCACGTTAGTCACAGCCCACACACAATACACACACAGTCCAGGATACAAGCTAGGGTCAAGAAGAGGCTTTCGATCACAGTCCGGTATACAAGCAGAGGTCACAGTTAGGCAGGCAATCAGTCCGATAGAAATAAACAGGTCGTAAAATGAAATGGCGATAGGAATTTAAGGGAAGCGTCAACAATTAGCGAGAGCAAATTGGCACTGCCGCGCTCTAGCTAATGTTTGTTATTTTATGTTACTCGCTCATTACTCACACAAATGCATATTGTCTCTAATTGGGGGAAACTAGGAAGGGGTGTGGTTTGTCACTAGCTGCGCTCTCGCAGGAATATTTTCTTAAGTGAGCATGCTTAACTTGGGCCGATAGTACAAAGCGGAATCTGTGCAACCCATTATGGGGCAACTGCCGTCAATTCGAACTGAATTGGAGTATCCATTCTTACATTGCAGTGTTGTGTTGACTACGTGGGGCCAGTGATGATAGCAGACAGGATAGGTAGAGGTTGCAAACTTATTAAATGTTTTTTGGCGATTTTCATCTGCAATTCGACATAGGCCTGTCACATCGAACTCGTCACTGCGCTATCTAGTGAGGCTTATTTAGCCACTATTAATCGCTTTGTGTCACGTCGAGGAAAACCTCAATGTATCACATCCGATAATGGCACAAACTTTGTCGGAACTTATAACGAGCTTACAAAATTTCTTGTGCAATCAGACCTTGAGGGTCAGATAGCTCAAGAAGGTATCGAATTTAAATTTATATAGCCCCCACTTCAACGGCTTAGCTGAAGCAGCTGGCCGCTCTACCAAATACCACCTAAAAAGATTATTGCAAACCACTCATCTTACTTATGAGGAAATGGCTACCTGCCTCACTCAAATCGAAGCTGTCTTAAACTCCCGTCCTCTCACTTCTTTCTCCTCAGAACCCCATGACTATTCCGCCCTTACACCGTCTCACCTCTTAATTGGACGACCACTTAATGCTACGAGTATTCCTCATCCACAGGTTACTGATGCCAACATTACCCGCCTGGAGCGCTACAAGAGAATAGAGCACATTAAACAGCACTTTTGGCAGCGGTTCTCTTTAGAGTACATAGCTTTACTGCAACAGAAAGTGAAATGGCGAGCTACGAAGACAGAGCTGAAATTAGGGTCTCTTGTCATAATCAAGGACAGAGCTCTTTCTCCTCTACTCTGGTCCTTAGGAAGGGTCATACAAGTCTACCCTGGCAGCGACGGAATCATAAGAGTTGCTGAGGCGAAGACAAAGAGGGGCACCATAAGGAGGGCCTTTAATAATATTTGCCCCCTTCCAGATTTTTGAAGTCTACACTTCAACCCGGGCAGCATGTTAGGAATCAAACCCAACACACCTGCACGCAGTCTGCACGCGCATCGGTTCGCTGAGGTGCGGCGCGGTGGCGAGACGGCTCGGCCCGACAAGCACTTGAAAGAAAGAAAGAAAGAAAAAGCATTGCAAGTCCGTGGACTTGCTTCCACGGACTCCACCGCGACAGACGATACTCCTCCATTTAAATCATTGATTGCTTTTCCACGAACCTTTATAATTTGTAATAAGCACGGCATTAAACCATTGCCTTTTAAATACAGTCCACTCATTTACTGCTCCCCGCGCTAACATGTATCAATAATGCGTGGCTGTTATACCGACAAAATTGCTCAAAATTGCAAAAACAATGGATGCCCCTAAAGGATTTTCAATTTGAGCTTTAAGAGGGATTAAAAAGTCCGGACGCACCCGTGAAAAGACTGACAAACATACAAAGCGTGTACCACAAGTCAACCCAGTAGAATCATCACGTTATGATAATGTTGGTCATTTTATGACTATGACCACTCAAGGTCGATGTAGGCTATGCTCTAAGCTAACGTCTGTGTTATGCATGAAATGCCAAGTGCTGGTGCTGTGCTTCGTAATTGGTAAAAGTCCTAGGAAATGTCAACTAGGCTTCATATGCGTGTTTAATAAAGCTAACAATTTCTAGGCAATATAACCTTGTTTTTTTTTTTAATTTTACACATTTTTTTTTTTTTTTTGTGTTGCATATAACATTCAACACATTTACTATCTGCGGCATACAACAGTTTTTATGTGCATTTGGCAATGTATACTGTGGCATACATAGTTTTTCAGGAAATCTGAAGTTCCTAATTTTTTTTCATAATTTTTCTGTAACACCTGCAAATGTTAACAATACATTTTCATATAAATCTAATGGATTTTATTGCATTTTATTCTTTGCCAAATTAAGGGTTAATATCTACACTTATTTGTAACTGACATTAATAATGTCACTCGTGTCACTCATTGTACTTAAATGTTATGTTATTAGTGTAATGAGAGTTTCATTGTTTAGTTTCTTACTGCCTTAATAGATAATTTTACTCGTGCTCTAATTTTTGCATTTCCCAAAACTATTAAATTAATTATATTCAAATGGATGGTGAAGATTCGACTCCGACAACCTCGTGTAAGTGAAATATAAATAGATACTAGTATATAATGGTAGTATATACTAGTATATAAATATATAATAGTTTAGTTGCTTACTAATTTATTTATTACGGTTCAGCACCAAGCGAGGACGACGAGATGAAACTCAACGATCATAAAGGAGGAAAAGCTGTGCTTTACAAAAATCATCATTTACAATAAGATTAGGAATTTAAACAAAACTTTTTACAGTCGGTTCAAACGATTTTGACTTCTGTTCCGTAGGCATAAGGATGCCATTAAAAGCAGAGACGTGATTATCGTAGCAACTGTTTACTGCAGCCGCCATTTGTCATGCCACCAACGCAATAGAAGTCAAAATCGGTTGAATGGACTGTATAAAAGGTATGTTTTTATGTCTAATCTTATTGTAAGTAAGAGGTCGAGGAGGAAGTTGTAGGTCCGTACAATTTCTGAAGTTCTCTTTTTATCGTTTCCTTCTTTATTTTAGGCTAAAAAAATTCTTAAGTCCACGGATCATTCATGTCCAAAAAATAACAAGCATATTATGGTAATGGTAGAAAAAGATAAACTTAAGAAGGCAGCAATCTGTTCTGATCGCCCAATTTCTCAATTGTATGAAGAAGTGATACTACAGATGAAACGTGATGGGCATAAAAAGGAGATCATAGATAGTATACCTCTATCGAGCATCAAACATGGTCTTTATGATGCTAGATATAAATCGGTCGGATTGATCGTCATGAAAATCAGCTCAAAGGATTTGAGATATTTTTTTGGCACATTGACCTCGTGTATATTATTTAAAATGCTCTTTTAGTAAAGAGCATTTTCAATAATATAAACGCGAGTTTTCGTGTTTTGTTCTCCTGGAAATAAAGAACAGCTTAAAAATGTGACAGAATATTTTGTCGATTGAACTTTTAGCAGCTGCCCCGATCCTTATACCCAACTATTTACATGGGGATATGGGCAGTTCTTCGGAATCAATACATGTTAAGCCATTTAGGGGAGACCGGGGCAAGACCAAGCTCGGGGCAGAACGGGAAGTGTACTTGTGCGCGTGACTGGTGAACACAACAGAGCCTAAGTCTGCGGGTACGAAACTTGCGACGGCCGGAGCGACGGCGGGGCGGTGCGACGGCGATGTAATCAAATGCATTAAAAACATTAAGCGCTGTGTACGAAACGGGCGACGGCGGAGCGGCTCTACCGCCGCCCGTGTATCGCTAGATCGGTGGCGGCGCGGAGCGACGAGAACAAACTAGTTTAGTTTTGCCGCTCGCGCGGGTACATAGTGTTGCATTTTTATCACAGTAATAATATGGAAATTGACAATGAAGAGTTAATATCTTTTATTTTATCAAAACCGGCTATATGGGACAGTAAAAACGTACACCATAAAAATAAAAGAGTTATAATAAAGTGTTGGGAAGAAATAAAACGCCATTTAGATATTAAGACATTTTTGATAGATAGCTTAATTTATTTTTAAACAATTTTTAATTGGTTTGGCGCTTACGTTGTTTTATTCTGGTCCCAGCGCATTGTTGCGCTCTCTTTTTTCGCATGTGGAAGTAATTGACTCTGTCACTTTCTTATTCCCGCCCAGCCCCAGTTCGCCTGCGGCCTTTGTCAGTAACAGACCTGTGTCGGTTCCTCCCGCAACCGTGATTAAATTTTTTTATCTCAATAGTTTTTGTTTAGTGTGTTTCATGACCTTTATCTATATTTGTCAAGAGAACAAGGTATAAATAACATTACATTGCCGTTATGGGGAATAAATATAAACAACGAAAGGTAAACAGATCCCAAAAGTTGAAACGCCTGAGGGAACATGCTCGTAAAATGACGGAAAATAAAAAGTAAGTTTGTCTTTATAAATAATTACATATTGAGTAAGTGTATAATACTTGAAAGACTCGATTGATGATTGTGGAAAAAGCGAAAGAAGTATGTCAGGATTGTATGTAGACGCCAGCAGGTCAAGCTGCCCGAAACTGTCAAATTTTCCCAATCAACCTTGAACCTTATGCTGTAGGGATAAGATTGAAAATCTATTAAAGAAATTTGAAATAGTAGCTTGTAGTAGCTTGACGTGCTGGCGTCTGTACGTAACGAACGGCAGCGCGCGAGCCTTTGGTCGCCCTCGGCGGCAGGGGTTCAATGCGCTGCCGCCAAGCGAGCCGAGCGCCAGCTGATTTTACGCTTCGATCGTTTAGAACCTATTAGTATTATATTATTATTATACCCAAATCTAAAGAGTATTTATTGTTTTAGTATTTCAACATCCATTGCCGATTTATTTATTTTTGCTGTTTTATGTACATAAATGGAGTGCCGGATACAGAGAATGTTATTTTACATTGAAATTTAGGAATAGTAATTGAAAAAAAAGATTTAAAAAAACAAGATACCGCCTCTTATGATATTATTTCCTTTCATATTAGGTTTTTTTTTTTATATTTAGGTACTTACCAGTTTTATTTTACACAGCAAACCGATCCTCAACACACAATAAAAGCGACAAAATAACAGCGCCGGAGCAGACCCCGGACCAATGTGATTCGGAAAATAAATTAATTGAGTCGCCATTATCATTTTTAAAGGAGACGTTCACGAAATGTATGGGGCTTGGTACTAAAATAATTGAAAATTTAAACAGCCTTCTGACCTATATAGGCTGAAAGAGGGTAATTATTTTGATGTCTTTGGGCATT
Source organism: Tiliacea citrago (assembly GCA_963921375.1). NCBI lineage: Eukaryota > Metazoa > Arthropoda > Insecta > Lepidoptera > Noctuidae > Tiliacea > Tiliacea citrago. The sequence goes on from OY992783.1 coordinate 26,525,029, forward strand.
TAATTTTTTTTTACAGCCGCCCGTTTTTTTTAAAACAAGTGTTGAAAAATAAAATGTTCTACAAGCATTATTTATATTTTAGGGATGGCAGCCCTGTGGCAAATGACGTGACAATGAGAACGTCAGTCAGCAGGACTCCGCTTGACATTTACAACGGATATTTAGTCCGAGATTACAGCTTTGACTTTTTTCGATACGTTTTGTTATTGCATTGTCATGATAATCAATATGTTTTGACTTAATTTCATGGAGCTGCAGCTAAAATTATAATAAAATCTCAAAGTATTTAATAGAAACGGAAACATTAGCCACATAAAATAATTATATTGCATAGAAATGAATAAATAAAGACTATGTGCGTTTTGTTTGTATTGAAACATTTTTCACTTTTTCACAAAAACGAGCGCCTGAAAAAATCAGATTTAACTAGAATCGAGTAGCATAATAAATAAGCTTTCTAATAAGGTACATCACATTAGCGTTTAAAAATCGTCGGAATATTATACCAATTTTGACCTCTCCTTTGGACGATCAATGTCTAACTACTAACTTGTTGGAAAAGAATGGGTAAGCAAATTGTTTATTACCTATTGAGATGATTTTCTTTTAATTTTTAAACAAAAAAAAACCAGCTAAGTGCGTGTCGGACCACGCACAATGAAGGGTTCCGTAGCCAGCATGAATTTATCCCAGCAACAAACATAACTTTGCTGTTGAAAAAATGTTCTCCCATAGATCGATGAACGTCACGGTCAATAGGGTATTTGACTGTTATTTTTATTTGATTTTTCGAAACCTTATAATATATAAAGAAACAGTAAAAAAAAAGAATATCTCAAAAAATGTCGAAGTTGTATGCGTTGTCTGTCGATGCCAGACAGAGACAGCAATGATAGCATCTGACGTCACAACACAGGAACGCCATAGTAACTTCGCGCCATTCAGTACAATGATCGTTTTGCTTGACAAGGATAGAAGAATAATTTCAAAAGTTTTCTTAAAATAAATATCGTATTTTTATGGACGTCTTTTTAATCTGTATCTTTTTCATGTATATTTTTGATAGTAGTCAAATACCCTATTCTCCAACTGCACATATAAGTTTGTAATAGCAAAAAAAATCCAATGAAATTACAAATTAACGATTTTCGGAATTTTCCTTTACTTGTGCTGTGAGATCCTACTTCTTGGCCAATTTCATGATTTTAGGTCAACGGGAAATACCTTAGAGGTATTGATTTATTTGCGAGTATCAAAATGTGTCGCATATACCGCCGTATTTTTTTATTGCGTTGACTTAGAAACTCGTTTTACTTAGATTGATAGATACATTAGATCGTGGAATGTGCATGCATCGACACTGTTGATAAACAGACGTGTTTTGCAATTAAATATGTCCTATAAATTTGTTTTTAGAACAAGAAATATTTCAAGGAAGAGACAGCATGACGATAATTTGGAGCATTCGCTGGAGATCAGCGAAGATGATGAGCCTCTACCATATGAAATAGAGATTGACAATAATGATGTGAGTTACCTTTTAAAAACGCTCCAACAAAGCCCACTCCCTCTCGAAGAGAGGAGGCCTCTCTCCCTGCAGTGTGAACATTGTAGGCTGATTTTTCAGTGACTACTGAATTAAATTTTTATTATTTATCTTGTTGGCGCAACTACTAACGCTATCTATCGACACACCGGGACATCACATTTTTCATCTACGAATGAGGGCTCGCCAACGTCGGCGACCAATCACAGCAAGCGTTCGTTCATTCAATCCTTTTGAAAGGAACTGTTTATATATATTAGATTTTTTTTCCCTGATACACACTGCTTGTAAAAAGACGAATTAAAATATAACGAAATAGAATCAATAAATCAATCATTGAAGAGCACCTGCCTCCCGTTCCTGTACATAAAGTGGTCCTACGAGCCCGATAAGAAGTTCAAGCTTGAAATCTCCGAAGATTCGTCGCATGAAAATACGAAGAGGAGATTCACGTATCGAGCGAAGAACTGCAACGTTAAGGCATCAACAGGAGTGGCAGGTCTGAACTTCCCGTCCGTTTCTCCATCTCATCCCTCGATTTGTGTTGATTTCGTGCTGTTATTCCATTTCCAGTGCTCAAGTGGCGGTACCTACCCACACGACGGCACCCACATTGGTTCGCGCGCATCTGCAATTGGCAATCGTAAGTGCTCCTGATTTCTTTAATTCCCAAAATGAGTGAGGCGAAATTGTCAGAGTTAATTAAGAAAAGAGGGGTTTTAAAAGGTAGACTAACTCTATTTGAAAATTACGTTAGAAAGTTCAGTGTACCCTTGAGTGATCAACAATCATTTGAATTAAATTTACGCGTTGAGAGTATTTCGAGTTTGATAGACATGTATAGTGAAATACAGACTAAAGTTGAAGAAGAAGCAGTAGAAGATCTCGATCTTGCAAAACAGCTAGAGGAGAGAGATCGTTTTGAAGATCAATTTTATCGTGTTGTAGCTTCTGCGAAACTTTTGTTGCAAAAGGAGGTAAAGTCTAGTGTTTCAACATGTAAGCCGATAGGCATAAAATTACCCGATATTAAAATACCTTCCTTTGACGGTTCGTACGATTGCTGGCTAGAGTTCAAAAATTCTTACGTTAGTATGATTCATGGTCGCGAAGACTTAGATCCTGTTCAAAAGTTCCATTATTTAAAATCGTCGTTGTCCGGTAACGCAGCACACGTTATAAGTGCATTGGAATTTACGGCTAACAACTATACTCACGCATGGGAGCTATTAGAGAATAGATTTAATAATCCGCGGCTATTGGTTCATAATCATGTGAAGGCATTATTTAAAATTCCATCGTTAAATAAAGAGTCTGCTTCCCAGATTAGGAATTTAATAGATATTGTTTTGAGAAATTTGCGTGCCCTTAAAACATAAGGTGAACCAACGGATTCATGGGACACTTTAATCATTTACATGGTCGTTTCCAAATTAGATCAGGCTACTGAACGCGAATGGGAAGATTTTAAAGGTACAGCTAGTTCATTAATTGAGTCAAGGTCAGCCTTAAAACTAGATGACTTGCTTAAATTTCTCAAAGACAGGGCCGACGTGTTAGAAATGATAAAAGTGAATCATAACAAAACCTACGAGAACAAAGGCAGCGAACAAACACACTCTAAGAAGCAATATTCACATACTCATGTTGCTACGCACGTTAGTAACAATAACAATAAGGGTACGATCACAAAGACAAAGCAAAGCCGCATGTGTGCGATGTGTAGTGGTAATCACGCGATTTATTCATGTTCAAGGTTTCTTAATTTGTCTGTCCAAGAGAGGAATAATATAATTAAAACGCATAAGCTGTGTATCAATTGTTTACGCACAACCCACCAGCTTGATGAATGCAAGTTTGGGCCGTGTAGGCTGTGTGACAAGAAGCACAACAGTTTGCTTTGCGTTGATAAGCAGGTTGACGGCGCATCACAGGTGAGCGGGTCGAGTGCGTCAGCACAGCCGGTCTCCGCTAACGTCTCCACTGTCTCGTCATCATTACACGTTACGGCTAATCATTCAGAGTCGCAAACCAGTAATCGGGAATATTCGTTATTACCCAACGTTTTGCTGTCCACAGCGTTAGTGGACATAGCAGATTATAATAACGAATATCACACTGTACGCGTACTTCTTGATAATGGTAGTCAACATTGTTTCATAAAGAAGTCGTTATGTGAAATATTAAATGCACCGTTATTACAGTCCACTTATCACGTTGCTGGGGTAGGTCAAACAATTTCGCAGTCCACCCACACTTGTAAAATAAAAATACGTTCAAGGTTAAATTCGTATTGTATGAACATTGATTGTTTAGTGTTGCCGTGCATTACAAATCAGTTACCCACATTTAGTGTCGATGTAAGTAATATGTTTATACCTGACAATATTCAACTCGCGGATCCGAATTTTCACTCACCGTCGGACATCGATATACTGATAGGCGCGGATAAGTTCTGGGAATTATTGTGTGATGGCAAAATTAAGTTGAATAAAGGACCTTATTTACAAAACACAAAGTTGGGTTGGATAGTATCGGGGCCTTTACATAATAACACGCTTCACGTTAAAAGTGTGCAATGTAATTTCTCCCAAACCATTGACACACAGTTGAAAATGTTTTGGGAACTCGAAGAGATAAACAATAACGTTAAAGATATCCTTAGTGCTGACGAACGTGCGTGCGAAGATATTTTTGTTAAAACGACAAAACGTATGGAAGATGGTAGGTTTTCCGTACGTATTCCTTTAAGGGAATCAGCTTAGGTACTCGGAGACAGTTACACAGCGGCTGAAAAACGTTTGTTGTCGTTAGAACGAAAATTTGCTCGTTTGCCACAATTTAGGGAAAAATATGTAGATTTTATGGAGGAATATGAAAGGCTCGGTCACATGAGTCGCGTTGAAACTTATGAGTCACCTCACTATTTTTTACCGCATCACGGCGTTATTAATGAAAATAGCAGTACGACTAAACTGCGTACTGTTTTCGATGCAAGCGCGGCGACGTCGTCCGGTAAATCGTTGAACGATATTCAACATATTGGTCCACCACTTCAGAATGACATATTTAGCATACTACTACGCTTTAGGCAATATAAATACGTCGGTTGTGCGGACGTTGAGAAAATGTTTAGGAATTTTCTCGTACAACCAGATCAACGAGATTTACAATTGATATTATGGCGTAAACTTCCGACGGACCCAATATGTGTATATCGCCTTAACACCGTCACGTATGGCACCGCGTCTGCGCCATACCTTAGTATGAGATGTTTACGTCAGCTCGCGTTGGAATGTGAGGATGAGCAGGTTTCGAGTGTGATCCGGGATGATTTTTTCGTTGATGACGTCATCCTCGGTGACAATGATTTAAATAGGTTACTAGATATCTGTGAAAAGTTAAGAGATACTTTAAACTCAGCTTGTTTACCTTTGCGTAAGTGGTTGTTTAACGTTGATATCAGTGCCCACGAAATATCTAAAGGATTATCATTAGGCGAACATTGCCAAAGTAAGACTTTAGGATTGGGTTGGTATAATAAATCAAATCAAAATCAAATCAAAAGTCATTTATTCAAACTAGGCTGAGAATCAGCACTTTTCGAACGTCAAAAATTACATAAGACAGTCCCCCAAAAACGCCCACCCTTCACCACTTCCTAGTGCTTTAGCTGGGAAGAAGAAGTGGCGCAACAAACTCCCCAGCAGCACAGCTGTCTGTTCAGATATAAAACTTGAATCTATACAATAAAATGAAAAGAATTTGCATTACGCAACACAACATTAGATTATTTGCCTTATGTTAGCTAGCACACGCTACTATACCAAAAACAGAACTCAAGCAGAAATAACGTAAACAGAACGTACCTAAATAAAAGCCTCCAGGCATAATGGGCGTGCCCGCCCACACAAAGCTATAGCTGCAACTCGAAGTCAAAAATGATAAACTAGCACCATCGTAGTAAAATAAAAAACAGTTAATCATTAATAACAATAATAAAACCCTGGTCAGCAAGACGACCAGTCACCACAAGCAGCACCCGTTCACGAGCATAACGCAAAGATCAGCCATCACCCCCCTCGCCATATTTGAGGGAAGGAGGCAACCCGACCCCCGACGCTACCGCAAGCAGTGACATCTAAGGGAGCATGACGAACTTGCTGCCGGTTGCTCAGGCAAGAATAATATAATCAATTGTCTAGGTCGCTAGCTAACCACTTATTGCAATACAACTCATAAAAAAAACATTTTCATGAGTATATTATGTCACTAATAAATAAAAATAAATTGACTTGGACAGTTAAATAAAAATAAACAATTATATGAACTCATATAACCTGTCAGTAGGTACGCTAATTCTGGAGAAAGAACATGAACATTGTCTTGAGTTAATCACAGCGACCAACTATTCTTATCGTCTAAGTAGTCATTGATAGAATAGTATGCCTTTGAACAAAGATTGGATTTAACTTTAACTTTAAACGCATTAAAAGGCGAATCTAACAAAGAAGAGGGTAGCTTGTTATAAAAAGTTATACCAAGTCCAACAAATGAGTTATGAACTTTATGAAGCCGGTGAAAAGGAGCACGTAATTTATCCTTATTTCTGGTGTTAATATTGTGAATATCACTGTTTTTAGTGTATAAGTGTATATTTTGCCTAACATATAAGATGTTGGCGAAGATGAATTGTGATGCCGCCGTGAGTATACCAATATCCTTAAAAAAATCTCTTAGAGAAACTCTGGCACCCAGCTGGTAAATTGCTCGAACAGCTCGTTTTTGGAGTACAAAAATATTTTGAATGTCAGCTGCTTTACCCCACAGCAGAATACAGTAGGACATAACGCTATGAAAATAACTAAAATAGACTAATCGAGCTGTATCAACGTCAGTGTATTGTCTTACTTTCCTGACGGCGTATGCGGCCGAACTGAGCCTTCCCGCTAGGCTTGATATATGAGGTCCCCACTGAAGTTTGGCATCTACTGTTATACCCAGAAACACTGCCGAGTCTACAGTTTCAAGCACCTCTTTATCTAAAACGATGTTGGGACCTAAATTTCTAACATTCGGTAAGGCAAACTTTATACATTTCGTTTTCTTGGCATTGAGAACTAAATTATTTGTCGTAAACCAATCCGTAACCATTGAGAGTGCAATGTTTACGTCGTCAAAATCTTGTCTATTCCGGTCTACTTTAAAAATAAGAGAGGTATCATCTGCAAACAGTACAACGTCACAGACACCCTTTATATAGAATGGTAAATCGTTAATATACACTAAGAATAAGAATGGGCCTAGAATTGAGCCTTGAGGTACACCTAACTGAACTGGTAGCTCGGAAGATTTCACACCATCAACATCTACACATTGGAACCTATTACCATCACCATAAAGGTGATGAACTTCATTTCACCACACAAGTAGTTAGACCGACTATACTAAATAAACGTACCATGTTGTCAATAATCGCACAACTATATGATCCTTTAGGTATTTTAACGCCGGCTGTCGTAGTAGCTAAAATATTGATGCAAAGATTGTGGTTGTGCAAGATAAATTAGGACGATCCCGTTCCCAGTGATGTTGCGTTGTCCTGGGAAAAATTTATTGACACACTTCAATATTTGCATAAATTACGTATACCGCGTCATGTTATGGGTACATACACACAGTTCATAGAATTACACGTATTCACGGACGCGTCGCAGAGTGCGTATGGTGCATGCGCCTATGTTCGCACCTACTCTGATGACTCACCGGTGACTATTAGATTATTATGTGCAAAAAGTAAAGTTGCACCAATTAAACCCGTCAGTATACCCCGACTAGAGCTGTGTGGGGCGTTGATAGGCGCTCGATTATATAGGAAAATTATCGAGTCATTGCGTGTTAATTTCCACAAAATTTACTTTTGGACAGACTCAACTATTGTCCTTGGTTGGCTACGAATGTCACCACATTCGTTAAAGACATTCGTCCAAAATAGAATAGTTGAGATTAATGAAATAACAAGTAACGCGTTATGGTTACATGTAGGTACCAAAACCAACCCCGCGGATTTGGTCTCGCGCGGTCTTAGCCTTGAGGTACTAATTGACAGTAATCTGTGGTGGAGCGGACCTGAGTTCTTCAAAAACCCTGAGTCATCATGGTCACAGCGATCTGCGACTACTTACTTCGACTTACCAGAACTGAAATCACAAACGACAACCGTTATGGTTTGTGATGTAATACAGAATAAAGTTATTAATTTTGAAGGGTTTCGTTGTTATCAGCGTATAGTGCGAGCCGGTGCTTACCTGTTGCGATACATACATAACTTACGCGCACCAAAGAAAGATCGTACACGGGGGCCGTTATCAGTAGATGAATTGAATGACTCATTACAGTCATTAGCGCGCCTCGCTCAACGCGAATCGTTTCCCAAGGAATATGATAATTTAAAACGTAACTTACCATTAAAAACTTCAGGTTCGATTTCTAGGCTAAATATATTTCTAGATGAAAGGGATATAATTAGAGTAGGTGGCCGTCTTAGTAACTCACCCGATTTTGATTACGAGAAAAAGCACCCGATACTTTTATCTAGTAAACATAACTTCACACAACTGTTGTTTCAATATCAACATAAAGAGCTTCTTCATGCTGGTCCCCAGTTATTATTGGCTACTGTGCGTGAAAATTGGTGGCCGTTAGGGGGTAGAAACCTAGCCAGAAGGGTTGTCCACCAATGTATCCGCTGCACTCGAATGAAAGGTAAAACCCTAACGCCAATCATGGGCGACCTTCCGTCTGAACGAATAGAACCCGGTTTCCCATTCATTCTATGTGGAGTGGATTATGCTGGTCCCATAGCCGTACTTAATCGCAAAGGAAGGGGGGCCAAACTCGAAAAGGGCTATATTTGCATATTCGTTTGTTTTGTTACTCGGGCCATTCACCTAGAACTTGTCAGTACGTTAGCTGCTCAAGAATATATATTAGCGCTCAAAAGGTTTATCTCACGACGAGGTAAACCAGCTCAAATTTTCTCCGACAACGGTAGAACTTTCATTGGAGCCATGAAAGAAATTAATAAAATGTTAGAAGAAAATTCACAGCAAATAATTGATAAATTATCAAGTGACAATATTGAATTTAAATTTATTCCCCCTTATGCTCCTCATTTTGGGGGATTATGGGAAGCAGGAGTAAAATCTTGCAAGTTCCACCTTAAGCGTATTGTGGGTACCGCTAATTTGACGTACGAGAAGTTCAGCGCTGTGTTGGCACAGATCGAGGCAGTCCTGAACTCCCGTCCTATGACTCCTATGTCCTCAGATCCACATGATCTTCGTCCACTAAGCCCAGCTCATTTCCTCATCGGCCGGCCACTCACTGCACCAGCCTGCAGAGACCTCACCGAAACACGGACTCACAGCTTGGCACGGTTTCAAAGAGTGGAACAAATAAAACAGCACTTCTGGAAACGCTGGTCACAAGAGTATGTTGCCGAACTTCAGACAAGGACGAAGTGGAAGACGAATAGTCAAGACATAGCTTTAAACACGTTTGTCGTCATTAAAGAGGACAACTTACCACCTCTAAAATGGCGTATGGGCAGAGTTACCCATATTTTCCCAGGAAAGGATGGCGTGTCACGTGTCGCCACCATCCAGACTGCTACGGGACCTGTCCAACGGGCGTTCTCCAAAATCTGCCCTCTACCTGTATCATCAGCAGAGAACGAAAACATGAATGCAGCCTGCGGCGTCTCCAATCTAGCGGCAACGTAGATACATCATTTTATTGGAAGCTGGAGCTTCCAAGGCGGCCGGCATGTTGGCGCAACTACTAACGCCATCTATCGACACACCGGGACATCACATTTTTCATCTACGAATGAGGGCTCGCCAACGTCGGCGACCAATCACAGCAAGCGTTCGTTCATTCAATCCTTTTGAAAGGAACTGTTTATATATATTAGATTTTTTTTCCCTGATACACACTGCTTGTAAAAAGACGAATTAAAATATAACGAAATAGAATCAATAAATCAATCATTGAAGAGCACCTGCCTCCCGTTCCTGTACAATCTTGTTTCAGAATGTAATAAACAGCAGTGTAAGCGGCCATAGAATAATCGACATAAATATGTTTTTTAATGGACTGCTTGAAATAGCACAACACAAATCATTGTTTGAGTGCGGCTTGCATACTATACAATTAGTATCAGAAAAACAGTCTGGCCTAACATCAGTATTTCCATTTGCTTGCTTACTATGTAAGAAAGATTTCACTGTAAAGAATTCATCAGAGAATTTAAATAAAATGGCAGTTTCGGGGATGCTAACGGCGGGCTGTGGTAATGCTCAACTGAATCAATTATCAGCATGTCTTGATTTACCACTCATGACAGATTATAGATATAAAAAAGCCCAAGACGAGGTTTTTGATGAATGGGAAGTGACAGCTTGGGAGGAGATGAAATAGCTGGAGAGCATGAAAAAGAAGCAGCTTTGAAAGAAGGAAGGGTGACCAAAGATGGATTACCTATAATTGACATCATCTTAGATGGTTGCTGGTGTAAACGTTCGTACAAGACCAATTATGCAGCATTATCCGGTGCTGCAGCCATCATTGGGAGGCGGTTTGGCAAAGTTTTATATATGGCTGTCAAAAACAAATATTGCTGTATTTGTGCAAGAGCAGAAAAAAGGAAAGAGGAAGCTAAACAACACGAGTGCTTTAAAAATTACTGTGGAGCTTCCACTTCTATGGAGTCTACGATAATTGCTGAGGGGTTTAAAACATCAATAGAGATGCATGGACTTATCTATGGGAGATATATCGCAGATGGCGATAGTAGTACTTATGCAAAAATTTTGGACACAAGGCCGTATCCTTCCATTACAGTGGAAAAGATAGGCTGCAGAAACCATATTTTAAGAAATTTTTGTAACAAATTGCAATTGTTAAAAACAGAAACAGCATATAACTTGGCAGAACGTAAATTGTTGACAACAGAAAAAATTATGAGCACACGCAAGTACTTCTGTGATGCCATCGATTACCAGGGTTCTCAAGCTAATAAATCTGAGGGTACAACAAACTTGCACAAAGATGTAACAATATCTGTTTCTCATGCATTTGGATCCCACGAAGAATGTAATAAAAACATATGCAGCGATCAAACAGTAAATAATGTAAAAAATATATTTAACAGCCAACTTTGGCAACGGATTAGACACTTGGTAGGGAATGTTGCGTCACAGGCAAGAAGTCTAATTGAAAATGTGTACAGCAATGTTGTGGAAAGATTTAATGGAGTGGTGGCGAAGTTTGTTGGCGGAAAGAGGGTGAATTATGCTCTCAAGCGATCTTACCAAGCAAGAGTTGCCAGAGCAGTTGTGTCATTTAACTCTGGGAAAGTATCGACCACGGTCCATAAAAATATTCACCATCGAAGTCCATTAGCAAAGATAAAGAAGTACGAAGAAGCAGTGGTGGGTAAAAGAGAATATAACCGGACTTTAAAAAGAAAAAAAAATCGTAATTTGGTATGTAGGAAGATAAATTTCGACTACGGAGAAAATGTCAATATGCCTGATATGGATAATGAAACATTTGAGCTTGCGAAATCAACCTTTTTAAGAAATTTAGAAAAAACGGAGGAACAACGCAAAGAAATAGAACAAAGGACGATATTGCAAAGTGACAGTGGGGAATGGCTAGAGCTACGGCGAAATCTGTTAACTGCTTCAAATTTTGGCAAGGTAGTTAAGAGAATAAAAACGAATAGTTGTGCCAGCATAGTAAAAAACATGCTGTACAGGCTAAATATTGACCACGTGGCCTCCATAAACCATGGAAAGAAAAATGAAAAAGTCGCATTAGAGCAATTATCAAGGCTTATAAATCAAGAAATACGAGGATGTGGGGTTTTTATCGATGAAACCTACTCATTTCTTGGTGCAACACCAGACGGCATCACAGATGACATGGTGATAGAAATTAAATATCCCATAGCACCATTTAAAATTGGAATTGAAGTTGCCATTCAACAAGGAAAAATGCATTTTTGGCGTTGTGATAAGAAAACAGGACAGGTACAAGTAAATCACAAATCGAACTGGTATTTCCAAGCCCAAGGCCAAATGCACATATGTAAAAAAGAAAAATGCTTGGTGGCAGTTTGGTATGGTGACGACAAAATAAAAACACAAATAATTTACAAGGATGAAAAGTTTTGGAAAGAAAAAATGGAGCCAAAGTTATTGTCTTTTTATTTTGACTGAACTGGTAGATCCTCGGTATACGAGAAATCGGACGATCCGTGATCCAGAATATGTTAAAAATAAAAATAAGGACAAGGATACAAACAAAGAAAATAACATATCATGCGGCGGAAATGTCTCTGATGAAATCTTAAACGAAGGCGAGAGACATGTTTTCCAAGAAAACAGTGATAATGTAATAGCTTTTAGTAATTTTTGAATAAATCTCATACATTTTAATATACTCTGACTTTTATTCGTAAGAAAACATCCATCACGAAAATTAATTAGTTAAATAATCCATATTATACAGGGTTATTTTGCAACCACCATCCAAATTTTCAGAAATGGTTTAGAATCGATAACCTTATCAATTAATGAAATAAAAAATAAATAAAAAAAAAACATAATTTTCACCATTGTCCGCTACTAAAATCACAACGTGTGGAATAAATACAGTTCAACAATAGATTATTGAACTTGACTGCACACGCGCTTACCTCGGGAACGCACACAAACAGCACGCACTACGCCCCCCTCCCTCACACGTCGCACCCCGCACAGCCCCCGGTCGGCCATGCGCCGGCGGCGGTGTTTTGTTTAGTTGACCGTGACCTAGTTACGTGTGAACGTGTGCCATTTTTTTTGTCGCTCTCCCTGCATTTTCGCTTCCGAATTCCGGTCGATCATCATCGCACGACATGGCGACTTCTTATTCTAATGCAGAGTATTATGAAATGGTCAGGTGCTATCTTTTAAGTGGTGAAAGTTTAAATGGTGCGCAAAGAATGTACCGTACAGAAAGTTTACCGCGTTTACAAAGACGAGGAATTAATTCGCGAGTGCCTAATAGACAAACAATTTTAGCAGCAAATCAAAGGTTGTTAGATTATGGGCAGTTTACCGCACCAGCCCATGCAACAAGTCGTGGCGGTCATAACGAAATAACACCAGCAGTTGAAAATTCTGTACTCGAGTTTTTCGAACGTGACCCCTGCGCCAGCACTAACGACGCTGCTCGGCGTTTCGGTGTCAGTCAGTATTACGTGTGGAAGCTGCTGAACTCTTCTGGTTATCACCCATACCATTACCAACCAGTGCAATCTCTTCATGATAACGATGGACCCGCTAGAATCGAGTTTTGTGAATGGCTGTTAAGAAACATTAATTCTAACATTTTGTGGACAGATGAAGCATTATTTACGCGAATCGGAATTTATAACAGCCGAAACGAACATTATTGGGCGTTAAGCAACCCCCACGTTATTAGAAATAACTACCATCAAGTGAGTCTATTAGTTACAAAAACCGCAATGTCCATAAAAAAGTAAAAATGAATTAGCTATTGTACAAAAATCCATAGACAAAATAAATCATTTTTATATTAGTCGTATGAACCTAAACCCACTTAGTCCAATAGAAAACGGCTGTGAAACTTTTTAGTTTGCTACAAAAACAGCATTGTCCATTCCTGTTTGTATCAAATTACGCATAGTCCCTATCCACCAATCACGTCACGCTTTTCAATATGGCGGTTTATTGTGTCGTAGTTTGCGCTCGGTTTATTTTAGTTTTCTCGTGCTAAAAGTTATTAATTCGGAATAAGTTTATTAAAATATGAGACATGGAGTGTTACCCTGAAGTTGTTGACAATAAACAGGCGCGAAAACGACGAGTAAATGCTGCAAATTGGACAAAGAATCGTGCTAAAGAACAACGGTGAGTATACTATGATGATTATGTCTTGATACTTTTTACCTGTTCACTTTTTTAGGAAGAATGTAAGCCTTTGGGGCCACCTCATATTATTATATTTTTGGATTTTTGGAACATTATAGTAATCTTATTTGTATATTTATTTCGGAAACGGTTCTAACGATTGTGATGAAATTTTGTATATAATATGTCGCCCGGATACTACAAGTACCTATAGGGTAAAGTCTTACAAACATAAATATTGTATCCTTAATGCCCAAAAAAGTTATGTATGTACGAGATGATGATTGAAATCTTTTTATTCAACTTTTTATTAAAAATTAAACAAATTCATAAAAGCCTTTTATGAATTTGTTTAATTTTTAATAAAAAGTTAAGTTAAGGAATATTATGATTTAAGTGAGATTGAGTAATCTCAATCTCACTTAAATCATAATATTCCTTAACATATCACTTTATTTCTGTTTTCATCCTACATAGCAGTTATATTAGTATAGTGGAAGCAACATTTGTTTTATTGGGCTATTTTGCAAGCTCCGCAACTTTATGAATGATTACACCGGAATGTTCGACCACTGTTAATAACTAAAAACCCAAATGACAAGGAATTTTTTTTTCAGGTATGCAGCTAAACATTTGCCTGTTAAGCCGACTTGTGAACATAAATGTAAAAAGTTACAATGCTCTAAAATTCCACTGCAAGATGTACGCAAACTCCATGAGTCTTTTTACCGATTGAAAGACAAATTAAAACAAGACTCATTTATATTGAAACATGTGAAAGGTATAAAAACAAAACGTCGTCGTCCAAGATCTGAATCTCGAAATTACAAACCTAGAGGCTTGCAGCTGAAATATATGATATATTGTAGATCACAGCTTAAAATGATGCAAGTTTGCCAAAAAGCATTCCTTCAGGTGTTGCAAATTAAAAGATACCGCGTAGAAAATGTTATAAAGAATTATCACCTACATGGCAATTTTCCTATTGAAAAACGCGGAGGTGACCGTATATCCCACAAATTCAAGGACAAAAAAGAAAATGTGATTAAATTCATAAAGACATTTAAGTGTTCAGAAGCTCATTACTGTCGTGGCAATTCGAGACGTATGTACTTGCCTTCAGAGCTAAGTATTAATAAAATGGCCAAAATGTATAACGATCAAGCACAAGAAAACCTCAAAGTGAAAAAGTTGTATTTTAGAGCCATTTTCAATACTAGTTTTAATTTGGGCTTTGGGAGTCCTCGGGTTGACGTGTGCTCAACTTGTCTTCAGCTTAATGAAAAACTAAAAATTGTTCAAAATGATAGTGACAAAGCTACGCTGATGGCTGAGAAAACAGTACACAAACGTCGAGCTAATTAATTTTTCAAAATGTTAAAAGAAGACAACCGTAAAATAAAGATTATTAGTTTTGACTGCCAGAAAAACATGCCGCTGCCCAAAATACCAGACCAGAGTACCTACTATTCTCGTCAACTGTACTTTTACAATTTTACTATTGTGGAAGGTAACTCCAAATCAGCATTAACAAAAGAAAATGTGTTCAGTTATTGCTGGACAGAGGATGAATTTGCAAAAGATGCAAATCTCATAGTGTCTTCAGTTTACCATCGGCTTTGCAATACAGATTTTCCACCAGAATGTAATCAAGTTCGACTTATGGCCGACGGGTGCACCGGTCAAAACAAAAATTCTATGCATATAGCAATGCTCTCACGTTGGCTAACAAAAGATGCACCAGCCCAAATACATCTGGTAGAAGTAGTCTTCCCAGTTGTGGGACACTCATTTCTTCCGCCGGACAGAGTATTTGCTCGTATTGAAAAGGAGTTACGGAAACTTGAAAATATAATCAAACCGAAAGAATACTTTGATGTAGTGGAAAAACATTCTACCACCATAAACGTTGCTACTACGGTTCAAGTATGCAACTGGAAAACCGTCGTTAAAGATATATTTTTGATAACTACAAAATGGCATGTACCTTTTTCTAAATGCAAAAGGTTTTATTTGAAACGAGCCAGTAAAAGCAATGACATGGTTGGAGTTAGAGGAGAACTCCACTACAGATTTGAATCAGGTCAATATAAAAGCGTGTGCAAAAAAGGTAAAAACACGGCTATGATTTCTCCAACCGCTATTCCACAGGGCGCACAAGTAAAACCGTTAAAATTTAGGGACGTTAATAAATTGTTATCTACTCATTTCGGGGATAAATGGCGTGATTTAGAGATTTTGGAGTACTATAACAGAGTAGTACCATCAACACAGGAAATACCGGACGAAAATATGGTTGACGATATCGATTTCCTTGAAGAGTCGGTATGTGAAGAACAAGAAGAGTCACCATTACTTATAATTTAACATCGGTTTTGTCTAACTAATAAACTTCTCATAAAACAATCATAGTTTTATTTCAAGTACAAAGTATCAATATGGTTCAATCATTCTAGGCCAGGATAGGTATGTTTCAAAGCCAACAAAGTCCATGTTGTTTTTGCAACAAAAACCGCAAAGTCCATCCGAGTGTTACAAAGTCAGCAAAGTCCATAATGTTTTTCTGGTTATTGTTCTAGTTCATAAAGATTTTACATGATTAAGTTTAGTATTTGATTAACTATATTATTTTAAATCAAACTACTATAGTTGCACTAAAGCCCACAGGGCCAATAATGCGAAATACGAAAATCATAAATTACGCGCGATGTCATACAACGGACATTGCGGTTTTTGTAACTAAGAGACTCAAGTGCGTTTTAGTACAACTGTTTGGGCGGGTATTATTGGTAATGTTATCGTGGGACCGATTTTTATTGAAGGACGCTTGACGGGTACGAATTATTTAAACATGTTACGTGGTGTTATTGAAGACTTACTAGACGAGGTGCCACTTTCATACTACAAAAATCATTATTATCAGCATGACGGTGCATCACCTCATTACGCAAGTGCCGTGCGTGACTTTTTAAATAATAAGTATGGCGACAGATGGATTGGTCGCGGAGGGCCTGTACTATGGCCTCCCAGGTCACCAGACTTGACTCCGCTTGATTTTTTTTTATGGGGTGAAGTCAAAAGACGTGTTTACGTTGAAGAAGCACAAAGTGTTGAGGACCTCCGTAGTAAAATAACAATAGCATTTAATGACATTAAAAATCAAACAGATACTTTAAACTTATTAAAAAATAGTTTAGAAAAACGTGCACGTTTGTGTATTGAGAGAAACGGACTCCATTTTGAACAATTACTGAAGTACATGTGATTTGTAGGTTAATCGAGATTATTTGGTAAGTTTAATTATTGTAAATAGCTAGTTGATTCCAATTTTTTAAATACGCCATAATAAAAACCAGTAATTTCACATTCATAATTTTATTATGTCGGTCCTAAGCCCGTAAAGTATGAAGGGAAAATTGGAATCAACCCTTTTAAGTAAGACCGCGTAGGTACCTACATCAGTCGCAGCGAACGAGGTAAATAACCTTGTTGTGTGGCTCTACATTCTGATTTTTTTCAGATATTTTCTTTTGAATGTATGTTTTTGTTTTTGTTATTATTTGATTATAATGTTTCACATACGAAAATAATTTAATTAAAAGTCCTCGATTTTAAAATTTGGATGGTGGTTGCAAAATAACCCTGTATTTAAAAATAAGAGTACTTTTGGAACAACTTTTGTTACTACTCACGTAAAGTTTATGAATGAAATAAAATCATAGTAAGAAATTGTTCACTAGCACTAAACTAGTAGATAATTACAAAGCTGTTTTAAAATAAATATTAGTAAAATTTATGTCAATAAAAACATTTTTTTTAAATAAATGAATAAAACTAAAGACCTTGTTGACTACGTAACCCTAAAAATCTGTTCATACAAAGTAAACACATTAAAATAACGACTATAATAGTTTGTTCTAGGGACAAATTCATCCCAACTACGGAACCCTTCATTGTGCGTGGTCCGACTCGCACTTGGCCAGTTTTAATTACTGACGCGGTTTCTTTTCTTAGATCAATATGATCTTAAATGTTACCTGTTCCCTTACACACGTTATATTATTTTTTGTCATTTAATTATAGCAAAATACTAAATTAAGTAATAATAAGTAAATTATAATTAATAAGTTAGTTAGAGAGTAATTTAGAGAGAATAAAACAAATGTATTGTGTTTCTGGCGACTCATGCCTTCTTTATTCTAAAACTTTAAAACAAAGACACGCTCGCGGTGCGTTTGCGATGTATTCAAGGGGCGCGGGACGCTCCCCGCGTCTTCGGTTGAACGCGTTGAACGCCAGGGTTAAGCCACGCCCCTCAAGCTATGATTTATTTTTTACGTATCACCTTAACTAGCATAGACTGTCCAACAATAGAAATCTGTCCAATGACTATATATTTGGTTACTTTTTTTTTATAATTATAAAAAAATAATTTTGTATAATTTTTAAAAGCAAATTCTGTTAACATACATATTGAATAAACAAAATAATAACAGTTCTAGCATGTAGCTTCATAAATGTGTCCAAGAATTATTTTTCTTCTATATATGGCCCTTAAGTGTCCAATGACTGGAAGTTTACCCTATGCCCAAGAAACCTATAAAGAGAGGATATAAATGTTGGACAAGGGCTGATTCAAAAACAGGGTACTTATATGAATTCCAATTTTATTCTGGGAAAGTCGATAGGGGAACAGAAGAGAACTTAGGCGCTAGAGTAATATTAGATTTATGTGAATCTTTGCCAAGCAACACATTGGTAGCATTTGACAATTTTTTCACCAGCCTTCCATTATTGGAGATTTTATTTGAGAAACATATTTATAGTGTTGGAACCGTAAGAATAAACCGCAAGGGTCTACCAGATGTATTGACAGGAAAAAATCTAAACAGTGAAGAGAGAAAGGAAACAGTCCTGAAACCGGGAGAATTTATATACCAGTGTGATGGACCAATAACTGTTATCAAATGGAAAGATACAAAAGATGTTTTTGTTGCAACTACTGCATTCAATCCTCGAGCTGTGGAAATGATTGAGCGGAAACAAAACATGGTACCAAAAAAAAATGTTTTGCCCTCTTTCAATCAAGAAGTACACTGAGTTTATGGGAGGAGTTGATCACTTTAGAGCTTCATACCCACTTGGGCGCAAATCTCGAAAGAATTGGCATCGACTTTTTTGGTTTTTGCTGGAGGCAGCTGTGATCAATGCATACATTGTTTATATGACAACTCATTCGGAACGGCGAAATACTCATAAAGAATTTCGTCTGCGATTAGGCCGGGGCCTAATAAATAATTTTACGTCACGAAAAAAAATTGCTCCAGTATTCAAAACCAAAAAAGGAGGTGCCACTGCAGTACCTGAGGAACTAAGAAAAGCGGATGTTGGAACACACATGCCAGAGCTATCTAAATTTCGGAGGTGTAGGATGTGCAGTACACGTGCAAAGGAACAGCGCAGCAAATACATTTGCAAAATTTGTAAGGTCTCTTTGTGCGCTGCTCCTTGCTTTGAAATGTTCCACCAATAAATAAACATTATTTTATTACATTTATTTGTGTTTTATTTACCTACATAAAATAATTATCCTGTAATAAAAATAATCACAATATATTAGTTTCTTGCCCCTACTACTGGATGTGTATGTAATATATTGCTCATAAGTAGGGAAATAATTTCCCACATAGCACTTACATGTGTTGATCTAAATGGGCAAGAGGAATTATTTTCCCACACATTTTCCTGAAAAACTGAAAACACTTGGGGAGCAAATGATCTACTATCCGACAACACTATACACCCATAATGCCAAATTGACTGCGTTTTTTTTTCAAACACCCACAGTTTGCCCATGCCCTATTAAGGGTTAAAATACTTAATTTTTTGCTCAATGGTATCACATTTAGTCATATCTTTCATTATAAAAGTGGAGCAACTCCAATAGTTGCATAAAAATCCCATAGATGGCGTTACTTGTTTGTACAGGGCACTAAAACTTTTAAATATTCATTATAAAAGTGAAGTAAGTCACAAGTCACTTCGTATATTACCATATATCACTATTGTGTATAACGCAAGTCTGCGCTTCAATTTTTGAAAGCTTCATATCGGAACCGGAACGTAGATCTACGCGATTTTAACCGTACTCGAAAAAACACCTAATTACATTAAGTAAAGCCCTATACTAGCGTGAAAGTGCCGGGAAGAGTGAGTGAATTAATAGAACAATTTAAAACAGCCGTTAAAAACTTTCATTCAACGTCAAAACAGTAAAATAAAATCAGTGTTGCCAATTTAGCGCCCACCAGTGAGTTCGAGCTTCGAGCCCGCGACTAGTTGGCTCTTAAGTCATAAATTAATTTAATAAACATATTCATTTTTTTTTAGTACTGATAAAAAGTGTGCCCTAAAAAAGATATGTGCACAGCTTGCACAGTCAATGAGGCGTACAGGCGGTGGTCCCGCAGAAGCATTGCCCCCTTTAACGCCTATTGACCAGCGGTTAGTGGCTGTGCTGGTAGGCCTGCAATTTGCTGTAGGAGATAGCCATGTAGCCGTCAACCCTTTTCCAGGACCAACCATCACTGCTCCTCTTCCAGCAGTAAGTTTGTACATTTATATTCCAAATCAAGATAATTCCTTGCATTTTCAATGGTGTGCGAATTCCTCCAACTCATGCATCATAGTGTGGTAGACTGTAATCCTAATTGTACCCAACCATATTTGTTTTAATTATTTTTATAGGAGAAATAATTTTTGTTATTTAAGACCCTTGTGTTTATTATTTTCATTCTGTTATTAAAACATCTTTCTTCATTTTATAATTCTGTCTTTTATATGGGCTGTTAAATGATATACATTAATTATTATTTACCAATTGTAGATTTCAAATCAAAACATTGAGTTGGCAGTTCAATCATTTGAAGTTATTCCAACGCAGGAGAACCCCAGGAATGGGGAAATATTGGAGTCTGATTCTCCTGTGCAGACAGCAGATTTTGTGAGTGGTGTGTGAAAATTATTACCTACTGTTTTAAATTACCATCATCCGCAATCAATAATAAAAGCCTACTTTTTCTCATTTCTAGAAGGAGTAAGTCTAATACTAACTCATTGATGCCGTTGAAACCAATTACTGGGTTCAATTCTTAGGTTGGACATTCATTTGTGTGGGTCTGCCTACCTCTTTGTTTATATAGGCATGATGGTATATTAAGTCTTAATTACTATCAATTGGTTTTTCCCCAGTGCACACAACATCCCATGTCTCACAAGAGCGCGAGCGTAGTCCAATAAATACATCCCATCCAACCAGCAGACACCATTCTCGGGCAAGGCAAACAAACAGTTTAAACCAAGACAGGCATCAATTTGCTGCCATAGAGAGGCAACGAGTAGAAGCCGAAGCTGTCACAGCAAGAGCCTTGAGAGACGCTGTAGACACCATTTCTTTGGTCGCTACTGCTATAAATAATTTGGCAGCAGCCATTACAGAAGCAGCCCAAATTATAGCTCAAGCCATGGGTGCTGCTGCCAACACACAGCAATAATTAATAAGTAAGGGAAAGTATTAATTTATCTGCCTCTTCAATTTATGTCATTGTTGAGAAATTGGTTTATTCTATAAACTTATATAATGTGAGGTTTTTTAATGTTATGATTATTTATTTACACAGAGAAATAATAAGACTGCTAAATGTTGTAACTGTTGTAAGCTGAGTGAATTAGAATAGAAAGAGATTTTTTGATTGTTATAATTAATAATTTCAAAGAGAAATGTGATTTTTAACTAAATAGTAGCCGAGGTCAATACTAAGAATTAGGAGAAATATTTACTGTTAAATATATGTTCTTGGCTTAGCTGAGAATAAATATTATGTTGTTCCTACAGTACAAATTTTATGCACAAGGGTATTTGATTTAAAGAAAAAAAATATGTACAAAATTAATATGAGTTTAATTCTATTAAAATTAAACAAGATGCCGTGCAGCCCAGAGCTCATGCACCAAACGTGAACGAGCTTGATTGCCCCTCGTCAACTCTGCTGCTGGAACCTCCTGTTGGTCGGCTTCCTGAAGGTTGCTATTTGGCTCTTCTGAAGTGGGCGGTATGGTGTCTTGAATGTTGTACTCAGTCAGACGTGCTTGGTTGCAAATGTTATGCAACACACAACAGGCGCTTATAATTTTTGAAGCCTTGTCAGGATGATAATGGAGGACTCTGTGACCCAGAAGACACCGCCACCTATTCTTGAGCAACCCTATAGTGCGCTCTACTGTATTGCGTGCCACACATTAATTGTGTGTAATGCTCTTCAGGTGACCTTACAGGAGCATCCACTATGGGTCAGCTCACACCGAGACGCGACGCTGCGCGCACACTATAAAACAGCGACTCAAAATATAACTTTATTTTCTACACGAAAAGACACACATTTCAATGTGAGAATTTAGAATACGTTACACCACGCAGCACTACGCCTCGTGATGCCTCGCGGCGCAGAGCGACGCAGCGGTGAATCGCCGGTACGCGCGGCTTGCAAGAGCGGCGCTGCGCCTCAAGAAGCCGCGCGACGCAGCGCGGCGCCGCGCGACACCCCGAGGCGCAGCCGTACGTTGTTCTCATGCTCTTGCGAATGGTAGACTGCGGGTGGACGCGGGGCGGGGCGGGAGCACGTGGCGAATGTAGACACGTTCCACTGCGCCGCGCGGCGCACGGTGGATCGAAAATCGGCTGTAGAAGACATAGGATCTCGATTTCTTAAATGTTACTTTTTTGCTGGAAATGACTTCTGCTGATCATTACTGTTCTATAAAATGTCATATGAAGTAATTGTGTGCACAAATAGAAGAGTTATAATTTTTATAAGAAAAAAATGTATGAAGCTAGTATGAAAAATCGAATTATCTCCTAAACGGCATGCTTAACCGTACTATCCTTGGAGGTGGTCATAGTGCTAATTATTTATGATTTTTTGGTTGCCGATTTGACGAAAAATTTAATGCCGTTTTTTTTAAAAAAATCGTCGAAAATATTTTTATTTATTTTTACATGTAAAACGATCCATTTTAGTGTCCAAGTTAAAAAGTTGGATATGTTATTAACCCAAATATTAAGAACACACAAAACAAGAAAAATTAAATAAAAAAATTGCTGTTTTTTGACACATTTTTATTACGTTAAATAAAATAAGATTATCAAACTCTTATTTAAGTAACATATAAAGTTATATTATATACAAAATAATTTAATTTAAGGAATTAATACTAAGCATTTGTAAAATAAAGTAAAATAAATAAAAAAAAGACAAAATATCATTAAATATTACAAAAAAAAAACCCAAACACACTCAAATACAAATTTACAAACATGTATATATATATTTTTTTTACAAATTTTCCTTATCACTCTCGTTGTCAGACTCCAATTCTGAGTCAGCATCCAGATTGGATATTTCCAAACCGGTTATAGCTGCGGTTTTATTAGGAAACTCAAAGAATTTTCTTGCAGTATCCCCGTCATTTCCAGAAGTCATTTCCAGCAAAAAAAATAACATTTAGGAAATCGAGATCCTATGTCTTCTACAGCCGATTTTCGATCCACCGTGCGGCGTCTCGCTGCGCAGCGAGGCGTCGTGTTGCCAACGATTTTACTATGCGCCTCGCGACGTTGCGATGCGTCTCGCGGCGGCTGAATGATAATATTCCTGTATTTTAGTCTAGACAAGTAGTCACTTAGTTGACAAGCAGAAACTACATTTAGATACTTAGATACATTTAGTCTGTTTGTTTGCAGTATGGGAAAGCATGTGAAAAGAAGAAATCGGAGAGTCCTCGGGTCTCGGCCCTATAAAAATTATTCAGAGGAGATGTTGCACCTCGCGGTAGAAAATGTTAAAGAAAATAGGATGTCCTCAAGATCAGCAGAACAAACATTTGGTATACCTAGGCGCACCATCCTTAACAAAGTGAAAGAGTACCATAACAAAAATGTTGGAACTCCTACTCGGCTCTCTTTGGAAGAGGAAAAGAGTATTGTTCAAGCATTAATTGCGGCTGGTGAATATGGTTGCCCACTAACGAAACTTGATTTACGTTTGACTGTTTTTGATTATGTAAAGAAAAATAATCGTGAAAATTTATTTAATGGAAAACCACCTGGTAAGGACTGGGTTACAAGTTTTCTCGAGAGCTCAGAAAAGTGCAAATGATTTTTTAGAATATTTTCAGAACTTGGAAGAAACTGTAAGAGATGTTCCTCCGTCTAACATTTTAAATCTAGATGAAACTAATCTAAGTGACGACCCAGGTAATTCTAAGTGCATATTTCGCAGGGGTGTGAAATATCCTGAACGGGTCCTTAATTCTTCAAAAGGCGCCATTTCGTTGATGTTTTCTGCGGTAGCAAACGGTACTAGCCTATCTCCATATGTGGTATATAAGGCAGACAATTTATATTCGGAATGGATTCAAGGTGGTCCTCGTGGTGCAAGATACAACAGAACGTCATCCGGATGGTTTGATTCGACAATATTTAAAGATTATTTTAAAACTGTTGTATTGACATGGGCGGAGAGTTTAACCGGAAGAAAAGTGGTCATATGTGATAACTTGTCCAGTCACTTAAGTTTAGGCGTCATTAAGCTATGTCAGGATCACAACATTTCATTTGTGTTTATCCCTCCTAATTCCACACATCTTACCCAGCCACTTGACGTGGCTTTTTTGAAAAAAAAAAAAAGAAAGAAAAATCTGCTTTAACAACAAGTACCACTGTTAGAAGCACTAAAAGTCAGATGTTGCACATTACACCTTCAACGGCAAGTGTCAACGAAGAGGACCAGGTTTTAGATAATTTTGAAAACGAACTAGACTTCTCTGATCACCTCTCCTTACCATTGTTGCCAGACAGCTATAGCGTCGGCGAAAATTATGAAATTGAGGATATGATGGGAAGTAATGAAAAATTCGACATGAACACACATGAAACTGAAGATGAGGTTTTACCACCTTTTATTAAAATGGACATATTAGACGAGAAAACTGGAACATTTCACTCACAAATTAAACCTACATCACGTGAAATAAATGTTTCAAGTGGTATCACCATTCGTGAATTCGCTCGGACAAATATTATTTCGAAGCCTAAGAGTCCTAATTCATGTAAAGAAAACACTAATCCATTGAAGATAGAAAAACCAAAGATTTTATCTTGTTTTCATATACCGGCCACAAAAAGTTCTTTAAAAAACATCACTTACGACAGCGATCACAATAAAGAAAACATGATGTTACCTCAAACTAGACAAACGATAGAGACACAAAATGATCATGAAAAATTAACAAAAGTGGGAAAAATTAAAGAAATAAAGGCACCCAATGGAAAGCAGAGAGCGAAAAAAAAAATAGCAATGATTACAAGGTTTCCAAAGAAAAAAATATGAAAGGACTTAAAATTAAAGGAGTAAAGAAGAGGTTAATACGAAAATACAGTGAATCAAGCAACAGTGATGTCAACATGAGTATCCACAGTGATTCAGATATATGCGGGATTGCTTCCGATCAAGATGAGCCAGGTTTTCTATTAGGAGCTGACGATTCTAAACTATCTGCAGGTAGCAAGAACAAAGTAAGACTTGGAAAAGTGGAGACTATCACAATTGAACCACCAGCAGTGGGTCATTGTTCAGTACCAGGGCCGTCGACTAGTTTAAAATACGAAGAAGTTACCGTAGACTACAAAGTGGGTGAGTATGTTTTGGTCAGGTACTTTTTTACAAAAAAAGTTGATTATTACGTAGGGATCATTTTAGAAAAGCCAAGAAATGGCAAGGTGAAAATATATTTTTTAAGAAAAGTTGGCAAAAATGACAACACTCAATTTATAAAAGTAAAATCTCAAGATATCGAACTAATTGACTGTAAGAATATTGTCAAGACTGTTGAATTACTAACAATTAATGAAGCCGAAACTGATTTTGTTCTTGCTGATGACGATGATTACATTTACTTTGATTAGGTATTAATAATAACTACCTACCGTACAGTCAGCGACAGAAGTAGGTTAACACTTTGAATAGTAAAGAATACTTTAAAGACTGATTAAGATATATTTATAAAGAACAATTCCATTTTATGATATTAAATAATTAAAATTCCCCTATGCTCAGCGACTTCTGTCGTTGACCGTACGTATTGAAAGTTCCTACTTACTTATTAAGTTCCTATTGTTTGTGTACCTACCTACCTCATAAGAGTAACCTTAATTTTGAAACACGTGTTGTTTGAAAAACCAAATTTATTTTTCTATAGTTCCTTTAGGAATGTTGTTATAAGTAAATATTATATCGTTTCGTTACAAGGTGGCTGGCATGCGTTGCAATGCTTATTTTTTTTGTAAGATTTGTTTTACCTTTTTTGAGAGATTTCTTTGTAAGATTTATTTTGTTTTAGAACCCTTTATTTTATAAAAGCTCATAATACTCATAGTCTCATACCTGCAATTATAACTATTGTACTTGACTGATTAGTAATAATAAAAGAGTTTATATTTAAACAGATTATTATTTATCACATTAATGTGTATCAACCCTAACCCATCGTTTTAGTTTGTATGAAAAAGTAGCTGGTGTGTAGTGTAACATTGCCCACCTAAGAAAAATAAAAAAATAAGTGTGTTTGACATATTAATCATGACGGATGGCAACTTTGCATAATTCACTAAAACATACCTTATTGCCAAAGAACTGATAGTTTTAGAGAAAATACGGGTGAGCAATGTTGGACGGTTGTGCATATAATTTTGCCCGGCTATTTAAGCGCCATTTTCTAGGATTCTGTTAAAGCTAGAAGCACCACATTTTGCGATTTAAAGCCTTAATAGTAATTGCTACCATAGTCGACTTTATTACGCGTTTCCGGTGAACATTTTTTGCATAATCTCAAAAATAAGTAAAAATGCGGGCAATGATGGCCGGTTTCACGGTATGTTATCTGTGCAATAAAACTTAGTTGATTCCAAACCACTATTGTTTTAATAGGTTATGAGCCCAGTCCCGCAAAAATATAATTAGAAGTAAATTAAGTTCAGTGTTCGATATAATATGTCTACCAATTACTTGGAGAGTGTCCCGAAATTAAAAGGTCGCGAGAATTATGACGACTGGTGTTTCGCGGCTGAAAATGTGCTCGTGTTGGAGGGAATGGCGGACGCCATCAAGGCACCTATAACGTCATCAGATACCCCGGCTCAGAAAGCAGATGATCTGAAGACGAAAGCGAAGTTAATATTGACAATCGACGCTTCTCTTTATGTGCATATCAAACAAGCAAAAACAACATACGACTTGTGGAAAACGTTAAAAAATATGTTTGACGATTCAGGATATTCACGTAAAATCAGTTTGCTGCGAAATCTTATCAGTACACGCCTAGAAAACTGCGAGTCTATGACCAGCTATGTCAGCCAGATCATCGAAACTGCTCAAAAATTAGTCGGTACCGGCTTCGAGATAAATGACCAGTGGATTGGGTCGCTTATGTTAGCCGGATTACCGGAGAAGTTTGGTCCAATGATTATGGCAATTGAGCATTCGGGCATAAGTATCAGTGCGGACGCTATAAAAACAAAGTTATTAGACATGAGTGCAGACTTTGAGATTAAGTCGGAGGGTGCATTTGCCGCCAAGAATTTCCACAGGCGTAATGTTGGTAGCCCTGCTACCGCAAAAAATCAAGCTCAACATAGCAATAGCAGTGGCGGAACGGATGGAACGCGCCCACCTGTCAATGCTAGTGGAAACAACATGGCGCGGAAGAAAATAATTCGTTGTTATAAATGCAAACAGATAGGACATTTTAAAAATCATTGATATTTAATCAGCATGGATGTTTAATTCATAACTCACAGAACGATTGTATAAGCGAGGCACACTTAGTAAACGGTGTATACAGGTTAAATGTTGTGAAGTCAGTACAACTCTTAGCAGCAGCAGTAAAAACTTCAAGCACTACTTGGCATAGGCGGTTCGGCCACATCAATGCAAATGATCTAAATAAACTGAAAAATGGAGCAGTTGAAGGTGTTAGTTTCGATGATAAATGTGAAAATCGTAAGGCCAGCTGCATAGTTTGCTGTGAAGGCAAACAAACAAGACTACCGTTTCCTCAAAGCACCAGCAGAAGTCAGGAGGTCCTAGAACTGGTCTACACGGATTTGTGTGGGCCCATGGAGAATCTATCCCTCGGCAAAGCCAAATACTACCTATTATTTGTGGATGACTTCAGCAGAATATGCACTGTATATTTTCTGCGATCTAAAAATGAAACATTTATGTACTTCAAACAATACAAAGAGTTTGTTGAAAATCAGATGTCAAAGAAAATAAAGATATTAAGATCAGACAACGGAGGAGAGTTTTGTTCTGTGGAAATGACAAACTATCTGAGGAAATGCGGCATACATCATCAGAAAACAAACAGTTATACACCAGAGCAAAATGGACTATGTGAGAGGAACAATAGATCCATAGTTGAAAAAGCACGTTGTCTCCTTTATGATGCCCAGTTTGAGAAATTTCTTTGGGCAGAAGCTGTAAACACAGCTGTGTACATTAAGAACCGATCACCAGCAGCAGGCTTAGACCAGAATACTACTCCGTACGAAATATGGACAGGCAGAAAGCCGAAAGTGAGTCACCTACGCATCTTTGGCAGCCCAGCAATGGTCCATATTCCGAAAGAAAAACGCAGAAAATGGGATAAGAAAGCGAAGAAAATGTACCTAGTTGGATATTCTGAGAATGTCAAGGGCTATCGCTTATATGATCCTATAGTATTTCGCGAGATGTTATTGTAGCCAGAGATGTTGTTGTCATGGAAAATACAGATGACAGTTTAACAACATCTGTTGTGATAGAAGAGAACAAGCAACCTGATAGGTCAGCCGATGTGGTTCCTGTGAGTAATTCAGATGAAGAAAAACAAAATGATATTTTATTTATTTATTTATCACAAACACAACTATCATTACAGGCAATAATCCTAATGCGGTAGCGTGGTCTTTAGTTACATTCTAAATTACAATTAAAGCTACTAGTCATATATTAGCATAACATAATACAAACAATGTTACCTTTGTAAATTCATTCAGAGAGTAATTAAATAAATCTATCCTATCAGCAGTGTCATTCAGTGTATGCAAGGCTCGCGTCAGGGGCGCTTTACTGAGCAGGTTGGTTCGCGCGCGTGGCACTGCTAACAACCGTGGCCGTCGGCGTCGCAATGCGTACTTATCAGGCACATTCAGACATATCTCTTTCAAAACACCAGCATTAAACACTTTACCGCGCAACAGCTTAAAAATATACGCGGTTAAAGCCAGGTCCCTTCTTGTCTCCAGTTTGTTGTACCCAACCATGCCAATTACGAACAAGGTTGGGTACATCAACGGATAGAAGGGGTAGACCCCGTAAAGTTTCATATACAAATACCTGATAAATTTGTTCTATGCGCTCCAACATAAGACTATATTTAATCTCATGTGGAGCCCATATGACAGCATTACACTCAAGTTGAGTTCTTATCAGAGCATTGTACAATGCTGTTACCGCTGTAATGTTTGTAAAACCCGATGCCCGACGGAGTATGAAACCCAGGCTTCTATATGATTTTTTACAAACATTTATAATATGTTCACGAAATGTGAACTCGGTGTTCAGGCGCACCCCCAGATCGCGTACATTTTCTACCCGCTCAATTGGCGTGTCATCTAACGCATACCCGTGATGATGTGGCACTCTCATTCTGCCAAAGGTTATAACCGAGCATTTTTTAACATTAAATTGCAACTTATTCTTCCTGCTCCACTCTGCCACACTATCTATATCGCGCTGCAACCGTGCACGGTCACTCAAATCTTTAATTGCCATAAGCAACTTAAGATCATCCGCGAATAATAGACAAGTGGCAACCCTGACAACCTCAGGCAAGTCATTTATCATAATAATAAAGTTCAAGGGACCCAGATTGCTTCCCTGGCTTACTCCTGACCTCGTGTAATAAGGCTCGGATTTATAACCAGCATATTCTACAAACTGCCGTCGATCTCTCAAGTAGTTAGCAAAAGCTGCAGTAATTTGGGAGTACAGCCGACTGCTGCCAGCTTCTCTAATAATATGTCGGTATCCACCAAATCGAAAGCTTTTTTAAAGTCAAAATAGGCAGCGTCGACTTGTACTCCCGCATCAACATTTGGAACCACGTACGTCATAAAGTTCAGTAAATTACTGGTCGTGCTGCAACCCGGTCTAAATCCGTGCTGGGCATCCGATATTAAACAAGATACTTGGTCCAAAATGCACTTTTGTACGGTCGACTCAAAGACCTTTGCTGGTGCTGATAAAATTGCCACTGGTCTATAGCCACTCACGTCCGAATCCATCCCACCCTTAGGTACTGGGATCACATGTGTGATTTTCCAGCATTCAGGAAAATAAGACGACTCAATGCACAGATTATATAAATGTAAGAGCGGCTTCGCTAGTACAGTGCGGCAATCCCTTATTACAAAAGCAGGAATACCGTCTGGCCCCGCCGACCGCTTTGCCTTAAGTCGGTCTAGATCTTTCGTTACTTGGCTCAGTTGTAGGCTACCTATATGTACACGCGAGTTGCTACCGCCGCTTGAGGCCACTGCGGCGTTCACATCGAGTCGTGGTTCCTGATTATTGTAAACAGAATAAAAATATTGCGCGAACTCACCAGCACACTCCGACTCGGGTATAACTTTACCGTTTTTGAGAACGCTTTTCCGATTATCTGTGCCCTTTTTAGCCCTCACATAGTCCCAAAAAGATCTCGGATCTTTTGCAAAACCTTGCTGAACCCTCTCCCGGTTATGGTTATGAGCACGCTTATCATCGTTTTTACCTTTGCCCTACACCGAGCAAACATTTCGTAATCACTGCTTACCCCACTATTTTTGTAACGTTTATGCAGTATCGCCTTTTCTTTAATACAATGGATAATTTCACCCGTATACCACTCAGGGTACGTGTACCTAGAATTAACATTCTTTTGAATTTTTCTTGGAACGGAACTATTGATGATGCTATTTATGGTGTCATAAAAATAATGAATGGCCTTATCCGGGTCACTTATATCATACATCGGCTTCCAATCGTTTGATAATAGAAAAGAGTACAACGCGTCATAATTTGCTTTGGCAAAATTCCACTGTGGACACAAATCACCCGCTTCTGCAACAGTATGAGGCGGGATGGAGTTTGTATATTCACAGTCCGAACGCTCACACTTGCCTACAGGTACGCATATTGCGAGCGGCGGGTGGTAGGGGTCCACCGGCACAAGAATTTCGTCTGCCACACTCACGCGCACCTTGCCCCCACCCAATGAACACAGCACTAAATCTAACTGTCGACCATTGCAATTAGGTACTTTATTTGTCTGTATGAATTCACAAAAGGAAATAAAATACTCGTAATAATTGACTACATTATCATTACAAGAATGCAAATTAAAATCTCCTATAACAACTACGTCCCTATAATTTACACATAATTGTTCTATAATCCTAAACAAAATCATATAATCGTTCTCGCTACTGTTCGGGGGAATATAGACAACACAACACAAAAACAAATATCTATTACGCGTATAAACTGTAGCACAAACCAGTTCAAAAGCACATCTATCGACGTTGACGTCACCAGGTACTGTTACTTTCCGTAGTTCGAACCCATGTGTGGCCACGAGAAACGCGCCTCCTTGTTTCCGCCCATCTAATCGGTCGCATCGTAAAATATGATATCCTTGTGGTATAATTTCCGCATTGTGTATTGATTCATTGCAACCAGTTTCGGTTATTGCAATTAAATCAGCCCCCGAAGATTCGACATTATCACAAAACATATCCAACTTAGTACGTAGACCTCTTGCGTTTTGATAATAAATTTCAATGCTTCTATTTTCCGTCGTTCGGCTTATTTGTTGGTCTCCGAAACCAAATCCATTCGGAAAATTCTGCATTCAGAGGCCATACCTCTGGTTGACATAACTTGTGGTAAAAGCCCTCAGAGATCCCAACAATGAATGAAGCATAGTCTCTCTCTGTCTTATGCCTAATTTTTTCAATTTTGACATTAGCTTCAGAGCCATGACATATGTTCCTGATAATTCATTGAGTGACACAGAAGACAGTTTCTTGACTCTTTGTCGCCAGAAGCACAGAATCTCATCTCTAGGCAGTGTGATATAAATCTACCAGAAAAACGTGTTAAACGCAAACCAGATTTCTTACCAACATGTGTGTGGAAATGTCAGGTGAACAGATTTCTCTTAGTGATGCAATAAGTGGATCCGAAAAACATCAATGGCAGAGTGCAATGAAAGAGGAATTGAAATCTTTTCATGATAGTGATTCATGGGATCTAGTGGATCGGCCAAATGAAGGTAGGTTGTGAAAAATAAGTGGGTGTTTAAAAGGAAATATAACAGTGAAGGTGAAGTGCGTTTTAGAGCCAGACTTGTTGCAAAGGGCTTTACCCAGAAAAAAGGCATAGACTTTAATGAGACTTTTTCACCTGTTTTGAGATATTCTACTTTTAGATTATTGTTAGCTTTGTAAACAGTGTATTTATGGAAATACCAGAATGTTCAGAATTTGAAAATTGTATCAACAAAGTTCTAAAATTAAAAAAAGCTGTCTATGGTCTTAAGCAGTCAGCTAGAGCCTGGTACACTCGTGTAGAAGATTGTTTGTTAAAGTTAGAGTTTAAAAAGTCAAACTATGAACCATGTCTCTTTATAAAGAATAACCATGATTTGAAGATTTATGAAGCATTATTTGTAGACGATTTTTTTGTTTTCTATAATGACCTATAAAGAATTGTTAAGTGAGTTAGTAGCTAAATTTAAAATAAAAGACTTGGGTCAGATCAAACAGTGTCTGCATGTAAATGTTTATAAAGATAGTATTACTGTTGACCAAAAACATTTTATAGAGACTATTCTTAAGAGATTTAATGTGTTAGATTGTTCACATTCAGATACACCAAAGGAAATTAATTTGAGATTAGAAAAAGATGTAAACAATAACTTGGTTAAAAAATATCCATATCAACAATTAATTGGCAGCTTGATGTACTTGTCGGTACTCACTAGGCCAGATATTACCTATAGTGTAAGTTTTCTGAGTCAATATAATAATAACTTTAATGAAACTCATTGGAAACATTTAAGACGCTTGTTAAAATACCTAATGAAAACAATTAGTTATGGTTTAGTATATAGGAAAACTGGATGTAATCTGTATGGTTTTGTTGATGCTGATTGGGCATCTTGTACATTAGATAGACGATCATATACTGGGTTTTGTTTCATAATGTCAGGATCAGTTGTTTCTTATGAATCTAAAAAGCAAAAAACTGTAGCACTTTCCAGTACAGAAGCTGAGTATATGGCCCTATCTGAATCCTGTAAGGAGTCAATATATCTAAGGAATTTATTAGGTGAATTGATTGTCTTAAATGAAAGTTTGCCACTGTGTTTGTATAGTGATAATCAAAGTTCAATTAAATTAGCAATTAATCCATTGTTTTACAATAAGCGCACCAAACACATTGACATTAGGCATCTAGGCACTTTGTGAGAGGATACATTTCAGTTAAGAAAGTGGAATTAAAATATGTGTCCACCCTAGAAATGCCAGCAGACATTTTCACAAAAAGTTTGTGTGCAAAGAAACATTATAAGTTTTTAAAATTGCTTGGTTTGTCTAAAATTTAACTTGGCTTGTCTGAATTTTATTTGGGATTGATATTTGTAATTGAATTTTTATTTTTTTGTCCCTTTAGTATTTAGATTATTTACGTTAGGTCAGGATGTTAAGATATTATAAGTAACATAAATAATCTGTGGGAAGAACATTGTAAGAACAATATGTTATCTGTGCAATAAAACTTAGTTGATTCCAAACCACCATTGTTCCATACTTGTCTTATAGCCAAAGCTTGTTCCTGGGTTGTATTACTTGTATTTAC
The DNA here is from genome assembly GCA_963921375.1 of Tiliacea citrago. Classification (NCBI taxonomy): domain Eukaryota; kingdom Metazoa; phylum Arthropoda; class Insecta; order Lepidoptera; family Noctuidae; genus Tiliacea; species Tiliacea citrago. The sequence continues at coordinate 26,558,622 of OY992783.1, forward strand.
ATTGCTCTGTCTCGTTCCTTCCTGAAGCAACTTGGTCTTTATTTGCTCTAACGTGATCGCTTGACCACTATTATCAATAGCCATTATAAGGGGGCCGTAGTCAGCAGTCAATCCACCCAGCAAAATCGAAATGACCCAGTCATCAGACATTTTGGCATCTATATCTGCCAACTGCTGTGCGAGGAAGGTAAGATTCGCAATATACTATTGAATAGATTCAGAATTCTCCAATTTACAACTCCAAAGTTCTCGTTGAATAGAAATCCTTCTACCCCTTGTCCTCGTAGGCATTTTGTAAATTTGCCCACACCTGATTCGCAGTCTTTGCATCGTATACGTGTGTAAAACACTCTGGTTTGAGTAACAAACATATCGTGGTTCTTGCCTTACGATCAACGTCTTTTTCTGTGTCAATGTCGACACCTTTTTCAACTACAGTCCACCAGTTTTTATTTTCTAGGTAATTTTTTACTAAGAATTTCCAGTTTGGATAGTCCGACGTACCTTGTAATTTTCTTATTCCGCTCAATCCGCTTATGCCAGGGGAGTTTTCTTCCGACATAATTATTGTGCAAAATATTTTCGCAAATTTTATAACCACTTTCTATTTTTTATTTAAAGAACGTTACTCAAATGCTATATGCTCATTTCTGGGGTTCTGGGCCCATAACCTAATGGAAATATGATTAAAACACAATTTCAAGTGGATGCAAGGACATAATATATTTTTACAGTGACACAACACAATCAATCATAATAGACATAGGTCTATTTCAAAAACATATGGAACAGATTAATATGCCAGTATCAAATCTAAGTGGCTTCCAACAGGTCCAACCATTTTCAAACGCCAGCGTAGAACGCATTTTCAGCCAGCTTAAGCTAATAAAATGTGATAACAGGAATAGGCTTGGCACAGAAACAATTTCAGCGTTGATGGCTACTAATGGAACCATAAAAAATGCGACAACATTTGAGCCAACAAAGGCGATGCTCAACGCTAAAATAAAACATAACAAGGTTATAGAAGCCGAAGGGGAAGAACCTACCTATTGATGTATTTTTTTCAAAACGTATTTTTAAATGATTCTTGTAAGATTTTTTCAATCGGAAAATAGAAATGTACCTTAGTACATTGCTATTATTTTTATTTCAATTGCAAATTACAGTATATGTCTTTAATTTGAGGTGTTTAAAAAAAGTACCTGGTAAATGCAACTCTAAATGGAAAACATTATAAAATTAAACATAAAAATTATCCATACTCGTATTTCTACTATAAACACGACAAATCTTTCCGTTCAAATACAACCAACATCTGTCTATAAACTTTTAATCTTACTACTGGAAAAAATATGAAATGTTACTTTTCTCACTAAAAGGTTACTTTTTTATCCATTTCAGGTGACTTTTGACAAGACCCAGCTGGCAACACTGCAACGATATGTTGTGAACATAAAACTGCACCCTGATGGTTCAATCGAACAAACGCATTGTAAATGTGCAGCTGGCAGTGGTGTAGAAGCACATTGCAAACACATTATGGTGTTATTACATGGGATTGGGGATATGGTACGCACCAAAACTATTATTTTGCACTAAGTGTGCACTTAGAAATTAATGAATTTGAAGCGGCCACGGAAAGTGTTCTTTGACTCACCAATACAAGCTCAAAAACTGCCTAATAAACGGAAAAGGAGTGTAAATTATTAACACAATATAACATATAACATATTAACACAATATAAAGGATTTGGCGCTTACTACATTTTTAATCCGCGACATACGCTGTCTTTCGTCTCGCGTAACACGAGCTTGAGCCATACGTCTGTTCACCGAACTGACAGTGCTGCCATTTTAGCGCTTTCGGCGCTAGATCTAGCGCTTTTTTGCTATGTTCAGCGGGCACTTGATCATTTTAGCGCCTAACGGATAATTTAGCGCTTTCTTAATTTTTAATATTGCCATTGCACTATTTGTTCCGTGGAGAATAAAATTATTGTTTATGTTCAATTTTGTGCTCTATGCCAGCTGGGTTTTAATATGGCAATAGAGCACGGGGAATCCCATGAACATTAAGTACGGTTTGTTTCATGTTTGGTTGATTGACTTTGCTTCTTTCATTTTCATTCTGTCTATGTGAACGCACTGAAGTTCAAGTTTAGAAATAACGTTTAAGCACTGATTTTATTAGTTACTCTTGTGAGTGTTCCATAGTGTTGTGTTGGTTAACTCTTTTGAAATGGATGTACCATTATCAAAAAAAACTGTGTACAAACAAAGATATAAAGTCGAATGGGAGAAATCGCCCAACTTTAAACAATGGTTGAAACCTGTGCCTGGAGATGATACAAGGGCGATGTGTTTGTATTGTAGGAAGGATTTTCTTGCCAAATTAAGCGATATCCAGAGACATTGTGATTCAGTTCATCACAAGAAGCAGGCGAAACCTTTCTTGGACAAAAAACAAACACAAATCTCTTCAATGCTGCAAAAACCCGTCGATAAGCTCTGTGTTGAGGCTGAAGGTGCTCTCTCAATGTATGTTGCAGAACACACAGCTATACAAGCAATTGATCACCTTACCGAATTATGTAAGAATAAATTTTCGGATTCTAAGGCTACTACAGAAATGAAATTGCACCGAACGAAATGTACAGCAATAATGCAGGATGTGTTAGCACCTCATTTTAAAGATTCTTTGAGAAATGATATTGGTGATAATTCGTATAGCTTGATTATAAATGAATCTACTGATGTTTCTGTTCGAAAATATCTCGGTATTGTTGTTAAATATTTTAGCAGCAGTCGCAACGAAATAGTTTCCACATTCTTAGGGCTGGTTGAATTGGAATCTGCAGATGCCGAAGGAATAGTTTCGGCGTTAACAGCACAACTTGAAGCTTTTAAACTTGATAAAAGCAAGTTAATTGGAATCGGAACAGATAATGCTTCGGTTATGACTGGAGTAAACGCAGGTGTCCATAAAATATTGCAGGAAAGGTATGCTTTACCCAATCTAGTGTTGATAAGATGTGTCTGCCATTCGATTCAATTGGCAGTGTCACATGCGTCATGTGAGACTATACCAAGAAATATAGAATTTATGATAAGAGAAACTCACAATTGGTTCAAGCTTTCACCGAAACGAAAAAACGAATATAAAAAAATATATGAAGCGATAAACTGTCGAGAGGAGCCACTTAAGATCTTAAAAGCTTGTGATACACGATGGCTGTCAATTGAACCCGCGGTAACTAGAATCTTAAGTCAATGGATAGAACTAAAATTACACTTTCAATTAATGAGAACTCGTGAAAATTGCTACCCAGCCGAATTATTATATAAAATGTACAACGATGAAAGAAACAAAATTTATTTGCAGTTTTTGTGTGGAATACTTAATAATTTACAAGGGGCAGTAAAAACTTTTGAAAACAAAACTTCTGACCCATGTCTGCTCTACAATACGCTACATGATTTGATACGAAACATGTGCACGAAAATAATAATAGCGCAACCGAGAATGCAATTCGAAAGCATTAATGTGAAAGAACATCTGTCTCTGTCACCATACCTTGGTTATTTATTTGAGAAAGAGATGAACGAGTCTTCATTGAATGAGGATGAAAAAAATGCAATGAAGACGAGGTGTGTTGATTTTATTATTAAACTAATAAATGAGCTGCAACAAAGACTGCCTGAAAATTTAAAACTACTTAAAAACTCTATGGCATTATCTGTTTCCGTCATTTTAAAACCAAACAGAAATATTGATAACTTTATACAAGTTTTGGAAAGTCTGGGTTACACAGAAAATATGGATAATGTTATACAGCAGTGGCAAACTGTTATCCTACAAAACTGGGAAAATACCGAAGATACGGTGAAGTTCTGGACAGAAGTTCAACAGTCGAGGGACGCAGCTGGATGTTGTCCATATAAAGACTTATTCAATGTCGCGACAAAAATAATGAGTTTGCCACATTCAAATGCTGATATTGAGCGGGTGTTCAGCTTAATGAATGTGGTTAAAAGCAAGTTGCGAAATGCATTGCATTTAAAAACTATTAACGCCATCCTATTAATAAGAACAGGATTAACCGCGGTTAACAGCAACTGTTATAATTATCAACTACCAGCTAATATTTTAAGTAAGATAGTATCATCCGAAAAATATAAAGTAAATACTACTGAACCTAACCAGCCTGGACCCTCGAGTTCAGCTATGATGGAAGAAGAATTTAATTTTTTTTAACTTGTTTTTTACTTAAAGTTGACTTTACTATACCCAAACTGTAGGTATAGAATAATATTATTACGTTTTCTCTTCTAAATTTTATTATTGTAATAAATAGTTGTTTTTCACTACAATCACTTCGTATTTTATTTTATTTTTGTCGTGCGTATGACGCTTTTTCCACGATCAATGTGATTACACAATCTTCCATACTAAACACATAGAGCAAAACAACGGAGCCGTAAACGAGATGCGTTTATACGAGTCGCAATCTGCGTCTCGCTTCCAAACCTTTATCAGAATTGTTTTAAGAGTTCATGGTAACAGCCCATGTTTAGTATGGGCGATTATTTAATCACACTGATCGTCTAAAAAGCGCTTCAGTTAAAAGTTCGAATTTAGCGCTTTATTGACTCGTTTGAGCCGATTTAGCGCTTTAATGGCTCGTGAATATATTCGATTCTAGCGCTTAGTGCACCGCTGTTAGCGCTGATTAGAGTTTTTCATCTGGCAGCACTGCGAACTGATCGGCGGTCAGTTGCCCTCGCTCTGTTGAGACGGGTAGTCTATGACAGTTTGCTCCGCGCCCACGCGTCACACGCCTTTATTATTATCATTATATCTAAATACATCTACATTTTTGTTGAGTAATATGGGAAACAAAAAAAATGCAATGAAAAATCTGAAGAAACGAGAACTATAACGGTTGCAGACTCAAATGATTGCTAATTGCCGAAGTCGAAGGTATGTATTTTTTTTGTATTTATATCAAAGTCATTGCGTTATTGTTAGGTACGTAATATTCTAAATTATATTATATAATATATTTTTCAACGGACATTAAATAGCAAAAGACAATGAGCAGAAGTGGTCCAAATTTCCACCACTATTGAGGGCTATGTAAGCTTAAAGTCGACTAAATACCATACAATTTTGATTACTAGGTGAAAAAAATATATTCACTCAGAAAAAAGTTATGACTGTTTTAAAAATACGTATTTTTAGTTATTTAACCGTTAATTTTTTTCGCACATAGCCACATTTCAAGCAGTAAAAACATGGTAGCAATGATGACGCATTCCCCCTGTTCTGTAATGCGCTCAAATCGTCTGCAAAGTATACAATGATAACCTTAGCGCACCTACCCATATAAAAATGTAATCGGAACGGTTCGCAATCGTGCTAAAAGTATTTTTTAATATTTTTGCATTTCGGAACCCGGGGATAGCTAGCGTCAACTCGTAGATGGAGACAGCATTAGTTTTGTCCTTTTCGCACTTAGGAAGCAATACGGTATACGCTGCGCCAACGACGTTGAAAGAAAACTGGTTTTTACCTAACTACATGACCCAATCAACACATGTGTCCCACGCAGTCGTTCGTTTGCTTGCTTTCGGTGCGTACTGTGCATTTTCTGGTTATATTTTCCCTGCGACTTTTGTGTACTTGATTTCTTCTGATTCTCTACTTTCGACCACGGCTATATCTCATCGGACTTTTTGTTATTGCTTTGTGTATCTGTGACAATTGAAGCGGAAAGAAGAAACTGCATATGTTGCAATTATTCATTGTTTCAAAGAAGAAACTATCAGTTGCTTCAACCGTTTCTGGATAATCACCCAGGAACTGCAGAGCATATTCAAGGACTTTTAGCACCTCGACAGGTTAGTACATGCATAATGTGTATTTTATTTCAAATGCCGTGCCCCGACTCCATTTGAGATTGTCGGAAGGCGTGAACAATAAGATTACTTGTAACGAAAGATCCCTAGAAAAACCTTTTTGAAGCGAAATATTTTGGACGTTTTCAGTCTTGATCCATTTTTGTTACTATTGTTTGTCAATTAATCAATATTTTAGTATCGGTAGTAACGTCATGTTTTAATCATCATTACCGTTTTTTGTTTTGAATACATAAGTACATAACATAGATAATATATCCAGACGTGGGATGGCGTGAACAAAAAGATTACTTGTAACACTTTTGTTAAGTTAGTTAATCAATATTTTACTATCGGTAGTAACGTCATGTTTTAATCATTCTTACCGTTTCTTGTTTTGTTTTGAATACATACTTATATAGATAATATACCCAGACGCACAGAATCAACACTAGCTTATTGCCGGAAAGCCTGTATGCGGAAGGAATCGAACCTAGGACCTCTCTTAGCGAGTAGACATGTTAGCTAACACACGCTGTTAGACAGAACGTCATGAATAAAGGTGTTGTATTTGTTGCAGTTAATACTGGATGGCGAGCAATATATCTGCCGCAATTGTTGGTTGCGGGTAAGGTATGCAGTTGACCGCAGTCAAAACCAAGCTGACCAGCCGCCTCCTCGTGTCGGAAGACCATCTGGAGGAATCTTCGAAACCAATGAATTCAAAAGAGCACCAAATACATCTAACACATGCATTTATCATGAATGTGGCAATGCAAGTAGATGCCGTATTCCGGCGTCTATCAAACTAGAACTGTTGGTGCACTCGAATTTATACATACCTCCAAACGCAAGAGTATGTCAACAACATTTGGATAAAAATCAATGGGGTCACTTAATTGATGCTCCAAACTTATCCCACGATTTTACCGGAGAAATGTTCGTAGACATTACGAAAATCTTACAAACAGCCGTTCTTAATAGTTCCAACACAATGTACTTTGAAAATATACAAACTATGGATCCAAAAATATTGCATCATCGTGTGGGCATCACTCATAACGCATTTGAGCAAGTGATACGAGAAACCCCTTCATTGCAGCAAGAAGTAACCGACCCCAATACTGCAATTGCTATTATTTTGATGAAGCTTCGGACGGGTGAGTCGAACGAAAGACTCAGCGTACTTTTCAGAATGAGTCGCCGTACGCTCGAAAGGAAAATGAATACTGTGCGCAAATGTTTGGTACAAGATTTCGTACCAAGGCACCTGAGCCTGGATCATATTTCATGAAATGAAGTAGTTGCGAAAAATCTGACTGTGCCAAATGGTATTTTTGGAAACCCAGATGCACCCTTACAAGAAAGGATAGCTATTCTGGTGATAGATGGAACCTACGTCTATACTCAGAAGTCTTCCAACTTCCTTTTCCAGCGGAAAACATACAGTTTGCACAAATACACGAACCTGTTAAAACCATTTCTCATTGTATGTTGTGATGGCTACATATTAGATGTTACTGGGCCTCACGCAGCAACAACATCGGATGCCGTTATAATGAAAGGTCTTATTAACGAAAGAGAAGACAATCCATTCCATTACTTTTTTGAAGCAAACGATGTTTTTATCTGCGACCGCGGCTTTAGAGACGTTATTGGTGACATGGAATCGTGTGGTTATGTGGCACGTATGCCAATTAGCAAACGGCGTGGCGAAGACCAGTTAACCACGTTAGAAGCCAATAAAAATAGGGAAGTGACGATATGCCGCTGGGTCGTCGAGGTCGTAAACGGAGGTTTTAAGCGCGATTTTCGCCTATTCAGGCAAGAATTTTTTAATCGTGCTATGAGCCACATGATGGATGATTTCCGGGTGGCTGCTGCGCTTATTAACGCTTTTCATCTTTTAATCCAAGATAACGCGCATGCGGAAGAATATTTAAGAATCATTAGAGAGAGATTGCATGTACCAAATCAATTGGGAGCATATGTTACAAATAGAAATATAAATAGAAGGCGGGCAAGTTTTCGAAATACTGAAGCCGACGCCATAGGAGCAGATGAATTTCCTGTTCTGACTCAAGAAGACTTGACATTGTTTGCACTTGGTTCATATCACATAAAACTTGCGCGTAGCTACTATAGCGAACACGTACGCAATGGCATGTATCAGATTGAAGTAGCAAGAGATGGAGCATTTAGTGAAATAGTTGATTTTGGCATTGAACCTGAAAACGCTATGTTGCTACGCGCAAGAATACAATCCCGACACGCACGTGCAAGACAATACTACACGTATGTAATGATCCATAATCGAGAAACCATTTCGAACTACTACTGTTCTTGTCTTTCTGGAATGCGAACTGTGGGTTGCTGTGCCCACGTCATGGTAATTATTTGGTATTTTGGATGGGCGAGACACCAACCCACAATTCTACTTCCAGCTGCGAATCTGGACAATGTTATTGTGGATGAAGACATATGAGATGTATTCTTTTAAGGACAGACTCCACAATGTGAGACAGGAATAAATAAAACTTGTGTGAAATATTTTTGTGTTTACATTCTTCCCAGTATTACAAATATTTTAAAATAAATATAAGCATTGTAAAGATAGCTATAAGTCCTTTCATTTGATTTGATACCCCACATGATAGGGTTTGATTTTTTTGACGTAGCGAGGTACCTACCGCGACCGCCATATTGTTTATATTTTGGCTCATATAGCTTATATCAACCAGAATAACGTATGAATTACAACGAAATGTCATACACCTAAATCAATCGAGTAGTTTAAAAGATATAGTGAAATAATGAAGCGTAAAAAGGTTTTTAAATTGCAAGTTTTCATGGGGTTCAAAGGAACGTTAGTAAGTTATATAACTTACACGTGTACTAAAGTTCCTTTATTTATGTTTTTATTTATTTCTGCAATGATTTAACAAAAAACAATGGCGGTTCCTTGAGTACTCGTAGTAACAACGTTACGGAGCTTGAGTTGCATAATGACAAGAGTGTTGCACGCAAACTGTACGTCTTTTATGGAACTTTTTTTAAGGAGCATCCGCAGTGGTGGCCCACGAGATTAAAATTTAGTTTATTAAGGTGTACATTGATCAAAATATGATTCGCGACCATTAAAATATGTATTTATAGAATTATAATCATTAATCATCTCTCTAAGTTAGATTTTTTCCATTTAATGACTTTTTCATGAAATCATGACATTTGAGAACAAGTCTCTAATTTAGATTTGTACAAGATACATACCTTATACTGACCTGCATATTGCAAAAAAACATAAGAAAATTTAAAGTAATTTTTTTATTACAGAAACTCCGAACTACGGGTGTATAAAGGATCAAAGAATACAATTGAGAGCAATAAAATCGCACACCCCTTGTAATTTGGTTTATTACTGATTGTTTTCTAAAATCTAAAGATATTGAGTAAAAATCATTAGACAAAATTAAAGCATACAAGCTTAGCTTTACAAAAACATAAAATTAAAATCATTGACCTTCACGTAACTTACAAAAACCGACCGCACCGAATTCGCCAAATTCACGCGTTTGCGTTGTCAATACTTGCACCCTTAACCGCAGGTATAAATGGGCACGCCACAATTGTGGCGATAAGTCCCCTCTTTGAGAAGTGGCTAGAGAGGCGCCACGGCGTCCTCACCTTCCGCCTGACGCAGGTCCTCACCGGACATGGTTGTTTCGGGAGGTTCCTGTTCAGGATAAAGCGGGAGGAAACGCCCGGGTGTCACCACTGTGTGGATCGCCCGGAGGACACGGTGGAGCATACGGTGGAGGTCTGCCCAGCTTGGGCGGAGCACCGCCGTGTCCTAACGGAGGCGATCGGCGGCGGCAATCTCTCGCGTCCAGCCCTGGTTCAGGCCATGGTTCGGAGCGAGAGTGCATGGGAGGCCGTCACCTCCTTCTGCGAAGCAGTAATGCTCGCGAAGGAGGAGGCGGAGCGCGTGAGGGAGAGGCAGGGTTCGCGCCCTCACGCCCCTAGTCGCCGCAGGAGACGCCCTGGGCGTCGGGAGTCGCAAGCCGATTTCCGGCCACCGTAGGCGCGGGCCTGCGGACGGTGAGCGATGGGTTGGTCGCCGTCCGATAAAGATAAGGACCATAATAATCAGTTGCATACCGAAGGTCAACGTGATAACGTCTCTACTGGAAGCATACGGATTTACTGGAAAAATATGGATACCATGCCCGCAGAAGCCGCTCAAGTTATTGCCTTGCTCGAAGCAGGCCATAACCAAAGTGAAGTTGCTCGACGGCTAAATTTGAGCCGCTACTCTGTTCGTCGTGTATACCAGAGGTTCCAAGAGACCGGTGGCTACATTCGGCGACCAGGATCTGGCCGGCGCGACGCACAACATCAGAGCGTGATGACCGCTTTCTTGTGACAAGCTCTTTGAGAAATCGGCAACTGAACGCGGTTCAACTGGGACAACAGCTTCGAGAAGTTCGCAATGTCAGTATAAGTCGGTGGACAGTTCGAAGAAAACTAGGTGAAGCAGGAATGACTTCACATCCCCACATTCACATTCCCAGCAAATGGTCCCAAATTGACCACAACTCACCGACAAGCCCGGCTACAATTTGCTAGGGAACATTTAAATTGGACGTATGACCAATGGCGGGCTGTTATGTTCTCTGATGAGTGCAGAATGACTTTACATGGTCATGATGGACGCTCTAGGGTCTACAGAAGGTCATCAGAGCGATTTTCACAATGCTGCATAAGCGAACGTGTGGCTTTTGGAGGTGGATCGTGTATGTTTTGGGGTGGCATAATGTTGGACACTAAAACTGACATTGTATTCATCACTACGGCAAATACCGGCCCGAGATCGAGAAGTTTGACGGCTGCACGATACGTCGAAGAAGTGCTCGAAGAACATGTGAGGCCGCTTGCGTGGCTTATGGGAGAAGATTTTCTCTTAATGCACGACAACGCCAGACCGCATGTCGCTAGAACAGTTTGCGACTACATGGAAGACGTTGGAATCACTGCGATGGAGTGGCCAGCTCGTAGTCCTGATCTCAATCCGATTGAGCATGTCTGGGATGAGCTAAAAAGAAGAGTTCGAACAAGAAGCCCTGCTCCTACGCGCCTCCAAGAGCTTCAACTTGCCATTGAAGAGGAGTGGAATGCCATACCACAAGATTTCATGGTGAAATTAATACGGTCCATGAAAAACCGATTAAGAGCTGTGATCAAGGCTAGGGGAGGGAATACACCTTATTAAAAAACAATTTGATCAAGCATTTTGAGTTTTATTTTTATTCTTTCTTAAGCAAAATTGGGTAATTTTATCCGTATGTTGGGTTTTGTGCCCTAAAACCCCCTATGGGTATTTTTTTACACTGTATTTCATATCATTAGAAAGGTACTGAAGTAAACATTCAAATAGTGTAAGTTTTATTTTAATATGTAATCACATTCATGAAAAAAACTGCTTTAACAACAAAAAGTCAACGTGTGCGATTTATTGCTCTCAACTGTAATAATAAAATAAATAAGAGTAAGAAAGTCAACGATCATGACGAAAATGTTTATGATGCTGCAGGAAGATTAATAATAGATAAAACGTATTTTTTTGAAAAATTAAAAATTATTTCTTACCATGCACCTCAATTCGGCTGCACTCTATCCAACTTACACATCACGGGAGAAACGAAAATAGGTCTTAATTCGAAACTGAAACCTTCTTGTGACATGTGTAAAGCTGAGTTTATTGTAAATACAACAGATCCACTGCCAACCCAAAACGTAGATATAAATACAGCTGCAGTATCTGGTATCACAAGTACTGGCATTGGTTTAGAACACTTTCAAAGGTTATTTGCTGCAATGAATCTTCCCATATTGTCAGGACAGATGTACGAAAAAAAACACGTTGAGATTTGTCCAGGACCACGCTACCGCATTAGGATTTTTTTCCTGTAATGATAGCAGTGTTTGTGATAAATAAATAAATAACATTGGGAAAAAACAGCTCATCAGGCTATGGCGGCTGCAGCGGAACGCGAAAGACAAGCAGCAATAGAAGGTAGAGTAAATAAGGATGGGATAGCAATTGTCGATGTCATTGCTGACGGCTGCTGGTCTAAGCGTTCCTATAAGAGTAATTAATCTGCACTTTCTGGAGCAGCAGCTATAGTAGGCAGGAAGTTCAAAGAAGTTCTTTATTTAGGTGTGAAAAATAAATTCTGTTGCATATGTGTTAGCGCACAAAATATAGGGGTACCACCAAAAGAACACAAATGTTATAGAAACTACACGGGTTCTTCTTCTGGAATGGAGGCGGAAATAATAGTAGAGGGATTCAAACATTCTGTAGCAATGTATAACATCATATATGGGCGAGTTATAGCGGATGGTGATTCGAGCACTTACGCAAAGATCCTGGAAGAAAGACCTTATAAGGATATTACCGCTGCTTGCTGCTTTTTGGGCGAAAGTGCAATATATTGTGGGCCTAGTTGCCTCGCACTCACGTAGTTTGATCAATGACTATGAGAGTAATCCGGTTGAACAGTTCAATAGCATAATAGCTAAATTCGTAGGCGGTAAACGAACTAACTTAATTCAACGGCAAACATATCAATCAAGATGTGCGGCAGCAGTTGTGGCATTTAATACGAAAAGGCCATTATACAATATACAAAAATAGCTTTTGGGCAAGAGTCCTAAATCGAAAACGAAATCATTGGAAGACAAAAGAAAACAAAAAAATAACCATCGAAAAAATGTTAAAAGGTTCAGGAGACTTCCTTTTACCAAAACACTTACATCGGCTGCAACCGCAGACAAAAATTATGGAACAGACAGGTGTCAAAAATCTGATATGGACGAAGAGGTTTACGAGCTAGCAAAACGAAGTTTCTTGAAAAATTTAGAAAAAACTGAACTTGAAAAGTCACAGGTTGAACGAGCTACAATATTACAAAGAGATACTCGTAGTAGTGAGTGGTTAGAGCTTCGTAGAAATTTATTAACTGCATCAAACATTGGGAAGATTATTAATCGTCGCCCGACCACCAGTACAAGTATCGTTAAAGCTTTACTATATAAAAATAATATTTCAAGCGTAGCTTCAATAAAACACGGTGTAGATAATGAAGCTTTTGTGTATGTTCCAGGGTAGTGTGTGCGGAGAGAAATAATAGATGTCACGTGCTATATAAGTCTTTACTATAGTTGAATATTACAAAGTTGTATTTGCGACTCGTGTATAGCGGAAGGCGGTTTCGGGCGAACTGGCTTCGCCGGGCGCCGCGCATGCGAGGAATATAAAACGACCGCGTCAGCGCCCCTACACTATTCCTCCCCTTTTTTTTTAAAAACTGTAGGTTTTTTTTACAATAAAAATCTGTTACTATAAAATGTGTTATTAATTACATCTATGGCTAAACAGTATTACTTATAAATTACAATCAGCATTTGGTTTGAATAACAATGTTGTAACCGGATGTCTGGCGTGATTGCGTCACCTGATATTGACGCCTTATACATTGTTATGACTTACATAGCTAAGTTTAACATCATTACGCTATGATTGCAATGGTATAAGCAGTGTACAATTTATTTGAATGTACAATTGCTTCTAAAGGTTGCTTTTATTACAGTTTCTTACAATGCATTTTTTTTTTTTTTTTTTTAGTACTTGATAATTATAATACAAAATCATTTGGAGGTATAAATCTTATACTTAACAATATCTGATCTTAAACTAGTGCGGCTACCTGCTTTTAAAGGTGCCGTCTTGATATTGTACATACACATACTTAAAAAAAAACTTATAAAATTACGATGTTAAGGGTAGTCACCATGACGACATGCTCTGCCATAAAATAAAAAAATTAGCACCCCTGCGGAGTCCACAGCATTTGTCATGGTGACGCCAATTAAGAGTACACATCTATAACGATAATTCACATATTTCACAAAGTAGCACTTGCACCGTTAAACATCACTTGGAAATTGGGACCTAAACTTTATGAGATTTGACTTGAATGGACGATGGTTGCTGAGCAGGTTATCTTAAAAAATGACTTTGGGGTTAGGCGTTTCTTGCGGTTTTTGGACCGTTTCTACCCTTATGCTCGGTGTGGCTGTCGAACTTGCCACTATTTCCTTTTTCAACCACTTCCTAATGTTTTTGATACACCTTCGTTTTCCAGCGTAGATTAACAATATGGTAAGTAATATTATGGTAGCTATCATAACACAGCCAATGATATTCAATTTGTTGTCCACTTGTGCAACATTTGATAGGTTTTCGTTAACAATTACTTTTTCTTTTGTCTGGTTGGTGCCCATTTTTTTTTTTTTTTTTTGTGTACGTGGTGTAATTTCGCGACCTTTTTTTGATTCTTACTATGTTTCAACTGCGATACCTAGTGCTTACATTCAATTAATTGACCTACATTATAAAATGTTAATTTCGATATTTAGAGGGTCTTTTGCTTATTCGTCCAGTTCGCGTTGTATATGTTTCGTCACTGGGTTTGTCTGTTTGAAACCTTACTTTTTTCTGTATTTTATTCTGTACCTGTTTGTTTTTTTTCTCATTTTTCTCTAATATGTTTTTATTTACTTCCTCTGATGGCAATTCGTTGTCTGTCAATATATATGCTGGTTTTAAGCGATCTATAGATATGTTGGTTTGTCTGTCTGGTAACTGTATGCGATACACTTTTTCGTTTCTACTTATAACGCGATATGGTCCATCGTATGGTGATTGTAATGGTTTCCTTACAGCGTCATTTCTAATGAATACATAATCACTGGTTAATAGATCTTTGTGTATAAAAATCTTGCGAGGTGACTTGTTTACTCTAGTGGTCGGTTTTAGTCCATCTATTACGTCCTTAATTTTTTTAACGAAATTGTTGTCATCATGCAACTGTACATTGCTATGGTCATAAAAGTCACTTGGTAGCCTAATATTACTGCCGTATAGCATTTGTGCTGCGGTTACGCCTGTGTCTGACCTAATTGTCGTGCGCAATCCTAACATTACTGTTGCTAGTTCATCTATCCAGCTTTTATTGTCTAAACGTGCTTTTAGTGCTGCTTTTAATGACCTATGCCATCTTTCTATCGCTCCGTTGCATTGAGGATGATATGGAGTGGTACGGGTTTTCTGTATTCCCATAATTGTCATTAATTCTCTAAATAAATTACTTTCGAACTGTCTTCCCTGGTCACTTGTGAGTTTAACCGGGCACCCGTAACGACTAATCCAACCTTCATATAAAGTTTTGGCTACTATTTCTGCAGTTATTTCTTTTAATGGAAATGCTTCTGGCCAACGCGTAAACCTGTCTATTATCGTCAAACAATATTTAAATCCCTCTGGTGTAGTTGGTAGCGGTCCTACTATGTCTATGTGAATATGTTCAAAACGCTTACAATTTTCAAAGGTACTAAAATCTGCATTGGTGTGCTTTTGAATTTTCGCTTTTTGACATCTAATGCAAGTCTTGGCCCATTTTCCAACGTCTTTATTCATATTTGGCCAAAAATACTTTTCACTAACTAATTTTCTACTTGCCCTAATGCTTGGATGGCTCATATTATGTATTGAGTCGTAAGCTAAACGTCGAAACTTTCCGGTCAAGTATGGGCGTGCTGAGTCGGTTGAAACTTCACAAACAATGTATTTCTCTGTATTGTATATAGGTACACGTTTCAACACTATGTTGTTATTGTTTTTCGATTCGCTTTGCAATTTAGCTAGCTCGCCGTCCGTTTCCTGTGCGGCTGCAAGTTCTGCGAAATCGATCGTTGTGGGGCACGATATTGTTGCTACTCTGGATAATGTATCCGCAACTAAATTATCGTTCCCACTAATGTGTCTTATGTCCGTGCTGAATTCGCTAATGAACATGATCTGTCTAGCTCTCCGCGAAGTTTCTCTATCTGTGCCTATTTTACTAAATGCAAATGATAAAGGCTTATGGTCTGTAAAAATAATTAACTGTTGACCTTCAACCATGTTGCGGAAATGAATTATGGCTGAATATATTCCTAATAATTCCCTGTCATATGTACTATATTTAATTTGGGCCTGTGTTAATTTTTTAGAAAAATACCCTAATGGTTTCCACTTGTTGTTTACCTTTTGCTGTAATACTGCGCCCACGCATGTGTCTGACGCATCGGTCATTAACGCTAACGGAGTATTTGACGTTGGATATGATAACATAACCGCGTTCTTTAGGTCTTTTTTACATTGCTCAAAGTTGTTTTCCGCTACTGGTGTCCAGTTAATTTTAGTTTTATCTTTGCGTTTTGTATTTCCTAGGTATTTATTCAACTCTGTTTGATGCTCAGCCGATTTAGGTATACTTGCCCTATAAAAATTTAACATTCCTAGAAATCTTCTAAGTTCCGCAACTGTTTCCGGTTTTGGAAAATCTATAATGGCTTTTACCTTATCTTCTAATGGTCTAATTCCCTCTGTTGACACTTCATATCCTAAAAATTCTAATTTTTGTTTACCGAAACTACATTTGGAAAAATTTATAGTTATGCCGTATTCATTAAATCTTTCGAAAACTTTTTCTAAGTGTTGTTTGTGCTCTACTTCGTTATCTGATGCTATGATGACGTCATCTACGTAGTTGAATAGGAAATCCAAACCTTGCAATACCGTGTGATGCATGAAACGCTGAAACGTTTGTGCTGCATTACGTAATCCGAAGGGCATGCGCATAAATTCGAATAAACCAAAAGGTGTTATGACAGCAGTTTTTTCAATGTCATTTTCCGCGACAGGTATGCAATTGTATGCTCGGTTAATATCTAATTTTGAGAATATTTTCTTACCTGCCAACATATATGTAAAATCATGCAGCCGAGGTACAGGGTAGCGATCCGGTTTGGTGATCGCATTTAAACGTCTGTAGTCTCCGCATGGCCTAATATTCCCGTCTTTCTTGGGTACTACGTGCAGAGGACTTGCCCAAGCGCTGTGGCTCGGCCTGCAGATCCCCAGCTCTTGCATGACCCTGAATTCGTTTTTCGCTTTTACGTACCTGTCTGGTGGTAGCTGTCTCGCTCGTGCGTGCACTGGGGTACCTGTTGTTTCTATAATGTGACGTACGCTATGTCTAGGTGTCTCTTTATATGAAACTGGTTTAGTTACCTCTGGGAACTTACATAATAGCTCATTATAGGGGCAGCCATCAACAATGGTCTTTATCGTGGGCTCGGTCGACTCGGAGAGGTTTCCTCTCGCGCCTAACTTAGTTGCCTGGTCGACTAGCCTTCGTCCGTTCAAGTCAATTAGCAAATTATGTTTTACTAAGAAGTCAGCACCTAATATTGGTTGCTGTACGTCTGCTATCGTAAATAACCAACGGAACGCTCGTCTAAGATTTAAGTCTAGTTCTAACATGTGTGTACCGTACGTAGTTATTTCGGTTCCGTTCGCAGCATATAACTTATAACCGGCACTTTGTGCGTTATTTTTCTTGAAAACCACTCTGCGAGGTAGAACTGACACATTTGCACCACTATCTACTAAAAAGTTCAAACCTGAGTTCTTGTCCCGGACGCTTAGACGGTGATTTCCGTGCACGCGGTCGCAGCCACCCGTCGCTGACTGCACCGACACTAGTTTTCCGCTGGCTTCGACTTCTTCATTGCACTTCATCTTCATTGCACGGATGTTCACACCTCGTCGCCTTGTTACGGAACCGGAAATGGTACCGGCACAACCAGTTGGGGTCATCACTTGTCATCGCCTTGGTAGACCTGGAGTTCGATCCCGACCTGGATCTGCTGCTTCTAGATCTAAAGTTTCGCGAACGACCTCTGGGTGTGCTCTCGAGCCTGCGTAATCTGTCACCAAGTTGTCTTATTTCGGCTATCACTGCGTCATCCTTGTTCGTTGGGTTTGACGCTTCTTTCGCGCTAGCGACACTGTGGACCGGCGTTGCGTTTTCTGCTACCTTGTCTGCGATCGACGCTAATTTTTCTAAGTTTGCCTCGTCGGATACTGCCAAAATGCTGCGTATAGACGGTGGTAATTGGTTCTTCCACATCACCCTGAGTGTTTCGTCTGCCACCCTTCCTCTGGCTAACTCCCTCATTTTTCGAAGAAGGTGTGATGGCTGCTGGTCTCCCAGCTCCATTCCGCAAACCAGCTTTTTGATTTGACATTCGTCCGACTCTCTGTAAACTGAGAGTAACTTTGCCTTCAAGGTCTCGTATTTTTTTTCTTTGGGTGGTTCAAATATAATTGATGCTACTTGTTCTGTGACTTCCTGGTTGAGCTTCGAGACTAATATTCGGTACTTGGAGTCGTCGGACATCTTCTGCGGGTTTATAATCGTTTCCGCTTTGGCGAACCATAATTCTGGCGACGTGGTCCAAAAATTTTCTATCTTGTCGGTCACGGACACGGGTGAGAGAACGTATTCTCCAGCGGTCGCTCTTTCTTCCATCTTCAGGCTTGACTTTGTGACTTTTTCTCAATAAGCACTGTGGGTTTTCACACTATGCCGCGTGGATGTTAGGTTGAGTTGCCCGCTCTCGATCAACGCACACACTTTAGGATCACGTCGGGGTCACCAATTTTGTGTATGTTCCAGGGTAGTGTGTGCGGAGAGAAATAATAGATGTCACGTGCTATATAAGTCTTTACTATAGTTGAATATTACAAAGTTGTATTTGCGACTCGTGTATAGCGGAAGGCGGTTTCGGGCGAACTGGCTTCGCCGGGCGCCGCGCATGCGAGGAATATAAAACGACCGCGTCAGCGCCCCTACAAAGCTATTGCTCTCAACCAGCTTGCACGACAAGAAAGTGTGGAAATAAGCCCATGTGGACTATTTTTAGACAATAAGATACCATTTTTGGCAGCTACCTCAGATGGCTTAGTCGGTAACGACACAATTGTTGAAATAAAATGCCCACTTTCTGCTTATAAAATACCAATTGAAGAGGCCATAGAGAAGAAGAAAATTAAATTCTGGACAATAAAATTATTATCAACAGGAACCACCCTTGGTTTTACCAAGTCCAAGGACAGTTACACATTAGCAATAGAAAAAAGTGTATTTTTGCAGTGTGGTGTGGTGAAAATCAAAAAATGAATATTGAAACAATATTTCGCGATGACGACTTCTGGGAAAAGAAAATGATTGGTAAGCTTACCGAATTTTATATGGAGCACAAACTGCCTGAATTAGTTGACCCACGCCAAACAAGAAACATGCCCTTGAGGCAACCAACGATTCCCGAAAAACGAAAAGAACCAAATGATACTGGACCCTCAAAATGCAAGCAATTATGTCGCCAAATACTTCCTTCTAGAGAGTTGGTTACTCCTGGACCATCAAATGAAGAACAAGTGTTATTAATTGCCGAGTAGTGATGACTCTGTTACGCATGGTCAACCTTAATAGACCGCTGCATCGGCATACCTGCATATACATTGCACACGGCACCTACGGGCACGAAACGCAAGCCCAGCATAACGTGACCAATTGACGTCAATCGAACCTTTCCATAGAAACATAAAAACGTGGAGCGGCACTTTTGGATCTGACATCGACCAATTGACACTCTAGTATAATTAGTCGTAATTTCAATACTTTGTAATACAGTAATAAATTAGTTTATTAAAATAAATCTGCATTTTTTTGGATCCTCCGGTTGCACCCATCGTAATTGGCGCAGTCGGTAGGATAGTCCAGTAAATTCAGTGAATCGATCACCGACAACGGGCTATTCGAACCTACGGGTGTGCGGCTACGGAGGAGTATCCGAATATCGATACCACAGAGAGATGCAGATTTGGTAAGTACCTAGATCTACTAGAGTTGCTCGCCTTCCTATATTTTAGTATCCTTCGTGTAATTTCCTTTTTTTTCCCCTGTGTTTCCTTTGTGTTAATTTCCTCAAGTGTTTCTATTAAACTTTCAAAATTTTTTTACCCACGTATATCACGGACTCCTAAGTCGAGTATTTCTGATAGGAACTCGCAAATCGATGCGAATAGGAATTTAGATACTAAATTAGAAGATAGTGAAAGTGTAGAATCTTACTTAATTATAGAGAATAATTTAACTAACAAAATGAGTACCGATTTGGTAGATCAAGTTTACAAGGCTCTACGCCTCGTTCCCGAATTCGACGGGAACCCGAACGTGCTCACGCGGTTTGTACGTTTATGTGACCAACTTGTCGCGCAGTTTATTAAGGCGGAGCCAGGTTACGAACTAAGTAATTTATCCTTGTTGAACGGCATACTTAATAAAGTTACCGGAAATGCCGCCCGCACAATAAATTCAAACGGCATTCCCGAAACCTGGCAGGGTATTAGAAGCGCCCTGATTAATAACTTCTCGGACCAGCGGGACGAGACCGCTTTATACAATGATTTGGCCCTGTTAACGCAAAAGAATTTATCACCACCGGAATTTTACGAAAAGTGCCAAACTTTATTTAGTACAATTATGACGTATGTGACCTTGCATGAGTCCATATCTACTACCATCGAGGCCAAACGGGCACTATATAAGAAATTAACCCTACAGGCATTCGTTCGTGGCCTAAAAGAACCTTTAGGCTCGCGTATTAGGTGCATGCGGCCCGACACCATCGAAAAGGCTCTCGAGTTTGTGCACGAGGAAATTAACACCATGTATTTACAGCAGCGTAATGACCATTTGCCGGAGCGGAGACCTGTGCAGTCTACGTCTTCATTTAATCCCAGTACGTATCAGATTAAGCCATTTAATTTGCATACTCCACAGCCAGTCACTTTTTCAGCGCCGTTTAATCAGCCCGGTCCCTCCAAAAGTTTTTATCAGCCACAACCGCCAAGGCCAATGCAAGCTTGGAGACCCCAAGTGCCTTTCAATCGCGGTCCCACGCGAACCCAACAAATGTTAAGCGCACCCCCGCCTAACCATAGGCCCCAGAGCAACGTGTTCCGATTGCCTCAACAAAGGCCTAGTTTCACGCCCATTAATAGTGGCCCCAAGCCCATGAGTGGTGTAAGCCACTTTGTTCCTAAACCTATGCCGGGACCCTCGACAGGACATGACTGGACTCAACAAGGAAATCCACCTCCCAGTAACTACTTTAAGACTCGGGAGATGAATGTTAACGAAGTAGACTTTTACGACTATTATGAATACCCCGACTATGCCTATAATGACTATTACGACCAGTTCTACCCTGTACCTCACAATTACGAACCTATGTATGAGGCACTAGCTCATAGTGATTATGTTCCTGTGCACGTAGAGGAACATCAGAATGTGCCTGAAGGAACATCTGCCCAAGGAACGTCTGCTGAAGGCCAGGATTTTCATACAGCCCCGAAATCAGACAAACCAAAATAGAGATTAACTTACAAACCCAGAGACAACTTCCATTCATTCAGATTGCTAATCCACCCATTAAACTGTTAGTAGATACCGGTGCGAACCTATCTTTTATTAGCCCGAACGTTGTAGAAAGATTTTATCATCATATCCACCGTAATTATGAGCCTTTCGAAGTCACTAACATCCACGCGACAACTCGTAGTAATTATTCCATTACTATACCGTGCTTCCCGGAATTTAAAGAAACCTGTGACATTACCCTATACATTTACAAGTTCCACAATTATTTCGACGGCTTAATAGGCTTAGACTTACTAGAAAAGTTAGAGTCTAATATAGATTTAAAGAATAAGGTTCTTGTTACACGTAATTCATCTAATCCCTTGCGAATGTATGATTCACGTAATTGTAATCTTTACGAGGACATAGTACCCGCTAATTCATCCAAATTAGCTAGAGTCCCCATTAATCTTCATGATGGTGACGTAATAATATCAGAGCAGACTATTTCCAATTGCACTATTCGCGACTGTGTTACTTCTGTTAAAAGTAACCGTGGCATCATAGAAATAATTAATCCAACTAAACATGATGTAGTTTTCTCAATGGACAAGCCGGTTACCGCGGAACTTTTTAACGAGCAAAGCGCGACTATCTATCAGCCTAGCGATCGCGTATCCGAGGTATTATCAAAACTACGCACTGACCATCTGAATCCTGAAGAACGAGCCAACTTGGAATCTCTTTGTGCACAATATGCTGACGTTTTCTATATCGATGGTGAACCTCTAACTTTCACCAATAAGATAAAGTATAGTATTCATACCACCGACGAATTACCTGTCTATACTAAGACCTATAGATATCCCTTTGTTCACAGACAGGAAGTTCAGGATCAGATTAGCAAAATGTTAGACCAAGGGATAATCCGTCCCTCGCAGTCAGCCTGGAGCTCACCCATCTGGGTAGTTCAAAAAAAATCTGATGCGTCCGGAAAGACCAAATGGCGCATAGTCATTGATTTTCGTAAAGTCAACGAGAAAACCCTCGATGACAAGTACCCAATCCCCAATATTAATGACTACTTAGATAAACTTGGTAACTGTCATTACTTCACAACTCTAGACCTTGCAAGTGGATTTTACCATGTGGAAATGGACCCAGCCGATATTCACAAAACGGCCTTCAATGTAGAACATGGGCACTTTGAATTTTTACGCATGCCCATGGGTCTCAAAAATTCTCCATCCACGTTTCAACGCGTGATGGATAATGTCCTCAGGGACCTCCAAAATGTCATATGTCTCGTATATCTCGATGACATAATCGTTTTTAGTGTTTCCCTACAGGAACACATGGTAAATTTGGAAAAAGTATTCAAGAGGTTAAGGGAATCAAACTTTAAGATCCAGATGGATAAGTCGGAATTCTTAAAGCTTGAAACTTCATACTTAGGTCACGTAATAAGTAAGGACGGTATTAAGCCTAACCCCGATAAGATCATTGCCATCCAGAAATTCCCTATTCCTAAGACAGCTACCGAGATCAAACGCTTTTTAGGCCTGTTAGGATACTACAGGAAATTTATTCCTGACTTTGCGCGCATTACGAAACCCATGACGCAATGTCTCAAGAAAGGTTCTAAGATCACCTTCAATGACCCTAACTACATCGACTGTTTTGAAAAGTGCAAATTACTACTGACTAACGACCCTATACTGCAGTACCCTGACTTTTCTAAGGAATTTGTGCTTACGACTGACGCATCTAACTTTGCCGTAGGAGCTGTCCTTTCTCAAGGACCTATAGGACAAGATAAGCCCTTAGCATACGCGTCTAGGACATTAAACTCCAGTGAGATTAACTACAGTGTAATCGAGAAGGAGTTATTAGCCATAGTCTGGGCTACTAAATACTTTCGTCCATACTTGTTTGGGAGAAAGTTTAAGATAGTTACAGACCATAAACCCTTACAATGGGTTATGAGCCTTAAAGAACCAGGCTCCAGACTCACACGTTGGAGACTTAAGTTGAGTGAATACAATTTTACTACAGTATACAAGCAAGGCAAAAAGAACACTAACGCCGACGCATTGTCCCGCATTGAAACCAACAACGAGGACGCTATGTCTATAGCGGTAAATGTATCTGAAAAGCCTCATTCAACAGTAGGTTCTGAAACACTGACAGCCCCTACAAACAACCCTGACGTACTCGACAACTCTGACACAGCAACTGTTCACACTAGTAACGAAGCCCCTATTCTAGAAGTGCCAATATCAGACGAACCCTTGAATAAATTCAGTAGACAAATCTGTTTTGTACTTGTAGGCGATATTAAAAAACGACCGACAGTGAGTAAGCCATTTGAAACGCATACCCGAACTACCATTCAACTATCCGAGTCTAACCTGACTAACGACGTTATTAATGCAGTTAAAGAATATGTGAACCCTAAAGTCAAAACCGGTTTAATCATCCATCCTCCTCTTGCCATGTATAAAATAATCCCCATAATTCAAGACAACTTCAAAAGCTCTTCAATGAACATGGTTCTAACTAAAGTTGAATTAGAGAATGTTAAAGACTACCTGCGTCAACAAGACATCATAAAGAAATACCACGAAGGTAAAACAAATCATCGCGGTATCACTGAATGTTACTTAGCCTTATCTTCTAAACTCTACTGGCCCAAGATGAAAGAACACATCTCCAAGTACATAAATGAGTGTATTATCTGTGGTCAGGCTAAGTACGACCGTCACCCCGTCAAGCAAAGATTTAACATTGTACCACCCCCTAGTAAACCTTTTGAAATTATCCATCTAGACCTGTTCACAGCTCAAACAGAGAAATTCCTTACCATTGTAGACGCTTTCTCTAAGTATGCACAAGCTTATCACCTTAGAGATAGCACCGCTTTAAGTGTAGTACAAGCTCTACTTGTATTTTGCACCCACCATGGGGTCCCATTGACTATTGTCACGGACGGAGGCCCTGAATTCACAAATCAGATTTTCTTAGAATTCAACCGAACTCATAAAATTACTCACCATAAAATATTAGCGCATTCCCCTAACGACAATGGCATAGTAGAAAGGTTCCATTCTACCATTTTAGAACATCTTAGGTTATTGAAATTAGAGAGACGAAATGAACCAGTCGTTAATCTTATGCCTTATGCCATCTTAGCGTACAATAATTCGATCCATAGCTTCACAAAATGTAGACCCTTGGACTTGATAACTGGACACTTTGACCCTCGAGACCCAATAGATATTGACCTATCTGAACACTTACTGCAACAGTACTCACAAGACCATAGGAAACGAATGAGTCAAGTATACGACCTTATTAACCAGACATCCTTACATGACAGGACACAACTGACTGAAACCCGTAACAGGGACAGAGAACCCGAGAAGGACTATACCCCTGACCAGCAAATCTTTGTACGCAATCCCATGGCGTCTCGACAGAAGTTAGCCCCGCGTTATACGCAAGATACTGTACTCGCAGATCTTCCAATCCACATCTATACGAAGAAGAAACGCGGTCCAGTAGCAAAATCTCGCCTTAAGCGAAGTCCTAAAGATCCCACTTTGTTACAGGATAATACTATGGCTGATGACCCTACATCCGGCCCAAGGACAAGAGATAACAGTTGAATCACTTGACAATGGACCAGGACTACTTCCCTTCAGATTAGGAGCGGCAAAAATCGTTTCCCATTTCCATTCTTTCCTAAGCCATATAGATTTGGAGAATATCCATCTTCAAATTGAAGTGGTAAAAACACAGATGGCTGAATTAAGTCCCTTAGTTAACAATAAAACCTTATTCCTATTCGACCCCCATCTGAAACATCTCAATAGTAAAATCAATTTAATTACTAGTAAAATTAGTATGTTTGAATCAACTCGTAGTAAAAGAGGCCTTATCGACGGCTTGGGTTCTGTAATAAAATCAATTTCTGGTAATTTAGACTACACCGATGCACTTAAATACGAAAACGCCATAAACACCTTACGTAATAATGAGCATAAATTAGAATTAGAAATTAATAACCATGTCAGTTTAAATAGTAAATTTATTTCACGTAGCTCTCAAATAATAGATAGTATAATTTCAAACCAAGATAAGATGAGTAAAGCACTAAACTTAATTTTGGAAAGTAACGCTAATAGGGATACAGATTTAATTAAATACGCCCATCTGGCCCAACATCTGTTAATCTTAGGAGATAATGTAGAAGATCTTTATGAAGAATTACGAAGTTTAGAGAACACCCTAACATTTATTCGTGCGTCGAGTACCCCGTACTCTTTATTTAATTTAGATGAAATTAAGTATATGTTAGGTAAATTAAGGATTTTATATGCTAATGACGAAATCCTTGACGTAGAAATTAGGCATTTTTATGAAATAATTAAACTAGGTTACTTCTATTCTAATAAGCAGATAGTAGTAGTTATAAAAGTCCCGATAGTTGTTCCCTCCACATATAATTTGTATAAACTTTCCCTTTGTAGGGGCGCTGACGCGGTCGTTTTATATTCCTCGCATGCGCAGCGCCCGGCGAAGCCAGTTCGCCCGAAACCGCCTTCCGCTATACACGAGCCGCAAATACAACTTTGTAATATCAACTATAGTAAAGACTTATATAGCACGTGAAATCTATTTATTTCTCTCCGCACACACTACCCTGGAACACACACTAAATTGGTGACCCCGACGTGATCCTAAAGTGTGTGCGTTGATCGAGAACGGGCAACTCAACCTAACATCCACGCGGCATAGTGTGAAAACCCACAGTGCTTATTGAGGAAAAGTCACAAAGTCAAGCCTGAAGATGGAAGAAAAAGCGACCGCTGGAGAATACGTTCTCTCACCCGTGTCCGTGACCGACAAGATAGAAAATTTTTGGACCAAGTCACCAGAATTATGGTTCGCCAAAGCGGAAACAATTATAAACCCACAGAAGATGTCCGACGACTCCAAGTACCGAATATTAGTCTCGAAGCTCAACCAGGAAGTCACAGAACAAGTAGCATCCATTATATTTGAACCGCCCAAAGAAAAAAAATACGAGACCTTGAAGGCAAAGTTACTCTCAGTTTACAGAGAGTCGGACGAATGTCAAATTAAAAAGCTGGTTTGCGGAATGGAGCTGGGAGACCAGCAGCCATCACACCTTCTTCGAAAAATGAGGGAGCTAGCCAGAGGAAGGGTGACAGACGAAACACTCAGGGTGATGTGGAAGAACCAACTACCACCGTCTATACGCAGCATTTTGGCAGTATCCGACGAGGCAAACTTAGAAAAATTAGCGTCGATCGCAGACAATGTAGCAGAAAACGCAACGCCGGTCCACAGTGTCGCTAGTGTGAAAGAAGCGTCAAACCCAACGAACAAGGATGACGCAGTGATAGCCGAAATAAGACAACTTGGTGACCCAGAGGTCGTTCGCGAAACTTTAGATCTAGAAGAAGCAGATCCAGGTCGGGATCGAACTCCAGGTCTACCAAGGCGATGACAAGTGATGACCCCAACTGGTTGTGCCGGTACCATTTCCGGTTCCGTAACAAGGCGACGAGGTGTGAACATCCGTGCAATTGGAAGAAGTCGAAGCCAGCGGAAAACTAGTGTCGGTGCAGTCAGCGACGGGTGGCTGCGACCGCGTGCACGGAAATCACCGTCTAAGCGTCCGGGACAAGAACTCAGGTTTGAACTTTTTAGTAGATAGTGGTGCAAATGTGTCAGTTCTACCTCGCAGAGTGGTTTTCAAGAAAAATAACGCACAAAGTGCCGGTTATAAGTTATATGCTGCGAACGGAACCGAAATAACTACGTACGGTACACACATGTTAGAACTAGACTTAAATCTTAGACGAGCGTTCCGTTGGTTATTTACGATAGCAGACGTACAGCAACCAATATTAGGTGCTGACTTCTTAGTAAAACATAATTTGCTAATTGACTTGAACGGACGAAGGCTAGTCGACCAGGCAACTAAGTTAGGCGCGAGAGGAAACCTCTCCGACTCGACTGAGCCCACGATAAAGACCATTGTTGATGGCTGCCCCTATCATGAGTTATTATATAAGTTCCCAGAGGTAACTAAACCAGTTTCATATAAAGAGACACCTAGACATAGCGTACGTCATATTATAGAAACAACAGGTACCCCAGTGCACGCACGAGCGAGACAGCTACCACCAGACAGGTACGTAAAAGCTAAAAACGAATTTAGGGTCATGCAAGAGCTGGGGATCTGCAGGCCGAGCCACAGCGCTTGGGCAAGTCCTCTGCACGTGGTACCCAAGAAAGACGGGAATATTAGGCCATGCGGAGACTACAGACGTTTAAATGCGATCACCAAACCGGATCGCTACCCTGTACCTCGGCTTCATGATTTTACATATATGTTGGCAGGTAAGAAAATATTCTCAAAATTAGATATTAACCGAGCATACAATTGCATACCTGTCGCGGAAAATGACATTGAAAAAACTGCTGTCATAACACCTATTGGCTTATTCGAATTTATGCGCATGCCCTTCGGATTACGTAATGCAGCACAAACGTTTCAGCGTTTCATGCATCACACGGTATTGCAAGGTTTGGATTTCCTATTCAACTACGTAGATGACGTCATCATAGCATCAGATAACGAAGTAGAGCACAAACAACACTTACAAAAAGTTTTCGAAAGATTTAATGAATACGGCATAACTATAAATTTTTCCAAATGTAGCTTCGGTAAACAAAAATTAGAATTTTTAGGATATGAAGTGTCAACAGAGGGAATTAGACCTCTAGAAGATAAGGTAAAAGCCATTATAGATTTTCCAAAACCGGAAACAGTTGCGGAACTTAGAAGATTTCTAGGAATGTTAAATTTTTATAGGGCAAGTATACCTAAATCGGCTGAGCATCAAACAGAGTTGAATAAATACCTAGGAAATACAAAACGCAAAGATAAAACTAAAATTAACTGGACACCAGTAGCTGAAAACAACTTTGAGCAATGTAAGAAAGACCTAAAGAACGCGGTTATGTTATCATATCCAACGTCAAATACTCCGTTAGCGTTAATGACCGATGCGTCAGACACATGCGTGGGCGCAGTATTACAGCAAAAGGTAAACAACAAGTGGAAACCATTAGGGTATTTTTCTAAAAAATTAACACAGGCCCAAATTAAATATAGTACATATGACAGGGAATTATTAGGAATATATTCAGCCATAATTCATTTCCGCAACATGGTTGAAGGTCAACAGTTAATTATTTTTACAGACCATAAGCCTTTATCATTTGCATTTAGTAAAATAGGCACAGATAGAGAAACTTCGCGGAGAGCTAGACAGATCATGTTCATTAGCGAATTCAGCACGGACATAAGACACATTAGTGGGAACGATAATTTAGTTGCGGATACATTATCCAGAGTAGCAACAATATCGTGCCCCACAACGATCGATTTCGCAGAACTTGCAGCCGCACAGGAAACGGACGGCGAGCTAGCTAAATTGCAAAGCGAATCGAATAACAATAACAACATAGTGTTGAAACGTGTAACTATATACAATACAGAGAAATACATTGTTTGTGAAGTTTCAACCGACTCAGCACGCCCATACTTGACCGGAAAGTTTCGACGTTTAGCTTTCGACTCAATACATAATATGAGCCATCCAAGCATTAGAGCAAGTAGAAAATTAGTTAGTGAAAAGTATTTTTGGCCAAATATGAATAAAGACGTTGGAAATTGGGCCAAGACTTGCATTAGATGTCAAAAAGCGAAAATTCAAAAGCATACCAATGCAGATTTAAGTACCTTTGAAAATTGTAAGCGTTTTGAACATATTCACATAGACATAGTAGGACCGCTACCAACTACACCAGAGGGATTTAAATATTGTTTGACGATAATAGACAGGTTTACGCGTTGTGGCCAACGCGTAAACCTGTCTGAATGCTATACGGCAGTAATATTAGGCTACCAGGTGACTTTTATGACCATAGCAATGTACAGTTGCATGATGACAACAATTTCGTTAAAAAAATTAAGGACGTAATAGATGGACTAAAACCGTCCACTAGAGTAAACAAGTCACCTCGCAAGATTTTTATACACAAAGATCTATTAACCAGTGATTATGTATTCATTAGAAATGACGCTGTACGGAAACCATTACAATCACCATACGATGGACCATATCGCGTTATAAGTAGAAACGAAAAAGTGTATCGCATACAGTTACCAGACAGACAAACCAACATATCTATAGATCGCTTAAAACCAGCATATATATTGACAGACAACGAATTGCCATCAGAGGAAGTAAATAAAAACATATTAGAGAAAAATGATAATAAAAAAAACAAACAGGTACAGAATAAAATACAGAAAAAAGTAAGGTTTCAAACAAGCAAACCCAGTGACGAAAC
Organism: Tiliacea citrago; assembly: GCA_963921375.1. NCBI lineage: Eukaryota > Metazoa > Arthropoda > Insecta > Lepidoptera > Noctuidae > Tiliacea > Tiliacea citrago. The sequence goes on from OY992783.1 coordinate 26,588,357, forward strand.
ATATACAACGCGAACTGGACGAATAAGCAAAAGACCCTCTAAATATCGAAATTAACATTTTTTATAATGTAGGTCAATCAATTGAAGGTAAGCACTAGGTATCGCAGTTGAAACATAGTAAGAATCAAAAAAGGTCGCGAAATTACACCACGTACACCAATTTAATAAAAAAATGGGCACCAACCAGACAAAAGAAAAAGTAATTGTTAACGAAAACCTATCAAATGTTGCACAAGTGGACAACAAATTGAATATCATTGGCTGTGTTATGATAGCTACCATAATATTACTTACCATATTGTTAATCAACGCTGGAAAACGAAGGTGTATCAAAAACATTAGAAAGTGGTTGAAAAAGGAAATAGTGGCAAGTTCGACAGCCACACCGAGCATAAGGGTAGAAACGGTCCAAAAACCGCAAGAAACGCCTAACCCCAAAGTCATTTTTTAAGATAACCTGCTCAGCAACCATCGTCCATTCAAGTCAAATATCATAAAGTTTAGGTCCCAAATTCCAAGAGACGTTTAACGGTGCAAGTGCTACTTTGTGAAATATGTGAATTATCGTTATATGTGTGTATTCTTAATTGGCGCCACCATGACAAATGCTGTGGACTCCGCAGGGGTGCTAATTTTCTTATTTTATGGCAGAGCATGTCGTCATGGTGACTACCTTTAACGTCGTAATTTTATATGTACACTATTTAAGTATGTGTATGTACAATATCAAGACGGCACCTTTAAAAGCAGGTAGCCGCACTAGTTTAAGATCAGGTATTGTTAAATATAAGATTTATTCCTCCAAATGATTTTGTATTATAATTATCAAGTAGTAAAATAGTAAAATAAAAATGCATTGTAAGAATCTGTAATAATAGCAACCTTTTGAAGCAATTGTACATTCAAATAAATTGTACACTGCTTATACCATTGCAATTATAGCGTAAAGATGTTTAAACTTAGCTATGTAAGTCATAACAATGTATAAGGCGTCAATATCAGGTGACGCAATCACGCCAGACATCCGGTTACAACATTGTTATTCAAACCAAATGCTGATTGTAACTTATAAGTAATACTTTTAGCCATAGATGTAATTAATAACACATTTTAGAGTAACAGATTTTTATTGTAAAAAAACCTACAGTTTTTTTAAAAAAAAGGGGAGGAATAGTGTAGGGGCGCTGACGCGGTCGTTTTATATTCCTCGCATGCGCAGCGCCCGGCGAAGCCAGTTCGCCCGAAACCGCCTTCCGCTATACACGAGCCGCAAATACAACTTTGTAATATCAACTATAGTAAAGACTTATATAGCACGTGAAATCTATTTATTTCTCTCCGCACACCCGAAACCCTGGAACACACACTAAACCTTGTTCCTAACAGAAACCACGAAACTCTTATACCACCCTCACCTTTCGTAGCACTCTCTAGCTCAGACTCTAGGTACATAGAGACAGAATGTCCGAAGGTAAACTCCATATATCTCTGTGAGTCAACAGCCAACCTACAAATCCAGAGCAAACCAGATTGTATCCAGCATCTCATAGTCCATCAAGAACTTCAACCCAGCTGCAAGCTGACACCCGTAGCTCTCACCACCGAAGCCCTGGAAACCCTGGACGACAAGCATTATACCTTAAGTTTTCCTGTACCAACAAAAGTGAAGATGTCCTGCGGTCAAGAACAGTACCGGACCCTACGAGGCAGCTATTTGGCAATCATCCCCCTCAACTGTAAACTGAGAACACCCGCCTTCACTATCTCCAACACTGACGACCACATCAAAGGACATGTCGTGAAGATCATTGGGATGCCCCTATACAACGAGTCGAGGCCTGAAAATTATCCGAAACTCATCCTAAATTCGCCAAATCTACAAAAACTTCACACGCTTAGCAACGAGATAGCGACGCAACTGCCTGTACATTTAGATAACGCCACCGATCCCGTCATTTACCACACTACTATACCCATGTACCTCGCACTATCCGGTACATGCGCACTCATCGCCACTCTAATCTATCGTCGGCTGCGCATAAGAAAAGCATCCAGAGAAATCACAGAAAACTTCAACAGCAACCCTGAAGTCGTCTATGCAATCCCATCACCACGCACTATCAACCCAAGCCAAATAAGGATTGACCCTGGATGTCTACCAGCGACCATCTTGAACAAGTCCATCGATACTCGCTGTTCTACGGGGGGAGGTGTTACGCATGGTCAACCTTAATAGACCGCTGCATCGGCATACCTGCATATACATTGCACACGGCACCTACGGGCACGAAACGCAAGCCCAGCATAACGTGACCAATTGACGTCAATCAAACCTTTCCATAGAAACATAAAAACGTGGAGCGGCACTTTTGGATCTGACATCGACCAATTGACACTCTAGTATAATTAGTCGTAATTTCAATACTTTGTAATACAGTAATAAATTAGTTTATTAAAATAAATCTGCATTTTTTTGGATCCTCCGGTTGCACCCATCGTAATTACTCATTAGAGTCGGTGTTTATGAATAATAAAAATATACTTGTGATGATTATAAGATATTTCTTACCATCGTGTTTTATTTATAGAAAAATAATTAAATTGTATAGTAAAACCAATAAAGGATTTTTTTATAAATTTCTGTAAACAAGTTAAAGACGTGTCCATACTACATAATATCACAATTTATGAAATGTCTTTTGGATTTTTTTATCACCTATTTCATCACTCACCATATTTAAAGAACTTTTATTTCACAACATACAAACACAACATAGGATTCCATTGTATATATTACTGTAAAGAAATTCTTATCCCACCACACATAATTAACAACACAATAACCACTCTTATTAGAAGTATATTTTGCGAATTGATGATTCTGTAAACCCGATAGCATAAGCATAATAATATCCATTTGTACAGTGACTGTTTTATCCAAAGAAATTTAAAAATAGAACTTAAAAAAGTCTGTGGTTTTATCTGACTGTATTGCATATGCTACGCGCTGCACTTGTCCGCTCAATGACCTTTAGTACACGAGTTTGGTTGTGCGCGACGTCGCGCAGCCCGTGGTTGTTATCCGCACTAAAGCGGGGGTTGCGAGACGCGCGGGTGAAATCAGAATTTATCCTAGCATTAGGCCCGTTCTTAAAAAAAATAAAGGCCGTCGTATCCGAAAAAAACCATGGTTCCTAGTCTTCGGGTTGTGGTTGCTTGGACTCTACACCTCCCTCTCTAACTCCATCGGAGCCTAAAAGCTCTGAAATAATTGTATGTAAAGATATTCCGGATATTCCTGTTCCGCCTTCAGTTATTCCCACTCAGATTGGTCGTAAAACGTATGATAAAACTGACAGCGCGCCATACGTTGTTCACGTACAAAAAATATTAGTATAACTAGATGATGGAACGTCATTGCACCCTATAACATTTGGCAAGTTCTTAAAACACAACGCTTTCCAAAATATTATTAACGGTAGCGTCAAAAAAATCGGGCGTAATAAAATATCTATTTCTTTTTCCAATTTCCTAGACGAAAATTCTTTTATTACACATAATAGCCTTGAAACATATAATTATAAAGCTTTTATATCTACTTTTAATGTCACTAGAATGGGTTTAGTGCGTGGTGTTCCTGCGGAATGGTCTCCGGAGGAAGCTATTGATAATATAATATAACGGTACCAATTGGTTGTAGTTCAATTTTAAAAGTCAGACGCCTCAATTTTAAAACTGTTGTTGATGGTACAACCATTTGGAAACCATCCCAATCTGTAGTTATTACTTTTGATGGGCAGATTCTGCCTAAAGGAATTTTTATGCATTACCTGTAGATTTATATATTATCCTTACTGTACAGTGTTTCAGTTGCTGTTGTTTTGGTCACACAAAAATTCAGTGCAGGTCCAAACCACGTTGTTATAAATGTGGACATACTGGGGACAGTTGTGAAAGAGAACAAGAAAGTGCATCTTGCTGCCTTTGCTCTGGTTTTCACTATGCTATTAATAAATCTTGCCCAGAAATGTCTAGGCAAAAATTAATTAAAACATACATGGCACAAAGTTTAGTAAGATCTTATGCTGAAGCGGCAAAAATTTATCCCCCAGTTACTAAATCGTATACACTTTTATCTTCTCCTTTCAAAAACTTTGCAAATACTCCATCTTTCCCTTCAACTAATAGAATACCTGTTTTAAGTAGCTATAAAAAAACTGTCTTCCTTAAACCACGCTCGCCACCCAAACCTGTACAAGGATATAATAAAGAGGCTCACAATGCTCGTATAAAAGATTTCAACATTCCCCAACCATCAAATGGTTGTGCTTTTTCTAATCACAATAATGGACAAATTGAAGCAAGTTTTTCCATAAAAGATTTTCTTTCTGCATTACACAATCTTCTGTCTCAGTTCAACATTTCACCGTCCAATGATGCCCCATCTTTCAATGTATCTCAATCCATTCATAATGGACAACACATCCAAAATAATCCAGTGGAACTGCCGCATTCTAGTAAACAAAAAGAGTGATGTTATATATCTTATAAATAAACTAGCTTTTGCCCGCGGCTTCGCCCGCGTGGATGTCGGAAAAATGTCACGAGAACGTACTACCGGAATTAAAAGTACGCTATGTTTTAATACAGATTATAAATTATGTTGCCAAACATCTAAACGTTCAGCCATTTTTGCGCCAATCCGAGACATAAAATCATCTCCTTTAAAATTGACTGCCTCTTTCCACCCCGTTAGGGGTAGATTTTTTGACAACCCTGATACACCTTTTCCTTTATTTCCGATCTTAAATATAAATACCGAGTTTAAAGTTAATCGGACCGCGCGATGTGTTTCCATACAATTATTTTCCCCCAAAAAATTCAACACCCCCTTTAATAGGTTGTTTTCGAAATTGTATGTTTATGATCGTTTTATTTATTACGAAAATATACGGGTCAATTTTCAAGTTTATTGATCAAAGGAAACATAAATTTGATATAAACCCCAAAACAGTTTATTTTTGAAAAATATTCAATTATGTGTTATTCAATTACTTTGGAGTTTATCAAGACGCACAGTAAAATCCTTCCCTAAAACTTAAAAACCCCCTTTTGCCCCGTAAGGGTTACATTTGAATAAACCCAAAAACATGTAAGGCTTTATATTCTGTGAGCATTAGGTATATATAAAATACCGAGTTTCGAGTTAATCAAGCCACGTAGTAAAATCCTCCCTTGTAAAATTGACAACCCCTTTTCATCCTGTTAGGGAAAGATTTTATAAAAAAGCTGATACATTTTATTCTTGGTTTTAAGTATAAATACAGAGTTTCGAGTTAATCTGACTGCGCGTTAAAATTCTTTTATACAAACTTTGACATCCCCCAATCAGGGAGATTAATAAATTAGTTAATAAAGTAGTTAAAAAAAACAAAAATGACGACTTTAAAATTTACTTCGGTAAGTACTCGTGCCAAGTTTCAAGTTTATCAACTTTATTATTTTTACTTGAATACATTTTGCGAATGAACAACTTCAATACAATACAAAACTTTATACCCTTTTCAGCCCTTTGTGGGTTGAAATTTAAAAAAAAGCAACGATTTACGTTGTATAAGCCAACCGTAAGCCGAACTATTAGTGATTTTAACTACAAAAATCAATCAATCAACTCAGCCTATAGCAGTACACTGCTGGACATATAGGCCTCTCCCAGGCTGTGCCACAACACCCTGTCCTCCGCTTTCCGCGTCCAGTCTGTCCCAGCCACCTTTTTAAGGTCGTCGATCCATCTAGCTGGGGGGCGTCCCACACTACGCTTGCCGATACGCGGTCTCCACTCCAGGACACGTCTGCTCCACCGGCCATCGGTCCTTCGACAAACATGGCCAGCCCACTGCCACTTCAGCTTGCTTACTCTGCAGGCTATGTCGGTAACTCCGGTTCTCTTCCGGATAACTTCATTCCTGATCTTATCCTTCAAAGAAACTCTGAGCATAGCCCGCTCCATAGCACGCTGAGTGACCTTAAATTTGTGGACCAGCCCGACTGTTAGTGTCCACGTTTCGGCACCGTATGTCATAACGGGCAGGACGCATTGGTTGAAGACTCTAGTCTTCAAACACTGCGGTATTGACGACGAGAAGACTTAACGAAGTTTTCCAAACGTTGCCCAACCCAACTGGATCCTTCTGTCAGCTTCCTTCTCAAAGTTGTGCCTATCAAGCTGGAAAACTTGCCCTAGGTAGACATACTCCTTCACAACTTCAAGAAGCGACCCTTGGATGTGGATTGGACTCGGCAAGACGTGCGACGTGCCACAGTTTATAACAAGGGGAGTCCCTCAGGGATCGTTGCTCGGCCCGCTTCTCTATATACTGTATAGTGCCGACATAACTACGTGCATTAAGAACTGCAAATATCAGGTCTACGCGGATGGCACTCAGTTATACGTCTCGTTTAACGCCAGTAACACAGCATCCGCTGTACGTCCCCTAAATGAGGAACTTGATAAAATTGCTTCTTGGTCTATGGGCAACTCACTAGTACGAGGGCGGCACTGAAAATTTCGGGAATCAAGGAAGTGACACAACATTACTATTTAAAAATGTATTTATTGCTTTTCGAAGTATTCTCCGCGAAATTTGACACATTTTTCCATACGATGGAACCAATCATTGAAGCAACCATTCCATTCGGAAGTTGGGGTCTCCAAAATGGCCGTTTTGTAGGCGTCCACAGCTTCTTCAGGTGATGAAAATCTCTGTCCACGCAATTTATTCTTTATTTTAGGGAAAGTATAGAAATCATTAGGGCTTAGGTCGGGGCTGTACGGCGGATGGTCTAATAATTCTATGTTTTCTTGCTCTAAAAACTCTTTTGTTCTGTGCGCGGTGTGAGAAATCGCATTGTCGTGATGGAGGATGATGCGGCGGTTGCAATTCTCTTTACGGAGTTCAGAAACGACCTGTGGCAAACAAATGCTAGCATACCATTCTGCATTAACCGTTCTTTGTCCCTCAAGAGGAATAGTCATAACATGGCCGGTTTTGGAGACAAACGTGGCCACCATTTTTTTTGCAACACTCCGTGAACGAACAATTTTTGTTGGCTTTAACTCATTTTCGAACACCCAAACTCGTGACTGGGTTTTTGTTTCGGGTTCGTACGCGTATATCCAGGATTCGTCACCTGATACAATGTTGTATACAGCATTTGAGGATCCTGCGTGGAATCTTTCGAGAGTTCTGACGCACCAAGTAACATGAGCCGCTTTTTGCTCTTCACAGAGCGAATGCGGTATCCATCGGGAAAACAACTTTTTTACACCTAATTGTTCATGCAAGATTATTTGTATTTGACTCATGCCAATGTCTAAAGTTGCCTGAATTTCGCGGTATGTCACATGTCGATCTTCCTCAATCAGCTTACGCACAGCATCAACGTTTTCTTGGGTGACTGCAGTTTTTGGACGACCTTGACGGGGATCATCACTGAGCTTGACACGTCCACGTTGAAATTCAGAAAACCAGCGATAAATTGTGGTTTTGGATGGGGCTTCATCACCAAATGCAGAAATCATCCGGTCAACACACTGTTTTTGTGTTAAACCAGTTCGAAAGTCATAATAAATCATCGCTCTTGAATTTTCTCGAGTCAATTCCATTTTCTCAACGACTAAACAAGTTTGACAAAACCTTGTGACAAGACCGAGAATCTTTTTTTAAATAAATAAATGGTATTCGATTTTTAAAACCAAGGAGTTTTCAATTAAAAAGATTTTAATATGACAGGAACAGTGGAAATATTCCATTCCCGATACTTTTAGTGCAGCCCTCGTACTGAACCCTCTTAAATCTAAGTTTATGGTCATGGGCAGCAGATATCAAATTAAATCAATTCTATCTGCGAAACCAGATGTTAAAATCATGGGACAAAGTATACAAAGAGTAGAAGTCGCACGTAACCTGGGTCTAATCACCAATCCGGAACTATGATTTGAAGAGCACATTAATGACGTCGTAAAAAACTGCTTTTATAGGTTAAAGGTTCTGTACAGGGTGAGGGACTTCATTAGTACCGTAATGAGTAAAAGATTGGTGGATAGCCTAATACTATCTAAACTTAATTATTGTGACGCTGTATATGGGCCATGTATCCTTACTCGTACAGAACGCCTAATACAGCGTGTCCAAAACGCGTGCGCTCGTTATTGCTTTGGCATACCCCGGAGACATCATATAACACCGTATTTAAATGAACATAACATTTTAAAAATGGCTGCACGACGGAAACAACATTTAGCCGTTTTAATGTTTGGTATTATAAAAACACACAAACCGGAATACCTGTTTAAAAAAAATAGCTGGCGGCATGAGCACTACAGTTACTCTGCTAGTTCCACGTCCAATCCGATCTCGATGCCTCGTCATAGGACCACAGCATTTAGAGGATGTTTCAAGTATGCCGCTTTTCGCTGCTGGAATGATTTACCACCTCCCATACGATCCCTAAAAACAAAACAAACTTTTAAGTTACATCTGAAAAAATACCAATTAGAAAAATAAAAGTATGAGCAGCAAATATTTTATAAGTAAACACTTACATACCTATAAAAAAAACGGGCCAAGTGCGAGTCGGACTCGCGCACGAAGGGTTCCGTACCATTATCTATAAAAAAAACCGGCCAAGTGCGAGTCGGACTCGCGCCCGAAGGGTTCCATACCATTATCTATAAAAACGGCAAAAAAATCACGTTTGTTGTATATCCCCTTAAATAATTGTTTTAATTTAATTATTGATTTTTAAAGTGAATATATAGCTAAATATCCTGTGAATATTTCAAGTGTCTACCTGTTACCGTTATCAATATCGAGCAAAAAAATCACGATTGTTGTATGGGAGCCCCCTTAAATATTTATGTTATTCTGGTTTTTAGTATTTGTTGCTATAGCGGCAACAGAAATACATCATCTGTGAAAATTTCAACTGTCTAGCTATCACGGATCATGAGATACAGCCTGGTGACAGACGGACAGACAGACAGACGGCGGAGCCTTAGTAATAGGGTTCCCGTTTTACCCTTTGGGTACGGAACCCTAAAAAACAAATACTTACTAAACGGTTTATCATCTATGGGCAAGAAATATCAACATCCAAGCGGCTCGAGGCGGCATTATGATCCTTCGGATGCGTCGTATGCGTCTCGTCATTCTCCCTCATGCCGATAGCGATGTATGGGTACTTTTACATAAGTAGTATGCACTAAACACCTCACGTTTGACCTATACTTCATAAAATATAGCTTGATCTCTGCGACAGCTGTCAGTAAAATCACGCCTATGAAGTCTTGAATTTCTTAATAGTGCAGACAGTACCTCTCAATTTCCCATAAATGCCGACCTAATTAGTGATGGGCGATGAATCATCGTGACCACAGACTATAAACTATCGATATTTTAAATAAAACTTGATATAAAATTAATATAACTTTTAATTTTATTGTACCTATATTTTAATATCATAACATTATTTACATTTGTTCATATTTGAACTAAAATAATAGTGAGTAAATAAAATCCAATTTCTCACCTACTCGTGTAACATTGCATCCGTCAACGTCCCATCCTTGGGTTTCGGGAGAAGACACGCCGCGTTTGTCTTAAAGGCCGTGTTGTTTGAGAAGTATTATTATTATTATTTACTCCGTCATGATTGAGAACCTCCATTCTCCTCAGTACGAGTGCCGACGCCTTGTATATGCTACCGTGTTTTCCGTTCTCATTACTTTGTTTTTGTTACTATTGCTGTTAATTTGTGATCTGTTATTTTTGTTATCTTTTGTTATTATTGCTAGTTTCTTGTTGGCATAATGCCAAAGAGAACGAAGAAAACTGTTTTGAACAGTCAAAGTCGTGAGTTTGTGATTCGCTTACGTGAATATTTTGAGCGAGAGAACCAAAATGGCGGGCCGCTATTACCCATCGAGAAAGTATCTGATAGAGTTGCAGATGTTATTGGCATTGGACGAGCGACAGTAATTCGCATCAGCAAAGAAAAATATGGCAAATCTTCATCCGCAGTATTGACTGAAGACGAGGACAAGAAACTTTCAACGCCAAATAAAAAAAGGAAAAAGGCTGCTCCTGTCACAAACATTGACGACTTTGACGCCACTGCGATTCGCAACCATGTATATGGTTACTATACACGGGGCGAATTGCCTACATTAAAAAAACTTGCCGCGTCACTCAGAGACGCAGACTTGTTCAAAGGAAGCTTGCCATCTCTAACGAAGATATTGAAAAATATTGGTTTTTCCTATAAAAAAAGTGACAAAAGAAAAATTATTATGGAAAGAACCGACATTGCTCTTGCTCGAGTGAATTTTCTCCGAAAAGTCATAAAAATCACAAATTGGGACAAAGTAGTGTTTCTAGCTACTAACGCTAATCATACCGTATCCAAAGCTTGGACCGATGATACTGCACAATCAACCACCAAAGTACCGAAGGAAAAGGTCAAAGATTAATCATCACTCATGCTGGGACATCATCTGGTTTTGTGCCTAATTGCTTATTGGCATTCAAATCGACTAAAACTACGGAATACCATGAGGAAATGAATTTTGAAAAATTTAAGGAGTGGTTTTTAAAATTATTAGATAATTTAAAGGAGCGACATTGCATTATTATGGATAACGCCTCATATCACTCGGTACAAAAGCACAAACCACCAGCTTCGGCAAACAGAAAATTAGAAATCATTGCATGGCTTCAAGAAAAAGGAATAGAGGCCAATGAAACTATGCTCAAAAACGAATTATTAAGACTCGTTGGTCTGCACAAACCCAGTACACCAACGTATGTCTTAGATGATATAGCCCACGAAAAGGGTCATACCGTCATAAGACTACCCCCGTACCACTGCCAGTATAATCCGATCGAGCTTATCGGGGCCCAAGTCAAAGGTTTGTTTGCTTGAATTTCAGTAAGGTATTTTAAATATTAACTACTGTCTATTTAATCTTAGTAAAAATATGTTTTCTTTTAAGGTTACGCTGCCAGACACAACACAACACCGCCTTTCACAGCAAATAAAATGTTGCAGTTATTAAAAAGTGCGGTCGACAATGTATCTGCAGAAGACTGGAAGAAGGTGGTAACCAAATGCAGAAAACTAATGGAAGAAGATTGGGAGCGGGACGTCCGCTTTGATAATATTTGCGAACAAGAGTTCATAATTGTTCTAGCGATTCAGAAACTGATTCAGATATAGATTTGGGGTGCTTTAAGAGAATAAATGTATTTTATATTAAAATATTCGTTTGTTGTTTTGTATCGTTTGTTTTTTTTTACATTTGTAATTAAATTAATTAAACCCAATTATTATGTATGTTACATTATCATCGATAATAGTAAAAAACGTCGATAGTTTCTATCGACAATTTTTTATATCCTGACAAGCCTAGGAATGTCAATTTGACATATGAGTCGTATAGAATCAAAAACAGCAATCTGTCATTTTAACTAAAATCAAGTTATATATAGGGCAACACTGTTCCATTAGAATATTCTTTGCTTATTTAATAACATCGTATCAAAAACAGCAAATTACAACCGAAAATTGAACTTCAAAAACTGTGTTAGTATCAAATACAGCAATATACTGACGATAAGTTTCAAAAACAGCAATCTGTGAGTGTCAGCCAATCACAAGCGTTACTTCGGTTGTGGGTCAAAATGGCGTACGCGTTGTTTTTGTTGTGAGTTTTGTGCGTGTATTTTCTTGTTTTATTATAAAAATAATGTTGAAAAGTTAGTATTAACATTAAAAAACTGGACATGGAGGTGCACCCCACGCGTGTTAACCCTCTGCCGCTGAGGTTACGTCTGACAGACAACGCAACATAAAATTTTGGTTGCTACGCCGCCATTTTTCCGAGAATCGTCCTGTACCGCTCGGTAGCTTCCTGCACTAGCGTCCCCTCCCCGACAGTGCGGCGACGACAGCCGCGGCGTGCGCTCGTGTCTACTTACAGCTGTGCGGTGTCCGTAATACGTAAGGTCAGTAATAAGTGATGTGTCATGTATTGTCAGTAAAATTATTTTATCCCCATACTGTCTTATGGACGTCACGTCAATATTTTCATAGTGTCTTTTATACTATACGTCAGCAAAATATTTGAAATGTAAGTAATTCATTGTTTATTTTAAATTATTATGTATATGTGTCATTGGTTTTAGATGCATTGTAACCGACAACAACCAACTGACAGACCGTCTAGGAAAAGAAAGGCTACTGACGAACATATTCAACAGTTCTTGGAGGAAGACGACGAGTCGGAGTTCAGTGATGTGTACGATGAGGTTACCGATCGGAATTTTGTTATTGAGGAGGAAATGCATGAAGACAGTGAAGTATCTGGTGGTGAAGATCAAGAACGATTAGAGGAGCAGCCAACCAGTCCTGGAAGCCTGGATTCTAGAGAGGTTTTTTTGTCAAATTCGAGTGGTAGTACGTACGTAGGAAAAAATGGTTTTATTTGGTCGAAAACTGAATTTTCAAGGACCTCACGCACACCTGCACATAATATTGTATCTTTGCCAAGGCAATCTTCCGAACAAGGGGTATTTCTTGGATATGAGAACATATGACAAAAATTATTTGATTGTGAGATGAAAGAAACATTAGTTTCCTGTACAAATAAAAAACTTGAAGTCTATCGAAGGCAATTCGCAAATTTTGCCAAGCATGAGTTGAAAGATACAACTTCTATAGAAATTAAATCACTACTTGGGTGTTTATATTACTCTTCGGTTTTCAAATGCAATGATGCTGATTCAAACTATTTGTTTGCAACTGATGGAACAGGTCACGAAATATTCAGATGTGTGATGTCTAAATATAGGTTTAACACTCTTTTGAATTGCTTGAGATTGGATGATATCGATGACCGACAGGAACGTTTGCAATCAGATCCACTTGCTCCGGTTTCTGAATTTTTCAACAAGTTCATAGCGAATTGTCAAACTCATTTTACACCCGGTCCATATACCTGTATCGATGAAATGCTTCTAGCTTTCAAAGGTCGTTGCAGATTTGTTATTTATATGCCGAATAAACCTTCAAAGTATGGGATTAAAATAATGATTTTAAGTGATGCTCGTCAATTTTACGTTTATAATGCCTACATTTATCATGGGAAGGGTTCTGATGGTCTGGGACTTACTGAAGCAGAAAATAAGTTAGCTGTGCCTACGCAGTCTGTATTGCGGTTGGTAAAACCGATTGAAAACTCAAACAGAAACGTAACGGCGGATAATTGGTTCAGCTCTATACCTCTGCAGAACTTTTACTGCAAAAAAAATTGACTTATTTAGGAACACTAAAAAAGAAAAAACGCGAGATTCCATCTGAGTTCAAACCAAATAAAAATAGAGCCGTTGGAAGTTCTTTGTATGGTTTTACCAAAGATTTGACTTTGGTTTCTCATGTCCCAAAAAAAGACAAGGCAGTGATCCTCCTCTCTTCTTGCCACCACCACGCTAGTACTGATGAAGAAACCAATAAACCTTCCATGATTGTGGATTATAATCATAGTAAAGGAGGGGTGGACGAAATAGACAAAAAATGTGCCATTTATTCATGTAGCCGCAAAACAAGACGTTGGCCACAAGCAATTTTTTATCGATTGCTGGATATAGCTGGCGTTAATGCATTTGTGCTTTATAGTGAGTATCCAGAATCGAAAATGAGAAGAGCTGATTTTCTTATGCACCTTGCAAGAGAATTAGTACTGCCTGCTCTAAAACAGCGAGTTTACAATGAAAAACTTCCAAAGGAATTGCGTATGACTCTTCGGCGCGTTTTAGGACAAGATTTGCCAGCTCCTCTGCCGCCAAGCGACACTGGCATATCATCGACAAGAAAGTTGTGTATCTGTCCAAGTAAATTGAAACGCCAAACGAGATTTACTTGTTGCATCTGCGCAAAACCTATCTGTTTGCAATGCGCCGCTCAAGTTTGCGCTGATTGTAAGACTGAAGTTTGAGACTGTATTGTAACAAAAGTACTCTAAGGATTTAAGTTTTTTATTTTTTTATTAATAGATTCAAGCCAGAAGAAGGCAAAAATAATTTTGTTTTGTTATGTTTTTTTTATTTCATAAATTTTTAACAATGGCTGTGCCAAAAGTTCCTTGACTCATAAGTGATACAAATATAATAACAAATTCTTAAATTTGTGTTTTATTTAAATTTTTATTATGATTACTATTTAAATACATGTCAACAGTTATTTGAATTCAAGTTTCATGGCAAAATATATAATATCTATTACATAAATAGTACTTTAACTACACGTCTGTCAGACTACTCCTCAACATAATTGAAATAAAAATGGCACCTCAGTGGCAGAAGGTTAATAATAAGTTTGCACGAAAGAAAAAATATATCCCACAAAATGGAAAACAAATATTGCAAAATGTTTGAGGTATGTACTAACATTGTTTTAACGTAGGGCTGTCACAACACATTAAATTGGTTCACACTTATTGAATTGAAATTATCAGAATAAATTTTAATTGAATACGCATTATTATTTCAAATCAGTTTTGGATTTCTTTATTTTATACACTATTTTTTAATTTAGTTTACCTAACACATGTTAACACGCTTTGTTTTTCTTTTTAGATATTCGTCAAAAGGCATGCCAACTCGAGTATGCGATCATAATACGAAAGTATTGAAATGTGCAACATTGACAATGAATAATTTATCAAAAATACATCGGGATTTTTATAAGAACTCGACAAAGCATGACCAAAATATAATTCTTTTCAAACTGTGTTCAATAAAAGAAACTCAAAAAAGACCTAACTTTAAAGGCAAAAAGAAATTTAAAACTAACTATTCCGTATTCATTAACAAAAAGAGGGTGCCAATCTGCCAAAAAAAAATTCTGAGTATTTTTGGCATTAAAAAGTATAGAGTGGAGTACTTGATGAAAAAGTTTTATGAAACGGGAGAATTTCCTCGTGAAGCTCGTGGAGGTGATCGGAAGACTGAAAAGTACGCAGAGAAAAAAGAATCTGTTCATCATTTTATTAAAAGTCTCAAATGTATAGAGTCTCATTATTGCCGAAAAAGCAAGGAAGCTGAAAGAAAATACTTGCCATGTGAGTTGAATATTAAAAAACTTTACCTAATGTATAATACTGACCAGCGTAATGCACAACTTGGGGTAAAATTATTTATTTTATTTATTTATTTATTTAACCATTTATGTACACACATTATAAACATACAAGAAGAAAGGAACAGAAAAATACGTACAAAGGTGATGCTTATTTCTAAAGAAATCTCTTCCAGCATACCTGCGATAGGAAAGTCGATAAAGAGATGTAGACACCGTGTGTAAGAGTAGAAGAGAAAATAGAATACATATAATCAAAAACAATTTACTTAATAAAACTAAACAAATAATATACATACATACATACACACAAATACATACTTCTAAAATAAATATCACTAGAATATTAATTATAATTCTATTAAAATAATAAAAATATACGCAACTATGACGAAGTGGAAAGATAGTGTTCTTTCACTCTTCTTTTAAATACTGAAACAGTATGGCAGTCCCTTATATCAGGTGGCAGTGAATTCCACAACCGCACCGCGTGCACAGTGAAGGAGTAGGAGTAGAAGTCGGTGGTGTGGGGAGACTTAAGAAGATTTCTAAGATGCGACCTGCAAGGCGCATCAGAAGGACGAGCGTAGGAAAAACGTTCCCGCAGATAGGATGGTGTTTTAGGATTGTGAAGGAGGTTAAATAGCAGACACAAAATCCGCGAGTTCCTGCGAAGTCGAATAGGGAGCCACTTGAGTATCTTGCGAAAGTTAGAAACGTGGTCATACTTTTTAAGGTTGAAAACAAAACGAATACAGATGTTTTGCAAACGCTCAAGTTTATTTAAAAGCTCCTCGGTGGCATCCAAGTAACAGGCATCAGCGTAATCAATAATGGGCTGAATGAGAGTTTGAGCAAGGGAGATTTTGGTGTTCAAGGGCAAGAATCTCTGGAGACATTTCAACGAATGGAACGTGTAGTGCACTTTGCGACTGACTTGAGCAACATGGGCAGTCCACGACAAGTAGCAATCCATGGTCACCCCCAGGTTTTTAACCGTATTTGCGTATTCAATCTGAACTCCATTCAAGCAGAGAGGAGACAGCGACGCAACATTGAGCCTATTCCGCATATACCTGCCGCCAATAATCATGGCCTGGGATTTCCTAGGGTTGATTAGCAGTCCAAAGGACCGCGACCACTCACTAATCAAGTCCAGGTCCCTGTTCATGGCAGCCACGGCAGCTGCCGCGTCTTCCCTTAAGAAGTTATTGTAAAGCTGCAGATCGTCGGCATAGAGATGGAAGTAGGAAGAGATGACTCTCGTGACAGAGTTAATGAAAATAGAAAAGAGAAGAGGAGAGAGAACGCCACCTTGAGGCACACCTGCGGTAAGAGAGCACCAATCAGAAGACGACTCATCGAGACGAACACGCTGTGAACGGCCTCTGAGATAGGAGTCGAACCAACCAATAGTGGAAGAGGAGAAATTTAAAGAATTAAAAATCCCTAGAAGGATGTCGAAATCAACAGAATTAAAGGCACTGCTGAAGTCGAGAAGTACAAGTAAAGTTAGAGATTTGTGGTCCATCGCCCAGCGGATGTCATCAGTAACCTTCAACAGAGCCGTCACTGTGCTATGACCCGGTCTAAAACCGGACTGAAGAGGACTAAGTAGGTCATTCGCAGATAGAAAAGCCGAAAGTTGCCGATGAACAATGTGCTCAAGAACTTTAGAGAGATATGGGAGTATAGAAATGGGACGGAAATCAGTGGGTGAGACCGGCTTAGGAATTTTGGGTAAGGGGATGATATGAGCTTGTTTCCAAACCTCAGGAACAGTACAAGAAAACAAGGAAAAGTTAAAAATGTGGGTTAAGACGGGAAGTAATGCGGGGAGAATAGGAGAAATCATTCTTGAGCAAAGATTATCATTACCTACTGCGGTAGAGGAGATAGCACAAATAGACTTTTTAACCTCAATTTCACTCACTGGACTTAATTTGAAAGGAGAACACTGCGGTACTGGCAAACAGGAAAGTTTATTTAAGGTAGCTGATTTGACGTGCGGATCTAAAATAACAGGGGGAAGTGAGAAATGTTTGTTAAGAGCACACACGTCAGTGTCATTACTGGAAACGACTGGAGACTTGCCAATGCCGACAGTTTTCAGAAACTTCCAGACTTCAGAGGAGTTACGGTTGTCGAGAGAATTATGGAAGTAGCGTCTCTTAGCATCTCTACACATACGCCTGCAACGATTACGCAAAACCTTATACGCATTCAGGTTGCGCTCGGAAGGACAGCGTTTCAACCTTCTTTTGGCTCTGTCCCTACCTGCCATCGCATCCTTAATGGCAGAAGTAAGCCAAGGAGCCGGAACATATTTGACTTTGACTCGACGTATAGGGGCATGATGATCGTATAAGTTGAGTATAGTTTCGTTTAAAATGTGAACCATATTGTTGACACATGAGCTCTCCAAGACGTCCGTCCAGTCGATGCTCTCTGCATCACGCAGCAATGCCTCCAGGTCTATGCCCTTGTAGTTCCGAAGGAAAATATATTGCGGCTTGCGCTTGGGAGGGCGAATCCTGTAGGACATAAAGATGAGGTCGTGGTAAGAGAAACAAGCAGTGATCTGTCCGTGGACAGCTACATTATTAGAATTAGAGACAATCATCAGGTCCAACAGAGAAGGAGTGCAATTTGGGAAATGATGAGTAGCAGATAGAGGCAGAATACTAAGGTTATAAGAAGATAAGAGAGATTGAAGTTTGTGAGTACGACTGTCGTTTCTAAGAAGACAAGTATTAAAATCGCCCATCAAGATAACGTGGTCATAAGAGGGACAAAAATCATTTAAAAGGGAATCAAAAGAGGCAAAGTAATCGATGCTGAGGTTAGGACTGTAAACAACTCCAAGTAGCATTTTAGCATGATGCAAGGAAATTTCAAGAAATAGATGCTCCGCTGACCCCGAGTAGGAAGATGGTGATGTGCTGATAATCTTGTAGGGAATATCATTACGCAAGTAAATGGCAACACCACCACCACCCTTCCCAGTTCTATCATTACGGATAAGGACAAAACCAGGAAGAGCATATTGAGCAGATAAAAGAGAGGGTTTGAGGAAGGACTCAGAGATGAGCAAAGCATCTATATGTGCACAGTTAAAGGACGCCAGAAGATCAGAGTAATGGCCAGGAACACTCTGGGCATTGATGTGGGCTATGTTGAGATTGTTGGGGAGGTGGGAAAGCAAGGAGGAAATCTGATCGCCGAGAGTAAGAGGAGAGGACGAACCACTCGCCGCACTATGAAAACTGCTAGAAGACGAAGAACAAGAGAAAAAATCATCATCAAGGTTGATATCGGTCATAGTTTGCAAAAATAATAATAATACGTATACAAATAAAAATAATACCAAAAAATAATAATATCAAAACTACTTAACTACGGTAAATGAACAAAACAATAATAATAAATAAATACGCTCAACCAATAAAAACACCTATTCGCTGTAGTTGGTAGAGATTTTAACACAACATTTTATAAACTAGGTAAAAACTGTGAAGAGAATAAATCAAGGCTTACATTATGATTATGAACAGAAGACATAAAAAATTAATAAAATCAAAATTGAAAGCTAACTAACGATGTCAGCCACAACATTCGTCTAGACTATGAAAAAAAAAAAAAAAACAACAAGTGTAACGAAACGTAACGTCATTTGAATACTAAAATGACACTGACAGTGACAGACGTCACGTCACTACTTCAGGTAAAATAAAAACGTCTACCGGCAAGCAAGAAGAAGTAAGAAAAATTTAACTAAAAGTAAATGCAATGGGTAGATTAACAAAAGGAAAATCAAATTTTAAAGTGAACCGACATTACACGAATGTATTACAAAACGGACAACATAAAACATGCAAGGATACATCTAAAACAGTAAAGTTAGCGACGAGCCTTCCTCACGACCTTTCTTTTAGGGGTTGCAGTCGATGTAGATGGCAATGCTGGCGGGGTAGAATCGACAGGCACAGGATCATTGGGTGCGGCAGCACTGGCCGGAGCAGGGAATAACGCGATTAACGTTTCAAGCTCACCCATGGACGCTATTTTCCGGCGAGCCTTGTCAGGCGTCAAGACAATAACTTTGCCCTCTGCAGACCAGCAGCTATTGATGTTAAAGTGCTTGCGGGCAGCAATAAATACCTGGTGCCGTGTCTTAGTTAGAAACTCCGAAATGGTGATGCCGCTGCCCTTGAGAGTAGTTTTACCGTCCCAAACTAACCGACGATGCTCCATGTCATAGAATCGCACCAGCACAGGTCTTGTTTTGCCCTGGGGCGCACCTAGTCTGTGGCATACTTCTAAGTGATCCAATTTAATGTCATCAATCATTAGTTGCTTTGTTAAAGTGAGGAGAATCACATCACACAGCTTTTCATTCGGTTTTTCAGGAATACCGTGAAAGAGCAAGATCTTTCTTCGCATTGTCGTCTCATGTCTGTCCAGACTCAAAGACAGGAGTTCAATCTGAGTTTTGAAGTGAGATAAAGTTTTGCAAACAAAGGATTTAAACTCGGAGAAATCCAGAGAAAGAGCAGCAAGATCCGAGTGCTTATCGAAGATTATCATACTTTCGGCATATTTTCAACACTGAATATAATTTAGGCTTCGGAACACCACAAACGGATGTTTGTTCAAAATGTCTAGAACTAAAAGAAAAGATCAAAATGGAAAAAGACAAAAATAAAATATTTATGACAGAGAAGAGGGTTCATTCTTTGAGAGCGAAATCATTTTTTGAAAACTTTACATCTGGCTTGAAAATAATATCATTTGATTTCCAAAAAAATTTACCGTTACCAAAGGTGCCTGACCAATCATGCTATTATAGCCGACAATTATATTTCTACAATTTAGCCGTAGTTGAAGGCCATTCAAATTTGCCTCTAAATAAAGAGCGTGTATTCTCTTATTATTGTACAGAAGACGAGTTTAGCAAAAATGCGAATTTGGTGGCATCTGCAGTTTATGACCGGCTTTGTTAAACTGATAAAACGGGCATAGCAAGAATTCGTTTGGTTGCAGACGGATGCGGCGGGCAAAATAAAAATTGTATTTTAATTGGTATGTGCTGCAAATGGCTATTAGAAAATAGAAACATTAAGAGTTTAGAAGTCATTTTTCCTGTCACCCGTCATTTCTTTATGCCTGCTGATCGCTTTTTTAGAGTTATAGAAAAAAGCTGCGTAAAATGGAGGTAGTACTTCATCCCAAAAACATCCTAGATATTGTGTCTCAAAACGCAACTTTAGTAAAATTTGGTGAAGATTGCACGGTTTTTGACTGGAAGACATCTATCAAAGACATCGTAAAACCCACCACAACTTGGAATATTCAATTCAACCAGTGTAAAGATTTATTCTGCGTCGTTCAAAAAAACCTGGTAACGTGCTTGTGAGGGGCGAAATATATTATAAGAGTGACCTAGCTACCGCTCAAAATATTTGCAGACCACGAAAACTTATGAATATGATAAATCTGATTATACTGCCCAGCATAGTTGCTGTTAATAAAAGTAAATTAAGTGATGTGAATAAATTACTGAGCAAACATTTTGGTACCGAATGGCAAGGCTTATTGGAATTAAGTTTTTATAAAGAAATATTATTAAGACAGGAGACCTTACAATAAACGCCTTCTGAATATATATATTGTGATGAAGAAGTTCAGGAACCTGACGAACTTCGAATTTAATTTTGTGAAAACAATAAAAATGTTTGTGAAATAAATAAAAATTCAACATCTTTGTGAATTTTAATTTGAGTGACAACCCTAAATTACGTGTTGCATTATTATAATCAAAGACAACAATCTTTGACATAGCTATTAACAAAAGCAGCAATCTGGTGTTTGTTTAGAATCAAATCCAGCAATCTGAAAAATTAATTAAAATTTTATTCATTTCTTCTAAATGCAATCTACCCAATGTAATATTTAATTAAAATGCAAACCTTTAATTTACCAAATTAAATCATAAATGATAAATTTATCAATTTTAATAAAGAATGACACGTTTTTTTTTATTTACCACTAATTAGTGAAATGTCAGATTGCTGTTTTTGTTTCTATACGACTCATATGTCGCAGAGATCAAGCTATCTTTTACGTAGTATAGTGTCGGCTGAGACACAAGCGTAAGCCAGTTGCCCACTGTTGGTATGTCGTTTGGCGGTAGTAACTCACACTCACTACACAGTAATATAGCCATGCGTGACGCGCCACGTGACTTCACAGGACTCGTGCGTCGCGCGCGCCGCCGCGCCGTACCGCGCCGGGAGTTGGGAACTTGTGTAATAATATTAACTAGTTAAGGAATTATAAGGAGTCGAATTTGTTGCACATTTTTAGCGCTAGCGGCGCCACTTGTACCATAACATAGAATAACCTTAAGTACTGAGAACCCTTTACCGTAACGAGAGCCGTTACAAAATTTTGCCATTTTCAAGGTTTAAATTAAGGTTTTTTGATACAGCTTATGTTTTGGGGAAACTCGCCAGACAGAGAAGTGGCGTTTAGGGCACAGAAGAAATGCATAAGGGCAATATGTGGCACACAAAATACAGAGAGCTGTAAGCCATATTTTCAAAAGCTTAAGTTACTTACACTCCCGTGTCTTTATATATATGAAGTAGCTACATTTGTCAAATCAAATCTACATTTATATAATCGCCCGAAGAGCATACGCTATAAAAATACAATATGCATGACAAGACACAAAAAAGCTATATTCAGTAAAAACCTTTTAGGCATGGCACCCAAAATCTACAATAAATTACCCAAACATATCATAGAAGCTAGTAATACAGATCTGTTCAAAAAATGGTTAAATGATTTTTTGATTGAAAAATGTTACTACACTATTAATGACTATCTTAATGAAACTTGCTAGAACTACTATATCCGATTTATGACATTAGTAAAAACTTGACATTGCACTGAATTTAATTATTGAAATAAAATTGTAATAATTATTACCTCTATGTTTATGTGACAATTAATTTTTTTGTGTGTGTAAAATTTTTGACTGTAATTAATAATCTAAAATATTGTTATTTTCTAATCATTCTGACATTAATGTTATTTTTGTAATTTGAAATTTGATAAAAACTGATTATAAACATCTATTTAATTTGTACGCTTAAACGCAAAACATAGACGGGACTCTTATATTTAATTGTAACACCATTTAAAAACCTATGTTTACAAATAAAGATTTCATTTTCAGTTTTTTGTATATGTTACGGCTAATACCCGAAGTGCGGCTACACCTAGTTTTAGCCGGTTAGAATTAGGTGTAGCCACTTACTCTTGGTTAAACCTAGTACGAGCCGATTGTTTTCGGGTAAAACTAGGTCTAGCCTTCATCATGCCGGCTACAACTAGGTCCAGCCATTCCCTGTTGGATAAAACTAGATGCAAACAAGTTGAAACAAGTAACAGGCGCCTGGCTCACGCGAGACGCGTCGCGCTCGCGCGCCCCTGCCGCCCCGCCTCCCGTACACCCGCGTTTGCCCTTGCGCTTTGAGTTTTGTACGCGTTGTGCCGTTGTACAAAACAGACGTACTTTCTTGTTTTTGCGCACTCATACGTTCGAATTCAGAATGGCTATGAATGAAGACCTACAGACTATGAAGTCAAGTTTTTTGGGACAGTTTCAGTGTTTATTAGCCACAAAACATGGTGAAAATCAAAGCTATATGAATGATGTGCAGTATTCCAAGTTTATAGAAGACGTTAAAGCTGCCAAAATATCCACGAAACGTTCTACGTTACAATATCGCCGTTTGAAGCGCTTCGATGTTTGTTGTATTGGCGACATCGAAAAGTTAATTTCTCCTGTGTCGAGCACCGAAAATTCCGAAAATATCAAATATTTTGTCAAGAATGAAGACTTGTTTGATGTTCTTCATGAAATACATCTGTGTGTTGGGCACGGCGGAAGAAACAGAATGGTTGCAGAAGCTAAAAAGAAGTATGCGAATATTACTCAGGAGGCGATTCTTTTGTATCTTCGTTTATGTAAGCCATGTCAAATGAAACAAAAATCTACCAAAAAAGGCCATGTTGTAAAGCCTATTTTATCCAGCGAGCTAAACAACCGTTGCCAAGTAGATTTGATAGACATGCAGACAAACCCAGATGGAGACTACAAGTTTATACTAGTTTATCAGGACCACCTCACGAAATTCGTACAACTTCATCCGTTACAAAGTAAGACTGCGGAAGAAGTATCAAAGAAATTACTTGATATATTTTGTATCTTTGGATCACCCTCAATACTTCAATCCGACAATGGCAGAGAGTTCGCGAATCGAGTTGTGGAAAGTTTGACGCAGATGTGGCCAGGTTTGAAGATTGTGCATGGGAAACCACGACACAGCCAGTCACAAGGTAGTGTTGAACGTGCCAATCAAGACATCGAAAAAATGCTTATGACTTGGATGGCTGACGAGAACTGCCAAAAATGGTCAGAAGGCTTACGATTTATTCAGCTAATGAAAATTAGAGCTTAACATCACGGAATTAAAAGATCGCCGTACCAGGCAATGTTCGGTTCTGATGTAAAGGTCGGGCTGAAATCATCTGATCTACCACCTGAAGTCCTTGCAAATATAGAAAGTGAGGAAGATCTTGAGAAAATTCTTAGAGAGTTGATGATGAGAGTGACGAAGCTACTAAAGAGAATGAGCCATCAAAAGAGAATGAGCCATCAACATCAGGAAGTTGCCAGAAAGAAATCGAAATGTCATATTGCGGGCTCTGTGACCAGAATGAGGAGAAAAAATGTAAGCTGTGTGAAAAAAAACTAAAAATTGACACTAACAGGAAAGGCGCACGGGAAGGTTTGGTAAAACAAGCTATAAAAATGACGGCTTCATCAAATGAAAAGTTTCCCCCATGTAAAGTCGGTGATACAGTCCGAGTAAAAATTCCTGACGTGGACAGAGGTAGAGGCGAATTTCCCAATGTGTTAATGGTTGTACTTGAATGTAACGACAAGGGGTTATACAAATTAGGAAACAAATACGGCACTATAACAGAACTATTTTCAAGAAATCAGTTCACTGTGTGTGACTCAAAATTTTTAGATATTGACATGGTTTCACCCGAAAAGAAATCACTACGCCAAATAGCCAATGCACAATCGACCTCTGGTGGGCAAGGCTATAAAAGATGCCACTGCAAAACCAAATGTGGCAACAAAAAGTGTCTCTGCAAAGCTGCTGGTATTTTGTGCAACTCAAAATGTCACTCAAGTTTAAGTTGTTCTAATAAATAGTTTATGTTACTTTATAAAAGTGTGATTTATAATTATAATAACATTCTTTAAATTATAATATGCAACTACTTATTGTCTGTTGTTAAAAAAATGTTCCTGATTGTTCCTATTATATTAAAAATTGTACTCCTAATAATTTGTGTTAATTATTACAATGTGATTTATAAGAATAAAAAACTCTACGTTTCTTTTTATTGGATATTTTTTTAATATCTAAAAAAGCTCTGCTGATAGCATGCCGGCTACAACTATGTACAGCCAATCCCTGTTAGATAAAACTAAGACACGCGCTGCTGCTGCAGGCGCTGTGAGTCACACTCGCTAGTAGACCTGCAGTAGATCAGCAGCACCTGGCGCTCACAACCTGCAGAGGCGCGTGCCTCGCTATGCCCTCCACCCCGCGCCGCTGCTGCAGATGCTGTGAGTCATGAGTGTGACGCGGGGCGGAAGGCTTGGCGGGACACGCATCTAAGTTTTATCCAACAGGGATTGTCTGGACCTAGTTCTAGCCGGAATGATATCGGATAGACCTAGATTTATCCAACAGGGAAGGGCTGGACCTAGTTGTAGCCGGCATGATGAAGGCTAGACCTAGTTTTACCCGAAAACAATCGGCTCGTACTAGGTTTAACCAAGAGTAAGTGGCTACACCTAGTTCTAACCGGCTAAAACTAGGTGTAGCCGCACTTCGGGTATTAGCCGTAACATATATAGTTAAAATAAGTCCATTCCTATGTTAGAAAAATAAGATAGACATTGTAAGGTGTGTGTTATCATAGAAAATTGCCAAAGTAAGTTTCCCATACAAAACCACATTAGTGCCTTGAAATGCTCTGATTGGTTGAGAGAAAAAGGATTAGTGCCGTGTGCAAAATTAGAGTGTTTCGATTGGCTAGAGCCGTCTATAAAAGAAGAGCAAATTTTAATTTTTTTTCGACATATTACGCAATCATTACGAAATAAGAAGAATACATCATCAACCGATCTCGCCCGATTCGACCTGCAGCAGAGCCGATACTGAGCGTCGACCCAGGAGCAACTGCGGTCCGCCAGTAGAGCCCCACTTTTTCCCGCGCATTTTTCCCGCGCTTTTGGTAGCGACGCCCGTTGCGTCTAATAACAGCATCACCTAGCCCGGTTAAACCGTTATTAAATAGCGCGAAACCGGTCCGCGCCCGCGCAAATCTATTATTAGTGCGTGTAAATTTATTAGTGACTCAGTGCAGTGACATTGTTCCAGTGACATTGGACTCAGTGAAGTTTAATTTCTGACTTTGTTAAGCAGAGCCATTTAGATTATAATAATAGTGACTTGTTTAGTTTATTCTACTGGGATTGCCTCAGAAATTGAGTAGACGAGTGAGTACAAAGCCAATTACTCGACCAAGTGCTACCCGATCCATAGCCCCTAGGGCTACTCAATTTCAAGTACTGACTGACTTTTACGACCAACCACCCACCTCCCTGTCTAATAGACAGGGAGGGTAGTACACATTTACACATCCCTAGGCTTTCAGCCTAGGGATAGGTATTGTTTGCTAATATAGCACCACCACCCCTTCTCCATCCTATAGCATGGACGTCGAAGCGATAAGCGATAAGCGATAATTAAACATACTCTTAAAAGACCCCGACTTCGTTAGCAAATATGCTAACCTGCTTACCCCCATTACCTCGCAGGCCAGCAAAGCGGCCACCCAACCCCAAACCACTGACCAACCCGCTAGCCCAGCTAGCTCGAGCCCAGCCAGCCCAGCTAGCTCCGGCACCAGTTCTCATCCCCCATCACCGACCCCAGTCGATGACGAAATGGGCGGTTACAATTCCGCTATGTCCGAAAGCGACATAGGCTCTGATGGTGACTCCATCGACCAATCCCCAGATGCGGTTCTCTCCTCATCCTCAGACGGGTACACAACCGTCGAAGGAAAAAGGAAGCGAGTAGCTAAATCGCAGAAAATCAAGGCTTCTGCCTCCAAGCAGGCTAATACCCTAGCCTCCCCCACTCCGCCCAAAGTGGCCGCCCTGGCTCCAAGTCAGCCTACTACTACTAAAGCAACAGCCCCGGCCTCAAGCCAACCAGCTGCTACAAAACCAGGCCCACAGCCAGCCATTCAAGCAGCAACAAAGCTGCCCACCCACCCTGCGGCACCCAAGGCGCCCCCTCCGCCCCCTCTTTATATTCATGATAAAAACATCTGGACCAGTGTCCAAAGCATGCGTCGCAGAGCGCATCAACCTTACTCAGGCCCGTCCCACTGCAGTTGGCATTCAAGTCCAACTCTCCACCACAGCGGACTTCCGTTCGCTGACCCGACTTTTGAAGGAGCGTAAAGTAGCCTTCCACACTTACGCCCTCACCGAGGATCGATTATTCAGATGCGTTATTAAGCGCGTTCCTCACCAAATATCAATCGATGAGATCATGGAAGATCTCAAGGCTCAAAGCCTCCCAGTCTACGAAGTGCACCGCATGCATCGCGGTCGCAATGGCACCCCCTATGACATGGTTTTGGTCATACTTGACAACACCGATGCTGGCAAAGCTATTTGCAACATAAAATCAGTCTGCCATCAGACGGGCATTAAGGTTGAAAAACCTAATAAAAACTCACTCCCAGGCCAATGCCATAATTGCCAATTATACGGCCACTCTCAGCGCAACTGCTTCGCGCGCGCCAGCTGCGTAAAGTGCCTAGGCGATCACGCCACCTCCGACTGCTTACGCCCTAAGGACCTGTCGCTATGCACAGAACCCCCTAGCTGCGTATCATGCGGCGAGTCGGGACACCCAGCGAGCTACCGCGGGTGCCCCAAAGCCCCACGCGCTAAACCCAAACAGCGCTTCAGCCAACGGCTAACAGACCAACTCCCTTCGGAGTTCCTCAAAGGACCTCTCCCTGGTCCCAGCTAAACTTTCAGCAGGCATTCCCTGCCCTCAAGCCAACACAGGCAACCCTACCAACCATCCCCTCGCTGATGGCTCACCTAACAGCCCAACCAGCAGCCCAATCGGCACCTCCCACGAGAACCCCCCCCCCGTGCCCACACTCCCACCGACACCAGCCCCATACAACCCCAGTACATTCAACGTACTGGCGCGTTTCTTTGACCAGAACATTATTGCCCGCAGCAATGAACTTCATCGCAAGCTCATTGCCGCCCAAGGAAACCTACAAGCCAATATGGCTCTTATGTCGGAATACTCCGACTTGTCCGCCTTTTACATTAACTTCACTCCATAATGTATATGTTACGGCTAATACCCGAAGTGCGGCTACACCTAGTTTTAGCCGGTTAGAACTAGGTGTAGCCACTTACTCTTGGTTAAACCTAGTACGAGCCGATTGTTTTCGGGTAAAATCATTTGGGTTAGGTTAGGTTAGAACAGTAACCATTAACAAGCGAAGGCGAGCGAGCGAAGCGAGCGTGCCGCGGCATCGGCGGCCGAGCGCCAGATCCCCTCTATTGTTGGTAAATTGGTTTATCCAACAGGGATTGTCTGGACCTATAATTCTAACCGGCTAAAACTAGGTGTAGCCGCACTTCGGGTATTAGCCGTAACATATACACAAAATTCAAGTAGCAGAATCAAACCCAGATCCCTAAAAATAGGCTTCTTCAATGCTAACAGCATAACAGGCCAACGTCAAGAGATTGCGACCTTCCTTCGTGATCATTAACTTGACTTGTTCCTAATCCAAGAATCATTTCTAAAACCATCACAACGAACACCTAAAGTTGCCAACTACAGAGTAGTCCGCAACGATAGGCCCGATAGGCAAGGGGGCGGTACCCTCATCTACTACAAAAACGCCCTATATTGCATGCCCATAGACACCCCTACATTATCACATGTAGAGGCATCAATCTGTCGGCTAGGTATGACCGGTCACCCATCCATAACCATAATATCGGCCTGCATTTCACCTGTTAATAATGTCAGTTAAAATTCTATTTAACCTGACATTCTAACGCTTATGAACATGGATAGCTCTAAATCAAATCAAATCAAATCAAAAGTCATTTATTCAAACTAGGCTGAGAATCAGCACTTTTCGAACGTCAAAAATTACATAAGACAGTCCCCCAAAAACGCCCACCCTTCACCACTTCCTAGTGCTTTAGCTGGGAAGAAGAAGTGGCGCATCAAACTCCCCAGCAGCACAGCTGTCTGTTCAGATATAAAACTTGAATCTATACAATAAAATGAAAAGAATTTGCATTACGCAACACAACATTAGATTATTTGCCTTATGTTAGCTAGCACACGCCACTATACCAAAAAAAAACATAAAAATCGAAAACAAAACTATACTCAAGCAGAAATAACGTAAACAGAACGTACCTAAATAAAAGCCTCCAGGCATAATGGGCGTGCCCGCCCACACAAAGCTATAGCTGCAACTCGAAGTCAAAAATGATAAACTAGCACCATCGTAGTAAAATAAAAAAACAGTTAATCATTAATAACAATAATAAAACCCTGGTCAGCAAGACGACCAGTCACCACAAGCAGCACCCGTTCACGAGCATAACGCAAAGATCAGCCATCACCCCCCTCGCCATATTTGAGGGAAGGAGGCAACCCGACCCCCGACGCTGCCGCAAGCAGTGACATCTAAGGGAGCATGACGAACTTGCTGCCGGTTGCTCAGGCAAGAATAATATAATCAATTGTCTAGGTCGCTAGCTAACCACTTATTGCAATACAACTCATAAAAAAACATTTTCATGAGTATATTATGTCACTAATAAATAAAAATAAATTGACTTAGACAGTCAAATAAAAATAAACAATTATATGAACTCATATAACCTGTCAGTAGGTACGCTAATTCTGGAGAAAGAACATGAACATTGTCTTGAGTTAATCACAGCGACCAACTATTCTTATCGTCTAAGTAGTCATTGATAGAATAGTATGCCTTTGAACAAAGATTGGATTTAACTTTAACTTTAAACGCATTAAAAGGCAAATCTAACAAAGAAGAGGGTAGCTTGTTATAAAAAGTTATACCAAGTCCAACAAATGAGTTATGAACCTTATGAAGCCGGTGAAAAGGAGCACGTAATTTATCCTTATTTCTGGTGTTAATATTGTGAATATCACTGTTTTTAGTGTATAAGTGTATATTTTGCCTAACATATAAGATGTTGGCGAAGATGAATTGTGATGCCGCCGTGAGTATACCAATATCCTTAAAAAAATCTCTTAGAGAAACTCTGGCACCCAGCTGGTAAATTGCTCGAACAGCTCGTTTTTGGAGTACAAAAATATTTTGAATGTCAGCTGCTTTACCCCACAGCAGAATACAGTAGGACATAACGCTATGAAAATAACTAAAATAGACTAATCGAGCTGTATCAACGTCAGTGTATTGTCTTACTTTCCTGACGGCGTATGCGGCCGAACTGAGCCTTCCCGCTACGCTTGATATATGAGGTCCCCACTGAAGTTTGGCATCTACTGTTATACCCAGAAACACTGCCGAGTCTACAGTTTCAAGCACCTCTTTATCTAAAACGATGTTGGGACCTAAATTTCTAACATTCGGTAAGGCAAACTTTATACATTTCGTTTTCTTGGCATTGAGAACTAAATTATTTGTCGTAAACCAATCCGTAACCATTGAGAGTGCAATGTTTACGTCGTCAAAATCTTGTCTATTCCGGTCTACTTTAAAAATAAGAGAGGTATCATCTGCAAACAGTACAACGTCACAGACACCCTTTATATAGAATGGTAAATCGTTAATATACACTAAGAATAAGAATGGGCCTAGAATTGAGCCTTGAGGTACACCTAACTGAACTGGTAGCTCGGAAGATTTCACACCATCAACATCTACACATTGGAACCTATTATACAGATAAGAATTTATTACTTTAAGAGCTTCATTTTGGACGCCGTAATGATGTAGTTTACGCAAAAGAGTGTCATGGTGCACGCAATCAAAGGCTTTGGAGAGATCACAGAAAACTCCAATAGCATTTTGCGAGTTCTCCCATGCGTTAAATATGTGTTTCAGCAGTGCAACACCCGCATCTGTAGTCGAACGACCTTTTGTAAAGCCATATTGTTCATTGTGAAGGAGGCTGTTTATATTAAAATGTCTTAGCAACTGCTTGAGTATTAACTTTTCAAATATTTTGCTAAATGCAGGTAAGATAGAAATAGGCCTGAAATTGCCAACGTCATTTTTATTACCTGATTTAAATAAAGGTATGACTTTACTACTCTTCATAAGGTCAGGAAAAGTTCCTAAATCAACACATTTATTAAAAGTAACAGCTAGATAGGGGGCTACGATGTCTATTATATTACTTAATAGTTTAATGGAGATGCCCCAGTAATCACCAGTGTTTTTAGATTTAAGTGTGATAAAAACATTAACTACATCATGAGGTGTTACATGTTCGAAGCTAAATAAACGACTACATTTAGGCACACTACTATGCAAAAGATTTTCAGCTTTAGACAGGGATGAATTTAAGGAGCGAGTCGTAGTTATAGGTATGTTGGCAAAAAACTCATTGAATGCTTCAGCTACGTCAGCTGCATTATTAACTAATTTGTTTTCGACCATAATTTCTAATTGTTTTTCTTGTTTAACAGACTTACCAGTTTCATTGTTAATAATTTTCCAAGTGGTTTTTACTTTATTATTAGATTTTTTAATTGTATCGCTTAAAAATTTAGATTTAGCAAAAACACAAATCTTTTTAAATAATTTTGAATAATTTTTGACATACTCTAGTCATTATGGCAGGCGATCTTAATGCTAAAAGCCCTATTTGGAACTCTCGCCTTACCAACAACAGAGGGAATGAGCTCTCACGCTTATCATCCAAATATAACTTCGATGTCATCGCACCGATGACCCCCACGCACTTCCCAGCCAATGTCAATCACAACCCTGATATTCTCGACGTAGCGTTACTAAAGAATGTAAACCTCAGTTTACGTTCAATAGAAACATTACAAGAATTAGACTCCGACCACCGACCAGTAATTTTAGCACTAGCTTCTCGCACAGGCTCAGACCCTGATCCGCCCCCCAAACTAAAAGGGTGACCGACTGGCTCAAGGTAGAACAACGCCTTAAGACCGTAACTTCGGTACATTTAGACCAAATTCCTGAGGAAATCGAATCAGTAACAGATGCTTTAGGTGCAATCGACCTACTCACCAGCCACGTACAAACGGTAGTGAACGAAAGCTCACGGCAGCAACCAGCGATGGATGACCATCGCTGGGAACTGCCAGCCGACGTACGTGCTCTGCTGACAAGGAAGAATGCAGCCATCCGCGCTTATGACGCCTTCCCTAACACCGCCAACCGCACTCTTATGCGGGGCCTCCAGCGTGCTGTTAGGTCACGCATCAAAGAGATGCGGGACGAACGATGGGACCAGGGGGCCGATCGCGCTATTTCTCAACGTAATTACCGTTCGAACGGAACGTTTTTGGTTTTGGTTTAGTTTTGGTTTAGCTGATGTAAGAAACGGTATCGCGCTATTTTTTGTGAGAGTATTGTTCGATCGATCGTTCCTCCAACGTAACTTCCAAAGTAAAGCTAAATCGTTTCCGTTGAAATGATTAGCGCGATACGAAATGTGTCTAACGTTACGTTTTTGGTTGTGGTATTAACGTTCAAAATTAGCGCGATCGGCCCCCAGCTCATGACCACCATTGAGCCGTCACAAAAAGTCTTATACCATCACTGATATTCCCCCCCTCACACGTCCTAATCAAAGCGTAGCCTTTGAAGACGTAGAAAAAGCCGAATGCCTGGCCGACAGTCTCGAAGCCCAATGCACACCAAGCTCACTCCCAGTTGACCACGAACACCTGGCCAACGTGGATGCAGAGGTGGAACGTAGAACCGCCCTCCCCCCCACGAGGACCCCGATCAACCAATCCCCCCTGTGACCCCAGACGAAGTTCTAACCCTAGTGCGGAACCTCAAAACCAGGAAAGCCCCTGGCGCAGACGGTATTACCAATCGAGTGGTTAAACTCTTTCCTGCCCAACTACTAGTTTTAATGACAGCCATCTTCAATGTCGCATTAAAAAACAATCTTTTTCCGCAAACGTGGAAAGAAGCCATAGTTATCGGCTTCCACAAACCCGGCAAACCTAAAGCTGAACCGTCCAGCTACCGACCCATAAGCCTCCTCAATACAATGGGGAAGATTTATGAACGCCTAATATTTCGTAGACTAATGGATTATGCAGAATCCAACAAACTCCTACCCGATGAGCAATTCGGTTTTCGAACCAAACACTGCTGTGTACGCCAAGTCTACCGTATAGTCGAGCACATTAGTGCAGGCTACCAAACGGGTCGCATGCCAGGTGCGCTGTTCTTTGACGTGGCGAAAGCATTTGACAAGGTATGGCACAACGGCTTAATCTATAAGCTGTACAAACATAATGTGCCCGATCGTCTCGTACTCATCATCCGAGACTACCTATCAAATCGTACCTTTCGCTATCGCATAGGGGAGGCTCTCTCATCCCCCTATCCGATCCAAGCCGGCGTCCCCCAAGGATCCGTGCTTTCCCTCCCCTTCTTCTCGCTCTACACCAGCGATATCCCTAAACATAAGAAGTGTCAGCTGGCTCTATTCGCCGACGACACTGCTATATTCTACTCAGGCCGACGCACAGAGTCTATTTCTCGACACCTCCAATCAGCCGCCAAAGCTCTCGAGCAATGGTTCAAGAAGTGGAGAATCTAAGTTAACCCGACTAAAAGTGCAGGTGTCCTTTTTGTCAAAAATGGCAAAAACAGCGACGCTCGCACCCGCACAAAACCCATTACCATGTCAGGCCAAATGATCCCTTGGGAACCTAAGGCCAAATATCTGGGGGTCACACTAGATCACAAACTCAGTTTCACTGAACACATAAAGATAGTACGTAACCGTGCTAACTTTGCGCTCAGTCGCCTCCACTGTCTCCTCAACGCACGTAGTAAATTGGCCCTTAAAGCTAAGGTGCGAATTTACACCACGTGCGTGCGCCCCATCATGACCTATGCTGGCGTCGTGTTCGCACACGCCTAGCCGTCACTCTTATATAAAATGCAAGCACTGCAAAATCTATTCATGCGGCGAGCCACGGGAAGCCCCTGGTTCGTACGTAATGATCAATTACATCTAGATTTAAACTTGCCGACCATTAGGCAATTTCTCAAAAAAGCGAGCAAACGCTTCTTCGATTCTGCTGCTACTCACACTAACCCACTAGTGGCAGCAGCTGCCCGATGCACCCCCTCAGTCATCTCACGCACACGACGACCTAAACACGCCCTCACAGACAATGACGACGACATCACTCTCTATCAAGAGTCAATTCGTAAAACATTCATCACAAAACACAAATTCCGTACTCGGCGGCGAGCACCACCGCGGACTAGAGTAAATAATCACTCCCCCCGTCCCTTGACCCTGCCCGCCCGCGCGGAGCAAGTAGCTATAAATATAATCCACAATAATAATAATAACCAGATGCTGCAAGTCCCCTCTTGCTCAGTAACCAGTGGCGCCCTAAGCCAAGGTTCGAGTCCCAGTAGGGGACGCCCTTAGGCCTGCTACTTAAAATTCGATAATAACCCGGCGAGAGGCCCTTCAGGCCCCGCCAATGACCGGTGAAGCAGCAAAGGCACTCCGGAGCCAACTGCAAAAACGCCCGTATCAAAAAAAAAAAAAATATGGTGATTCATTCCGAATCCAGCAGTATTAGAAGAAGTACCTTTTTTTAACGTTTTTACGGGGGTAGGTGTAAAAAAAGTTAACACGTAAATTTATAACTCTATTTTAATTAAAAATATTATAAAGTATTTTAACTTGCTTTTAAGTACAATATTTGCTGTATATTCTACTAAATAGGCTGTACTTACATTGGTGAAACATTCCATGTAATACTAGTACTTAAACTACACCACCTGCCAGCTTTCACTAGTACTGTTATAGTCACTACAAGTTTACTAACACTTCACCATGTCATCTCAACTCGATGATATCCAATCGACCCAGAAGAACCTCGAGGAGTGCTTCCTCAAAAAGATGGGTGAGCTTGAGGCACAGATCCATTGTGCTGGACCCGCAAAGGACACCGTAGCAAAGATTGCTGAAGAGTTCCGGTCATTTCGTGAGCTTATGTTCGGCGTACTGGGACTTCTTAGGAAGCAGATCATGGAGTGCTCTAGAGTGGTTGATGGATTGGAGACAAGATCTCGTCGGAAAGCTCTCATTTTCACTGGGTTTGCTGAAGCGGACAAAGAGGATTGCAAGGCCCTTGTGTTGGACGTTCTGAAGAACAAACTGGAACTGCCTGACATCACTGCATCGTCCATCAAGGTGTGTCACCGACTTGGGGCGTCAAACAGGGGGCCAAAAATCAGCAGACCTATATTGGTGAGGTTCTCTAATGTTGACGAGAAATCCACTGTTTGGAAGGCAAAGTCTGCATTGAAGGGCTCCACTTTCACTGTCAAAGAATTCTTGACCAGGTCTAGGCAAACCGTATTCGGCAGAGCGCGCCTGCACTTCGGGCTGGACTCAGGACGGGGTTATTGTCATCAGATCCCCCGATGGAACACGGCATAAGATTTGTTCTTTAGAGGAACTCAATCCCTTGTTGGCTAAGTACCCTAAGAAAACCGGGGAATCATCTGCTGTTGTAGGAGGCCAGCCTGATAGTGCAGTGCGTAAAATGTAGGTGTTTGCAACTTAATAGTGTTTGTTTATCCGTCATAGCAGTTTTTTGTTCTTGGGACGTCAGTTCACGTAATTATTATTTATCGTTGACGTCTACCTGCTTAATATTTCTTATTTTCACCTCAAAACGACATATATTACATTCTGCCGGTATTAAGCTCAATATTTATTGTTTTGTGATACAAAAATAATTTATTTCGTTATTAGTTGTCACTGTCACCTGTCAACCTTGAATTTTTGTTTGTAATTTATAGTTTTATTTTGACGTTCCGTTTCGTTTGTGATGTTTTCGTAAATTGCGTTACGTTTTTGCTCACGTAACTTTGTCCTGTATCGTTTTGTTCTTCGTTTGTTCATAATATTTTGTGTTTATGTTTGTGATACTGTTCTCTCCTCAATTTGTTTGGTTTTTGTAATATACTACTGTACACTTACAGGGATCTTTTGGCGCTTGAATAACTTTTCAATGTTATTTTGTGTTTTGAAAAACATGACGCTTAATTCCGATTGGTGGCGTATTTCCAATATGGGCCACGTGCCAAAGGATCCATGTACAACTATACTGGTGCTACTGGTGGGTGGTGCAAAGAAAGTGGTGTTGCACCTGAAGCGAAAGCGATCTTAGCCGTAATTTATTTATATATTTAACAGTTATTTATATTATTTTTATTTCTATTTTATGTTAACTGACGATGATTCTTTTTACTCTGCCATTGATTCCTCTAGCTCATCCGCTAATGCAAGTTTTAGTTCCTTAACTGACACCCTTGGTGAATTTGTGTGTCGGACTTTCAGTCAACAGAAAGGTCACTTGTTCAATATATGCCATATAAATGCGCAAAGTGTGCCAAGTCACTACTGTGATCTGTTGTGCACCTTTTCCAACGCTAATGTTCATGCCGTTCTGGTTTCTGAGAGTTGGCTCAAACCTCATCTTCTCTCCACTACCTACTTTCTCCCAGGTTTCATTCTTATCCGCAATGATAGAATTGGAAAGGGAGGAGGTGGTGTAGCTATCTATCTTCGTAGCGATTTCCCTTTCAAAATCATTGCCTCGTCTCCCTCACTCTATCATGCTTCCGCTGAGTACCTCTTTTTAGAGGTCTACGTCAAAGGCGTCAAGACCCTACTTGGTGTTGTCTATTGTCCACCCGCCGTTGACTACTTTTCCAATCTCGAATTAGCGCTGGAATCCGTAGGGTCAGATTTTGCACATTGCGTCATCATGGGCGATTTCAACACCGACCTTGCTCACCACTCCCCTCGTTCCCGTAAGCTCCTTAACATCATCGAGTCCGTTAGTCTCCATGTACTTTCACTTCAACCTACCCATTTCAATATCTCAGGCGATGAAACTTGGCTCGACCTAATCCTTACATCCACTCCTTCCCTTGTTTCCTCTCATGGTCAGTGTCCTGCTCCTGGTTTTTCCCATCATGACCTCATTTTCCTCTCGTATGTCCTAAAACCGCCTAAACCTGTCCCAAAAGTTCTGCACATGCGGTGTTTTGCGCGCATGGACATTGAGAAGCTTCGTCAGGATGCGTCAGACCTCAGTTGGGAACACCTGGCAGCGGCGACAGCTGTAGACGATAAGCTGCGTATTTTCGATCGGACGGTCCTTGCTCTACGACAAACACGCTCCTGTTAAGAAGGTTAAACTTCGGCGTCCTCCTGCTCCTTGGATGACAACAGGGGTTCGGATGATAAAAAGATTATCCTTTCAATAAAATCCAAGGCTGTGGGCTATGACGGCATCAGTCGCAGTATGGTCATTTGGATGCTTGATATCCTTCTCCCTCCGATTACCCACATCATCAACTTTTCTCTTGATTCTGGACAATTCCCATCCCTGTGGCGTATGGCCTATGTCCGCCCACTCCCTAAGATTTCAAATCCCTCCCTACCCAGCCACTTTCGACCTATTTCCGTTCTCCCATTCCTGTCTAAAGTGCTTGAGGCCTGCGTACACAAGCAGTTTACGGGGTTTGTTCATCAGAACAACCTTGTTAGCTCTTTTCAGTCTGGATTCAGGCCTGGACACAGTACAGCCTCCGCTCTCCTTAAAGTGACTGGTGACATTAGAGAAGCAATGGAGGATACCAAGGTTACCGTTTTGGTATTAATTGATTTCTCCAATGCTTTTAATGCCGTCAGCCATGATATTCTCCTTTCTATCCTCTCTCATCTTAAAAGTTCACCCGAGGCTCTGGAATGGTTCTCTTCTTATCTTCGAGGACGTCAGCAATCGGTTCGCGTTGATGAGAGCTCATCGAGTTGGCGCGACCTGGATGCTGGTGTTCCACAAGGCGGTATTCTTTCTCCATTGTTATTCTCCATCTTCATTAATTTTATAACTCTCTGTCTTCGATGTTCGTATCATCTTTATGCTGATGATCTTCAGTTGTATGCGGCTGGGCGGGTGGAGAGTTTATCGGACGCTATAGCAGATGTAAACCGAGACTTGGAGTCTATCAAAAAATGGTCTGATAGTTTTGGGGTGTCAGTAAACCCCTCAAAGTGTCAGGC
Organism: Tiliacea citrago; assembly: GCA_963921375.1. NCBI lineage: Eukaryota > Metazoa > Arthropoda > Insecta > Lepidoptera > Noctuidae > Tiliacea > Tiliacea citrago. Next base: position 26,626,110 of record OY992783.1, read on the forward strand.
CATTGTAATTGGAAGCTCGCGAATGATGGGTACGGTGGCACTTAGCTCTCTTCCTCCTCTTATTTTTAATGGTAGCGTCATACCCATTACTCCTACAGTGAAAGATCTCGGTTTGCATCTTGACTCAACGCTGGGCTGGCAACGCCAGGTTTCTAGTGTTAGTCAAAGGGTCAACGGTACTCTGCGATCCCTGTATCGTCTGAGAAACTTTTTGCCCGCTAAGACGAAAACTATGCTTGTGCAGACTTTCATTTTCCCTATCATCGACTATGGTGACGTGTGCTACTTTGACTTGAATACGGTTTTGTTGGATAAGCTCGACAGACTACTCAACAATGGTATCCGGTTCATATTTAATCTAAGAAAATATGACCATGTCTCGTCTTATAGGATTGAGCTCAAATGGATGTCCATTCGCCAGAGAAGAAGTTTGCGCGCTTTGACTACACTTTTCTCCCTTCTCAACTCTCCAAGCCCTCCTTCTTATCTTATGTCTCACTTCCAGTATCTATGTTCTTCACACGCTAAGAATCTGTGTTCTTCCAACAATCTTCTTCTACTCTGTCCTTCTCATACTTCTGACTTTGTTCATTCTTCCTTTCATATTCAGGCCATTCTTCTCTGGATGGCGTTTCCTCTTGATATCAGGACGGCCACCAGTCGGTATGCATTTAAGCGGAAATTGCAGAGTTATTTACAAAACAAATAGCATAGAGTCATCTCAATTACTTCTTTTCCTTGAATTTGTATGTATATTTATATATATATATATATATAATGTAGGTATATAAATATTATAGTAAATAATTATGTATGTATGTGTATTATAAATCTTTAACCTATTTATGTACTTGTGCACCCGTTTTATTTATAATTAATAATGTTATAATTTAATATTTTTTAATATTATTATTTTCTCTCAATCAGAGCACCCGCCATCTTATCTCTTCACCACCCTTGGTTGACTGGTAGAGAATGCCTAAGGCATTAAGTCCGCCTTTGTACCTAATTGTGTGTGAGAAGTTAAAATAAATAAATAAATAAATAACTCAAGAATAAACTGAAGTCTCCGATCAAGATTCAAGAGAGAAAAATTCCTGTTTTATTTCGTCGGAATCCCTCTTCGCCGCCAGGCTCTCGCCAAAGTCCTGTGGGTTGTACCTACCCAGTCAACACATACGCATTCAGGGGTGCGTGGTGACGTGTGTCGCCAGCAGAGTCACTAGACTCAGGTAGTAGGGAATATTCGTCAAAAACGTTGGGAGATTGTCCCAGGACGACTACTCTCGTCCGAAAAAGTTAGTCCTTCGAGAGCCGGATTCCCTGCCAGGAGAAGAAGCAAGAAGAGTCCAGAAAAAATTAAGAAGACTGCAAGATGCCGGTTACCAGGTCGCAGAAGACGATGGGGATGCCCCCTTACGCCTGCCGTCCTGTCCTACCGCTAGAGACGCAACGGCAGAAGCATCAGGGTCAGAAGGGGTCACGTCAGCGTCAAGGTCATCAGGAACCGCAGCGACATCGGACACTAAAACTTCTTCGGGGACAACGGCCACAGAGAGGACTACGGCTACGACTGCTACAACAGCGGCATCTGAAAAAAACGGAGAGAAGAAAGAAGATGGCACGGAAGGCTCAAGACAACTACGAAGACTCCAGACAATGTACCGGAAAAGGGTGTTTATGGCTCCGCCACGACCCTTAAACCGAAAGGGGTCAGTCGTCATGCCAGGTCCACGAAGACCACGAGTTCCTCCGCCAGAAGACGCGAGCTAGAAGCCAGAGAAGAATTAGCACGCCTGGAGTTGGAGCAAGCCCAGGCTGCGGCGCAGCTAGCCCGTGTCAGATTGGAGCTGGCTCAATGTGAGGATGAAGACTCTGTGGATGAAGACCAGGAGGACAGAACAGCACAGGTGCAAAACTGGATCCAGACATCCGTATTGGAAGAAAACGACATGGAGCAACCAGAGAAACGAGACCAGCACCCTCCAGAAGAACCTCAGAAGGTGAAGCCTGAAGAGAACTCTTCAGTGAAAGGGGCTACCATCGAAATTCAAGCGCTGGCAACGGCATTGAAAGAAGTCTTTACCACAAGAGGAGGACCAGTAGCGCAGCCGAAGTATATCCACGAGTTACCCTACTTCGACGGCAACAGCAGCGAATGGTTGGCCTTCAAGGTTGTCTACGAAGATACAGCACCAATGTTCAACGACGTCCAGAATATGGCTCGACTAAGAAGAGCACTAAACGGCAACGCAAGAGAAGCTATCAAGAGCCTGCTATACTCTGAAGCCTCTCCGTTGGAAGTGATGCAGGCCCTCAGAAGAAGATATGGAAGATCTGATGCGCTGGTGCTGGCAGAATTGGATAAGGTCAAGACATTACCGAAGATTTCAGAAAATCCAAGGGACATATGCATATTCGCTAGTCAAATCAACAACAGCGTAGCAGCAATAAAATGACTGAAGAAACCACAGTACCTGCATTCACCCGAAATGGTGAAACAAATTATAGAAAAGATGCCGACAATTCTCAAGTTCCGATGGTGCGACTTCACTGCAGCATCAGATGAAGGCGAGTTCTCCAACCTGAAGTTGGTATCCAAGTTCCTGAACATAGAAGCGGACAAGTGTGGAGCCTCCGCAACTTCAGAAGAGAAGAGCGGGTTCAAGAGGACCCACTGACAAGCGACGCATTCAACCAAGGAAAGGAACTTCAAACAAAAGGATTCAAGGCAATCGGAAAAGGTTTGCCCTATGTGTGAAGGCGAACACTTCCTTGTCGAGTGTCAGAAGTTCCAGAAGGCGTCAGTTCAAGATCGGTGGGCAAATATGCGATCGTTAGCAAATATGCTAACTTATTAACACCCATTACCTCGCAGGCCAGCGCAGCTGCCCCCCGACCCCAAACCGTAGACCGACCCGCTAGCCCAGCTAGCTCGAGCCCAGTCAGCCCAGCTAGCTCGAGCCCAGTCAGCCCAGCTAGCTCCAGTGTCAGATCTCATCCCCCATCACCGACCCCAGTCGATGACGAAATGGGCGGATATAATTCAGCTATGTCCGAAAGCGACATAGGATCAGATGGCGACTCCACTGATCAGTCCCCAGATGCGGCTCTCTCCTCATCCTCAGACGAGTACACAACCGTCGAAGGAAATAGGAAGCGAGTAGCCAAATCTCAAAAAGTTAAGGCTTCCGCCAACAAGCAGGCTAACACCCTCGCCTCCCCCACTCCGCCCAAAGTGGCCGCCCTGGCTCCAAGTCAGCCAGCTATCTCAAAAGTAGCCGCCCCGGCACCAAGCCAGCCAGCTCTCATAAAACCAGGCCCACAGCCAGCCATTCCAGCAGCAACAAAGCTGCCCACCTTCCCTGCGGCACCAAAGGCGCCCCCTCCGCCCCCCCTTTATATACACGATAAAGACCTCTGGACCACAGTGTCCAAAGCCTGCGTTGCTGAGCGCATTAACTACACTCAGGCCCGTCCCACTGCAGTTGGCCAACTCTCTACCACAGCGGACTTCCGTTCGCTAACCCGACTTTTGAGGGAGCGTAAAGTAGCCTTCCATACTTACGCTCTCACCGAGGATCGACTGTTCAGGTGCGTAATTAAGCGTATTCCTCACCAAATCAAAATCGATGAGATCATGGAAGATCTCAAGGCTCAAAGCCTCCCAGTCCACGAAGTGCACCGCATGCATCGCGGTCGCAACGGCACCCCATATGACATGGTGTTGGTCATACTCGACAACACCGATGCTGGCAAAGCTATTTGCAATTTAAAATCAGTCTGCCATCTGACGGGCATTAAGGTTGAAAAACCAAATAAAAACTCTCCCAGGCCAATGCCATAATTACCAATTATACGGCCACTCTCAGCGCAACTGCTTCGCGCGCGCCAGGTGCGTAAAGTGCCTAGGCGATCACGCCACCTCTGACTGCTTGCGCCCTAAAGACCTGTCTCTATGCACAGAACCCCCAAGCTGTGTATTATGCGGCGAATCGGGACACCCAGCGAGCTACCGCGGGTGCCCCAAAGCGCCACGCGCTAAACCAAAACAGCGCTTCAGCCAACGGCTAACAGACCAACTCCCTTCGGAGCTGAAACCTCAAAGGACCCACCACTCGGTCGGCACCTCCCACTAGAACCCTCCCCCCCCCCGTGCCCACACTCGCACCGACACCAGCCCCATACAACCCCAGTACATTCAACGTACTGGCGCGTTTCTTTGACCAGAATATTATTGCCCGCAGCAATGAACTTCATCGCAAGCACATTGGCGTGCAAGGAAACCTACAAGCCAATATGGCTCTTATGTCGGAAACTTGTCCGCCTTTTACATTAACTTCACACCATAATGTACGTATGTAAGTCCACCGTATAGTCGAGCACATCAGTGCAGGCTACCAAACGGGTCGCATGACCGGTGCGCTTTTCTTTGACGTGGAATTTGACAAGTTTTGTGGCTCGTTCGTGGCTTTGTTAGATAACATCCTCATCCTCTTTACATAATGCGCCATGTTATTTAATTATGTAACCCTCTCTGACTGAGATGTAACCATTACGTAAAACGCCAAATTCTTTATGACAGCTGACAGCTGCACACACAGATTGCGTAACATGCGCTCGGCGCTTGAGTCATTGCCGACGTTACTGAATGTTGCCATTCTAGATATTATATTTATATATACATAGATAACGAAGTATTGCATTTGAAGGGGCAGGAGGGCCTTCATCAGAACTCATCTTGTGTTGTATGTGGGTAGGTAGGTAGGCAGGTGGGCGTGAGCAGAAAAATCACAAGTCCTTGTTACAAATCACAGTTGTTTAATTAGCACAGCGTTTAATAACCAAAATACACAGTCAAATGAGCAATGTACAGTCTAAGGAACACGACACCAACTTAATTAGAATATTAGATCAAACTATCACTCGGATGCAAAGCGATTCGTCACAAGCGTGGTGCGCGGGCGCCGTCTCGAACAACAGTGTCAAGATGGCCGCCCTCACAACCATCGACAATGACGCTTCGCTAGGCTGACTTTGACAGCTAAAAGTCAACCTGACGTCTGACGTTGACGGATGCGCCGTCACGGCCGGACTGACACTCGACCGTCCTCGGGCGATTTTCTGAAACAATGAGTTGCAATCGTACATAGTCCGTTCGGCATCCTGACCGACGACTAATTACAATTATCACAATGCGCTATGATACTTAAGACTTAAGGCGAGTGTCTCGCAACAATTAAGCCGGATGACACAGCCTCGTCACTAAACAGCATGTAGGTTAACTGTTCACAATTGGTACTATTAGACAAGTCAATCCTTTGGTGGATGTGACCCGGACGACACTATTCGTCTTACCATAATCTGCAAAACATCCAGAACGAGTCAGTCAACTTAAAGGGCTCTGACTCGGACGACATATTTCGTCTCATAGAACAAAAGCACAGAGACAAGTCAATCTGATACTGACTCGGACGACATATTTTGTCTGACTTTTTGTTAGGGAAGAGATTCTTAGATGTCGCTCCACTTACCTACGACTATCAATCGTCTTGTTCTGTATGAATTTCAGTTTCGTGCAACATTTCCCAAGTCTCATGATCTGAGCATGTACTGAGAGTATCCGAGCCTGCTGTGAGCGTCCTTGAATCGGCGGAAACAGTGTTTGAGCATACGGTCAAGGTGTCAGAGTTATCATTGTCATGATTTGAATTAATTATACTTTCTTCATCCTCCGACGCCGTCTCGGCCTCTTCACAATTTAAAAGACTAGTAGCTATTTCGATCAAACCGATATGTCCCTGGGGTACTGCGCGCAAATTCTCGTGAGAGTATTTATAAGTTCTCTGAGAACCACCTGAACTTTTAAGTTCGTAGCGATCGTTTTCAAGTACTTCTACTATAACATATGGACCTCGAAACTTCCTATCCAATTTTGTTTTATTCCGTTCGCAATTTTTAATAAATACGAAGTCTCCTTTAGAGAAAGGTTTTATTGTGGCCCGACCACGATTAAACCGAAGGGTATCAGATTCAGCAGCTTTGCAAATGTTAGCTGATGCATCAGTTCTTATCGAATCTAAATCTAAGCGAATCTCATGATCTATATTATCGGCGTTCAACTTAGACATTCCTAAAGAATTAGAACGAATTCCAAACATTAGTTCTGACGGTGAGTATTTGGTAACGGAAGATTTAGAACTATTGAGAGCAAGTTGGATGTTACTTAATTCGTCACGCCACGCTTTGTTAGGGTCGTTTTCAATAATGGTAAGGAGGCTCTTTAGAGTACGCATCACTCGTTCAACTTGGCCGTTTGCCCTACTCGTACCAGTCGCGATGAAATGGAGGTCTATTTTATACTCTTGGCAAAAGCTCTTAAAATCTGAGCTAATGTAGCAACGGCCCTGATCTGCGATGATTCTTTTCGGGGCTCCAAAAAGGCACACAGCTTTTTGTACGGCATATATTGCACTCTTGGAATCGACTGACAAAGTATGTTCGAGTAATACATATTTGGTAAAGGCATCGATTATTACCGAGCAATACTCCTTTCGGTCACTCTTCCCGCTCAGCTTCCCCGAAAAATCTATGTGAATCGTGTGCCAAGGCACGGATACTTTTGGAATCGAATGGAGCTGAACAGGCTGAGCACCCGATGAACCTTTCGATGCCTTACAAATGATACACGAATCTATAAATTTTCGTACACATTTAGACATATCGGGAAACCAATACTTTTCATACAGCTTGTCTAGAGTTTTGTCCCTGCCTAAATGTTGCAATTCGTTGTGGACATGATTAATTAGTGTCCAAATAAGAGACCGTGGAACTACGGGTAGCCATGAAACCGCTTTGTTACGAGTAATCTTCCTGTAGAGTATGCCATCTCTAACGTCATATGTTTGACCTACTGTTTCGGGAAAGCTATTATTATTATGTTTTGCGATAAGATCCTGAATCTCCGCGTCACGTTTCTGTTCAACTGACAGCCAGCCCTGATGTAGTTCAACATAATTGACAGTTTTAGGCTTAGGCTTTACAGGAGTGATAGGAACAGCAGAATCTGACAGTGGGTTTCGGGACAAGTAGTCAGCATGCTCCATTTTACTTCCTTCGCGGTACATAATATCGAAATCGTAAGCTTGTAAATAAGCCCACCATCGGTAAACGCGGGGTGTTAGATCTTTCTTCGATTTCGACGCCTTGAGTGAATTGCAGTCGGTAACTACAACAAATCGCCTACCATATAAATAATGGCGAAAATGCTCTACAGCTCTGACGACCGCTAAAGTTTCTAACTCGTATGAATGATAACGAGATTCCGCGTCTGCTGTACGGCGGCTATAATACTCTACAACGTGCAGAAGATTATTTTTCTTTTGCAGAAGGATTGCTCCATATCCTTCTGAGCTAGCGTCGGTATGTAGCTCCACCGGAAGTTCTGGGTCGAATATAGTTAGCACCGGTTCGGACGTGAGAATGCTTATAATTTTGCGCCGTATCTTTTCATGTTCGGTAGTCCAATTAATTCGTCCTTTAAGTTTTGTAAGAGGGTATAGGGGACCGACTATTCGTGTGAACTCAGGAATAAATTTCCGAAAGTAGGAGGCTAGACCGAGAAATTGGCGAACATTAGTAGCCGATTTAGGTTCTGGGGCGTCTACCAATGCTTGAATCTTCCGTGAATTGGGCCTAATCTCACCGGACTGTACAGAATATCCTAGGTAGTCAATTCGTTGTTTCATAAATTTACATTTCTTTGTATTGAATGTAAACCCGGCTTCTGATAACGCACCTAAAACCAAGTCAAGGCGCTTCAGTCCTTCGGAGATGTTAGCAGAATGACACAACACGTCATCCATATAGATAAGTGGTTTATCTTGTAAATGACTAAGAGCCCTTGTGATACATCTCTGAAAGACTGAAGGAGCATTACGCAAACCAAATGGCATGGCGAGATACTCGTATTGCCCTTCGTTTGTCACGAAAGCTGTCTTCTCCACTGACTCAGGGTGGATAGGGATCTGGTGGAAGCCAGAAGCCATATCCAATGAAGAGAAGAAATTAGCACCTGTAAGCTGGTCGATTTGTTCCTCGATTCGAGGCAAGGGATAATGTTCAGGTATGGTATTTGAATTTAACTCCCTAAAATCTACACAAAGTCTATCGGAATTATCCTTCTTTTTCACAAGAACGATAGGGCTAGCAAATGGGGACATACTCTCTCGAATCACCCCTGCGTCTAATAGTTTTTGAACCTGTTCCCTAATTATTTGTTTCTCTATAGGTGCTCTTTTATGGGGACATCGCTGCACAACTTTATGTGGATCTACTAATTTAATTTCGCATACTCCCGTCTTCACACGCTTGGTAGGTATACCCTCGATAAAGTTATTCGCATATTTGCTCAATATGGAAATCAACACGTCTTTATCCCGTTCCTGCAAATCCGTGTCAATTTTTGAAAAATCTGGAAGATCTGATGTCGCAACACAAAGATTTGATTGTTGCTTAGAGTATATAACAAGATTATCATTATCAATTTCTACACTTAACCCCTGATCAAAGATATCTCTACCAATAATTACAGGCTCAGATATATTATTGTCGGAAACCACGTGAAAGAGTAAACTAATCAAGCGATCACCAATTTTAACATCGGCCTGAATTTGAGTCGTGCACTGTATATCATCGCCTCCAATGCCGCTCAGATAGACGAGACTTTTACACACAGTACCCAAGAGTTTACCACGATAACTTTCTTTCACAAGAGAACAGGACGATCCGCTATCAAATAGAAAAGGTACAGACTCACCGGAAGATGTTGTCAAGATACCCCTTGAAGGACGGTGTTCACAATGGTGGACTTCCTTGACCGCAGCTTTACCACCGTTCCTTTTATCGGGACAGTTAGTTGTCACATGACCTTTCTGGCCACAAGTGTAGCAAGTTACATCGGTAGTCCTCTCCAATGGACGGGAAGCACTCGGAGTGTCTCGAGGCTTGACTGATCCCAGCGCGTCACGACGTTTTCGGCAATCCGCAATACGATGTCCCGATATTCCGCAAAAGTTACATCTGCCAGTGAATCTTTCGGTAGCACGAGAACGCTTCGCCTCAGGTTCGTCAGCTTCGACACCGTCTGAACGCCGCTTAAGAGATACTCCTCCCAGGATTCGGAACAATTGAGTGCGAGTTGTGATGTTGTGCGCAATCAACTCGCGTCTTATCAGGCTGTCCTTCTGACAAAGCACAGAATAACGAATCCAGTCACCACTTCTTCAGGCATCACAGTCTTAGGTATTCGTTCGATTAAGTTCCATAAACGAAGAGTAGCTTCTGAAGCTGTCTCCTTAGCTCCTATTTGGAATCGCAATATTTCGTCGAAATAGTCCTGAAGAAGCTTTGGTTTTGAAAATTTATCTAACAGTGTCTGTTTGACAACGCTCCAGGACATTTCATCTAAGTTTAGCTTAGTGATACAGGCAGCCGCTCGTCCTTTTAAAGAGGTAGTAAGAGCCATGAGCAAGTCTATTCCTTCTAAGCTCTTATTATGAACGATAGCTTCAGTAATATTGCACCAACCATCTATGTCACAGTCTGGTTCGTCTGGATTAAACGGTAAGAAATGAGTTGCCTGGTAAGTACTCACAGTTGGCGATGGCTGGGCTTGGAGAACACGAGATAAGAGCATTTCCATGTTATTCAGCAATTTTTCTGCATCCGATTTTGGTGTTTCTCGCTCAATTCTAGCCCCATCCAATCCCACTTCTGATGAAGGGGCAGGAGGGCCTTCATCAGAACTCATCTTGTGTTGTATGTGGGTAGGTAGGTAGGCAGGTGGGCGTGAGCAGAAAAATCACAAGTCCTTGTTACAAATCACAGTTGTTTAATTAGCACAGCGTTTAATAACCAAAATACACAGTCAAATGAGCAATGTACAGTCTAAGGAACACGACACCAACTTAATTAGAATATTAGATCAAACTATCACTCGGATGCAAAGCGATTCGTCACAAGCGTGGTGCGCGGGCGCCGTCTCGAACAACAGTGTCAAGATGGCCGCCCTCACAACCATCGACAATGACGCTTCGCTAGGCTGACTTTGACAGCTAAAAGTCAACCTGACGTCTGACGTTGACGGATGCGCCGTCACATTTATTTTATTTTGTTTATTTTTATCTTATTATGCTGCACCGGTTGACGTCATCACGTCAACGCCGGCGGTCGCTGAAAACCAGCGCTGGGGCTCTGTCTAGCATAGGGTCGTAGCATTATGCTGAGCGATGGCCGTTTTGCGTGAATGTGACGCATATTTTCCCTCAACTTGTTCTTTCGTGTTTGTGTTTTTATTTCTTTGCGTTATGTTTACCGCAAATAAACGTATTTTCTTTCTTCTTTTTCTTCTTCTTTACAAGGTATGGCACAACGGCTTAATCTTTAAGCTGTACAAACTAAATGTGCCCGATCGTCTCCTACTCATCATTCGAGACTACCTATCAAATCGCACCTTTCGCTATCGCATAGGGGAGGCTCTCTCAACCCCCCATCCGATCCGAGCCGGCGTCCCCCAAGGACCCGTGCTCTCCCCCCTTCCTCTTCTCGCTCTACACCAGCGATATCCCTAGACATAAGAAGTGTCAGCTGGCCCTATTCGCCGACGACACTGCTATATTCTACTCAGGCCGACGCACCGAATCTATTTCTCGACCTCCAATCAGCCGCCAAAGCTCTCGAGCAATGGTTCAAGAAGTGGAGAATCGAAGTTAACCCGACTAAAAGTGCAGCCGTCCTTTTTGTCAAAAATAGCAAAAACAGCGACGCTCGCACCCACACTAAGCCCATCACCATGTCAGGCCAAATGATCCCTTGGGAACCTAAGGCCAAATATCTGGGGGTCACACTAGATCACTAACTCAGTTTCACTGAACACATAAAGATAGTACGTAACCGTGCTAACTTTGCGCTCAGTCGCCTCCATTGTCTCCTCAACGCACGTAGTAAATTGGCTCTTAAAACTAAGGTGCGAATTTACACCACGTGCGTACGCTCCATCATGACCTATGCTGGCGTCGTGTTCGCACACGCCAAGCCGTCACTCTTATATAAAATCCAAGTACTGCATAATCGATTCATGCTACGAGCCACGGGAAGCCCCTGGTTCGTACGTAACGATCAATTACATCTAGATTTAAACCTGCCGACCATCACGCAATTTCTCAAAAAAGCGAGTAAACGCTTCTTCGATTCTGCTGCTACTCACACTAACCCTCTAGTGGCAGCAGCTGCCCGATACACCCCGTCAGTCATCTCACGCACACGACGATCAAAACACGCCCTCACAGACAAAGACGACGACATCACTCTCTATCAAGAGAGTATGAAGTCAATTCGAAAAACATACATCGGCGGCGAGTACCACCGCGGACTAGAGTAAATAATCACTCCCCCCGTCCCTTGACCCCGCCCGCCCGCGCGGAGCAAGTAGCTATAAATATAATCCACAATAATAATAATAACCAGATGCTGCAAGTCCCCTCTTGCTCAGTAACCAGTAGCGCCTTAAGCCAAGGTTCGAGTCCCAGTAGGGGACGCCCTTAGGCCTGCTACTTAAAATTCGATAATAACCCGGCGAGAGGCCCTTCAGGCCCCGCCAATGACCGGTGAAGCAGCAAAGGCACTCCGGAGCCAACTGCAAAAACGCCCGCATCAAAAAAAAAAAAAATATGGTGATTCATTCCGAATCCGGCAGTATTAGAAGAAGTAACTCAAGAATAAACTGAAGTCTCCGATCAAGATTCAAGAGAGAAAAATTCCTGTTTTATTTCGTCGGAATCCCTCTTCGCCGCCAGGCTCTCGCCAAAGTCCTGTGGGTTGTACCTACCCAGTCAACACATACGCATTCAGTGCGTGGTGACGTGTGTCGCCAGCAGAGTCACTAGACTCAGGTAGTAGGGAACATACGTCAAAAACGTTAGGAGATTGTCCCAGGACGACTGCAGGTGCTCGACGTGCCCCTCTCATCCGAAACAAGGAGTGAGTCGAATTCCTACCACAGTCCAACAAGGGATTTTGGACTACATGGCCAACAATCCCGAGAGCAGCACAACAAAGGCCGGCAGGGTATTTAACGTCAGCCAGACCTACGCATGGCGCACGTTGTGAGATGATGGACAATATCCAAATCATTTCCGACGTGCCCAAGAACTGTGCGAGAATGAAGTTAAAAAGAATTTCATTTTGCCGGTGGTGGCTGAATGGTCGTAATGCCAGCATTCTATGGACACATGAGTGTACCTATAGGCGTCGCGGACTGTACAATATTCACAATAGCCACTACTGGGCTCATGAAAACTCGCACCCAGCGTGCGCAGACTCCTTTCAGCACTGTTTTTCTGTGAACGTATGAGCCGGCATAGTAAACATTTATGTGATAGGACCCCTTTACTTGCCGAGGTTAAATTGTGCCACCTATTTAAATTTCCTCATCAATACCCTACCAGACATTTTAGACGACTTGCCCCTGGACATTTACCGTGGCGGTCGGGGTATTTATTACCAGCACGACGGGGCCCCTCACATTTTTCAAGACAAGTGCGGGAATATCTCAACCAGGAATACGGTGGGCAATGGATCGCGGCGGGCCAGTGCAGAGGCCACCAAGGTCACCAGACCTGACTCTTCGACGATTTTTATCTTTGGGGTCACGTAAAAGACCTAGTGTACCAAACGGAGTGAGAGAGAGTGAAATCGACTTAAAAAACAAAATTGAAAGTACTTTTAACACTGTTAAAAACAATCATTACGTTTTAAGAAAAATAAATAGTTGGGAAACGCCCGAAAAATGCCTGAAATGGACAGAAACTACTAATAGTCCATAATTGTATTTAGAATAAATGATGTCTATTAAATAATTCTCAAGTTTGTTTACCTAGGGTAAAAATATAACGAATATTAATTAAAATATTTAACTTGATATCCGTCTAACTCATTCTTATTTTTACAAGTCAGTGTTTATTTGACATGAGTAAGTGACATTCAGCCAAACAGCCTTTCTATTCTGAAAAAATCTCACCGTGTAAACGTAGGTGAAGTGAGCTTGAAGTAAGTTGTTAACAGTGTCAATCCCTCACTGACAGTTCACTCCACGCTCACTTCACCTAAGTTTTCACGGTGAGATGGTTACAGAATAGCACTACAGGAATCGTCAAATAATCCTTACGAAATAGTTTGTAGAATTAGTGCACAGTTATCATTAATTTAATATAATTCAACCTATATGAACCGTAAATCTATTTAATTATTTTCAAAATGGAAAACGTGTCGTAGATTGTATGAATCACATGTCCTTTGCCTTACGAACAGTTTGACCACAATGACCATGCAATGACCACAGAACATTTTTTATTCTGTGAGTCCTGTGACGGACTTTGACATTCGGGATTCTGGCGGGAATTTGAACAGAAAAGGCGCAAATTTTTCCAACTTTTAATTTTATTTTGATAAAACTTCATACTTATGTTAAATTTAATTTCAAAGTGTAAATATTGACTGTAAATAGTTGTACAATGTTAGGAGAAGAGGCCGGGGGTGAAATTCCCCCGGCCACTAAAGGCCTGGGTACTTCGGGTAAACGGGCTAGGAAAATGGACCCTCAGGACCAAAATAATGACCAATTAATAGTCAGCGGCGGTGAGGATAACTTTTTACCATATTTTAAACTAAATTATAAAAGACTCTATCCAGAAAATTCAACCAACATGGACTTTAAGGTATTCGTACAAAGTATCAATATTAGTGATCGTTTGAGAAATAAGAGCCCTATCTATTTAAATCACATTTTCACCACGGATGTCAAAGGTGTTGTCTCAATACAGCGAGTAAACGCTAATAAAATTGCAGTGATATTTAACCCACACTGTTTTAATTGCTATCTCGATATTGCAAAGATGAGACGTAACCTATTATCAGTGCAAAATGATGAAGTACGTTGTTTAATACAGGCATAGATAACACCACTAGCTGTAAGGATTGAGATTCCCTAGTTTTCTTTCCTATTTATAATGAATAAACTGACATACAACTTTTCTCTTACAGGTTGAACAAGACAGTGTTGTTTGTGATGCATGTCTAAGATTAGCAATTCAAACTATCACCGATACACCAGGAACTAGTCGACCAGATAGACAAGCAGGCCACCGCCATTTGTGCGTTTGCTGTGGACAGTCTGTTCTACGAGAACAATCACATAGTTTAACAAATAACAATGATCGTGAAAGGCACATAATGAATGTATTAGCACACAGAATTCAACCACGCCAGGTAAGATCCCTGCTTATATAATAAGTTGTTCATTCCTGGCTTCATGCCGAACTCCACAGCTGAAGTAAAACAAAACTAACTTTTACTTTTTATTTTTCTTACAGCTACGTTCTTCAGATTTGATCTGTCACCCATGTTGGCAACAATGCAACCGGGCTGCCTCTCCCTCTACTACTCCTTCACCAAGTCCGAGTCAGGTACCTAGTCAGGCAGATAAGTTTGAATATACCTCTACATGAAGAAGTTCCTCAAATGAGATCCGTCATCCTGTTACCTAATTATGGAAGAGCAGTCGATACGCGAAGTCATTGTTTTTATCCATGGTGTAATATGACAGACAGACATGTGGTACCTCTTTCATTAAGGGTGACAAGTATTATGTACCAAAGAATTCAAAAATATGTAGTCATCATTTAATCAGTGACTTATGGTACAAACTTCCTGCTTTGATAGATATGAATCATGAATTCACTGTGGATCACATCGAAGACTTTGCATCGTTTGTCAATTATGAATGGCGTGCTTTGGACTTCGAAAATATACACTTGATGGAATAGGCTAGGATAGATATAGACTAAGTTTAACCAAGAGTAAGTGGCTACACCTAGTTCTAACCGGCTAAAACTAGGTGTAGCCGCACTTCGGGTATTAGCCGTAACATATATACAATCAAAACTTAGCTGAAAAACTTCAAGACTGCATAGTCTTGAGTCATTTTTGACCTCTATAAAGCTAAGCCATAAGTCAGGTAAGAAGGACGCCGAGACCTGCAATTATATCGTAGAAGTAACTCCGGTCATTCGAAAAGCCCTGATGTCAAAAGAACGTGTTTTGTGAATTGGTCATCGTGCCCTGTCAGAGACTTCACTTTAGTCACACGCTGCTATAAGAGTCAGCAGTATGGACACGCTGCCAAGTCATGTAAACAGGGGCCCAATTCTGTAACTTTGAGTTAAGCAACACGCCATTGACACTCTATCGACACACTACAGACATTATTTTGCCACTGTTGCAAATTAGGCAACAATAATTGGTAGTCTGGTCCACTATAATGATACAATGGCATCGTGATGCCAAGCTTACGGTAGTCTGTAAATATTTTAAGTGTATTTGACAGTTGCTCCCATCGTGTTTGAATAGTGTTTTGGCCATCGAACCGCCATTGTGAAGCCATCGAACAACGACACCTATTTTCCCTATTGTTGATTGGGTTCAATTTGTATATTTTTTAAATTTGAAATAATGTGTTCGTGTGTGTATGCGACTTACGTAGTGAAATTGATAAAGTGGACGTAGAGCAAGCAAGGAAGCTAATTGACGAGCTCATTCCCTTTCTCCAGAGACAGCGACGGCGGAATGGAATCCCAGCTAAATTAAAGGTTTGTATGTGAAGGTACCTAATTTGATACTCCGACCGAAAACCATGAGATGATGTAAAAAATTCAAATATATAATATTTTTTTTTATTAATATACTAATTCAAATATTTCGAAAATGGTGCGTCCTAGGCAAAAAAAAACCAAAATTTGACTTGACAATTTTTTTTGATAGCAACACTAAAACTATTATACGCCACACTACCGGCTTATTACCTACACACTACTGAGACACCACTGAAACGCCATTGAAGTTTTAGCAGAATGCCAAATTTGCAGCAGTGGCAAAAGAATGTCAGTAGTGTGTCGATAGTGTCAATGGCGTGTTGCTTAACTCAAAGTTACAGAATTGGGCCCAAATGTTCATGACTATTCCATTGAGACACTACCGACACACAATTGACAAGTTGGTTATTTTACAGAATTGGGCCCCAGACATCTTACACCTGCAGCCAGTGTGGTGATCAGGGTCACTCGATCAAAGACTGTGCAAAGAAAGCAAATGAACCAAAATGCGCTACTTGTATGCATTTCAAAAAGCCCGACAAACACATAACAGGTGCTACTGACTGCCCGGCGAAAACAATGGCTGAGAAAAGCATAAATAGCTTTTTCACTAATCTTGTTCAAAAACTCCGTCATTTTAGCGTACCAGAGCGGGGCTAAAATATCATAGATCGTAATCGTCATATATCGTAAATGAAAAAAAGTGATTCCGACATCCTATTTACAGAATAAACGATTTCATTTCATATCATCCTCTAGGTTAAAAAAAAGCTAAAAAGTTTTTTTTTGTCAGTGTCCAACGACAACGAGCCTTCAAAAACGAAAAATTCATTATTCTTAAGGTGAATCCGCAGTTGTAGCTGAATTAATGATTTTAATTATGTAAATATATGTTTGTTATAGTCGCGAATCATATTGTGATTAAGATACAACCTGACACTGACCAGCACATAGCAAAAACCGTAAGAAAATTTGAGTAAAAGTTAAGTAAAATAATCAATATATAATATACAGTGTGAGTCTTTATAATCTGCACATACTGAATCGAGGGAATCTTTGCTTAATTATATCGACGGAAAAAATGATAAAAAAAATCTAAATATTTTATTGAAATTTTTAATGGATTTTTTATTTATTTTTTCGCTTCTGTGACTCCAGTGTATACAAAACGGTGTAACTTTTTAACTCGATGTTTTATCACGATGAAACAAACTCCATAATGATTGGAAGTAATTAGGTGTCCGCATTAAATGAAAATTGTGTAAAAAACTGCCACCAATTAAAAATTAACACGTTTTTTCCGCAAAAATCTGATTTTTTTTCATCAATTTTTGCAATAATCGTAAAATTTCTCAATAAGATGCCCGATTACCTTCATTTTTTATTACTTTAAATTATTCTTCATCGTATTAGCTATCCAATAGTAAAAATTGCAAGGGTTTAACTCAATCCCATCATTTCTTATCAACAGCCAAAGAAAGGCCTAGAGCACGGCTACGCACTAATTGTTTAGCAGGTAGACGTCCTTTTTTGTTGAGAATGTGCGCGGGTCGGGGTGCGGGGAGGTAGGGCCAGCTGAAGGGACCAGAAGGGATGACAGACAGGCAGTCGCTCCGAATTATTCGCCGCTGCTACATGTGTTTCGTTACTTTCATTCACTGCTACCTGAGTTTCGTGACTTTCGTTCGCTGCTACGTGATGCCGCGCTTAAGTGAATTCTCCCCGGCACACATTGCCGACATTCATTTTTACTATGGGATGGGACGAGGAAGTGCCAGAGCTGCGCGCGCAGCTTACATAGCTGCGTTTCCTAACAGGCAACCAGTGCCATCTGCCCGCAACTTCCAGGAAGTTCACAGAAGATTGTCGATCACTGGACTTGAATCAAGTAGAGATCGTCGCGAGCCGCCTCAAATAATTATTGATGTGGTTCTGGAACAAGCAGTACTGAGCGATTTGTTTGCTGATCCATCCATAAGTACTAGACGACTGGCTCTTCGTCACGGAATATCACAAAAATCAGCGTGGCGTATTTTAAAGAAAGAAGGATTGCACCCTTACCACTACCAAAGAGTGCAACATCTACATGAAGACGTAGATTGGCGTCCAAGGTGTGTGATGTCCACCTGGATTCAAAGAAATACCAGAGCAAACCCAAACTTTCCGAAAACCATACTATGGATGGACGAATCAACATTTACCAGAGATGGTATTACTAACTGTAGAAATTTACACAGATGGTGCCCTGGAGGTCAAAACCCGAAATTGAAACGTTCATCGACTTTTCAAGTAAGATTTTCAATAAATGTTTGGGCTGGTCTTATCGATAACATGTTGATTGGACCAGTCATACTGCCGAGAACTTTGAACAGTGAAAGATTTTTAAGTTTGTTGACTGACGATCTACCTGAGTTATTGGAAGATGTACCACTGTCTTTGCGTCGAAGGATGTTTCTGCAGATGGACGGATGCCCTGCCCATTATGCCACAAATGTGAGATCATTTTTAAACGAAAATTATCGTGATAAATGGATTGGACGACTAGGACCTGTAGGGTGGCCTGCGCGTTCACCCGATTTAACGCCCCTTGATTACTTCCTGTGGGGGACCATAAAGCAACGCGTCTACAGTACTCCCATCAACAGTGAGGTCGATTTGCGTGATCGCATAATTAACTGTGCAAATGATATTCGCAATGATCCCGAAATGATAAGGAGAGCGACACAACAAATTTTAGTTCGCGCGGCTTTGTGCCTACAACAACGAGGTGGACATTTTGAGAACCTAATGCATTAAATTTTCTTTAAAATAATAAATGTTTTAATTGAACTCTTTTTCATTCATTGAACCCAAATAAATCATCCTTAAGAGAACAAAAATAGCGCGTTCGAAGTGCCATCTTTAACACTTGATAGAAAGTGTTTTGTCTGAGCTAAAAGCATACAATTTTTATTATTAGGTAGCTAATACGATGAGGAATAATTTAAAGTAATAAAAAATGAAGGTAATCGGGCATCTTATTGAGAAATTTTACGATTATTGCAAAAATTGATGAAAAAAAAACAGATTTTTGCGGAAAAAACGTGTTAATTTTTAATTGGTGGCAGTTTTTTACACAATTTTCATTTAATGCGGACACCTAATTACTTCCAATCATTATGGAGTTTGTTTCATCGTGATAAAACATCGAGTTAAAAAGTTACACCGTTTTGTATACACTGGAGTCACAGAAGCGAAAAAATAAATAAAAAATCCATTAAAAATTTCAATAAAATATTTAGATTTTTTTTATCATTTTTTCCGTCGATATAATTAAGCAAAGATTCCCTCGATTCAGTATGTGCAGATTATAAAGACTCACACTGTATATAATGAATAAAGACTTAACATATTACTGTTTCATAAAAAAATGGGACTAAAAGCGGCGACTCTTCGATAGAATGCGTGCATTGCGTTGCGGCCTCGCCGTACGTGACTATAAATGTTCCTTGGTTAACAACAGATAAAAACAATAATATAATACTGAATACATAAACGTGAAAATCAATACTACTGAACTTAAGGCCTGAAACTGCGTTAAGCGGGCACCCGCGCGGTTTCATACAAAAGTGCTCCGTCGCGGGGACCAGCGCGGGTGTCCGTCACGGGGAGGCGCGCCCCGCACCCACGCAACGGGGCCCGCCTCCGTGCGACGGAACCCGTCGCGGGGGCACGCGCGGTCCCCGCCAGCGGGAACACGCACGGGCTTGTTCAGTTAATAACGCTATGTGATACGGGTCGCACGCACGTTCGGAGAAAATCAAGGACAATGTCTTTCGATACAGAGAGGGTAATTGTGGAAGTGCAGTGTCACCCTGCCATATGGGACCAGGCGAATGAACTGTATAAAGACCGAGACGCCCGAACAGCGGCATGGGTAGAAATTTGCAAAGAATTGTTTGAAAATTTTGAAAATTTCAGCGAGGCGGAAAAAAAAACAACAGGTAAACATTTTTTTACTAATATATTTGAGGTAAGTAAGTTTGATCTTCACTCTGATTTTCTATAGATTCATCTGCTTCATTACTTGAGTTTGAATCTAAAAAGGTTAACATTTCAAAATAAATGTATTTCTTGCCTGGTTTAGCACCTGAACCTGATTTTAGTTTTTTTTACTTGCTTTCACTTTCATGTATGTGTCCCTTGCAGTTTTCCATCGTGATTGCACTTTTATGACTGAAACAATAAAAAAAAATTACAGGTACGTGACAAGCGGACATACTTTCGTGGACCTACATCTGGCGTATCAGGCAGGAATAACCGCAATCAAAAAAATAGTGAAAGAAGTCTGTCAAATTATAAATGAAAGATTGAAGGAAGACTGCATGCCATTGTTTTCCCTTGCGCGTTGGGAAGAGATAGCAGAAGGTGAAAAAAATATTTAATTACAGATTAACAAGAGCGCGACGTTATATTGAATCAACTTTTGGTATCATGAATAATAAATTTCGTATACTTCATCGTCCTTTAAACGTTTCAAAAGAGAACGCCATTTGTTTTGTTAAAGCGATATGTATTCTGCATAATTTTATTAGATCTAAACAAGATGACAATTTTGTCGACGATGTTGTCATTACACCACGCCATATTCGGGACGTCGACTATGGGTTTGGGAACACCCAAAGAGATGCGTATACAATACGCGATAAATTCGCTGATTATTTCGTCACAGATGGTAAGGTGTCGTGGCAAGATCGCAGTCTTTTTTGAGACGTCTTCCAGCCTCACTGTATGAAGTAAAGGCACACTTGTTCATCTATCCTTAAACATTTACCAACTGCCACGGTTAATTCTTCGCTCTTGTCTAACTTCAAAAACTTGCCGTTGGCAGACGACATTTTTCTCCAGGCCCGATTCAAGTATTGATCGGTTAAAGATTGTGAATCTATTGAGTTAACAAAGTCGCCTTATACTATAGAGGGTGGAATTTTGTAATGTCACCTGGAGGGAAAGTAATCTTAATACTGCAGATAGAAAATTTTACTCCAAGGAAACATTCCTTTATTTTTGAATAGAAAGCAAACTGCATTCAAAGATTTTCGAAAATTCTCTTCTCCTAAACCCGGGAATCGAACCGGCTAAAATCTGAAAAAATTATACCCTCTTACTTTTATTGCATCGATCGTTAGGGTCAATTATAAGGATGAAATCTCTCTAACAAACATGATAAATTAAATGAAAGGAAAACCAGGAAATCTAAGTTACAAATTCAATGAGTCAAGTTAAAGCTCTTTAACTAACATCCATCTTTTGTAATGCAGACTCCTTTGCGACATACTCGTAGCTGCGTGTATGAGGTAATTTAAATATGGAATGTTAGATTAAAATTTGAAAATTAGATTGTCATAGTTGTTATTCACATTTGATTGTTTTTACAACTCATTTCACATTTTGTCTCACGGTGAAAATGGCTTATCAAGAACAGTTTGATTTAATGGAAACTTATTTTTTAAATAACAAAAACGTGAATCTAGCTCTGCGGTGGTATGGAGAGAGATATCAAGACCGACAGGCACCAACTCGGTTCGTATTGAAAAGAACGGTAGAAAATTTAAAGAATACGGGTGGTTTCAAGAAGAGACGGCAAACTATTCAGCAAAACTATTTCGATTTTGAACTAGATGTTTTAACATACTTTGAATCATTTCCAAAGGCTTCAAGTAGAGAGAGTAGCTGCCGATGAATTAGGAACAACCCACACTCGCGTACTTAAAGTGCTGAAAAAGTATAAGTATAAATGCTATCGTGAAGATCGGTTGGTGCAAAAATTGCATATTGGGGATCGTGACACACGATTACAATTTTGTGAAAACATGCTTGGAGAAATTGACCGAAACCCTAATTTTTTGAGTAACATTGTATGGTCTGACGAAACCAACTTCAGCAATAATGGCATGTACAATCGCCGCAATAACCATTATTGGTCTCGAGTGAATCCTGTTCGTGTTCATGAAACTAACAATCAAGTAAGATTTTCTTTCAACGTTTGGTGCGGAATTATGAGAAATAATGTAGTGTTAGTCCACGTGTACGAAGGTCATTTAAACACTGTCAAGTATATTGAAATACTGGATCTCTTAAGAAACGAGTTAAATGGTTTCCCCGAGGAAGAGCGAAACCAAATAATTCTACAGCAAGATGGTGCTCCAGCACATAACAGCAGAATCACTACTGCCTACATTAATAACCATTTTAATACCTGGATTGGTACAAACGGCACAATCAGATGGCTTGCGAGATCGCCAGATCTCACCCCATTAGATTTTTTTTTGTGGGGATATGTAAAAAATCAAATTTACATGAAATCTTATGCGAATGACAACGAGTTGAGAGTTGAAGTTCAGAATACGATTTATAATATTCACCACAACACTCACTTTCGATGCCAAGCACCCAGCATATGGGTCGAAAGATAGTTCGTTCATGTGCCCACAACCCGCATCCGAGTCGTCGCTATACGAAGCTATAGACGACTTCTGTTCTGCCCAAGACCCGACTAGCGAGTCCGAATCTAAGTACGCTCTTAGGGTTGTCGAAAATAACGTAAAATAAATTGAGTGAAAGGTATTTTTAAACCAGAATATCAGTTGTTACACACGCCATCTATTGAGGTAGGTATGATTTATCGTACTACTAATTCTGTGAAGATATTGAGGTAATGACGATAAATTTATTATAGTCGTATTAAAATATTAGAGTATGATAGTAGTAGAGTAGAAATGAGTTTTGTTGAACGATATACGATAAGTGTTTAAGTGTGGCCCCACATTGGAATTCTAACTCTCGTGTCGGAATAATGTTATTAGTTATATTTGGCAGTTTTATTAAACTTTATGCCAATAACAAAACCCTTTTACTCTAAACTGATTCACCCCGAATACAAACTATATTTTTTCGTCAAAATACTTTCTTAAAGTTGGCACGTTTCAATTGTACTACAAAACGGGAGTCAATTTCGCACTTGGCCGGTTTTGATGTCTTTTTTTATTCATTTTGTCGCACACACATAGCGTAATAAATGAGTTCACATAAAATATTAGCTTACTGGTATCGGGATTCGTAATATGTTAATAATTCAATTATATAAGTTGAAAATGAAACAGGAAATCAACAGTGGATTATTTTTCTGATTGTTGGTACTTCTTAGAGTTACTGCTAACTTCAAGTTCTGGTTCTGCCTGTCAAAAAGTTTTTGGAGCTCGCAACGTAAGTTTAAATTGTTCTTATAATTACAGATTATTTTTTCATTAGTGCTAATGTTATAATAAAAGAATTGTTGTTTTATTTTCAGATTAATATATAAGTAAGAAAGGAAAGAGAATATTTGAATATGGGAAACCTGATGAATTGGTAAGTTCATTTGCAATCATTGCGACCTACAAGTACCTACATCTTTTATTATATTAACTTTAAAACGTGGTACAGCAGAACTAAAAATAGAACTTTGAAAATCTGCAGACAGATTCAAGTGGCTTTTATTATATTTACAGACGTGTCCATACATGCGCATCTGATGATCGCGACTATCTGGTATGGATGATGCAATGATTGAAAGCTTCTCTGAATGTTTATCATAATGTGGGGAAGTGTTTTACTAACATGGTGTGGCAGCTACTGGAATGTTTTTGGGGCTTTGGGCATACTAAGTGATGGATAATATGTTGTGCAGTCTGCCTGTAATATGCGAATTGATTTTTTCTTGCATGGTTTGAGTTTTGTTTTATTTTTTAGCATCGGCAACTGCCTCCGGGGCGGCGGCAGCGAGGCATCTGATCCTAGCGAGTAAGTATGACTGGTTGATTAGTAATTAGTTGTGGGTTACTGGTGTTCAATTACTTTCATAGCTGTGCAACAATCTGAGGCATGTGAATAACCTACCTCATACCATCATAAACAGCCTATAATGTTGCCACTGCTGGGACACAGGCCTCCTCTCTGTGAGAGGGAGTGGGCCATAATCCATCATGTGGACCCAGTGCGGGGTGGTGTAATAACCTACCTACTTACATACACTATGATGTTATAGTGACTTGTTTTTACTAACATGATGTGTCCGCTTCACTGTGATGTTTTATAAGCTTTGGGCATTTTTAAACAAATAATAGGAAAAATTTAAGTTAATTTCATAACTAATAAAATTATAATCTTGGTACCTAGTGTAACTTTATTAACAAATTAATCTTCTTTTTTTTTTAGAACCGAGCCACTGATCAATAATGAAACCAATATGTAAGTAGTGTTATATTTGCAATTAGTTACGGGTTACGAGTATAAGCTGTTTCACTTTTCTTTCAATCGCAGTATGATATTAAAATGCATAGAGCATGCTGCTGCCCATTCTCTAGTAAGTCCCTTAGTCGCCTTTTACGACACCCACGGGTAGAAATAGGGATGTGCTATTCTGAACATCCGGCACTACACAGACAATTTTGTTATGTATATTCTCCCAATGTCAGGTCGTCCTGTTATCATGATGTCAGTAGATAATATGAATGTTTCATTTAAATATTTTACAGCATCACCAGTACACCGCACCAACCGCGCCGCTCACGAAGTGAGGAAATACAGCCGGCTCGGGCGCTGGTAGAGCGGCTGCGCCTCTACCGGCGCCTCAGCCTGCCAGAAGTTTTTGAGGAGCGGCGACGGTTGGACAAGGCCGAGCTGGCGGCGTTATCGGATCGCTGGCGCGATGCGGTGGCCGCCGCCGAGGCCAAAGTGGCCGGCGTCGAGGCCAGACTGGCCGCCGGAGAGAAATAAGGAGTTCTATAAAAGTTCAATTTCCAATTTTATAAAATTGGAAATTGAACTTTTATAGAGCTCCAAAACTTGCAAGCAAATGAACTGAATAAAAAAATATAAAATGTATGGTCGTTTTTTTACTATTAGCTTTTGCCTGCGACTTTTTTCGCGTGGATGTCGGTTTGCATACACGAAAGAAGTTGTGGAAGATGTCCTTCAGGCCATCAGCCATGGCAGGCCCTGGGCCTGGGCTTTTTCAAACTGTATGTGTTCCTAATCCAGCCTACTTTCATCAATTTCTCCCAACAGTCAATACATTTTTGCAGCATTATTATAATGTGATAGTAAACTAAAAATATACTTTCATAATTCTGAAGTAAGTACCTTCCTATTATACTTGATTTGAAAAGTAGTAAGTGAACAATTTCTGGCAACGGGAATGAAGATATAGAATGAATGAATGAAAGTTGTAATAAAGTGACCAAGTAAAAATACGTAGTGGTTTATTTGAGATTAGGATTTTTAGTTTTCTTACCCACGCCTTTGCCTTTTGGCGTGGGGTACTGGGCTGGTGGGGTGTCTGCTTGCGGGGACTCCTGCCGAATACACGGTAACTTCGCCGCAGGCCTGTCTGTATCTAAAATCGCGGTGCGTTTGGCAGCGCGCAGCAAGCCCGCCATGCACATCCCGCCGCCCCCGGTGTCCGCGTCTGACGGAGGCAATGCCTCCGCCGGGACCCAGTCACTTGGGTTTGTATCTTCGTCATCCCTGACAATAAAAGTTATAATAAACTAAGTAACTATTCTTTGTTTACGATAATAATAACCTATAGTAACATTATAAAACTCGACAGTCGGCGCCTGTATTTAATTGGCAATGTATAGCTTGATATGTAGCCATGTGTACCTAGAAGGTAGCCCTCCTGGACCAGTAGGGTAAAATTTGAATAATACTTACATTTTATAATAATAATAGCCCAAGAACAACACCGCGGGTCTTGACAGTTTTACAAAAGGGGTGGGATTCATTTGCCCTCTATTAGCAGGCTAAGTCATCGGACCGTACTGCCTAGTCTCACGTGTATTGTTTTATTTAGTTTAGGTTTCGTTTGGGAACCTACATTAATAAATTAGTAACTTAATTAAGTTATTTGTTTTTATAATAGTTATGTAGATAAATGAATTAGGTAAGTACGGGAGTTATGTTTCAAATAAAACTACAAAGTATACGAAATTAAGTCTATAATTATAAGTAGTATTGGTATAAAATAAAACTTATCCTAATACATATCTTATTTTAATATTTATGATATGCCCGAAAACATTCAAGGCACAGACCGGGTTGGTTGTGGCATGTGGGACAGTAACATAAAGTGTTCACCCTTTTTTTTGTGGTGTCCCAACAGTGTTTGCACCTTCTTCTCTTTGTTACGTTGTTCTGATCTCTGGGTAAGTGAACAGGCAAATGGATGTTTCCTTTTGCATGTTCACTTACATTTTGAACAGGTGGTGGTGGTAGTATCTTCGTTATGACTTCTTCCCTAAATTTGTAGAAATCAATTTTATTTTTTATTTTAATTTGGTACAAGCAATAGGCATTCAGCATCATCATTTGGAAGATGTGAATGCCTACTTTCTTGTACCAGCGCATGCTTTTGTGTTCGCAAGTGTAGTAAGCCAACATTTGGTCTTGCCTGTCAACACCACTCATGAACTGATTATATTTATTTACTATATCTGGCTTCAATAATATTTGGCCTCTTTTGTTGGTCACAGGCTTGAGCTCTGGCGAATGAATGGTGCTGATAGTCAAGACGTCACGTTGGTCACGCCACTTGCAAACACAAACACCATTACGGTTGTACCTAAAGATACTACCACCTTTCCCTAATTTGGTTGCAACCACTGATGGGTTTCCTTTGCGGTTGGCTCTGAGAGTTCCAGTAACATTTGTTTTATTACGCAACAGGAACTCTGAGAGCCCAACACTATTGTAGTAATTGTCCATGTACACATGGCGCCCTGTGCCCAAATAATTTTCTAGGAGTTTTACCACCACCTTCTCTGTGTGGCCTTTCCCTCCAACATCTTGGTCGCGTTTACCCTTATAAACGTGAATTTTCAGGGAAAGGCCACTCGGTGTGGCCAGCATGTATAGTTTGATGCCATATTTGTGGCGCTTGCCTTTTATATATTGGCGGATTCCGCTACGTCCACGGCTTGAAATTATAGATTCGTCTATTGATAGTTCCTCGCCAGGATTATATAATTCCACCATTCTGTTATTAAAATAGGCAATCAAAGTATCCAAATTATGCTGGCCAAACCGCAAGCATCTAAATATTAGTAGAAACGTGTTTTTAGGCATAAATTTGCTTGGGAATAAGTCGAATAAATAATGTTTCCTCCAGTACTCCGAGTATCTATTCACTTTTACGTGTCCCATGTGGAACAATATCCCCAAAAATGTCAATAATTTTTCTATTGTTAAGTTTTTCCACCTGTGAATTCTGGCTTGAGGCGCAGACGCTTCAGACAAAACCTGCTGTGCGCACTCGTTTGTGGAATCCACAATTGTTTTTAAAATATTGTCTGTAAATATTAATTTAAAAAAGTCGTATGGAGACACTTGGTCGTTCCCTACCCGTACCTCCTCCTGGGAAGTAAAAACTGGAGGAAGACGTGCGCGTTCCTGTAGGGTCCACTCTTCGTCCCCCTGTTCTTCCGCCGAATCTTCATCAGACTCGTTGTCTCCATCGTCTTGAGAGCCCATGTCACGGTTGATGTTACTGTAAAAGCAACATCAACCGTTTAGTAATGTCGGTTATCGCGGATGCAGACGATTTCGCGGATTAATAACTATCCTATGTCTTTCCTAGGGTCGCAAATTTCATAACGATGCGATCAGCCGTTAAATCGTGAAAAGGTAACAAACAAACAACATACGCATTTATAATATTAAATAGTAAGTACCGGTAGAGGCGGGTTACTTTGACCCTAGGGCATAACTTTGGCCCAAATCGAGAAAATGTTTGAACTTCCCGCCGTGTCGCAACCACACAACCGATCGTCGTAGTACTCGTAGTTCCTTCGGCAACTAATAGATGGCGAAATAGACGCGTTCTCGCGGAACTGTTTTACTGACT
This sequence comes from Tiliacea citrago, assembly GCA_963921375.1. Classification (NCBI taxonomy): domain Eukaryota; kingdom Metazoa; phylum Arthropoda; class Insecta; order Lepidoptera; family Noctuidae; genus Tiliacea; species Tiliacea citrago. Next base: position 26,653,740 of record OY992783.1, read on the forward strand.
CGATTGAAAGTCACTACATTTTAGCGCCATTTGAAGTTTTGACAGTAACACTGGCGTATATTTCTGCTGCAAACTATGCAAATTTTTTGAAATATACAATCTTAATTTTACTTGCTATTCAATTTATACCCCTGGATATTCAATTTACTGCCCTTGATAGTTTATTTGGCCACATTGACAGCTGCAAGTACGATTTTTCACCGATGAAGTTCATAGGGTTGAAGTAACCCTTTCTTAGGAACATCTTTGGCACAAACAATAATTAAAAAAAAAAAACTAGTTACGCTCATCATATTTCAAAAATACACTTCGGATCTTGTTGATTACATTCTTGAGCTTCTTTTTATCATACAAGAACACTAAAAAGATAATACCAATAAAAACTACAGATACAATTCGAAAATTATTTGAAAAAAATTGCTTAAGTAACCCGCCATTACAGTATGGTACTATAGTAGTATACTAGCAATACGACTTATCCAACGTGTTCGTCGAAAAATTCTTCTTCCGAATCAATGTCATCTGCATTCCCCTCGTCATCAGCTAGCCGTTGAATTTGCAACACTTCCCCAGCTGGGTAAGTGGAACTTGTCGAAGGTCTCGATAGAGCAGAATAGCCGGGGGTGTCTTCGTAATCTTCTCCGAAGATTTCGATCATGTTTTGGATGATGACATCTTCTTGGTTTGCCATTGTTTACACGAATACACGGAACACAAAACACTAAACACTAGCAACTGCAGGTTTAAATCGAGTCCAGTAAACGGTGCACGGGTCAGAGTTAATCGGGATAGCAACACTGTTCCAAACGTAGGGCAATCAGAGTCCAGAAGAAAAGCCAGTAGTCGTCAGTTTTAAAATGTGATAACAAAGTGCCATCGATATGTTTATGGTCTTTAATCTCTTGCCGAAAATTGTGCAAACAAAGCGCGTGCACGTGTTTTTGGCGAAATTCTCTAGATTTGAAAGTATCTATTTCCTTTGTTTCAAATTGTACGCCGAAGTAAAAAAAACCTTTTGTTCTACTATCTTTAATAATACGTAAAAAAATCGGGCCTAATCCGTAATTTTATATAATATGTATCTACACATAAATAACATACCACATCAATTAAAAATTCTTAGTAAAGGCATTAAGAATTAAATAAATTAATAAAAGGCAAAATATCAATTATTTTGTACTGAATAAAACAATCAGAATAAAATTCTAGTAAACGATTTTGGTCAGCCCTAACCTCGGTGGGCGTGTCCTAAAGTGAACTCGGATCCGGGTGCTTGGGCATAGGGTTCCCGTTACGTAATCATCGCGCCGATGGACTCGAATCTCGGGTTGTTATGTACATTTGCCAAACAATTTATGGCTTACAGGTAAATATGTATTTTTTACTTGGCAGCGAAAGTGCTGGATTAAAATAATATATTAAAAATACATACCTTCATATAATCCTTCAATACGGTGAGAATTGCTTTACAAGTTTCTGGTATAATTACTCCCAAACGTTGTGGAGATATTACAGTTGAAAACTTTAGCTCCTCATAGCTCATTCCTGATGCTAAAAAACGAAGAGTGGCACACAGCCTCTCATGAGGACTTATTGCTTGTCTCATATTGGTGTCTTGTTTAGTTATAAGTGGGGTGACGAGTTGCAGTAGTTTAAAATATGTAGGCTCGTCCATTCGCAGATAATTTCTCCAATCACTTGGCTCCAATGACAGTTCATTTAACAAATTGATGTGTGTGAAAGTGTCCATTTTCTTCAGCCACTCTTTGCACCACTTTTTTTTTGGTTTTCTCGTTAATATATGATGAGAAACAACCGCCACACAAAGTAAAAGTTCTTCTTCGGAATCAGAGCTCATGTCAACTTCTTTCGACCCGGTGAAACACGTAAATGAAAGAAAATTTGAGTGATCGTGAATGTGATACTTGTTTTGCGTCCATCAATTTGACTTAAGCCATTTGGAGCCACGCCGAACGGCGCGACCGTGAATGCCTAGCTTTACTCATTCGAAAAGCATCCAAAAAACCACTGTTTAAAATGTAATTTGCAGAATGTAAGCGATCTTTGGCTTTAAAAAACGGTCGCATCCAAAGTGTTCTGCGTTTGCGTCTCCGTAATAATAGTACGAGCAGCATCGTACTGGCCAACAACAACGCGTCCTCTTGTGAACACATTTCGAAAGAAACTGATGGAATATAGCCGGGGTTAATCGATCTACGTCGACCGATGCCATCGACCGGCAATCGATCGATTGAATAGTCGACCGGTATCCGTCGATCAATTAAAGCTACCACACCAATCGATCAACGTCGACCGATGTCGATCGATGGCATCGATCGACTATCGATCGATTGGTGTGGTAACACCCTTAGACATAACAAAATGTATGCTCGATGAAAAATCTGCAAAGCATCTTTCTACTGTACCGCTATCAAACGATACTGTTTCACGGCGAATCCATGATCTGGCAAGCTACGTCAAACAAGAACTAGTTGCACGTCTACAAAAAACACGATTCGCCTTGCAAATGGATGAGTCAACTGATGTCACTGGTCTGGCTATCTTGCTGGTTATCGTGAGATATCCATATGAACGTTCTTTTGAAGAAGACATGCTTATGTGTTCACCGCTGCCCACAAACACTACCGGGGAAGAATTTTTTTAAAAAATAAACATATTTTTTAAAGAAAATAATCTTAGTTGGAACGATTGCATTGACATTTGTACAGATGGGGCCAAGGCGATGACAGGTGAAACAGCAGGAGCAGTATCACGAATAAAAAGTAAAGCGCCTAATTGTAGTTCCAGCCATTGTATTCTGCATAGACAAGCACTTGCGATGAAGCAAATGCCGTCAAATCTAAAATTAGTTATGGATGAAGCGGTAAAAATAATTAATTTTATCAAATCACGACCACTACAATCCCGATTGTTTATTTATTTATTTTATTTATTTATTTTATTATTTATGTACACACAGTAAAATACAGAGAGATACGACATAATTATAATACTAGTACAAAGGTACTGCTTATTTCTTAAGAAATTTCTTCCAGCAGACCTGCGAAAGAAGAAATGAAAAAGAAATGTAGACATTGTTCTCATTATTGTGTGAAGATTATGGCAGCAAACATAAAACACTGCTGCTCCATACAGAAGCGCGATGGCTGTCTCGGAGTAAAACTTTAACAAGGCTATTTGAACTTAGAGCCGAGTTACAAATGTTTCTTTCAGCAGATACAGTTTCTTTTAATTTGAAAGACCGTTTGTATGATAAAACTTGGTTGTTCCGATTGTCTTTTATGGCGAATATCTTTCAAAAACTGAACGAATTGAATTTATCATTGCAAGGTAAACAGACAACAGTGTTCCAGGCCTATAACAAAATAACTGCCTTCAAAAGAAAATTAAATTTTTGGATTATTTGCGTTGGTAAGAGAGGAATAGAAAGCTTTACGTCACTCAGTGAGTTTGTTAGCGATAACGACTCAGAAATGTTTCAAGATGATGTGTTTGAAGAATTGGTCCAATATCTCACTTCTATGCGCGCATCTTTTGAAAAGTATTTTCCCGAAGAACAGAATAAAAAAATGAAGCTGAATTCATGGATTCATAATCCTTTTTTACCCAACTTGCAAAAGCCCGAAAGTATGTCAAACGAGATATATGAATCTCTTTTAGAAATGTCATCAGACACAAGTATAGAGTCACTGTTCAAAACGATGCCTCTCAACGATTTTTGGTGCAGAATCCGTGATGAATATCCAATGCTTGGCAGAATGGCTCTGAATATTCTTCTCCCGTTCCCAACAACATATTTGTGCGAAACAGGATTCTCAACCTATGCAGCCACGAAAACAAAATATCGCAATAGACTGGACGCCGAACCTGATATGAGACTTCAAATGTCTTCTATCAAACCTGATATCAACCAATTGATGAAAAATAAAAAAGTTTCATACCTCCCATTAGTTAAGATTTTTTCATTTTTAATATCTTCTATTATTGTACTTGCCATGTGGTAAAGTAAGTGTAGCGTCGCTAGTCTTATGTAGGAAGAAATACTGACAAAACTGTATACACATAAACTAGATACTAGTATACAATAATAGCAAAATGTATGAAATGCCACGGACGTACAGATTTTATTGTTAGTGGATAATAGGTGAATAGCAAGCGCGTGAGTCACTGACCGGCTGCGGCGGCCGCGCAGCGAGCGAGCGAGACTCCTCTCGCTTCGTCGCGCTTCGCCGGCTCGCCAGTCCGTTAGATGCCACTGGGCTAACCGCACGTTACCGTTTTCGCTGCTGTATGCATCTCGCGCGCTAGCTATCCACGATCATATGTACTCTGCCTATCTATCCTCTACTTTGTGCTTCCGTGATACTTGCTGTGCTTCTCTTGTGTAGACTTTCACCTTCCATTCTTTGTACTTCTATATGTGTGTCGTGTGTGACTTGGACTATTACACGAATCTAGTGGACGTACCGGATTTTATTTATCTCCCGTAAGTACCCACTTCATTGGTGACCCCGACGTGATAAAGCCAATAATAGGTGTAGATTTTTTATCACACTACAACTTAATTGTAGATGTTAGAACGCAGCGGCTAATCGAAGTAATAATTAGTAACTTATATATATATACATTGTACTTTTATTATGCTTATATAATAAAGAATACACTTTTAAAAACTATTGTTTTATTGTAGGGTTCTGTCAAGTATTTTGCTTGTCAAAAGGGTTCCGTGACCAAAAAAGTTTGAGAACCGCTGATCTACAGGAAAACGGTCTTAAGAGACTGTCCTTAACTTTTTGAGAAATTTTGATGTGCATTCACAGATTTTGAAAAAAATTTACAGTCAGCAAGAAAATGGGCAGTTTTCACAAAAACTTTTTTTTATGCCAATCGATCCTCTTTCTTATAAGGATCAAAAATCTCTATTGGACCAATTGAGGTTTGAGTACTAGAAAAGTCATAAATCGCAAAAAACTGTTCCCATACATTTCGTAGGAAATGAGACTCGAACTTAATTTTTTTACCATCGATAAACTGGCCGCTACAAAAAAGACTGATCGAAAAACAAATAAAACACTATAATTTCAACTTTGGGTATTATTTCACCTTAAAATTAAAAACTTGAAACTTTACATTTGGACTCACCTAGAAATTTTACTTTTGTGCTCTAAGTTATGAGGTGTTCGGAATGGTAGCTGTTTTGACGATAGGTTTATTCCCTTTACTACAGAGTGGGTAGCAGCTGATAATGTGCTAGGATTAATTCCATATAGAATCGTGGTAAGTAAATCTTTGAGTTCCTGAACACTTGTATTATTTTTTATAAAGTTCGATTTTTAAATAGCACCACATAAAAAGTGTAGACGCGTGAGATCTGGACTGCGACTGTGGTCACGTTAAAGGACCATCATTATGTTTGTATCCACTGCCTTGCGAATTGCCGGAATTCGATTGATGCGATTTCGAAAAACGAAGTTTATTTTTTTTGTTTATTTTTGGCCAGTCTTCATTGTAGCGGTCCATTTATCCATCATAAAAAACTAAGTTGGGAGTATCATTTCTTACGAAATGCATGGGAAAAGTTTTTGCGATTTATGACTTTTCTAGTACTCAAACCTCAATTGGTCCAATAGAGATTTTGATCCTTATAAGAAAGAAGATCGATTGGCATAAAAAAAAGTTTTTGTGAAAATTGCCCATTTTCCCCGCTTTGTCGTAACGCCTCGTTTTTTGCCCGCTGACGGTACATTTTTTTCAAAATCTGTGAATGCAGATCAAAATTTCTCAAAAAGATAAGGACAGTCTCTTAAAACCGTTTTCCTGTACGTACAACGGTTAAGGTAGCTGCCCTTACTGCCCCATCTCAAAAATCCACCCTGTATATTCACTTTAAAAATAAATAATTAAATTAAAATAAAACAAATATTTAAGGTGGGCTCCCATACAAAAACCGTGTTTTTGCCGTTTTTATAGATAATTGTACGGAACCCTTCGTGCACGAGTCCGACTCGCACTTGGCCGGTTTTTGTTGGTAGATAATGGTACGGAACCCTTCGTGCGCGAGTCGGACTCGCACTTGGCCGGTTTTTTAATTTACATTAATTGAGGGGTATAGAAGCAAAAACGCCTCTGTCCAAATTTTGGTTTTTTTAATCTATGGATGTCATATTTTGCCTGACGTTAAAAGTTAGACACCCCTATCTTATTTTAGATGCAAAAGCGTACCATTGCCTAGTAAATCGCATCAAAAAACATGTTGCGATGAAAACACGCCATTCTCCATAAACATTCAGAAGCAAACATGACATTTTCCATTTAGACCAATCACAGCACAGCATTTCTGGGATTTCAAGATGGCGTTTTCTGTGTTTGTAAAGCAACAGTGTTCCCCAATTAGTTCAACATTTTAGGTGTTTGTAGTTATTTTTAGTGATATAATGGAAGAGAATGTGCAACCAGTGACTTCCGGGATCACTAGGAAACGTAGTCGTAATCCAGAAAAGTGGAAGCGAGCAAAAGAAAAGGCAAAGCGGTAAGTCATTCAATACTACTACCTACACGTCGTTTTGGGGTAACCACACCGGAGAACCCATAATGGAATTGACACCACTGGTAAATTGACTTGTTGTGCCTAAACTGATCAACTGATTACGATTTTGTAGTTCGAGACGACAATTTTATTTACTAACATATTTATCTTTTATTTTTAGGTACTCAGCTAAAAGACTACCTCAATATCCAACATGTAACCATGAGAAAAGAGCATACCAATGTCGTAAACTAACGATGACAGACATTCGATTTTTTTTTCAATCATTTTATGCAATTAAAAGTAAACAACACCAGGATGTCTTCCTCTTAAAATACTGTAAGGTTACTGATACAGTACGCCGACTAGCACGGGTTGGTCTTCGAACCCCAAATAAATACAATACGAAGCTATACGTAAAACAGAATCATACATTAAAACTTATACCGGTATGTCAGAAAAGTTTTTTTAAAATTTTACAAATCTCCGTGCATCGTGTACGCCGTGTCGCAAAGGTTTTTAAAACAACAGGAAGTTTGGTGAAGGATATGAGAGGAGGTGACCATACTTCACACAAATATTCAGTAAAGAGGTCGGCGGTAATTTTTTTATCGAATCTTTCAAATGCCTGGAATCTCATTATTGCAGGTCATCAGTGCAACGAAAATATTTAGACTCTAACTTAAACATAAGAAAAATGTGGAAAATGTACTGTAACAAATATGGACCAGCTGATGATTTGCACGTAAAAGAAAGCTATTTTCGTGACGTTTTCAATAGACACTATAATATTGGATTTGGCAGTCCACGTACAGACGTATTTTCAAGGTGTACAGAGTTACTAGAAAAAATTAAATGCGAAAAAGATGCTAATTTGAAGAATACATTAATAATAGAGAAACGAGTGCACATGCTCAAAGCGAAAGCATTTTATCAATTACTACGGGAAGAAAGACGGCATGATAACATTATCGTTTGACTGCCAAAAAAATCAGGTTCTGCCAAAAGTACCTGATCAAATAGCCTACTACAGTAGACAACTCTATATTTACAATTTTGCTGTTGTCAAATCTGCACCAAACAAAAAACTAAACAGAGACACACAGTTTCATTGTATTATTGGACAGAAAATCAATTCAAAAAAGGAGCCAACGAAATATGTTCTGCTGTCTACCATAGACTTAATAGTTTGGATTTAACTGAAATAGATACAATACGTCTTGTAGCGGATGGGTGTGGGGTAAGGCTCGACCGAGATCTCGGTCTCGGTCTCGGTCTCGGCATTCTCGGCTACAAATCCAACCGAGAAACTTGTCTCGGTTCTCGGCTAATTATAGCCGAGATTCTCGGTCATGACCGAGATTGTAACATTGTTCGGATCGGCATTCAAATTTTACCGCGCGTGGCAACGCGCCGCAGCGCGTAGTCGATTGGTGTAAGTGCGTGAGAGAGCTGAATTGTGATTGGTTGAAGTCCCGGCTGGCGAACTGCGGCCGGCCGCTTTCGCCCCATTCGAGCAGTATTTGTAATTGTTTATGTTTACAATAGTAATGAGTGGAAGTTTGTTTTAACACAGTAAATTAAAATAAGTTCTTTTAAGTTTTGTGTTGCTACTTGCTGTGATTACTTGTTGTTGATACTTGTAAATTGATTAATTACACTGGTTTGGTGAAAGCAAGATCATTACTTATAGTTTTGCGGTGGAATATAAAGCGGGTAAGTTGTTTTTATAAATATAAGTAAATTAAATATATATTACAGATTGATAGGGTTTTGTGACGTTATGCGTATGTTTTTTGCTGAAAATACGTAAGGTTTATAATTAATAAAATACCTACAATTAAAAATAACTAAACACATGGTTTGTTTGTCAATAGGTACCTATAGCACTTGCAAAGCTTTTGCTAAAATCAAATACGATACGTAGGTTAGGTACCGTTTCTTAGTAAAATTAATCGAAAATTGGTTTTGATCTAAGTTAACGACTTATTTGTTTTTTAAACAACAATCTTATCAGGTGCTATTTTTTCAGTTTTGTTTCGATTTAATGTGTTTAATGTTTATGTTTACTAAGAAGGTATAATATTGTATTGTTGCAGATGAAAACTAAATATGCCTAAAGTAAATCCTATTTGGGAATATTATGAAAAAAATATTGTATTACATCCATCAAAGGCTACTTGTAAGTCGTGTAGTAAAACGGTGTCATTAGGCAGTCCTCAGCCCAAACATCAGACTATCAAAGGTTTGAAACTGCACCTGTCGAAATATCATTCATCTGAATATGAACACTATGAGAATAAACTGGCTGAAATTGCTCACGAAAATAGTTTGAAACCGGCTATTTCAAAGCCCGTGCGCCTTAATATTGATAATAATGATAAAAAGCATCAACCTACTATAGAACAATTAATATCTCATCCGCCTTCAGCAAAATGGCCTGATGATCATCAGATTGTCAAACGAATTGATAAAGCAATTATGGATTACATAATTGTGGACATGCAACCTTATACTACAGTGTCAGGTGAAGGATTTAAACGTTTGAATTTCGCTGATCCATCTGGGCCAAAACGATACAAATTGAAGTCCGAAAAATACTTTCGCAGTCAGTTAATGCCTGAAACATATGAAAAGGTTCAAGCCAAAGTGGTATCTCTGTTAATGAAAGCTGATTGGATAAGTTTTACTACTGATATATGGTCAAATCCTACAAAAACTTGTTCGCTGCTGAGTTTTACTGCCCATTTCGTTCGGAAAGAACAGCGCATTAAAGTGGTGCTGGCTGCGACTGTTCTGGAAGACGACCACACTGGCGATTATATAGCAGAAAAACTCAAAGAAATTGCCGAAACTTATAACATTGCAAAAAAAGTTCACTTGGCTGTACGAGACAACGCTCGCAACATGGTCCGCGCCACTCGAGTAGCTGAATTCACATCGTTGGGTTGTGTTGCTCATACTCTGCAGTTGACGATCCATGATGCCATTTTTTCGGTTGCAGAAGTTGAAACGCTGATAAAAAAATGTCATAAAGTAGTCGGCCATTTTCACAGGAGTGAACAAGCTCGAAGACATTTAAGTACCTTTCAAAAAACCTTAAATTTACCGGAGCATGCGCTTTTTCAAGATGTCGAAACTCGGTGGAATAGTACCTACTTAATGATGGAACGACTGCTTGAGCAAAAAAATGCTTTGAACCTATACCGTATTGAAAAAGGAGGCGTACTAGAAATTAACAGTGATGAATGGAATTTCATGAAAGATATAGTGAACGTTTTGCAATGCTTTTACCAAGCCACGTTGGATATCTCTTCCGACTCGTCCTGTGTTTCAGTGGTAATACCGTTGGTGGCAATGTTGAATGGAAAATTGGCGCCAACACAAAACATTCAGTCCTTTAATGACCAGGAAGATGATAATGAAATTGGAAATCACGCAGAGACGATGAAGAGCAAGCTACTGGATGCACTTAATCAGCGGTTTTCATTTGTTAAAAGTTGTTTGCCACTAGTTACTGCAACACTGATCGATCCACGGTTTAAAACTAAATATCTAACTGAAAGCGAAGTTAACTCAGCCAAACTTCATATTATCGAGACTCTCACTCTCAATGAAAATGTAGGATCAGATTCTCGTGAGACGACATGGGCATCTTCAACTAACTCGTCAAACATGGCTGCAACAAGTCAATCCAACTTATGGGCAGCTCATGATTCGATAGAGTTGGAAGACGAGCCAATGACCAATGACGAATACAGTTCAAGCTCTGTGATCGAAATAGCGCTAGAAAGCTTTCTTAGAGAGCCAAGACTGCAAAGAAATGCTAATATTTTTGAGTATTGGTTTTCGTCGCCTTATAAGGTGCTTAAGCCCGCAGCAAATAAGTTTTTATCTGCGCCGCCTACTAGCGTAGCAAGTGAACAACTTTTTAGCAAAGCTGGACAATTGTATGACGAGAGACGACATTCTTTGAAGGGCGAAAATGCCGAAAAATTGCTTTTTTTATGTTATAATATAATGTTATTTAACTTTGATTATTAAAACAATTAATTTTGTTAAACAATTAGTAGTGTATTAAAAAGCAAACAGTATAAAAAAAAAATTTCACGCTTTTTCTATTCTCGTTCTCGGCTCTCGGTCTCGGCCGAAATATTATTTTATTCTCGGTCTCGGTCTCGGTCTCGGCCGAGAACGAAAAACCCATCTCGGTCGAGCCTTAGTGTGGGGCACAAAATAAAAACTCTATAATGATGGGGATGTGTTCAACATGGCTGTCCAATCCTCAAGCACACGTTAATTCTATCGAATTAGTTTTCCCAGTGTCAGGACATTCATTTCTTCCCGCTGATAGGGTTTTTGGGAATATTGAGCGAGAGCTGAAAAAAAGAGAGGTCTGTATCTCATGAACCGTGACAGTTGAAATTTTCACACATAATGTATTTCTGTTGCCGCTATAACAACAAATACTAAAAAACAGAATAAAATAAATAAAGGGGCTCCCATACAACAAACGGGATGGTTTTGCTCCTTTTTGCTCTATATTGATAACGGCAATAGGTAGACGCTTGGAATATTCACAGAATATTTAGTTATACAGGGTGGATTTTTGAGATGGGGCAGTAAGGGCAGCTACCCTAACCGTTGTATCTACAGGAAAACGGTCTTAAGACACTGTCCTTAACTTTTTTGAGAAATTTTGATGTGCATTCACAGATTTTGAAAAAAATTTACAGTCAGCAAGAAAATGGGCAGTTTTCACAAAAAAAATTTTTTATGCCAATCGATCCTCTTTCTTATATGGATCAAAAACCTCTATTGGACCTTGTAGGTAGATAATGGTACGGAACCCTTCGTGCGCGAGTCCGACTCGCACTTGGCCGGTTTTTTAATTTACATTATTTTATCAAGGTCAATTTTTTATTTGGATTATTATTATCCAAATAAAAAATTGACCTTGATAAAATAATGTAAATTAAAAAAAAAAATTGTATAGGAGCCCACCTTAAATATTTGTTTTATTTTAATTTAATTATTTATTTTTAAAGTGAATATACAGAGTGGATTTTTGAGATGGGGCAGTAAGGGCAGCTACCTTAACCGTTGTAGCTACTAGAAAACGGTCTTAAGAGACTGTCCTTATCTTTTTGAGAAATTTTGATCTGCATTCACAGATTTTGAAAAAAATGTACAGTCAGCAGGAAAATGGGCAATTTTCACAAAAACTTTTTTATGCCAAGCGATCTTCTTTCTTATAAGGATCAAAATGCTCTATTGGACCAATTGAGGTTTGAGTACTCTCTGGGTTCTACTTTGGGTATTATTTCACCTTAAAATTAAAAACTTGAAACTTTACATTTGGACTCACCTAGAAATTTTACTTTTGTGCTCTAAGTTATGAGGTGTTCAGAATGGTAGCTGTTTTGACGATAGGTTTATGCCCTTTACTACAGAGTGGGTAGCAGCTGATAATGTGCTATGATTCATTCCATATAGAATCGTGGTAAGTAAATCTTTGAGTTCTTGAACACTGTTGTATTCCTTTTAATAAAGTTCGATTTTTAAATAGCGCCACATAAAAAGTGTAGACGCGTAAGATCAGGGGGCTGATCGCGCTAATTTTGAACGTTAATACCACAACCAAAAACGTTACGTTAGACACATTTCGTATCGCGCTAATCATTTCAACGGAAACGATTTAGCTTTACTTTGGAAGTTACGTTGGAGGAACGATCGATCGAACAATACTCTCACAAAAAATAGCGCGATACCGTTTCTTACATCAGCTAAACCAAAACCAAAAACGTTCCGTTCGAACGGTAATTACGTTGAGAAATAGCGCGATCGGCCCCCTGGACTCCGAGGTGGTCACGTTAAAGGACCATCATTATGTTTGTATCCACTGCCTTGCGAATTGCCGGAATTCGATTGATGCGATTTCGAAATACGAAGTTTATTTTTTTTTGTTTATTTTTGGCCAGTCTTCATTGTAGCGGTCCATTTATCGATCATAAAAAACTAAGTTGGAGTATCATTTCTTACGAAATGTATGGTAAAAGTTTTTTGCGATTTATGACTTTTCTAGTACTCAAACCTCAATTGGTCCAATAGAGCATTTTGATCCTTATAAGAAAGAAGATCGCTTGGCATAAAAAAGTTTTTGTGAAAATTGCCCATTTTCCTGCTGACTGTACATTTTTTTCAAAATCTGTGAATGCAGATCAAAATTTCTCAAAAAGATAAGGACAGTCTCTTAAGACCGTTTTCTAGTAGCTACAACGGTTAAGGTAGCTGCCCTTACTGCCCCATCTCAAAAATCCACCCTGTATATTCACTTTAAAAATAAATAATTAAATTAAAATAAAACAAATATTTAAGGTGGGCGGGCTCCCATACAAAAAACGTGTTTTTGCCGTTTTTATAGATAATGGTACGGAACCCTTCGTGCGCGAGTTCGAATCGCACTTGGCCGGTTTTTATTATATATAATGGTACGGAACCCTTCGTGCGCGAGTCCGACTCGCACTTGGCCGGTTTTTGTAGGTAGATAATGGTACGGAACCCTTCGTGCGCGAGTCCGACTCGCACTTGGCCGGTTTTTTAATTTAAGGTCTACCGAGGCAAGTGTGACAGTGGGGCTAGTGTAACATTTTTAAATTACGCGCCTTAAACACGTTTTTCGTTTAAGTGCCATCTATTGAACAACGGAGGAACTTTTACTGAATTGACAGTAACAACGATAAATGGTCTAACTTGTACTGCTTTATCGACACCCGCCATTTTGGATAACTAAACGACTGGTGACAAGCGTTAGGCAATTCGAGAGGTGATGTTTGAAGTGTTTTTGTGAATATTTTCAAGTTATTTCAACAAAATTCAAGGTAAGTGGCAAAAAATAATGTAGATAAGTAAGTGTGATATATTTATGTGACTTAAAATCCATTATCTGTTCAAATACGAGACCTGTTACACTTACCCCGAATAATACCCAACATGTATAAGTGTGACAGTGTCACGCTTACCCCAGTGGCGTTGTATGAGAATATCATTACTAGTGATGGGACAACGTATTTTTTTTTTATTTCATCGATCAAATTATTATGAGGAAGTATGATCTCAGAGTAAACATATTACTACGATGCCTTTTGTCATACCTAATAAAGATTTTTTTTTATATTTTAGATGGTACGAAATTATAAAAGAAAAACTACTGATAAATACTCTCGAGAAACTCTGCTGGCAGCTGTTAATGCAGTAAGGGAGGGACAGATGACGGCTTTGAAGGCATCTACAGTTTATGGTGTACCTAGACCAACAATAATCTCATACTTAAATGGTGATCGGGGTATGAAATCGAAAACTCATGGGAGACCGACAGTATTTACGACTGAATGTGAGAAAGATATGGCGTCAATGTTACACAGTATGGAACGGCACGGTTTTGGTTTAACTCAGCGAGAAGTCAGAGCTCTTGTTGGACAATACGTTCGTAGAAATAACATTGACACTCCCTTTAAAGACGGAATTCCAGGGGAAGAATGGATACGAGGCTTCAAAAAGAGAAATAAATTAAGTTTAAAAAAACCACAATCCGTAGAAATAGCGAGAAAGAAGGCAGCCGATCCTTTTCTTGTAAACGAATTTTATGATCAACTAGAAGAAATTGTGCAGGAGCAAAAATTAGAAGGTGATCAGATTTGGAATCTTGATGAAACAAGTTTTTGCCAAGATCCAGGCAAGTCGAAAATTATTGGATTAAAAGGCTTCCAAGCCACAAGAACGACCAGTTCACCTGGTCGCGATAACACAACAGTGTTATTCGCATGCAACAGTTGGGGTCAAAAAATTATTCCTTTAATCATTTTCAAAGGAACATATCTTTGGAACTCATGGCTACCTGACGATGATTCGATTGATTCAGCATTTGCATCGACCTCGAAAGGTTGGATGGAGGCTTCCGTCTTCGAAAGCTTTTTTTCTAACGTATTAATACCTGAAATATGCAAAACAGGTAAACCACAGCTTGTGATATACGACGGCCATTCAACGCATCTGGACTTGAATGTTATTTTAAAGGCAAAAGAGAACAAGATCACCATTCTAAAATTGCCGCCTCATTCTTCTCACATTTTACAGCCGTTAGATGTGAGCACTATGAAAGCGATGAAGGATCGATGGGATCAAAAGTTAATTAAATGGCAACGGCTTAATATCGGTAAAAAGTTACCAAAAAAAGAATTTACCCAAATATTGGTAGAAACTTGGAATGACCTGGAACCATTGATATTGATGAACGGATTCCGAAAAACCGGTATATATCCTTTGGATAGGAACCAAATCGGAGAAGACAAATTTGATCCTGCATCACTACAGCGTTGGAAAAATCATTTAGCAAATAAAACTACAGAAGAAGAAGAAATAATCACGGAAACTCAACATATTCAAAAACAGAATATTGAAACGGATGAAACAACACAAATAATTCATCAACTTGAACAAGAATTTGAAGGAGAAACTGTACAGGAAGCTCAGAAGGAACAACAACAATATGATGAAACCACCGAAACACGCAAAATGTTCGGTTGTGTACATAGAGGTCCAGCTAAAAATGTTGGCAAATTTAAACTTATCCCTAGGAAACAAAGCAATTCTAACGCTTTAACAATCATAAGCCAAAATAAAGTTATCATGGAACAGTCAGAGGAAAAGAATAATAATATCAATGTAACTTTTGGGAGCTTATTACTTGAATCCATATCAAGAGGAAAAGAAGAAACAAAGCAAAAAAGAAAACGCTTAGGAATAGGCGCTGAAGTAATCACAACAAATGATTACATTGAAAGAAAAAAAAAGGAAAGTGAAGAAAAAGAAAACTTGAACAAAAGAGCAAGAAAAGTTATTAAAAAGAAGCCAAAGAAGACGCAACCTAAAAAAATACAAAGAAAAATATCACTCACTACTAGCGAATCTGACATTATGAGTACGCACTCCGATTCTGATTTAATGGATGCTTGTAGTGACAGTGATTCTGAGAATGCTCAAGACCAACCATTACGAAAAAAATCGACACATGCGAGTATACTTACGGTACAAGCTGATATTAATTATGAACCAAAAACAAAAGCGCATGCGATAGTAAAAAAAACTGTTGATGCGAAAGATGTAAACAAAACACAAGTTTACAAAGAAAAACAGAGAAACTTGACCAAAGAAGAAATAATGAATGCTATTCAAACTGATACGGAAGAAAATACCAGTAATTTGATTTTGGAAGTAAATGACACTGTTCTGGTTCGGTATTTCGAGAAAAAGAAATGGAAGTTCTATGTTGGTACTATACAGACAATTGAAAAAAATGATCGGTACAAAGTTTTATATTATAAGCATTCTGTAGACGAAAATACGTTCCTAACATTTTCGGTTCCAAAGAAATTAGACGTTGATGTAGTCCCTATATCAGAAATTGTAAAAAAAATTGAGCTTTTGGAAGTTAAACAAAATTCAAATGTTTTTGTTCTTTCCAACGACCTAGATGATGTATACTTTAAGTAAACTTAGTGGTAAAGTGTTACCGTTTTATTTTATTAAACTTTATGGTTTTTCAAATAAAATTCTATTTTAGCTAATTTAATTGTGTTTTATTATGCAAAAAAGTACCTGAGGTAAGTGTGACAAGATTTTAACATAGTTCACATCACTATTCATCAAAAAATCTGTTACACTTGCCCCATGACGTCATAAATCTATTGCTACGCGAAAAGTTATTATATAATTATTGAAATAGATCATATAATGTGTTAAAATTAGTAACATCTCATAAGATTTATCAGATACCACAGGCAATATAAAGAATACAACAACGAAAATGCTTATTGTTACACTTGCCCCATTGGTGGGGAAAGTGTGTCAGTTATTAACATTGAAACGTTTTTCTTAATGAAAGTCACGAAAAACTAGTATTAAATACTAAAATATTTTATGAAACATAAAATAAATCAATAATCAACATACGTTGATTATTGATTTATTTTATGTTTCATTAATTACTTTTAATACTAAAAGTAAATAATTTATGTTAACCTATCACGGCATAGAAATATTGATATACAAACTTTTGTACTAATGCATTTATGTCACACTTGCCTCGGTAGACCTTACATTATTTTATCAAGGTCAATTTTTTATTTGGATTATTATTATCCAAATAAAAAATTGACCTTGATAAAATCAAAAGTCTGCTCATTTATTGCCTCTAAGGCGGAACAAAGTTTGCTGGGTCAGCTAGTAAAATTGTAAGACAATTTATCATGTCTTGTCACAATTGTCTTGGGTACACCCATGCTCGGCCCCCTGCAGTCAACTGTCCCACCACTCACTGTGAATTGTAGAACCAGTGCCTGGTTCGCATTGTAGTCTTGGGGGCTTACTCCGGATGCTCATGTAAACTGGTTAGCAAGACAACAGAAGATACCAGTAGGTAACATTAAAGTTCCTGCCAGGGTTACGAGCCTGTCCGAAGGGGATATCGTGGCCCTGGCGCACATGCATCTGAAGGAATACGGGTGGGTTTTAGTCAGTAAAAGTCTGACACCCCCTCCCGCTCCACCCAGAGTGGGAGAAGTTATTTGAAAATTTCCCACCCAAAAAAAAAGAACAGAACATGGTTCTGGCACACAAATACCAAATGGTTCTGAAATCAGGATTTATGCTCTGGGAGCCTATTTTCAACAAAACCTTTGTAGAACACAATGATTATCCTACCAATAATTTTACAATGGACACTTCCCATGGCACAGAATGTTATGGCTCTCTTATAAAACTTCAGTCCAATATTCCTACATTCAACGTAAGTTCGACCCTCTGGCCTCAGACACTTGACACCAAGACTTTTTATCTTTTCAACATTTTGAACCAGACTTTTTGGTAACAACATTCTAGGTACCAGACACAATAGCCACCTCACGGTAAATCTATGAAAAACTTTTGAAAGATTTTGTTTGCAACTAATTCTCATATTTTTTTTTTGTAATTTATGTTTACTTTGATTAACATTGAATAGAAACTCATTTTTAATAAATTCCACATGCTGAACAGAACCAAGAACAAACACAGCTACAATACTCATTTGGTTTGATAAATCTAAAACTGTAGGTTTAACAATCAACTAAAAGAACCAATTATGACAAAAGATACATTTCAAACAGACCAAAAACCAACATTGAAATATGTAAAACAGTCAAAATTCAAAAAACCCAACTTAAAGGTCGCCATTAGTTTATGTGAAGCCAAATACAGTATGATGCTAGAGCAGATACAAATACAGTATGATGCTAGAGCAGATACAAAACTAATGTACCTATTAGGTTTATGTATTTGAGGTTACATGGAGTATATCCAGGATACCCATTGTTGTATCCAACCTTATTTATTTTGGGAATGGTTGGATTCTATAAATTAGAAATTAAGCAGGAACTAGTCCTAGCCACATACTTGTTCCATCTAATAGGGGGTAAAATTAAAAAAAAATCCACACAGCCAAATTGACTGTAGTAATAGTCAATTTGCCTGTGCGTATCAGATGAGTACGTGAGCAGGCCGCCGTGGCTGCCGGTGGTGCCAACAGCGCGCGGGTATTGAATTTGTGAATTTAGTTTATAAAAAAAATATATGGGTACCCAGTACATGTAATAAGTAGAAAGTAGACTTAGCTATCGCATTAGGTCAACCTGTAATGATAGATTTAATATATTATGATAAACAAAAAATAATGACCCAGTCGTCTCGTCAATGGACTCGATCGGATCAATGAGAAAAGTTACCAGAACATTTTTGTTGCATAACCTCAATATTAGTACCAAAATTTATTATCATTATCACCGTAAAACAAACTATTCAAATATATCATCACAACTAAACACACAAAGCACTCTTTACTTTAGTGGTGAATGAATAGCTAGACGACTTAATTAGGCCATGGTTAGACCTTGAGATCTTTGGGAGAATGACACATCCAAATGTACTCTGCACAGACCGTAGGTACTCTGTGAATGACACTGAAGTACTCTGTGATGACAAATGACAAGGAAGTTTGTTTGTTGCAGTGTTGCCAAATTTATCTTTTAGAAGATCGGACCATGGATCAGAAAAGATCGTATTTTGCCAAGAATTCCAGAAAAAAAATAGTACGCAAGGTACGGAGAGGTCAAAAGAGGTATAATAATCCGACGATTTTTAAACGCTAATGTGATGTACCTTATTAGAAAGCTTATTTTTTATGCTACTCCATTATAGTTAAATCTGATTTTTACAGGCGCCCGTTTATGTGAAAAAGTGAAAAATGTTTCAATACAAACAAAACGCACATAGTCTTTATTCATTTCTATGCAATATGATTATTTAAATGTGGCTAAAGTTTCCGTTTCTATTAAATACTTTGAGATTTTATTATAATTTTAGCTGCAGCTCCATGAAATTAAGACAAAAAATATTGATTATCATGACAATGCAATAACAAAACGTATGGAAAAAAGTGAAAGCTGTATACTCAGACTAAATAGCCGCTGTAAATGTCAAGCCGAGTCCTGCTGACTGTCACGTCATTTGCCACAGGGCTGCATTCCCTAAAATATAAATAATGCTTGCAGTTAGTGATGCAAACATTTTATTTTTCAACACTTGTTTTAAAAAAAACGGGTGGCTGAAAAAAAATTAAATGCCCAAAGACATCAAAATAATTACCCGCTTTCAGCCTATATAGGTCAGAAGGCTGTTTAAATTTTCAATTATTTTAGTACCAAGCCCCATACATTTCGTGAACGTCTCACGAACAATACAAAGTAGTAGAAGAAACAGAAAGTATTCAATTCTTAGGTATAACTCTAGACAAATTTTGTAATTGGAAACAACAGTAAACTAAATAAATTTGTGTATGCATTAAGAAAACTTCGTATTGTGTCCGACGAAATCAATATTAAGATATGGACTAATAATATGGGGCAATTCAACAGACAGTGATAAGACATTTATTGTACAAAAAAAATGTGTAAGAGCTATATGCGGTGTCGGTCCACTTGAATCTTGTAGGCCTTTATTCAAAAAACTGAAACTATTGACCGTAACCTTAACCATATATTTGTTTGAGGTATCGGTTTTCGTTAGGAAAAATAGTGAATTATTTAGATTCAAAGGTAACAACTACACCAAACAGAGACCAAGAGATGCAACAAAAATTTTAGTTCCTTTTTATAATACAAGTAATGTTTATCATAAGTGCATTACAATTTTTAATAAATTACCGAAGATCATAAGGGAGCTCTCATTTAAATATTTTAAAATTAAACTACGTAGATGGTTAATAGAGAATTGTTTTTTAGTTTACAAGAATTTCTGCAACATAAGAAAAAAAAATATTTTAAGTTTTCTATAGTTTAGTTTCCCATGTGATGTGCTGTGGTTTAATAATTTAACATATTGACTTTTGTTACTTAAAGAAAAATATTATTTTAAGAATTTTAGTTTTGTTATGTCTAACAATTTAACATAAATTGTATTTTGTTACCTAAAGAAAAATATTATTTTAAGAATTTTTGTTTTGTTAAGTGTGTATATTTTATTTTAACTTAAAATTTATCATTAAGTATTTAAAAATCCTAATAGATAATTATTTTCTCGTATATTCCGTGTAATATCTTAGTAAAATAAGTACCTATATGCCCAGTATGCCCAGCACACATTATCGTCAATATTAAGTGTGGAGGCATTACTTACAGCCTACTATGGTTTAACAGAATCTCATCTACGCTATGGTGTAATTTTTTGGGGCAACTCAACAGAAAAAGACACGGTGTTTGTCAAGGCTCAAAAGAGATGCGTTCGTTCAATATTTAAAATGAAACCTACTGATAGTTACGTGCCTTACTTTAAAAAATATAAAATACTTACTTTGCCATGTCTGTACATTTTAGAAGTAGCTGTTTTTGTCAAAACAAATCCACATCGATTTAAGGCCAGGTAGACCAAGCGAAGTAGGCATTTAAAACTACGCGAAGCGAGCCGTGCGGTTACGTCGCCGGCGTGAACTTACATGAACCCATAGCCGAGCAAAGTATCACAGTTTAGGTAAGCGTGTCGTGTAGGTCAACTTATTTTGTTATATTTGTTTAAAAAAATAATAAAATACGATAGTTAATCCATTATTGTTGTAATGTATTGTAGTACCTTTGTACTAATATTATAATTATGTCGTATCTCTCTGTATTTTACTGTGTGTACATAAATAATAAACTAAATAAATAAGTAAAAATTGTTTTATGGGCCGGGTGTCCCAAGCGCAATACGAGTAGGTATTTACGCGCGGACGTCGCCGCTGCCGCGCCGCGCCGCAAAGATCGAGTTTCAAAAGTTCGCGCGCCACAGTCTAAACTGAACAGTATTCCAACGGTATAATCAAATGAATAAATTTGATAAAAATAGCTTAAATAATTATATACCTACTTACTGTAAGTGATTGATATTATTATGTAATAATAAAGTTATAGATTCACTTTCAGCTTTCAAGCTTTGTATGAAGTTTGTGATGTAGCGCTACTTAAAAAAACTATATCAAAGTTGTCTTAAAAAAAATAGGGATAGTTAAAAATAATTCAAATTGCGAAAAAAAAATTATATAAGTATCATAATATTGTCACAAAAATTGATTACATTTTTCTTACTTCTATGAAACACATAATCCTACGTCCTAATATTATTATTTGCAGTTTCTTCCCATTTCTTATAAACTTTATTTTGTAGTTGATTAAAATATTTTGAAGAAAATATTATTATGGGGATGTTTATAGCCGAAAATAACTCTTCGATCTGTGAAAATCCTATACCAGAGGCTACAACTCCAGTAGTAGCAGCTATATTAGCATTTACATGCTCAGTACCTTTGGTGTTTTCGGATGGAATCAAACAAACTATCGATATAATTCCATGTCTTCTTTCACCAACTAAGCAAAAGTGGCTTGATTTACAATAAAATAAAATATTGTGGCGTGCTTTTTCTTGAAGTTCTTTTAAAAAGTAATTGATATCAATTATTCGCCGTCCTGGTATGGGTTGGAAATGGTTTTCCTTGTTATCCATTCCAATAATAAACGCGTCTTCATCTTCACATCCATTAGTTTCTCTGTAACAACATAAAATAGTATATGGAGATAGTATAACGTGGAGCCTAAAAAAAAATGTTGAAATACCATTTTCAGGTCATTCAGGCTTATAAGCCGTGACATACGTGCTGCACACTTGTGTAAGTGTTATGTTAGTTCTGATAACTTACTGAGTAGATCCAGAATTAACAATTGGTTCTGGCGCAGATAACAAATAATTGGTAGTGGTACATCTTGTGAAGTATCATCATTGGGCGATGTCTATGTCCTGAAATAATAATAAACAAAACAAATTTTAGATTTGTATTTAAAGACAACAAAAATAAACCTTACTTAGTAGCGGAGGATTGCAAATCAATAGGCTCTAATATATATATATATTATATATATAAGATACGTGAGTCTTATCAAACGTATCGTCACACGGTTTTCTGAAAAAACGGCCAAGTGCGTGTCGGATCACGCACAATAAAGGGTTCCGTCATTGGGATGAATTTATCTCTAAAACAAACTTAATATTGTAGTTGAAAAACATGTTTTCCCATACATCTTTATACGTCACAGTCATTTTCCAACTGAAAATGTAAGTTTGTAATCGCAAGCTTCCACTTTCTGACTAACTGACCGACTCTTTGACAATTCAAAAGTGCCTGTAAATGGTTTATTTGAAATAAATGCTTTGAGTTTGAGTTTGAGTTTGCAAAAAAAGTATTTTTTATATGATAAAACCACAAATTTACAATTTTCGAACTTTTTCCTTTACTTGTGCTGTGAGACCTTGCTTCTTGCCAAATTTCATGATTCTATGTCAACGGGAAGTACCCTATAAGTTTTGATTTATATGCTAGATATTTGCAATTTTTTACCTGTGCTCTCGTCCCGCATCCCGGCGCGCGTCGCGGGCGCTTGGTTCGCCCGCACGAGCGAGTCGAGCCGGAAGCTGCTCCGCGCGCAACAAAGTCTTGCGCTGCGGACCATAGTTGACGCTCCTTGCGTCGTGAGGAACGATGTTATCCAGCGGGACCTCGGGATTGAGGGCCTGAATGAGTTCGTGCGGCGTCTCGCGAAAGGGATGCACGCGCGTGCCGACGTGTCTGCTTGGCCCCATGTCAAGCAGATCGCGCCCTGGCATACGCGCCCCCCTGACGCGAGACCCCTGCCCTGCGACCTGATAGCGGACGAGTGACCCCATCACCGGACTGGACGCCTCGGGTAAGCCGCACTCAGGTTACACGCGGCTTACCCGACCCAACTGAACTCCACAGATGACTCGTACATCTGTTGCGTGGCGTGTTCTAAGTTAATATAGGCATGCCACGTAACTAACAACAGACACCCATTACTATACATGCATCTATACTCATATACACGCAGGCGCGGCGCGGGCTGCGATGCGTGTAGATACTGAGCGGTGTTCACAAGTGCTATTTTGTAAATTGCGGTACCTGGTTGACGAAATGACGTCAATATTTACTGTTTCCCAAGACCGAGTTAAAGTGAAACATAATTATGCAAGTAGTCTTAAACATTTTAAACAAGTTTATCGCCGAAAGGCCTCTGAGGCCTCGTCTTTGTGTTGGCGCCTAACCCACGTTGTTATAAGACGACAAAATTAGCAGTTGTATTTATCAAAATATACAGCCACACTTGCACAGGTAAGAACTTAACACGATAATATTTTTATCATTGACTAAAGTGCTACATTCAACAATCATGTAATTCATAGGTACCTACCGTAGCTACTTTAAAAGTACTTAATTAAATACAAAAACAAACATGATCTCAAAGAAAAATTAAGTAGATATAAATATAATTATTTATTAGAAAAGCACGGCCACATCACATTACTCACTAAACACACCCAATATTAATATCATCATCCTGCCTAGCCTTTTCCCAACTAAGTTAGGGTTGGCTTCCAGTCTATGCAGCTGAATACCAGTATTTTACTTAAAGCAACTGCCTATAAACCCAATCACTGGGTAACACAATACCTTGGTAGAGACTGGTTGTAAAGCTTGCGTTTTTGGCTTCTTTAATTACTCTTAATAATGATTGAAATTTTTATTTCCAGGAAATATTGCTACACCTGTTTGTTTTGAAAACTCAAACCTTGTGATCATACCACGACACCACCACTTCGGGCTGTGGAAATGAAGCCTCAGCCAAATCAAAGGTAAAATAATTGAATATTATAGTTATCATTGAATAGTAGCGTGCAGCAAATATGGATATTTATTTCCTCTATAAATGCTTATTTGTTTACACTACTTAAGTTGGCATAAACTAAAACCCAAGGGTACCTAACACAAAATACACAAACAGGATTTAACTCATTCTGATTATAGTGCATATGCTATTGTTTATAAAACAAACAAATAATGAAGATAGTGAGAACTGTAATAATTTGTGCTCGTACAGAATCCTTAGCAAGCTAGTCAATGCAGCACGATGCATATATTTCTGGTTTATCGAACTGCTAAAATTTGTTTTCCATTTAATATTTGCTTTACTGTCTTCACTTTTACAGATGCAGTTATTCCTGATGTTACAAGTTTCAAGAACAGAAGTCTGAAGAAGAGGTATTCTGAACAAGGCATGTTGTTTTAATCAAACAAAAATGCTGTCAGCAAATTATGCCAAGCCCTAAACTGTGTCTTCTTGTGTCTTGTTATGAAGCTTGAAGAATACTCAAAAATGTCTGTATTATTCGGTTGTCAACTACTTGTTTCAAAACAAAATAAAAGTAAAAATTTATGATATCAAATGTATTTTATTTATTACAATTTCCAATCATAAATAATTCTCGTAGGATTAATACAGAACTCCCTTTTTCCAAGTCGGTTAAGTTGCTTAAAAAGCTAGTATTCAAACTATTCTAGGCTCGACAAACCTCAGCAAAAAGACTCGGTTTTATACCACTACGACCGACAAAATTTTAGTTCGATAAAATTAAATAATACTAAACGTCACAAGCAAAGCCAGCAGATTCTAATGAGAGTTTTCTTCTATGGGAGATTACCGTCTGAGTACTACTTGGTCTGTGATTCTAAGTAAAGGCTGTATCACGAGAGAAGTCCCGCGGCCGGCAGTGGAACTAAAAATACTAAATATGTGGAATGTCGCAACTCGCATGACTCTTCCGCGTCCCCTAGCGCCGCGTCTACGAGACTTCTTTCGTGAGACGGACTTTTGTCTGTGATGGCGTCCTCCTAACCATCCTAAACAACCACGGCTAACAGTACTACTTAGTCTGTAGTACTGCTAGTACTCGCAAGGGGTTCTTGGCGCAATCAATCAATCAATCAAAAACATTTATTTCTAATAGGCACATAAGAGGCACTTTTGAACGTCAAAATTTACAAAAAAAATAGAATTGATTCTAGTTGCCCCTTCAAAAAGGTAGTTTCGTATGGAGAAGAATGGGAAAGAAACTCCACCGGTACTCTTTTAAAAATGTTTTACAATATTTTGTTTCGAGTACAATAATTATATGATTATATGTAAAGACGATGCACCTAGAATAAAATTACTATACCATAATAGGTAAAACGAATTAAAAACTAAGCAATGAAAAATAACTTAATTATTAGATAGATACATGGTGTTCCTGTTCACATATTTAAAAACAACGTAAAAGTATGTTTTTCTAAAAAAAAAAAAAAAAATAGCGCGAAAGTGAAGTGTCAAGTTTAGCAGTTTTGTTTTATTTTCTGAAATTTGTGTTTAGCCGAATACTAATTTGTAATAATGGTGGATTATTAACGATTAAGTGTTCGTGAACGTGCATTAGTGTAGGCAAATGGAACAAATCAGTGCAACATCACTTCAAGTTCTCTCAAGAAGTTCGCGAGAGGTCTCGGTAAAGTGCCACATTTAAACTAAAACTCAAGGGGAGTGGGCGGGTCGTAAATATATTTCATATTTATTTTATTTTATTTTTTCATATTTAAACAAAGTAACTAAATAAAGACTTGCTAAAAGGTCCCAGCAACTAGGCCATTAAAATATTTAAAAAAAACCCTCAGAGTCCGCTCAGATGTCAGATGAGATCAGATCAGATCAGAACAATAATTGTTCCCCTGAGGTCTGAGGAGGGTCAACTATCAGAGCAGTAACCCGTATATAGTACCCGGTATATATGTTCTGGGACCAGTAATGACCAATATTTAAAGTGCTGTGTGGGGTCAACCGACAAGATAAAATATAATCTGAGAGTCTGAGACAGACTTTGAATAGTCTTTGCATTGAAGAAGGTAACCATAGATCAGGATTTCGGAACACGGGATTCATCATTCATGCAATTTGGTGTCGATAAATTAAAAACGTGAAAGTCTTTACCAAGTATTTACCTATGTGTATCACGCAGTGGCAAAAAAAGTATTTCGATTTTGTTGGATTGGACCTAGATCTAAACTGTGGTAGTTATTTTACTGTCGGAGTACCTATTGTGGCCGTCTTCGAACACTGTAGCTAGTTCTGAATTGGTTCCTAATGTCGTTGAATTGATGTCCTCAGTCGTCGAAGAAACAGGAAATAATTGTTGTTGCCAAAAAAAAATCGTCTTGTTCTGGTAACAATGTTGATATTCAATACATTTTATGATTTTGTTTGATTTTCATGATGATTGTATTCAAGACGGGTTAGCCAAGAAAATAATCTTCATAATGCTGGCAAATAAAATATACACCCTACAATGAAAATGAATCATCTCAGCCTACTAAGAATTAATGTAGATAGTGTAGGTACAATACATTGTCTTGTTCTGAACACCTTAGTGATGTTTCGTTATATTTTTTCTTTATTGAGTTTTGACTAAAACTTGACGTTCTGTACCTACTTTACCACCATGCCTATGGTCTGGTACATTGTGAAATTTGTAAATTACATAATACATTATGTACTACAAAACCTGTGAAACCTATGAATGTATTCTTTCAAAATACTCTATTAAGACTTGAGTCTAAAAGTGGTCAGTTGGTCGTCTTAGGGGAGTGGAAGTTGTGTAGTCCTATTTTATTTTCAAATCATTGCAGGTCATTGGTCATCATCTTGTGTCTATATTTGACCCAAAAAAAAACTACTTGGAACAAAAGTAGCTCAATGTGATAAAATTTTGCATAGTATGTTGTTTCATAGGAAATTGTGATGCTTCAAAATGTGTATGATGGTGGCAAGTCACTATTTGCACAATATTAAAATGGGGAAATATATTATTATTAGAAATTAGAACAAATTAGTATAGACAGCTAAAATTATTGTTGGAAAGAATTGTATTTATTGTATGCTATATAATTGGTTTTATTTTATGCTATCAAGTAATATCGTGGTCCGATGTTACTTGATAGCATACAATAAAACCAAGTTAACTGTTCCAGCATTATTATAATAATACACAAATCAAACATGGTGTCAGAAGTCAGTTCGTAATCTTCTATCTATATACAATATTAGTTTTAGTTTAAGCAAAACCCTAAACACGTGTCTAGTATCGTTATGTAAAGAATCTATATACAAAATTTCAAAACTGTATCATGAAAAATCACAAAGTTATAAGGTTGTTATGTTACCGGGTTGTCAGTACAAAAACATGCTAACGGCGCCCCCGCGCCTTAGAGGTGGTCTTGTGCTCATTGATAATAATTTGTCAGTAGGTACCTAACCGTACGGCGATTGTATTGTAAGTAATTAAATGGTGATACCATTTTCCATCACACTTAAATGTTTTTGGATCAAAATATAACATAGTGTAAAAATTATTGAAATCAATTCAGTTCCTTATTCTGAACAAACTTTATTCAGTTTTCGCATATACTAAAAATAATGTTGTATATGTGAGTAGTCCACTTGCAAACCACGTTATGTTGATGAAGCAATTATTTGAGAAAACTAATAAAAATGTTGATCCTTATATTTAAGATATATAGGTGCATTAATTTGCGTATAACTTAAGTGTATGATCATACCAAATTCATTTATGTTAAGAAATGAAATCACTGTTCATAAATAATCATTCATTTTAAAATTAAACATAGACAGTTTTGTAGACGTATTTTAAACATAGACAGTTTTGCAGTTGTATTCAATCAACATAGCGCACCTTCATTTCGAAACCGTTCCTAATCAAAAAAACTAAATTTTAAAGGAGAGCTAATTTACGATTTGTGCATGACTATTTACCTCTTAATAAAAAAGTAATGAACACTTAAGAGATATTTCTGGCATTATTTGTTAAATTATTTTTTTCTTTTTAGGGTGTGTAGTCATATAATTTAATATTTTCTATAATTATTTTTTTATTATCATTTTAATTTTTATAGTAACTCTTGCGTTAATTATTTTTTCAATTAGGATTCAATTCTGTAAAGTTAGTATAAAAACAATGTTACTATATTAAAAATATAACTCTAGCTATTATACGGACTGTTAAAATATATTTCGAAGGTATTATACGAGGGCGGCATTGAAAATTTCGGGAATTAAGGAAGTGACACAACATTACTATTTAAAAATGTATTCATTGAAGCAACCATTCCATTCGGAAGTTGGGGTCTCCAAAATGGCCGTTTTGTAGGCGTCCACAGCTTCTTCAGGTGATGAAAATCTCTGTCCACGCAATTTATTCTTTATTTTAGGGAAAGTATAGAAATCATTAGGGCTTAGGTCGGGGCTGTACGGCGGATGGTCTAATAATTCTATGTTTTCTTGCTCTAAAAACTCTTTTGTTCTGTGCGCGGTGTGAGAACTCGCATTGTCGTGATGGAGGATGATGCGGCGGTTGCAGTTCTGTTTACGGAGTTCAGAAACGACCTGTGGCAAACAAATGCTAGCATACCATTCTGCATTAACCGTTCTTTGTCCCTCAAGAGGAATAGTCGTAACATGGCCGGTTTTGGAGACAAACGTGGCCACCATTTTTTTTGCAACACTCCGTGAACGAACAAGTTTTGTTGGCTTTTAACTCATTTTCGAACACCCAAACTCGCGACGGGTTTTTATGTTTCGGGTTCGTACGCGTATATCCAGGATTCGTCACCCGATACAAAGTTGTATACAGCATTTGAGGATCCTGCCACCTAATTGTTCATGCAAGATTATTTGTATTTGACTCATGCCAATGTCTAAAGTTGCCTGAATTTCGCGGTATGTCACATGTCGATCTTCCTCAATCAGCTTACGCACAGCATCAACGTTTTC
This sequence comes from Tiliacea citrago, assembly GCA_963921375.1. Taxonomy (NCBI): domain Eukaryota; kingdom Metazoa; phylum Arthropoda; class Insecta; order Lepidoptera; family Noctuidae; genus Tiliacea; species Tiliacea citrago. Next base: position 26,682,633 of record OY992783.1, read on the forward strand.
TTGGGTGACTGCAGTTTTTGGACGACCTTGACGGGGATCATCACTGAGCTTGACACGTCCACGTTGAAATTCAGCAAACCAGCGATAAATTGTGGTTTTGGATGGGGCTTCATCACCAAATGCAGAAATCATCCGGTCAACACACTGTTTTTGTGTTAAACCAGTTCGAAAGTCATAATAAATCATCGCTCTTGAATTTTCTCGAGTCAATTCCATTTTCTCAACGACTAAACAAGTTTGACAAAACCTTGTGACAAGACCGAGAATCTTTTTTTAAATAAATAAATGGTATTCGATTTTTAAAACCAAGGAGTTTAAAAAGATTTTAATATGACAGGAACAGTGGAAATATTCCATTCCCGATACTTTTAGTGCAGCCCTCGTAGGCACAGGTCAATTAAAACATAATAATTCAAATCAATATTTATTTAAAAAAAACGCAAAATAGTACTTTTATGACAATAATATTAGACCAAAAATGTTATCTCTTACAATAATCAATTAATCAACTGCAACAATCAGCATCTTGAACTAGTAAATTATAATAATTATTATACTCTCACAGGCACAATTAACCGCCCACCTTGTATTTCTTTCAATCTGCAGAAATCGTCAAATTTAGACCACTTTTGATGGGAGGTACGTTGAAAGCTACCTTTAAAGGTAAAAAAAAACAAAAGCCTTGAAAAAAAGTCCTTTATTGAAGCATTTATACTAAAAATTGATTTTCTGAAAATTTTTGATGAAAATTTAGAAAATTTTAATTTCGAAAAAAGTTGTCGAACAAAACAAAAAAAATAAAATTAATAATGGGTGTTGCCGCCTCGGGCTCTAATGACTTCTTGGAGCCGGTTTGGCAATCCATCCATGATATCTTGGATATCTGATTGGGGGATATTGTGCCACTCCTCTACCACAGCTGTCTTGAGCTCTCGTAAGGTCGTAGGGGCTGGTACTCTTGCTCGGACACGTCTTTTGTGGTTGTCCCAAATGTGCTCAATAGGGTTAAGATCGGGACTGCGTGCTGGCCATGGTAAAACTTGAATCCCGACCTCATTAAGGTACTCGGTGACAGATCTTGCGGTATGGCAACGTGCATTGGCATGCATTAGTCTAAAGTTCTCACCAATGAATGGTGCGAAAGGGATGACATGGTCTTCGATAACTTCCTCCACGTATCTTTGAGCGTTCACACTGCCTCTATCGAACACAACAAGATCGGTACGAGCCTCGTAAGAAATACCTCCCCAAACCATTATGGACCCTCCCTGGTAACCCACTGTTTCTGTAATAGCGCATGGAGCGAACCTTTCATTTTGGCGCCTGTAGACACGCTGACGTCCATCTGGACCTCTTAAGGCTATTCTGCTCTCATCTGAGAACAGTACGTCCTTCCATTCCTCCATAGTCCAGTCAGCATATTCTCGTGCAAAAGCAAGTCTAGCTCTACGGTGTTGTGGGAGCAGTTGTGGGGCGCGAGCTGGACGAAACGCCCTCAGATTCCTTTCTGCCAGTCTTCTTCTTATGGTACGTTCACTAACACTGACATTTCTCACCTCAAAAAGACGCGTACGAGCTTCAGTAGCGGTGCAAAAGCGATTTCTCAACACATTGCTGACAACGAAGCGGTCATCTCGCGTTGAAGTACATCGATGGCGGCCTTGACCTGGCCTGCGGGTGTATGAGCCTGTCTCCCGAAATCGTCTGATGGCATCCCGTACCGTGGTTCGAGGTACACCGAGTGTACGAGCGATGCGACGTTGGCTGTACCCAGCGTCAGCTAAAGCCACTGCCCTAGCGGCACCAGTCGCATCGAGTGGCATTTTTTACAGTCACAAACAATTAGCAAACACTAAAAACTCAAATTAAACAATATTCACACACTATGGCAGAAAATAACAGGAATTGTTAACACGGTAACGCAACGGCAGCAATGTTAAACAACGACTAAATTCCAAAAACCCGTCGGTGACACAAATTTAGGAAACGAAATAAGGGTATAAGTGTTTAATTTATTGCTAAAGTACCCACTTGACAAAAAATAAAAACAATGGATAAGCCATAGTTAACGTAAACAAACAGAGTGACGAACGATAAGGGTGGGCGGTTAATTGTGCCTGTGAGTGTAGTTCAAGTTCAATAATTATACTATTCCAAAATGTTATTATAATACGAAATCACGTAGTATTGTGGTATTATGTTACTTTGACTCTTTAGGTCGTTCTTTTTTCGTTCTGATAATTTTAGTCTAGACTGGTACAAAGGTTTCAATTGGATGTCTTTAAGGGTAACATTTCTACGTAAGCGGGATGAACGACTATTATAGTACTCAATTTCTTTAAATTCTGTCTGAGAGAATGAAGTTTTATAATAAACACAGACATTGTCAAAATCTACCTTTTCAAATTTAATTACTTTTATATCGCTTAATCTAACCGTTTCCCCTAGGGTATTCTTGGAGAAACGTACACCACATTCTTCTGACAAGCTCTTAATATCGATAAAATCAGAGTAACACATTGGATTAACTTTATAAGGGTGAATTGTGAGGTGGTTGAATTGTAACTCTCATAATATGCGACTGATCAAAATAAAATTGCATGAATTATATTATTATTTGGTTATTCTTCCTATATATATATGTGAATTGTAAATATTACTGTTAGATAAAAAAATATAAGCATTTAAAACAGATAAGTCACTTTTGTTAGATCTTTGTAAAAAAATGTTTTCTTATAGTTTTCAGACGTCTGTATAAAAAAGGATAGTAAAATAACACACAAACTTCAGAATCAACTTTTATTTATTAAAATGGCTCATTATTTTGTACTTATTAAAAAAACAGTTCCTAGTATCTTATATTAATACAAAATATGAAATGAGATCCTAAAGTTTCGTAAAAACAGTCTCTTCTAATTTAAATTCTCATAATTATTTAGGTTTAATGTTAACCCCAACGTATTAAAACTAATCAGTCGCAAAAATAAAGCAATTCTTAATAGCTTAATCAAATCACAGTCAACGTTATGTACCTAATTATGATAAAAATGTCTTGGGCTCTTACTTATACTAAATACGAACTTTATAAAATAATAACTTTAAGGAGATAAACATATCAAAAACAAAATTATGAACACAAAGTATTTCTTATCTAATCATTATGTCTGTGACTACCGCAGGACCACGAACGCCAATCGCTTCCATATTTGGCAAATAATTAGTGCTCAATTGGTGCTAATTAGTGCTCGAACAACAGAATTGGTGCTTTAGTAGTTTTCGAGAAAATCGACTTTGAAGGTGGTCCTGCGGTAGTCACGCTCCCTTCAGCAGGACCACCATGAGCGCAGAAAAAGGGGGCATGCTACAGCTATTCTAAGTATACAAATAATTAGTGCCCTTAAATGTGATTCATTTCGTAACAAAAACCGAACTGAAACATTTGTATTTACCGAGAAATCAACGACGATAACTTTCGCGCGCTCGTTCAGCAGGACCACGACTTTGAATGTTGATTCCAAGTTTCAGGAGCTAGTCGCTTTCCTCAAACCTACATAGAAAATTAGTGCTCTGCGAGATAAAATTGATACCCAAAATTCAAAATTACTACTCCAGTAGTTTACGAGATATACCATACCATTGGTGGGGTGGCGGTAGTCATGGTGTAAAATTTTCATTTGAAGATTTCCCTATTAAAAACTGTGATTTCTTCCCAAATGTATACAAAAATTAGTGCTCCTAAAGAAGTTATAGTGACCAAAAATTCAGATTCCCAAGTGTTGTATTTTAAGAGAAACTTGCATTCATTACTTTTCCATACTAAATCTCCGCGTATTACCCGACCAAATTAAGTTGTCAAAGGTATTGAGCTGTTTATGAGATGTACACACGGCTACGCATCAACCTAGACTGTTTGGACTTTGAACTATTAGAAGTTGAACGCAGCGAATCGTGCGAGAGGGTGCTATGTGTTTTGTTATTTCGTCCCACTCACGCACGTCGCCCTCGTCGCCTGCATGCGTGTGCGTGGCACGCACCCCTGCTGCCACCATGCGGCGCTCTATCCTTACTATACGAGTACTATACCTATATATAAATACGTCGTGTATCAAGTATTAGGTAAACAAGTTGAGCTCGTTGCGTTCAGTTTATAATAATATGGGTAGTTTTTTCGATTTGTGCTGCGCCTGTGAGTGAGCACCAATACATCCATTATGTATAATTATTATATATTTCCAGCTTTGCTCCGTAGTTCGCACCCGTGTAATTCGGAAATCTACATCATATCGGATTATCACAAACTTTCAACCCCTATTTTACCACCTTAAGCACCACCACCTTTACAAAAACACTGAAACACGTATTTCTTCCTTATTTTCAACCAAAATAATTATAATACTTATTTATCATAACTTTTAAACTGTTTGCCCCTTACCCCTTCTTAACGACACAACTAAGCAATCAATACATCGACGTTTTTTTTTTTTTTTTAAACGTTGCCCCGCACTAGGAATTTCTACTGTATCGTGGGTGCATTTACAAACATTTAAACTCACATACACAAACAGCCAGACCCGGAACAACACTTGTAGGTCATACAAATATTTGTTCCGTGCGGGAATCGAACCCGCGACACGCAGAGCAGTAGTCAATCGCTTAACCACTGCGCCAACCGTGTCGACGAACCTTTTGCACCGACATAATTGAAAGTTTGGAAAATATCTCATTCTCTATGGCAAAACCTTACTAATATTAAAATGTATGTTTGTTTGCCTGCAAGTATACCTGTTTGATGCACTTTCACAGCAAAACTACTGAATTGATTAGGGGTAGCTTAACCCATAGGATTGTTTCCAAATGGGTCAAAATTGATTACTTACCTATTGCTTTATTTTTCATAGTTAGGTTAAATACTGAAACAACGTTTTAAAAATCGACTGTTTATTCAACATTACCTACCTCATAAATGGCAAATAAAACTTAAACTTACTAAAAACATTAGCCAAAGGCCTATTCAGATAGGTACGCGATATTCGATAGATACCGTTGTGAGTAACGAAATACGAGCGGTAATCCGCCGGCTATTTGTATTCTGGTTTCGCGCTAGCCGCTGGAGTTCACACAATTACCGCTTATATCTGACTGAATAGGCCTTTATGCATGTTGCCTAAGCTAAAGTCACTCATTGCATGGATCATCCATGTGTTTTCGGAATTACCCGACAGGAAACGAAATCTGTCAAAGAAAGTAGGCTAAACAGAATTATCAATTTATATACCTAAAGGTTGTTCATAAGCTCGTCCAGACTGGTGCGATACCGCTGGCAGGCAGCGACATAGAAATTGTGCTACTAGTGTCGCATCACGCCCGTGATATCGCCTCAGTCTACACGAGCCTTAATTCACAAAGCCACCCGCGGGCGTCCGCGTAACAATGAACAAAGATAAATTATTTTGTCTTATTAATTAACGCTTTTATGGTTAATATTAAGGTGGATCCGCAGCTGTAGCCCGAGAAATTCAAATTTTCTTACGTTGTTTACTATTTGCAGGTCAGTGTCAGGTTCAATCTTGATCAAAATATGATTCGCGACTATAACAGATATGTATTTACAGAATTATAATCATTAGAATCATAAATACATCTCTCTAAGTTAGATTTGTTCCCCAATATCATGGTTTCATGAAAAAGTCATTCAATTCACTGATTCACAACAGACCTGCAAATTGTAAAAAACGTAAGAAAATTTGAATTTCACAGGGTACAGCTGCGGATTCACCATAACTATCTTAATACAAACTTAACTACAAGTTACCTCAGGAGCTAACAATAGTTAAAAATCTAAAAATAAATGTGAGCAACAAAATAGGTATAATAATAAAAAATCATCCAGTGACTTTATTCTTTATTGAACTACCTATGCCAAAATATAACTTGTCATGGTTTATTTGTCTATGCTAAGTAATAGGTATGAGAAATATCCTCACGCTAGAGTAATTATGAGTAAATACTTTTGCTAGTCATAAATATAATTTATCTAAGTAAGTAGGTACTTTACTTAGTTAAATTATATTTATGATTTTTGCAAAAGAACAGACACAACAAAAAAAAGAGAAGTATTAACATATAACAAGCATTTAACAATGATATATTATAATAATAGATTATGACTACAATCAAAATGAACGTAGCTCGAGTTACTTCGCGAGCCAACAATAGTAACAAAATATAAAAACATGTCAATACAAAATAATAGTTAACAACACTTTCTATACTCCTAAACAAGTAATACAAATCAACAATTATAGAAACATTTCGTGTAATTTATAATCATGACTTAGGGCGAGATACACAAACCGCACGCAAGACTACTTTGCGAAGCAAAGTAAGCGTTTCATATGAATAAGAACAAAACAAAAATTTGGAAACAATTCTATTAACCTAATTAGTTTGCCTACGAAGTAATATACCAAATATCAGAAGTGTGCAAGATGGTAAATGGCATTGGTGTTGTAAAACGAAATCCGTAAAATATCCCTTAGATACGTATACCTCCATTTAAGATAAGATAAGACATTTAAATAAACCTTTTTTACAGTCCGTTCAACGGATTTTGACTTCTATTGCGTTGGTGGCATGACAAGTGGCAGCTGTAATAAATAGTTGGTATTGTAACCATGTTTTTGCTTTTAATGCCATCCTTATACCTACGGAATAGAAGTCAAAATCGGTTGAACGGACTGTAAAAAAGTTTATTTAAATTTCTAATCTTATTTCAAATGGAGTATAGATAGATAGAAAGAAAATACGCGTTTATGTGAAAATTGGTTAAAATAATGAAAGCCGCAGGTATTCCAATGCTAGATCGTTAATATCTGGTGGGTCCACCATTAGCGTCTAGCACTGCATCCAACCTGGCTTTCATTCCAGTAACCATGTTCCAACACATATCACGAAGATCCCCCCTCATCATTTCCCACGTTTGGATTGCCGCTTGCCGCAAGTTTTCCACGTTGCGCACTTCTGATACATCCTAATTGAGAACCATCTGTCCCCAGAGGTTCTCAATTGGGTTGAGGTCGGGGCTCTTCGCAGGCCATGGTATAAGCTGAATATCCGGCTGAGCTTGGAGCCACGCCTGAACTACTCTAGCACTATGGATGGAACTGTTGTCCTGGCAAAGATAGATAGTGCCTGTCGGATGGTGTAATCGCACAGTCGGCACCATTACATCTCTCAGAATATCCACATACTGTTCTGAAGTCATGCGGCCAGATATCTCTACAAGTTCGCCAGGACCAACAGAACTCATCCATCCCCAGAATCCCAAGCTCAGCCGACCACTCGATCTGTTGGGTATGACATTGTCAATGTGGTATCGATTGTTGTCTCGCCGCTTTAATATTTTTCTCCCATCTTTGTCAGATTTGAACGTTTTTTCATCGACAAATATGACAACATTGTTCTCCCAGTCGAAATTATATAGTTCTAAACAAAAACCTACTCTAGCCTCAGCATGGGCCGGAGAAAATACAATTTTTTTTGCCGGGATTCTTGTTTTCATTCCGACAATTTGCAACCTACGTCGGATTGTTTGGGTTGATACCTGAAACAATAGCAAAACACATTTTCTATAAAAATAATATGATACCTTACCTTAAGCTAAAATAATAATAAACTTACATTTTTCAATACTCTTGCGATACGATTAGGTTGTAAATTAATTTATTTTAAAATTATAACAACCTACTCATAAATTTAAAAATAGTAGGTAAGTAATATTAAAAACTATTTTCCGTTGCCTCTTCACACAATATTGATGATATCGGATTGAGTTTCAGAACATTTTCTTCTAATAATAACAAAATACAGATCTCCAAAAAGGCGGTAAGCGGGTGGTAATGGTTAAACTCAATGGTGGGGAAAAAACTGTAAAAATGCTACAAATAGTCTCAGAATAAATACCTACAAATCAACGTCTATTTTTTTCACATTTTTAATTTTACGCGTGAACACTCATTGCACATTAAGGGTCGGGTAATCACCGTTGACCTTGGCCATACAAATGCGCGTCGCGCATACGCCACGCCGCGCCGCGCCGCCGCGCCATCGCCACCCGCCCCGCGCCGCGCGCCGTTAGGTTTAATAGGGAATATTATTTATTTTTATTAACGAAATTATGAATATTTGAAAAAAATCACTGATAGAATTATAATAAGTAATAAGGCTCGTCTCTTTTAACGGGATCCGCAGTAGCTTTGATTTTTTTTGTGCACAGTATTATCTTGAGCAATCTCACGAAGTTTCAAGTCTTGGAAATATATACTTTTGGAAATAAAAAAGATCAAAGTTTGATAAAATATAACCTCAAGTTTTACATTATTTTATTGCTTTGACGTAATGGGTGGTAATGGTTAAACTCAATGGTGGGGAAAAAACTGTAAAAATGCTACAAATAGTCTCAGAATAAATACCTACAAATCAACGTCTATTTTTTTCACATTTTTAATTTTACGCGTGAACACTCATTGCACATTAAGGGTCGGGTAATCACCGTTGACCTTGGCCATACAAATGCGCGTCGCGCATACGCCACGCCGCGCCGCGCCGCCGCGCCATCGCCACCCGCCCCGCGCCGCGCGCCGTTAGGTTTAATAGGGAATATTATTTATTTTTATTAACGAAATTATGAATATTTGAAAAAAATCACTGATAGAATTATAATAAGTAATAAGGCTCGTCTCTTTTAACGGGATCCGCAGTAGCTTTGATTTTTTTTGTGCACAGTATTATCTTGAGCAATCTCACGAAGTTTCAAGTCTTGGAAATATATACTTTTGGAAATAAAAAAGATCAAAGTTTGATAAAATATAACCTCAAGTTTTACATTATTTTATTGCTTTGACGTAATTTTGATAGAAGGTGTTGCTATTTTAAGGGGTTTTAATTATGCATTTTGATTTTGGAAATAATAAGTAGACGCGACTGTATTTGTTTCTGTTATTTTAAATTCACATGATGTTTCGGATTTAACCATTTCAAAGTGATTTAAACTTATTTTAGGTGAAAAACTACGAGAACGCGTACTTTACCTTTAGTAATCTATCATATTATGTATAATAAATCTGTAGAGCGGACCGTCAAGGCTCGTACAGACTGGTGCGATATCGCGCCAGCCCGTACGAGCCTTTATGCTAGTGTCAAATAAATTTAGACAACATAATATGATGTTTATGACAATGTGTGTTCAGAGCAATGCACAATGATAATGAGTTATTATGAGGCATAAAAAACGTCGATATCTGCCATTTGTGACTGGCGCCTTCGCGTGTAGGATGCAAAAAACAGTAATTAGTATTGATTTTAATAAAACGCTGTTTTAGTCTGATTTTTGTATTCTATACGCGAACACCTGGGTCATATAATTACTGTTTTATGTCTGGATGCGTCAACATTGATTTGTTAGTAGTTTATTGTTGGAAGACTGTTGTGAACATGTGTCTCGTTTTTTTTTTCAGATTTTAGGTAGTTATATAAATGTATTCAACTTACGCTATATTGTGTGGCAGTAATCTGCGTGTTCAAGAATGGCTGGTTAGTATGCCCCGCAATAATGGCAGCATCTTGCTCAGTGGTGGTGGCGCGCTGATAGAGCTGCCGATGGTGAGCCGATAGGTCACCCCCAGTCTCCTCATTCCGTCGCAACCAAAAGTTGATTGTTGTTCTCTAAAATAATTATACATAACATGAATTTTTTATCATTTATTAACTACCTAAATATTAGTAAATATTGTTGCACAAGAACGCTTATTAACCTACCTATATTTGTGTAAAAGGCGAAACTGACATATTTTTTCTATAAATAAATAGATAGTGAATAGGCTTTTGCTGAACCAGTGGACTACGTGCTCGACCTCATCGTCACTTATCATCAGGTAAGTTATGGGTATATAATTGTTATCGTTATCTTGCGCGGCCTTTTTTGCACGCCGGCCGATGAAAGGCGCGCTGTGGCGCTGTCGCGTAAATGTAAATAAATACCTTTGAAGCGTTAACTATTGAGTAATGAGAAACAATTAACTAATTACCTATCTATTGTTAAACGGCCGCCGCCGCCCGGCGCCGCGGTGGCGGCGCAGCCTTGTAAAAGAAGATGTTAAAAATGGAGCCATTTTCTTGGATGCAATGAGACTCTTGGGTAGTGACTAAATAATTATCTATCGCCGTGCAGAGCAAATATATAATATATTAAAATTATCACTCACCGTTATCCCCGTCCTCCTTTCAATTTCTTTGATGGTATAGCCACCCTCTCGCAACACTACTATCAGCTGCCGCTGTTGTGGAGTTAATTGTGGTGCCATTAATATTGCTGCACCACGCACTAGCACAGTAACGAAACAGAATAATGAATTATGTCTACACACCACGGAATATAAAAAAAAAAACACTGCTCATGGGAACAACAGCCCCGGCCGAGATACTTAAATATGCGCGAATACCGGACGGACGATATTTGAGAACTGACTGTGACAGTGTGACTGGCATTGACATAGAACACCGCGACACTAGTGAAATTTAAATTTTTTGGCAAAAAAGTGCATCTGTGTGCGTACGCGCAACACATCAAATAACGTGATTGGCCGATGCCACGATACTCAGTCCCTTTCCTACAATTCTCTGTATTGCTGGTAGCGTAGTTATGGGTATATAGGGTGTCTAACTTGATGTGTAGCCGTGTGTACACTCGTGCACATAAATTGATGGATGTCGGAATAGTAATAAAAACAGTTCAATATCTATAATTTTTATACAAACTGTTTACCTAGGTACATATTAAGAAAAAAAAAAACCTGTCGTTACCCATGGCCTGTGATGCCTTTGTTAATGACGTGCGTAGGTAGGTACTCGAATATTTTTTTTCTGTATTGTAAGTACCTAGCTTTTGTGTTGTTACATGAATATCATTAAAGAGCGATAGGTATTTCTTATTTATTTATTTCCTACTAATTTACCGTTGCTGCAAGCAGTACCTATCATCAATACCATTAATAATATGTTGCTAATAACGCATACTCCTATAATGTAGATATTTATCTATATAATGATATATGAATATTATAAACTTACTAGGCAGACTTCACACAAACTCCTTCAAGTTAAGTCTCAATTAAGAAGACTTTATTTATAACAATTGGTCCTTTATTAAAATATACAAGCTAACTCAAAAATATGTATAGAGTGGTAGAGAGAGAGAGCGCTGGTCGGATGGCACGGCACGCCAGTATTAATGACATCATCCGTCGGGCTCTTGTCACCGCCGGAGTGCCAGCTGTTTTAGAACCCAATGGCTTGGCGCGCGACGATGGGAAGAGGCCAGATGGAATGTCTATAATGCCATGGAAATTGGGTAGGCCTTTGGTGTGGGATGCAACCCGTGTCGACACCCTCGTGCCATCCCTTCTTCCTGGCACGGCGGGTTGTGCTGGGGCGGCTGCTGCAGGAGCAAAAAAACTCAAATGGCACAAATATAACAACCTTATTGGGAGCTATATGTTTGAGCCATTTGGGGTTGAAACACTAGGGCCTTGGGGTCCGAGTGCTCATCAAGTATTTCGGGACATCGCCAAGCGGTTGGTCGACTCTTCACGTGACCAGAGGGCTGGCCTATTTTTAGCCCAAAGAATCAGTATTGCCATCCAACGTGGCAATGCTGCCAGCCTTTTGGGCACTTTTCCCATTGACAGCGATGCGGACGAACTTTTTGATGCTCAATGAGCACTTCCCGCCTTTTAATTATTTTATTATATACCTACTTGTACATACTATTAAGTATACTAGATCATTTTACTGTAAGTAATCCAAGTTTAATCTGAAAATAAAAATAAGTTACTATTTTAAATACGTACTGGTAAGTACGTACTAATTATTTTAAGTATTTAATAAATATAGATTGTGTTATTACATGCACTGTATCTAGATATACTTACATAGGTTTTGTCAAAAAACGAAAGTCACGACACGTTCAAGCTTAGATAAAGTGGATCTATGTTATAATTCACACAAATTAATTATGTATCTTCATATCACAGGGCTCATTTTAAGTTCTACTCAGTTAAAACAAACAATAAACAAAACTAGTTTACTGACAGATTAAGATGATTTTGAATCTCATTTTTATCTTGTCTATGGTACAAAACATTTTTTGTAGCATGGCGCGCAGGTTATTATTACCGAAGGTAAGCGTTCGCGAAGCGTGTCGTGGTACCTACATCGAGTTCTTTTTTTATTCGTTTATTAAGGTATCACAGGCCATGGGTAACGATAGGTTATTTTTTATTCATAATATGTATCTAGGTACACAGTTTGCATAAAAATTATAGATAATGAACTGTTTTTATTACTATTCCGACATGATGTGCACGAGTGTACATCTCATAAACAGCTCAATACCATTGACAACTTAATTTGGTCGGGTTATACGCGGAGATTTAGTATGGAAAAGTAATGAATGCAAATTTCTCTTAAAATAAGACACTTGGGAATCTGAATTTTTGGTCACTATAACTTGTTTAGGAGCACTAATTTTTGTATAAATTTGGGAATAAATCACCGAGTTTTTAATAGGGAAATCTTCAAATGAAAATTTTACACCGTGACTACCGCCACGGGACCAATGGTATGGTATATCTCGTAAACTACTGGAGTAGTAATTTTGAATTTTGGGTATCAATTTTATCTCGCAGAGCACTAATTTTTTATGTAGGTTTGAGGAAAGCGACTAGCTCCTGAAACTTGGAATCAACATTCAAAGTCGTGGTCCTGCTGAACTAGCGCGCGAAAGTTATCGTCGTTGATTTCTCGGTAAATACAAATGTTTCAGTTCGGTTTTTGTTACGAAATGAAGCACTAATTATTTGTATACTTAGAATAGCTGTTGCATGCCCCCTTTTTCAGCGCTCATGGTGGTCCTGCTGAAGGGAGCGTGACTACCGCAGGACCACCTTCAAAGTCGATTTTCTCGAAAACCACTAAAGCACCAATTCTGTTGTTCGAGCACTAATTAGCACCAATTGAGCACTAATTATTTGCCAAATATGGAAGCGATTGGCGTTCGTGGTCCTGCGGTAGTCACGGACATCTAATCATTAAAACTACCATAATATTCAGTCTTTGGTAGGAGCAATATAAATAAATCAATGAGGAAGCGATTTGTAGAATTCAACATAAACGGGATGTCTGCTAACAGCTGTATCCCCCTTTTGTTAGAGACATTAAGTCTTCATATTTTTCAGTCGCTATTTTGGGTGGATATTCATTAAGTGGACGGATTTCAGCGTAAAGAAGAAACATCGTTTGTCTTTTTAAAGTCAAACTGCGGTACGATTCCTGATCGTGAGAAGTTTTGAAAAAAATTTTTATTGGATCAGACTTTTGAACGCGAAATTCGGTCATTTCGGTCCAATTCACATGAGCTCCTGTGTCGTCTTTTCTCAATGAGAGTAATTGAATGTCTGTAGACATTTTTTTTAAATCGAGAAAGTCTGTATGTAATAAGGAAAATACTCGGTAAGCTCGCGCTTGGTAATACGCGGTAGGGAAATGCTCGGCTATTCGAGCTAATCTCATTATCGGGATAAGCTGAGCTGGTATAAAAACATCTCCAGCTTTTTTGACAGCATAGCTGATTGCACTGTGAGCAGAATCTCCGGCACTTTGACCAGGTTTGGTATTGAAAATCGTAAAGTGATTTCTTCAATGTTTATAGAATTAGTCAGGATATAAATCAATGCAGCAGCCACAATCGAATTGCGATTTTGGCCTCCGCAACCATCTGCAAAGAGATAAATTCGCTTGAAGCCTTTTCTGTCGCTTTCTCTGAGAAAAATGTTTAAGGCAGTCGTTATTTCTGATGCTCCTCTTTTACTTACAGCTTCATACCATGTAAAACAGCAACAATCACGAGTACCCAAGTCATAAACCGTTAAATTAAACGTTGATAAACGCCTCTTGTAAAATACTGCGTTTTCATTTGTTATAGGTATTTGAATTGGGTCCCCTATGTTGTTTCGAACGCCGCTGTTGCGACACACGCTGTTGCGAATTATTTTTCCACTGCCTCACAGGTTCGAAAGCTCATGGACTCGAGTGAAGTAGTCGCGAAAGACGCTGTTTCGAAAAACATTTTCACTGCCTCATACGCTCGAATGCTTGTGATTTCGATTTATTTAGTCATAAAGTGTACAGAAAAGTATTTAAGCAGTAATTAAATAAAATCAACAAATTCGGTGTCAACATCATCATTTAATATAACGTATAGTAATTTAGTTAAATTGGATATTGATGAAGAGTTTTTGTTTTGGTAACTGAATTTACCAACAATAGAGGGGACCTGGCGCTCGGCGGCCGCTGCCGCGGCACGCTCGCTTCGCTTGCTCGCCTTCGCGCGTTAATGGTCACTGTTCTAACCTAACCTAACCCAAATGATTAAATACTTTTCTGTACACTTTATGACTAAATAAATCGAAATCACAAGCATTCGAGCGTATGAGGCAGTGAAAATGTTTTTCGAAACAGCGTCTTTCGCGACTACTTCATTCGAGTCCGTGAGCTTTCGAACCTGTGAGGAAGTGGAAAAATAATTCGCAACAGCGGCGTTCGAAACAACATAGGGACCCCATTTGAATTACCTGTTGAAGATCAAAAATAACGCATTGTACCACGCCAGGATTTTCTTTCGCCTCGTTTAACACACATTTTTCTCGTATTGCGAAAAGTAAGCTTATCAAATTGGTGCTTCTGAAATTTTTCTTGCAGTTTAGCTTTCACCGCTTCGGTCCCATTATGATATGTCAGACATAGGCTGCACTGGTCTTTTTTCGGGCGGTCGAAAGACAAATTTTTGCCTTTAAAAACTCTTTTGTAGGTGGAAAAGCTGGGTTTCAATGGATTTCCTTCCAGAGACCTGATAAACATTCTGTACATTTTTTTAACGGTCAAATCTGAGTGAAGGTATTCTCTAGTACTACCTTCACGACAATAATGAGACTCAACTCTAGGATAGCGATCTATATGTTTAACACATAGATCTCGAGATAGTGCGTCGAGTTCTTGCTTGCTCTGAGGACGGCCTCCACGTTTATCTTTCATGACAACTCCAGACTCTTGACACTTTTTGGACTGCAGTTCTAAGAACGCGTTCAGTTATGCTCAGAGTATTCAAAAATAAATAGCGACAAACATTGACTTACTCCATTAAGTGTCAAATAATATTTAAACGTTAAAGAAGTCTTAGAAGGGGTTTTTGGAAATTCGACCTTTAAGTGGGGTGAAACAGGGGGTTTTTGCTTGTATGAAAAATCTTATTTCTTAAGTTAAATAGACTTGAAACATAGCGAGAATACGTTCTTAAATAAATAACAAAGTTTATCATAACTTGTTTTCAAAACTACCCGTCAAAAGGATTTTAGGGAGTGTTATAGAGTCTGGCCGACGAAAGCTGTCCAAGAAAAAAGGCGGCAATTAAAAAAAAATCAAGGTCAGCCAACACTGGCTATACGCTGCTTAAACGGACTTGATATTTTTATTATTCAAGACTAATAAGCGATATTTACACTGCTTCGAATTTCTCAGTAACAGTCACGGAGTCTGGATTTCTTCCCGCAAATAGGCGCAAATAGGGCAATAGGCGTGCCCCCTATTACATGGGACTTGCCATAATATACCACTCAATCAAATATTTATATCAAATCTTTCCTCTTTATAATATTAGTATACATATATGGCACTTTTTTAACTTCTGCGTGCATTGTAGTTCACAGCTCGACTTCCTGGCACGACATTATATCTAAAAGGTAGAAGGAAAGAAAAAGTTATAACTAAAAGTTTATTTCATAACACAAACATAGGGGCTAGGAATCATAGTCGAAATCGGATTCCAAGAATTCTACACCTGATAAAATTGAATTAGCTTCGTTGCTTTCTTCGCTGCTACTGCTACTGTTCCCAACATGTATTATAAAGGGTTCAAGTTCGTTTTCAATAAGACTGTCCCTTATTTTGTACTGCTCTTCAACATGAAGTACAGTCAGCGCCAAAAGCCGATGAACAGAATCAACATAACAAAACACCTGTTCACAATAAAATGCCATAAGTTATAGTCGCAACTAGGAAACAAAATAGCCTGTACACCAGAAATTTACAAAAGTCGTTAAACACGACTATTTCAAAAGTATCTGTGCACTAGTATTCCTAAAGTCGCCGTACACCATCAATCCAAATGTCGCTGAACATCATTGTATCAAAGTCACTAAACAGCTAATTTCACCTGACTAAACTAACTACTACTAAATATAGAAACTGCTGATATTTTTATTATAGAACAAAGTGTTTAGTACTGAATAAAAGTATAATTAAAAACGTAATCATTTATTTATTAATAGCACAATCAAAAATTCTAATGATATTTATAAATTATAAAAAAAAACAAATATTTTAGATATTTTAATTTAAATCTTAACGCAAAATCAAAAATTTAATTTAAAAATAATAATTAATAGCGGGTATGGCCTCCATTCGCGTCTATTACTGCCTGGAGACGTTCGCGCATACTACCTACCATATTTTGACAAATATTTTGGCCCCTAAATCTCTACCAAGTTTCTGTTGCATGAGCTATTATATTTTGTCGGGTGCGGAGTGTATCGGGATCCCATGCTTGCACCATAAGACCCCACAAATTTTCTATGGGGTTGAGGTCCGGGCTCTTCGGCGGGAATGGAATCTCCAAAATTTGCTCAGTGTTTTCATTAAACCATACTCGGCATACACGTGCTTTATGAATTGGACAGTTATCGTGAACGAAGTTTATTGGCCTCATTTCTGGCAACATGACTTGTGTCGTCGGCAACAAAACATCGTTCAATATATCTATATAGCCCGCGCTATTTAATCGACCTCCTATCTCGATTAGTTCTCCAGGGCCACCAGAGCACATCCAACCCCAAAACCCAACAGATATTCTGCCACTTGCACGGTTATCGATTATATTACGTTCTGCATATCGAGTATTATTTATGCGCCAGAGCGACATACGACCATTTTCGGTAGAATGAAAGGTTTTTCTTCCGAAAATATGACATTTGTAAAATCATAATTCAAAAATCTTTGCGCAAATTCGAGTCTTTGCAATCTATGTCTTGCTGTTAACATGAGTTTTTTGGCTGGTACTCGGTGATGAATACCTGCTTCGTGCAGTCGGCGCCTTACTGTATTAAGGGACAAGTTATTATTGATGGCTATTTCATCAGTACGAGTGAAACCGTTATTTCTAAAAGCGTTAATAATTGTTTGGTCGTGTTGGCGAGATGTTTTTCTAGGTCTTCCTGTTTTTTTCAACTCCCTTATGTGACCATCGTCATCCCAACGCCTAAGCCAAAGATATACGGTGGTGCGCTGAAACAATGTTTAGCTATGATTAGACATAAACATATATTTCATATATTTCGATTTTAGGTAAAAATATCAAATAAATAAATGTTATTTATTATTGATTTAAAATCAAAACTGTTTAATTGTTAAAATGTTTTAGAAATAATGCACACTTTATTTGTTTTTATTAATTACAGCAATCTTAATACCTACTTACAATTATTGTTAAACATGAATGCAAATATGATATAATATTATACGTTTTATTACTTACCGAAACTCCTAATTCTGCAGCAATTTCTGATACATTGTATCCTTGTTCTTTCAAGAAAACAATTATGTGACGTTCATGCTCCGTAATATGCACATTATACGGCATTATTGTGATATTTATCGATTGATGTATCTCAATAATATAAATAAACAATTATGCACTTACACAACGTTTCAATTACTTCAGACTACGACAGTCGACAATCATACGCTAGACTAAAATTATCACAAGTCATGTGAATAGAAATAATAAATTAAAAATTAAAGGAAGGTAGGTTGTGTAAGATTCGCGCAAAGTAAATTACAAGTACCGTCACAATAATCGCTTCGTAGATCATTAGAGTTATGTTTATGTTATTTCATATTATAGATTAGTATGGTTACTGACAATAAAATATAATTGCTTTGTAAATAAGTATTGAAATAGATACTAACGTGTTAACATACATTGCAAGCAAGCAAGCACTGTCCCAAAAGTAGCTGAACAACATAAGCGCCAAAAGTATATTAACATACGGCAACATTAAAAATATACTTTGTTAACCTAATTTTGTCTTTACTGCTGTTTGGTGACTTTTGATACAATGATGTTCAGCGACATTTGGATTGATGGTGTACAGCGACTTTAGGAATACTAGTGCACAGATACTTTTGAAATAGTCGTGTTTAACGACTTTTGTAAATTTCTGGTGTACAGGCTATTTTGTTTCCTAGTTGCGACTATAACTTATGGCATTTTATTGTGAACAGGTGTTTTGTTATGTTGATTCTATTCATCGACTTTTGGCGCTGACTGTACGTGATCAGTGTACTTCTTCCAATCACCACCAGTTATGGATAGGAAACATTATTTTATTAAATTTTGCATTTCAGACCCTGGTATTCCTATATTTTTGCTTGCTACTTTTCTCTTCGCCTGACTCCATACAAGCTCAATCGCATTGAGGTCGCAATGATACGGTGGCAGCAACAAAATTTCGTGATTCAATATATGACTGTATTTTTTTAGAACTTCTGCTTCGTAAACAGCTCAGGTATCATCATTATATTATTGGTATTATCTTTCACCAAACACATTAATTCAGATTTGGTATGATATTCTTCAAAATTAATATTATTCTCTTGAAGCCATTTTTGGAGATTAGCTTTAGTATGAGACATAGTAGGGGGTTTGTTTACTTGTTTTACATGATAATTTGCATTGTCCATCACAAGTACACTAGGTTTAGTTAGATTAGGTATCAACATTTCTTTAAACCATTTCATGAAGTTGGTAGCATTCATATCATCATGGTAGTCAGCCGATTTGGATTTTGTACTAAATACCAATAATGCACCAAGCACAATCCCTTCCGATCCTGCATGCACAATGATATGACTTTTTCCTGACGATATGTTAGTAGTGACACCACTTGTTGAAGGTCCTTGCCATGATTTTTTAACTTTATAGTTCTGATGTTACTTACATGTCTCATCAATGTATACAATTTGTTTACCTTCTAGTCTCTTTTGATGTATTGCTCTCAAAAATCTGTGTCTCCATGCCGCAATTTCATATTTTTCTGTAAGTAAAGTCCGTTCGTTTTTATTGTTTTGGAAGTGAAGCCGTTCTTGTGTAAAAAATTTCAGAGTTTCACGACATCCCATGAATCCAATTGCTTCCTTCAGCTCATTCATTGTGCAGGCTTCTCAGTGTTGGAATTTGTTTTTTCACTGCATAAAATGAGTTTATTTTGTTTCTTATAGCCGAAATGTCAATATTATCCAAATTGGAAACTGTTTCTGCATGTGGACGTTTTTTCCCTGGAGTATTCCACTGTCCTTGATTTTTAGACCCTTCAGTTTTAATTCTTCTTAGAGTTTTCAAACTTACATCTGAAGAGAACAAATTCAACAAATTATGTAACAATATTATAAACAGTGATCGGAGTAGGTAGATTGATTTTTGGTACTTGTATCATAAATGCACACAGAAAGAATAACATGGATAAGCCATTTTTCCGGAAAGTAATTCCGGTATTTCCGGATTCAATTAAATATTGTTAATGTTGGTGGTGATATTATTACTACTCAATTCAAAATTTAAAGGAAGGTATCAAAACTAAATTAATTCATTATTTATCTGTTGAATAATAAAAACAATCGAATTCCGATCGAAGCTTTAATATTTATTTTTTATTTTTAGCCTTTTATGGCTAGAACTTTTTATAAATTGTTGCACTTAAATTTAAATATTTTCATAGTGGTCATGGTAATTTACATTAAGGGTAGAATAAATGACGGGGCCCCATAGAGGGCCAATGCCTGCTGGGGTCGTGAGACTGTTCTAAGGATGCACCACGACTCTGAAACGTAAAGGGCATATGAAGGAACAGGTTGATTTTAGTCAGTGAAGTCTGACAGTCCCTCCGGTTCCACTTTGGGCGAGAGGACTCATTTCATGATTTTAGGACCAAAAAAAAGGGGTAGAATAAATAAAAAAGATAGAAATCAACATTGTTTATTGTTAAATATGTACATTTTACATTTATTCACATTTTTAATCTTCATCGATTACAATGTTAGCATCCTGGTAATCCTGATCTTTACAATTAAAATATATAACTACAGCTTGGCCAGAAAGAGTAGAAAAAAATTGAGGTCGCCACTATCGTTTATATGGCATCATTTATACTACAGGGCGAATCAACTTTTAAGGCACTACTTTGAAAATGTTTTGCAATAGTAAAACTAAAAAATAAAATAACGAAAACTTACAAAAATAAAGTGTTATGTATTAAATAATTTGTCTTACTTTTAGATTATATAGTTGGCCACGACATTTATGTTAGTATTCATGAGTTTTTTTTGAAAAGTTGGTGCCCGTGTCTTAAAATCATCTCCTGAGTTACGTTTTTGAAAGTATGGAAATTTGAAATAAAACTAAATATACTGGAAAACTAAAATAGTAAATATTTATTTCAACTTAAAATACAGTCTTCCAAATAATCAACCTTAATTTATAATAACGGTACCAACTAATAGAGACATTTGATAGTCCACTGCGTTACTTTGTTCATAATTAAATGCTATACTTTTAGGTAAATCGCTGTAATAGGTAATCAGTCATTCATTACATATTTCTAAGTTGAATTCTAACCCTGAGGTTTGCTAATGAAAAGTATTTAATAATGTAATAACAGTTTGACATAAGCTATATTCAAAAATCCTTACACAAATTAAGGGACATAGTAGTAACGCCAGAGAAAAATTGGTAACGCCTGAGAATTCTAGACTATCTAAAAAGTAATAACAGCAATATGATGTGTGTAATGATAATAATAACAATTTAAATCAACTTGTCCAATCACTTTTTTGAAAGGTACTTACACAATTATAAAAACAAATCTACTAAAATAAACAAAACTTAATATTAAACGAGATCACAGAGAAGCTGAGTTATTCTAATAGGAACCTTGATTGAAGTAAGTTTAACATAATTAGTCTTTTATTTCTTTTCAAACACATCTACCGACTTTTCGAACTGGTAATACGAGCGATGTCCTTTCCTGATAATGTCTGGTGCCGGTAATTTCTGGATAATGTTTACATAATCCACGTAAGAAATATCCTTTTCATCCAAACGGAAACGTTTGGCGTTTTCGTCCACTACTCGTAAAAACATTACTTTTACTTCTCCGTCTTCTTCAACATCAGTCAATGTTTTGCACGCATAGGTGTATGATTTGTTTATAGATGCGTCTACGTAAACCTTCACTAACAAAAAATCTCCACGTCCAATCTTCGTACTTTGGTCATGACTGCCACATGGCAATTCTTCGTCCGATGAAGAGCCACCATATATTGCGTCATATATTCTTCGGTGTCTGTTCGTCATATCCTGTAATTGTTTTGCAATTTTTAGGTTACTTATGGGTTCATCATCATCATCGTCATCATCTGACGCAGTTTCCAAGTCTGGCGGCATTTTTGATGTCGGATCACGATTTGTGAGCTCCACATTAGCGTTCGTAGCCATGAGATCAATTCTTTCTTTTATTATTGAATTGTTCGACAAAGTCTCATCATTCGTCAAGTCAGGAATGGAAGCACTCAGTCCAATTACTTCTGCATCATAGGACACTCCGATATCGTATGCCTTTGGATTGAGACACATACAGAATCCTCTTCCTTCCGGACTACCCGTCTCACAGAAACAGCTTAAGTCCCTAAATCTTAATTTACCATAGCAGGTCGAAAATACTTGATGAACTTTTAGGGTCCCTACAAGCCTTGGAATATTGACTGGCAAGGCTTTATGTTGGTCCTCGATTTTTTTTTCATCGATAATATATAGTTTTATTTTGCTGACGTTATTCATCTTATCATAGAATTGTAGAACGTCCGAAATATCATCACCATTGGCTACAATTTTATCTGCTGTTCTTTTCAGAAAGCCTCCAACGCCATCAGCTGGGCCTTTCCCATGGCCAGCTTCAAAAAATGACCACGTCATGTAAGAGAACCCGTAATCATAATACTTCGTACACATCAAGTAAAAATTCTGCTTTTGTCTGTATTGTGTACTCGGGCCGTCCGAAAAGAAATGCACGGTGTCGACAGTATCAAATTTAGATCTTATCCATTTTAATACTGGATCTAAGTGACACCAAATGGCGGCAGGTTGATGATTGTTTGATGCGGAAATGCTGCAAAAAGAATTGACTGTATAACCTCTTGCAGCATCACTGTCAAAAGTATAGACCACAACCGTGTGAAGCGAAACTTGTTTGCGTGATCCTCCAAAATGATGTGATGGTACTTCTTGGCTATACTTACAACTATAATTTTCACTAAAGTCTGCGACCACAACGCATTCGTTCGAGCGAATACATTCAAGACAACAACGAAAATTTTTAAATTGTGTCTTAATATTAAACACGTGCTTTTTAAATGCTGCAAGGTCGTTCTCAAATATTTTTAAAAATGTACCTGCTTCTTCATTTTTATCTTCTTTTATGTTTTTAATAGTTTTAAGATTTTTTCCATCTTTTGTGTATTTTTCTTCCTTTCTTACCCATTCTGGCCATGTTATTGAACCTTTCACATTTGTAATACAATAACTATTTGTTTTATTGACACACTGAATGCATATACCATACATACAGTCTTTGAAGTTAGTACTGCAAATTGTTGATTCGATAAGAAGATTTAAATTATCAGTGCCCGTTATGCCATTTCTTTTTAAAGCTTTTGCCTTAAACGCAAAGTTCGTATGAGTTTTGCAAAGGCACATATCTCTGGCGTCGATAGAAGCACTTACGACATAAAAAGGTTTATTCTTGGTAAAATAAAAGTAAGAACAACGAAGATTAGGATTCTCTTTCATGAAGGTTTTAAACAGATTTTTCATTGTGTCTAGCATAAATCTTTTTTGTGCCTTTATGTCTGCTTTTGTGAGCGTTTCTTTTTTACCAGCTGTTGCACGTGATATGTCATCTCTCAAGTAAAATTCCCTGATTTTCTTCTTTAATACTGTGTTTTTATCTGTGCTCTCTTTTCTTTTAACAATTTTGACAACGCCTAAATTCTCTCTAAGTATCTGTGTTTTCATTCGTGAGTCTTTGACATCCACAGTTTCAAATATCTTCTTTATTACGTCTCTTTCTTTCCTAGATTTTGTCTTTTTGAATGTCTTCTTAATAGCACCACTGGTGGCGTTACTGGTGGATGAATAGCATGGGGAGGGGTTGGTGGTGGAGTTTCGTTTAATTCTACAAAGTTTTCCAACCTGGAGTCAGATCTAGGCGAGTCGGGGGGTGTTTGTTGTAGGTAATAAACTTTGTACAGCCCGTTTTCGTTCTTTAAGTTGTCGTTTTCGTAATCTCCATATCACATTTGCATTATATTTTTCTTTAGGAGTCAAATCTTTTACTAATCTCTTAGACTTATGATATCGTTCTCGGTGCTTTTTCTTCGCTTCGTTGTACTTTTCTTTATTACTTTTTAGTCTTTCTCTATAGCGTTTCTGTTTCTCAGCTGCACTTAGCGGCATTTTTGTTTATGTTGCCCAGATCTGAGACAAAATAAACTATTATCAATCTCTCAGAAAAATAGAAAACACTGAAAATATCCCTAATTAGCTATGGCATTCTGCCTTACATTCTCTGGCGTTATTGGTAACGTGAGAGAAAGTTCTCTAGCGTTACCGGTAACTCAGGAGAACAGTATCTTGCGTTACTGATAACGCAGGGGAAAATTTTGCTTAAAATGACGATAAATAATTACACAATTGAAACTAACCAAAAAATAGGTCACGACCTTGAAATCAGACGGCATGGGTCACATTGTAACGTAATAATAGCAACATATTTAAAAACTCACCGTGATTTCCGTCGTAACTCAGCAGAACGGCAATAAACCCACGCGCACTCCTTGAGAGCTTACCACGGACTGAGGGGCGGGTTACGTGAGGCCGGTCTTGTTGGACCACTCCGACGAATTATTAGACAACAGTCGCTTCTACTGACATTGAATTAGACGCCATCTCTTGAAAATTGTCTTCAACTTGTTTACAATAACGCAGTAGAACAGATATTTTTAATAATACTTGGGACTAATGTTTAGGGACGTCAAATAAATACTATTTATGTAAAGTAACTACAATTTCGTACTCTTATGTAAAGCTTATTTGATTCTGAATCGTAACTCTTCGTAAGTATTCAATGTTTTCATATATTTTTTTAAAGAAAATTCATAAATTGTTTCATCTTGGGGACAAATATTTTTTGTATGAAGAATGATTTTGTTCCGCTGAGTTACCAAAAAATCTCGTATATCTTACTTTAAATTAAAAAAAAGATTATATTGCTGTGGTAATTAAAAACCGTATTATGTGCTAAGGTTAACAATCTAAAAATTTGAAGAGAAATTTAAAAAATATGGTCACTTCTATTCAGGGGACATGAAAGTAGTGCCTTAAAAGTTGATTCACCCTACAACCAAAATGAATTTGATACTTCAAGTATTTTTAATGATAAATCTGAATGTGGAAAATCGTTAAATCAGAAGCTAAATTTCATTTTTTTTAATTTAGTAATTAAAAACCATAGGAGAGTAAAGCATCTTTAATATAGTAACAATATTTTTTCTAGTCACTATCTAAATACTCTACACCTGACATGTCCGATCCAAGTTCTTGATCATCTTCAGAATCTGAGCTACTGTCACTGCTGTCCTCACCAACACGAATTACCAGTCTGTCTATATCTTCATAGAGTGTTCTTCCCCTTTCATAGTAATTATGTTCTATTTTCTTTATGTGTTCGACACAATTATTCCAAGTTTCGGGACCAATGCTATTAAAAGCTTCCTCAGTTGCTTTTTTTATGTCAATTGCTCCTCCCACATTACATGCAGCAACTTTTTGCTTTGCTATGCCCCAGATGAGCTCGATAGGATTTAGGTCACAGTGGTACGGAGGAAGCCGTACCACTTCATGACCATGTTCCCCCAACAACTCTTCTATTTGGTATACTGGTTCTGGCTTGTGCTTTTTAACAAGCATTAATAATGCTGGCTTTCTTGTTGATGGCTCGAACGGGATGTTATTTTCTAACAGCCACAGTTTTATTTCATCTACTCGGGAAGCTGATGTTGGAGCCTTGTTCTGCACCACACTGTGATAAGGCGCATTGTCCATGACAATTATAGAGGCCTCATGTAGGTTTGGGATCAGTTTTTCTGTCACCCACTTGGTAAAATTGTGAGAATTCATCTCTGAATGGTAGTCTTCCATTTTGTTAGTACCACTAAATATTAGTAAAGCGTTGGGTACAAATCCATTGGCAGTTCCAGCATGGACAATTATCCATCTTTTTCCTTTTGATATCATGTTTTATGCCTTTGATTTTAATGGATTGCCAGCACTTTCTCAATTTATAAGAACTATGGATGTAACTTTCATCCAAGTAAACAATTTGTTTTTGTAGCTCAACAGGCAAATCCCGATTTCTTTTTATAATTTCTAAATATTTTTCTCTTTTTGCTGCTATATTAGGTTTTTCTATTAGCGATTCTCTATTTGTCGAACATTTTTTGTATGAAAAGCCTATGGCATGTAATATTTGCCTTAATTTCTCACGGCCTCCTTTGTAATCTAATTCTTCTTTTGCCACAGCCAACAACTTTCGCAAAGTTGGTGCTATTTTCTGTACGGTGTAAGAAAACTGAATTTTCTGACGAATCGCACAGACACTAAAATCGTCCATCTCTATTTTTGAACGTCCTTTTCTATGCTTGGCTGGTGTTATGAATTTGCCTTCGTTTTTATTGCCTTCGTTTATTATGCGTCGAACAGTGCTTTCTGATTTTCCTGTAATCAAAATAAAACATTAATGTAGAATGACGTGCGTGACTATCAAAAAATGCAGTCGCTCTATACAAAGTAATTGTGAACCCGATGTAAACATAACCTCTAAAATTATATTAAATCCGTAAAAAACTTCGATGATGTGGTATTTTTTGAAGACCTAACCGACTTTAACTGTAACTTAGATCATGAACTATATAAATTATATAAAATGAGAGTGAATAAATACCTGTCATATCAGCAACTCGTTTGTAAAGGTCATCCAATTCTGTTAGAAGTTTTCCGGCATGATATTCCGCCAAACACCTCTTAAAAACATTGTAAATAACTTCTCTGGCACCACTTTTTATCGTCTTGCCCATTTTCAATAATAATTCACCGACTAATACGTTTAATAGCTACGAAAAATTAAATTATTTCACAATACACTTTTTTGTTTTGATAGTTTCACTGATGTTTGACATTTCTTTCGAGTTGCCATGTGTAGAAAAAATTAGTTCATATTTGTTTAATTTCTACTCTTTCTGGCCAAGCTGTATGAGTTTCTCTATATTTTCTATTTTCAACCTATTTCTTTTAACATCTAAAGTCCATTTATAAATGGAAAAAGACCGTTCTACATCTGACGATGTCAAAGGAGCAAATTTAAAAAAAAGGTATTAAATTATGTGCTTCATTTTTTTCAATGGCCTCACTATATTCTCTAAGTGTGTCTAAATCTGGGTTTCGTTCCATAACACGCTCTATTTTATTTTTTATATTTTCTGAATTGCACTGATTTATAGCATCTCTGACGTCGTCAAATGCTAAAAGTGAATCTGTCAACGATAAATTATGCTTTTGCAATTCTTTTAAAGACATGAAAATAATTGTCTTTAATGTAATTTAAATCTTCTTTTAAATTTTCTTTTTCTATAATATTTTTTGCCTCTCGAATAGATACCGCATCAGAGCTGCTTAAACAAGATAATACTTCTTTTATTTTTTCAAAGTTTTGAGCGTAATAAAATGCTGCCTCTAACCAAGTGCCCCATCTTGTAACAACTGGTTGGGGAGGTAGCGGCAAATCTGGATATTTTTCTTTTAAAATTTTGACTCTACTTGGGGCTTTCAAAAATACCTTTTTAACATTTGCTATTAAAATGTTAACATCGTGATATTCTAACCTAATTTGCTCAGATACGCGATGAAGAGAGTGCGCCAAACATGTTACGTGCTTCATTTCAGGTAAGTATTGTTTTAAATTTCATCCTGCAGACAGCATATATGCAACGCTATCAGTGCAGAGGACAAGAATGTTACCTACCTTCGATTCAAAAGAATCTTTCCAAAAGTTTTCCAAACATTCCAACACAAATTGCGTGATTGTTTGTCCATTAACTACAGTTAGCATTTTACATGCTACCAAATAAGGTCTAGTCAAATTGCTAGGATGTAATGGTTTTATTAAAAAATGGACTATATAGCGACCTAAAAAATCTGTCGTTTCATCTAATGATATCCATAGTTTCTCATTTTTATAATTTTGCCGAATCGAATTGATTTTATTCTTAAAAAACTTGTCCAAGTAAACTTTCCGTAACTGTGATTCATCTGGCAGAGTACGATTAGTACACGTACAACAACAGGTACTACATATATTTTTTTTTAAAGAAATCTTGAAAAGTAGTATTTTTCATCTGAGACCACGGAATATTGCACAAAATGAGAAAGGAGAATGGCGAGGTTGCATGTACAATGGGACCCACTGTTAGGAGTACCGTACAGTATGGAAACTTATAACTAGTTGTAGAACTATATAAAACTAGCAAAAAAGCAAATGGGCAGTAAGTTGTAGAGGCTGGGAGAAAAAAGATATGCAAGGTAAAAGATTATAACCTAAAACGAATCTAATAGTGCTTATTTAATAACACAATATCTTTTTTTTATGTATTATGTAGTTTCAAAAAGCTGTTCATTTAGAATAAAGATATTTACCAACACTACCATCGTGGATCTGCATCTCTCTGGCCAAATATAGGTACTTACCTACTCAAAATAAAAAATACATACCTACTATGTCTGGGAACTAGGAACTACAGTCACCTGGTCAAAACGAGATATGAAATACTGTAAACATAGACTAGATTGTTATAGGATGAAACTATAATCATTATTGGTAAAAAAGTAAGCTGAAAGAAGCGTAAATATCTAGCAGAATACCTACCTATGTAGTTTTAAGGCTCTATTGGCGCGACGTGTCTAGTTGCGACCGAGATTCTTTCTAAAGTCGGGTCGCACCTGCGTATGGAGTCGCGTGCTATACACTCACATTTTACCAGTTACATAATTGCCCGGTCAGTGACAGTTACTGTCACTGACCGGGCAATTATTCAGAGTTCAGGCCTTCCCTGTTCACCTTACCTGACTTGGGAATCGAACCCAGGACCCCACGTTCGGCAGTCGTGCTAACGATCACTAGACCAACGAAGCAGTCGAAAACGAAGTATAGGTACCCAATAGGAATAAATATCTATCTCCTAGAACTCCCTCCGTGAAAAGGAATTAAGCAAAGATGCGATGTTACAGACTATTAGGAACTTGAATGTTTAAACAAGAGGTTTGTTGAATAAAACAAATATTTAGGATATAAAAACAAATCTTTTATTTCGTTTGTGATTATAAAATACAGGTTGTGATAAAAAATAGGATAAGGGCAGGAAGATGATGATTTTAATAATTACTGATACTTACAGTAATTGTATTTTTGTTATACCTTGTTACTGTTCGTTCCTAGATAACCTTTAATACATTATTTATCGAATTAAAAGGTTATCTAAGAATGAAGCTGGTGCAGCAACATAGTTTTGGTGTCTGGCATAACCCATGTACCACAATATGCTCATTATGTGAGAGCAACAGCCTACTGTCCGTGTCCCTACGGGACAGTGGCAATAATATCCTAATATGGCACTTCGCCCCTCCAGCCTTCTATCAACTGCAATATATGTAAAATAGGACTTACTTCCTATATGCCTAGATTTAATTCTGCCACGTATAATAAATGGTTGGCTGTCATTATATATCCCTTCTAGAGGTGTGTTGTCCTGGCAAACTTCTAAAGCATAAATTCCGTGGGCTCTAAGGTGCTCCCCGACATATGATTTTGCTTGCTTTATTTGATATGTACCCAAAGCGATTAGTTCTAGGTCATCTGTTGTCAATTCAGGGAATTCTATATTTGAATGTGTAACATTTTGGAACATTGTATGTCTCATACTTAAATTATTATGTTGAACAATTTCAGCAAGTTCGTTATTTTCAAATATTTTTGCTTCAATTGTTTGAATGACTTCATGGACATTTGTTCGTTCCCTGAATTGAACTGCGAAATGGTTCAATAAGGCAGCAGCAATTGAAAACTCTTGCATAATATGAGGGCACCTTTTATTTAAATAATCTGCACGGAATATTTTAAAATCCCTATTGAACCTTCCATTGACAGCTTCAACGACCCATCTATTCATCGTCACACATCTCGAGATATTGGCTTGGAGAGTCGAAAGTTGCCTTTCCCCTGTCGAAATTGTTTCGGGCATATGTACTAAGAAACCTTTAGTTGCCATGTTGTCTGCACAGTCTCTAAACCCACGGTCTAAAATAAAAACATCATCTTCCCTAAATAAATCCGTAAAGGCACCTCGCTCTGACATAAGGTCATTCATGATCGAAGCATCATTTTTGGTGGCTGGATACGGACCCACTGCCTCAATGATGTAACCATCGCAGCAAACTATGAGAAAAGGTTTAACTAAATTATAATATTTGTGAAGGGAATAAGTTTCTTTTTGAAATAAATAGTTACTACTCTTTTGAGTGCTTAAATATGTGCCATCAGCAATGGCAATTAAACGTTTTTCTTCAGTTGGCGCTTCAGGATTGCCAAAAAGATGCTCAGCAAGCAAAGAATTTCTGGCAACAAATTCTTCCCTGGGCTTGTCTGCCCATCCCAAATGTCTAGGCACATAGTCCTGGCAAAGAATTTCTCGTGCCTGCTGCATATAGTCTTCAAGAGTTCTTCTAGGTATTTGGAATAATGCTGAGATTCTCTCATCACTATCTCCAGTCCGCATTTTACACAGAAGTGCACTAAAACCGCTTTTTATTTTATGATTATTTAATCGCGGTACTTCTATTAATATCTCACGATATTCATCTTTTGTCCGTCCAAACCAGTACTTAAAAAGATGGTCATCAATACTTTCAGGGTTCAGAAAATCCAATTTTGAATCATCTGCTAGTAAATACACAATTTCTTCTATATGTGCAGCACTAAATGTTGATATAGCATTTTCACTAGCATACAATTCATGAAATAAGTTGGCACTTAAGTGAAAATTGCAAATTCTGGCATTTCTGGGTAAATAGAAATTGAAATCTTTAATAATCTGTTTTCTCAATCCATCAGGCACACGTCGTTTTTCGGTGTCATTACACTCCAAAAACAAGCAACGACGTGCTGTATCAGCGGCTCTTCTTAATGTAGGCAACGTTATTTGTTCAGTAGATGTTACCTGCAATGGAGGTCTGGTGATTGACAGACCAACCTCTTCAATATCTGCTGTGTCAGCTGCTTGTGTTGTGGGCAATATTTGGTCAGCAGATGTTTCATTCAGTGGCTGTCCAGATGTCGACGGAATGACCTCTACAACTTGCTCCATCTGTTGCGAAGATATAGGCTCGGCACTACCTCCTACACTAGATGTGGAAGGTGCAACAGGGGCAGAACTTCTATGAGAGCTATCAAACACTCTCTGTGCACGTAAATAGCAAGGCACACATATTTCATCAGTGTTGGTTAACTGAAACAATACAAGTGAAAAGATTAAAAAAAACAATCACAAAAATAATAAAAATACAGATCTCTGGAGTATGCACGTCATTATCAGTCTTTTTTTATTTTAATTACTAACCTGGCGGGGTCTTATCCATTCAGACACAACGTTTCCTATTTGCACTTCTCTTTCAGACATCTCTGGTCTGAGGACCAGTCTACTCCTGATTCTCAAAATAGATCTTCCACACCCAGCACACACATTACGATGTCCAAGTTGCTGTTGGGTGTTACGTTCAGGATTTTCATTTGGGTTATGATTTATCAACTCCCAACAGGAATGACAAATAAAGTCATCTCCAGTCATCTAAAAATAATTATTACCATGGTTTTAGAGTTATCAAATACACCAAGTTAATGTTAAGTATACTCATGTCAGTGGTTCAAAATCAAGAATGTGATCACTTCTTATCATCCTGCGGGTGACGGTTATTTATACTTTTAAGAGACTTGTAATAGAGGGCGAGTCTTGCAATCAAACGGAAACAAAACCACGCTTAAGTTAAGTACCAATTTATGTATAGATTTTACAATACTTACATCACGCGGATAAACCCATCTCTGAACTCTCTCAACTACCTGAGCACTTTCGTCGGACAAACGATGTCTCCGTAATCGGGCAATGCGCAATTGACAATTCACACAACGCATTTTAACGGGTAACTAGGTCCAAACCACTTGCAAATCGGAATCCAAAGGTAAAATCGGTTGTCTAAGTCGGTATGTAGAATAGTCAGTCCAAAGATAAAGCCAAGTCGTCAAGAATCCACACAATCGCATAGAAAATAATAGTTATCCCACGTTAGTCGTTGAAAACAAACAATGGAATAACAATAATTGGTTTTGACACTGACAGCCAACTCCTGTTGACAGTATAACGTTTCATTCTATGATAGTCCAAATAATCGTATTAATTACAATATTGTACTTTTTTGTAAAAAAAATGTGAATGCATTTTTAATAATTATTAACTTTTGTATTTTTTTCTTATATTTTAGTAGTTTTGTTTATTAAAAAATAATAGACAAGCGTAAACGTCTACAAATGTAAGAACGTAAATCATGTAATGTTATGGTTGGAATGTAATACGAAACACGGTGCGTTTAATAACTGCATGATGACTTATTTTCAAGTAAATAAAAATATTTTCTAACTTTTAATTCCCATCATCTAGTGACTCAATATTTTTTTAAATAATCCTCTTAAAAACTCATATTTATAATAAATATGAACTTGCAAGTGAATGACGCTTCGTTAATTTATAAATAATCTGGGTCCAAACTCGCCATCCTTCTTTTATAAGATCGAAATAAAATTCCTCTTCGGGCCGCTTAAACTTTCCCTGGTGTACTGCTCCTTCGATATGTCTTTTAACGTTTCCTTTATTTATGGTTTTCAAATGGCTTTCACATTTTGAACAGTATATTGTACCACTAGCGTGATCGTAAAGTAGTTCGGGATGACCGGATATCCATTTTTCTACAGTTTCAGCCTTGACGTTTTTTGCCATAATTATCTGAACTCTGTTGAAGAGATGGAACCTCGTATATCACCTAAAACAAAGACATGAAAAAATTACATTTTATTTAGTAGTTGTTGTTTTTAAATGGTTTTATTTAGCTTACTCCGTGTGTTTTATTTTTCGTGGATCAAATTTAGTCATTGAAATTTCACCCTCTTCCTGTCAACCGATTGATCTGAAATTTGGTATTCGCCTTTGATTCTGGTGACAATACAATTATGTATATTCAATATTATTGTCAATCCAAAATGGCTGCCGCTACAAGATGGCGGACAACTTAGTTTTTTTTCAATCCCATCAATATGGGTATCAAATGAAAGGGCTTGTTAAATAGAATATGGTGCACTATACAAAATTAATATTCAAGATGGCCGCCGCTACAAAATGTCGGATGATGGTGTTTGTTAGTACCCAAAAAAAAAAGAAACCTGAATAATTATTTAACACGAGAGGCACTCAACGAATTAAAAATAATGAAAAATAAAAACTTAAAATTAAATAAGTAAAAAAATTTTTTTAAGTTAAACGGTTTTATTTTGCAGATAAATGTACTAAAAGCTAAAAAATAATTTAATGGATACAGTCATGGTTACAAATAAAATCGTGGGGCATGTCTAATATCTGCAATCTTCGATTAATAGGTAAGTAGATATTAGACTTGCCCCACGATTTTATTTGTAACCATGACTGTATCCATTAAATTATTTTTTAGCTTTTAGTAGATTTATCTGCAAAATAAAACCATTTAACTTAAAAATTTTTTTTTACTTATTTTTTTTAATGTATCGTGACTCGACTGAAAAGAAAGACAGATTTGCTTTCTATGATTTAAATCGCAAAATCTAAAATTAACGCATTTTTGTATGGCTGAGCGTATCACATAGTAAATTACCACGTCTTCCACTTTGACTTGAATACGTGATCCAAAATTGTAATTCAGAAAATGTAGGTTCAAACATTATGAGAAAGTTAATTTAACAATAAAATAATGACGTCCTAAGAATAGAGCGTTTAAGCACAACGGATAAAATTTTGTAATAAAAACCTAGTTATTCATTTGCGATATGAGCATGAATATTTTGTAGAGAAGTAGATAAGGCCTATAGTAATTTATTTTACCAATACATTGCAAGTAGGACACAGGGCACTCAAATTATATACGGATTCCAGTAAAATGTCGGTTAATAGTGGAGTTAGCTGAATTGCGACTACATTACTAGAATATCATAATTTTGTTTCGCACTAAGCTCACTGGTTTTATACTCTATTAAAGATTTTACAATATTAAGACTCATGGTATGTTCAGCAGGTTAAGCAAACAAACACAATATTAAAAATATTCTTATAGTACATCCAAACATGCTTTATACTCCTTGTAACTAGTAAAATATTACTTACCAAAGCTTGGTTTAAATATGTAGATCCAATTCAATAGTGAAAAATCTGAGTCCGTATATTCGAGCCAAATCTTGGTTTAGAGCAGATTCCAGAAGTCAGTATGTACACAAGCCAGGGTCAAGTAACGTTTTCACAACACAGTAACAAACAAAGATGCGCACTCTACGAACCGAAGTAAACGAGTGAGCTACCTGGCATGTCGTCGGCGGGCGTACGCATTGTTCTGATAACCGGTTATTGTACCACCCATGATCCTTTGTTCTGATTGGTCGTTGGGTTTTGTCAAATCGTGACTGTGTGCCGTTAAAAAAAATATGAAGAATATAATATTGCTCATTTTATTACAATTCCTACCTTTTTTTTTTTTGAGGATGGCAAATCATCAAATGACTCCTTCCACTCTGGCAGAATACAATTCCTACATAAGTTCCGGTTTTTTATATTTTTTTATATTAATATACAGAGTTGATATGACAGAGGGGCATTAAATTACACTACGTATACTATACGTGTTTAGTATTAATTCGATACGGTATAAAAATAAAAAGCACCAAAAATGAGTTTTTTTTTTTCAAACAAACTAATTTGTTTACAAATCACAGTAAAACGCAACCACCCTTTGTAAATAAAAGTGAATGGGCAAAAATATATGGAGCTTGGTCCAAATTTCCACCATCAATAAGAACTATGACATATGATGGAACACTGCGTTCTGAATCATTATAAGAAGACCGCAACCAAAAACATTAACTCAGTAAAAAGTTATGACCCCATGAAAACTTGCAATTTAAAAACCTTTTTACGCTTCATTATTTCACTATATCTTTTAAACTACTCGATTGATTTAGGTGTATGACATTTCGTTGTAATTCATACGTTATTCTGGTTGATATAAGCTATATGAGCCAAAATATAAACAATATGGCGGTCGCGGTAGGTACCTCGCTACGTCAAAAAAATCAAACCCTATCATGTGGGGTATCAAATCAAATGAAAGGACTTATAGCTATCTTTACAATGCTTATATTTATTTTAAAATATTTGTAATACTGGGAAGAATGTAAACACAAAAATATTTCACACAAGTTTTATTTATTCCTGTCTCACAGTGTGGAGTCTGTCCTTAAAAGAATACATCTCATATGTCTTCATCCACAATAACATTGTCCAGATTCGCAGCTGGAAGTAGAATTGTGGGTTGGTGTCTCGCCCATCCAAAATACCAAA
Source organism: Tiliacea citrago (assembly GCA_963921375.1). NCBI lineage: Eukaryota > Metazoa > Arthropoda > Insecta > Lepidoptera > Noctuidae > Tiliacea > Tiliacea citrago. Next base: position 26,717,703 of record OY992783.1, read on the forward strand.
TAATTACCATGACGTGGGCACAGCAACCCACAGTTCGCATTCCAGAAAGACAAGAACAGTAGTAGTTCGAAATGGTTTCTCGATTATGGATCATTACATACGTGTAGTATTGTCTTGCACGTGCGTGTTGGGATTGTATTCTTGCGCGTAGCAACATAGCGTTTTCAGGTTCAATGCCAAAATCAACTATTTCACTAAATGCTCCATCTCTTGCTACTTCAATCTGATACATGCCATTGCGTACGTGTTCGCTATAGTAGCTACGCGCAAGTTTTATGTGATATGAACCAAGTGCAAACAATGTCAAGTCTTCTTGAGTCAGAACAGGAAATTCATCTGCTCCTATGGCGTCGGCTTCAGTATTTCGAAAACTTGCCCGCCTTCTATTTATATTTCTATTTGTAACATATGCTCCCAATTGATTTGGTACATGCAATCTCTCTCTAATGATTCTTAAATATTCTTCCGCATGCGCGTTATCTTGGATTAAAAGATGAAAAGCGTTAATAAGCGCAGCAGCCACCCGGAAATCATCCATCATGTGGCTCATAGCACGATTAAAAAATTCTTGCCTGAATAGGCGGAAATCGCGCTTAAAACGTCCGTTTACGACCTCGACGACCCAGCGGCATATCGTCACTTCCCTATTTTTATTGGCTTCTAACGTGGTTAACTGGTCTTCGCCACGCCGTTTGCTAATTGGCATACGTGCCACATAACCACACGATTCCATGTCACCAATAACGTCTCTAAAGCCGCGGTCGCAGATAAAAACATCGTTTGCTTCAAAAAAGTAATGGAATGGATTGTCTTCTCTTTCGTTAATAAGACCTTTCATTATAACGGCATCCGATGTTGTTGCTGCGTGAGGCCCAGTAACATCTAATATGTAGCCATCACAACATACAATGAGAAATGGTTTTAACAGATTCGTGTATTTGTGCAAACTGTATGTTTTCCGCTGGAAAAGGAAGTTGGATGACTTCTGAGTATAGACGTAGGTTCCATCTATCACCAGAATAGCTTTCCTTTCTTGTAAGGGTGCATCTGGGTTTCCAAAAAGACCATTTGGCACAGTCAGATTTTTCGATACTACTTCATTTCTTGAAATATGATCCAGGCCCAGGTGCCTTGGTACGAAATCTTGTACCAAACATTTGCGCACAGTATTCATTTTCCTTTCGAGCGTACGGCGACTCATTCTGAAAAGTACGCTGAGTCTTTCGTTCGACTCAGCTTCATCAAAAAAATAGCAATTGCAGTATTGGGGTCGGTTACTTCTTGCTGCAATGAAGGGGTTTCTCGTATCACTTGCTCAAATGCGTTATGAGTCATGCCCACACGATGATGCAATATTTTTGGATCCATAGTTTGTATATTTTCAAAGTCCATTGTGTTGGAACTATTAAGAACGGCTGTTTGTAAGATTTTCGTTATGTCTACGAACATTTCTCCGGTAAAATCGTGGGATAAGTTTGGAGCATCAATTAAGTGACCCCATTGATTTTCATCCAAATGTTGTTGACATACTCTTGCGTTTGGAGGTATGTATAAATTCGAGTGCACCAACAGTTCTAGTTTGATAGACGCCGGAATACGGCATCTACTTGCATTGCCACATTCATGATAAATGCATGTGTTAGATGTATTTGGTGCTCTTTTGAATTCATTGGTTTCGAAGATTCCTCCAGATGGTCTTCCGACACGAGGAGGCGGCTGGTCAGCTTGGTTTTGACTGCGGTCAACTGCATACCATACCCGCAACCAACAATTGCGGCAGATATATTGCTCGCCATCCAGTATTAACTGCAACAAATACAACACCTTTATTCATGACGTTCTGTCTAACTGCGTGTGTTAGCTAACATGTCTACTCGCTAAGAGAGGTCCTAGGTTCGATTCCTTCCGCATACAGGCTCTCCGGCAATAAGCTAGTGTTGATTCTGTGCGTCTGGGTATATTATCTATATAAGTATGTATTCAAAACAAAACAAGAAACGGTAAGAATGATTAAAACATGACGTTACTACCGATAGTAAAATATTGATTAACTAACTTAACAAAAGTGTTACAAGTAATCTTTTTGTTCACGCCATCCCACGTCTGGATATATTATCTATGTTATGTACTTATGTATTCAAAACAAAAAACGGTAATGATGATTAAAACATGACGTTACTACCAATACTAAAATATTGATTAATTGACAAACAATAGTAACAAAAATGGATGGACTGAAAACGTCCAAAATATTTCGCTTCAAAAAGGTTTTTCTAGGGATCTTTCGTTACAAGTAATCTTATTGTTCACGCCTTCCGACAATCTCAAATGGAGTCGGGGCACGGCATTTGAAATAAAATACACATTATGCATGTACTAACCTGTCGAGGTGCTAAAAGTCCTTGAATATGCTCTGCAGTTCCTGGGTGATTATCCAGAAACGGTTGAAGCAACTGATAGTTTCTTCTTTGAAACAATGAATAATTGCAACATATGCAGTTTCTTCTTTCCGCTTCCATTGTCACAGATACACAAAGCAATAACAAAAAGTCCGATGAGATATAGCCGTGGTCGAAAGTAGAGAATCAGAAGAAATCAAGTACACAAAAGTCGCAGGGAATATATAACCAGAAAATGCACAGTACGCACCGAAAGCAAGCAAACGAACGACTGCGTGGGACACATGTGTTGATTGGGTCAGGTAGTTAGGTAAAAACCAGTTTTCTTTCAACGTCGTTGGCGCAGCGTATACCGTATTGCTTCCTAAGTGCGAAAGGGACAAAACTAATGCTATCTCCATCTACGAGTCGACGCTAGCAATCCCCGGGTTTGAAATGCAAAAATATTAAAAAAATACTTTTAGCACGATTGCGAACCGTTCCGATTACATTTTTATATGGGTAGGTGCGCTAAGGTTATCATTGTATACTTTGCAGACGATTTGAGCGCATTACAGAACAGGGGGAATGCGTCATCATTGCTACCATGTTTTTACTGCTTGAAATGTGGCTATGTGCGAAAAAAATTAACGGTTAAATAACTAAAAATACGTATTTTTAAAACAGTCATAACTTTTTTCTGAGTGAATATATTTTTTCACCTAGTAATCAAAATTGTATGGTATTTAGTCGACTTTAAGCTTACATAGCCCTCAATAGTGGTGGAAATTTGGACCACTTCTGCTCATTGTCTTTTAACTGACCTTAGATACCTAGGTAACAAAGCGGCAATGACGCACGCGCGCCGAAGCGCGGCGTGTGTTCTCTCGTGTCAAAGCGGGCGGGCGGTGGCAGGCCTCCACTTGTGCTAGCTTTTATGTTAGGTAAAGTTTTGACATACGCGCACAACAACAATCACAATAAAAACGTGTCGTATCACAATAAAAGCAGTCAATTACAAAAAAAAAAAAAACACTAACACTAAATAATAATAATCCCAAGTTACGTGTCCTGTCACAATAAAAATAAAAAAAATACTGTCTGTCTTAAACTTATTTAGTGTCCTATCACATTATCAAAACAAAATCACAATTGTCAGCGCGCGAGTTCAACAGCGGCGCATGAGCTTCCGTGATACGTTACATAAGTACGTTCCCAGAGGGTTGCGTCGGCGCACTGAAAGAGTTTTTAGACGCCCCACTTATCGATCGCAAGGATCTAAGACTAAGATGCAATAGCAACACAGTGACCTATTTCTATTTCTTTTACGCGCGGGATGTTTTGCTATGATTGTCACTCTCGTAATGAAAGTGCAATTGTGTGTATTTATTGCTTGCTTGTTTGCATTGCCATCTTTTAACGAAAATATTTGGTTGTATTTGTGACTTGCGTAACAGCGGCAACAACGCATCGTAGGATATGCTCAGATTTATCGTTTTCAGGTGCATGACCTATGCGAGACATAATCAGCTGTTAGGGGAATTCCTACTTGAGTGCGATAGCCGTATCATCGAATTTTGTTTCTTCGAAAACCTTTCAACGACATTTCTATACTGCGACGCCTTGTTAAATCGAAGTCTTGTTACTGCGATATTTCGTTACATCGAAAAACTGTACTGCGAACGATTTTACTGCGTAAATATCATACTGCGAAGACTTGTTCAATCGACGTCTTGTTACTGCGATGCAGTGGCGTAGCAAGGGGGGCGCCGGGGGTGGCCCGCACCGGGTGCCACCTGATTGGGGTGACACCAGACCATGAAAAATTTAAAAAAAATCACATTCTTCAACGATAAAACACTTAGGCTTGAAGCCATTGTAACCAAGTTATCCAAACTATATAATTTAAATAATGCAAAAAGGGAAGGAAAAAATGAGTAAGTAGTATATTATGTATAACGAAGTTAAAAAGGAAAACGAGTAATACTCGTCCAACTAACATTTGCAGTGGGAATGTATGGGAGAATATGTTTGTCAACTACATTGTTAAGTTCGTTCTTGTGATAACATCCGAACTACAGAACCCTTCATTGTGCGCGGTTCGACACGCATTTGGCCGGTTTTTATTCTTGGGTGACATAATTATGCGCACCGGGTGTCTCCCATGCTAGCTACGCTACTGCTGCGATGTTATGTTACTTAGGAGAACTTACTTCGGACGATCTTACGGCAATAACCAAGTACTTACATCGATTTTCCATGTAGTCTTTGCAGTAACAAGACGTAGATTGAAAAAGTCTTCGCAGTATGATATTTACGCAGTAAAATCGTTCGCAGTACAGTTTTTCGATGTAACGAAATATCGCAGTAACAAGACTTCGATTTAACAAGGCGTCGCAGTACAGAGATGTCGTTGAAAGGTTTTCGAAGAAACAAAATTCGATGATACGGCTATCGCACTCAAGTAGGAATTCCGCTGTTAGGAGAGATACATCGTGTTCAAACAGGGCAAAAACTTCAAAAATCATTTGCGACTAAACTACTGCTCCTATTTAATTGATTTTTGGTACAGAGCTTCAAAATGGTTCCTAGTATAGGCAGTTTAAAGGAAAGCCCCTCTGTCGTATCAACTTTGTATACGTTTGGGATCAATGGCCCCAGTTCAATCTACCTACTCCGATCACTGATTATAAAACTAACCAGACTTTAAAATCTTTGGTTAGTGCACTCAGTCATGCAATTCAAAAACTATAATGAATACAATGCCTTGCATTGTATTCATTATAGTTTTTGAATTGTTTTTGAAAAAGCATGTTAGTCATTATACCATGTATAAAACCTTTATAAAACCTTTTAAGTCTATAATTTCTAAATTAATGTAGAATAGATACCTGTCATTGAAGATATCTTTTCTAAATAATGTGTTTCACAAGACGACAATTCATTATTTTCAAGATTCTTCAGTTTCTTGACTGTTTTCACAATTTTAAGTTTTGTGTCCTCGTCCTCGTTGTTAATACTACCTGAAAAGTAGATACACCGTGAAAACAAACAAACAAGGCAAGCTAAATAAAACCTTTTAACACGTTAACTGCCATGGTGGGTCAAAATGACCGGCACGTCATCTACCCATTGGAGCCGTGGGGGATCAAAATGACCGGCACGGCAGACCCTAATTTGCGAAGCCCGTTCACGCCGCAGATTGCAAACGCTGCGTATTAAACCATATAAAAAATAAACCCCCGGCCCTAATAAACACCAGTAGCAACTTGGTTTTTTGATTTTTTTATGGTATACCTACTTTTTGGACTTAGAGAAAAAAAAAAACAGGATTTCGAATTAAACATTTTTATTTTGTTTCCAAGTTGAATTAAAGCAAGCCAAAAGAATGATAATAAAAAATAAAAAAATGTGTTCGATGTGAAAAAAGTTTTTCTAACGTAAATCAAAATAGGTATCGAAACATTTTAGTGGCATTTGTCAAAACATTGTCGACATAAATGTGGATTTCCGGGACAAATAGTGCAAAACCAAGAAACCTTTTTTGTTTTGTTTTTGGCCGCATTTATTCCATACAACTGAACATTTGTTTTATAACAATCGCGACAAAATATTCTTGTTGACACTGCTGCACCTTCTTTCTTCTTCAGCTCATGTTTTTGTCTTCTGACTCGTGGTGTGGTCGATTCCGTATTTTCTCGACAGCCCTGAATCAACTGCTTTGCTAACAGTCGCCTAAAATCAACAACAGAGATTTTCTTGTTGGTTGTACTCTAATATAGTACTCTCGCATTTACTACTGCAGTATTGAGTAACAATTCGAAACCGAGTTTCTTGTACCACTTTAGTGTCTTTCTCAGAGGACTCCAATAAGCACTCATTTGGTCAGACAAGTCAACGGCTGCCTTGGCTTTATTATAATCGATCACGATTTTTGGCTTAATTGTTTCAATCCCTCTTTTGTTCTTTTTTTTCGTGAATCCGATAGAATGTTTTGTTGACAACAAACACACATCCCTCTTATCCTTCCACTTCATAACGGTGATGCCATTTTCGTTTTCTTTTGCAGAAAATTCACCCGGTTTCAGATTCATAGTCATGACGTCCTTTGGTAAATTCTTCCTGTTTTTGCGTAAGGTTCCTACTAAATGAGTATCTTGTTGAATTAACTTTTCAGCTAAATCTAAGCTTGTATACCAGTTATCCACGAACATGGTATGGCCCTTACCAAAGTAGTTACGTGCCAAGTTCAAGACAACGTTGGTTGGTGTATTATGCTGTGAATCTAATGTCTTTCCTCCATATACCTCCACCTTTGTCGTATAACCAGGAGTAGTACACAACTTAAATAACTTGATGCCGTATTTGTGTCTTTTTGACTTATTATATTGGCGAAAAAATATACGCCCACGAAATGGTATCATGCTTTCATCAACACATAAACATTCATCAGGAGTAAAATGATGACCAAATGTATGATTCAAAATATCCACTAATCTTCGTATTTTACCCAGGCGGTCAGTTTTTGGTACCTCTTCGTTGTTGGAGAAGTGGATCATTCTAAGTAAAAGTTCAAAACGGTTGCGACTCATAGTCTTTTTTGCAAAAGATTGACCCAACATCTCATCATTGGACCAGTAATCTACGATTTTTGGTAACTTCACTATTCCCATCCAAATAATCACACCTAAAAATCGTTTGATTTCTTCCTTGTCGGTTGGCGTCCACAATCGCAATCTCGACTTATCTTTGGTGACACCTTTATCGATATTTTGTTGGGCAAATATATTCGTCTGATGTGCTATATCTTCAAATAGATGATCAGTGACTAAAAGGGAATAGAAATCAGCAGGTGTACCATTTGCAAGTTGATTCCGGAGTGAGTAAGGTTTCAGTCCAGGTATTTCAGTAAAAGGAATTAAACGTGGCTGCTTACCACGTGGTTGGTACCACTCAGTTGTAGGTGTATGGCCTGATAAAGCTGGAGATGAACCACGCTCATCTTCCTCGTCGTCCGACAAAACAACTCGACGTTTTCTCGCACGCGGAATATTTAACACTTCATCACCCTCACTTATTTCACTGCAATTCGACCTCTCTAAATTGTCTTTTACAAGTAATTGTTCTTGTGTAAACTCGAAATCAAAAAAAGCGTCCATTTTGACAATAAAACGATATTTTTCTGTCTAACGAAATCACAGTGTGCAACTAACTATCAAAATAAGCGCGAACTGCCGGGCTACTATGACGTGTTGAAGCCATCGTAGTGCCAATGTGAGACAGAGATGGAGCTATACAGGACGAATAGCGCTATCCCTTTTTCACAACGGAACAATAATGACGTTAACACGTCATAGTACGGTCACTGGCGTAAACAGATCCGTATTGGTCAACACGGGAAGAGGTGAAAGGGGTGAAGGGCAGCGGGAATAACAACCGCGCGCGTGGTGTACTCCCGCGCTGTGCATTCATTATGGCACGCGGTGCCGGGCATAACAGACGTATGTCAGTTTAGAGAAACATCGGTAGAACATTACGCGTACGTAATGTAGGCCATACACGCTACGGTCTACCGGAGAGGTAATCTGTGCAGGTATGTCTGCGCAGGTCGACCGAACAATGGTAGCGTGTATGGGGACGTTCCGGTTTATCGGAGCGGTCTTCAGTTCTCTAAAGCGATGGCATCGAATGTGGACGATGACACGCTGGCATTGCTAGGTCTTGCTTTAATTTTGAAAAAAAATTATACGAAAAATAAGCGAAGAAAGTGGTGTAAGCATTAGTTATTGAAAAGGAAAACATATAGTCATGTTAATTTATTAAATGAATTGAAATTTGAACCAGAAGATTTTAAAAACTATCTTCGAATGGACGAGAAAACATACCTTAAATTACTTGAAATGGTTACTCCTATGATAAAAAAAGAAGACGCAGTTATGAGAAATAGTATTTCTGCGCACGAAAGATTATCAGTTACATTGAGATTTCTCGCAACTGGCAGAAGTTATGAGGACCTAAAATTTTCAACAATTATTTCGCCTCAGGCACTTGGAAAAATTATTCCTGAAACATGTGCTTTGTATAAAGTACTTAGAAGAGATTATTTGAAGGTAAGTCATTAAAACACTGTTATATTACAGAAAATATTTATTGAAAAAAATACGATTTTAATTTTAATCATTAAAGTACAAAACTGTCGTGTACAAATTATTCATTATCAACATTGAAATTATTAAGGAATGTCGCTGCCGAATCTGGAATCGATAAAATTACCTTCATTAGGCTGATTTCCTGGAATTGTAGGTGTTCGTATTTGTGGCGAGTAGGGATTGCCTTGGGAACTGTTGAGTAGATGGCTAGTATGAAATGATTGAGAAATATACTCTGAATTTTGACTAGTGGGAAATGGAAGGCAGGGTGGGCTAGGACTTCCGGAAGAAACAAAACTTACAGGGGTATATGCCCTACTGGAATTAGGAGAGGACTGATATGCATGTTGTCGATATTGCTGAGCAGGAACATAGCTTCGTTGATTTTGTTTCAAAATATCTCTCATGTTAATATAGGCATGCTCGGGAGTGAGGTTTCCTATTTCTGCTTCAAAAAGTAAATCATTTATAAGTTTTTCTGCGACTATTATTTGTTTCGCATCTAAAGCCCTCAATTTCATCGCCACATTTTTGCCAATAATATCGCACCTATCTTCTGTTACAATTGGGCGAGGACGCTTAAAGTGATCTCGTACCGATTCCAATACTTCATTTGCTAAGCTTTCATCTTTTCTTTTTGTTTGACAAGGTTTTGGTGGGCGAGATGAATTATTATTTGACGATGTTGATCGAGCCTCGTTGTCGGTAGATACGCTGTTGGATAAATATTCTTCAGCGGCATTTGAAGAGTCTTCAGTGTTGTCTTTCTAAAAACATAAATAATTACATATTATATTAATAACATAAAATAATTATGATATATTTTTGTGTCCTGCCGCTATAGATATTTCACATCAAAAATAACTACTTATTGTATAAGTTTCCTACATCTGAAGAAGAGTGGAAGGAAATAGCAAAGATGTATGAAGATCGATGGAACTTTCCTCATTGTCTTGGTGCAATAGATGGAAAGCACATAGCGATTGTTCCACCGGCTAATAGTGGATCGTATTTTTATAATTATAAAGGGCAACATAGCGTGGTTCTTATGGCAATTGTTAATGCAAAATATCAATTTATGTATATAGACATTGGCGTGAATGGCAGAATATCCGATGGAGGGGTTCTACAAAACACAAAATTTTTTGAAAAATTAGAAAATAGTGATTTACATATTCCAAGCAGTGAATTGTTAACAGGAAGTAATCGAAATTTACCATATGTATTTGTGGCAGATGACGCGTTCCCATTACGCCCCGATATGATAAAACCGTTTCGGCAGGCAGATTTAACATCGCAAGAAAGAAAAATCCTGAATTACAGATTATCACGCGCGAGGCGGACTGTTGAAAACGCTTTCGGGATAATGGCATCACGATTTCGGATATTTTATACTCATATAAATTTAGAACCCGAAAATATCGATAAAGTAGTGAAAGCATCTTGTGTATTACATAACTTTTTAATTGAACACTCAAAAAAGTCTTATGCACCTCAAAAATCTTTTTATCGAGAAAACTCTGAAAACGGGACTATAATTTCTGAAGGATACAATACACAAAATAGTACCACGGAAAACTTGGAAAGAAGAAACCCAGGAAATACTTTGAACAACGCGAAGATAGTCCGAAACAATTTTATGAATTATTTCAATCAGGAGGGAAGGGTTCCATGGCAAAATGATCATGTAAATTAAAAAATAAGGCTGAACGGGCAGAGTAGGTAGTTCTAAATACATAGTTATTATTAGTGATGTACAGGATCGTTAAAAATGTAAATACACGGATACGGATCTTTATTTTCGATGATACGGATATCCGGAACATCACTAATAGTTCTATTATAAGCTTTAGTGAAATTTAGAATGACTGTAAATACAAAATAATTATGTTACATGTATTGAACTTAATAAAAATTATACTACAAAGTATGAAATATTTTACTTACCTCACAACTATTTTCGTCATCACTATCTAAGTTGGATGAAGATTCCCTTGGAGTGCATTGATCATGAATGAAATTGAACAAATCGTAGTACCACAGTTTAATACGGTACACATCATCAGCAGATGCCCCAGACTTTAAAGTTTTCTCATATTTCTTCTTTTCCTTCCTAACATTGCTTCTTAAGTTATTGATCTTTTTCACAACTACATCTTTGTTCGCATCTGGCTCAATTTCTCTCAATTTTTCTATTAGTAATTTATAAGCAGCTTCTTTTTTGTCTTGATTATGGTAATCTTTGTTTTTAATTTGCCAAAGACATGGATTACTTCTATAAATTTCGATAAAATCTTCAAGGATTTTTTTAGTTGAATTTGGTGGCGCCATTTTCTGGCAATACGATGCGAGCGATGAGACAACCGTCCGAAAGAAACACTAGAAAACAACTGACGCGACCTGCGCAGGCGACCGGAGTACACGCACACACGCACAGGTACACCGTACGGTGTCACTCGAAAGAATCGATTTTCGATCTTGCGCCGGTCGCCTGCGCAGGTTCAAAAACCTGCACAGGTCTATTCCCACACACATTCCGGTCTACCTGCGCAGGCATACCTGCACAGGTGGACCTCTCCGGTAGACCGTAGTGTGTATGGCCGGCATTAGTACGCTGACCGGTGCGGCCTAAATGTAATAATTATTCCGTTTTTTTGAAAGTTTTTCATTGGGTCGCAATGCCCGGCACTTAAAAAAAACCTAAAATAGAGCCAAAACAATGAAATATCGCTATAAAACTTGTATATATAAACAAATGGGACTAGAAACAATCATATAAACCAATGTAATTTTTTGAAAATATTATAAAATTTTAGTCAGCGATGAACGTGTTAAATACTGCGAAATGTATCAAGATGTTTCAATGGAAATTTCAGAAACTAACCTATAAGTGACCCGATTGAATCCAATAGTCGTATTTTCTCTGCAGATTTCTGATTCAAATCACTTTTTACGTCTTTATATTTGTCAATCATTGTAAAGAGAAGCTTTCTCGTCGAACTTTTGAATGTTTTCGGCATTATTTTAAACAGAACCAATGAAAATAAGATGCACGATAACACAAGATGACTTAATTACGAAACGTCAATGTGACAATTTTGACAGTGCTAAATTATTGCCATATCAAAAGTTTAGAAATGAATTCGTGGTCAGCTTTCGTTGGCCAGACTCTAGTTTGTATAGAAGAATTTTAACGCGAGGTCCATTAACTCAACACTCGGTATCTATACTTATGACCAAAATTAAAATTTATCAGCGTGTTTGGATGTGTTCTGGTGTGATTGGTCTGCTTGTTTAGCTGCTACTTTTTGGGCATTTGAATGGGTTTATTTTAATGAAAAAGACAAGTTGTAGTTACAATGGTCGTTAGCGAATGTGATTTTATTATATTTTTATACAGCGATCGAGGAAAAGGGGACGGGAACAAACGGGCCAATCACAACAAGCTATCACGTCATTTAGCTGTGCTGTGATTCGCTTACGATGACGAGACCGAATTCCGTTCGGATACTCATCCCGAAAGCTTCCATCCTTGAAAGCTTCAGCTCACATTTGAACTTTCCATTTACTCATCTTCGACCAGAGGGCAGATCTTCGTGTATTGCCGTCTCACGATGCCTGATGATGTCTCAATGTCTGCTACTCGTGAGATGCCATCATTGCCAGCTAAGGGGGAGATAAGCTCGAGGATCTGAAGACAAGGGAGTCATTGGTCGAGAATTCAACATCGCTTCGATTTGACATAACACTGTAGTGAGTTCCTCGAAGGCTAAGTGAGCGTTGCCCACTACTCGGCGAAGATGGTACTTGCATGATTTGACCCCAGCTTCCCACAAGCCACCGAAATGCGGGGAATATGGGGGAATAAAAGAAAATTGAATTTGTTGACCCCTTGCGTAATCTATAATATCTTTTCTACATTTTAATAAAAACTGAGCAAAATCATTATTTAAGCCTACAAAATTGCGTCCATTGTCTGAAAATATTTCTGACGGCTTCCCGCGTCGTGAAATGAAACGCTTAAGCGCAAGTAAGTATGCATTAGAAGAGAGGTCACTAACTAATTCCAAGTGGACTGCACGCGTTGTGAAACAGATAAACAGACAAATGTATGATTTGATTAGTTTCGCGGCTCTGCCTTTTCGGTTATGTATGAACACCGGCCCTGCGTAGTCTACACCTGTGCGAATGAAAGGAAAACTAGCGGTTACCCGTTTTATAAAAAAAATGTTTTAAACTACTAAAACTTTTATAAAATATAATATAAAATAAATAATAACAAAAATAAGTCTTACATATACAGACTAAATCCATACTATTCAAAACCAACTAAGGGCACGTGTCTATTTACATTTTAGTGCAGGTACCTAAAACGAAAAAAAAAAATTATATCTCTAGTGCTAAGTATTTGGAATAGTACTTATATTATTTTTGCCATAATTTTGCAGTAATCATATTTCGATTAGGTTCAAAATTTAAAAGATTCCCCACTTTAGCTATACCTTGTTTGGTATGCATTAAAGCAGAAATGGTGTTATTATTGAGACTCTCACGGTGTTGTGTTTTTATATTATTAAGGTTGCTGAAAACCCTCTCCACAGACGCGTTCGAAAAAGGTAATATCAGCAGGAGACCTATCACTTTTTTTCAACCGTATTCTTTAAATTATAAACCTTGGACCAGTACTCATCGGTTGGCAGTGATTCTAACCCTAAACTCTTATAATCTAGCAGCGCATGTTCTCGCCATTCGTTGTCAACAGTTTGTAGATCAACATATTTTTTTTAAATGGGGAAACGTATGAAAATTCTACTTAAAGATTTAATGCTGAAAGCCTGGGCTTCAGATGGCTCGACAACAGAAATTAATTCAAACAAAGGATCGCTGAAGTCAAACCTTCTTACAATGTCTACCGCTAGTTCAATATAAAAAGCTAAACAGGATTTATAAAATGCATCCAAATCAGTATATGAAATAGTTCGATCCTTGTGTAAATTATTAATACTTTAATTTGCTGTCATACCAAGATATATTTCTCGCAAAGGCAAGAAATTACTGGAATCTTGAAGGTTGGTCGAAAAAATATTGTTGCCCTGTGAGCGCATTGGAGCAAATGGATTTTAGCTTCCTTTCAACTTCGGGCTTTAAACATTACATTAAATGTTGTTAATATCTCTAAAATGTAAGACATGAGGGTCATTATCAGGAGACTCATTATTTGGTTGACTTCGGTGCCATTTCGTTTTTTTTTTAATTTAGTCATTCCTATCATGAAATATCAAATCTAGAGTTAATTTAAAACATATTAGTAGTAGAGGGAATCGTATAGACCGAATGGATATGAAGGGATTAATTTTTTTTTAAATGGTGTCCACCGAAATCAAATATATCAAATAATATATATTTCAAAGGCTCTTTTTTATATATATTAACCGCCTAAGTACTACTATGAACATATTATGGTCTATAAGAAATTGCAGGTTAATTTTACAATAAAACATTTTATTTGATCAAGACATGTCCCATTTATTAAGTTATACGAAAATGTACAAAAATCGACTTTGGGAGGAAGCGTTAAATTATTCATTAAATGTAATTATAATAGTAGGTAGGTAGTCTTAAACTAACAATACAGGAACTTAAAAAATATCTGAATTATTACTTCGTGAACGTTACTTCTGGTACGATGATTAAATCCTCTTCAAGACACCTCATCCCTTTGCGCCTTTTTTTCAAATTGTCTTTGTTGGAAGACATTCTACTTCTCTCTAAAAATTCGTTGTTGGCGAGGGTTTAATCCACTTACAGGCTTTATCTTTCCTTCATTCTTCCTTTTATGATACCGTTGCCTATCTTTCTCCTTGTGCACTGCGTAAAGGTCTGGAGCATTCTTGATGCGAGCTTTCTGACGTCGTTCAGCCAATCTCTTTTTAACCAACCGATCTTCTTTTGAATCTGCCATAATCACAATACTGAAATAAAATTAGAAGTGATTGAGAAAGTTAAATAAACAATCTTAAAATGTAAATAAATGATTATTGATTGATTTCGGTGGTTTTAAAATTGATTTCGGCGCACCTATTTCCACCGAAAACACCGAAATCAATGCCACTGGAATCAAAATAATTAGCAAAATTCTAGATATTTTCAAAAGTAACACGAATTTTTAATATTAATCTCTTGTATTGAAATCGAGTACTTATAAGACATACTTTTACTATTAAGTAAAAATATTAATTCAAATAGTTGTGGATAAAATGGATTCACCGAAATCAATTTTAAGGGTATACCAAGCCACCGAAAACGATTACGTACCTTAATAAAAGTGTGGCACGGAGACGCACCTGACGCGTTATCCTTACCACCGATGCGGCGTGACTGACACTTTGTATTACTCGAACAATTATTCTCGCAGTCACTAGACTACAGGATTTATGAACGGATCGGTGCGCGCCACGGATATCAATTCTAAACGTCGGACGTGAAGACAACCAGTTGTAACTTGTCAACTAAGGCCTATTATGGCGTAGAAATATTATAAATTGAGTTAATGCAAAATAGCGCCATTTAGTGGAGAAAAATGATAAAAATTAATTTCCGCCGCAATACGGGGTCGGACGCGGCACGGAGGTCAATATTTTGGTGATTTTTATTTTTTTAAACTAACTTCTATTTAATTTATTCAAAAAACAACACAGGCCCCTCCTAATTATCCTCCTATTTTGATCGTACCTGTTATAGAAAAAAATATCAAGTTGTTAGTTTTCCATTTCGTACTAGATTTTGACCCGGACACGCGTATTTGAGCCGTCTGAGAATGACCCATGAATTCAAGATAGACTATTGTGAATTTGTTATCCATAGTTTTATGCATCTCCTCAGTAGTTTTTGATGGGTCTTCGAACGTGCTCAACCTCAAGTACGCTTTCAAGGGCTCATACTTCTCCAAGACTCTGTCTAAACATCCATTCATTGACAGCCAACGGGTTTGAGAAAGTGTTAACATTTTGTGAAATTGAACCTGGAAAAACTCTTGGAACTCTTTGAACTTTTGCTATCTGTGGAAACTCCTGCTGAAATGTGATCCTATATTACGTAAGAGATCTTCAACGGATCTCTGAAGTTTCAAACACGCTTTTGAAGTCGATAAATTGGTCATATGACACGAACATTTTATGCAGGCGATATGAGGCAATGCCTGTTTTAATTTTGCAAACACTGAGTTGTGTTCCCCTACCATAACATTTGTGGTGACTGATGAAAAACCAATCAAATTATCAAGAGGTACACCTTTTGCGTTCAACAACTCCAGAAGGCAGTCAAATAGGGCCGTAGCTGTACTTGAAGACACTTCTACCATGTCAAAAAAGTGTGTAGAAACCTTTTTTGTGTTGTTATTGAATACAATAACTGTAAAAGCACATTGTTTTTTTTAACTATGATCAGTGGTTTCGTACATAACCAAGGAAAATAAATTCCCAAGTTCTTTAATTAAATGTACAGTTTCGTTCGCAAATGAGTTTCCTAGGACATTGTTCATGATCGTCGTAGATTTTGTTCTGTGAATACTTAGACTTTTTTCAATTTCGGAGTCCGGAAATATATCAGCACAAAGAGATCCTAGGGTATCCATCAGCGTAAATGGTAGATTATTAGTTGCCAAGAGACCCGCCAATAGACCATGACCAAAATTGTATGAAGACTGGTGCCTTTTTTTTTTGGCGGCAGTTGATCAAATATGAAAAAAACTGTGCAGAATAATATTATGAATGAATTATTGTATAGGGTCTTATGATCAATAAAAAACTTTTTACAAAGACACCGACTTCCGAAATTAAAGTTATTTTTCACTTTGTAGTGTTTTTTTGGAAGTCAGTTGTTTTTTTTTTTTTTTTAAGTTTTTTAGTTTTCACTTTTTAGTGGGTCAGTTTGTAATTTATCTAATTAACAATAGCCTTATGTCAAATGCTCATCACCTTTTACAAAATATTGGTATTCCCGATGCAGGGGCATTAATTATTGAGGAGTTCTCCTGGTAAGAACCAGGAAAACTGATGGTGACTTTACCATATGCATTTTGACGAGCATAAATTGCTTATCAACCATATTAAAGTGCCTAATCGAATCGCAACGGTGAAATACTTAGTATTAAGTAGTTTCGGTGGCCATCAGTGGTCTTCATCATCAGTTTCACTTCACGAAATGGTGCTTTTCGAGAGCAAATGCACGAGTTACGACAAAAAATACTCAAATCGCTATAGGTATGCCTATAAAATTTGAGGATTTCCCTCGATTTCCATGGTATCCCCTCATCAGATTCTGATTTGGTGGCAATGGGACCACCTCGGGAGCATACTCTTCCAAACAAAAAAAGAATTTTCAAAATCCGTCCACAATTGACGGAGTAATCGGTGAACATACATAAAAAAATAAAAAAAAAACAATCAAACATACAGCCGAACATATAATCTCCTCCTTTTAGGAAGTCGGTTAAAAAGTCAGTCCGGACTGAGCTATATCAGTTTAAAGATTTACTAATATTTTATTATAATACTTAAATTATGGAACAATTCTTGTTACAAAACATATTGATAACCTTCCCAAGCGACGCACAGTATACGATTTGACTAATCTAGGTGGACAAAACTCAGTAACTAAAAAAATGCTTTGTTTGTTACATTTTAAATTATAATATGATTAATAAAAGGCCAAATGGAATGTATACAATATTTATTTTAATCTTTTAACAAAATAAGTACATCTTTGTCATGTCTCAATGTACTTTTTCTTGGAAGTTTTCGTAATAGCGTGATGTAGGGGTCTGAAGATATCGGTAAATGCTTCATTAAATCATAATTGGCTCTGTATCTTGAGGTTTTCATTGTATTGCCTAACCTGGCCTTCCTAATTTCTTTATTCTTGGCTTCAGAAGCCTCTTCAGACAGTTGTCCAATTGGTATTATACATGTTTTTATTATACTTGCTCCATGCACAAGAATTGTGTGCACTGTGGCTGGCATATTATACCAAGCATATAAATTTACGTAAATGACTCTGGTTTCATGACAAAATTCTTGGAATTTTTCAGTATTCAGTAAAATATATTATAATCGCAAAAAATCGCAAGTAATGAGTACTATTTCATCAAAGTATAATAAACAGGTAATCTATTAAGACTATTATCACAGCTTGACTGCGTTTGACCACCAAGTACAACTCCAAGTCAAAATTAAGTAGAGGAAAAAATTAAGAAATCTTCTATGCATTTTTAAACAAACGGCACACATTCGTCAAAGTAGAATATTAATTATTTTAATATACAAATAATTACCTCTATTTGACGACTCCATGAAAAAAACTACTCGGAAGTCACTCAAAACACAAATAAAACATGTACACTCTTTAGCGTTAACAGTCACACTGAGCGGGTCGGCCGACTACCTGCAGGGGTTGAGTACTTTCGCGGCCTAGGGATAACTTACTGTTATTGTCAGTTAAGTAATATATTCAAGGATGTAAGGAGATCAGTAAATCGTTCCTTTAAGTATTATATTGAAATACCTATTGTCCAGCTAGATTGGTCAAATCGTATATTGTGCGATGTACACTATTTTTTATTACTTATTATCTTCAAATACATGATTAAATATATATTTATTTATTATTTATTGGTTAGAAACAATAAAACTGGTCTTATGATATAGCTATATAGCTTCTATTCCACGCGCAATTTCTTCATACAGTATATACACATAATACACGGTGAAATTTGAATCACAGTTTTGCTAGAACAAACATTGTTCAGACCATGGTCTACTACCATTCTATAGCATCAGATAAAATAAAATACGTCATTGGTTTTAGAAAAAACACAAAAAAGACAAAGTTAAGAAAGTCGGGATTAGCCTTCTCCCTACAACACAGACACTGTGCTCGCAAAGTAGTTACGGGCGGCGCGGCTCTCTCAAAGGACACAACATTGTGCCTACAGGGAAAAAGTTTAATCGCTAAATAAACGAAATTTATTTATTTTTGTACGTCTTACTAGAAAATACCAAAGTTGCGGTACGGACGATGTTTTATGATGAAACAACTTTCATTAACGTTAAGTTCGGTAGGTACTTAGGTATTCTATCAGTGATAAGTGGCTACTTTAAAACAGATTTTTATGGCTTATCACTCAGGTTATTAGTGATAAGCTATAAAAATCTGTTTCAAAGTACCCAAACAGCTTTCGTAAACATTGGTAGGTATTTTCTGTCTATGCACTATTGCACGGCGGCGGCGTGCGGCGCGACGCGCACGCACCGTACCGACCGCGCCGCGAGGTGACTGACCTCTAATTTTATCATTTCGTTCTAGGTGGGAATTGACGGTAGGTACTGTTAGACATGGTTTGAATTATTTCCTGTAGGACTAGGTTCAGGTACCTATTGTATCTAACGTGAGATAATTATTATTAATTTATTGGGATATTACTTACAGGGACATGACAAAAACAAAACTTGTACCACAAAACCGCGTTAGCTCCGTGTGCACTAAGACAACATTGACTCCAATTTTCCCTTCATACTTATCGGGCTTAGGACCGTCAGAAATTCTAGCTGAAGTTAATTATTAAGTTTGGTGAATAAAAGTAGGTACTTACCTACTTAGATACCATCTGTCCAGAATGTAGGTACAAAATTCACTGCCAGTATTTCAAGCGTAATTAAAAAATTGGAATCAGATTATTTACAACGATTAGAATTAACTAGGTACCTATTTACACAATTAAATCTCAGTATTTACACTTCCTACGTGTATTGAAGTAATTGCTCAAAATGTTGTCCATTGACTTCAATACACAGACGGGCACGTTTTTGCAAATTGTCTTTTAGTTTTGCAAATTTGCAATTTTTAGTGACGCAAAATGTTTGTATCACGCCTCACTATTTCGAACGCACTTTCAATTTTTTGTTTAAGCTGGTCCCTACTTGTGGCTTCTTCAGTGTAGACTATCCTTTTTACCTCCGACCACAAATAAAAGTCCATTGGAGTTAAATCAGGGCTTCTGGCTGGCCATGCCACTGGGCCACCTCTCCCGATCCACCTTTGACCAAATTCATTATTCAGGTACGTGCGTACTTGAGTCACATAGTGTACGGGGCAGCCATCATGCTGGTAGTACAATTCCCGACGGTATGATACGGGAACGTCTAACATTAACTCTGGTATTGCTCTTTTCAACATGTCCATGTAGGTGGCACCATTTAAATGTCCTTCGATGAACGCTGGCCCAATTAACACGTCATTAATAATGCCGGCCCACACATTCACACTAAACCGAATTTGATGAGAGTGTTGTTTAATTACGTGTGGATTGTTAAACGCCCAATAATGTTCATTATGAATATGAAACATTCCTATGTGCGTGAAGGTAGACTCGTCCGTCCACAAAATGTTTACTTCAGGATTATTCAGCAGCCACGTACACAGAGTTAAGCGTGCTTGAGGGTCAGCGTCATAAAGACCTTGCGTGCGACGGAAATGAAATGGATGTTTTCCCAATCGGTTCAGCAGGTGCCATACATAAAATTGGCTGACATGAAATCGCCTTGCTGCTTCTCTGGTACTATTCCGTGGGTTGCGTGCGAAATACTCGAGTATTTGCTCTTCGAATGCGGCCGAGTATTGGGGACGAATACCACGTCCTTGGGCATGATTCGGCACTGTGAACTGGCCGTGATCCAGTAGCCGCTGTGTTGCTGCCAGTATTGTTGCAGGTGTGGGAATCTGCGGGTTCAAGATCCCTCGCCTGCGCAGCGCCGCTAAATGATCTGGGTGACAGTACAGGCGCCTAGCTTCCGCCATATTGTCCCCAGCAATTGCGTAAAAACGCACCATATCCAGCCACTCCACATTTGAATATCCACCCATTTTCACAGAAAACGCGCGACGCGTAGGTATATCGGATGCGTATATCGTATGCGTCACCCGCTCAAGAGATTTCAGTAGACTGGCTACCGACCGGGCGGCCCGCGGCATTCAACAAAACAAATGGGCGGAACGGTACTTCGCGCGATTGCATGTTATTGGTGAATAATTTATTTGCATTTCAGCCCGCATTGGTCGGAAATCCTAATAGTCCACGTGGACTTCTCAGAACTCTTTTGAATGCCGTATCGCTACCGCGTTGAGTACTTTTATGTTACGACTAATGTTTGAACACTTTTGAGCAACATTACACTTATTTGAGAATGCCTATTTTTTTTTTTTTATAACGTTTTTGATGGTGTAGAATGATAATAGACCATGGTCTGCACAACGTTTGTTCTAGCAAAACTGTGATTTAAATATCACAGTGTATATCCGAGCCTGCCGATGTCTGGACTGAATTCTTCCCCATAGTAGCATAGGATTGGTAGCTATTATTCCGTATTGTGTAATATTTTGCGTGCTAACTTCTCGGCATACATCTATGTGATATTATTATTATTCATTATATGCTCGCCATAATAGCTTCGAGCCTGTTTTATTTGGTAAGTACCAAGAGCATATAAAATAAGGTCATCTGTGGTAAGAGTTGGAAAACTATTTAGGTCCGCGTTTTCTGCGGTTATTGCACGAAATATAGCTCTGCGAGCATTTAGATTATTTGCAATTACATAACTGCTTAGATGGTTCTCCAGATCGGACCTTTGCTGTATCTCACTCAATATATTCCTCACTAACCTGTGATCAGTCAGAGGTTGACCAAACGCATTGAGTATAGCACACGCAATCTTAATTTCATCAAAGAGTTGTGTTTTGCTCGGTTATTGTTCGTGTGCCTTAATTGCTTAAACTGGTTCTTCAGTCTGCCATTTATTGTTTCAACGACCCTGCGACACATCGTTACTTTCCGAGATTCATTGCTTCTCGGGTCGTTAGCTGTGAGTCAGTGCTGCTTTTTGTAATGGTCATTTTTGGACAATAACCATGTGATTCTAATGGTTCAATCGAATCTCTGAACCCTCGATCCAAAATCAAAACATCATTAGGCCTAAAAACCCAATGAAATGGATAATTTCGGTTTAATAATATTCTATTCAGTATAACTGAATCAGATGTCGTTGCATCATAGGGTCCATATAATAATAATAATAATAATAAACCATTTATTCTCAGGTCACAAAGACCCATAGACAACCTTAACCTAAGTATACATAATTATATTAACAAATGTGTTAGTAAATAAAACTTAAAACAATGTTAGTATCACTTAGATGCACTAAGTCTTTGTGTGTGTCTATATGCATCCACTATGTTTCCATCAGGGCATACTATTAAATATGGCTTGTAAAGGTTACGCCACTTATGCAGGCTATATGACTTTATTTTATGAAAATATTTCATCGCGAGATATATGATTATATCCAAGATGTCTTGGAATAAAATCTCGTTTCAAACATTCTCTTACATGTGTCATAGTTCTCTCAAATGTAGATCGGGACATTCTTAAAAGGCTGCACAATCTTTGGTTAGAATCACCAGCGTGCAGTTTCATCAGCACCGTTGCTAAGGCTGTAGCTGGCCTTCTTGTGTTATTTTCAGCAATTGAAGGTATGCTTTGCAGCATTTCTTGGAATTGAGCCTTCGAAAACCCAATATAATAGTGAAAAATGCTGTCACTAATTGAAGACAGTTGTTCGAAGTTTAAATCTGAACGATGCGACTGTAATAGTCTCACCATGTCCATTAATTGTCTTGAAGAAAACATATTGTATACGTGTCGTGTACTCCGTTAGATGTCTTGCCAAGCACTATCATTTCTATCTTCTTCACATACACGGGAACAAAAAGGTATAAAGAATTTCTTATCTTTAAGAATAGTAGCTCTTAAAGACCTGTCAATCCGTTGTAAGTGTCGATTTTCACACATCGCAAAAATGCAAACCCTGGTATTCAAAGGTGCTCGGTGATAACCGGGGAAAGAAAAATGGCGTTGTCCTTGAACCACTGCAGCTGGCTGTTCTACAACGTTTGGTTGCGCTGCTGGTTCCAAGATGTGTGGAACCGCTGGTTGTTCCAGAACATTTGGTTCCGGTGGTTGTTGCAAAATATTTTTCTCCGCTGGTTGCTCCAACACGTTTGGTTCCGCTGGTTGCTCCAATACGTTTGGTTCCGCTGGTTGCTCCAATAAATTTGGTGCTGCTGGTTGCTCCAATACATTTGGTTCCGTGGACATGTAACGGTCAGCGCGTTGTAAGCACGGTCTGCAAACCGATCCCCGACACCAAACTAGAAACAAAATAAACTACCATTAGTGAAATGAAAATCGTTATTAAGCCTATGAAAAAGGTTTCTCTACAGTTATATAACATAATGTCTGAACGATGCCAGAATTAAAAGAAAAAGACCAAAATCAAGGTGATTTTAGCATTAAATGTTGAAGATATGCTTTCATAATAATGATCAGCTCTATTTTTACTGTCTAAATCCCCTTCAATCTAAAATATCATTTCGATCCGTTGCGACGTAAAGGAAGGATAAACATGTTTGTTTATCCTTCCTTCACGACGCTTAAAATATTCTAAAAATGTGTCTGACACATTTTTAGAATTTTTCGTATTTCATTAATTATATTCTGGTAAACAACTTACCTCTGTTATATTTCTAGCATTGATGAGATACTGCATCAGAAGGATGTGATTGCACTAATTCAGCAGTTAATGGCATTGACGGTCTCCGGCGATTATTACTCTGATTTAAAGTACGTTGGCACAACAAACAGAATCTGCCATATTATCACAATAACAAAATCCAACACGTAAAGCACAATCACAGTCCGAGTTTGTCAAGCACAGGTTATCTAAATAAAGAAGCGTTTTCCAAGTCCAGATTATTAAGCCAAGTCGTCTATAAAATCACCACGGGATACTCTAAAAAACACACGTAAACCACGAAGGTAAAACAGTAAGTGGTTTGTTTGCCAATGTCTAAACAAAAGATACCATAAACCGGCTCGCGCGCAGGTAATTAATTCTTTGACTGTGATTGGCTAGCGTTCTAGCTTATTAGCAGTGCCGCCTGGTGTTGGTGTGAGTGAAAGCGCACGGGTAAACTCCGTCTCACGAAAGAAGTCTCGCAGACGTGGCGCTGCAGGCATTGCTAACTTGTATAATAATAATTAGTTCCACTTATTTCCGCGGGAATTCTTTCGTGAGACGGAGTTTAGGACAGCAGCGCGTCGTTTTGGAGTAAGAATTATGATTTAGCTATAATACTCGTACATAACGATAAAACTCACTTCGAGTGCTAATTATTGAATTATTTACAAAAGTTTTTTTTTTTTTTTTAAACACCTGTATCTCAGTTCGGACTGAGTATGTGTTATATGACCCCATACAATATTTCATTTGTTATATTATTCTCGAATAACGCGCACAATCCAGCATGACATGCGTTTCTGTCCATGATACTCGGTAAACTGAGCGGCGCGGGTGTTGTGGTGGGGAGATCGTCATGATAACCCGGCAAAATATATTGGTCATTTGACGCGAATATCGGGAAATGATGCAATTTACGTGATCAAATTTTAAACTTAAATTACATTATATACGGGAGACGTTTGTTAATTTCTTTTTTAAGTAATTTTTAAAACGGGTTTTGATAAAGCTACCATCATGAAATGACATTGCACTGAAAATTTCTTAATCAGGCCGCACACCAGCGCCACATGCTACACGCATCGTACATTTACATCGCCACAGTTATTGCGCTTCAATTCAGCTTACTACAAATGTTTCGTATACGCGCACATCGGAAGCACAGTTGTCACGTGCCACCGCTTTGAGAATGTCGACATCATCGTCTGACGATGACGATTTCTTGATGTGGCGATTTTTGAGAAAAAAAGACGTTATTGGGTGCATCCGTTTAATCAAAATTGTACAATACGGGAATTTCAAAATTTCGCAAGAATTACGGTTCGACGAAGAAAAGTTTCATTTAAGCCTCTTATCCACTAGGCAACATTTGACGCGCGACATGTTGCTCAACATGTTTCGCAACTTGTTGAATGTTGACGCGGAACATTTGTTTAACAACGTTGTCTGTCCACACATTCTCAGTCGTCGACAACATGTCGCCAGAGGAACTTGTGTTGATTTCAGCGGCAGTGGTTATAATTTTATCGAAATCAAAAAGAAGAAAACCACGTTGGTGGGTTAGAAAATACCTACAAAATAAAGAAAATGTATTCAGTGATCTCAGTGTGGTTGATGGATCTTTTACGAATTTTACCCGAATGAACAAAACAGACTTCGAGATACTGTTACAAAAAATTGAACCCATAATATCGAAGCAAGAAACAAAATTTCGAAACGCAACTAGTGCTTCTCTCAGATTGGCTGTTACACTTCGATATTTGGCAACCGGAAATTCCTATACTTCACTGTCCTACATCTTCAAAATATCAAGACAATTAATTAGTAAAATTGTACCAGAAGTTTGCAGAGCGCTGATTCAGAGTTTAAAAGATTATGTAAGGGTAAGTACATGTAAAATAAAAGATTTGATAGGTTAAATATTAAGCTTTATTCAAATAATCAACGTCTATTAATGATTTAGAATCCCTTAACTGTGGATTAATCCTATAAATTTGATATGATATTACGTAATTCAAAATTAACATCATCTTCATCATTATTTTGCTGAACACTGTCCTGGTTTGTGGTGTCATCATTACTTGCTGATGTGCCGGGTGTGCTTTGCCTTCTTGTACTATAGCCGTAAGTCTCTTGTCGATACTTTCCAAGACGAGTATCAATCAATATATTATTTATAAATTGTTTGGCTATTAGAGTAGAATATTCGTCCTTTATATTTCGAAGTTCTGATCCTACATACTTCCCATAGACATCAAATTCATCTGTCATTTCATCTCTGTCTTTTAATCTTTTTTTTACATTCTTCATTACTTCATAAGCTTCATCAATTTTTTCGTCGTGACTCCGCTTCTTTGCTTCTTTTTTCCCAGTTTGCGGAATTGTTTCGGTTTGATCTGCTCGCGCTTCTTCATTTTGGTGTTGCATTGAATTATCTTCATTTTGGTGTTGCATTGAATTATCTTCATTTTGATGTTGCGTAGAGTTATGGTCTTCCACCTAAAAACAATAATGATGTATTAAGCTCATGCATGAAACATTTCAGATTCCATCAACTGAAGAGGAATAGAAGGAAGTCGCAAGAAAATTTAACATGTTGTGGAATTTTCCCCACTGTGTCGGTGCTATAGATGGTAAACATGTGCTTATTATAGCGCCACCAAACTCTGGCAGTGAATATTATAATTACAAGGAACAGTTTAGTATAGTCCTTTTAGCTATTGTTGATGCACAATATAATTTTCTTTATGCAAATGTCGGTGCTAAAGGTAAATCATCTGACGGAGGACTATTTCGTAAAACAGCATTCTATAAGAAAATGACTGACAAGACACTATCGTTGCCACCAGTGGAAACTAGAATCAACTAATGTGCAAATACCCTATGTACTCGTCGGAGATAGTGCATTCGCGTTGTCTGAAAATTTAATGAGACCTTACCCTGGAACTTACGAAAAAGGTAACATAAAACGAATTTTTAACTACAGACTCTCGCAGGCACGAAGAATCGTAGAAAATGTTTTTGGTGTTATGTCTGTTGTTTTTCGTATATTTCGGAGCCCAATTGAACTTAAATGTAATAATGCTGAGCTTGTTACTACGACTTGTGCATATTTGCATAATTTTTTGAGTCGAAATAAGCGTTCCAGAGCCTTGTATACTCCAGCAGGAACTTATGACAGAGAAGATTCTGAATTTAATGTAATAAACGGCACTTGGCGTAATGAAGTAACAGAAAATAATCTACATCCTTTAGAAGATGAGAATGAAAATGTGGACACGTCTCTGGTACCATCCGTTATAAGAGATAACTTTTCTAACTATTTCATTAGCGAACAAGGGAGGGTATCTTGGCAAAATGAACGTGCTTAAATAAGACAATTATGTAGCTAGGTTAGTATTTTATAATAATAAAAAACTTACATGATTCTCAATTGTGTCTTTATTTCCAGTTGTTGTTTCACCTTTTATCAAAAACAGCAAAGGTTCATATGCAAACCATTTACTGCTAAAAAGATCTTCACTGCCACTTCCTGTTTTTTTTGAACATTTAAATTTCTTCCTCTCGCGAGTGAATTTCGATCGAAGAGTATGTACCTTGCTTTCAACCTCTTTCACAGACACATCTAGTGTTTTCGCTATTGAATCCCATGCATCTAGTTTTTTAAATTTATTTTTATAGTCTCTGTGAGCAGTATCCCATAAACATTCATAGTTTTGGTACAGTTCGATTAATCTGAGCACTCGTTCGTTACACCACACTACGG
This sequence comes from Tiliacea citrago, assembly GCA_963921375.1. Taxonomy (NCBI): domain Eukaryota; kingdom Metazoa; phylum Arthropoda; class Insecta; order Lepidoptera; family Noctuidae; genus Tiliacea; species Tiliacea citrago. The sequence continues at coordinate 26,744,626 of OY992783.1, forward strand.
ACATTGTTGTGCGTCACGTCTCCACTCGACAACAATTGATGGTCAACTAACGATGCACTTTAAACAAACAACAAGCGGCGCGTCATGTTGCGCGGCAGCTGGCAACGTCGCGCGCTGTTGTGCAGCGTTGCCGTACATGTTGAGATTCACGTGTCGCGCGCCAAATGTTGCCTAGTGGATAGAGGCTTTTAAGCAAAACTCGTTGGCGGAGATTGTTCGAGAAGGGAAATAGAAGACACAGGCCCCGAGTGACCAGTGGGTTCGTGTTCAAAACAAAAGGTCACGAAACCGTTTCGTTGGGAAGCGAGGAAAAGCAATTCCTGAGCCTGGAAGTAACTTTATGGCAGCGAAAACTAAGGTTCTCATGTACATTTATAATGTGGCGGAGGGCGTGTCCGTATGTGACATTGGTACCTACATTATGAAGAAGATTACGTACCTAAACGTTCGCTAATAACTTGCCTGAGTGATGGCTTCTGGCCAAAGGGAGTGGCCTATCGTCGATTTATAAACATCATCAGACGTGATAAGGAAAATGTCCGTGTGACTAGCGAGAATATTGGCACTTCTAATTTATGAATAACATCAATCTAATAAACTGCATAAACGTGATGAGATCAGTGGAATGTGTGCGGAAGCTTTGTCGCTCGGCTGATGTCGTGGCGCTGCAAGAGACGTGGCTACTGCCGCACGACCGCGGGTACCTGGCCGCGATAGATGACGACTTCGCCTGCACGGGTACCTCTGCAGTAGATACCGCGGCAGGGGTCCTACGCGGTAGGCCCTACGGCGGAGTTGCCCTGCTGTGGAGAAAGGTTGCGTTACCACGGTAACCGTAGTGAAGTGCAATAGTGTGCGTCTCGCCGCGATAAAAATCGAGCTCAGTGATCGTTCTATTTTGATATTTTCTGTGTATATGCCTACCGAGTCCAATGAAAACTTGGTGGAATTCACAGAGTGTCTCAGTGAAATGACAGCCATGATTGACAGTCACAATGTGGAGTCGGTGTTTATGTTAGGAGACTACAATGCGCACCCAGGTGAGTCATTTGCTACCGAACTATTAACTTTTTGTGCGGAACAATCATGGTCCTGTGTAGACTTTGAACTGATGCCGAAGGATAGTCATACGTTTGTCAGTGATGCGCACGGCTGTCGGCACTGCCTCGACCACTGTGTTGTGACTAGTGCCGCGCGGCACTCTGTATCCGCGGCCTTTGTGTTATATAATACCTACTGGTCCGATCATTACCCTGTGTCTATACTATGTAATTTTAATTTAGTTTAGCCTATTTTTTTATTTATATACCTACTGTTGTGTAAATAGAATAGTCTGGGGTGAACGTGACTCGACTCAGATAGCGAAATTTAAAAATTTATGTCACTTTAGTCTTCGTAAAATTGATTTTCCTTCAGAACTAAGAAATGGCTCAGATAATATGTGTTGTGACAAAAGTCATAAAATCCTGCTAGATAAAATGTATGACGAGGTTATTTGTGTCGGAGGCCGCTTTATCTAGTTATAATGTTATCGAAAAGCGTAGAGGTAAATACATTACCGGGTGGAACAGGCACGTCCGTGGCGCTCATGGAAGGGCTCGGCTATGTTTTCAGGCTTGGTTATATGGGGGTAAGCCTGGGGCTGGCCGTCTTTATAATGATATTTGTGAAACTAGGCGCGCTTTTAAATCTAAATTAAAGTGGTGTCAGAACAATCAACAACAGATAAAAATGGATATTATAGCTGAACTTCACTCAAACAAGAAATTCGTTCAGTTCTGGAAAAGCACAAATAAAATTTATCATAAGCCGGGCCTCCCCGTCAGTGTGGCTGGAGTGCACGAGCCCAAGGAGATCGCCACTATGTTCTCCCACCATTTCAGGGTGGACTCTCCTCTGGGGCGAGCGCGGCAGGAGCCCGATGTTGAGGAAGGTAGTGAGCGTAGTGTTAATTTTACTACGAATGAAGTGTGTGCGGTGATCAAAGGCATGGTGAGAGGTAAATCCCCAGGTCACGACAGCCTTAGCATCGAGCACCTGCAGCACGCAGGTGTACACCTACCAAGAGTGCGCTCTATGTTTTATACCCTGTGTTTAGGCCACTCCCATCTGCCCGATAATCTAATGCAAACTATAGTTGTACCCATCATCAGAAAATAAAACTGGTGATACATCAGATGTAAACAACTGAGGAGTGACTTTTCAAAATGGCTTATTTCTGTATGGTCATTTTTTTCAGGACCAAGAAAAATACGAAAACTTTTCATATATGAATATTTTTAGTAACAAACTTCTATGTACATAATCTAGGTACGTTAATAGATCGTTTCACAGTGTATATATTTTTTTTAATACTCTAAATTATGAGTTATTATCATATGATTTAAGGAAATAAGCCATTTAGTCGCAAACTCCAAGAAATAAGATGTTTTGTTTCAGCACTCCTAAGAAATAAGCCATTTTGGATTCATTACGATTTTCTTGTTCGGCTGTTTTGTCCTGATTTCCTTTTTCTGGTGCCTGAATTTAACTCCTCCACGGTCTTATCTGCCATTATGCACCGTTATTTACTCAGAATTATTCGGATTAGCAACAAAAACACCAACGAGCAACGATACAAGAAAATATTTTTCACCTTGACACTCAGCCTTGACATGAAAGTATTGAGAAGTTGACAGCAAGGTGACACATGACGTTTAATATTTTTTTAATTGGCCGTAGTCAAATAAAAAGTGTTGCCAATGTATAAAAATATATTTGCGGATCCACTTCCAGATATTAAAGCTATCTTTCAACCCTCCAAAATAACCTGTGATACCAGATTAGAAATAAGCCATTTTGATACGTATTAACAAAATTTCCATACAAAATGTTCTAGAAATGAGCTATTTTGAAAAAACTCCTATCACAATTTAGTAGGGCCGAGAATTAACGTGAATTAAGCTATTTTGTTGCGGAAAGCATTTTCTATGGCCATTTTTCTTCGAGATTAAAGTACTTTAGAACCGGACACTTCACGTCATATAATGTGAGTGTACATAAAGTCCCGATTGGCATAAAAAAAAAAAGTAAAATTGGGAATCCGAAATAAGCCGTTTTGAAAAGTCACTCCTCAACTATAGACCGATCTCTCTTGCCACAGTGGTCGCCAAAGTGCTGGACAGTCTTGCTTGGTCAGCACCTGGATAAACACGTCTCGCTAAATGACGCGGAGTTCGGCTTCAGGCCCGGGCTTTCCACCGAGAGTGCTATCCTGTTTCTCAAGCAGACTGTGCAGTATTACACGAGTAGAAAGACCCCAGTGTATGCATGCTACCTTGATTTATCGAAAGCGTTCGATCTTGTATCGTACGATATTCTATGGGGTAAATTAAGGGATGAAACTTGTCTACCTGGGGAAATTGTGCTATTATTCATGCAACGGTATAACAATCCAAAAAACATTGTAAGATAGGCAGGCGCTCTCTCGGAGGAGTACGGGCTGGAATACGGGGTGAGGCAGGGGGGGCTGACCTCTCCCTCGCTCTTCAACCTGTACGTCAACGGACTGATCGGTGAGCTCAGCAGCACCGGCATCGGGTGTCATATACAGGGTGCCCGGTAATTAATGGATAACCTTAAAATGGGTCATGGTACAACTAATGGCCATTCAGAAAAAAAAAACCAAAAAAAAGAAAAAACAAGTAGTATCTAAGATATGATTTTTTTAATAATAATCGGTGTTTTTTGTTACCCTATATTACATTTTTGTACACCACGACCACAAATTAAAGAATTCTATCGGATTTTTATTGTTATAGTAAATTACGTTAACTGAGCTGATAGATAAGCAATAAACAGTATGACTACTATTACACTGTTTTTTTTTAAACAACTTGAATGTTTGTTCTGGGGAAAAATTTGTGAAAAATATTCATTTTGACAAAGTTTAAGAATCCGTAGCTTAAAAAAAAAGTATGCAAACACAAGTGACTAATTATTTTAAAATATTATGCGCTTAAAGCAGATTTCAAAATGGTATTATTTATTATTGTATCTAAAGTAAATTGTGAATTATTGCTATTTGTGTAGAAAAGGTGTGAATTTTGGTTTAACAACAAAATTTGCAATATTGGAATATTTATTTACATTAAATGTACCTGACCATTGCGGTTTAATAAAAACATTAATAGACGTTAGTAAAGAATAGTAATACTTAAATAAAGTCGCTTTAAAACCAGAAATATTTTAACAAATCCAAATTGGGTTTGAAATAAATGTCGTGTGTGTGAGTTGTGTGACCGTCATTCTGGCTACCTTCGCGCACCGCACACCACCCGTCTTTTATAAATGTTAGACAAAGAGGATATGAGTTAGATGAGTGCGAGCGAGATAGTAAATGTGAAAAAAACCGGTAGGGACTTAGCTAGCTTACTAGTTTAGTGCATCACTCGACTTGCTCGACTTCGCATGTGTTTATTTCGTTCCTGGTTGCTATTGTTGCTATTTACTGTGAATCAGTGTTAAAACGACGACCTGGCTATTTTACTGGACTATTCGTTTTGTTTACTGATTTGGACTTGTTTTGTGTGGTGATATTTGCGACGACTTGGCTTGTAACTGGATTGTTTACTTTGTGAATCAAAATGCCACGTTTTGAGTATACGCCACAAGAATATGCTAACATGCATTTTATTTACGGGGAATACAGAGGCAATGGAAATGCAGCCGCAGCTCTTTATAGGGAAAGATATTTTACGCGTATTTATAAGAGTCCACGGTTGTTACTCAGAAGGAAGAATCCCTGGTAGAGGTGTTGGTGGTACTCGCGGTGGAAGAAACGCTCGTGCTGATGTAGAAGACGTGGTGCTTGAGGAAATTGCGCAAGATCCTTAAATTTCTACGCGATCAATAGCTCGACGCACGGGAATAGGGAAATAGACTGTGCATGATATTTTAAAAAAGAACAAATATCACCCGTTCCACGTTACACGCGTGCAAACTCTTGAACCAAGAGATTACAATCGAAGATTGCGTTTCTGCCGAAAAATGCTCGAGAAGATGGAAGAAGACCCGCAGTTTTTTAATAAAATTCTATGGAGTGATGAATCAACACTTAAAAGAGATGGCTACATGAATTTACACAATCTCCATAGCTGGCAACTAGAGAACCCTCGTGCTATGCGTGAAGACAGGTCACGGTACCAATTTAAAATAAATTATTGGACTGGAATTCTAAACGGAAAAATAATAGGCCCATTTGAATTACCGGGTAACCTAACTGGCCAAAGTTACTTAGAATTCCTTCAAAATGATCTTCCAAACTTATTGCAAGAGGTGCCCGAGGAGGAGAGAATCTTATTGGTTGCAAAATGACGGCTGTCCTGCACATTATGCTGTATCTGTTCGTGCATATTTAAATAGCACATACCCAAACAGATGGATTGGCCGACTGGGGCCAATCTTGTGGCCCCCGCGTTCACCAGATCTAAATCCACTTAATTTTTTTTACTGGGGCTGTCTTAAGGAAGAAGTATACGCAGAGCCGATCCGTTCCTTGAAAGATTTACGTAGCCGTGTCCGGGCAGCCGCATCGAAAATAAGTGAACGACGCTACACGCGACTGCTCAGGAGATCATTTATTCGTAGATGTAGAGCCTGTATCAGACGGGGTGGCCGCCAATTTGAACATTTATTGTAATTTATAACGAATACAGTGTCAAATATTGTTTTTTATTAAACCCCAATGGTCAGGTACATTTAATGTAAATAAATTTTCCAATATTGCAAATTTTGTTGTTAAACCAAAATTCACACCTTTCAAATTCAAATTCAAATTGTTTATTTGCAAGAAAATACAACACAACACACTTTTCTACACAAATAGCAATAATTCACAATTTACATTAGATACAATAATGAATAATACCATTTTGAAATCTGCTTTAAGCGCATAATATTTTAAAATAATTGGTCGCTTGTGTTTGCAAACTTTTTTTTTTAAGCTACGGATTCTTAAACTTTGTCAAAATGAATATTTTTCACAAATATTTCCCCAGAACAAACATTCAAGTTGTTTAAAAAAAAATCTGTGTAATAGTAGTCATACTATTTATTGCTTATCTATCAGCTCAGTTAACGTAATTTACTATAACAATAAAAAACCGATAGAATTCTTTAATTTGTGGTCGTGGTGTACAAAAATGTAATATAGGGTAACAAAAAACACCGATTATTATTAAAAAAATCATATCTTAGATACTACTTGTTTTTTCTTATTTTTGATTTTTTTTTCTGAATGGCCATTAGTTGTACCATGACCCATTTTAAGGTTATCCATTAATTACCGGGCACCCTGTAGATGTAGTTTGTGTGAATAACATCAGCTATGCTGACGATATGGTGCTGCTGAGCCCTTCGATTGGTGCCTTACGAAGGCTCTTGAAAATTTGAAAGTTCTACGCGGTGACTCATGGGCTCAAATACAACACGAAAAGAGTGAAATAATGATTTTCAGGCCGGACAACAAGCGATACACATTCGTTCCGAATTTCACGTTATGTGGTACAGCTCTAAATAAAGTCGAGCAATTTAAATATTTGGGCCATTGGGTCACTGAGAATTTAACCCTTAAAGTCGCATGATGATTTTTGTTAATGAAAACAAGTAAAATTAATTTTAATGGTTTATTAGGCATATAAAAAAGTTACAAAAAAGACTAAAAAAAATCTAGACCTGCTGTTTTTTGGAAAAACCTATGTATAGTATACTATACGGTGCCACTTTTGCTCGAAACAATAAGAAATCAGCAATGTATAGCATACTATACGTTGCGCTATTTTAGTGCTTCGTGTGGTAAGCCAAAAAACAGTTTCTACCTTTGACATAACATAAATGTATTTTGCATTTAGTGCACATTGTACTTGCTTGACCTCCTTTACAATATTTACATCTCTGATACCCGGTTAACTGAGGCCAATGATCGTATTTATCATACCTCACATCATCAAAAGGCCTCTCGGCCAATGGTTTCTTTATCTTTTGCCTCTCAGGTACAGATTCAACTTCCTTTACAGGCACGGTTCTATCACGCTTCAGAAGTCCAGCGTAGATTTCGTATCGAAAGTCTTTCAAACGATCTTGCTTCCTCTTCTTATTTATTTGTCTGTCATGTCTACGACGTAACAGCCAAGCATTATTTACACATATGTCCAAAAGCTGGGAAAAAATATTCATGTACCATCTGTGAGATTTTATACCTGTGCGGTATAATGCTATTAGCATATCCGCCAAATCTACACCTCCCATGTGGCGATTATAATGCTTCACAATTTGTGGACATTGTATATCGACGCGACTTTTTGACTCTTTGCTGAAACGTTTGATATTCTCAAGGGGAAAAGCGTCAACATAAGAGCTTACTAACCTCACATGCTTATTATCAAACCACTTGACCACACTCAGTTTGTTTTCATTGCAAACCACCTGAGTAAAAGCTCCTCTTCCTTTCTTCTGTAGCGATTTATCGTCAATCATTTTGCTCTCTGCATCCTTCAATCTATTTTTCCTAACAGTCCCTAAACTAAATATACCATAGTTTTCTCGTAATATATATATTAGCTCTAAAGACGTAAAATAGTTGTCAAAGTAAACGACACTACATGCTTGATTTCTTATAGTTTTGCATAACGCTAAAACTATTTTTCCTCCAACACCCAAGGATTCTTCTTCATCGGTAAATTCCACACCTCTAAACGTATCATCGCCAGCGTAGAGTATAAAATCGTAGATGATTCCAGAAACACCAGCTCGAACCAAATTTTTAAAGCCCCACTTACTTGGCTTGTTTGGGTTATATTGACGACGACTGCCTGCTTTTTTACCCTTATATGGTATAACCATCTCATCTATACTGAAAGTATTTTCTTCTTCGAGGGATAAACATTGAAACCGAATACATTCAATTAGAGGTCGCAGTTTATAATACCTGTCAGAAACATCAGCTTGGGTGTTGTCAGTAAAATGTAAATATCTTCTTAGTTGCTGAAAACGCTTCAAGGACATGACATCTGCAATTTTCGGATATCTAAACGACGATTTCCAATAGTCTTTGTAAGAAGGTAAAACTACTATACCCATAAGAATGTTGATGGCCAAAAAATCTAATATTTCCTCTTCTGTAACTTTGATTGATTTGCCATTTTCTTGAACGCTGTACAAATTGGTATTCGTCATTATATCACTCATCATTACTCTGGGAAAAAATCGATAAAAATAGTCTAAGGGTGACCAATCAGCAGGTACTGCATCTTCAAAAGTAGGATTAGATATGTCAGCCCTGTGTTGAAATGACACTTTCTTCCAACGAAAACGTAAGTTTAGTTTTTTGATACAGCGTCTTTTGACTCTGTTAGTGGCAATAGAAGGCCCAGTACGCTTTCTTTGTCCACGTGTCCTCAAAGGTGTGTTAGTTGCCATGGCAGGAGATGGTTGAACAGACGTCACAGAACCAATTGAAGGAATTGCATCATAGTTGCATTGCGTAGGGCTCGGAAATACAGCATTCAGAATTGGTGTGAGGGGAACTTGAGCATTTTCTTGTTCAACATCAGAAAGGGCTTCTGCGTTTGATTCTACATCGCCCTCTGAAGGGTTGGCTGGCGAAACTGGGCAGCCTAGAATGTCGAGCCTTTCAAATAACGATTCTAGTGACGGTGCTGGTGAACTCTCAGCTGTTCTCGCTTCATCACCACTGCTCGATTCATCACTAGCATCAGAATTAGCATTTAGTGCAGGAACCAAAGCTAATATTCGTCTAGCTCTTCCGTTCATTGTGGTCTAAAACAACATAAAGCAAACATGCAAGTCAACCACCACCCAAATAAAAGCCAAGACGTTATTTATGCACTCTATAGAACTCGTTTCATATCAAATTATCAAAAAATTGTTAGTTTCATCACATAGTAGCAATTGTGGCGTTGTATAGTATACTATACATGTATATAAACTAGTCAAAATAATACAAACACCACATTTTCCAAGTTATTCATCTAGCAAAATTAGTAGAATAACTATTCACCTTTACATTTTATGCATTGGAAATCTGTAATTAGTAATAAAAACACTAAAATTACCAAAACTCACCTTGATAATAATTTCTGGCTGCGACTCGTTCGTTATTTTTCACAACTGATTTGAATTTACCACAGTTTAAAAAAGTTTTGTCATATTGACTTAGAAAAAAACGTTCAGAAATGTAATTTATGATGAAATATTACAGATAAAATAAAATAAAATTGGACAATTTTTATTTAAGTTAGACGTATAGTATTCTATACAAAGTCACTTTAAGGGTTAAGGACAGTGTTTATATTGAAAGGGAGCGCAGAGCGCTGTCTGCCCGATGCAACATGTTGGCCCGCAGGTTTTCACGGTGCACAGGGACTGTCAAAGTTGCGCTTTTTAAAGCATACTGTCAGTCCTTTTACACCTGCAGCTTGTGGGTTAACTATACACAGCGGACATACAGCGATCTGCGCGTTCAATACAATAACGCGTTCCGGGTGCTGATGGGGCTGCCGCGCCACTGCAGCACCTCTGCGATGTTTGCGGCGGCTGACACAGACGGCTTTGAGGCCATCGTGCGCAAACGGTGCGCTTCTATCATGCGCCGCACGCGCGATAGTCCTAAGGCCTGAAACTGCGTTAAGCGGGCGCCCGCGACGGGCAACCGTCGCGTGTCTAAGCGCGTGGACACGCGGGTGGGCTCCGTGGCTACGCGACGGTCCCCGTCGTGGGGAGCCGTCGCGGAGACCGATTTACGCAGTGTCGCTAGTTCAATTTTAACGGTGTGCTTGTATAGTCGTGTCGATGGAGAACTTAATATATTATTACGTAGCAAAAAAAAAACGACAGCCAGTAAGCCCGTTTATTGAATCTAGGTTGTTGTGCGGGGAATTTGTTGTAAAGTTCAGTAAATTAAGAGAAAATGATAACTCATTTTACAAATATTTTAAAGTTTCGGTACAGGTCTACGACGAATTATTTTCGAAACTGGAACCATATTTGAAGATCAAAAATTTAAAAGTAAAATCTGTATCAGTCATATCACCAATGGAAAGGTTGCAATAACATTGCGGTAAGTAAAAAATTATAATTTGTTCTTCATTATCTTTATTTTTGCTTAAGTATACTAATTAACATTATTTTTTTTCTCATTAATCACAATTATAATCACAGGTTTTTACTCGTACATTCTTACTGTTATTATTACTAATTAGCATTATTTATTTGCTCTTAAATCACTTTTATAATCATAGTTTTTGCATGTAGGTATTTACGTTACGTATAATAAACGTTACGTTAAGTATTTACTATTACTAATTAACATTATTGCAGCAGTCTAGGGCAGTCTTAATAATATTCTCGAAGTCTTCATTCTCATATAATTCTAATTAATCTTCTATTGTATTTTGCGTTTCTGATAAACCCATAGTAATTGATGGTAAATCATCCAGAGTAAATATTGTTTATTTTTCGATGTCAATCAAAGCTTCTAACACTTTGGTTCGAAATAATAATATTTTAAATGTATTAAATTGTTTGACTGTTGGAATTAAAGATTAAAAAAAATTCAAGTCTTCGTCATCAGCATCAATATTGTTTTGTTTTACACACTGCAACAATTCTTTTTCAAAAGGAGTTGGTGATGATTGACGTTTACGTTTTCGTGATAATTCTGGTTCTGTATTATTATTTGTACGTTCAAGATTTGAATTTCCGGAACTGGTGCTGGGTACTGAGATGTATTATTTGCATTTGTAGATGAGTCTTGATCTTCACTCTGATTTTCTATAGATTCACCTGCTTCATTACTTGAGTTTGAATCTAAAAAGGTTAACATTTCAAAATAAATGTATTTCTTGCCTGGTTTAGCACCTGAACCTGATTTTTGTTTTTTTTTACTTGCTTTCACTTTCATGTATGTGTCCCTTGCAGTTTTCCATCGTGATTGCACTTTTATGACTGAAACAATAAAAAAAAATTACAGGTACGTGACAAGCGGACATACTTTCGTGGACCTACATCTGGCGTATCAGGCAGGAATAACCACAATCAGAAAAGTAGTGAAAGAAGTCTGTCAAATTATAAATGAAAGATTGAAGGAAGACTGCATGCCATTGTTTTCCCTTGCGCGTTGGGAAGAGATAGCAGAAGGTTTTTTGACGCAAGCTAATTTTCCCAACTGTATTGGTGCAATAGACGGGAAACATATACGTATTATAAAATCTCCTCACAGCGGTTCACTTTACTACAATTATAAGCATTATTATTCTATTGTTCTACTTGCAATGTGTAACGCAAATTATGAGTTTACCTACATAAATGTGGGGGTACAGGGTAAAGAATCTGATTCTGCAATTTTCACCCAAAGCCGCTTATTCCAACAAATGAATGATAACTTATTGGATATACCTCCTGCTAAAGCGTTACCCGTGCTACACAACAATAAATCAACCAACACTGCAGCAACCGTACCAATACCTTACGTTGTTGTAGGAGATGAAGCATTTGGGTTGTCTAGCCATGTCATGCGGCCATATGCTCGAGCTGTCAATTTGGACTATAAGAAAAAAATATTTAATTACAGATTAACAAGAGCGCGACGTTATATTGAATCAACTTTTGGTATCATGACTAATAAATTTCGTATACTTCATCGTCCTTTAAACGTTTCAAAAGAGAACGCCATTTGTTTTGTTAAAGCGATATGTATTCTGCATAATTTTATTAGATCTAAACAAGATGACAATTTTGTCGACGATGTTGTCATTACACCACGCCATATTCGGGACGTCGACTATGGGTTTGGGAACACCCAAAGAGATGCGTATACAATACGCGATAAATTCGCTGATTATTTCGTCACAGATGGTAAGGTGTCGTGGCAAGATCGCAGTATTTTTTGAGACGTCTTCCAGCCTCACTGTATGAAGTAAAGGCACACTTGTTCATCTATCCTTTACTTTAGGTATATTAGTGGACCAAACTAAACAGGGATGATAGGTATCGAACGCGACACAATAATAATTAATATAATTCTAGCTTAATCTCAAGTAACCTTGTATAATAAGTATCAATACCTACCCGTAGATTTATTACAATTACACATTGAAAACACAAATAGTATGTAAGTACTTACTTATCTCAAATATATTAGTAAAAAAATGTTTACCTGTTGTTTTTTTTTCCGCCTCGCTGAAATTTTCAAAATTTTCAAACAATTCTTTGCAAATTTCTACCCATGCCGCTGTTCGGGCGTCTCGGTCTTTATACAGTTCATTCGCCTGGTCCCATATGGCAGGGTGACACTGCACTTCCACAATTACCCTCTCTGTATCGAAAGACATTGTCCTTGATTTTCTCCGAACGTGCGTGCGACCCGTATCACATAGCGTTATTAACTGAACAAGCCCGTGCGTGTTCCCGCTGGCGGGGACCGCGCGTGCCCCCGCGACGGGTTCCGTCGCACGGAGGCGGGCCCCGTTGCGTGGGTGCGGGGCGCGCCTCCCCGTGACGGACACCCGCGCTGGTCTCCGCGACGGAGCACTTTTGTATGAAACCGCGCGGGTGCCCGCTTAACGCAGTTTCAGGCCTCAGGCCTTAAATATTTGAAATCTTCATGCCAATATTCCAAATGTTCCAAAAATAGTTTTTTTTATTAAATATACGTTCAGGGCTGTTCCTGTGTCATGACTTCCAGGATAAGGTTTCATAATGTTTATGTGCAGTGCAAATGCACCGTCTCCCAAAAACATATGGTATATCAACTCTCCGAGCCCTCCTTCTTATCTTATGTCTCACTTCCAATATCTATGTTCTTCACACGCTAAGAACCTGCGTTCTTCCAACAATCTTCTTCTACTCTGTCCTTCTCATACTTCTGACTTCGTTCATTCTTCCTTTCATATTCAGTCCATTCTTCTCTGGAATGCACTTGCTCTCGATATCAAGACGGCCACCAGTCGGTTTGCATTTAAGCGAAAATTGCAGAGTTATTTGTCAAAACAAATAGTGTAGAGTCATCTCAATTTAATGTCTTTTCATTGAATTTGTATGTATACTACTCAAAACAAAATAGGGCCCACCTCGAATCAGTCACTATTTTGGTCAAAATAAAGTTATCTAAGTAGTTGTTGACAAAGTTATGCATTGAACCGTCAAGCTGACATGTTTAGGAACCCTTATCAATGTTTATTTCGACAACATTCATATTGGTTTCAAGAGGGTAGCTAAAAAAGTGAAGTACTCGAAAAAATCGTCGAATGCACAAATTCTCAGTCACTTAAGTTTTCAGTCTACACTAAACAGTGTTGTGGAATACTCACGTTTTTAACAATTTTGTTTGGTTCCTGTGTTAGTTGTGATCACTATGCCTGGTTCTCGCCGTCATATGGACATGGAAACCGCTGCAAGAGCAGTATCCTTGCTTCAAGAGGGACAGTCTCAGAGGTCTGTGGCTATCCACCTCGGTGTTTCGCGACGAGCAATCCGAAATGTTTGGGAACGGTATCAGGAGACCGGATGTGTAGCTAGGAGACCTGGCACAGGAAGAGTTAGGGCTACGACTACCCAGGAAGACCGATATCTAAGGTTAACCGCACGACGGGAGCATACTGTTACCGCTCGGACCTTACAAACTCGACTACGGCAATCCACAGGGACGAGAGTCAGCGACCAAACCATTCGGAATCGGCTTCACGAAGATGGACAACGCTCCAGAGTACGCGCTATTCGACTGAAACTAACGAGGGCTCATCGTGCAGCACGATTAAGGTACGCCCGGGAACATTTGGAATGGACCATGGATAACTGGAGGAATGTGCTTTTTACGGACGAGTCTTAAGTGAAGTTTTACAGTGATGACAGACGGATACGCGTGTGGAGAAGAGAAGGGGAACGTTTTTCTGAACCATGCGTCCATGGAACAGACCGATGGGGGGGTCCCAGTGTTATGGTATGGGGTGGAATTAGCTTACACGGCAAAACAGAGCTGGTAATTCTCAATGAAGGTACCGTAACTGCTGCCAGTTACATCGAGCGAGTAATCCGGCCACATGTCATCCCGTTTTCACAAAGAGTGGGCAATAATTTTGTCTTTATGCATGACAACGCTCGCGCACACACAGCCCGCACCACACAAAGAGCCCTTTCTGAAGCCAATATCACCGTTTTGCCATGGCCAGCCATGAGTCCCGACCTCAACCCAATAGAACATTTATGGGATCAACTCAAAAGAAGCCTGAAAGAAAACTACAGTGATGTTAACAGCCAGCAGGAGCTCATTAACGCCCTGAAAGTCTGTTGGGAACAAATACCGCATACAAACGTGACTCACTTGATTGAAAGTGTACCAGATAGGCTCAGAGAGTGCATACAAAGCAGAGGAGGACCCACTCGTTATTAAAAAATAACAAGCACCATAATTTTTTTCAGAAGACGTGTGCTTTACAAGATCCTTTATTTTGTGTAATTTTTCCTAAAAACTGTTATTTGTGTTTTTATTAAAGAAAATAAACAAATGATTCCATTGTTTATTTTTACACTATTCCTGAATGCCCACTTGACACTTGTACATTCATAAAAACTGAACAATTACGTTCAATTTTAAGTTAAGGCAAAAAAACATGGTGGGCCCTATTTAGTTTTGAGTAGTTGATATATGAGTCGTATAGAAACAAAAACAGCAATCTGACATTTCACTAATTAGCGGTAAATAAAAAAAAACGTGTCATTCTTTATTAAAATTGATAAATTTATCATTTATGATTTAATTTGGTAAATTAAAGGTTTGCATTTTAATTAAATATTACATTGGGTAGATTGCATTTAGAAGAAATTAATAAAATTTTAATTAATTTTTTAGATTGCTGTTTTTGATACTTACATTTAAATATTGATGAATTTGATTCTAAACAAACACCAGAAGGTCAATTCTACTAATTAACGTGCAGTATGAAAAACATGAGACCGGAATGCGATGACATTGTGAACAGACCAAAAAATGGTATTCTGCTAACCTTAAAATTAGGATTGTTCACATTCCGGTCGCAATATCAATGCAGTACTAGTCTCATAGCGGTCAACTTTGTTCTCGTTTACGAAATTAGTTTCATGTTGATTCAATGTACGCAGACGATATTGTGATAATTAGTGATACTTTAATTTTTAGCAACCTTATTTTCTGATTTGTTTAATGTCTTTATTAGTTTGCTTGATTAAGTGCATACTCATAGTATTTTCATTTCCCGTTTGTTATTTTATATCTTTGAGAATAAAAAATCATTAAAATAAATAATCGGCTAGAAAGCTAACATGGAACGTATTGGTAATCGCGACGCGCATGCGCTATGCGAATGATTAAGATGTCAAAAAGAGACGTCATTATTTATTTTTACGAATGTCAAACTATAATTCAATTTTATATAATTTAATTTTGTCAGAAAGTATTCTATAAAGATTTATTCCATTTTATTTATAAAACTACATTGATTTTCTGGACTATTTATTGTACCTAGCCATCGCTATGTTTTTCAATACTGTATGTCAGAATGAATGTCAATTGTGTCAAAATCAGAGTTGCCATTTGGTGAATAATTTCCCGATGTGCGGGTAAATTCAGTTGTTAAACTTGTGACACTAGGTACGGTACGGTTATAGCTATTAAGGACTGAATAATAAATATTATTACATTTGTATTAAATCGATATGTTGATACACGTCCAATCCGATAGACAGATCGTACTTCAGTCAGAAACGGCACTTACACTGTTTTCGATTTTATTGTCCATCCGACTGTCTGATGGTATTTTCGCCCTTGTTTTCCATCTGCTCCTTTAAGCGACCGAGCAAGCGAGCGAGTTGAGTTGTGAGGCCACACGCTCAAACTAGGAGAAGCTAGAAGGACTGAATTTATAAATAAACATACACACCGACAGCATCGGACTTATAATTTATCAGATGCGCTCTATTTATAGAGTACATCCGATCAAATAATCGATGACCGGTAATCAAATCGTTTCTGATTGGGATAAATTTGATTGAGTTTAAATGGAATGTTAAGGAATGGGAAAGTTGAAAACTAGAACCTTTTTTTCGGTTAAGGTACCTGAAGTTTTTTTTTTTCAATTATTTTGGGATCATTGAGGTCTACCTACCCACTTCTTTGGTTTGGGTTTAGACTTATGACGGAACAGATGAAATTATGCTTTCCGTAGTCAAGTAAAAAGTGAGTATTTTTAACGTGGTTGTGGGTAATAGACGATTATTTACTAGCAACTCTGTCATATCCGCGCGAAAGTGTGAATAACACAAAGCACAACATCATATTTTTTTCTGTTTTTAATAATATTACCTCCCCGCCAAGTGACGCCTCGCCAATCGCCAAAAAAAAAAACTAAAAACTTCCATAGATAACCTGTCCGAGACTCGCAAAGTTCATAAGTTTTGTTACGTTGTATTTTTTGTACCTGCCACTAGTTGGTATTTCACAGCAGTGACCCAATCATACAAGGAAGCATTTACCTGAAATTATACGTAGTAGAAAATGATGCTTCCAACCAAAATGTTTCATGGTAGTTTGTACAATGGACTATAGCCTGAAATTGATAGAAGGATTCATTCCTTCAACTGTATTCCATCACTAGACTCTTTGGTAACATTTTCTGACGATAATTCACTTGTATTACAGGTTTACACAATAAAGTAGATAAAAATCTTTTAATTAAGTTTCCAGTATTTACATTTCAAATGTCATATAGTGAACGTCACATTTGACAGCTGGAAGCGACGGTTGCGACACCTGACGGCGGCCGAATCACAGTTGCAGTTTAATCGATATTAGTTCATTTTATCTACTTTGCTTTACTATTAATTGGAAACCATCGAAATAATATCGTATGGACCAATCCTTAATAATTTTCAGCTTTTGGTAAAAAATCATAATAAACATTTAAACTATTTAGTCCAAAGCGGAAGTAAAATAATTTTTTCAATAGGGATAAACTTCTGGAAAGATCGATGTAAACTCAATCCATATTTTATCTGTGGCACGGTGTTGTGAGTGACACATTTAGTATTTACCGAATTCAAGTTCTAGGTTAATTACCCCTTTGTTGATTTCAATCACCAAATTTCGATATTACCAATTGTAAATAACTCGTTATTGTTATAATAAGTTATAGTACTGGCGTTACACTACAGGTTGGAGAGTTGTTAGTGATTATCAAGAGTCGAATGTCTTGGTGTAATATTTATCCTTAGTGTTCTTGTGGTGAATTTTACCTAGCGTAGAGGAGTTTTTCTTAAGTGGTCACTTGGTCAAGATATTTCCGGTCTTTAGACCGTGACGTATTGTCGAGGAATGCGATAGCTTATTTGCCAACGAACACGCTAAAGTGATACCACAAATCTTACTTCATGTCTTAAAAGGTAAGGATTGTTGTGAATTACGTGTTTGGAAGTGGTCTGTGAGCCCTTCCCTGGGTGTTAGATGTATATTGTGGTGATCCATAGATATTTATTACAGGATTCCCAAGCAGCGCATTGCCGATAGTTCTCCAGCCAGTCGAAGATCCGGCAGTCAAGTACCATCACACATAATCAACCGTGAGTATTTGATCCACTGACTGTTTAGCATAGCTATGCCATGGAAGATTCCTCAGTGTTGACCACGATATTAAAATTGTAATTCAGGGGAATGTAGTACGCACTGGGTAAGGAGTTGGTAGACGCCACGTGGGTAATCCTCCTTCCTATTGTCCCACCACTCAGGAGTATCCAAATAAATTAGTTTCCCATTATATTATTTGGTCTCCGTATTGTCCATTCCAGGAGAGGCTCCTCGAGAGATTCGTCTCGCCGCCAGGATTTGGCGAAGCGTCCGAAGCCTGGACGCGAGACCCGTTCCTCGAGCGGCTCGAAGCCTCCTGTGGAGACGACTGTGCGGCTGGCAGAGTCCGCCTAGCGATTGCGCTGGCGGGACGGTTTTTTTTTCTTCCTTCTTCTTTAATAATTTTTATTACCTACGGTTAATATTTGAATAACCCTCTTAATACCTGGCTGGTTTCAAAATCGGAAACCGGTCTTACACAAAATTTAAATTAAGGACTCCGGGTCCGACACCTACGTTCATCGGAAAGGATATTGGACCTCTTCGTCGGCTCCGGGATCCGGGACCCTCAAAGTCCCTGGCGCCCATTTATTAGTAATAACACTTAAATTAATTGGAAGGTTATACTTTACAAATCTCGTTTATTCTTTAATATTTAATCTAATTAAACCACACACGGAACATTACTCGGTTTATCACCAACCCCCTACGACCCTAGTTCTTATTAAAGAGTATCTAAGCTGGCTGTGGCATTCCTTAGGTTTTATTGTCACCAACCTAATCTAAGTTAGACTACTTACATTTGTTAAAAATATATTTATTGTTTGATACATGTTGTAGTTTCTTTGTGTGCATATACTCACCCACCCTTGCAAGGGAGACTTTGTTCTTTCATCTAGAGGGACAAAATCACAATTGTAACAGTAGCGACCAACGTGTGTTTTGGTTGGTGATAGAGGTTACGTCAATCGCTGTACCTTACAAGCTAGAGTACTGTTGCCATAGCCTTCCAGTTATTATTATAATTTATAAAAAAAAAACCGTCGCGCGGAATCCTTGTTTGTGCTGTTTTATACACTTTTATTTACTTTTACTTTTTTTTACACTTCTTGCTGCTTTTTACACTTTACATATTTTTACCAGTGTCCCAAAACTTATCACCAGGACTTTTGTCCTTGGAAATTAAAGCCTTGTGTTTATATACAGACTTACTTTATAAGACGGCTATTTGTGTAACTGCGTTTGTTGTAGATATTATTTACACATTGTGTGAGATTGTAAATTGTGACAGCCAGCCTTAGTTCCGTTCATATTTTTTTTTATAATTTACAAAATGGAACTACCCATTTCATTCCATTTACCACGCAAGGAGGAGCTCCTTTATGAAGTACTGGTCCGTTTAAAGATTTTAAATCAACATAATGGCGAGGAATAACTTTTATATATTATATTCTTAATTTAAACTTAAATTTAATTTAGCTTATAATAGTTGGTTGCAGTGACCTTAGAGGGCTGTATATGCTTTGGGGTTGCTGGAGTCCTTCTAGCATTGGTGGCTGTATATGCCACGGTGCTAGAATTCTGTAAGATTAAATATCTTACACTGTTTTGAGGTTCGTAGTGTTAAACAGGTAAAAACTGTTTACACATTTGTGAACTATATCTTAAGTACCAAAGACGATTAGTTAAAGTTGTTGTTGGTTTGTTGTTGTTGCGGGAATTTCACGTCACCTTATAGGGCTGTATATGCCTTGGGGTGGCTGGAGTTCTTTTAGCATGGGTGGCTGTATATGCCACAGTGCTAGAATCCTGTAGGATTAAAAATATCTTACATTGTTGTTGTTGCAGGAATTACACGTCACCTTATAGGGCTGTATATGCCTTGGGGTGGCTGGAGTTCTTTTAGCATGGGTGGCTGTATATGCCACAGTGCTAGAATCCTGTAGGATTAAAAATATCTTGCACTTTTGTTGTTGCAGGAATTACCTCTTTGATGGGGTACTACCTCCGGATTGCTGGTAAGGCAGCATAAAGATAGTCCTGAGATAGGAGGCCATAATGGCGGGCGTGTAGGCTACATTGATGGAAAACGTTTTTTGATGGTATTTTTTTTAATAAAGGGGCGAATAACCGCCACATTCCTCTCAGGGAAGACGGTTAGCCATTTCTCATTGGTTTGTATTATTTTTTTTTTTTTTTGTGTATTAATTGTGTTCCGGCTCAACAATGTTCTTGGCGGTCAACACCTGTAGTTGGAGGATGTGAAAGGTGGTGTACGATGTATGGGGGTGGTCTCTCCTATATAATTATAGTAGGTCAGACTAGGATAATAATACTTCAGCAGATATTTACACATTTCTACTCTCTTTTTGGAGCTTGTCTTTTACATGTTAGTAAATGGATTAGACTCGCTCCAGAAGAAACACTATATATAATATATTGCACCGGTTACATGGATCGTTAAAAAATAAGCCATAAAACACGGGCGGAAATGTAGACCCGACAACCAAAGCCTACTACAATGTCGCCTAATAGAGCGGTCTGTTACTCTATACACGAAGTGTAACCAGAAGTCTATATTGTTTATGTATATAACTTGAACACCTTTAGAGTATCATTTATATATCACATAGGGGGGTATTATAGAATAATAGAAATCGTACACCGGCTTCCATATATTTTTTCTTTTCTTTCTCTGTTCCTGTTTTCAGGCATGAGCGTTGTAGATTTTTGTAAGCTTGTTTTGTTTAATCCTTTGAAATCAACTTTGACGCTGGAGGGCCAGCGTCGAGATTTGCCCTAATGGGTCAAATCTCTGGTGGTTGGGGAGGTACTGTTACGTTGTATTTTTTGTACCTGCCACTAGTTGGTATTTCACAGCAGTGACCCAATCATACAAGGAAGCATTTACCTGAAATTATACGTAGTAGAAAATGATGCTTCCAACCAAAATGTTTCATGGTAGTTTGTACAATGGACTATAGCCTGAAATTGATAGAAGGATTCATTCCTTCAACTGTATTCCATCACTAGACTCTTTGGTAACATTTTCTGACGATAATTCACTTGTATTACAGGTTTACACAATAAAGTAGATAAAAATCTTTTAATTAAGTTTCCAGTATTTACATTTCAAATGTCATATAGTGAACGTCACATTTGACAGCTGGAAGCGACGGTTGCGACACCTGACGGCGGCCGAATCACAGTTGCAGTTTAATCGATATTAGTTCATTTTATCTACTTTGCTTTACTATTAATTGGAAACCATCGAAATAATATCGTATGGACCAATCCTTAATAATTTTCAGCTTTTGGTAAAAAATCATAATAAACATTTAAACTATTTAGTCCAAAGCGGAAGTAAAATAATTTTTTCAATAGGGATAAACTTCTGGAAAGATCGATGTAAACTCAATCCATATTTTATCTGTGGCACGGTGTTGTGAGTGACACATTTAGTATTTACCGAATTCAAGTTCTAGGTTAATTACCCCTTTGTTGATTTCAATCACCAAATTTCGATATTACCAATTGTAAATAACTCGTTATTGTTATAATAAGTTATAGTACTGGCGTTACACTACAGGTTGGAGAGTTGTTAGTGATTATCAAGAGTCGAATGTCTTGGTGTAATATTTATCCTTAGTGTTCTTGTGGTGAATTTTACCTAGCGTAGAGGAGTTTTTCTTAAGTGGTCACTTGGTCAAGATATTTCCGGTCTTTAGACCGTGACGTATTGTCGAGGAATGCGATAGCTTATTTGCCAACGAACACGCTAAAGTGATACCACAAATCTTACTTCATGTCTTAAAAGGTAAGGATTGTTGTGAATTACGTGTTTGGAAGTGGTCTGTGAGCCCTTCCCTGGGTGTTAGATGTATATTGTGGTGATCCATAGATATTTATTACAGGATTCCCAAGCAGCGCATTGCCGATAGTTCTCCAGCCAGTCGAAGATCCGGCAGTCAAGTACCATCACACATAATCAACCGTGAGTATTTGATCCACTGACTGTTTAGCATAGCTATGCCATGGAAGATTCCTCAGTGTTGACCACGATATTAAAATTGTAATTCAGGGGAATGTAGTACGCACTGGGTAAGGAGTTGGTAGACGCCACGTGGGTAATCCTCCTTCCTATTGTCCCACCACTCAGGAGTATCCAAATAAATTAGTTTCCCATTATATTATTTGGTCTCCGTATTGTCCATTCCAGGAGAGGCTCCTCGAGAGATTCGTCTCGCCGCCAGGATTTGGCGAAGCGTCCGAAGCCTGGACGCGAGACCCGTTCCTCGAGCGGCTCGAAGCCTCCTGTGGAGACGACTGTGCGGCTGGCAGAGTCCGCCTAGCGATTGCGCTGGCGGGACGGTTTTTTTTTCTTCCTTCTTCTTTAATAATTTTTATTACCTACGGTTAATATTTGAATAACCCTCTTAATACCTGGCTGGTTTCAAAATCGGAAACCGGTCTTACACAAAATTTAAATTAAGGACTCCGGGTCCGACACCTACGTTCATCGGAAAGGATATTGGACCTCTTCGTCGGCTCCGGGATCCGGGACCCTCAAAGTCCCTGGCGCCCATTTATTAGTAATAACACTTAAATTAATTGGAAGGTTATACTTTACAAATCTCGTTTATTCTTTAATATTTAATCTAATTAAACCACACACGGAACAGTACTCGGTTTATCACCAACCCCCTACGACCCTAGTTCTTATTAAAGAGTATCTAAGCTGGCTGTGGCATTCCTTAGGTTTTATTGTCACCAACCTAATCTAAGTTAGACTACTTACATTTGTTAAAAATATATTTATTGTTTGATACATGTTGTAGTTTCTTTGTGTGCATATACTCACCCACCCTTGCAAGGGAGACTTTGTTCTTTCATCTAGAGGGACAAAATCACAATTGTAACAGTTTTTACGCCAACTTGGGCGGCTTTAGTGGCAATTTTTTGAACAAAGCTCAATCGCCCGTGCCACTTCAGCAGAGACTCATCTATGGCAAGTTCTTGGGCAGGCATGTAAAGTGTCGAAAATTTGTCATTGAGATAGTCAAGCACCGGTCGAATTTTTGAAAGTTTCGTCTTGTCGGTTATAGTCTCGTTGTCGACGAAATGATACATCGATTTTAGCAATGAAATTATTCTTGAAAAATACGGCATGGTCCCGAACCCGTAAAACGAAAAGTATTTTTCCCCCTCTGGTAACGGGTGCAGGCCTTGCAGTATTAACACTGCTAAAAACGTGATCATTTCGTCGGAGTCAGTCGGCGTCCATCTATGCAGACGCGAAGTTGGAAGAGGCTTGTTCTCAGCTTTTAAGCGAGCTATCTTCTGCTCTGCATAGCGGTTAGTTTCGATGCACAGTAAGTCAATAAAATTAGAGTCAATCATTCTGTAAAAAACGTCAACAGGCGTCTTGTCAGTTACGTCAAAAGTCGGTCCCGATAACCCTGTGAAAGTCTCTCGCTGTCCAGTAAATTTATCCCTATTCTTCTTCCAGTCAAAATTGTAGTAGTCATCGTCAGCCACTATCTCGCGTAAATGTCATCACATTTGGATAGCAATCTTGTTTTGCTTTTTGTAAAATCGAGTAGCACGGGTATAGTTTTTTAGAACTTTCTCTAATTATTTCGTACTGCTTTCTTGTCAATGCAGCTTCCACAAACATAGACAAAGCCTGACTTGGCGATAGTTGCTTAATTTTTGCTTCAGGTGTAGCACTCTTTCTGAACGCTTCACGATATTTACGACCACGTGTTGGGGATGCCATAATATCTTTTATCACATATGCACCATCCACGTTTCCTTTTTCACGAAGCGCCATTTGACCTGCATAAATTAGTGTTTCTGCTTCATCTTTGCCACGTAGATGTGAAGTTTTTCGACGCTTACTGCAGTCTGTTAGTTCCGCGAAATCTTTGCTTGGCCGACCCACGTGGGATCTTTCGGTATTAATTATTTTTTTCGGTATTTCAAGAGTACCTTGTAACCAATCATGGTATTTTTTCAAAAACACACTTTCTGTTCGCTTTGCTGTCTGCCACTTAGACTTCATTTCAGACTTGAGACGAGAAAATGTATGAATAAACTTTGATTTTTGATCAGTAGGGAATGAAGAGTTATTAATTATTTCAAACTCCAGTAAATTCAACTTTTCTCCGAAATCTGGTTCAGTATATTCCCTCGCTTTTCGAAAAACATATTCTCGCGTCACGATCTTAACACCGGAAGGCCCTACAACAAGAGAAATCTGAAATTAACTTAAGTGACCGCAAAATAAAGTTTGTTTTGGTAAATACCACATGCACTTAATTTTCAAAATGTTAACATTTTGGCACGTGGTGGCAGCTATTTTCTTTTTAAATTTCTAATATGTATATCTAACAACAAGATGATAAAAGAATTTGACTCGGGAAAAGTCCGGAAATACAACAAAAAGATTTTGAAATATTGAAAAAGGGTAAAATCGACTCATCATTTTAATGTACCCAACAAAAAATGTCGTAAATAATTATTAAAAGTATATATGACAAAAAAAAAAGTCATTTAAATTTTACATACCTTGTTCTATACCGTCCATAACTATAATTTAATTTAACCGGATTAATCTAATTTTAACACTTATTTTTAACAATTTAGTTGACTCACTTTTACTGCGTATTAAGTTCGTACGATCAAGCTTGCGTTAGAAAGACGACTGATTGTGAACGGAATGTCAGCGAGAACAAAAGAGAGTCGAGCGATATATTGTTCCCCCGACCCTTCCGGTTTGCCAGGTAGCGAAAACTACTTTCATATTTATACTTTGTAATATTCGACTTTTGATCGACTTTTTGGGTTAAATACTCCTATGTGCGGCGCTTTGTCAGGGCTTTTTCAGCCCTGACATTTATTAACTCTACACTGCAAAAATAAAATAACCTACTATACAGACTCAATGTAGACACGAATACATCTTTGTTTACATTTACTGCTCTTGTTGAACTAAGATAAAGATAATATAAACCGTGTTACCAATAAATGAAACTTTAAAAAACACAATTATACTTACGGCAGAGGCTCCTCTGGCCTATTATTGCCACGTCTGCGGCCGCGTCCACGGCCACGGCCCCGTCCCTGTCCCCGACTTGGTCCATTTTCTGGACTTGTGGAACTAAAATCAATATTTTAAATGTATTTAATTGAAAATGAAACTTTATGAAACACAATTATACTTACGGCAGAGCCTCCTCTGGCCTATTAGGGCCACGCCCGCGTCCTCGTCCTCTTGCTCGACGATTCGAGCGACCATCTCCTCGACTCGTCGATCTAAAATCAATGTTTCTAATGTATTGCGTTGCAATACATTGTATCTAATGGACGTGAAAGTAAATAATATGTGTACTTACGGCTGAGGCTCTATTTCATCTTGGTCACTGTAATAATCATGAATAAAACTTATTTGATATACTTTATATACATAATAACACACACCAAAAATAAATGCATACACGGCTACATATCAAGCTATACCGTTCCAGTATAACTGACCTCTCATTGTACGGAAATCCTATACAATGCGAGATCAGCTTAAACTGGAAATGTATAGGTTGATATGTAGCCGTGTGTACCACCGCACTCACTGGCGGTCGACCGCTATTCACCCTTAAGCCCTGAGTTAATAAAGTTGAAATGTGTTAGTACACTAGCAGTGGCAGACAAAGCAAATTACGATAAAAATAACAGTAATTGTAGGAAGATCATTAGTAAAAATTGGCTTGTAAGCATTTGCGTATTTGCGTGCAAATATTTTTTGCGTAAATTCTGGCATTCTAATGCACATGCATATTTTGAGTGCGTTCTGAGCGAATTTTGTTATTATATTGGTAAGTATTCCTATTTTTCGTTTGTCTTTCAATATTAAAAAATAAATTATTATTATTATTTTTCAACATAAAAGTAAATAAACCCATAATCTATAATTATAGATATTTTTTTATTCTTTGATATTCAAAAACGAAAAATATAAACACCACACCTATAGTAGGAACATAAACACCAATACAAAGCCACAAAATATTCCCAAACAGATCACCAAACGCTCAGTCTGAACAAACCGTTATTCACGTTCTAAGTCGAAATGTCCACCGGGACTCCAGTCCCCAACACTAAAATCATTATTAACAAGTTGCATTTTCATCACTTCTAGACTCCATCTCAATATATTTCGTTTGTAAATGGCTATTAACGTGCTAATAGTAAAGCATTTTCTTACATTTAGCATTTATTTAACAAAAACAACAAGTAGAATTTAATGTAAACAACTTTAAAATCATCAAACGATGATCGCGTTGTGATCATATAACTTTTGCAGCTAAATTATTCCATGTAAACGTTTTGAAATTGTCGCAGTAATGCATATTTCGAAAAGGAAATATCTTCACGTTTAATTTGATGTACAATAACAATAGAAATAGGGTATAAAAACAGCAAACTTACCACATTTTTGTTTGTTTTCCAGTACACACTCTAACCTTGTTCACAACAAAGAAGAACTGTCATTTTCTTTTTTTTTTTTCTGAATCGAATGATGCCGTTCCACAGGTTAAATTTACTCTGGCGGATGACAAATTTAATAGAGCGCCATCTCCAATTTTTTACTGTACAACAATCCAACCAACTTTTATCGCGGTACGCGTTTAAACCGAACGATGTCGCTAGGGGAGTGTACTCCCCGTGATCGTTTAAGGTGAAAGTTTGTTCGGGGAGTGTAGTCCCCGAGCACGCTTGAGTGGTTAACATGTGTTAGGTAAACTAAATTAAAAAATAGTGTATAAAATAAAGAAATCCAAAACTGATTTGAAATAATAATGCGTATTCAATTAAAATTTATTTTGATAATTTCAATATGAACTCAACATTCAATAAGTGTAAACCAATTTAATGTGTTGTGACAGCCCTACGTTAAAACAATGTTAGTACGCGTGCCAATGCGTTTGGGCATTAATATGTTGGCGGCACGGTTGGCGCAGTGGTTAAGCGAATGCGACTGCTGCGCTGCGTGTCGCGGGTTCGATTCCCGCACGGATCAAATATTTGTATGACCTACAAGTAGTTGTTCCGGGTCTGGCTGTTTGTGTATGTGAGTTTAAATGTTTGTAAACGCACCCACGATACAGGAGAAATTCCTAGTGTGGGGTAACAAAAAAAAAAAAACAAAAAAAAAACAAAAACATACCTCAAACATTTTGCAATATTTGTTTTCCATTTTGTGGGATCTCTTTTTTTCTTTCGTGCAAACTTATTATTAACACGCGTGGGGTGCACCTCCATGTCCAGTTTTTTAATGTTAATACTAACTTTTCAACGTTATTTTTATAATAAAACAAGAAAATACACGCACAAAACTCACAAAAAAAAACAACGCGGACGCCATTTTGACCCACAACCGAAGTAACGCTTGTGATTGGCTGACACTCACAGATTGCTGTTTTTGAAACTTATCGTCAGTATATTGCTGTATTTGATACTAACACAGTTTTTGAAGTTCAATTTTCGGTTGTAATTTCCTGTTTTTGATACGATGTTATTAAATAAGCAAAGAATATTCAAATGGAACAGTGTTGCCCTATATATAACTTGATTTTAGTTAAAATGACAGATTGCTGTTTTTGATTATATACGACTCATATTATAGTAAATATATGTGTATTATAACTAAGTTTATAACCTATTTATGTAACTTTGTACCTATTATATTTATATTTAATTATGTTATATTTTAATATTTTATAATATTATTATTTTCTCTCAATCATGCTCTGATTGAGAGAAAATAATAATATTATAAAATATCCGCCATCTTATCTCTTCACCACCTTTGGTTGACTGGTAGAGAATGCCTAAGGCATTAAGTCCGCCTTTGTACATTATTGTGTGTGAGAAGTTTAAATAAATAAATCAATCAATATTTGAGCCTGGCAGTGGACGCGGTGCTGGTAAATTTAGAGTATTGGTACAAATCATCACACAGTATTTCGAAAAATTCCACTATCACTTATGGCGCATTTACATTAGGTCGGTCACCGAAGGCGGCGGCCGCATTCGATTTAACTGAAACGCTTACCTAAATTGAGTTGTTTACATTGGTCGGTTAACCGAATTCGGCGACTTGATTGATGATAACACCTCTATTAAGTCAACTATCTTTGTTAGGAGCTTCAGTGTTGTTGTGTAATGAATTCAAAACTGACGATGATTTTTTATTATTTTTTAGAATAGATAAAAACCAATTCGAATGGTTACTGAATGAAATATCTCCGATTATAGAAAAACAAGACAGTACACTCAGAGAGTGTTTAAACGCTAAAATAAAACTACAAATAACTTTATGTTTTTTAGCAACAGGCGATTCTTACAAATGTCTTGAGTTCTTTTTTATAGTTTCTGACAGTGCTATAAGTTTATTTATTCCAGAAGTATGCGATGATTTTTCTGAGACATTAAAGTCACTTATCGAGGTAAGTGGTTTATGTAGTAATTAGTTTAATGTAGTTAATGTAAGTAAAACAATATTTTTTTTACAATCAATATAATTTCAAAATTACGAAACATAGGTATTATGAATGTTGGATCGTTTCCAGAAATGATCTTAAAGCTAATTGATCATGCATTTTGAGAATCTTCTAGGTTCGAAAGAACACCAATCACATTTGAGATAGAATCGTTGCTTGTATTTAGCTCTATGTTTTCAACTGCTATGTTACTTTGGCTACTAGTACTCATAGTAGTACTCGTAGTATAATTGGGTGTGAAATATTCATGTACTGGATAATTACTTGTAGTATGTAATGTTGTACATTCCTCAGATAAAATCCTCAACTCAAATTCTGTAATAGTTTGTTGGATTATTGATTTTGCTGAAATAAAGTGTTTTTTCGGCATTTGTCGCAACGAAGCCACAATGTATTTGCCAAATATATCATATTCATCTTCCTTCATAGTTCCAACTTCTTTTCTTAAGTTGTCCAATTTCTCCAATGCCACAGCAATCACGTCTTCAAAGTTCTCGTTACCTTTATTTCCCACCACATGGTTTCTTTTGCGTTTAGGTAAGTTTCGAGAATCATCAGAAAAATCAGTTATATCACTGCCTGTATCGCTGATTGTTGAAGCACAATCAAAATTTTCATCCTGAAATATAAAACATTTAAATTAGGTACTGGATCATCATGGTTGTTAAATAGGTAAGTCAAAATAGGTAATTTTTATTTTTTTCATTTCAGATCCCGAAAACAGAAGAAGATTGGCTTAAAATCGCTAAAGGTTTCGAATTGAAATGGAATTTCCCAATTTGTATTGGAGCACTTGATGGTAAACATATTGTGATTAAGGCGCCACCAAACACTGGGTCAGATTTCTTTAATTATAAAAAAAATTACAGTATAATATTATTAGCTTGTGTAGATCACGATTATTGTTTTACGTATATTGACATTGGTGCAAAAGGCAGAGATTCAGACGGCGGTGTTTTTGATCATTCTCCCTTGAAAACGGCAATTGATACTCGTAACAATGCTCTTAATATTCCTGAAAGATACGTGTTCGTAGCTAATGCTGCATTCCCACTCAAAAATTACTTAATGAAACCTTACCCGGGTCATGATCTTACTGTTGCTGAAAAAATATACAACTATCGACTATCGAGGGCTCGGAGGATTGTCGAAAACGCCTTTGGCATATTGGCTTCGCGATTTCAAATATTTGGAAAACATATCAATTTAAATATTAAAAATACGGAGAAAGTCGTGAAAAAATGCTGCTGTCTTCATAATTGGCTGCGTAAAACATCCCCTGCACATGCACACTTTGCATATTCAAATACCTGGAGATCTAATTTTCTATCATTTGTTGAAGAAAACAATATGGACTGTAGTGAAGCAAGACAAAAACGAAATGCTTTACGTGATTATTTTAACAGTGATACTGGCGCTGTTTCTTGGCAAACTGGCATTCATCTCATAGCTGACAACCAATATGGTTTTCGTTCAGGAGTATCAGCTGAAGACGCGGTACTAGATCTTACGCAATTGGTTGCTAAAAAACTCGATGGAAAGACGGAAGTGTCTGGGATTTTTTTTAAATCTTTCTAAAGCGTTTGACACGGTTTCTGTGCCCAAACTTATCTCCAAGTTGGAATCCTTGGGTGTTCGTGGTAAAGCTCTTGAAATTTTCATAGATTACCTCAAAAACCGTACTCAACAAGTCCAAATTGGTCCTAATTTTAGTAACGAGGAGCTAGTAACTTACGGCGTACCACAAGGTAGCATACTAGGGCCGACATTGTTTCAAATTTATATAAACGATCTCTGCAATATGACGCTCCCAAACTGCAAAATATACACCTATGCTGATGACACCGCAGTTATCGCCCACGGTCCATCTTGGGAAGTCGTTAAAAGCAACGCTGAGTCTGCCCTAAGTACAATCATGCACTGGTTTAACTCTAACCTACTGACGTTAAATCTGGCCAAAAGTTCATATGTTCCTTTCGCCATCCGTTGCAATATGAAACCACCAAGTACCTTCTCCATAACGGCGCACTCATGTACAAGTCTTTCAACACATTGCTCCTGTCCAAAATTAAGAAGAGATGACAGCGTAAAATACCTCGGCATCCATATAGACAACGGACTAAGATGGGACAAACACCTCGACACACTTACCACCCGAACATTGCGTCTTATCCCTATATTTAAATCACTCAGGGGGTCAGCTGACCATGATGTTCTTAAAATGGTGTATTTTGCGCTGTGCCAATCGGTGCTGGGGTACTGTATTAATGTATGGGGTGGAGCCAATAAGACAGGTCTCCTGAGGGCTGAGAGAGCACAAAGAGCAGTCCTTAAAGTTATGACAAAGAAACCACGCAGATATCCAACAGCGCAACTTTATGCAGACTGTAAGGTTTTAACTGTACGACAGCTATTTGTGCTTCAATCAATTCTTAGGATACATGGCAGTTTGGCACCCTCGGACCCTAAAAAACGTAAACATATAATCCCCAGCATTCAACATAAAACGAAGTTCGCAAGGCACCAATTTTACGTAATAAGTACCCACATTTATAACAAAGCCCAAAAAAAGCTAAATATTCTCGGTCTCCCCAGGTTTAAACTAAAACGTGCAGTAATTGATTGGCTGCTAAAACAGGACTACCATGGAACGGAATCTCTTTTAACCTACATCACCTAAACAAAGAGGTGTTTCTCTTTGTGTGTAATTCACCTATTTTTCGCACACGCGCTAATCACTCACATCTCTAACACACTACAAACATACACTCACTTCTTTCACTACACACAACATTATCATAAAACATCCCATCCACTTCCTCACACAATCATCAAACATTTACTCTTATAAAATAAAATTCACTCTTCACTTTCTCGCTCTCACATTTTTAAAGTTTACCACAAGATCAAATATGCACCCACTTCACACAGTCCACTGGCACGTCTGCCAAAATAGAATCATATAAGCATACTCTATAGCTGGGTACTGCCCCCTAAGATACAGGCCTAGCCTAGTTTAGGGGACAGGGTCGGACCAATTGTACTTATCTACCTAATGCTAAATTAAGATCTTTAATCTGTATACAGTGCAATGTACTCGAAATTTGTGGTAATAAACAATTTATTTATTATTATTAAACAAATTGTCTTCAATAAATAAATAAATAATATGTAATTACTGTGTTAATTTAAGTTAATAAACTTGCTTACCTTATTTGTATTTGTATGTCTTTTACTTGTATATGTCCTCAAAAATCCATCAGCTATTTTAAACCACGGCCATCTTTGGTTTATAAACAGATTGTGTACTGGCACCGGATCGGAAGCTAGCGTCAATTTTTTTTCTTTCTTTTATGTAGATGGACCGAATTTTTTTTATTTTCTTGCTTGTCTTGCAATGAAAGTGATGGCGTATTCAACGAGTCTCTGATTCTTGCATAGGCGTTATCTCTTGCTTCTCGACTTCTGTACGACTTACGTAACTTTCCATAGAACTTCGTTTTCCCGACACAGTTCTACCAAGTGCGTCATTTCCGAGTCACTTAATTTTCGAGAGGCCATTTTAATATGCACAATCATGCGCGTGCGGGGGACTGGCTCGCGCTCTTTGAACTGAGCTGCGGGCTGCCGATGCGGGCGACGGGCGGGGCACGGCGCACTCTACACCGACAACGGGCTCGGCCGAATACGGCCAAACGAATTCCTGTTTATATTAGTCGGTGACCGAATACGGCCTGCAGCCGAATACGGTCTAACCGACTAATGTAAATGCGCCATTATTCTACCTTGACAACCAATATCGGCAAAAATGAATCTGTATTTGCCCATACCTGCACAATCACACGTTCACTCAGCACAGGCGCTTTCGTTTCACTAGTGAAAACCTCAGTATCGTTTCGTTGTAGTTTTATCCTCTTTAGTGATTTGTTGGCTAAAACTTGAGGTTAAGTCACTAAAAAACCTGTCTTAATGAACGTTTTCATTTTGAACTAATACCTGATTAAGTTTTAGGTCTAAAACTAGCTAGGGCATGGAGGTCTAAGTTCATATTACCCTATGTTCTATGTTAGAGGGTTTGGTTTCCACACTTAGTCCTTCATATGGACCATTGTGTGTGGGCCATGGCAGCCGTTGGTGGTTATTCCAACCAGCCCACCTCCCTCCACAAGCTGATTATGTCTTCTGGTCTCCTTAGGGTATCTGTAAAGGATCTGGGTGACCAGAGGGTTTCTGCTCTGATTTGGGTGACGCCTGTGCATTCAAAGAGTACAAGTGCAATGGTTTCTTCAACCTCCATGCATACCCTGCACAGAGGACTGTCCGTTATGACTATTGTGTGGAAGTGTTTGTTTAGTGAGCAGTGCCCTGTGATGGTCCCCGTCACCAGACAGCCCATTCCTGTCCAGGCATAGTAACAACATTTGTCATAGTGTGAATATGTGTGTATGTACAGTGTGTAAATGTTGTGTGTTGTGTTATTATTAATGGAAAACTAAAATACATACCCAATATCTGTGTACTACAAAAAAATAAAAATAAAATTATAAATAGAAAGTACCCTTAATACAAAATCGTGTCACGCAAAACGCAGTCAGCGTTGATCTTCTAAACTACGAAACGGATTTTGATGCGGTTTTCATTACTTTTGAAAGTATAAGACAATAACAATTGACTAATAAAAATGATAAAATTGGTCAAATTGGTGAAATTGATAAAATTGATAAAAATCAATAAAATAGGTAAAATAGGATAAAAATGATTGCTTTTATATGGCAGATATGTCGGCTCGAACATTTTCAAAATCTTTTTGTTGGTTTAATAAAAATACTTTTAATTTCAATTTAAAAGTCGAGCAACTTTGACTATATTTTATGGGATGAGGGATATTGTTCCAGCATTTAGTAGCTGCGTAGCGAAAAGTACCTCTAAAAGCCGCTGACTTGTGCCGTGGGATGGAAAGCTGTTGAGAACATTTTCTTCCTTCACCGATTCTGTGTCTTCTTGTCCACGATAGTCTGTCATACAAGTAAGAAGGGGAATGGGATTT
The DNA here is from genome assembly GCA_963921375.1 of Tiliacea citrago. Classification (NCBI taxonomy): domain Eukaryota; kingdom Metazoa; phylum Arthropoda; class Insecta; order Lepidoptera; family Noctuidae; genus Tiliacea; species Tiliacea citrago. The sequence goes on from OY992783.1 coordinate 26,777,885, forward strand.
AATAACGCCAAAGAGTAGGCTCGCCAAGTGGAGTTTACGTCTAGCTTTCATTTTTAAAATGTTGTGCTCATTGAAGAAAGGTGTAACATGTCGGTATGGTGTAACTTTAAAACAGAAGCGTGCACAGACATTTTGAACTCTTTGGATCAGCCTTTCAGTTTTCGACAATAGTCGTGGGCCATACACTATGTCCGCATAATTTAACTTGGATAAAACCAAAGACTACAAGTAAGCAATTCTCGCAATTCTTTACTAAGATAGGGACGGTCTTTGTATAAAATTTTAAGTCTATAATAGCAATTACGGATAGATTTAGATACGTGTTTGTGAAAACGAAGTTCCGTGTCCATTATAAGACCTAGATTACGTGCTTCGTAGACCCGTTCGATAGGCTCTCCCATCACAGTCACACAGCCGGGACAGGGTTTAATTTTACCTAACTGATGTTCGGTTCCAAAAAGCATATACTTGGTCTTTGTAGGGTTCAAGGCAATCGTGTTGGCCTTGGACCATTGCACAATGTTTTCAAGATCTGTATTAAGATCGTTTAATGCTAGTTCATAGTCTTCCGGCTTAAATGATATATATACTTGTGTATCATCGGCATAAATATGGTATTTACATTTATTTTTATCTTTAATCATATCGGCACAATATAATATAAACAATACTGGCCCAAGAATCGAGCCCTGCGGAACCCCCCTTCCTACTGAGCGATTTCCAGAGACAACTGTTGAGCCGTCCGCCCGACGTATTTCAACGAATTGCGTACGATCCCGAAGATAGCTATCAAACCAATTTATAGTGTCCTCGTCAAATCCATAGAAAGCCATCTTTGACAATAATAGAGGAACGTTAATACAGTCAAAGGCACGTGAAAAATCAAGCAACACCAAAAAAGTGCACATCCCATTATCCTGAGCTGACAAGATATTGTCAGTCACATCCAATAAAGCCGTGGTTGTACTACGGCCCTTCCTGAACCCTGATTGAACCTCTGAGAGGATCTTATTTGTTTCTAAAAATTCAACCAATTGCGCACATACTACTTTCTCTAAAACTTTTGAAAGTACCGGCAGTATGCTAATAGGTCTAAGATCCTTCATGTCCAATGCATTAAGAGTCTTCGGCAAAGGGTGCACTTTGGCATTTTTCCATAACTCAGGGAAAGATGAGGATGTGAGAGATGCATTTACCAAAGTAGTCACGGCGTCCAAAGTCACAGGTAGAGTCAGTAATATCATACTTATGGTAAAACCATCGCAACCTTCAGCATTCGATTTAATAGTAGTCAGTATGTTTGCGATTTCTTTGCGTGTTGTACGAGGGCGGCACTGAAAATTTCGGGAATCAAGGAAGTGACACAACATTACTATTTAAAAATGTATTTATTGCTTTTCGAAGTATTCTCTGCGAAAGGAGAATGACCAAATTGGTCCAAAAATTGGTAAAAAAAAATCAAAGTGTGCCCCCAGATTTACCACATAGCTCATTTGATAGACGTATTCAAATGCAACATTTTCTTCTATGGAACCGAAAAAATCTGTTCCACAGAAACATAGATATTAGCTAAAAAGTGATATTGAGAAAAAGTTGCACATTTCACTTTTTTATACAGGTAGCAACAGTTAGCGACCTTTTTTTATCGCAGGTAATAAGCTTACACGCGAGTTTGCTTTGTTTGTACATCATTGTATAGTTGTGTGTGAGGGAGAAGGTAATAGAAAGCTCTGTTGTCTCTGCTTTGCATTGCAACTGCGCAGTCCTTCTCTAACGCTCTTTGCTTATAGTTGTGTACTGTGCGATTATTTCTGTGGATATCCTATGTTAAGTTTCTGACCCTTGCATTACGTTACCTGGACCTGATTTTAAACCCTGTGATTTGGATTAATTGTTTTTAAGATGTTTCGTGCATCTGCTGGACAAGTGTGTATATTATGTGGTAGATCAGTGCTATCGATCAGAAGAAGGACATTAACTACGCAGCTTTTTGAAGAATATCCAATTGCTGCAAGCAATATAACAGAACAAGTTCTCCCTTATCATGTGAGTGACTTTAAATAAAATGCTGCAATTATTGCAATCTACAGTTTACGTTGTTTATATTTTGAAATCTGCTACTGAACAAGGTAATTCAATAATTGCACACAATAAAACTCACCTAGTCACCAGTCAACTCACTCTAGCTATGATGTAATCATCATAGCTAGAGTGAGTTGACTGAAAAAGATCTTTACTTATACTACGTTTACCGTAGACTATGTGGGACATAAGCTAATTGTGTGTTAACATATGATAGAGATCTTTTTCAGTCAACTGAAAAAAATCTCTACTTATACTACGTTTACCGTAGACTATGTGGGACATAAGCTAATTGTGTGTTAACATATGATATACATTCAAACTTATTAAGTATAATATGTATATACAAAATAAATATCTAATCTACATAAAATATATCGGTACTGTAAAAAATCAATAAGAGGGAAAAAGGTGAATATAATATGAATGAGTTGTGAGTCTAAGACTACATATTGAATTACTTTTGTTCAGTATTCTTGTCTTGTCTGTGTGGTGCCGGACATAAAGAATATGATAACTCTATTTCCTCCTGTGAGTGTCATAAAAGGCGACTAAGGGATTCACTAGAGCATGGACAGCAGCGTTCTCTAGTATAAATACGAACTTACTGCGATCTCCAACCCGCCTGTCAATTGTGGCGATTATAGCAAAACCCAAGAGAGGTTTTGCTATAATCGTGAAGGCCTATGTCCAGCAGTGGACGTCTTTCGGCTGAAATTATGAGTTATCTAACCACGTAACAACACAGAGTGCGCGCCACGAAAGAAGGCCTGCGAAAAATTGTGGAACTACTTTTTTTAATGCAATGTGATGCAATGACATAGACACTAGCGCCACGTCAAGTTCTTCTGTCGTGGCGCGGACTCTATGTTTATTCATTTACTAAATAACATATTTGTATAAAAGATATGTATGAGAGCCTGGAACCTTATGTTTCAGATACAATTTGACAACGCCGAGTTTATCTGCCAGCCTTGCTGGCGATGTGTCGCGTACCCACCAAGACCTCGTTCGTCCAGTGGACAAGAACAACAACCACCAGTACTTCCTACTGAGCAATCCGCAGATCAACCCGTAGCACAACCAGATCAAGCGGAGGTGCCGCATGCTGATGATCAACGTGGAGCAGTAGTTGGCGAACAAGATAATATTCAACATTCTACGAGTATGATACGGTTGCCACATGTCAGTCGGGCACCAAATACTTCAAACTCGTGCATTGTATTCGGATGTACAGGCGAGACAAGGCTTCGAATACCAAAGCACATGAAAATCCGTTTGTTAAAAGATTTTAACTACTACGCACCAACTGCTGCACGCATTTGTGAAGAACATTTGCTTTTGAATGAGTTTGAGGTTTTATTGTCAGCCAGAAATGTAAGTCATGACTTTAACGAAGCTCACATCATGGACATGATGCAGATTTTGAAAACCATGCCGCAAGAGGGAAGGGTGGATTTTGAAAATACGGAGACAATGGATCCAAATGAAGTCTACTTTCTGACTGGTCGAAGTATCGAACAGTTCAATAGAATGTTTGAAGAAACGCCATCTTTGTCTAGGAGGAGCAAAAAACCCAAAACCGCTTTGGCGGTATATTTAATTAAGTTAAGAACTGGTGAACCCAATACAAGACTGGCAGATATGTTTCACACAAGCAGATCAAATTTAGAAAGAGAAATGAAAACGGCAAGAGGCTGTCTAAAAGAAGAATTTACACCTCTACATTTGGGTTGGGATCATATGACAAGAGAGCAAGTGCTTAGGCGAAACCTTTTTATACCTCAGGCGCTGTTCGGAAACCCAGAACAAAACAATTGCATTATTATACTTGATGGTACTTATGTATACATACAAAAAAGTAGCAACTTCCTCTTCCAGAGATTGACGTATAGCCATCACAAGTTCTTAAATCTACTAAAACCATTCCTAATAGTCTGTTGTGATGGTTATATAATTGAAGTAGCCGGTCCCTATTCAGCGACTACATCAGATGCAAGCATTTTAAAGAATTTAACTGCTGATGAGAACAGTGTGTTTCATTGGTTTTTCCAAGAAGGAGACGCTCTGATTTTAGATAGAGGTTTCCGAGATGCCGTACCACATATAGAGTCTTGTGGCTATGATGCCCACATGCCTAAATCTGTTACAAGAGGCGAAACTTAATTGACGACGGCTGAAGCAAATAAGTCGCGATTAGTGACGATTTGTCGATGGGTCGTGGAAGTAGTGAATGGCCGCTTCAAGAGAGATTTTAAGATATTCAGGCAAGATTATTTTAACAGAGCTCTGCCTCATATGCAGGATGATTTTAGGAATGCCGCGGCCATTACAAATGCTTTCCACGACCCAATCACTGATAACGTTAATGCTTCAGCTTTTGTGGAGAGAATTAACAATACAATCAATGTTGAAAACTGTCTCGCACAGTATGTGATTGACCACAACCTCAATAGCCGGCGAGTTCCGTTTCAAAGTATGTCTCCAGAATTACCTGATGTAAGAGAATTTCCACGGTTGTCTGAGGAAGAACTTGTTATGTTTGCGTTAGGAACGTACCAAATAAAACTGGCCAGGAGTTATTACAGTGAACACGCTCGTAATGGCGTATATACAATAGAAGTGTACAGAGAAAACCGCGATTTGAATAACCTTTTAAATAATTATAATATAACTGGTAATAACTTCTGGCTATTACGAGGGAAAGTTCAATCTAGGCATACCCGAAGCCGGATTTATCACACATATATACTTGTAAACTCAGACCACCTTGGGTTAGAGGCTCTCAATCATTATTACTGTTCATGTAAGAGTGGCAGGCGTACTTTGGGCTCGTGTGCACATATAATGTCTATCGTGTGGTTTCTGGCGTATGCGCGATATGACAATATTGACCATCCAGCACAGTTTCTAGACAATATTGTAATCGATGAAAATGATTTGTAATAACTATGCACTTTATATAAGCTGTGCAGAATGGTCCTCGATGAACATGTTTTTTTTTTTTTTTAATAAACAGTTTTTAAGTAAATATGTTGTCTTTTATTTTAAATTCAATCATTTAATTATTTAGTGCATTTTTAAAACAATATTTTTTAACTAATAGAAATAAAATATACAAATAATAAACGCAAGCAAAAGTGTATCGTTGCAGTATCAAATAACGTTGAATTACTCTGTAACTGTGGGTTAGAATTTGATGCGTATGTGCACACATAGTTAGTCCATCAGTACAAGTGCGCCAACAATAGTGTCAAATCTGGGGGCAGCAGATTTTTTTTGGACCAGAGCCCATACAAATTTGGTCATTCTCCTTTGACACATTTTTCCATACGATGGAACCAATCATTGAAGCAACCATTCCATTCGGAAGTTGGGGTCTCCAAAATGGCCGTTTTGTAGGCGTCCACAGCTTCTTCAGGTGATGAAAATCTCTGTCCACGCAATTTATTCTTTATTTTAGGGAAAGTATAGAAATCATTAGGGCTTAGGTCGGGGCTGTACGGCGGATGGTCTAATAATTCTATGTTTTCTTGCTCTAAAAACTCTTTTGTTCTGTGCGCGGTGTGAGAACTCGCATTGTCGTGATGGAGGATGATGCGGCGGTTGCAGTTCTCTTTACGGAGTTTAGAAACGACCTGTGGCAAACAAATGCTAGCATACCATTCTGCATTAACCGTTCTTTGTCCCTCAAGAGGAATAGTCGTAACATGGCCGGTTTTGGAGACAAACGTGGCCACCATTTTTTTTGCAACTACTCCGTGAACGAACAATTTTTGTTGGCTTTAACTCATTTTCGAACACCCAAACTCGTGACTGGTTTTTTGTTTCGGGTTCGTACGCGTATATCCAGGATTCGTCACCTGATACAATGTTGTATACAGCATTTGAGGTCTGCGTGGAATCTTTCGAGAGTTCTTACGCACCAAGTAACGCGAGCCGCTTTTTGCTCTTCACAGAGCGAATGCGGTATCCATCGGGAAAACAACTTTTTTACACCTAATTGTTCATGCAAGATTATTTGTATTTGACTCATGCCAATGTCTAAAGTTGCCTCAATTTCGCGGTATGTCACATGTCGATCTTCCTCAATCAGCTTACGCACAGCATCAACGTTTTCTTGGGTGACTGCAGTTTTTGGACGACCTTGACGGGGATCATCACTGAGCTTGACACGTCTACGTTGAAATTCAGCAAACCAGCGATAAATTGTGGTTTTGGATGGGGCTTCATCACCAAATGCAGAAATCATCCGGTCACTGTTTTTGTGTTAAACCAGTTCGAAAGTCATAATAAATCATCGCTCTTCAATTTTCTCGAGTCAATTCCATTTTCTCAACGACTAAACAAGTTTGACAAAACCTTGTGACAAGACCGATAATCTTTTTTTAAATAAATAAATGGTATTCGATTTTTAAAACCAAGGAGTTTCAATTAAAAAGATTTTAATATGACAGGAACAGTGGAAATATTCCATTCCATTTTAGTGCAGCACTCGTAGGTCTCAAAGTAAACGTGGAACTATTATTCCGCGCGGATTCAAAATATGCAAACAATGAATCACTAACCGTATCCGCACCCGGCACATTCAGAAAATGGTCACAAATTTTTTCGGGATCGTTAAAGTGCAGAAGTAATTCTTTATGTTTAGAAGGGAGCAGGGTAGACTTTAGGTTTTTCCAAAGCGCTCTGGAGTCATTTATTAGATTGTTGATCTTATGTTTATAGTACGCTGACTTTTCGAAAAACAGAGACCTAGAAACAAGTGACTTTAAGTCCTTGTAATAAATCTTTTTAGAGCCAGATTGTTTGTTTTTTAATTACACTGCATGTGCTTTATTCCTCAAATGCATCATAAATTTTACATTATCAGTAATCCAAGGGTAACTATAGTCCTTAATAACACTAGTTTTTAGAGGTGCGTGGATATCAAATAGTGTAAGTAACTTCGAGTTAAATTCACTGAAAATTGCATTAACATCTTGCAGCTCGGTTAACGCTTTCCAGTTAAGTAACTCGAGATCCTGATCAAAACATTCCCTAATAATGTTCTTTAGTGGTCGATAAGTAATGGTTCGGGATGGAATTTTCAGGCGTTTGAAACTAAATTCGCCAGGAACCAACGCGTGCGCACCTAGATCCGGTATTACGTCAACTGATAAAGAGCGTGGTTTAACATTTGTACTAATGATGTCTATCAGAGAGTTGCCATGCGCTGTAAAGTGCGTGGGTGACTGCACCAATTGTTTAAGACCGAGGCAGTTCAAAAATGAGACTAGTTTGTCAGTCTTTGAGTCCGTGTCACTAAACATGTTTATGTTAAAATCACCCATCAATATCGTGTACTCACATTGCGATAAGGAGTTTAATGAACCAGATACACCGTCTAGGAAAAGATCAACATCTTGCCAGGGCGGGCGGTAGGCAGTACCTATTGCTAGCTTAACTCCGCGAACACTAAGTGTGACCCACATCTGCTCGACCGTCGAGTGTAATAGGCTAGCAGAGTACGAGTGGCTTCGAACATTTATACCGTGCTGGATATAAAAACGAACACCGCTACCACGACCCTTCTTGACAGACAATGGGCGCGGTATATGCCGTAGCCTATATCCAGGTACGGAGGGCGCTCGCCCTTCTTCGCCTGTTCGTAGCCACGTCTCATTAATGGCCATAATGTCAACGTCCAAACCCAGTAATGCTGCAATAAACTCGTCGTGTTTCGTGCCCAAAGAACCCGCGTTCCAAAAACCAACCTTAAGGTATGTAGTAGACATCATTGAATAGATAATTTACTGACGATAAATAAAAATATCACAGAATATACTAAATAAAAAAACTCACTGATTGATAAAAGATGCATGTAAACTAGATTGTTGCGGTTATTAAATAATGTGTAGTGCAGGTGAATTATTATAAGCGGCATAGAAAGAATATATAAATATGGTCTGGCACCGTGGGTAGCGTAGATTATAAGTAAAACATGGCAACTTAAAAAACTAAAGATGCCATCAGGATGACACTGACAAGAACATGTATAATGTATAGTACAATTTATCACACAAATAGACAAAAACAAAAAGCATGTTTTTAACAACGACATGCAGCAATGAATTAAGAACAAGATAGAGATAGTAAACAAAACAAGGGACTAATTTGAACATTCTCACGCGGCACCGTGCAAACCCACGATACCACATAGAAACTTTGATAGCAATTGTTACTACGAGTATAAACACGAACAAACCTATTGAGCGATGAAAAAACGCGAGATGTCTTTATCGGTTCGGATGTGCACAACGGACTTTCCCTCTTCTTTACGCGCAAGTATGCGGCCATCTTTAGTCCAGTTGTACTTCCATTCCAAGCGACTAGCAGCTTGGTGAGTCTCGTAGAATAATTGCCTGTTAGTTTTAGTCAGGCGCTCGTTGGGGTAGATGCGGTGTGGCACTCCCGGCACTTGATGTCAGCAGTAGTGAGGTTGCGGCGGACGCGCGCGGCACTCAGCAAATTATCACGCGTCACGCGTCTTGCTAGTCGGACAACGACGATTCGAGGGCGGGGCGCTTCGCCTTCGGTGTGGTCATGCCGAACGTTCCCAACAAGTTTAGCAAAGACGATGTCCTGATCTTCGAGCTTAATCGCTAGTTTAAGTGCGAGGGTGTTAATCAACTGAGCATGGTTTTCCCCATTAGACTCCGTAACGCCAGACAGTTGAACATCGTGTAGTAGCGACTCTTGTTCATGTTCATTCAGCTGCTGCTGGAGTTCTCCAATTGTTTCCTCCAGTTGAATTAAACGAGGGGAATTCGTCTGTTCGGTATTCTCTTCGAGTTCTTTAACACGATCTTCCAGGGTGTCCATGCGGTTATAGCACTTATTCACCTTATCATCAAGACCTGAGAACTCATCTCGAAACTGACGAATTTCGTCTCGCAAGGCATAAACCTCGCTGCGGAGACCACGGATTTCCATCGCTAGGTTGATCTTTTGAGTATCCGGTGTGTTATTTTTTATTTCGACTGGGATAATTTCAGCATTATCAGTGGGGCTGACCGCCGCTGGGCTAGTGGATGAGCTTGACTCCTCTGTTCCCTTCACAGCGGTTGGGAGTTGTCTACCCGAGGCACCTTTGCTTTACATCCAGGGCACATCCAGTTTGCCGAGAATGTTGCTGTAGGGGCAAGGTTGACGCAGACTCGGTGATAAAATTCTGGACATTTCGAGCATTTTGTGCCGTCATTCACTGCCAAAAAATTTCCGCAAGCTCCGCACTTCGGCATTTTCAATTTTCGAAATTACAAAAACAACAAAACACAAAATAAGCAAAACAAAACAAACAAAACAACAACAAAATTTAAGAATTACAAAAAGAGACTGATTGCTCAGCGTTGATTTGAACCCACACTTCGTTGCTTTTAAGTATGAGGTACGGCCGTTACTACTGTGGCTATTTGGACACTTGTTAAGTAAGTTAATTTAAATGTAATAAGTTAGGGCTGCAGTTTTAGTTTCATCTTCACCATCATAAATTAATTTTCCGACCAAAATTCGATTGACTGATCGACACCAACTGTAAATTATTATATTTAATGACACATTCAAGAAATATTTTTTGAATGTATTATTATGGGCTGGACATTTATTTGGTCAATCTACAAACATATCCGTAAAACAAATTATTGTGGGTTTCACACGTTTTTTGGGTACGTTTCTCCTTAGACCTGATGTTGCAATGTTATGAATTTCATTGAAATATTTATCAATTTCCTTGCTGGGATAGCAAAGCTATTTTTTGTTTTCGTATTCTTTAGCTTTAATGAATGTATTATTTTTATTAGTTATTGTGTTCTCTAGTAAAGTGTTTTTACAAATTTGACAACCTTTTACAATATTTTTTAAAGATTTTTTTTTAAATCCAACCACAGACATAATTACTTTGACCAGCATCAGTTGTATTTGACTGGTCAAAGCAAATTTCACTATTAAAATGAATTATTTCACTTTCCTTAGGAACGTGGAGTAACAAATTTCTCTCTTTAAAAAAAATCCAATGTCTGGAGGCACTCATTTCAATCCTCCTCACAGTTTGCTCTCCTTGAATGAGGCGAATTAAAATTATTTAATAACAAAACTTTTAATGCTCCTTCGAAAGCCACTGTATTAGGTGCATTATTCCTTGCCCCGTAACTCCCGATGTTCCCGCAGAAATTTTCGACAGGGTCTTCGTTGAAGTTTTCCGTGTCAACATTGCATCTAAACCATATTTACTAGACAACACTTTCCAAAGACATTCCATGCCCTCAATAGTTTTGATTAGATTTGTCACAGATGGTATAGTTGTCTCAGTCAGAATGGTTGTGTTTTTAACTTCAACTTTTTTTGCCTTTTGCTACAGTTCATGATGAGGCGAATTGCGTTTGACAGGCCGTTTATAAATTTTACCATTTGGTATGAACATACTGCTCACATTTAAAGAATCAAATAGGTTATATATTAATAAATTCATTTCTATTATTTGACGACAATCTTCAGGAAGATCCTTCCTTGCCTTTGCCGTCAAGTGTTCTGCCACAACAGCAGCACTGTGACTAAATATTTGTGGCGCTGATTTCACACGCATTTTATTTATTTTCTCCGGATTTACGTGTTCTTCTGTAATTTTGTCTAGGAGACGTAACTAGTAGTAGTTGTATGTTGTAGTTGCATGTGAACAAACAGTTGTGCTGGTTTTGTCATATTCTTTGAACTTGTTGAAGTGCAACTTGATTGGACAATTTTTCTGCATCAGCCAATCGTGCTTTGAATGACTGTCCTTTTTTGCGCAAACGATGTATTTCATTCTGAAGATACTTCATTTTTGTCTGGAGTGGTCGCATTTGTATGCAATTGAACTGCAGCCCAATACTTTCACGAGCATCTGAAAAATACAAATACATAATAATGATATATTTTATTTTGTTTCAATCACTCTAATTTATAACTGTTTCTATACAAATAAATGATTTTGTTAATTGGTACTTAAAACTAATTGTATTTGCAACATCACTCATATGGAATTTCAATATTCGTGCAGGCCAATGGTCAACAGTGGCTCAGTAATAGGCTTTAAATATAACGCTGAAGATAAATTACCTTTAAGTGGTCGTTTTTGTTTAAGTCTGCTTATCACACTATAATTATGCTACATTAACATAGAATTTGTAGCAGCAGTGCAGTTAAATTGATCTGAAAATATTATGTATACAATACATAAATAATTTAATATGCAAGAGAATGCACCGTATTGATGGAATACAAACTAATAATTATAATACCTGAAGTTAAAGTAGCAAGAAGAGAGGTATTTGTGGAAGGATGACTAACACCGATAGCATCAAACTGCTGAGTTGTAGCAGCAATGCCGTAACTTTTACCTGAAACAATTACAATAAATACATACATATTACGAGTAATTAATATAATGAATAAAATGATTAAAAAAATGAAAAAAAAAGATAAGATATAGTATACAGTACGGCGCGAATTGGGAACAGTATCTGCCTCTGACGTTCCGATTTCTTCTTCTGCTGGACCTGGCCAAGCTCCGTCAACTGTAACAAACACGTTTGTATGCAAACAATTGTTTTACAGTCTTATTATGACACAAACAAAACCATAACTTACCTTGATGTAACCTATATTGCACAGCAAAGTACTTATAAAACGAGTCTTTGAAATAACCATCTTTAACGAAAGAACGGGACGCCCCAGAAGTAGTGACTTCTACTCCAGAATAATGGCGCATTCCAGACGTCAATGCCACGACCGTTGGTTCTTCAGGGTTAAATTATGTGAAAAACAAGTAATAATATAGCATAGATTAAACAGCAAAGTACTTATTCTATGAAATAACCATCTTACCGAAACACTCTTCAACAGATGGATTGACAATGTTTTTGTCACAATTTTTTTTATTCCGATAGTCTTGTATCATTTTCGCACGAACCAACTCACTAGACAATGCTTTTGTGATACATGCTGTCTCCAAATTAGAGACCAAAGCGTCAAACTCCTGGGGCAATTCACTGAGCAGGAGCTCTGCATCTCCTATGATTCGGCCAATGGCCGCCAACTGTTGAACTCTTATCATAATTCCATCAATATAATCGAGTCATTGAACTAAACTGACTGTAATCTGTGTGATGCTTCTGCCGCAATAGTAAAACTCGCCGATAAAGACCTTTATCTTCAAATGCATTTGCGAGCGTTTTCCAAGCATCCAAGGCGCTTTTACAGAATGCCGCACATATTGTTGACACGCGGCTTTCACACTAAGGCATATGCGTGCCAGAGCTCGTTGATCTCGCGATGTGTCTGTTGGACTGTCCTCTCCCTCAATACAATTTCATGATCCCTCTAGGGTCAACAACATTTTAATTTGCAATTTCCATGAATTGTAGATACCAACGCCTTCCAATTTTTCGACGTGTATACCTCCACCGAGCGAGAACATCGCAGTGCCGGTGCCAGGAACCACTACTCCATTATCAGGTAACGTGTCCACCATGATGACGTGCATAATGTGCGCACTCACCCTTGATGTGTAGAAAATCACCACGGCTTGTCTTGCCTTTAATCCACTGGGCCCATAACCTGTTGAGAGGGCTGAATAGGGAGTGTATTGTATTAATTAATCCACAAAGGTTAGTTAGTGAATGCAGACAGCACGTGGTAACAGGTGGTAACTTACTCGGGTGTCAACCGAAATTAAACGACGAGCAGATGGTACATACAATTATTCCTATTTATTCTCAAGATTAATACGACACCTGCAAGGAGTAACATTGTAACTAATATTTAGTAACGTTAGAGCGCGACAAAGATTTAAAAAATTCTCTCAGTTTTCGGTTAAGTCCTAATGCCAACCAGCCTTGAAAATTTGAGTCAACGAGGGGACAGCTACACTTTCATATGATTATATTATTATATATATGTATATTTTAAGACTTTTTGTGAGGTACAATGACATTCCACAACATACACTGTATAAAATGACATTGTAACTCTGACATACAATCGCATAAAGTGTAATAATAGGTACTTCATAAAACAAAAAAAATGGTATGTCTGAGATACAATTTATAAAATGTATTCTTATGCGTTTTGGATTTAACATTCAAATAAAAAAAGTAGTTAAATTATATTGAGTAGTCTTTATTATTTTTATTATAATAGTCTTACTCACAAACAAATTAGTTAAACCTACTCAACAAAATTTTGGTCATCAATTACTTTGTTTTTATACATTGCTTAGGAAAACTGTTATGCTTATTTAATCAACTAGGAGATAACAGGTTACAATGACAAATTTAAAAAATACAAATTTCTTAAGGTGAATCCGCATCTGTGGCCTGCGAAATTAAAAGTTTCTTACTTTTTATGCAATTTGCAGGTCAGTGTCACGTTGTATCTTGAACAAAATATTATTCGCGACCATAACAGATATGTATTTACAGAATTATATTCATTAGAATCAAGATACAACCTGACACTGACCTGGAAATAGCAAAAAACGTAATAAAAATTGAATTTCACGGGCTACAGCTGCGGATCCACCTTAAAAACAAACAAACAAAATATGCTTATTAATTATAAAAATAAAAGTAACACTGTTGTATTCAACAATAATTACTTAGCTTCATTCAATATTTTTTTGTAAAACTGATATAAGTACCTATCCAATCAATTAGAAAGTAACTATCTATTTATCCAAAGGTCCTGAAATCAAACCAACACAACCAAAAATAAAAACATAGGAAACAAACATAGCTTTTATGCAATTATCAATTAATATTATTCCTCTTTAGAGAGCCACTAATCTAAGTCAGTCTTTGTAAACTATAATAAATAGGGTTTTTAATCGGAATCAGACGCATTATTCGGCTGAGTTGAATTAAGATGTGGTAAATTTATGTAATAATCATGATAGATTGTTGGAATAGCATTGCTTTTGCATAAGGTCATTAAGTCTTTGTACTTTGCTGTCGTCAAAGGCAAAGGCGCATTATAAGCGTTCGAAATGTTGTTTGGTAACTCTTGTTCATTGTTTTGATGTGCTTTAGCAGCGCGACGAGTAACTGCCCGAAGTGAAACTGCCCTATGTTGAGCTATATCTGTAGTAATTTCACTGTCACTCAGAGAATCATATTGAAACTTAATCATATTTGGTAAGTCACTGATAAAACGAATGTGCATAATTTTGCTCCAGGAAACTTTAACATTGTTGACATCGTATTTCCAATTATTATAACATGGCAAAAGCTGTTTGAAATCTAATATCGTGTCTTGATTTACTTCCTTGACTACATAAGGCTCACCATTAGATTTGGCACATCTAATCAAATTATCCCATTGCTGAGGAACGTAGATAATCTTTTTTTTTTCTCCGCTCAATAAGTGCATGCCTTGCATCGCCCTCTGATTGTGAATGTCCAACTTCGAAGAAGTGGTGATTTATGTTTATATTGAATATTGTGCTAGCATATGCATACATTGCGAATACTGTTCTATTTTTATTCTGACCCCGGGCAGCTATCAGAATAAAAATTAAACTCCTTGTACCCTTCCTGAACCTTGGTTTTAATGAACTCGAATACTAAACTACTTATTTCGTTTAATCCTTTGCGACCGATCGTCTCGTCCCACAAGTAGCAATATCCTTTATGTTTATCCATATCATACATCGTAAAGTTATAACAAGCGAGTTTTCTTTTGTAGTAAAAGACAGACACCTCTGACTGCGGAGTGTTCAAAATTTTCTGTAAATCGTAACAAACTGCTACAACAGAATCAGAGTGCACGGCTCGGTGTTTGTCGCTATCTTTTAAAGTCCTAACCACATTTTTATTGACGACATGTAAAGCCGGGTCCAGACGAGTGTAATGTGTAATGTAAGATTACGTGTAATTTAGCATCAACAGTGTGGACGGCACACGAACTCAAAGCGAATTGTGAACGCGAAAATATTTCAAAAGCTGTTTCCACTCAGTTGCTACGAACATGCCGAATAGGAAGGTCGTGATAGCTGGTGCGGCTTTTATTTTCATGTATTTACTAACTGAAGACCGCAAAAGTCGGAAGCGTCGATGGTGGAAAACTAATTTGTATAAAAGAAGATCTTCTTTACTTGTGGAACTAAAATCTCAACATATAAGTGGTCAATATAAAAACTTTACCCGGATGTCGCCTACTGACTTCGAATATTTGTTAACAATCATTGCGCCTAAAATATCAAGACAAGACACTATAATGAGATCTGCAATTTCGCCGCAAGATAGACTGGCTCTAACACTAAGATTTTTGGCAACAGGAGATTCATTTACAAGCCTTCAATACACCTTCAGAATTTCAAAACAGTCAATGTCTTGCATTGTACCAGAAGTTTGTGAAGCGATTATAAAATCATTGAAAGAAAACATTAAGGTGAGTTTTACATATTTTTATTTATTTATTAAAATAACAAATTAAGCTATTGTATTAAGTAGGGTAAGCAAAATTAAAATTATTCCAAAATTAAAATTAGAAAGTTAAATCAAATTGTATCTTCAAATCATATAGTACAAAATTTATTCTTTTCAAATCAGGTCATTCACAAAATCTACATCTTCATATGAAGTTTGAGATAATTCTGAGGGAACAGGTGAAGCATATGGAGCAGTAGGGCAACTTGTCTGATTCTGACCTGTTGAATACCCTGAAGTAAGTTCTGAGCGATTAGTCAAAGAAGGTGGTTCATTGCAGTATCTTGATGAAGGAACCGAGCCTGTTGTATACTCACTGTAATTGAATGCCGATGGATAATAATGTTGAGAAAAGTTAGTGCATCCTTCATCGGCTTTGAATATTACGTCCATTATTGCTCGCTGCACGGCATTTTTAGTACTTCTGTTATATTGTTGCATCTTGCTGCATATAAAATTTGAAAAGAAAAGGGTTTCACTGTCAAAATTGTTTGGATTATTGTTTCGGGGTTCAGGAGTAGGACTAGAAGCAGCACTCTTAAGCAGGCCAAGAGCCTCCGAAAGCATACCCATTTTTTTATTTTCGTCTGATTTCTTTTTTTTGGGGGCCTGACCAGTTGGTGATATAAATTCTGAACTGTTATCATTTTCTACACTTGTAGATGCACTCTGTTCCGGTTCATTTGTAATCTGTAATTAAAAAGAAATTCATTGTTTCAGCTGCCAAAAACAGAGTCAGAATGGATCCAGATCTCAAACAGATTTGATGAATTGTGGAATTTTCCCCATTGTGCCGGAGCCATGGACGGTAAACATGTCATTCTCGAGGCTCCGGTACATAGTGGCACAGAATATCGTAACTACAAATCGAATTTCAGTATAGTGATGTTTGCTTTAGTAGACGCGGAATATAATTATAAATTTCTGGATGTCGGATGTCAAGGCCGCATTTCAGATGGTGGAATTTTTAAAGAAACTGAATTATATAAAAAACTAGAAAATAATTCGTTACGATTGCCTGCACCTGAAGCACTGCAAGGTAGAAACAAAGTAGTACCATATGTTTTTGTAGGAGACTCTGCCTTCCCTTTACAAAACAATATAATGAAACCCTATCCAGGAGAATACCCCAAGGGATCGCCGCGAAGAATTTTTAATTACCGGTTAAGCAGAGCTCGCAGGATTGTAGAAAATGTATTTGGTATCACAGCATCTGTGTTCAGAGTTCTACGAAAACCTATGCTCCTTCAGCCCAAAACCGTGGAGACTATAGTCATGGCTATTGCACACTTGCATAATTTTTTGAGAAACACGGATTCATCTAAAAACTTGTATGCACCCCCTGGCTCACTTGACAGCGACCAAAACGGAAGATTATGTGAAGGTAGTTGGCGGAGAGATTGTGAAATGTCATCTTTACTTCCATTGAATAATGTACCTAGAAGAGCTGCCTCAACGGCAAAACAAATTAGGGATGAGTTTAATGACTATTTTATGAACGAGGGTACAGTTTCTTGGCAGAATACATATTGTTAAGTTTTTTTTATCAAGTCGAAGGAAACTAGTTCAATGCAGTTACCTCTGTGTTGCGTCGTTTCCTTGGATTATTTCGATCACCTAAAAATGCCAGCGCCTCGTAAGCAAACCATGTACTTTTGTACGTTTCATCCCCACCTGTAAAATAAATTACAATAAATAAACAATACAATAGAATATAGTACATATATGTATAGTAAAATATAGTAATATAGTGGGTATACAATAGAAGTAATAATTGTACTAATAGCAAGTAAGTGATAATACCTAAGTAAAAACTAAATTAATAAATAAAAGTGTGTAATATGTAAAGCAACAGAAATTTATAATAAAACATACCTTTTCCGGAACTATGGCTCTTCTTTACTTTTCCTTTTTCTCTTCGATGTGAAGCAAGCAAACTAATCATTTTGTTTTTGCATTCTTCTACATCTCTTTCCAATGAATGAGCAATATCACTCCAAGCATCGTGTTTCAGATTTTTTTTATAGTATTGCGGGTTTTTTGGATCCCAAATAACAGGTTTTTCTTGATACAAACTAATTAGTTCAAGCGATTGTTCGTCACTCCACATCATGAACGTACATACGACACAACCGTCACGAACGCCGTCCAAACGAGCACTGCGAGCGTCTTTGTGTTCGCGCGAAAAACCGACAGCCGATGGATCAACCCCGAGCGCCGCGCGAGCGTTACATGTAATGCTCGTAGTGCCGTCCACACGTAGAATTCGTGTTACATTACACGGTGGATTACATTACACGTTACACTCGTCTGGACCCGGCTTAAAGCGTGCTCATATTCTAGCTTAGTTTTGTCAGTCTCAGTTGCATTTTTAAATAAGTCACACCGTAGGCATTGGTCTTTTTTAGGTTTATTGAAATCTATATTAAAATCTGTCTTAAATATCTCCCTGTACTGTCTTAAGGTCGCAACTACATGATCCAGAATATTTTTCATTCATCAATTCTAAATAAAGCTTGTAAAGTATTGGTAAGTTAAGTTGTTCATCTAAATATTGTTTAGATGACCTGTTTCTCACGTAGTGTAAGTCTACTAATGGCATTTGTAAAATATGGTCTCGAACGGATTGTTTAATTTGATCTGGAACAGCATTTTTGCGCGTGCTGTGACTACCTCTTTTATCATTAGAAATCGTAGCAGTAGCAGATTAGATATCATTTTTTTTAAATAGAGTCTGCAACCACATGTCGTTTATAGAGAGGGTGTTTAAAAACATTGTCTTACACGTCCGTATTTGTTAACCTCCTATGACCAAAAAATAATATTGTATAGCGGGAGGCAGAATGTAAACAATGGTGCCGATTCTCTTGTACACCGAACTAAACTAAACTATCACTAAAATTTCTTAGTTTTAGTTTAGTTATTCTTAAAAGCTATTCTGAAAACAAGATTCACTAAACTTAAAAACAATTTAGACACAACTATAATCGAGTTTGACAATCGCTAAGTTGAATAAACCATAGACCAAGATTTGTTGGGAAATAAAATAAAGACTGAACGAAATGATCCGAAATGCATAAAAACCTGAGTAAAATCATAATAATCATCTATTATTTATCAATAATGATTCAAATAAAATACAGAGAACATAATAACGGCGTCTTTATAGCATGATTATCTTGCTTTTTATTTCAGCGTAATAAAGCAAATGTTCTAATAAAAATGTGATCTCGAGAAAAGAAAATCCGGTTTGGTGTTCAGTAAGTTGAAAATCTCCAGTATTCTCGTCACCGTAGGAAAGCTCTATCAAGGACATCTTGAATTTGTCTGTTTGTTTGCCATATCAATTGGTTGGTGGCAAGAAACATATTTACTCTGGAGAGAAGAATAAAAAGTCCGTACAAATAAAATGTTACGGCATTGGGGGCGTCCTGGTGGATGACACCGAAAACTCGCGAAAGCGGGAAATTCAAAATCACATTTCTAGATAAGGTCTGTCCACGAAATCGAACTGGGAAACCGATGTTAATGATTGTGAAATTTTACTGGTTGCAATTTTCCAGCTCCACTTTGGAGGTTAGGCAGCCATATTGTTTAAATTAACATAAAAGGTGAATAGGAGTCAATTCATGCTTGTAGAAATCTTTGAATTTTGACAAAAATAGCGTCATTAGCACCACGCTTAAATTTAAACTTTGCCATAACTTTTTAGTGTAGTAGCGCTATCTTATTCGTGAGCCATGGCGCCGGCAAATGTCAACCTTAACTGCTCGAACAGATGCGTGGTGATCGTAAAGCTCGATAAGTTTAGCCATAAAAATATTAACTTGCTCATTGACTGATCCAGAGGCAATCAGTCCAGCACCAATCTATATTATTGGCATCCTTGCAAAGATCATTCCACCAAAATTGCGTTGCATGAGATTCTTAGCGTTAGCCTTAGGTGGACGAATTTAATACGACAGAAAAATAAGGTAAAAAATAAGGAAAAATAAGTTCAGGGATTTAGCGGTGCCATGACTTATGCATTCATGTATACGTTCTTACAGTTAGCTTGCCGGCATATCGTGGAAATGAGCCCGAATGCTCTGAGCGTTAAAATTCCTAGGAACATCCGAACACTGCGCTGCAAGAGAAGAGTACTCACGAAACTGTCGTCGTCGTTACTTGTTATAGAGAAAAAACTACTACTATCACTGCTTTCATCGATAGACATAAATATTTACCAGACTAATAAAAATAAATCGTATAAAGGCTCCTACAGACTGGTGCGATATCGCGGGCGCGACAATGGTCGCAATGCCTGTCGCACCAGTCTGTAGGAGCAATAACTAGTCCACCTGCCGGTTGCGTTATTCAATCAAAATAATTAAAACCTACTTACTCAGTCCGGGTAAAAAGAGTTAAACAAAAGCATATAAAAATAATATGTAACACATTTCAGAGATAAAACAACAAGAAAACAAAACACAGTCTGCCATTCCACCTTTACGAAAAACGGAACGCACGGAATTAAACTGACATGGGTAATGACTGACACTGACAGCTGACAGTGACAACATTGTGACTTGAATCAATAGTTCAATACAGTATATAGTTATCTGTGGTTCAATACCGTACTTAGCACAGTACCGTAGACAGCACAGTACAAAACATTTATTATATTATTCTATGTACACCATAAAAATTACAGATATAAAATGTACATAATACCCCGACTTTGAATAAAACATCACAAAGAAATCACTGCTTCAAAAAAGCAGCACGCTTTAAGCTAGCGGTCCTCGCAGCAGCAACGGGACAGAAGCTGGCACATCCGTTATTGGATCACTCCGCTCGGGCTCACTGGGATTCGGCGCAATCTTGTCCAATTCAGCAAGGGTCTCAACCCGATGCCGCGAATCATTGGGGCCAAAGACATACACGCAGCCATCCTTAGTCCAGCTCTTGGTGACACCGCATATTTCTCTCGCAGCCAAGAACAAATCATGCCACCCCCTTTGTTAGGAACTTGGCT
The DNA here is from genome assembly GCA_963921375.1 of Tiliacea citrago. Classification (NCBI taxonomy): domain Eukaryota; kingdom Metazoa; phylum Arthropoda; class Insecta; order Lepidoptera; family Noctuidae; genus Tiliacea; species Tiliacea citrago. Next base: position 26,798,486 of record OY992783.1, read on the forward strand.
AATGGTGTCGCCTATAGCCTTTAATTTGGCTTTGGAAAACCAAATCTTATCCCAAAGCGCAAGACTGCCTAGCTTGAACAGGATAGGCCTGATTTTATTAGTTACTGCACGTCCCATCTGGTGACACCATGCAACAGCAAGATCTTCCTTGTAGTACGCGCATATTGACGTGGAGTTGCGGAAACCAGCCCGTTTTACCTATTACCTAAGATCTTCCTTCGTCCCTACATCTCAATTTGGTTGACACTGCGAGCAAGTAGGTCCACCTATTGCCGAACACTGCTGAGAGCCTGTGTGATGTGTGGGTGGGTGTGGTGATGGAGGGGCCTTCTGAAGTTTATCTTCAAAGGCGGACATCTATGTGTGAAACAACTCCTTTAATTTACTCAGAGTGCTTGTTAGAGGATCCATTGTGATGAAGTGGAGTGATAGTAGATTGTAAGAGAATAATTATGAGATAACGCTACACAAGCAGGTACTAACTATGAACTTTTAAAATATAGCTTATATAATTGTATATAATGTTTCTATTAAATTATATTGAATTTCAAATAAGAGCAAATTAATTTTACTTTGTGTAACTGTTACAACTACCCACAAATGACATTAAATATGTGCCTTGAATAACATGCGCTCATGTGCTCTTTTTTCTTGTGAAGTGCCTGTGTGGGTGCCAGGTATATTTAACTAAAGCTTACCCATACGATTTTGTGAAATTAATAAATTTAGAAAATAAGTAGCCTCTGCCCGGTGCGTTGCAGTAACTTAAATTAATTATTTATTTATCTATTGCTTCAGCAAACTCCTGATCTAGGGAGTCTAAATATTTTTCTTTCTTCTGCCATTTTCGATGGGTTAGAACAGTCTTGTAATGTCCAACTTAACTCTTTCTTGATAGTTTCAAAAAAATTGTTATTTCATATTTCACAGAATCTGAAAAATGGATTTATCCACTTCGTTCCTAAATCTTATTGTAGTAGGCGGTATTGTATTCTAATACTTAACAATAATTTTATTATTAACTTTCTGGCAAATTGACAACAGCTTTTTAAATGATTTAAGATTTTCTAAACTCACAAGCATAGAATAGAATACTCTTTATTATGCAGACCATAAAAGTTGCAGAAATAAATGTTAAAAGTTTACATAGGGTGACACAATGGGTGGACTTATCGCTAAAAGCAACCTTTTACAGCCTTAGGATGGATTAAAGGGAGAAGACGAGAATACTACAGGTAGTCAGTGGTGTACCATTTACTTATACAATAATATACATACATAAAGCATACACTTATCTATATGAATATATAAACAATAATAAACATGAAACAAGAGCAAGGAACTGTATTCTGTAACGTTGATGTTTAAGGAGAGAGGAAGTATTTTTTTACCAGAATTTTAAAAGTGGACAAAGATTGAGCACACCATAACGACACGGGTAAGGCATTCCATAACCGAGTATGGTTATGGAGTCAAAAAAGACTCCCAAATCAACAAAAGCATCCCAACGTTCAAGAACTAGAAGAGAAATGTACTTTGTAAATTTTAGTTCATGACAACTAATTTTATTCCACACCTTTTTAATCGCGATTAAAAATAGTCGATTTAACCTAATCTTAGCTGAAAAACGTCAAATTCAGACTACCAAAATTGCCATTTTCATTAGATTGAATAACTAAAATGACATTAGTGCTGTCAAACTTTATTACAGTTAAGTTGTGTCACTTTAGTCAATTTCAGAATGGGAAACGTCATTTGACAGGAATAAACTAAATTTTGGTGATTTTTAGTCTAGTTTAGAGAATTTTGTGACAACAGAATCGGCACTAATCCTAATTTTAGGTGAAAAACGTCAAATTCAGAATAGCAAAATTGCCATTTTCACTAAATTGAGTAACTAAAATGACATTAGTGCTGTCAAACTATAATAATAGTTAAGTTGCGTCACTTTAGTCAATTTCAGAATGGGAAACGTCGTTTGACAGGAATAAACTAAATTTTGGTGATTTTTAGTCTAGTTTAGAGAATTTTGTGACAACAGAATCGGCACCAGTGACTGTCATCGTAAGTCGATGTGAGTATCATACTGTTCACCTAACTTGCAAATTATTGCAGAGAAAATAATCGTAACTTATGTTACAATCTTTGGACTGAACTTTTATTTGCTATGCAAGAATGAAACAATTGTACCTAAAGTTACGATGAAAGCTTATTTAATCAGAAATAATAATTACCAAGAACAAGAGTGTATCTGTATTACAATGTAATATTAATAATGGCGAGCTTATACAATCATGATGATGATGTGTAACTAAATATACCCTTTTATTAACTGCAGTTGACTCTCACTTACGATGTTTTTACACCGTAAAATTCTTTACGCAAAGGAATTTAGACTCAGCGGTGAGTGCAAAAAAAATCTGTATTTTCTGTACAACAAGAATATGATTGTAACTTAAAATTGCCTAAAACTGAGTTACTATGTTATTCCTTGCAGGTGTCGAATAGTAGTAATTCTATAGTAATTAAATGCTAATATAATTACATAGGCTTTCCATACCAGGAGTCCCAAAACGAGAAGAGAGAGAAACGTCAGTGTCAAAATCTAACATAACACACCGCAGTGAAGCTGCCCATGTCAACGTCATGATATTGATAGATTATAAAATGTTACCACATTCTAACAAATAAATGGTTATTTTTTTTATTTGTATGAAGAATTGAAATTGAACCCTACAATTTTTTTATTACGCTCCATAAATTTCTTATTATTGTACGATTCCTGTGGTGTGGATGTTTACTTTGCCATAGTTTCTAGTTTAGTTAGTTTATTGAATCACACTTATAAACACTCCAGTATTTCAAGCAATTTTACAACAAAAAAAAAATTGCAGACGCGCTTACGCCGAGCGATAAGACAACTGGTTTGATACCCCTGCCACCCGCGCATTAAGTTGCTTGCTGACTAGGCCCTTAGTGCAGCCATAACGCACGGATAGGAACGTTTGAAAAATACGCGCGCTATCTCGCTCGTGCCCGTCGCGCTAGGCGCCCGCCTATAGTCGTTACACTATGGACGCAAATGGCGGTTTCATATGTTTGAGACTTCGCGCCCGTCGTCGCAATCGCGCTGGGCTGCCAGCGTGGATGCACACTAACACTAATCAGTGTTGCCAACAGCGCTGGCCCTAATGTCGCCGTTTCTCATGCATGAAGTAGCCTAATATCGCCGAATTTCAGTTGTAGTAGCCTAAAGTAGCCCAAACACCAAAATATCAATATGAATAAAATATAATGTAGTTTTTATCAATTTATTTATAATTATGTTCCTATCACACGGATAATTAGGCATAAGCCATCTTTAAAACACGTTAATGAAATTAAAATTAACATTTTAAAAACTACATTAACAAAAATTAAGATTATTCTGATTCGTCCTCTGCTAGCAATAATAAGGCATCATCAAGACTTTCGCCGTCTTCAGTAGTAGTTGATGTGCTAGTACTGGCGCAAGATGCACCGGAGGCATACATTTTTCTGCCAGCGTGCAAACTCACCATGTGATTGCTTGGTTGAAAGTTGTTACAACACATACCTCTTACATTCATGTGGGTACGAATTCTAAGAATGGCGATCAGCATTGGTAGTCGCATGCGATTCCTTAATTTGGTTTTGATTGTCCCCATTACGCTGAAAATTCTTTCTACAACGGCATTACTCAAAGGTAATGAAAGGCATCGTATCGAAAACTTTGCTAGGTCTGTAAACATCGGGCTTCCACCAGCATTCTTCATTTTTAGCACTTCTATCCAAAAATTTACAATGTCATTAGGAGAAGCATCTGTTCCGATTATCTCCTCAATGCGCGCCATTGGTTCATAATAGCTTCTCGGTCAATATTGGGATCACCCAACTGCCAGGGAAAATCTTCAATATTGGGTTTGCTGGTGGAGAGGCATACGCGGCTTGGTGCCAAAAGTTGATTTTTTTCCACCACCGACACATTAAGCGGTAACCTGTCTACTAATTCTTTTACCAACCGTACAAGAAAAGCAGAACATCGTTGCTTCACTTCTTTGGCTTTGTCGGCAGAAACAGTCTTTTTTACAAGTAAATCATTGAACTTTTCTCCAAAGTCGATTGAGTCCAGTGGAAGCAGTGAATTTTCAAATGGAGCTCCGGCTTTTTCTAAAGCTCGCCTAACAGCTGCAATATCTGCTTCATGGAGCATTGTTAGACAGGCATTTTCAGACAGACTTTGACTTCTCAGAAATATTGGTTTGAAAACACGTCTTGCAATGGAAAGTAAAAGAATCCGAAGACCGCTATATATTTTTGTGATATTTGCATCACTTGCTTGAAATATAATATTCACATTTGTTACTTCTTTTAATATCGGAGACAAAAACAACAAATATAATAAATTTGTATCATCATTATACATGGCAGCAAGCTCTCTTGCTGTATAACATCTTTCTGATGATTTTACCACATTGAAGTGAGTTTTTAGCTCAAGCCACTGGTTGATGTTTGTTTTAACAGCTGAATGAAACGCCAGCCATCTAGTTGCGGATAACTGAGTTAGTTTCAAGGGTTTTTTACCATCATTAATAGTTTCAAATAAGGTCTGATATATTTTCATTCGCAGTGGACTGTGGGCAAACCAATTTCTGGTTTCCCTAAGTAAATATTCCAGACAAGAAGGTAATTCCGCGCACGCTTTGGAGGCACATAAACTAAGGGAGTGACACACACATTTCAATAGCTGTAAATGGGGTATATCTGCTTGTAAGAGAGTGAAAAGGGAGTTATGTTTGCCACAAAGGTTACTTGCTCCATCAGTTCCTATTGCAATTAGATTTTGAAGATTCAAACCTATTTTAGACATAAAACTCTTAAATGATGTATAAAGGCTGCTAGCTGTTGCTTCAAATACTTCTTGAAAGCCTAAAAAATCAACAACTATTTTTTCTAGTTTTGAATTATAGTATCGGATGCAATATGCCATGTACTTTTCTGTAGTTACGTCGGTGGATTCATCCAGTATAATAGAGTAGTTCTGGTTACCAACTTCTTCTAAAAGTTCCTTGAGCATGGCTGGTTCTAGAACATTTTTTATAATGGCCGAACACTTTGATCTATGTAATTGAATGTTTTCAAGAGGACTCCCTGTCCCACAGGTTTTTAACACATCTGTCAGATGATCAATGCTGCGTATGGAGCTGTGAGCAGCGACATAGGCTAATATTTGTATGTCTATTATTTTTTCTTTTGATGAACTGTTACTAATTGAGGAGTAGCCAAATGATGCAAGCTTGGGTTGCTTTTTTGAAAAACTTAATTCTTTGTCTTTATGTGTTTTCGTTTTCATGTGTTTTTCTAAATCGGTTTTGTGCGCACGGAGTGGTGTGATACATAATTTACAAAATGCCTCACCTTTACCACTATCCGTCAGTTCAACAGGTGCTCGACTAAGCCAATCTGTAAAAGAAATTGAACTCAATAATACGCTAGGCAGTAGGTATGTATACATTGTATGTACCAGGTAGGTATGGTACTAGTGGTTGTTAACCACATCATATTTCTTTCTATTTGTGCTGCTTCAGTCTACCTATTACATCTTAACCAGACTGGGGCAAATATTAAAAAAAAAGATTGTGAAACTAAAAACCACGACTTGCAGATAATATACCTACGTACATCACACACAACATTAATATAAAACAGTACTCAAGTTTTTACTTACTTTTAAATGCTGGTAGTTTTTCCCATTCATCACGATAATGTTTTATATATTTACCGTGTTTACCCATTTTCACAGAAATTACACAACAATTGAAAAACGCAAACAAATTAAACACATGCGAAGTTGTACAAAGTGAAAGTGACAAAGCAATAACCGGAATTTATCTGAACTATTTAGTCAGTACAACACAGATGATTGCGGAAGTCATTATTCACAATAGAATACATGTAACTCGATTGCATTCTAATTTGGTTACATAATAGCTAAGACAAATTCAGGGTATTCCCCGAAAATAATCAATCACAAACGAATAGGGTGACCATCTCAATATCAAATTGTACCAACATTACACACACGCACGGCCGTATGCCTGTTTGCCTACTAAGTAGTATAAAAAAAAAACTTGTCCCTAGAGTAGTCTAATTGGCGACCAGTCGCCTTTTAGATTTCTTCGTCGCCGATTCTCGTTCTGAGTAGCCTAAATTGTGACAAATCGCCTACGTTGGCAACACTGACACTAATCCTGTTTCTCAGAAAACGACCCGCAACGTTACGTGCACTTTGACAAGTATTATAATTATTAGTTACGTTCCGTTCAGAAACTTTGTAAAAGATTTAATTGTCTTGGATACTAGTGAATTTAGTTAAGTCGAAAAAAAAAATATTTTATTTAGAAAAGGACTTGCCACAGGGCTCTGTATTCTTCATACAGAGTTATTACTTTTTCTTCTTTTCAAAAAAGGGAAGATGTTACATATAGCAACACTGAGTCAATAGTCGTTGAGCGCAAGACACACTGCTCCCGCTTTCCCCTGTGTGTTGACCCGTCACAATGTCAATTTGTATTGTCCGCTTGAATAATAAATACTATAGTCAGAAGACGTTGTTTCTATAAAATAAGCACCACACCAAACAATCTAATATGGATATAGGGGAAAGGTGTACGAGATGATCCACTTAAGGGAGAATGCTTGTAGTTTAAACGATAATCCAGTTAATGCAGATGTAAAAACGTTTATTCACATTAAATTTATCTGTCTACCCGTCGTCACACTCAAAATGCATTTTTTTAGTTCTAATAATATTCTAATTCAATTTTTTTTAAACACTACCAAAGAATCACTACACAAAAAAGATCCCTACGGTAGGGGCAAGATGATCCCAGGGATGATGTTGGCCCTATTTTGGGATTTAGCTAGGTTTTGGCAGAATTAAATAAAAAAGAACATAACAGAGTTTGCTATATCTTTAATTATGAAATAAAATATCGTACATAATATAACTTAACATAATAATATAACTTTATTGATACTAAATACCTTCGTTACAATAAGTAGTACGTGTAGGTCTGGAATGGTGGAAACCCTGCCTCCTCAACTAGGGGAAACCTGCGCCTTAGGAGACAGTGTTCTACTGTTACTTCGTGCTCAAATAGTGTGTTTTAGTTCACGTTCAATATTGGAATGCATGGAATCCCCCTCACTCTGGCCATGTCCGGTTTCAAAGTATCTATGTGTGATGTTCAATTGTAGCTTCTGTGCAGCAAAAATATATAGAGCGAATATAAATCTGTTTTTGTTTTGTCCACAACAACCGTCGGAGTAAAATGATATGTTCTGGATGCCTCTTTGTTTTTCATTAAGTAGAAATTGCCATGAGCAACTACCAATTTCATTTGCCCCCCTTTTAGCAATCTGACCATGCCAAACATAACAATAACCTTTACTCTGGGTAGCATCATACACAGTGAAATTATAAATGGGATACTTCCTTTTGTAGTGAAATGATCCAACCTCAGATTGTGGGATGCTCAAAACTTTTTCCAAATCGAAGATTGCTACAGTTGTTTCTGAAGGATCAACTGATTCTTTTTCTTCTTTTTTAATTTGCCGTACTCTCTCTTTATTTTTTTTATGAGTATCATATTTTTCATGCAATATTTCTTGAGCTTTTGAATCAGCCTGTCGATAACGAGTACACTGAGAGCATTTGATCTTTTTTCGGTTTGAAAAATGAATAATTAAACTTGGTGTTGAATATTGTCTCGTATTGACGTTTAGTTCCCAAAAGGCAATCAAATTTTTGCAGTCCAAACCAAGCTGTGTAGAGGCGATACATTTTGGATATATTAAGTAGTTCTGAAAGGTATTTCCTTGTAGAATCTTTTCTAACGTAATGAGACTCAACAGTGGGGATCAATTCAATGTGCTTTATGATGCTTTCTTCTGTCAGAATTGGCATTTTACGTGGCCTATTTTCATGTCGCCCTCGTTTGTCTATAAAATTTTCTTCAGGTTTGGATTTTTCTAATGCTGTATAAACAGTTTGATGTGAAATGCTTAGAGTATTAATGAAAAAGGTTTTGCACACTTGAATTTTGTTTGAATCTATGTTAAAGAAGTATTTGATCGATTGAGTTCGGGTGCGTTTTCGCTCTACGGTGATTCGCTTAACATCTTCGACTAATGTATGATTTACGATATATTGCCATTGTCTCTCGTGATCTGCTATTTTATAATATTGCTGCATGATGTACTCTCTTTGCTCATGAGTTATCTTTTCACCACATTTCTTTGTGCACTTACAACTACCTTTTAAAACTTTTTTATCATACATTTTCTTCGACCTGCAGCCTTTATAGGCTTCACCTGCATTTTTTAATTTTTTACTCTTAACATCTTGATTTTCGTATAAATTTCGTTTACGTTTTCTTGTATTATTTCCCTGTGGTGTCAATTCTTGAACTGTACTAAATTAACGCATTTCAGCTTGGTCTTCTCCATCGTGGTCTTCATTATGATCGAGACTCTGATGGTCCACTACGTTATGGTTATGTTCTGTTTGTGTCAGATTTAGAGGACTAGGTGTTATGCTTTCATTGATAATAATCGTTTTGTCCGACAATGTACAATCAGAAATATTTGCGGGTTGTAATGTTTCATCTAAATCAAAAAGAGACGGTGCTGATGATTCTTCTTCTTTTTCAACTTCGTGATTATCAATTATAGTACTATGAGTATATGAGGTTGATGGCTGATTATCATTTTGAAATAATTTATTCAGGCATCTTTTTGATGACAGCTTTGGTTTGTACCTCGACGGTTCATTATTTTCATGTGTTGAAGTTGGTGTCAAATCCAAAATACATGTTGTGTGTACTTTAGGAGTGTCTTGCAACTTATTAGCTTCAAATATGACTGAAGGGGATGCTATGAAATCTATTGTGTTCAAAACTAAAGATATGTTGGAAATAGTTGATGGTGTTCTTACTATTTTCTGGCTGGCTGTTTCTATGTAATCTGAGTTTCCTCCAATACTGGATGAACTTTCGCTTTGCCGTAAAACTTTCATTCTTTCTGGGCTCGGCAAATACTCAGATGCATCCGGTGAAAAATCTTCATTTATTTCACTCTCGTTTTCCTCGCAGTAAAATTATTTTCTCGACTCTCGTAAAATATACTCATGAGTTTTGGTAACAACTGCTTCAGATGTCGTAGTAGCCACGTCGTTATTATCTACCTGATGTTGTTCTAAAAAAAAATTGGATGAAAATAAATTAATAACAGTATCCACATGACGCTAAATAATTGCACTCACATTTGCGAAACTAAAATGAATTCAATGAAATCCTATTTATTTAAGTATCAAAATCGGTTCAGGCTTCATAAAAACGAATGAATTTACAGAATAATAATAAAATCGGCCAAGTGCGAGTTAGGCGTGCATACGAAGGGTTTAAGTCGAAATAACGAAAGGGTGATAACCGTTATTTTTGTCTAATGTTCTATTAAATGGAGTATAGGTACCTACTTACCATTATTAAAATGATTTGGCTCTTCAATCCGTTCCACATTATTCATAATGCCGTTTAAACGTGCGTTCCTTTGTTTGTTCATTAGAAATAATTATTAAGACTTCACATTTAAAATAAAATAAACTTTGCTGTTTACGCAATGACGCATAGAAACACACTGATCAATTTATCATAATGTAAATAAACGTTACCAATACGCGGGAAACCCCCGCGAAGTTGTATCTGCCATTGCAATTGCGTTTGCGTGAAATCTAAGTGAGCGAAGAGGATGACAATATGTCGTACTGTTCAAAACCATAACAGTCATTTTACTAACACATCTTATACGAAGCGACTGGATGGTTTTGAACGAGAATAAAATGATAACCGCATTTATCATTATGTAGTCGAATATTTTTTCACGAGAACATAATTGTATGACTGTTTGTCATACTAACAAGTGGGAATACATTTTGATAATATTATAATACAACTTTATTCTCGTAATTTAAGACCTGTTTTAAATCTTTGAATACTATTGTAATATTTTGTAACTTCGTAAAAAACTGTATAAAAATTACGAAAAAAGTTGAGTAGATGTATTAGCACCTACAGATCCCAAAAATGACATAACACTAAAACCAAGATAATGGCAGTTATCATTTTATTCTCCGGGGACGGCGATATGTACACTAACATTCACGCTTTTTCATCTAACTCTAATTTCTGTTTTATGGCTTTCTCCGAATGCTTATCTCTTTGTGGTCAAGTTATTCTTCGACGTATTAACTTGTTTGAATGATTCGTGCATTGTTTTATTTTGGAAATGGCTAATCTAGTTAACAACGTCCTATTAGACTTAGAAGAGATTACAGTTGCTAAGGCCTCCATTTGTGTTCCAGAAGAATGCGCGAGATATTTTGAGCTGACAAATTGTGGTCCGTTGTCACTTATTAATCTTCTAGGGACACCAAAACGCAAAAAGATCTCATTAAGCAGTACAGATACACAAGCTTCAGCCGTCGCTTGCTCTAAAGCGAATAACTATCCACCGAGTAGCGACGTCCTCAATGATAAGTATCCAGGTTTTACCATCTGGAGTCTGAGGCAAAGTAGATAAAATTAACTAATATCGTAAAGCTCGATAAGTTTAGCCATAAAAATATTAACTTGCTCATTGACTGATCCAGAGGCAATCAGTCCAGCACCAATCTATATTATTGGCATCCTTGCAAAGATCATTCCACCAAAATTGCGTTGCATGAGATTCTTAGCGTTAGCCTTAGGTGGACGAATTTAATACGACAGAAAAATAAGGTAAAAAATAAGGAAAAATAAGTTCAGGGATTTAGCGGTGCCATGACTTATGCATTCATGTATACGTTCTTACAGTTAGCTTGCCGGCATATCGTGGAAATGAGCCCGAATGCTCTGAGCGTTAAAATTCCTAGGAACATCCGAACACTGCGCTGCAAGAGAAGAGTACTCACGAAACTGTCGTCGTCGTTACTTGTTATAGAGAAAAAACTACTACTATCACTGCTTTCATCGATAGACATAAATATTTACCAGACTAATAAAAATAAATCGTATAAAGGCTCCTACAGACTGGTGCGATATCGCGGGCGCGACAATGGTCGCAATGCCTGTCGCACCAGTCTGTAGGAGCAATAACTAGTCCACCTGCCGGTTGCGTTATTCAATCAAAATAATTAAAACCTACTTACTCAGTCCGGGTAAAAAGAGTTAAACAAAAGCATATAAAAATAATATGTAACACATTTCAGAGATAAAACAACAAGAAAACAAAACACAGTCTGCCATTCCACCTTTACGAAAAACGGAACGCACGGAATTAAACTGACATGGGTAATGACTGACACTGACAGCTGACAGTGACAACATTGTGACTTGAATCAATAGTTCAATACAGTATATAGTTATCTGTGGTTCAATACCGTACTTAGCACAGTACCGTAGACAGCACAGTACAAAACATTTATTATATTATTCTATGTACACCATAAAAATTACAGATATAAAATGTACATAATACCCCGACTTTGAATAAAACATCACAAAGAAATCACTGCTTCAAAAAAGCAGCACGCTTTAAGCTAGCGGTCCTCGCAGCAGCAACGGGACAGAAGCTGGCACATCCGTTATTGGATCACTCCGCTCGGGCTCACTGGGATTCGGCGCAATCTTGTCCAATTCAGCAAGGGTCTCAACCCGATGCCGCGAATCATTGGGGCCAAAGACATACACGCAGCCATCCTTAGTCCAGCTCTTGGTGACACCGCATATTTCTCTCGCAGCCAAGAACAAATCATGCCACCCCCTTTGTTAGGAACTTGGCTAATGGTGTCGCCTATAGCCTTTAATTTGGCTTTGGAAAACCAAATCTTATCCCAAAGCGCAAGACTGCCTAGCTTGAACAGGATAGGCCTGATTTTATTAGTTACTGCACGTCCCATCTGGTGACACCATGCAACAGCAAGATCTTCCTTGTAGTACGCGCATATTGACGTGGAGTTGCGGAAACCAGCCCGTTTTACCTATTACCTAAGATCTTCCTTCGTCCCTACATCTCAATTTGGTTGACACTGCGAGCAAGTAGGTCCACCTATTGCCGAACACTGCTGAGAGCCTGTGTGATGTGTGGGTGGGTGTGGTGATGGAGGGGCCTTCTGAAGTTTATCTTCAAAGGCGGACATCTATGTGTGAAACAACTCCTTTAATTTACTCAGAGTGCTTGTTAGAGGATCCATTGTGATGAAGTGGAGTGATAGTAGATTGTAAGAGAATAATTATGAGATAACGCTACACAAGCAGGTACTAACTATGAACTTTTAAAATATAGCTTATATAATTGTATATAATGTTTCTATTAAATTATATTGAATTTCAAATAAGAGCAAATTAATTTTACTTTGTGTAACTGTTACAACTACCCACAAATGACATTAAATATGTGCCTTGAATAACATGCGCTCATGTGCTCTTTTTTCTTGTGAAGTGCCTGTGTGGGTGCCAGGTATATTTAACTAAAGCTTACCCATACGATTTTGTGAAATTAATAAATTTAGAAAATAAGTAGCCTCTGCCCGGTGCGTTGCAGTAACTTAAATTAATTATTTATTTATCTATTGCTTCAGCAAACTCCTGATCTAGGGAGTCTAAATATTTTTCTTTCTTCTGCCATTTTCGATGGGTTAGAACAGTCTTGTAATGTCCAACTTAACTCTTTCTTGATAGTTTCAAAAAAATTGTTATTTCATATTTCACAGAATCTGAAAAATGGATTTATCCACTTCGTTCCTAAATCTTATTGTAGTAGGCGGTATTGTATTCTAATACTTAACAATAATTTTATTATTAACTTTCTGGCAAATTGACAACAGCTTTTTAAATGATTTAAGATTTTCTAAACTCACAAGCATAGAATAGAATACTCTTTATTATGCAGACCATAAAAGTTGCAGAAATAAATGTTAAAAGTTTACATAGGGTGACACAATGGGTGGACTTATCGCTAAAAGCAACCTTTTACAGCCTTAGGATGGATTAAAGGGAGAAGACGAGAATACTACAGGTAGTCAGTGGTGTACCATTTACTTATACAATAATATACATACATAAAGCATACACTTATCTATATGAATATATAAACAATAATAAACATGAAACAAGAGCAAGGAACTGTATTCTGTAACGTTGATGTTTAAGGAGAGAGGAAGTATTTTTTTACCAGAATTTTAAAAGTGGACAAAGATTGAGCACACCATAACGACACGGGTAAGGCATTCCATAACCGAGTATGGTTATGGAGTCAAAAAAGACTCCCAAATCAACAAAAGCATCCCAACGTTCAAGAACTAGAAGAGAAATGTACTTTGTAAATTTTAGTTCATGACAACTAATTTTATTCCACACCTTTTTAATCGCGATTAAAAATAGTCGATTTAACCTAATCTTAGCTGAAAAACGTCAAATTCAGACTACCAAAATTGCCATTTTCATTAGATTGAATAACTAAAATGACATTAGTGCTGTCAAACTTTATTACAGTTAAGTTGTGTCACTTTAGTCAATTTCAGAATGGGAAACGTCATTTGACAGGAATAAACTAAATTTTGGTGATTTTTAGTCTAGTTTAGAGAATTTTGTGACAACAGAATCGGCACTAATCCTAATTTTAGGTGAAAAACGTCAAATTCAGAATAGCAAAATTGCCATTTTCACTAAATTGAGTAACTAAAATGACATTAGTGCTGTCAAACTATAATAATAGTTAAGTTGCGTCACTTTAGTCAATTTCAGAATGGGAAACGTCGTTTGACAGGAATAAACTAAATTTTGGTGATTTTTAGTCTAGTTTAGAGAATTTTGTGACAACAGAATCGGCACCAGTGACTGTCATCGTAAGTCGATGTGAGTATCATACTGTTCACCTAACTTGCAAATTATTGCAGAGAAAATAATCGTAACTTATGTTACAATCTTTGGACTGAACTTTTATTTGCTATGCAAGAATGAAACAATTGTACCTAAAGTTACGATGAAAGCTTATTTAATCAGAAATAATAATTACCAAGAACAAGAGTGTATCTGTATTACAATGTAATATTAATAATGGCGAGCTTATACAATCATGATGATGATGTGTAACTAAATATACCCTTTTATTAACTGCAGTTGACTCTCACTTACGATGTTTTTACACCGTAAAATTCTTTACGCAAAGGAATTTAGACTCAGCGGTGAGTGCAAAAAAAATCTGTATTTTCTGTACAACAAGAATATGATTGTAACTTAAAATTGCCTAAAACTGAGTTACTATGTTATTCCTTGCAGGTGTCGAATAGTAGTAATTCTATAGTAATTAAATGCTAATATAATTACATAGGCTTTCCATACCAGGAGTCCCAAAACGAGAAGAGAGAGAAACGTCAGTGTCAAAATCTAACATAACACACCGCAGTGAAGCTGCCCATGTCAACGTCATGATATTGATAGATTATAAAATGTTACCACATTCTAACAAATAAATGGTTATTTTTTTTATTTGTATGAAGAATTGAAATTGAACCCTACAATTTTTTTATTACGCTCCATAAATTTCTTATTATTGTACGATTCCTGTGGTGTGGATGTTTACTTTGCCATAGTTTCTAGTTTAGTTAGTTTATTGAATCACACTTATAAACACTCCAGTATTTCAAGCAATTTTACAACAAAAAAAAAATTGCAGACGCGCTTACGCCGAGCGATAAGACAACTGGTTTGATACCCCTGCCACCCGCGCATTAAGTTGCTTGCTGACTAGGCCCTTAGTGCAGCCATAACGCACGGATAGGAACGTTTGAAAAATACGCGCGCTATCTCGCTCGTGCCCGTCGCGCTAGGCGCCCGCCTATAGTCGTTACACTATGGACGCAAATGGCGGTTTCATATGTTTGAGACTTCGCGCCCGTCGTCGCAATCGCGCTGGGCTGCCAGCGTGGATGCACACTAACACTAATCAGTGTTGCCAACAGCGCTGGCCCTAATGTCGCCGTTTCTCATGCATGAAGTAGCCTAATATCGCCGAATTTCAGTTGTAGTAGCCTAAAGTAGCCCAAACACCAAAATATCAATATGAATAAAATATAATGTAGTTTTTATCAATTTATTTATAATTATGTTCCTATCACACGGATAATTAGGCATAAGCCATCTTTAAAACACGTTAATGAAATTAAAATTAACATTTTAAAAACTACATTAACAAAAATTAAGATTATTCTGATTCGTCCTCTGCTAGCAATAATAAGGCATCATCAAGACTTTCGCCGTCTTCAGTAGTAGTTGATGTGCTAGTACTGGCGCAAGATGCACCGGAGGCATACATTTTTCTGCCAGCGTGCAAACTCACCATGTGATTGCTTGGTTGAAAGTTGTTACAACACATACCTCTTACATTCATGTGGGTACGAATTCTAAGAATGGCGATCAGCATTGGTAGTCGCATGCGATTCCTTAATTTGGTTTTGATTGTCCCCATTACGCTGAAAATTCTTTCTACAACGGCATTACTCAAAGGTAATGAAAGGCATCGTATCGAAAACTTTGCTAGGTCTGTAAACATCGGGCTTCCACCAGCATTCTTCATTTTTAGCACTTCTATCCAAAAATTTACAATGTCATTAGGAGAAGCATCTGTTCCGATTATCTCCTCAATGCGCGCCATTGGTTCATAATAGCTTCTCGGTCAATATTGGGATCACCCAACTGCCAGGGAAAATCTTCAATATTGGGTTTGCTGGTGGAGAGGCATACGCGGCTTGGTGCCAAAAGTTGATTTTTTTCCACCACCGACACATTAAGCGGTAACCTGTCTACTAATTCTTTTACCAACCGTACAAGAAAAGCAGAACATCGTTGCTTCACTTCTTTGGCTTTGTCGGCAGAAACAGTCTTTTTTACAAGTAAATCATTGAACTTTTCTCCAAAGTCGATTGAGTCCAGTGGAAGCAGTGAATTTTCAAATGGAGCTCCGGCTTTTTCTAAAGCTCGCCTAACAGCTGCAATATCTGCTTCATGGAGCATTGTTAGACAGGCATTTTCAGACAGACTTTGACTTCTCAGAAATATTGGTTTGAAAACACGTCTTGCAATGGAAAGTAAAAGAATCCGAAGACCGCTATATATTTTTGTGATATTTGCATCACTTGCTTGAAATATAATATTCACATTTGTTACTTCTTTTAATATCGGAGACAAAAACAACAAATATAATAAATTTGTATCATCATTATACATGGCAGCAAGCTCTCTTGCTGTATAACATCTTTCTGATGATTTTACCACATTGAAGTGAGTTTTTAGCTCAAGCCACTGGTTGATGTTTGTTTTAACAGCTGAATGAAACGCCAGCCATCTAGTTGCGGATAACTGAGTTAGTTTCAAGGGTTTTTTACCATCATTAATAGTTTCAAATAAGGTCTGATATATTTTCATTCGCAGTGGACTGTGGGCAAACCAATTTCTGGTTTCCCTAAGTAAATATTCCAGACAAGAAGGTAATTCCGCGCACGCTTTGGAGGCACATAAACTAAGGGAGTGACACACACATTTCAATAGCTGTAAATGGGGTATATCTGCTTGTAAGAGAGTGAAAAGGGAGTTATGTTTGCCACAAAGGTTACTTGCTCCATCAGTTCCTATTGCAATTAGATTTTGAAGATTCAAACCTATTTTAGACATAAAACTCTTAAATGATGTATAAAGGCTGCTAGCTGTTGCTTCAAATACTTCTTGAAAGCCTAAAAAATCAACAACTATTTTTTCTAGTTTTGAATTATAGTATCGGATGCAATATGCCATGTACTTTTCTGTAGTTACGTCGGTGGATTCATCCAGTATAATAGAGTAGTTCTGGTTACCAACTTCTTCTAAAAGTTCCTTGAGCATGGCTGGTTCTAGAACATTTTTTATAATGGCCGAACACTTTGATCTATGTAATTGAATGTTTTCAAGAGGACTCCCTGTCCCACAGGTTTTTAACACATCTGTCAGATGATCAATGCTGCGTATGGAGCTGTGAGCAGCGACATAGGCTAATATTTGTATGTCTATTATTTTTTCTTTTGATGAACTGTTACTAATTGAGGAGTAGCCAAATGATGCAAGCTTGGGTTGCTTTTTTGAAAAACTTAATTCTTTGTCTTTATGTGTTTTCGTTTTCATGTGTTTTTCTAAATCGGTTTTGTGCGCACGGAGTGGTGTGATACATAATTTACAAAATGCCTCACCTTTACCACTATCCGTCAGTTCAACAGGTGCTCGACTAAGCCAATCTGTAAAAGAAATTGAACTCAATAATACGCTAGGCAGTAGGTATGTATACATTGTATGTACCAGGTAGGTATGGTACTAGTGGTTGTTAACCACATCATATTTCTTTCTATTTGTGCTGCTTCAGTCTACCTATTACATCTTAACCAGACTGGGGCAAATATTAAAAAAAAAGATTGTGAAACTAAAAACCACGACTTGCAGATAATATACCTACGTACATCACACACAACATTAATATAAAACAGTACTCAAGTTTTTACTTACTTTTAAATGCTGGTAGTTTTTCCCATTCATCACGATAATGTTTTATATATTTACCGTGTTTACCCATTTTCACAGAAATTACACAACAATTGAAAAACGCAAACAAATTAAACACATGCGAAGTTGTACAAAGTGAAAGTGACAAAGCAATAACCGGAATTTATCTGAACTATTTAGTCAGTACAACACAGATGATTGCGGAAGTCATTATTCACAATAGAATACATGTAACTCGATTGCATTCTAATTTGGTTACATAATAGCTAAGACAAATTCAGGGTATTCCCCGAAAATAATCAATCACAAACGAATAGGGTGACCATCTCAATATCAAATTGTACCAACATTACACACACGCACGGCCGTATGCCTGTTTGCCTACTAAGTAGTATAAAAAAAAAACTTGTCCCTAGAGTAGCCTAATTGGCGACCAGTCGCCTTTTAGATTTCTTCGTCGCCGATTCTCGTTCTGAGTAGCCTAAATTGTGACAAATCGCCTACGTTGGCAACACTGACACTAATCCTGTTTCTCAGAAAACGACCCGCAACGTTACGTGCACTTTGACAAGTATTATAATTATTAGTTACGTTCCGTTCAGAAACTTTGTAAAAGATTTAATTGTCTTGGATACTAGTGAATTTAGTTAAGTCGAAAAAAAAAATATTTTATTTAGAAAAGGACTTGCCACAGGGCTCTGTATTCTTCATACAGAGTTATTACTTTTTCTTCTTTTCAAAAAAGGGAAGATGTTACATATAGCAACACTGAGTCAATAGTCGTTGAGCGCAAGACACACTGCTCCCGCTTTCCCCTGTGTGTTGACCCGTCACAATGTCAATTTGTATTGTCCGCTTGAATAATAAATACTATAGTCAGAAGACGTTGTTTCTATAAAATAAGCACCACACCAAACAATCTAATATGGATATAGGGGAAAGGTGTACGAGATGATCCACTTAAGGGAGAATGCTTGTAGTTTAAACGATAATCCAGTTAATGCAGATGTAAAAACGTTTATTCACATTAAATTTATCTGTCTACCCGTCGTCACACTCAAAATGCATTTTTTTAGTTCTAATAATATTCTAATTCAATTTTTTTTAAACACTACCAAAGAATCACTACACAAAAAAGATCCCTACGGTAGGGGCAAGATGATCCCAGGGATGATGTTGGCCCTATTTTGGGATTTAGCTAGGTTTTGGCAGAATTAAATAAAAAAGAACATAACAGAGTTTGCTATATCTTTAATTATGAAATAAAATATCGTACATAATATAACTTAACATAATAATATAACTTTATTGATACTAAATACCTTCGTTACAATAAGTAGTACGTGTAGGTCTGGAATGGTGGAAACCCTGCCTCCTCAACTAGGGGAAACCTGCGCCTTAGGAGACAGTGTTCTACTGTTACTTCGTGCTCAAATAGTGTGTTTTAGTTCACGTTCAATATTGGAATGCATGGAATCCCCCTCACTCTGGCCATGTCCGGTTTCAAAGTATCTATGTGTGATGTTCAATTGTAGCTTCTGTGCAGCAAAAATATATAGAGCGAATATAAATCTGTTTTTGTTTTGTCCACAACAACCGTCGGAGTAAAATGATATGTTCTGGATGCCTCTTTGTTTTTCATTAAGTAGAAATTGCCATGAGCAACTACCAATTTCATTTGCCCCCCTTTTAGCAATCTGACCATGCCAAACATAACAATAACCTTTACTCTGGGTAGCATCATACACAGTGAAATTATAAATGGGATACTTCCTTTTGTAGTGAAATGATCCAACCTCAGATTGTGGGATGCTCAAAACTTTTTCCAAATCGAAGATTGCTACAGTTGTTTCTGAAGGATCAACTGATTCTTTTTCTTCTTTTTTAATTTGCCGTACTCTCTCTTTATTTTTTTTATGAGTATCATATTTTTCATGCAATATTTCTTGAGCTTTTGAATCAGCCTGTCGATAACGAGTACACTGAGAGCATTTGATCTTTTTTCGGTTTGAAAAATGAATAATTAAACTTGGTGTTGAATATTGTCTCGTATTGACGTTTAGTTCCCAAAAGGCAATCAAATTTTTGCAGTCCAAACCAAGCTGTGTAGAGGCGATACATTTTGGATATATTAAGTAGTTCTGAAAGGTATTTCCTTGTAGAATCTTTTCTAACGTAATGAGACTCAACAGTGGGGATCAATTCAATGTGCTTTATGATGCTTTCTTCTGTCAGAATTGGCATTTTACGTGGCCTATTTTCATGTCGCCCTCGTTTGTCTATAAAATTTTCTTCAGGTTTGGATTTTTCTAATGCTGTATAAACAGTTTGATGTGAAATGCTTAGAGTATTAATGAAAAAGGTTTTGCACACTTGAATTTTGTTTGAATCTATGTTAAAGAAGTATTTGATCGATTGAGTTCGGGTGCGTTTTCGCTCTACGGTGATTCGCTTAACATCTTCGACTAATGTATGATTTACGATATATTGCCATTGTCTCTCGTGATCTGCTATTTTATAATATTGCTGCATGATGTACTCTCTTTGCTCATGAGTTATCTTTTCACCACATTTCTTTGTGCACTTACAACTACCTTTTAAAACTTTTTTATCATACATTTTCTTCGACCTGCAGCCTTTATAGGCTTCACCTGCATTTTTTAATTTTTTACTCTTAACATCTTGATTTTCGTATAAATTTCGTTTACGTTTTCTTGTATTATTTCCCTGTGGTGTCAATTCTTGAACTGTACTAAATTAACGCATTTCAGCTTGGTCTTCTCCATCGTGGTCTTCATTATGATCGAGACTCTGATGGTCCACTACGTTATGGTTATGTTCTGTTTGTGTCAGATTTAGAGGACTAGGTGTTATGCTTTCATTGATAATAATCGTTTTGTCCGACAATGTACAATCAGAAATATTTGCGGGTTGTAATGTTTCATCTAAATCAAAAAGAGACGGTGCTGATGATTCTTCTTCTTTTTCAACTTCGTGATTATCAATTATAGTACTATGAGTATATGAGGTTGATGGCTGATTATCATTTTGAAATAATTTATTCAGGCATCTTTTTGATGACAGCTTTGGTTTGTACCTCGACGGTTCATTATTTTCATGTGTTGAAGTTGGTGTCAAATCCAAAATACATGTTGTGTGTACTTTAGGAGTGTCTTGCAACTTATTAGCTTCAAATATGACTGAAGGGGATGCTATGAAATCTATTGTGTTCAAAACTAAAGATATGTTGGAAATAGTTGATGGTGTTCTTACTATTTTCTGGCTGGCTGTTTCTATGTAATCTGAGTTTCCTCCAATACTGGATGAACTTTCGCTTTGCCGTAAAACTTTCATTCTTTCTGGGCTCGGCAAATACTCAGATGCATCCGGTGAAAAATCTTCATTTATTTCACTCTCGTTTTCCTCGCAGTAAAATTATTTTCTCGACTCTCGTAAAATATACTCATGAGTTTTGGTAACAACTGCTTCAGATGTCGTAGTAGCCACGTCGTTATTATCTACCTGATGTTGTTCTAAAAAAAAATTGGATGAAAATAAATTAATAACAGTATCCACATGACGCTAAATAATTGCACTCACATTTGCGAAACTAAAATGAATTCAATGAAATCCTATTTATTTAAGTATCAAAATCGGTTCAGGCTTCATAAAAACGAATGAATTTACAGAATAATAATAAAATCGGCCAAGTGCGAGTTAGGCGTGCATACGAAGGGTTTAAGTCGAAATAACGAAAGGGTGATAACCGTTATTTTTGTCTAATGTTCTATTAAATGGAGTATAGGTACCTACTTACCATTATTAAAATGATTTGGCTCTTCAATCCGTTCCACATTATTCATAATGCCGTTTAAACGTGCGTTCCTTTGTTTGTTCATTAGAAATAATTATTAAGACTTCACATTTAAAATAAAATAAACTTTGCTGTTTACGCAATGACGCATAGAAACACACTGATCAATTTATCATAATGTAAATAAACGTTACCAATACGCGGGAAACCCCCGCGAAGTTGTATCTGCCATTGCAATTGCGTTTGCGTGAAATCTAAGTGAGCGAAGAGGATGACAATATGTCGTACTGTTCAAAACCATAACAGTCATTTTACTAACACATCTTATACGAAGCGACTGGATGGTTTTGAACGAGAATAAAATGATAACCGCATTTATCATTATGTAGTCGAATATTTTTTCACGAGAACATAATTGTATGACTGTTTGTCATACTAACAAGTGGGAATACATTTTGATAATATTATAATACAACTTTATTCTCGTAATTTAAGACCTGTTTTAAATCTTTGAATACTATTGTAATATTTTGTAACTTCGTAAAAAACTGTATAAAAATTACGAAAAAAGTTGAGTAGATGTATTAGCACCTACAGATCCCAAAAATGACATAACACTAAAACCAAGATAATGGCAGTTATCATTTTATTCTCCGGGGACGGCGATATGTACACTAACATTCACGCTTTTTCATCTAACTCTAATTTCTGTTTTATGGCTTTCTCCGAATGCTTATCTCTTTGTGGTCAAGTTATTCTTCGACGTATTAACTTGTTTGAATGATTCGTGCATTGTTTTATTTTGGAAATGGCTAATCTAGTTAACAACGTCCTATTAGACTTAGAAGAGATTACAGTTGCTAAGGCCTCCATTTGTGTTCCAGAAGAATGCGCGAGATATTTTGAGCTGACAAATTGTGGTCCGTTGTCACTTATTAATCTTCTAGGGACACCAAAACGCAAAAAGATCTCATTAAGCAGTACAGATACACAAGCTTCAGCCGTCGCTTGCTCTAAAGCGAATAACTATCCACCGAGTAGCGACGTCCTCAATGATAAGTATCCAGGTTTTACCATCTGGAGTCTGAGGCAAAGTAGATAAAATTAACTAATATCGATTAAAACTGCAACTGTGATTCGGCCGCCGTCAGGTGTCGCAACCGTCGCTTCCAGCTGTCAAATGTGACGTTCACTATATGACATTTGAAATGTAAATACTGGAAACTTAATTAAAAGATTTTTATCTACTTTATTGTGTAAACCTGTAATACAAGTGAGTTATCGTCAGAAAATGTTACCAAAGAGTCTAGTGATGGAATACAGTTGAAGGAATGAATCCTTTATCAATTTCAGGCTAAAGTCCATTGTACAAACTACCATGAAACATTTTGGTTGGAAGCATCATTTTCTACTACGTATAATTTCAGGTAAACGCTTCCTTGTATGATTGGGTCACTGCTGTGAAATACCAACTAGTGGTAGGTACAAAAAATACAACGTAACAGTTTGTAGCAAACTGCTTTGTACTTGCATCGTACATTGGGAACCACGGATAAAGGGGTTCGTCGCAACTCAGAGTCTCGGTCATATCGTAGTAGTAGTGAAGTCCCATCAGCGGCACGCAGGCTTGCTTGGTCCAGATGCTGTCGTCATTACTGAGATTGGTGGCTACTTTAAACAGGTCACCGTTGATACCTTCGACCGTAATGTGGTCATCCCGAAGCAGCAAATCTTCGTTATAAGAGGCTTTGCGAGTTTCTTCATCTTCGGAAACGTAGTATTTACAAATGATCCAGTATTTCTCTATGACTCCATAATCTTTGTTAAAGTTCCAAAGCGAGAAACCTTGTTTTTTCATGTCATAATATGAAGTTAATCCATCGCTGGGGATAGCGATCTGCAGGCCGGAGGTCTGTCCATTTTCGTCGACGAGTATGCCGACCGTCACGTCCTTCGGGTTGATCCATAGGACAAGTGCGTCATAACCTGATGAGTATGACCTAGTAGGTCTTGGCACCGCCGTCCAGCCTTTTTTCGCGGCTGCTTTACTATTGCGAGGAAGATCCATGAAAGCGCTTGATCCCCACGTTAAAGGGTTTGTGTCGAATTTATAACTTAAACCGGCTTTCCATAGGTTTCCGAAGTACGTTCGCCATCTCGCTTCCACGAGTACAATAGGTTCCGTGCAAGGAAGGGATGGGAGATAGGGATGTATTACCAACCAAGTAGTAATGTTGCCAAATAATGAAGTTTAATCTAACATTTAACATTAGTGCAACCACATGTAGTGTGTACATTTCACAGTGTTTTTATTGCCCCAAAAAAGTGACATCAGCTTTTTATGGAATATTTATACTCAATAGTTCACTAAAAATGCACGAGTAGAACTCCCATGTGCCATTTTTGTAAACTCTCCGTTTTTATTTAATCAGAAATCATAATAGAACCCGCAAAAAAAATGTTTTCCCGAAATCAGTTTTTTTGTCTAGGTTGAAGTAGAACCTCTGTCTGGCACAATTAGATTCCTTATATCTATTAAGGTTTATCACAAAATATTACTACAAAAATATTACTTTCAACTTGGGCCTAGGTTTCGAAAAAATGATTTTTATGTACTAAGGTCAAAATTCCAAATTTAGGGTTATCACAAAAAGGTAAATTGGATGTTTTATGATTAACTAAAATTAATTATTGTGCTGTATGCCCAACATTTGAAATCGCTTCCCTCGTTGCCATTGTGGTTGGCTATTAATCAAATTTTGCTTCATTGCTCAAATCAACATTTAAATCCCCTTGATTGTCGTCGCGCGAGCACTCTTGCTCTTGCACATTTTCTGCTTGTACATTTTCATCTGCATGCCATATACTTTCTTCATCAACGGCTTCCAGTAAATCTCGCACAACAGCTGGCAGAGGAAGACTTTTCGAGAACTTTTGACGACGATGGAGGCAAAGCAGTGAAATTGCCGAATCTGATGATTCTAGTGCGCGATAGAAGAGATCAATCATGGTTTTTTTCCTGTCCATTTTCCGGCAGTGTAGCTCTCTGTCTCTACGCCAGAATTTATTTCTGGATTCGGCTGCTTGTTCGGAGAGCATACCTAACGGAAGGGGATTGGAATCGATGATCTCTTGACTGTGCACTAGAATTTTATGTACAGTCCCCGTCATAGGATGACACCCACCCACCCACCTACCATACACCGTGCGTGACATATTTTTTTGCAATTGCCCTGCAGTAGATGCCAAACTTGGTGGAGTCTATTGGCATAATTGATTGTGACTAGGATAGTTTAAAGGTCATCTAATAGCCATGAATGGAGTCCTAAAATATCTGCAAACAAATGCCGGTATTTATCTGACAGCACAGTTCGGGCAGTATTACCGTCGTTGGTGGTGACTGCATTTGGCCTTACTACGTCGACTAACAACCCCATCTTGCTCCTAACTGCCTGGATACGCTGTTGTACTATGCACCTCTCTTCTGTGATTTGATTGATTCGCCATTTCTGCACAGCTGGATCATTCTTATATCCGAGATTTAATAAAAACTAGTAGAGATGTAATAAAATGTTGGTTAATAATATAGCATGTGCATGTACTTTGCATTGTTTTACAAGCACGGGTTTATCCGACAGTAGTCAACCTATTTTTTAATTTCACATAAATAGTGTTTTAATATATCATACATTTGAGATAAAAAAGTTGCTGATTTATGTAATAAAAACTATATGTATCAAAAGGTCAAAATAGTGTCAACCCTAACCCATATTTTTGAAAATCATTTACTCGAAACCTTGGCCCAAGTTGAACGTAATATTTTTGTGGGTGATAATAAACCTCAGTATAAGGAATCTATTTGTACCAGACAGAGGTTCTACTTCGACCTAGAAAAAATAAAAATAAATAAGTACTGATTTCGGTTCAACATTTTTTTTGTGGGTTCTATTGTCATTTTTGATTAAATATAAATGGTAAAATATGCGCCTAGAATTGCTTCATAAATCTGCAATACAAACAAACACTCAATTATACAGGGTGTTTGGTGCATCGTGTGCCAAATTGAAATGGTCGACTGAAGGAGTCATCCGCTAGCCTTTCAGACCCTTTAACACCCTCATGCTCTGTGGATTTTTTTTTATCGACTTTTTATTGTTTTCCAAAAAAAAAGACCCAAATTTTACATTCAAATACAGATTTTAAAAAATATATAAGGCGTAGACTCTGAATTTTAATTTTATTTCGATGTGTATTGTTTAAGAATACTTTTAAATACAAAATTAGTGATATTAGTCACCTAGTTCTTTTTTAATTCACTCGCAAAGGTAAAACTTAAATTAAAGCTGTACATGTTACAGCTGTTTATAAGGCTACAAAAAAAAAAATCAAAAGCGACCGGGATCTTCCAACTCCCTCATTAATTCTCCAGTCTATCCTCTTTCTAAGCACATCGGTCACTAATTCGGGCAGGTCATTTTGTAGGAATTCCAGTTAGTCTTCGCCATTGAGATTATCGGGCAGGTAATGCGGTCCAATTACCTGATTCCCAATCACTCCTGCCCAAACGTTTACACTAAACCTTCTTTGAGAAGATTTCTGTCTTTTAACACATGGGTTTTGCGTTTGCGTTGTCCAGTGGTGCAAATTGTGTAAATTGAGGATCCCATCCTTGGTAAATTTGGATTCATCCGTCCACAGTATTCTTTTAAAAAATCAGGATCATCCACAACCGTGTGTAAAAGAAACCGACAAAAAGCCACTCGTCTCTCAAAGTCGCCACCCTCAAGACCTGCAACAAACAAAAAACTCTTTTAAATTTCTCTTGGGCAATAAGTAATGGTACAAGAAAGGACCCGCTGTTCGTGCTAATAGATTCACTACCTGGAAGTGACGCCATACCATACCCATTACCTGCTAAACAAAGGCAAGGTCAAACAAAGCTTGCACGGGTTTAAAGTTAGTTTAAAATTACGTACCTTGCACCGGAGTGTACTGGAATGGATGCTTTTTGTTTTGACGAAGTACTTTCCACACTTTCCATATTGAAATATCAAGATGTGATGCCACATTTCTAATGCTTCTTGTAGGGTGCTCGCGCAAGTTTTAGAAATAAGGTAAATTATAATATTTCCGACCGCAGTTTTGAGCTGTATTTCCTTCCCTCCCAATTCCCATACAACAGAACGAGAAGCACGCTCGTCGCACGCCGAATCAGAGGCACTTCCTCCGCGGCGAAAGCCAATCACCGCATATATATCCACCGTGGTTTGAAAAAACATTCTCGCATGGATCAGTGTGTTCTACTGCAACCGCTCAACCGCTCACGTACCGCGCCGCTCCGCTAATAATCCGCTACTATATCAAAAACTCTAAACTCTCTATTTGTAAGTGTTGGCCGACACAAGTGTAACATTTAAAACTCAAGTGATAGTGCATCACGGTGAAAGGAAGAAAGTCGTGAACACGTGGGAAGTCTGCTAAGGCTGCCCCTTGCGTCAACGTGCTTCGTCCAGAAGGTTCTCAAGTAAGTCCATCCATCCCTCTTTCTTACCCATAATCTCATATCCCCTTTTGCTCAATTCTGTGTGTCGTCCAATCTTCCAACCCGCAAAATAAATAAAATACATCCCCGCGTATTGGTCCTTCGAAGTCGAAAAACCGCTTCAACTTATACACCATAGGGTCTTCCTCAAAAAGTGCCAGTATTCTCTAGTCTACTTCAACATTATGTCGCACAATATGGCCCCTTGGTTCATTAAAAGTAACACTGCCAGTCTCGCGTATGCGTCGGTATGTGTCTTGGAAGACTCTGCGGCCAGGTAATCGTCTACCAGGAAAGCGTTCCTGGTAAAGTCGTTGCGCTGCACGAGCGACGCCATTAGCGGCTCCGTAAGCCATCATGATGTCCGCATATTCTTCGTTATAGAATGTCGCCATTGCAATAACAAAAAACTCAAAGTTTAACAATAACAATAAAAATTAAACAAATGTAAGAAGAACCAACAAAACTTAACGATAACAAAGTAATAAAAGAATCGCGGAGTATGGTGAACTAGCACACACGTTAGGTAGCAGAGGCAGTGATGTCTCGACTAAAAAAATGGCGGGTCGGGCGGCGCGATTTGTTCAAACCGATTTAAGGTATGCAAGAAAGAGATAGAAGATAGATTTTACTGTGAAAGAGTGAGAATGCAAATTTTACCTCTTTCTCAAGTAACAGTTCCGCAATAAATATTTTTTCATTAGAATTTGGAATGTAGTTTTATGTGACTTGATTCACAATTCTAGCGAATTCACAAAGTTGTTAAAATACTTTTATGGCATGTGGCACATCATTAGAAAGAGGATAGACTGGAGAATTAATGAGGGAGTTGGAAGATCTCGGTCGCTTTTGGTTTTTTTTTTGTAGCCTTATAAATAGCTGTAACATGTACAGCTTTAATTTAAGTTTTACCTTTGCGAGTGAATTTAAAAAAAAACTAGGTGACTAATATCACTAATTTTGTATTTAAAAGTATTCTTAAACAATACACATCGAAATAAAATTAAAATTCAGAGTCTACGCCTTATATTTTTTTTTAATCTGTATTTGAATGTAAAATTTGGGTCTTTTTTTTGGAAAACAATAAAAAGTCGATAAAAAAAAATCCACAGAGCATGAGGGGTGTTAAGGGGTCTGAAAGGCTAGCGGATGACCCCTTCAGTCGACCATTTCAATTTGGCACACGATGCACCAAACACCCTGTATACAGTTTTTTTTTGTACGAATTATTTTCGGTTTTTTCACCTATCTTTTCAAAACAAACATTTCACTGTTTGAATCTCCTTTGGAGGACAGATTTCAGTTCTTGCATGTATGGTTGTCCACCTAGATTGGAGCCCTTACGATCAGGAGCAACCACAAACACACTTTCGTCTAGTGTGGATGGTGGAACAGAGCTTCTCTTCTGGAGTACAGCCTTTAATTCATCCATATATGGCATGTTGCCTGGCCCGGCCCCGCCTAGACTGGTCGGCTTGGAACCCAGAGTAGGCATTGGTGGTGGAGGAGGAGGCGGCGGTGGTGGTGTCAACTGCCCCAGGCTTACACTCCTGATTGAATCACTACGACTGCCACCATCTAGCTGGCTGTTGGACATTTGGGGTGTTTTAAGCTTCAACTGTTCAACGACCTTAACTACGATTGCAGTCAGTAGTGATTCATCCACCAAGTGTGAGGCCGACACCTGACAACAGCCTATGCTTTCCCCGAATCCTGTTTGAGAGAATCTTGGCAGGACCGAACTGCTGCTGTATATGTCTTATTCCCCTTGGAGAAGAACTTTTCTGCCGCAGCAGTGCACACCTTAGCGTTTATTTCCAATCCTCCTGCTGCGTTCAGTACTGCTGCCTTCTTTAAGATTGCAACTTTAGCATCATCATTGAGCAGACAGCCGTTCATTGCTGCTGTCACATACTGCTCAGCCTGAGCAGACAACTCGTCAACATCTTTGCTCTCCAGCTTCCTCTTCTCCTTCGGTGTTGCTAGCAGGATAGATGTATCAATGTTTAGAGCTAGCGCAATTTGTTTGAGTGAATCAGTCACCTCCTCCATATCAGTGGGGATGAGACTTGGAAATATCGTATGCTGCATGATTAGAGGTAGAGCTTCCACTCCAGCAAGCGACTTGGGACGTATTTTCCCAGCAATTTTATGGCCAATGATTATAGAAGCAGTGGCTATGGGGAATGCCTGGGACAATCTAGCTAGAGTCAGGGAGCTAGTGCTCAGTATGGTGGAAGATTGTTTCTTTTCCATGACCACCCCATAAGCAGCTGCTTTTCGTCTAAGTAAGTCACCCATCTCCTTGTCACACTTTAGAAGAATTTTAGAGATGTTGTTCCCTCTCTCCAGGAATGTGGTTATGAAGAAGAGAAGATCTTTTTCACGAAAACTTTAAGATTAAAAAAAAAATAGAGTATACAAAATTGGCACCTAGGAGTTCTACTCGTGCATTTTTAGTCAACTATTGAGTAGCAATAAAAAGCTGATGTCACTTTTTTGGGGTAATAAAAACACTGTGCATGTAGGAAGAGGAGTACACCTAAATGTACCATCCATAATCCAGTACAGAGCGCAATCAAGGAATTGCAAGTTTTGTTCGGTGTTTTAAAAATCAAAATACGTCCAACACCATCAACTTCTTCATTAAAAAACAAAAATTGTTCACCTAAATGTACCATCCATAATCCAGTACAGAGCGCAATCAAGGAATTGCAAGTTTTGTTCGGTGTTTTAAAAATCAAAATACGTCCAACACCATCAACTTCTTCATTAAAAAACAAAAATTGTTCGTCATCATCAACTTTACATGCCCAATCGGGTAATTACTTTAAAAGTTATGTAGATGTTGCATTTTGTCATCTGACTCTGTTAATCACTTGACGCAGTGCATTATTATTAGGTAAATACGGCGCACTGGTGCTGGGAACACCCTCTAAAGAAGATTGTATTATCTGCACCGGACAGTCCATAGAAGTTTAAGCAGTCGATTTTATTGTATCGATTACCTTCAAATTTTCTAGACGGCTTGGTTCAGGCATATGGTTGTGCTGTATTTTACTAATATCTGATGTTATAAATATACCATTGTCGGTACTTACAGTTTTAACAAGTCCAGAACAATGCATTTCCTTGGTTTGCGTACATTTCCAGTAGGTGGTATCTTTGCGTACATTGTTTTTCATATATAAATAACCATCAATATGCAATAAGTCACGCTTTTTCTGTGATTTCACAAATTTTGCAGCACGTAATATTTTATAGAACGATTATATAAACGTAATGCGTAACATCTAATAAAGTTGTCATGCAAATATACTTTTACCCTCATTTTCAAAATAATACAAAATGCTTACGCGTTACTACCTACTAATAGACAGCCTTGGTCGTATGCCATGTGACCAACCATAGGCTAACCTAACCTATCAAAACAACACATTCTAACAGTAGTAAGCGATCATAATCTTTAGGGCAAAGTGGCATACGACCACGGCTGTCTTCTGAACATCACTATGAATATGTATTAAATCATTAAAATATATTACGTGTAAGTTGTTTATTTAATAGACGATAAATATTTAATAGTTTGTACATAATAATTTCAGATGAGAATATTTTCTTGTTTCATACTTTTTAGAGCGTGATTTTTCAGTAGTCGGGTTTTAGTTATTGAACTTATTTTTTTGGTATATTAAAGCAAAAAGCTTAAAATTAACCGTAAGTATGAAATTACTTAGATATTTTTTGCACAAGTTCGGCAAAAGTCGACTGTATGTTCGCCACAAATGGGAACTCTGCAACTATTGCAGTGATTCTTTGTCATGCGCCTTTTCTTATAGGAACACAAACTGCAGCTTTTCCTTTTCCTTGTTGAGGCATTTTCAGGTATCAGAGGTCTTCCAGAACCAATTGTTCAAGAATTTGACATTGACCTTCAGCGCATTCCTCATGGTTCAAACCCAATACATCTCTTATTTTGTCTTTTATTCTTCGGTCTTCTAGCCGTGTGAACGATATTTATCGCAGACGTTCGGGAAGAAGTGTGTCCTTTATTAGTTCCCACACGTGTGCGATTTTTGCCTCGAATATTGGCTTGAGTCAAGTGTATAATGTAGTTGGAAGCCGATGAAGAATTGTCACTGAGAGGAAGAGCATCGGAAGGTGAACTTTTTGTTCCTCTTCAATATCTAAAGGTGGACTTGTTGCCGTGTCACTTGTTGGCTGATGCACATGACGTGCATCAGCCAACAAACCATCCTCATTTTCACTATCAGAAAAAACATAATTTGTCATAATCTGACGCACGAACTATGTCGTCATCTGTGACAAATCTCGCAGCCATTCTTCACTACCAACGATATAACTAAAAAACAAAACAAAAATCAACACAAAGTACAGGTAACGCATAAGCTAACCATTCGTCAAAATGACGAGCATACAGTAGGTATCTCAAAAACAAAAGTTTAGCCGGTAAGTACCGCCTAAACGCGACCACCACGCGACGTAGTCTAGCGCACAGAGTACTTTATACTATACTGAAATAGAGACCAATCTTGTTCCGTGGAACGGGTAATTCACGTTCGTGAAGAAACTAGCGCCATCTAATATTTATAGTTAGAACTACATACCGATAGGATACCGGTGTGGCTATAGCTACGTATATATAGTATAGTATGTACTCCGTGGTAGATATAGGTATATTTAATTTTCTGTAGAATACAGTGTTCATTTCAAGGATTGATAAATGAAATACAATTTAGCTAATCATGTTTTTATTATTAAGTACCTAAGTAATTATTATCCTATGAGATACATGACATAAGTATTGGATTATGTACTGGCTAGAGGAGTGGATATTTCGAAAATTACAATTTTGTTGCAGTTTTAGTAGACATGCAAAATTAGACACGAAACTCATTTTCGCTATTGCTAGTATTAAATTGTATGGCCAAATTAATATTCAAGTTTAGGTGGAAAGGGGACTGGACAAGCTCAAATCGCGTAAATAATTTGATGTTCCATAAAAAAAGGTAATTACCCGAAACAATGTATTTACGAGTTTATGCCATAAATGTTATAGACTAACATTATAAATTCAGCTAGTTTCATCCTGCTTACGGCCATACGTTTCATTGTGTGGAACAAATCCATTTATGATAAATTATGCTATTATGTGCTAGTATTTGACAAATTTACTAGAAAAAAAGCGTAGCCTGGCCTGGGCTCAGTTGTCTCCATATCTAATAGTAACCTATATTTTGCGTACCTACTACTAGCACTAAATAGCACAATAAACAGAATTCCAGCTGATAATATTTTGTATACTTTCATATCGCATACCTATTGGCTATGTGTGTTACGAAATTAGGCTGCTGAACTGTGAAAAACGATAAAGTTATTCAAATTGTATTATTCTCAAAAACATGGGAACAATTTTATAGTTTTTTCCAGTTCTATACACAATTGAGCCATCTACAGCATGTACAGAAGCTGAGGATGATCCATACACCTATAGGAAAATTGCTTATTAAAATGGATTTGAGCAACATATCGGAAGGAAAATTACATCTTAACTTAAACTTTAGATTCCAGTACAACATTCTAGACTCCCCCCCAACGTTGAAATTTGACATGGGGTATTTCTTAAATTTGCAGTAAGTTATACATATTATTTAAAATATTTATTGCTATGTAGGTATATCTACCAGTCAGATTTAAATAAAAATAAAAACATAACATTTATTTTTTTACACAAACTGCATGTAAATAAATATTAAAAGTAAACTTTAACAAAAACTGACGTGAAATTTTAACGCGGAGGAAGGAGTTCTAGAGTATTATATACTGAATTAAAGGTATAATACATAATTTAAGGTAACATTTACATTTTCCTTTTAAAACATTTACTGTGATATTTTTTTGCTTTCATTTGTACTTTATCTTCTTCATCATCAACTTGTCTCCTCCCAGATAAAATTTTATTTATTACTTTGCAATAATTAAAATTCATAAATCTAATCACAGTAATTAATAAGTAATCTATCTTTTTTTTTTATGGGTAACACATTTTATAAAATCAGTGTTTACCAAGGTCAATATAGACATTTTAATAATATCGTTTAAATATTCAGCTTCTAAGTTTTCTTTCAAAATGTGATTAATGATGTCTTGGAAATTGGATATAAGTTTGATTAAATTTTTACTGGGAGTACAAAGCCATCGTCGACCTGCATATTCCCTATACCTTATGTATTCTATTTCATCTTCGTCTGTGAAATCATTTATATAATAATATAATATTTTCTCTTGGAGTTTCCCCTCTTCGTAAGTAGACCCCCCTGGTCTCATTTATTAACAAACGTATCGCCTGACGATTGTTTGACCCTTGGTCACAGACTGATGCTACCACTATAAGCCCTGCTTGTTGCACCTCATTAATTACATTTTTTATCTGTTTGTCCAACTCTGGCCCTTTTGTGGCACTTGCTGAAAATGTGTACAAAATGGCTTGTTTGAAGTTTTTAATTAAACCACGCACCATGAAGACTTGGGCATGGTCAGCAAATTCTGGTTGCCTTTGCTGCCCATTATCAACAACCCCTGTAATTTTATCCTTTTTTTCATTATACAGGGTGATTGGAAGATGGGTGCAAAGCTTTAAGGCGAAGATAGTACAGACAATTTAGAACCATTAAAGCCATGGTTGTCTTAGACGAAGTCTTACCAAATATTTTTAACCAAATTTTTAAGTTTTTTTTTCGGAAATTCTCAAAATTTAACGTAAACTGCATAATTATGGCCAAATTGAATGATAAATGAATTCATTTTTTATTTATTTAATTAAAGTAATGTGTAAGCAATCAAGCAAAACATGTTTTAGGCTTCTGTGTCATTAGACATTTTTTTTACAGACATTTAAAGCTCAGAAAAAATAAAAAATTTGTACAATACGTCTTTTAAACCTTATTAAAAAAAAAACGGAGGGTGCTTTTTTTGTTCAAACCTTTTTGAAGACAAGCTTGATAATCGCTCTTTCTTTTGAGGTATCATTTATGCGGATATCTTACAAATTATTCAAATTAGGGCCTACAAACCAATTTGAGGGAGAATTTTTTTATTTTAGGCAGACTAATTAAAACAACATTTGAATTAAAATTATTTATTTTTCATGTTCAAAATGACGGCCATGATTCCTAATACAAGCACGGCCCCGTCTTCTAACTTCTGTAGTCGTTATTTTCAACATCATCTCCTGCTTCATTGTCTCAAACGCTGAATTTATTCTTTGTATTAATTCTTCTCTAGTGTTTATTTCTATGTTGTTATACACCAGTTCCTTGGCCCGGCCCCACACGAAAAAGTCCAACGGGGTCAGATCTGGGGAGCGAGCGGGCCAAGGGATGGGTCCATCCCTGCCGATCCAGCTATCAGGAAAGCAATTGTTGAGGTGTTCCCTTACATTTAAAGTCCAATGCGCTGGACAGCCGTCTTGCTGAAAGATGACTGTTCGGTCTCTTTCGAAGATCGGGACACCTGATTCCTCTACCAGCAGTGGTAAATCAATTTGCAGAAATTGCAAATAATTTTTGCCATTCAATGGATCAGGCAAAAAGTGGGGCCCAATCAATGTTCTGCCAATTATTCCAGCCCATACATTCACAGAGAATTTCATCTGAAATGACACCTGCTTCTTAAAATGTGGATTGTTGTCTGCGTCGGCCCATTCATGGATGTTGTGAAAGTTTGTAATACCTTCCCTTGAAAATTTACTTTCATCCGTCCACAAGATTGATTTCAGAAACCACGCATCTTCGATGTCTCTGTTGAGGAGGAAACGGCAGAACTGAATTCTTCTTTGAGGATCTTGCTCTACTAGACCTTGCACACTCCTGCCATGGAACGGATACTTATCATTTTGGTGCATTGTATGCCACACCTTCCATTGAGAAATGTTTAAATTTCGAGCTACTGTTCTAGTACTGGTAGTAGGATCCGCTTGAAATGCTGCTAAAATGTCTTCGTCGACGGCAGTTTCGTGTCTGCCCGGGTTGACTCCAGGTTCCACGCGGTGAAACCCATCTTGGGCAAGACGACGAAACGTGTTGTAAAACACTCGGACATTCGGTATCCTGCGATTCGGATAGCGCTCTTGATACATCCGTCGCGCCAAAGATCCATTGCCGTCTGCTCTACCGTACATAAATACGATATCCGCATATTCTTGATTGGAAAAAGTAGCCATAGTCACTTAACAATTAAGAAAAACGGCGTAGGAGCGCACTAAATGTCAACTCAACAAAATTAAGTCAAAAATCAACACGTGCAGGAGCGCGAGGCTACGACTGGACACGGTGAAACAAAAAAGTTCAAAACTAACGCAAACAACACGTACAGGAACGCAAAGGGCTACAACTGAACACGGTAAATTGTGAATCAACACGACAACGTCCACTCACAAGGGCAGTAGTTTGACTAATAAGTAAAAGATGTAACGGCTTCATCACAGACCGACTGACCCTGACTAAAGAAAAACGACTTTGTTGCCTCAGTAACTAAGACCATTTTGCTGTAAAAACCAACTCTTATCGCTTTTTGCTATTCATTGGGCGTTCTACCTGGAAATGCCGTCGCACCGCGCTCGGTGGCCATTCTTTAGAGAATCCCCTCAATGGGTTCCCCTCAATTGGTTCCTGCATGTGCCAAAAATTCTTAGAATTGAACAATGTTGTCATTTCGAGCACATAAAGTATTCTTTTAAGCAAAAATTTTGTGTTTTGTTAGACTGCCTAAAATTTAAAATTTCTCCCTCGAATTGGTTTGTAGGTCCTAATTTCAATAATTTGTAAGATATCCGCATAAATGATACCTCAAAAGAAAGAGCGATTATCAAGCATGTCTTCAAAAAGGTTTGAACAAAAAAAGCACCCTCCGTTTTTTTTTTAAATAAGGTTTAAAAGACGTATTGTACAATTGTTTTATTTTTTCTGAGCTTTAAATATCTGTAAAAAAAATGTCTAATGACACAGAAGCCTAAAACATGGTTTGCTTGGTTGCTTACACATTACTTTAATTAAATAAATAAAAAAATAATTCATTTATCATTCAATTTGGCCATAATTATGCAGTTTACATTAAATTTTGAGAATTTCCGAAAAAAAACTTAAAAATTTGGTTAAAAAAATTTGGTAAGACTTTGTCTAAAACAACCATGGCTTAAATGGTTCTAAATTGTCTGTACTGTCTTCACCTTAAAGCTTTGCACCCGTCTCCCAATCACCTTGTATGTTATTTGAGCTTTTAATGATACTTCGTCAAATAACAATATGCACAATCTTTGTGAAATTTTCATTTTTCAGCCTTCTTTTTTAATTGCAGAAATATATTTTTATTTAGCCCAGGTCGAAGATTGCATTTTTGTATGACTTTTGCGAGTGTCTGATTCGCGGGCAGTATAAATATTTTTCTTAAAAATCTATATGCCTTTGGACTCTGCATCATAATCGATAATGCTGCAATTTTTTCTTGTAGCGTGAATCGTCGTCCTTTATCCTTTTTTTTGTCTTCTCGCCACTGTACTCGCATTAATAGTTTTGCAGTGCTTGAGCAATTCTGAAGCACATCTAGTACTGCAGGATTGGCAACACATTTTTTTGCTGCCTTTATTTCTGCCGTCTGCTTTTTAACTTTATTTTTTAATTTATTTATTCTTCTTTTGGCAGCCATTATTTTCAGCTGTAGATTTCTTTCTGCCCTGGAGAGCTTAACCGTCCTAGCAGATATTTTCCTGCCTGAAAAGTAGAAAATGAAATGATTTTGTATGTAAAGTAAATCTGTTTTAAATAAGTTTTGCTTGAGAATAGCAATAATATGAATACAGTGTACACAGATAAAAAAAAAAGAAAAAAAAGTGTATTCAGGTAAAAAGGTAAAATACTAAATACAACACATAGACATACAGTTGTCACATTATTCATATAACAACTGTCATAATTTTATGTACAACTAGCTGCTGCCTGCGGCATCGCCCGCGTGGCTTTTTTTAGATATATAAGTAGGTAGCCTAACTTACTCCTTACAACATCAGTTATCTGCTAGGAGATAAGCCAGAACAAACATACAAACAAAAAGTTTACAACAACAAGACACTTAATTTAAGACAATTAATTTATTTGAAAAGATCTATTACAAATAAATAAAATGTAAGTGTCTGTTTGTAAAAGAATTCAAGTTGTTTGTAAAAGTAAATCTCCGGAAAGTTACACTATTACGGAGTGACATAGGACCCATTTTATGCCAGAAAAATTAACGGTCCTGTGATAGATAATTGTGAAGATTATGTATCATCAAACTTATTTTATATATACATGAAAACAAAACTTACCTAAATTTTGTTTAGTACTTTGAGAAGTAGAAGCCGACTCCAACATAGTTGGGAAAAGGCTAGGCAGATGATGAATTTGAGAAGTAGAAGATGGCACTTGCTCACATACTACTGTTTCCGGATCTGAAATATTAACAAATCAACGCTAGTCAAGTGTATGTAGTAATAACATTAGGTATAACTATTTGTCGTATAAAGTATTTAAATCACTGACTATTGGCTAGAAACACAAATATCATCAGACTAATAATGTTCCCACAACTAGCTAGGCCTCGTCTTTGTTAGAAGGAGCACCCTAGTAATCAATCATGCAGATCCAAAGCTGATTGGTGGATGTTGTGTCTTTGAAATTTATGACTTGTTGTAAGTCGTAATACATTACAAAATTTAAAGGATCCAATGAAAGAATAATAAAGTTCTTTGAAATACAAAAGTTTGTCAATTATGTGTTCTCTTGCTACTTCTAAAGTAATGGATTATGACGTAATTTATGGGGTAGGTATTTATTCCGTGAAACAGACACGTGTGTAACTTTGTTTTATACTATTAAGGGCTGATTTTTAACAAAGTCAGATAACTTTTACTTAACCGTGGAATTAAATTGACATCTTGACAGTTTTTGTATGGAAAAATTCAAAATTTATTTGCAGCATAAGACTAGGTTTATAGTAGGTATAAAAGTTTGGCCAAATTCGCCCTTAGTGATAAAGCCCTAAAAATGTAACTGCCTAAAATGTAACCCTAAAAATATAGACACAAACACAAAATAATTATTATATTTAGTGCTAAATAGTACTTACCAATATTTTCTTTTTGCATTGTATTTTCTACAATGCTTGTAGATATGTCAAGTAACTGCTGATGTGATTCAGAAGCTAAAACAAAATATATACAAATATAAGTAATGCCTCATGGTAAAAAAGTTCAATCTGTAATCAGTAAGATTATTACATTTCTTCAAATATTCAATTGCAAACCTGCCAAGTGCAAGTCGGACTTGTGCACTAAGGGCTCTATTCCACCAAAACTATTACTCTTTACCTAATTTTATATACTATGATAGAGGCCATAGTGTCACATATTCTGATATGGAACTCTAGAAGAATAATATAAAAATGATAATATAATACCTGTAGAAGTTGATGGAATTGGCTGATTTACAAGTCCTTGCAATGGTTTTCTCCCAACACTCATGGTAACTTTGGTTGTGAAACGCGATTGAAACCTGAAAAAATTAGAAAGGAATAACTGCATTAATAATTATGCTAAGATGCTATAAAAAAACATTTAATTTAATTAAGTCTAAGACCTATGCTAAATATGTTTACTATTTAGTATTAGTCATTTTATTTTATTCTTCTAATATAAAGTAATGTAATGTAATGTGTAGTTCATGTAATGAACAAACCTGGTAAATATAATGTGGAACTGCTATATTGCTTATTCTGTTATTGCGACATACATATTTATCTTGAAAGTGTGTGTGACACACTCGACGGTACTTAAATATGTGTGCATTTTCAAGTCCCAAAATATCACATCCAATCGAATATAGCCAGGTGTTGAATCGTAATCAGTCTTTTTCAGGGTTCGGAAATCCATGAAGAACTGCATGCATGACTGAAACAAATAGCATACAAGTATTAATTTTTATTTCTATCAGTTTCCTTTATAATTAGGTAATTCAATTCAAAATATTGGAATTAGTATAAACGGAAGTTTGACTGAAAGAGAAAAATTGAAACATTGGTATTGGAAACATAATATTGTTTTTTCGAAACAAATTGAGTTTTATATTAAAGAAAAACAAAAACTAAAGAAAACTGTAGGTACATGAAATGACAAAAAGTAATTTTGAATTGCGTTCAAGGCAAAGTTCTAAGATTCAAGATTTAGCTATGAAAACGTGACATACCTCCACTGTCCTTGCACCCAGGAACGCAGCAGTGCTTATCCGATGACATGATGCAATATAAAAGTGTAATCACAAACTTTACACTGGAGTCCTATCTCAGTTTTAACACAACCACTCACAAAATTACTTTCTAGTCACAAATATAGATTAGCCGGAGGAACTTTGGCTCAACTCAACGATAAACGCACACTATAACACAGAAAGTTCACAAAAATAACAAAATATCGCAAAACACCGGCGCAAGCGTCAGACATTTGCAGATATTTGTATTGGGGTTACCAATTTATTGTCAATAAAACCACCAAGGGAATTCTACCACCACCGTTTGCAAAATTGTTCGTGTTTATTCTGTGTTAAAATTTATCAAAAAATAATAAAATGTCATACTGTGAGATAAATGTAATTAAAACCCTTGACAATGATCCAATATTGAACATATTTTTTGGATACAATAAAACAGAAGTCGGTTAAAAGTATACTATTTTAGTAGTAATGAGCTAACGGGCTACGCAATGTTGACAAGGTGTGATTTTGTTTAGCGCCATCTATTCGAATTACACGTTAACATTGCTTCAGAGCTGCCATCTCTTTTCTTTAGTTAGTGTAGAGTAAATCTTCCGTACCATTATAATCCAGCTAAATTAAAAACATATTATTCCACTTTTTTTGTACAGGGACACACTACATATACTACATATACTTCGCAATTTAGTATCGTTGTACCCAATACTGTGCCCAGTTTTTTTGTACTAAGATTGAGGACCATGGTCTAGCGGTCACTAAGTTGGCGCGAGATATTTCTTAGATGCTCGTCATTTTGACAAACGTTAGCTATCTAGTGTTAAATAACATATTATTTGCCTTAAAAAAAAATCTTGAACTCAAACTCAAAGCATTTATTTCAACTAAACCATTTACAGGCACTTTTGAATTGTAAAAGAGTCGGTCAGTTAGTCAGAAAGTGGAAGCTATTTTCCCATTCCAAAACGTAATCTCTATGGCGAAGAACAGGCAAGAAACTCCCAAGGACACTCTTTTAAATCAAGATATTATAATCCTGGGTACATTATTCTTGTCGCTTCTATATGTGAGATCAATGTAAAAAACTAAAAAAATATTTAAAAAAAACAATTCAAAATATAAGATTAAAAGATTACAAAATAAGCCCTGGCAGTATTTCTGGAATTGAAAGGTTTTTTATTTTACGATGAAAAGACCAGATTTGGAAAAACAGTCCTGTAAAAAAAAAAATGTATGACACAGAAGTGTACAATTATTTTAAAAACTTGTACAATTACTAAAGTTTGCAAATTGGTATAAAACTTACGTCTAGTCTTTGTCGTTACAAAGATATTGCTATAAATCTGAGAGGTGCAAAATTACGAAATAAAATAAAATTCAAAAAGTGTGCACAATACACCTATTTTCTTAAAAATGTTTTATTGTTGTATTTCAGAGGCAATGTTCATTGAATTAATGAGGTATCTCAGCGTATGAAAAGAATTAGGCGGTCGAATAAAAAAAAAATACAAATAAATCGTTTATTTTGTGTTTACAATAAATGTTCGAACTGACTTACAAGAATGCATCCGACGCACAAAATGGCTTTCGTTTATTTCTGATACGGCAGATTGGATGCTCTGACGTAATTCTTCTTCCGACGTTATTTGTGGTTCGTAGACCCTGTCTTTTAAACATCCCCAATAAAAAAAATCTAAGGGATTTAAATCCGGAGATCGCGGAGGCCACAAAATTGGTCCTAATCGGCCGATCCGGATAAGTTTCATGGAGTTGCGCCCTTACTGCCGTCGCATAGTGAGCGGGGCACCCATCGTTTTGCAAATTCAAATCTTTATTGCTTATCACATGTCTTAATAATAATTATAAAGTAAACCCGTCGGGCACAACAATTTTACACAATATACACTCACCGGCACGGAAACTTGGCCACATGTGAATTTATCGATTATTCGTTTTTAATTTTTTTTTTAACACTGAATTAAGGGTAGGTGCACTCTAGAAATGTTTCTTATGCTTTTAGAACTTAGTAATTAGTAAATGACTACACAATTAAGCATGTTTTCAAAATTAAGCACTTTTCCAGGATAAAAAGGATTTTGCACTATCAATTTAAAAACACTATAAAATTATAAAAGTACCAAATTTCTTAATTGTCTCTACGTTTTAATATCGGGTGTTTCCTCCTCTAGCCCTAATAACCGCTTGCATACGATCTGGCATGCTTTGAATGATGTTTCTGACATCAACTTGCAGTATGTCTTCCCAAGCGGCCAGTGCCGCACTTCGAAGTTGGTTTAAAGTTTCTGGCGGGTTGGAGGTGGACTTTATCTTTCTTTTGAGTATGTCCCAGATATGCTCTATTGGGTTTAAGTCCGGACTACGTGCTGGCCACTGCAATTTTGTAATGCCAACGTCTTGAAGGTATTCTTCAACGCAGCGTGCAACGTGTGGACGAGCATTATCGTGCATAAGGAGGAATTGGTCGTGCCCAATGAACCCCGAATATGGCAAAACATGTTCTTGAAGGACCTCTTCGATGTAACGGGTTGCATTTAAGCGGTTGCTAACAATAACCAACTCCGTACGAGCATCGGAACTTATTCCTCCCCAAACCATTATAGAGCCTCCATGAAAACTCACTGTTTGTGTGGTGGTAATGGGTAGAAATCTCTCTCCTCTTCTTCTCCACACTCGCTCCCGACCATCTGGAGCACGCAAAGCGATTCGACACTCATCTGTGAACAGTACTCGCGCCCATTGCTCATGGGTCCAGCTGGCGTGTTCACGTGCGAATTGAAGTCGAGCTACTCGATGATGTCTGAGAAGTTCTGGACCGCGTGCAGGTCTACGGGCTTTTAGGTTTACTTCCTCCATTCGTCTTCTCACCGTACGCTCACTAACATTTACACCTCTTGCGACTTGGAGCCGCTGACGTATCTCAACCGCGGTAAGGTAGCGGTTTCTTAAAATTTCCAGGACAATAAACCGGTCGTCCCGGGCCGATGTGCATCGAACTCCTCCGCTGCCTGGTCTGCGGGAGTAGTGGCCTGTGTCCTGGTAACGTTTCAGGGCATACTGCATTGACGAACGTGGTACGTTAAGCACCACAGCGACTTCGCGCTGTGTAAAGCCTTGGTCGATTAAGGCTACAGCCTGTGCAACTTGTGCTGGTGTTAATGGCATTTTTTTTTGGTTATAAACCACCTTCAGTGTTTTAATTAAAAGCACGAAAACACAATAATTGAATAACTTAACCGTAAACTTACACAACACACAAATTTAAACTTGTAACATAGTCGCTCAAGAAACCCGATTCAACTAAAAATTAAAAGTTACGCTACAGTGCACTTAAACATAATGAATTACCCTCTTCAACTAAGGGTAAGCATTTTTTGACCTACCTCCATAAGAAACAACCGTTAGAAACACTTAAAGCATTTGTTATCGCAAGTATTTGCGACATAAGCGCTTGGCCAAGATTCCGTGCCGCTGAGTGTATATTTATTTATTTATTTTTCCTAAAACACTTAGCCTTTTTACAACTTGGTTTTCAGCCTCACAACAAAAACCTCACAGGGTTTATCTGTGTGCCGGCGAGCCGTATGAAAGTAGCATGCTTTAAATTCATTAAGTAGGTAAATAGAAATGAAGAAATGCTGCCGACAAACTGTTTTGCAGTTTGGCAGACTTTATGTATGTAATTGTTAATAAAGATTTTGAATAAATTAAAAAAAAATGTACGTACGTCATAATAAAATAATAGGTTATATTTGGCAATTTAAATAAATAAATAATATCACATTGTAGTGATATACGTCATTACAAATTGTAGCATTAAAATCAATTAAATTATGCCATTACCAATTCAATTACCTAATTTGAAGAAAATACATAACATAACAATAATTGGCATAATTAAAAATTTAATAAAATTAAGAAATAAATAATAATGTCACAGATTAAAATAATATTAAAAATTGAATTAAATTAATACAAGTAATAAAAATCAAATAAATGTCGAAAATAGTAAAGTCATCCCATTTTGATATCATCATTAAAAAAATCATTCAATGTGTAATAGCATTTATCCACTAGTAG
The DNA here is from genome assembly GCA_963921375.1 of Tiliacea citrago. Taxonomy (NCBI): domain Eukaryota; kingdom Metazoa; phylum Arthropoda; class Insecta; order Lepidoptera; family Noctuidae; genus Tiliacea; species Tiliacea citrago. The sequence continues at coordinate 26,841,899 of OY992783.1, forward strand.
TTTTCTGAGCTGTTTAATAAATATTTTATCATTTTGTTCCATTTTTATGTCATTAGGTATATTTTAATTGATGTTACATGAGGACTTGTGCTGTGTAATTTTAGCCTAGATTATGGTATCTACTACGAGCGTATTTTCAAATCGTGAACGCGGTGCATATCGGCGTGGTTGGTCAGTAATTTTAAGATAGAAGTGTGGATATTGTCTAACGAATTTACAGATTTCTAAAATGTATGTGGATGTCAAAGTTAAAAGGTAGGTAGCTAGTTTCCTAAAATGCGGTCTGCAGCTTACGTCATTTTCAATATAAACCAATATCCTAATACATTTTTTCTCTAACATAAACAAGTCGTTGCTATCTACACTATTTCCCCAAAGAATTATACCGTACTTAAGCCATGCGTATGCATAAGCATAGTAAGTGGATAGGGCAGTTTTTAAATCTGTAGCTTCGATTATGATAGTTTCGATTTAATTCTCTGTATGTGCGCTTTCCAGGTCTTGTGGATATCTAAGTCTAGACCCAACAAAGTAAAAGTATCTACGTATTCCAATTTTATACCGTCAAAAGTTAATTAATAGTCAAGGGGTTTTTTTGGTAAGGCCTGAATTGCATAATTTTAATTTTCGAGAAGACATTATATTAGTTAGATTCTCATGTAAATGTTGAGAGTCATTATAGGACGTTATTAATGAAATATCATCGGCAAACAGTACGCACGACTGCGTAATTATTTTAGGGAGGACGTTGATATAAATTAAGAAAACCAAACACCCGACAACACTACCTTGCGGAATGCAATTTTGAAAAGGGTTTCTTATTTCGAGCAAAATCTAACCAGCGTCAAACTACACCTAAATAAAAGCGACAAAAATATGGAATTTGTAACCACTGAAATAATATCTTTAGACCCCTCCATTTAAGAGAAAAATTATAAAATATTTAATGTTAGTACATATATTTTATTTGTTGATGGCAACCCAAATAAAATCTCCCACACACTTTGACAATGTCTTATTTGACAGCTGATTCTATTCGTCTGTCAAAATATGACATAAAGTGTTGACTAACAGGCATCATCCGTCTGATCCGTCTGCTGTCAAGTGCTGTGATGCTGTCACACTTGTCACAGGTCACACTGTCTCGTCTCGTGCATTCCTGATAACCAGTGTTCAGCTGGGTCATCAATCATTATGTGTGTGCTGTGGTGTTTCTATCTCAAGAAGAACAGGCAGGCTCTCGTCCCTTACCTGATGGTCATCCTGAGCGGGCTTATATAGCTAGCATCATCAACCCCCGTGAATACGTAAATTAAATATTTTCACTTGATAATATTGTATTACTGATTACTGGAACACACAATAAATTAAAACTTAATTTCAGATCCCTGCTAATGCTCGAGCATGTAATGCCTGCTGGCAACGAGCTCATAACAATATTCACGAAGTGATGGAACCACCAAGAGAGGCTCAAGTGACTGATGACAACGTAGAAAGTAGGTCTAGCTCTGCGGCTGAACCTGTAAGTGCACTCAGTTCAGAAATTGATTTTGTCAATGTAGTTCAAAATGAGAACAGGTATGTTGAACTAGATGGTTACAGTCGGACCCCGGATTCGTCAAATCATTGTCTTGTTCCCGAGTGTATAAATCCGGAACGTTTGAGAGTACCTATGTATCTTAGAAAGCAAATATTAATTGACTATAAATTATATGTCTCACCTAATGCCCGAGTATGTGAAGGACATTTAAGTGTTTATAATTGGGAACTGTTGAATAAATTGCAGTTCACAACGCAATTTACCCTGAATCATGTTGTAGAAATGTTAGATTTATCAAGAAAAAAAACATAACGTTTTTGAGACTAGTTGGCAAAGCTGTTGTTTATCTGACTATTATTGACTTTGCATAATTGGAAAAAGAACTGTTAGAAGCTTTCCTCATGTGATGACAATTGTCTGGTATCTTGGATGGGCCCGGCATCAAAATGATATAATATCTCCACCTGCTCAGTTTCTCGACAATATTTTAACAAGAGAAGACATTGAAAATGAAGAAAATCAATAAATGAATATTTAAGACTAAACTAAGTTTTATTTCATACCAAAACTGTAAGCCGACGCCGAGACGTTCGCATGGACGTAAAAATATCGCGACGGGATTTTATCGCGCAGTGCATTTTCAATGCTCTGCTTAGCGCCGAGAGTTGAAAATGCAGTGCGCCAAAAAAAATCGTCGTGGTATTTTTAAATCCATGCGAACGTATGCTATATTTTGCTGAAAAGCTATTCATCTACTTCCGATCTCGATTCCAAGTCATAAAAAAGAAATTCACCTACGTAATTAAAAAATGTTCTCGATCAGTAGATCCTACTATTAACATATCAAAATAATTACTTATTACATCTTGCACATAAACATTCGACGTAGCCATGATCATACCTATAGAGTGCCCTTTCAGTTCTAAAAGGTCAGACTAAACAATTTTGACTGAAAATATCCCATTTCATCATTTTCTTATTGTTTACATTGTCATAATCATCCATCAAATATTTATAGACAGTGCCATGTGTCAATTTTGACAAGTTTTCTATTTGTTTAGGCTTTTTTTTTTTTTTTTTTTTTGGGTGGGAAATTATCAAATAACTTCTCCTGCTCTGGGTGGAGCGGGAGGGAGTGTCAGACTTTTACTGACTAAAACCCACCGTGTTCCTTCAGATGCCTGTGTGCCAGGGCCACGATATCCCTTTCTGACAGGCTTGTAACCCTGGCAGGCATTGGCCCTTTCGGACCCCGTCAATTAGTGCTGACGTCTCTTTGAGGCGCGCGTGGAACACAACGCGCCGTCGACCCGGGCTTGGTCCTTATCGGACGGCGAGCTACCCATCGCTCACCGTCCGCAAGCCCGCGCCTACGGTGGCCGGGAATCGGCCTGCGATTCCCGACGCCCGGGGCGTCTCCTGCGGCGACTAGGGGCGCGAGGGCGTTGATTTTGCCTTACCCTCACGCGTTCCGCCTCCTCCTTCGCAAGCATCACTGTTTCGCAGAAGGAGGTGTCGGCCTCCCATGCACTCTCGCTCCGAACCATGGCCTGAACCAGGGCCGGACGCGAGAGATCGCCGCCGCCGATCGCTGCCGTGAGGACCCGGCGGTGCTCCGCCCAAGCAGGGCAGACCTCCACCGTATGCTCCACCGTGTCCTCCGGGCGATCCACACAGTGGTGACACCCGGGCGTTTCCTCCCGCTTAATCCTAAACAGGAACCTCCCGAAACATCCATGTCCGGTGAGGACCTGCGTCAGGCGGAAGGTGAGGACGCCGTGGCGCCTCTCTAGCCACTCCTCAAAGAGGGGACTTATCGCCACAATTGTGGCGTGCCCATATTTGTTTAGGCTGTGTTCACTTTAATATACTAGTTAGTTAGAAAGGTTTGTTCGTTTTAGGAGTAAATTAACACAAAAAAAAAAAAAAAACCACTAGCTTTTGGGTTGTCTATCCAAATATATTTAACTGATCCTGGTTAGAATTATTGAATAATAAAAAATCATTTTTGGACATGTCCTTTTACCGTTACTTTGACTTTGTGACGTTACTTTGGCTGTTACTTTTGATGAAGAAACTGGCCTTGAGTGAGGTGCAACTCCGCAGGTAGTGGTCCCAAATTCCGAAAAGATGACGTCATCCGCTCGGAATTACGCTACACGCTTAACCACATGCTTAGGTTACAAGCATAAGCCATTACGAGAAAGAAAAGTTAAATTGTACCATTTTAATTTCTGTTCTGTCTTCTTCATCACATTCATAACAATATCTTTGTAACCACAAGGACTAGACGTAAGTTTTATACCAATTTGCAAACCTTATTAAATGTAAAAGTTTTTAAAATAATGGCACACTTTGGTGTCATACAATTTTTTTATAAGAGATTTTTGCCAATTCTGGTCTTTTCGTCGTAAAAAAAAATAAGTTCAAAAACTAAAACCCGGCTACTGAAAAATCACGCTCTAAAAAGTATGAAACAAGAAAATATTCTCATCTGAAATTATTAACTATTCAATTTTATAGTCTATTAAATAAACAACTTACACGTAGTATATTTTAATGTATTTAATACATATTCATAGTGATGTTCAGAAGACAGCCGTGGTCGTATGCCACCTAACCTATCAAAACAACACATTCTAAAGTAGTAAGCGATCATAGCCTTTAGGGTTTTTTTATCTGTTCGTGTTAGTTGTTGGAAATGAGGTAAGCTACCTACCCGTTACGTTAGATCCATTATTTACGGGACACCCTGTATAAATAATGTGATATCAATCTAAGCAATTAATGATCATAGTTTACTTCATTATAAGATAAACATTACTCAGACTCAAACTGGACGGCATGTTTGGCGCAGTGGTTAACCGATTGACTGCTGCGCTGCGTATCGCGGGTTCAATTCCAGCACGGAACAAATATTTGTATGACCTACAAGTGCATGCTGGAGTTGGAACGGGCCCAACGGGCTGTCCTCAAAGAAGCGGAAGGCCGCGGCGTTTCTCTACGGACGAATTGTATAGGGAATCTGGGGTTTTACGCGTACGTCAACTGTTCATCCTTGAGTCATTGTTAAACCTATTAAAAGTTAAGAGAAATCGGTCTAGCTACAGCAAGGGGGGTAGGAAAATAGCTGAAAGAATCCCACTTCCAAAAACAAAAACCCTTTTCACTACCCGGTTTTCGTCGTTTTTACCCGTACAAGTGTTCAATTCTATAAGCAAAACTTTTACTATACCGAAAAACTACTCCGAGATCAAAATTAAACTTAAAGAATGGTTGCTGGGCCGGACTTATGAGGAAACTGAAAGTTTACTTTGTAGCTTAAGTTAGTACCCATCACACTCTCTGATCGAATACACAACTACACACACACTTACACGCCACATTTACTCAAATTAACTGTTTTTGTGATTATTGTTTGTAAATTAGCTTCTTTTTATTACTCACATTTTTGTAAATTTTATTAATTTATTTTTATTAAGTTATCAGTATTATCACTAACAATCTTGCGCTAGCAGAACTAATTTAAATTATTAACTTTGTGTGGTGTTTGGGTCACCAAGATACAGGCTGTGCCTAGTTTGGGACCCGCTGTTAAATAATATATAATTTTTCTGTTGGTAAAATTTCATGCATAATTGTATATTTGTGAACTATGTGTGAGTTTAGTAAAAGAATTTGATTTGATTTGATTTGAAGTAGTTGTTCCGGATCTGACTGTTTGTGTATGTGAGTTTAAATGTTTGTAAACGCATCCACAAGCCCCACAATACGGGAGAAATTTCTAGTGTGCGGAAAAGTTAAAAAAATAATAAAAAACCGTTTCGTGTATAGTCATTACAGAACTCCCTATCTGGTCCCCTCTCTGCCCGCCGCCGCGCCGCGCCGTTGCCCGGGCGGTAGGACTAGGAACTTGCGCTCACACTCAATATCTTCGATTTGGTACCTAGGAGTTGCGAGATATCAACCAGTCGTGGCCCCCGCGGGTTTTTAAATCATGTAATTGTCATTGATGTCCATGATGAATAATAAATATTTTTTGTTTTAAAGTGCAATACGTGTATTATTACTATTCTACCTTATTAATATCCATAAAGAATATGTTAGACCAGCAAATACGCACAATCTATAGTTACCTCCAGAACACAATATAGAAAATGTATTTTTCAAACGGGCTGTGTTGTTCGCGTCCGATAAGTGTTTTTCAAGTTCATCTAAATCCTCCGCGCTGTCAACTAGCTTATCATGTATTGGAGTATTTTCAATCAGGCATTTGCTCTTATTCAAAGTTAGTACATCTTGACTAGATGCTGAAGTTATCTGGAAAACTGAGTCTTCCAGTTGCACAGACAAAGCAGACACCTTTTTAATTCAAACCATTTTGCACTTTGTTTAGAGATTGAATCTGGGCGATAATTGCTGTGATAGTATCTTGTTGCTGCTGTTGGATTTTCAGGGTAGCACATTTTCTTCGCATCTAGCAGCTGGTTATTTGTTGGATATATATTTGCATTGTGCGCTTTTGTAGTCTGCTGAATGTCAATGTATTGCTCTTTGGTGAATTTATTATCCACAAAGAGAGCCAATGCTCTTTCAACCGTTATTTTTGGGGGAACCTTTATGTGGGTAGAAATAAGTTTTTACACCTTGTTTGCCCTTCTTGGTGAAACAGTTGGGGAAGACACTATCTTAGTAACTTTAGCAACATCCTTCTTACCTTCGCATCTTAACTTCAACTGAGTAGCTAAAGCGAGTTCTTCAGAAGTATTACTTTCTTGGACGAGCCCTTGTACCCATCTTTTTTGCCGATTGACTGCAATCTTTAGAGCACTTGCTTGGACGTCCCGTTTTTGCAATAACCTGGTCTCTTAATTGACCGGGCACACATTTAAATGTCAAATAACTATCAAACCACTCTTTGTTACGTAGCAAAAAAGTATTCAATGTACAGTTACTTTTTCTCCATTTAAAAGCAAACTGCCCACATAAGTTTTTTAATAACTTGCAAAATTTTACTTTGGATGTCTCGTCAAACTTATCATAATTCGTTGTGTCTTTAAAATATTTCAGTATTGCATCGATTTTTCGGCCAGCGATTTTTTTATCACACCAAAGGTTAAAAACTCCAATGCGTTTTACACCGTCCACCATATCTAAAAAATAAAAATAAATACTTACGGCGGATAACGGCACAGAAAAATATAAATCATGAAAGCTTAATAAACTAAAGTAATGGGAAAAAAATATTTCAAGACCGATCCGCTCCAATCACAGAATTTAATTCTCTATTTGAGTACTACTTATTTACTTAAATTTCCATTTTATGAGTAGGTGTATCAGTAATACAAAATGTTCTTGAAATAGATGTTACGAAATAATAAAGCCATACCTGTCCGCTCAAGTTCCCTAGTAAACAATTATCTCATAAAACATACGTATCAGTGCCTTGAAACTTCGTCGCTGACTGGCAGACACACGATGTGCGTTCGGACGCGTCAATGAGTTGTAAATTGTACACTTATTTGTTCGTTCCAAATCGCACGATCTGCTTAGACAATTAGTGTTTTGATTTGCTTGGTTATCTAAGTATTTATTAAAATAAGTTATAGCCGATTTGTGTCTCCTAAAATGTATATCTATTGCCCGCATAGATTGGAACTACCAACGCGAGAGAATACGCCACGCTCGCGAAAGGCTCGTTATACTCGTAGTTCTAGATTGTTTTTACCTATACCTGTTTGTGACCAGTTTATTGTGTTTGGGTTTCTATTATATACTTTTTGCTGTAAACTTGCGTCAGAACAGACCCGACAACCACCTCTTGAAGAGAACAATACCTACAAGTGACGCCCAACTCGCGGACAAGTTATCAGTGAAAATCTCGTAAAACACATAACAGTGACAATACATGCTAAATTCTACCGTGCTAACACCATAGACTTATAAAAAATACGTCCATGGCTAACACATACTGTGGATCTTTTCCGATAGTGCATTTCTGAAAATATCTCCAAACAGTGCAAAAAACAATCGGCAAAACTTTGGGCAAGTCCATTCTTCCCGCCAAAATTGTAACCGACGCGCACGCTGCGCTGTTGAGAACTTTGGGCGAGTCCATTCTTCCCGCCAAAATTGTAACCGACGCGCACGCTGCGCTGTTGAGAACTTTGGGCGAGTCCATTCTTCCCGCCAAAATTGTAACCGACGCGCACGCTGCGCTGTTGAGAACTTTGGGCGAGTCCATTCTTCCCGCTAAAATTGTAAATTGTGTTGAGTCTATCGCGCAGGTAGTGTTTTGGCTCGGGAATAAAAAATCAAGGTTTCGTACCGTGGAACGAACCACCCATAAAACCATCACCCGTGTTGTTCGAGCGAGTAACAGCAGAGTTAGTGCCCTGTTACCATGCCTCCAAAGTCAACAAAAAAACGTACCGGAAGAGATGGTAGGTCGGGATCGGAATCCGACACGGACGCAGAACGAGATAGGACAGTGGTCGCATCGGTATCCTCATCACCAAACATCACCATGTCTCAGGAGATGCTTCAGGCCCTTGTGTGCAATATCACCAAGAACTAAGCGAAAGCGAATCGCATTCTCATCGAAAGTAGACTGGCGAATAGAGTCGAACCATGCACCTCATCACCACAAATACCCGATACGCGTGATACCGCGCAGCGATTGGGCAACTTCGCGAACTGCACGGCGCGGTTTGACGGCATCCACATCCAATCTATGCCAGCTCGATAAGACGCTGACAACAGGTAAACCGCACTCCCTGTTAGACTGCATAAAAAAGAAAATGAAGCGCGATGACACAACGCTCTAATTTATTGCAAAATATGAAGCTATTATTTATTTCCTCAAAAATGAGTTAAATAATCGAAAATAAAAACAACCAAGTTCTGCATACAAATAAGATGTTTCGTCCCTACTCTCACCGATCCCAGCTCTACATGATTCAAAAATTCCCAACTCTATACGAAACGATAAAAACGTACAGTCAGAATTAATAACATTTAGACGAATAAAAATACTTTAATCACCATGCTTAAATGACAAGTGGCTAAGTTATTGTTATTAATTAAATACCAACCGTACGTTGATATTTAATACAGATATTTTGGATTGAAACTCAAAGTAAAGGGTTAGTTTACCGTTAATTTGTATCGAGATTTTTTTTCTAAACGTGTTTTGGTAACAACCAAGTTCTGAGTAATATGTTCAAGAATTATATATTTTTTCCGCTTCCACAAACTGGCAATTTTTTTGTTTAAGGACGCTATCACATTTTTCCTCAAATATCAGTGCTTTTCAGGTACCATTTTAATGAATTAGGAGTCACAACTGCAAGGATATCATTGTCTCAAATTAAAGATAATATATTCATCTCCAGAATGGGCACATAAAAATTGTATAGCCCCATACAAATTTTTCACACAAATACGTTTTAACAATCACAATAAAACCAACAAATGAAAAAAAATTAGGTCTGAATAGGAACCAATATAGCTAAATCCACTGCATAGTTATACATAAAAATAATAACAAACTGTTGCTTATATAGTCCTCTATACGGTCAACTAAATATTTTGTAAGTAAATAAATAACTTTTTTATTTATGATTAAAATAAGAAGCGCCCTCAAATTTCTCCATACATTTTCTACTCGCGGTTCGTCATTCCGCGCTCAGACGCGCTCGTGGAAGCACCGGTGTATCGATTTTTCGCAAAAAAATATTTACGCACAGAAGTGTGTGCTGTATTGTATACTGTGGGTGGACGAAATTGATACTTTTTCGGACCGAAATAAAAGTAAGTACGATTATTGGAATTTGTTTTAAAAGTAAATACATAGTTCAAAATTTTTGTATGAATCATGGTTGTAGATTACGGATAAACATTGTGTAAATAATTATATTATCTTTAATCAAATGGCGGAAATATTATTTTTTTGAGATATTCGATACATAGTCAATTTTGGGGTTTTTGGGGGTGGTGATTACGTATGTCATATTTTTTTTATCCAAGATGGCGGGTGTATTTTTTTAAATAAAAATTCGACAGTGTTAGCAATTGTGGAGGTTTTTTATCAATTGTTGAAGGTGGTGTTTACAAATATACCATCCAACTTTTTATTCATGATGGCGGATGTACATTTTGGAGATAAATCGACTTAGTTGTCAATTCATAAATCCAGAATAGTAGATGGTTATAACTTTCGACACTAAGTATGGTTTTTGATTGTGGTGTGCATTGCTAAAATATTTACATTTGTTATTACAGATGCCACGAATTCAGAAATTTGGATAAAGGACAAAAAAACCATACACGTAGCAGTAAACAAAAGTAATGAGACTTTGTATTTTCATTCGGAAATCACAAATCTACTCGTACTCTGGAGTTTTGTTACAGACGTTGATATACGTCTGTTGGTAATTTGTTTTATTTGATTTACCTTAGGTACTTACTAATGTTGTCTTTTTAGGGTTCCGTACCAAAATGGTAAAAAAGAACCCTTATGGTGAGACTAAGTCTGTCTGTCTGTCACACCTGGATATCTCAAGAACTACTAATGCTATCAACTTGAAATTTTGAATAGTTTTAGAGCACGTTTGCCCAACTATTTTGCAAACAAGAAAGAAATTTAAAAAAATATACCTTTTTTGCAAACGGGTCTTAAAAATTTGAAATGGAGCTACTAGTGCATGTGGGGTATCATATGAAAGAGCGCTGTTTGCACCTTCTCAAAAATCTTTTTTTTAGGCAGCGTTGTATCGGTGTTTTGATGCAAAATGTAAAAAAAAAATACCGTTCCCCTTATCTCCGAAGTTTGCATACATAAAAATCTGAAAATGTGATAGAAGTTTATGTAAAGATTACAGGAAAAATAAAACGATGTCTCTAAAATAGCACAGTTTTTCTGAAATCATCAAATACGTACGTAACCCTCGGTGCGTGAGTCCGACTCGCTCTTGACCGGTTTTTTATTTTCAGGAGCAAGAATGCGCAATAAGAGAATATAAGCCAAAAGGCACAAAAATAATCGAGATGGATTTCCTTTTTGAGCAGCTAATCCTTGTTGGCTGGTAGCCACACTCCTCGTTTTGATTGCGGCGTCAAGTATCTCATCATGAATAAAGAAAAAACAAGGGTTAACAAGATGCTTAACTGTAAAAATTTAAAAACTGTAGCTTCATCAACCGTTTGGTTGTAAAACCTGTGTGATTGACGGACACGTGAGTAACAGCAATAACCCTTCAGGTACGGAACCCTAGAAAGAGCTGGCCTTCATTGAACTTCTTTCAAACATGAAATGAAAATATACTTTTTACTACCTACTTTGGTTTTAATTTTTATCAAAAGTACTGAAATCGCGCCCCAGTCTCTGTAAATAAAATACTGTTTTCATAAGGCAATGATTATTTTTAAATATCACAACGAAAGTCTACGATATACTCCCAGGCTAGTATTTGATTATGTAATGCTCCAACATTTGCCAGCTAAAATAATATTTACAAATACCTACTTACATCTTTTCTAACTAATGGTAGCCTGGGGAATAATCGTAGGTGTTCCTTGTAATAGTAAAATGCTTACGTTGTTAGTTATGTAAAAATATGGTATTTAATCCATATGGCCAGCGCTTGAAATTTTTGGGTACCTACCTACGCTGCGTAATGGCTGATGAATTTTAAAAATACTAAAAACATAATTATCACGCAGATAGTACTTAGCCACAGTTACTAAAATTCGATTGCAAACTTACAACTAACTTTACTCAATCAATACCAGTAAAATAAAAAAAAATATACCTTCAAGTACCAAGATTAGTTAAGTTACGTATAAAATCGAGCGGTCAGCGGTTTCAATGTGTGCGTGCGCGTAATGTTGTTGTGTTGCGATTCAGATACCTAAACTCGAGCGAGTTCAAAATGTGATAGCGTCCTTAACACAAGCCTACTTTTATCATTTGCCTCTTATCAGCCTTAAGGCGGAGCTTCTTTCATTTCACTCGGCGCTTCTTTTAACTAACGCTCTCAAGGTTACTCACTTGCACATCCTCTTCACTTCAATGTAAGAGAGTCTTTATCTCAAGTGAAAATATTTTCAAGGTTGTTATGTATAGCAGTTAATCATAAACAAAATATAAGAAAACAAAAGTAAAAATCGGCATTTATTTCAACGACAAGAACATTGAATTTTCAGTCTATATATATAAAACTTATCAACAATATTATACCTGTAATCCCCGAAGGGTTAAAAATCGGTCCATAATTAACGGAGTAATCGCGAAACAAACATACAAAAAAAAAAAAACATACCGCCGAATTGAGAACCTCCTCCTTTTTGGAAGTCGGTTAAAAAGTAAAAATCATTTATGTACAACTGGTTAAAAGTCGTTGAAATGTACTCGTAGCTGTTTCGATTTGCATGGACCTAGCTACTCAGCTAATTAATCAATCTGCTCAGATTGACTCGGACGTTGGTCCTTGGATTGCAACTGGCTGCATAGGCACTTACATTTTCTTTGTTATCTTGCAATATTATGTCTCGTATACCGCGAATTTGTCGCGGATCCACAATCTCTAACATTTCAAATAAAAATCTATAATTTTTTTCTCCATATTCACCCTCCAAAATTCGTCATCTCTTGAAATATTTTCTATTACTAGTGGATGATTTACACCAGACCATATTCCAAAAATGCATTGGTTTCTTTCTATTATGTTTATCTTTATATTATGTTATATACATGGAATTGATCCTGCACTTGGTAATACCAATTTGTTTATTACTCTTGTATTTTTATTTGTATCGTATAGAAATATTTGTTTTTTATTTTCCTTAATAGCAGCATCTATTCCTTTTTTAAATGCCGTACATTTAATGGGTCCGTGGCTTAGGCCCCCAGCGGTCGACGCACCTGTGGCCGACGCCCCCGATTCGATTAATTTAATTCAAAGTAATTTTTGATCAAATGTACTGTCAGACACAAAAATTGTTTCACAAAAATATTAAATGTACTTATATTAATTGTAAGTGCATAACATTACATCGTAATTATATTTTTAACATAGAAATGCTTTTATATTAGAGGTATGTTTTGAAAAATTAAAGTCTTAGATATTTTTCATTATTTATTTATATATCTCGATAAGAAATCTAGTTTTTTTTTTAATATAAATCACAGTTTTCATCACCTATAATCAAGAGAATCATTTAACTTAATTATAATAATCAGTCTCAAATGTAATAAAATAAGATAGTAATTTTAAATAATCAGTCTTAAAAATTACTGCAGAGCAACTGACTTTTTACATAATGAAATGTTCTTTTATCTTTGTAACAATAGTTATTAAACATATTCAACTGTGAAACAAATGAGAATAATTTTACCTAATTATATCAGTCAGTTTCAATAGCAATAACACAACAAAATAATCAGGCTTAAAAAACAAACGTACTCGTAGAGTAACAAATTTTTTACAAGTGAAATATTATGAAATTTTGCTAGCATAGAAATAATCAACTGTAAAAACTTAAACAAATATAAAAATTAAAATTTCAAAATTTAAAACTTAAAAATAGTATACAAGCAAAATCATCTCTTTTCATTATGTAAGTTAAATTATTACTTTTTAGGACGAACTGCCACATATGGGCGGATTTGTTCTAAAAACATGATTGTGCTAATTTTTTTGTTTTCATACTGTTCAGTTAAATTGGCAATCATTTTTTCATTCTTTCTTGTGTTGTTCTTTCTTCTGCTCACAGGAATGTTTTTGTTTTTCAGTCTGAAATAAAAACTAGGTAAATGTCTTAATAAATTTCTTTTAAACTACAATTTTTTTTTGTAATATTTTAAATTGTTTTATATGATATATAAGTAAAATAAATAATATTACCTCGCTTGAGCCGAGCCGTAGGTAGAAATGTCAATCCTAACCATTTCTAAAAACGACAATAAAGACGGGTTCGTTCCCAGGTGGTTTTTTAAACGGTGATTCCAGGCCTCTACTAAATTAGTGGTTCTATGTTTTTCCTTATAACAACACCACTTTGCGATCATATCCGCAGGCTCAAGCCATTGTTCAACAAAATAATCATTGAACTTAGTTACTTGGTCGTCTGGAATACTGAAAGGAATATAATCGATCGAATGATTGTGCAAAAGTAAAAATATAAGGAATAGACAAGCTTTTTAATAAAGTGTAAAAAATACTAAACTACCTGTTTTCCATTATGGCAAGCCAGCCGTCTTCAATTTCTTCCTTTGGCAGATACGCAAGGCAGATGCACAGTTTTACGTACTGTGTGGTCTTCTCATATTCTAATAATTTGAGAGATTTTGCCCGCCATGGGTGTTTTGTACATTTCCAAAATGCTGTATGCATTTTGGAAATGTACAAAACACCCATGAATTTCAGCAGTCGGAAATTCGTTATTTATTGCGACTATTGCTGACATTTCAAAATCCAATGTGAATTTTAACGGTTTGAAATCTGGCAAAGCTTCTTTGATTTTTTTGAACATCATTTCATATGTCTCTTTTTCTTTATTAACCAGCAGCGCGTAAAATATGGGCACAATGTTGGTTTCATCTGAATTATTCCCAATATCTCCGTGGATAGTATAAATATGTTTGAAGGGACAGGGGCAGCAATCAAATGTACCGTCACAGAAGAAGTGGTGCACATTTTTAATTTCATCCGAAGCTATGTCTGATGCAAATACGATGTTCCTGTTGCCGTCCTCATTATAATCAAATAACAAATGTTTTTGAAAAATTTCAGGTATAGTAACTTGAGCTGGATCCTTGAATCGTATTTTTTTTACCTTCAGGGCTGTATATCGGCTTCTGTAAATCGCTTTTTTAATATTGTTGTAGATTGGAATTTCATTACTGTACTTTTCCCTCTGTAATTTTGCCATTTACGTTTCATACATTTTTTGAATGGAGCCAAAATTTGTTGTGACTTCTCTCTTTAAGTCATTTGTAAGAATTTTGATGTCGTTTTTTAATAAATTCGGCTGACACTCAGGCTTATGTCCTTTTATCATTTGAACGTTGACACTTTCATTTATCAATTTAACTGCACCACCACACTGGCCATGTCTTTTATTCACACACGCCCACACACTAGAATTTTGATTTTTTCTATGAATATTATACGCAAATCCAGCGTGCAACAATGTTTTTCCATTAAGTCTATTTTTAACTATATCGTAATTATTTCGCACGAGCCCTTGCGAGGGACCTTCGCTCGTCATTGTGAGATGACACACTAAACTTTCTTATCAGTTGCATATTGCAATATTCAATAACTTGACTCAGGTGTGAAAGAGGTAGACATAATATCTATTCATACTTCCTTATTGTTTTCAATTTTGTAGACAAAAAGGCGGACTTTTTATTGTTACCAATAACTGGTTTGGCTCAGTTAGTTGACGAGTTGGTTGAAGTTGAAAGATAAAATTTCCATAAGGTAATTT
Source organism: Tiliacea citrago (assembly GCA_963921375.1). Classification (NCBI taxonomy): domain Eukaryota; kingdom Metazoa; phylum Arthropoda; class Insecta; order Lepidoptera; family Noctuidae; genus Tiliacea; species Tiliacea citrago. Next base: position 26,856,933 of record OY992783.1, read on the forward strand.
ATTATAAATGTATATTATAAACATTCACTAACATTTTATATTAAGTCTTTTTGATTTTTTGGATGTTTGTATGCTTCTAATGGGGAAAAAGGTGTGTAAGGATAAGGTTAAGTGGCGATCTATTCTCTCTGAACTTTTGTTTAGCAAGGAAAAATACTTTATTAATAGGGTGAAACACTTTTCTCATTTACTGTACCTACTAAGTGAAAAAGCAAAAAAAAAAAGATATTAAATTAATCGTATCGGGGGCGTCGGCCACAAGTGCGTCGACCACTGGGGGCCTAAGCCACGGACCCCATTTAATTTCTATTATTGTGTCGTTCCTTGGTAATTTTTGTCAATAATAAAGTCCACAGGGCTCGATTACCATATTTTCTTGCCGTCTCAGTTTTTGTAGCGCCTGCTTTTCATTTTCCACGCCATGAGAGACTGACAAAATGTGAGATATATTTTAAGATAAGATAAGATTTCTTTATTTGTATACATACAAGAACATGCAAGATATTACAGTCATCGTTTGAGTCCAATCATGTTTAGCCGTAAGTATCGGCGTACAAATATTTCCATAACATTGAAAATAATTAACAACAACAAAATTCTAAAATTTACCTAGAATAGGCACTTACAAATTTTATAATTTAGAAACTTACAGCCTTACTAATAAAAATATTTAAAACACCCGTTTAACAACTGTTTAGTTACACATTGTTTAAGCTATGGGTAAGAGTTACACACTCCCTTTACCAATAATGGGTATGTAAGCATTGTATACCTAGTTATAAATTCGCTATAACAAAAGTCACTGGCAACATTATTCGGAAACGTTTTGAAACTAGATTATCAAATTTTAGAGACATTTACAAAACCTTGTAAACAACATAAAACACGTTTATTTTTTATAAATAATACAATTTGTGCCCAAAATATCGTTCCGAAATGTATTTAAAAATAATTGTATGTTTTTTACGGTTTACGTAAGAAAGAAACATACTTTCGTCATTGAGTGATTGAGTTTAAGAACGCACCTTTTAAAAGTCAAACTACTTCAAACTATATTCCGTTGGTTTAGGTAGTTAAATAAAGGTAAACAAAAAAACCCACGTGACGAGAGAGCTGTCAAGTAACCGACTAAAAAAAATACCTGGCACTTCAGTTGGCATGCTACGTCACAGTTGTACTCTTCAATTTAGCAACGTTTTATTTCGTTGACGTTTAAAGAACCTTTCTTGTTGGGCTCTTTACAATAGACAAATTACAAAATAATATATAAATCTAACTAAATAACTGTGCTCAAGCAATTACATCTACGAAGAGTAGTTTAAGAATAAATGATAGTTTAACATAAACTAATAAAAGAGGAATCAATCGTAATAATAATAATAAATAAAAAAATGATTATAAGTTACAACGTATTTTTAAACAAGAAAGTGTCATCTATAAAAACCCTTTTTATGATTTGTTTACCTTTATTTAACTACCTAAACCTATGGAGTATAGTGTCGTATCATAACGAAAGGAGAAACCCGATTCTGGGCCTAAGCGTTACACGAATCAAATATATACCAAAAAAATCGTCTGTTTTCTTAATTAACCCATTTAAATCTTAGCCTCATTAGCAATGGCCAAATGTAGAAAATAAATAGATTTCTATTTTTAGTTTTAAACAACCTTTATAAACCGTTACAACATTTGTTTCATTAAACGTCACTAACTCTACAAACGCTGGTATTATACCAAAAGAGCGTACCCTAAGACTAAGATCGATAAAGTGGAAATCGATACTGTTACAAATAATTCAATAATACTCCATTGTTTTAGTATAATTGTTTTTTAAGGTATTCAATCAATATAAAATAAAATAAATACTGAAATCTAATTTATTTTTAACGAAAGTACCATTAATAATCATTAAAAGAAAAAAAAAATTGTTAGGTTTTAATCGATTGCAACCTTGGATTACACTAAGAAACAGTAAATGTGTGTCAACGGCTGTCAATTTCAATGGGGTTGGCAAGTGTCAAAGTGGCGCTAGCATAGCTTTAACGAAACTATAAGCATTTTGTATGGAACATTTGTTATTGTAATTATTTTCACAATGCCAAAGATTTGTGAAGTACCTTTTTGCAAGGAAATCGGTGCGCATCCGTTTCCAAAAGATTCAGCAATAGCAAAAAAGTGGCTAAAAGCCATACGGAGACAAAACTTCAAGCCAGAAAAAAATCGAGGTTATGTCGTAAACATTTCTTGGAAACGGATTACCATAAAACTAGTTTTTATACAGGTACGTCATTAATTGTGATATAAAAATATTCAGCATCATAATAAAAATGTGTTCTTTATCCTTTTTGGTTGTTTCTAGGTATTGAAAATAAGCACCGTTACCTGAAAAAAACAGTAGTCCCAACAGTGTTTCCTTGGACTACTAAAACTCTTTCTCAAGAAGCTCAAGCTCGAGAAGAGCGGTTATCAAAGAGAAATATTAGAAAGGCACTCTTTGAAGAGACAGACACATCCACTGTGCAAACTCCCAGTTTAGAAGAATTGAGTCTTCCTGATAATGTACATGACAGTGCAATTTTTACCCAAGATCATGACACAAATACACCGGATATTGCGAGTGAACAATACGTAGAAGCAGAAGTTACTGAAGAACTAGAGGAAACAATCCCTCACCCAGACCAATATAAGTGTTCAGGAACACAGACAAGTGCTACTGTAAGAATCTTTTCTACAGATTTGTTGTTCACAGATGATGAGGCAGTTTTGTTTTACACTGGATTAGAATCCTACGCAAAACTAAATCTAGTGCTTAATACTCTTTTACCTATGACAAATAATTTAAAATTCCGCTGGAGTCAAGTAGTAGGTGTGTCAGTTGAAGACCAGTTCCTAATGTTAATGATAAAGCTCAGACGCAATAAACCAGATTATGAAATAGCTAAAATGTTTAATGTAAGCAAAACAGTTGTTTCAAATATATTAGTAACTTGGCTTCTATTTTTATTTGATGTGTGGTCCCTCATAGATATTTGGCCCCGACGTGATTTAGTGGATTATTACATGCCCGAGATATTCAAAGTTCACAACAACAATACTAGAATTATTATTGATGCAACAGAAGTACCTATTGCTAAGCCAAGTAATCCAATATCTCAGAGAGCCACATACAGCACTTATAAAAACACAAATACCATTAAGTTTTTGGTGGGGTCAACACCAGGTGGACTCTTGTCTTATTGTTCACAAGGTTATGGAGGAGCAACAAGTGACAGGCAGATGATTGAATGCAGCTCATTGATTAATTTATGTGACGAAGGTGATAGTGTCATGGCTGATAGAGGGTTTAATGTCCAGGACTTGTTTGCAGTGAAAAATATATCAATTAATATACCTGCTTTCTTGAAAGGTAGATCACAGTTGCCAGGTTTTGTATTAAAGCGTGATCAGAGACTTGCAAGTCAAAGAGTACACATAGAACGATTAATAGGCTTAACCCTTTCCCTGCCAGATTTTGCTACAGTAATCGTGCCCCCAGGGCCAGACATGTTTAGGTATAATTTCGAACAGTGTTGGGAAATCTGAATAATTGTTATCGATATTATGTAAGTACTAGCTCTTGCTTGCGACATCGTGTTTAAAACCTTAAGGTAGAGCCGTAGGTATATAGATTAATGCAAAATAAAACACTAATATGTTATTGACAAGCAATCTTTAATAATAGGTAGTTATAATTAACACACAAAACAATTTCTCACTCATAATCTAATCAGCCATAATTTATTAATTCAATATTCCGGAGATGAACACGGTCGGATTTCTTCTTGAACTTCTTCTGTTGAATCTCCACGGGCGTGGTATATTAGATTAATAATTTTCATATATAATACCGATCGCATATCTGGTCGAACGGTCTCCATTTCGAATGCTATTAGGGAAGCAAAATATTCATTACGAGGGTCTTTCGGTCTTTGGTTAAAAAAATTGGCATCAGGCAAGTTAATAACAGCCGTAAGATCATATTCACTTTCTCCTGGTTTTATATAGTGCACGAAGTTTGGCTCTGTCTGCGTAGATTTATCAGTTTTAAGTATTCTTCTCCTTTTCTTTGGATAGAGAAGAGATGGAGATAGTGGCTGTGATTCTTCAGAGGTTGACATGACGCACGTCCACTCTGTCTAAAGGTCGAAATAATACTAACAAGTATTTGATAAGTTGTCTACGGTTTAGACGACTAAAATAGGGACGTTCTGCACATCATCGATAAATAATAAATTGATCAGCTATTAATTCAAACTAAAACTCTTTATACTTGTGATAGATTTTAAAGCACGGATTGGTACATAAGGTTACTCCGCACACTTTACACATAAACCGGGATTCTCTGCGACACCTTTTTCTCAATTTCGTATGTTGACAAACAAAACAAACTCTGGATTTTTTCCCTTCCGTGTATTCCGGCATATGGTCAGCAAGATGGTATGCCGACAACCGCAGAGCATTTATTGAGCGGGATGTGGTTGGAGTGGAATACTCTAGCTCTATTAGTTTATATCTTTCAATCAATTGTCTAATGACACCTAATTGGAATTCAGCCAAGCTTTTTTTAGTTCCTTGAATGTTTTGATAAAGCGCGTGAGCGTTTAACATGCACAAATCAATCAGATGAAGACCGAGCTTTTTTTGCCACTTTTTATTTTTTCTTATGCATTGTATCGAATGCAACATCATGTCCGTGTTGTCAATTGTCCCTTTTTTTTTGTTATAATCAATAATAATTTCTGGTTTCATTTTCGGCAATCCTGTTTCTCTACAGTATTTATTCGTAGGGCCAAAAGCTGTATTGTGAAACGTTGAAAGCATATGGATTTCTCTTTTGTCTTTGTATTTTACAGCAATCAGGGGTTTGTTATATTTTGCATCGATTTCCCCTTTCTTGAGAGGTTTGAATTCTCCAATATTAGTTTTCTTCAACCGGTTGACCCTTACTGTACCACATGCAAATGTTTGACGATTGTACAAATAATTATAAAGTTTCGGGCTGCTGTACCAATTATCCATATATACGCGCCTGTTCGCTTGCATTAAATCCTGTAGCAGTGTCGTAACCACACCACCAGTGACTCCTAAATTTTCGGGATCTACGATAATTTGAGTTCGAGCTCCACAGTAGATTATGTATCTGGTTTTTACATCGCACAATATAAAAAGTTTTATTCCAAATCTATTTCTTTTATTAGGAATATACTGCTTTATTGAAACATATCCTTTGAAAGGCATAATGCTTTCATCTACGCAAAGATCTCGATAAGGCGTGAATGAGCCTTTGAAAGTCTTCTTAACGTGTTTTAGAATTGGCAATAAGTCTTTTAAAATGTTGGAAGACACGGTATTCGGTGCAGAAAAACTGAGCAAGCCAAGTATAGTTGTGTACCGATTACGAGACATAGTTTTCGAAAATATTGGGGACTGTAACAATGGATCTGTCGACCAATGTTCCTGCATGTCCAAATGTTTATTTCGAGTAAATAGGAATGTAACGGCCAGAAATATATACATTTCGGCAGCGGATACTTCTCGCCAGTTTTGCAGTCTTGAATGTACTCGTATATCACATTCACGAACAAATTTCTGGTGATTAGCATTAGTAAATTCTGCCAATTGGCTAACTATTTTTTCACATAGAAAATGTTGGAAAAAATCAGATTCCAATGATTTAGTATCAAGAGTATTACATGTAATGCCAGCTGCATATTCATCGAATTCACAAATTTCAGGTTCGAAAGGTCTTGAACTCCAAGAGTTATAAGATACTTCCTGTTCCTGAAACAAACATGAACTATAAATTACATAAAAAAATAGGTTAGGTACGTTGAACACTTGGGACCTATTTAATAAATAGATACAAATTTATTATGAACAAATACACCAACAATACGTTACTTTAAAAAACAAAAAAAGCTATATTCCCACATTTTCCCCTGTAAAATAAATACAACTAATTCCCTGCAATTTGGTGACTCCCCCATAAATACATAAGACGAATAGGTACTACTAAAACAAATACCCAAAATATTTTTTTAAATGTTCCACAAAATGTTAAACGTAGAAATAAATGGTTTCAAGCAGCGCGAAGACCTAATCCCAAAACATAATTTTTTCTTGTTGTGAAGATCATTTTGATTATAAGTATTCCATAGGTTCGTAGAACAAAAACATAAAAAATTATGTTTGTCTAAATTTTCACTATAGGTACCTAATTCTTAATTTTCTCCTAAACGCGTGGACCGATTTACACGATTCAAACGGATAAAATGGTTTTAGACCTAGACCTTTTCATTTGACACCAACATCGTTAAGATATCTCAATAAACAAAAAACACATTTTCAAGTTGCTCTCGTAATAATTATCCAACATACAACATAATGAAACGCGTAAGTACATAGCAATTCTTTACAAAAACTATCTTTCTTTTCTATCTATTTTATATTTTGAATATCGTTTGGAATGTAAAATTGTCAACTTTATGTTGTCCAGCTTTGCTTTCATTTTATTATATTTTATCAAGTCTAAAATTATGGGAACACTAACTTACCGATTCTTCATCGCTTGTACTACTCGAACTGGAACTGCCAATGTTGATATCTCCTTCTAAAATATTCAATAATTCGTCGTCTTCCAACATAATGTTTCTCAACACTAGGCATCCGAAGCGTACGTGTTATCACGGGGACGGCGCTGCGGCTACTGATGTTTACCAACAAATATGGCGTCCGTGTCGCTTGCGCCGCACGGAAAATCACGGTGATGGCGGCCAGTGTCCGTCAGGCTGTAACTGCATTAGTGACGCCCCAAAATAATATCGACACCAAGAATATATTTTTTTTGATTTCGTAATTTTCTACAGATTCTCTTCAATTGTTGTCCATTATTCAAATGACAATAAAAAAAAAAAGCCATTAAAGTTTTAATTTATAGTCTAGACATGGATTAACAAGATAATTAATAATTTAAAACCATTGCTTTTTTATTATTTAGATTTTACTAGCGCATCACTAGCCCACGTAAAATTACGGGTTCGGCGCAGTGTGTCAGGGTTGTAAAAGCACCTCATTTGATTACTGCATTTAGATTTCATTGCTAAGTATCAAAATGATGAGTCTGAGTTTTAAAAGTTTTATTGTTGTAAAGTACACACCCTGAAGTATTATAAATAATATCAAATTTCTTCCGTTTTTTTTAATGTAGTTAAGAATTGGATATCGAAAAAATAGAACGTAATATTACGGGATTAGCGCCACGGGCATCAGAATCGAAACACGGAATATTACGGTGACGGCAGGGAAAGGGTTAACAAAAACTTATAAAATTATGCAAACGCCTTTAGTTTCATTTTATGTGCCATTGGCCTCCGAGATATTTTTTATTTGTTTAATGTTGTGTAATTTTAGAGAAAGGATTGTGGATAATAAAAAGAAATTCAAATAATTATGTTCATTCGTTTTATTTTCACAACATTGTACTTAACTAATAATTTACTTTATTAAAGAAAATAACAAACAAAAACTTATTACAGGTACAGCTTATTTATTATTGTCTTTTAATTAAATCATAACTTTTATATACATATTTATTCAAAATTGCTTGTTTAAAATAATTGTTGAAGAAGTTATCAACTTTTTCTAACATCTCTGAAATAAATTCCTCATCTCTTGAAACATATATTACTTCTAGAGCTTTAAATGTATATACAATTAAATTACAAAATGATCTTTTAGTACAATATAGCTGGGCCTGTATCTGATAATAATATGGGCTAGTTTTTTTTAACATTAAACTATGATTTTTTATATCATTAACCAGATAGGGAACAGTCACTGGTGTGATCATTGCATCCCTGGTGGAATATGGACATTTTACTTCGATAATTGTGTCATCTCCCAGTAAAAAGTAAAATTCTGATTACGCACTGGAGACGTCATGTGGACTCATTTGCGATAGCAAACAAGTTGCTCAAGAGTTTGTAAATTTCTTTACCAGTATCCCACTTAAAACTACTGAAACCTTAAATTCCTCGCCCTTGCTCGCTTTTGACTCTGTAAGGGCGAACGTTGCAGCCTGCCCGATTGAATTTAACTTTAAGCATATTAACCCCATAATAGTATTAAAAGCTTTTAAGCAAATCAAGATCAAATTGTCCGAAGATCTTTGGGGAATGTCCATTAAAGTCTGTACCTCAATAATTGAGACTATAGCGCCTTACTTAGCCTTAATATTTAATTTGTGTGTGGATCAAGGAGTCTTCCCGGATTTAATGAAATACAGTAAGGTAATACCACTTTTCAAATCCGGAGACAGTAAAGACACAAATAATTATAGACCCGTATCCGTTTTGCCGGTTTTCAGCAAGGTGTTTGAAAAGGTAATGCTTAATCAAATGCTCAATCATTTCAACGCGAATAAAATCCTTCACGATCAACAGTATGGTTTCACCAAAGGACGTTGTACGACCGACGCCGGTGTAACCTTATTAAGACACATTTTTAACGCGTGGGAAGAGGCCCAAGACGCCATAGGAATCTTTTGTGACCTTTCCAAGGCATTTGATTGCGTCGATCACGAAACCTTACTCTTGAAGCTTGAGCATTACGGACTTGGAAAACTTGCGCTTAGTTTAGTAAAATCTTATTTAAACGATAGACAACAGCTAGTTCAAATAAATGGTATCAATTCACTCGGTTTAAAAGTAAAAATGGGTGTTCCTCAAGGCTCGATATTGGGTCCTTTCCTCTTTTTAGTGTATATTAATGATCTTCTCCATTTATTAAAAAATCAACCACAAATGGTGTTATTTGCTGACGATACTTCCTTGATTTTTAAGGTAGATAGACGTGCTACAAATTTTGACGACGTAAATAACGCCCTACTGCAGGTCCAAAATTGGTTCACGGCCAATAATTTAGTATTAAATGGAAAGAAAACTAAGTGCATACGATTTTCTTTACCAAATGTAAAAAGTAGTGATTATGAGATAGTATTGAATCAAGAGAAACTAGAATTCGTCGATAAAACTGTTTTCCTGGGGATCACGCTCGACTCTAGGCTTCAATGGGGTCCTCATTTAACATCTCTTGCAGGACGGCTAAGTTCAGCAGCATATGCTGTCAGAAAAATCCGTCAATTTACTGATGTAGATACCGCGAGGCTAGTCTATTTTAGTTACTTTCATAGTATCATGTCTTACGGTATTTTACTTTGGGGACGGGCTGCAGACATCGAGTCTATTTTTATTCTGCAGAAAAGAGCCATCAGAGCCATATATAATCTCCGCAGGCGCGATTCTCTTAGGGAACTGTTTAAGAATATTAACATCATGACGGTGTCTTGTCAATATATCTATGAAAACATCATGTACGTAAGAAAAAATTTACATCTTTTTAGTAAAAGAGGCGAAAGACATAATTATAGTACTAGAAGTAGGGATCTATTAGCTCAACCAGGTTTCAGACTGGCTAAAGTAGACTCATCTTTCATGGGGTACTGTTTAAAATGTTATAATAAAATTCCTCCCCACATACTTCAACTGAATGAGACGAAATTCAAATCTTGTATAAAACGCACACTATGCAAGCAGGCATATTATAGGCTGGGGGATTACATCGCTGATAGAAATGCTTGGCTCAATGCTGGTCCTGCTCCACAACGTCAACTAATTGATTAACATTTGAAAATACTGTTGGAGCTGCTGAAGATTGTAAGACTATCTTTTCATTGTATAAACTCAATCACCTTTGTATTATATAATTGCATAACACAGGTGTGAGTACTATGTACAATAGAGCTACCACTTACCGGGTAATATGTCTTTCATTGACTTGAATATGTCCTGGCAGCTGAGAGTATGTCATGCTCACTCAGATGTCTCGCTGATGGTGGCGTGTGTGTTGGATCATTTAGCTCCCTTCAAAATGGTTGAGCTGAATGGTGCTGATCCATGCGTCATGTTCGTGAACGGGCGCTGTCAGTTGGGACTGGTCATCTCTTAGCTGCCACGGCTTATTTTTAATTATTTTAGTTTTGAATTGTTTTTTTTTATCACGGACGCTTCTGACGTTTTGCATCGTTCTCACATGTATATTTTCAATAAGAATGATGTAACCAATACTTTGTATCAAATATTTTATTTTAAAAGAGTGTCTGTGGAGTTTCTTGCCCGTTCTTCTCCATAGGAACCTACTATTTGGAATGGGCAACTAGCTTCATATTTGTAACTGACCGACTTGTTGACAATTCAAAAGTGCCTGTAAATGGTTTAATTGAAATAAATGCTTTGAGTTTGAGTTTGAGTTTGAAAAACCATCTGGTGAGGCACCTAAATATGGTCTGTCCTTGCTTATGTGTAATCCACAATTCTCGATTGTTAACCCATATTTTGTCTCATATTCTTTTATTGCAGCCTCTTCATTCATTATTCCATGGGTTGTTGCCCTTGATGTAAAGGGTCTTTGATTTAGGAGCTGTCTGCTGTAACTTGCCTTCGATGAATCTCTTAAGTGGCAAACTGTGTGGAACTTGCTAGCAGTAATGCGGTGTCTCCGCTCTTCATACCATACTAAACAGTTTTTCTGTCCTTGTGTGAGCTGTTCAATATTATGTATGGTTTCTTCACAGATTTTTGTTAGATTTAGTTTCTCCAGAGTTTCATTTTCAGGATTTTTAGCTGTATAGGCATGATCTGCTCCAATAGCATAAGGATTTGCAGGATCAAATAACTGCTTTAATGGCATTGTAAAATTTGGGTAATTTAATATTAGGTTCCTGATTTTATTGTTATATTCTTCTTTGATAATAGTTTGTGTGGGATAAGGAATAAACCTACCATCAGGTTTTTTTCTTGGCAAGTTGTGTGCAGCTATGGGTGATGCTGTAAATTGACCTTTCGGCACGTGAAAAGCCTGCAACCTTTGCGTACACACTTGGTGAAGTAACATTATCTTGTCATTCACCATGTGTTCAACTCCCCATAGGAGTACAGCAACATGTTTAAATTTGGCTTCTGTGCCACTTCCAGCAGGACATTCACAGTGTAATTCCTGTGGCGTTCCATTTTTATGGATTTTTATATCTACCTCATACTGCAGAGCCTTCATAGTTTTTTTGCAGAAAACTTTTATATAAGTTGAGTCACCTACAGTTATTGCCCTTGCCAAGATAAGGTATCGGGACTCGTATAAGGCTTTGGCTTCATTTAATTTCTTATTAACACTGTAACAAAATATTTAACTGTAAACCTGTGGACTAACATTTAATAAACATAAGCTCATGCATGATGTTGGGGTCACACATTGGATATAATTTGACTTTGGATTTCATAATGTTAACCTGAACAAAAATTCTTTACATTTTCTGGTATCTATGACCGACTTAGTTACAGATATATACATTTTTTTATTGAGGTAGTAATGATACAAAATAATGGTAGGTACTTACAAGCAAAAATATTGCCTTATATGCATTTTTGTTAGTGGTGGTAGTGCAGTATTGCTGTTAATGTCCCGATACGTGCTGGAGTGTTGGATTTAGACCTTCAGAAAATTATTGTCTATGGAAATTAAAATTATACTACTTGTCCAAAAAACTTCCGCGGACTGAAAGTATTTGTTGAAAGTTGTAAACTTTGGTAGTACCCATGCTAGAAAATCAAAATATAGCTTCATATATGGATCCAGAAGCAAATCGAGTATTGCTTGCCCTGACAGAGATCGTTCCGACAGTGCCATGTCAGTGAAAAACAACTTCAAAGCATCCCAATTGCTTAAAACACGTGCTACTGCTTGCTGAAGTGACAGCCATCTTGTTTGTGATGGATGCAACATTTTTTGTGGCTTGAGATCAAAAAACTCCTGAAATTGATTTAGCGCTGCTGATCGTCGTTTTGAGCTATTGTGAATAAAACTGAATATATTTCGTGCCAACTGTTCGCACCTATTTGGTAGTTTTTGACATGCTGCACTGGCGCAGAGATGGGCGGAATGACAAGTGCACTTTAATATGATAATACCAGGACAATCTTCTCTGAACCTGCTTGCAACAGAATTTTCGCGTCCCATCATAACATTACAGCCATCTGACCCGAAACCAACAATATTTTTTAAAGGAATACCGTGTTCCGTAAAGGATTTTTTCAGTTTAATATATATATTTTCTGCAGTTGCTCCTTCGTTTACTGCACTGGGATCATCAGCGCTGAAAATTTCATGAAGATTCCAGAATTTGCTCTCAATACGGCCAGAAGTCTCGTTGAAAAACCTTACTACTACACAAGACGCTTTTGTCGTAGAAATGTCTGTCGATTCGTCTGTCATAACGCTGAATTTAGACGTTTTTAATTTATTAGCTAATTCTTCTTTGTGCTCTGGACCGATGCTTTTATATATGATTTTCGCAGTCTTTTTTCGCGTAATGTTAGTTTCTTTCAAAATTTTTAAATCTGGAAAACATTCTTTCAATACTTTTCCGAGGTGGTCAGCAGCATTAAAAGCTATATTATGTTCTGCAAAATAAGCAGCCAGCTTGACTTCAGCAACTCGTGCCATCTTAACAGTGTTATTCTCCTTAGATGTACTTGGTGATGAAAAAAAAGATGTGACCGGGTTTAGCGCACGAATAGAAGATAAATTTTTCTCATGTTTTTGCCCTTCAGAATGAGTCGATAAAACATGCTTTGCGGCCATCATTGAAACATTACATACTTTGCAGCGTGCTTTGAAATTATTTTGAGGATCAACAGTAAGCCACTTACTAAATTTTGGGTCACTCTCCCATTCGGTCCTGTATTTTTGCTGTCTATGTTTTTCCTTCACTTTTAGATCTCCTCTTTCAATACGTTTCTTCTTCGGCGTTGAAACACCAGACTTTTCTTCGTCCTCGCTTTCACTCATCCTTACAAAATAATTACGACCACAAAATAGTATTTTATCTGTACTTAATACACGCACAAACACTATATTGTAAGTATTATAACTATTCTAATTAGGAGAACTGTACCGCAGCTAATTTATGACTTATTCACTGTCGAGCACTCGAGTCCCGGCTTGTGTGTAATATAGTAATCGAAAACAATCCTATGAAAACTTCTCTGTCACACTCATTCATAAAATACATCCATCCTACTGTGTCATAATGGCCGGTATAGTAAAACATTACGTGGGAATTCCCTGCCGGGCTGCCTAGCGTCAATGCCTGATTTGGTGTTGCCATACGTACAAAAAATTAAGGATATTAATTAAAAAGTAAAAGGACCGACCAACAACATAGGTATTACATCGGTCGACTTGGAGATAAAATTATGGTATTTTCGCGTAATATTACGCGTGTATAGTTGCCTTACGATACTACATACTACACATTATGAAATAATGGTACAAATAGTATAATTATACTACGAAATCCATCACTGTGCTGGAATGAGGAACGTCCATTAAGGGATCATCGTGGCTTTGAGTTCCTACGTTACCAAAGTTGAAATTCCGGTCATACAGCTCTAATCTGTAAACAAAACGTGAGTTCAGTCTTGATAGAAAAAACATAGAGGCACTAACTTGAATGCCTTTACTTTCGATAAAACGTTTTGTACCAAAGTATATTAGGAAAACGAGAACCAATATAGCAATCTCTCTTTCAAAATCATGTATTTAGAAGGCGAAATGTGTGATTAGGTTATACCTGTCGACAAGGTCTGCTTTCCTTCCTCGTAAAGATGCACCTCGTTTCTTCAATTCAGTTTTTAACTCACTTATCCGCTATGTCGAATACATGTTTTTTACAACAGTTCTTTCAATAATAATAAGAAAAACGCAGTAAACAAGGAAAGCCAAAACAAAACACAAACTTGACAGGTGAAAGCTATGCTAGCGCCACCTATAAATAGTTTTCACCGGCCAACCTCATTGTCATGTTTGTAATGTCATGTCATGGACTTCTTGGCGGGAAAGTGAAGCGTCATGTTAGCAGTTTTGTTTTATTCTCTAAAATTTGTGTTTAGCCGAATATTAATGTGTAATAGTGGTGGATTATTAACCATTAAGTGTTCGTGAACCTGCATTAATGTAGGCAAATGAAACAAAACAGTGCAATATCACTAAGTTCTCTCAAGAAGTCCGCGCGAGATTTCAGTAAAGTGCCACGTCTTTACTTAAACTCAAGCGGAGCGGGGCGGGATATCATCAATCATCTTTATCATGCATTGAGTGGAGTTCATTTCATAATTATTTAAATAACTTTGTACTTGTTACCTAATTTTACATGACACTGGCTAAACGCACAGACCGTGCGAAGCCAAAAAGAAAAAAAAAAAAAAAGTCATGTCATTGATGTAATTCGCTTTTCTTAGTTTTGCGCAAGTGAATGTGTTTTTCTCGAGATTTATTATTTCATAATACCTCTGCTCGAATACTGGACTCCGAAATTGCCTTCTGAGTGACCCTCGCTTGAACATTGGACATCGTACTCTGCCACCCCTGCCGGAAAACTGGATCTGTGTATTGCTCTTTTGACGACTGGCTATTATAGAATTATAGATAACGACATCATGAGCCTGTGCATTAATTGCGGAATAGCAACGGACCGCTGCAATACAATAGAAAGGCGAAGATTGGAAGATGAAATGATTCTTTCAATTGTACAGGAATGGGTCGCGTCTCAAACGAATAATTTTAGGCGAGATAGAATAAAAGTAAAATAATTATGAATATATAAGTCGCGAACGTATCCGATCAATATGTCAAACTTCGAATCTGCCTTTTTGTTATAGTTAATCTGTGGACTTTTCAACTTGGCGTATGACATAATTGACATTTGCATAAAAACAAGAATTAAAATCGAAAAGGAAGAAAAGAAAACAAGTTGAGGGTAACATATTCTCTAAAGTGTGCCAACTTATATGGGGAATCAATAACTTAAGTAATAAATAATAGAAGGACTACTCAGTACCTAAAAAATAAATTACAACGGTAAGTAATTCAATCAATTGCATGCAAATCATTGGCCAGTAAATATAAAAAAACATGATACCATTATTGACATGTTCTGTTTTGCAGGCTATCTCCTGTGCCTTGGACCTTAGGATCTTGGGCCTTTGGAAACTTTGCAAGCAGAGGACTGAGCTCGTCCATTGAAGAAACTTTATGTTTACTTCCGTCGAAGGCCTTTAAAACGATAACACCGTCCTGAGTCCAACACGACCGCATTCCAAAGAGAAGACGCGCCTTCCCAAAGATGGACTGCCGGACCCTTGTCAAGAACTCCTTGACGGAGATAGATGTTCCCTTTAAGCGCGTCTTAGCTTTTCAAACCACTGATTTGTCGTCGTAGCTGTAAAATCTCACCAGTATGGGCCGACGTGACGTTCAGTATTGGCTGCACCAAGTCTGTGACAGACCGTTATGGAAGATGCGGAGAAGTTCTTGAAAGCCAGCTTATTGGTGATAACATCCAGGATGACTGTGGTGCCGTCTTCACTGTCAACTTCGGCAACACCTTGAAAAATCAGTGCTTTCCTCCTATGCCTAGTCTCCAATCCGTCAACTTGCTTAGCACACTCACAAATCTGAGTCCGGAGTAAACCGAGCATGCTGAAAATAAGCTCCCTGACGGTCCGGAACTCCTCAGCCACCCTTGCCACGGTATTCTTGGCAGGTCCTGCGCACTGAATTTGGTCTTCCAGTGCTTCCATCTTCCGTGTGAAGTTCTCCTCAAGGCACTTTTGTGCAGACAATACCTCAGCAAATTGAGACATAGTGATCTAGTAGCGTTAAAGTGAATGTGAAGTGATTTTGCAGATGATGAGCTGGCAGGTGGTGTAATTTTAATGATTGGGACACATAAATGTGCCACAAACGTGAGTACCCGTTAGGGTGGGCCGCTTTTGTATGGAGCTTTTTTAAATTTTAAATTTCAATTGGCGCTAGTTATAATTCGGTGCTATGGCACATTATTACTTTATATACAAAAAACTGTTATGATTAGATGTCATCTTTAGCCTCCGGATCCATGTTGAAATTTCATAAAATCTAAAAAAAATCTTTTTGTCAAAATATTATTAGGAGTACTGATTATAGTTTAAAGTGTTATCGGTAGTAATAAAACTCAAGTCTAAAGGACAGACTTAGTTATATATTGATTCAAAATACGGAAATCAAAACAAAAATATGTTTAGTTGTTGCATTATTTTACACAAAAATCCTTTTTACTCTTGAATCTAGGCATATCTTTGCGAGACTCTATCTGAGCCTTTATAAAGCCTTCTCTTGATTTTTTGCTGCACAAGGTACGAGATGCTTCGGTGACTGTCTTCACAGCTCTTTCAACAGCTTGTTTATGGCATGGTAGGCGAAGCTGAGATAATTCACTTTTACCTTTTTGTGCAACAAACAATTGAAATTCCTCGTCACTTACATCTTTGAGAATTGGGGGTTCGGTGATATTTAGCTGCCAATCGATGAGATTGATATAAGAGGTGGTATCCAGGTTTAGGTCAGGAACTTGAAATAGTCAGACATTGGTCTGCTTAGTGCTTCGAGCTTTCAAAATACGACGCGCCGCTAACTCACGAAACAAATGATTTTGTGGATCAGTCAGCATTGCAAGTAATAAATTCTCGGGGTGAGCAAAATAACTATTTCTTCTAATGACAGGATCGATTTTAGCTTTTAGATTGACTGATAGATATCTGGATGCAGAGATCAGTGACCACAAGTGCTTTGCTCCATCCTTGCAAGTAGGATGGATTTTTAGTCTGGGTCAGGATGACTGGACCAAGAGAGATTTTTGAAGTTTGAGCAATACCAAGTTTTAGTACCTATTTGGTACCAGACATCAAATAATTGGTACCTCTCTACAGAGGGAAAATTATTACTAGGAAAGTGGCCAGCCATTCTGACTTCAGAATGGCTGGACCAAGTCGGCTGCACCTAGTTGTAGGTGTTATAACTAGTTCATCTTTTCATTAAAATTTAGTACCTCATTGGTACCTCAACATATGTTTTTCTTAATTTTTTTCGATAATCCAAAAAAAAGTTACACCTAGAAAAAAATTTACATGTAATCTGGAGCACGTTGATTTCACCTAGTTGTAGGCGTTATAATTAGTTCATCTTTTCATTAAAATTTAGTACCTCATTGGAACCTCCACATATCGCCCCTCGGCAAAAAAAGAGTCGTAACATAAAACACACTGTTTCGAGAAAAATGCTTTTTTTGGATTTTCAAGCCTTTTGCAAGTTTATTATTATGAAAATTGACTACGTTTATAAGTAAAAATTTGTTCATTTTGTAATTTATCTACATATATTTCAGAATAAATAAAATTTACCAGCATTTAGATATTTTTTTCTAATTAATAATCAAGAAATTCTTAATTAGTCATATATTATGACACTTTTTCGGAGTAAATTTAAGGTATTTAAAAAAAAAATACACAATTTTTCTTTTTAATCAACTTTATTTTGTAAACAAAAGACAAAATCACAAACTTTCTTTAATCATATTTGCCTAAAATCACAGTTGGCTTGTAAGATTAATGATATACTACTGGTACTAATCAATAAATACCAGGGAACTAAAACAGGAACTTTTTGCATAATGGCTAAACTTAACCAACAAAAATATTTTTTTTAATAACTGGAACAAAATTATAAAAAATAAACCATAGCCGTATCAAACTTGGTAGTAAACAATAAGAAAAAAATCTTAACCTAGCATAAACTTATTATTTCAAAGATTTATAAAAAGATTCGTAAAAATGAGGAATATGACTATTCCGTAACAGCTCTAGGAGATCCTTTATTTTATTCTCTTTAAGTTTTGGTTTGGATCTATAAGCGAGTTTGAGGGTAATCTGAGCCAGGTTTTTTTTTCGAGTAATAATTGTTTCAGAAAATTCGTCATCTTTATAGGAAGTTTTAAATAATAACTTGGTAGGATCATCTTGCGTTAACTTGAAAACCTTGACTTCTGTAATTTTAAATGCCTTTGAAGTGGTAAATCCAATATCCTCAGATAATCGCTTTAGTGAGTAGAAATCATCAGAAGACATTTCTGTTACGACGTAGGGTCTTCCTTTTTTCTTGGCACATTTAATGGCCTCAACATACTGACTAGGCACATAAATCGGACCCGATTTCAGTCTTTTTTGGATTTGCTTTTCGATAGTAGAATGAGCTGAGTCTCCCTCATTTTGCGTATGTCCGGTTATTAGGTACTTGTGTGTTATGGTTTTGATTTTAGGGAAATTTTATAATGAAAACATGTAAATAGAAACAATAAATCGATTTTTGTTCTGGCCACAGCAATTGTCCGAGTAGAATGTGATATCTAATCCAGGTCCGTCGTAATTTCGCATTTGGTTTTCAATGAACTTAAATACACAAGATCCTATTTCATCCGCGCCGCGGTTCGCTTCCCCTTCATGCCAAAAGAAACAATCTGTATTATTGTTATTAATGTGTGAAACGGTTAAATTGAAATTGTTGAGTTTAGATTTGTAGTAAAAAATAGAAGTGTTCCCTCGTGGAAGCTGAAGGACAGCTTGCAGATCATAAACTGCAACGATATTATTTGGTCCAGCATTATTTTTATCAGTCTCCTTTTCTGCTCGAGATAGTTCTTTCTCTTCAATATGTCTTAAATACTCTGCTTCTAAATTTTGCTGTACATTATCTTGGGCATTTTCGTATCGTACGCATAATTCGCACCGATCTTTCTTGGGCTTAAAGAAACTAATATTAAATTCCCCGTTAAATATTCTTGAGTACAAAGTTTCGTTAGCATAGGGTGCGTTATTAGTCTCACAAAGAGCTTTATAATCTCTGTATAGATCACTGAGTGATTTTCCTCCATCGATATATTCCCTCGACGAGGTTTTTCTTACGTAGTGGCTTTCGATTCGCGGTATCGAGTTAATATGATCTCTTATGCCTTGTCGAATAGATTCTGCAACTTTTTTATGGTTTGTATGCCTACCTCTCATATCTTGTTTTAAGAATCCATCGTCAGACTTTTCTATTACAGTCCTTATAACACGATCATTGATATCTAGTGTTGCTCTGAAAAAACTTTTACAAACTCTAACAGTTTGTCCATCAACTTGAAAATAAAAACTATGGTTAAGTTTTCTAGGTTTTTCTTTACCGGAAAATCTAAATGCAGGAATTATTGGTTTTATGTGTTTGTGGATGAAATTTCTTTGTAACGCTATGTCTCCTAATTTCCAGTAATTTTCAAATATTGTTGCTCTCGTAACGTCTGGTATTTTCTTAGCACACTGTAATTTACATTTTTCTGTACAAGGAGGTTTCAAACATTTCGCCGGGACAATTTTTTTGGATTTGGCACGAGAAATGTAAGACTTTCCAGTATTTCTCTGCGTTTTTGCCTTATTTGTCAACCATTCTTCAACCCGAGCTACGCGTTTCTTAGGCTTTCTGATTGGACTCTTTTCTATCTCAGCAGCATTGTTTTCAATTGTATGTACATCTTGGTGACATGATAGAGAAGCTATTACTGGTACAGTTGCATTATTTTTACTAGAAGAGTTCGTGCTGGAGGAACTAGAACTATTTGAGTCACTGTTGCTACTCGTGGACCCTGAGCTCGATGAAGATGAATCAGAGGATGTCGATAGTGTCCGATGTGGAGTGGTTTTAGATGTAGAAGGCATTGCCAGTATACTTTCTGTCATGCTGTCGGATGGCCCAGTTTGTGTTTGTTGTTTTGGTTTTATAGCTAATGAATGTGCACGTCTGAAACGTTTGATTGAAGTGGGACATCCCGAGCTTGAGCTACTACTTAAAATACACTCAGATTCGAAATTTGGATCTCTTACACTGTCATCACTATCTTCGTAAAATATATTTTCTTTATCTGACATTTGGGTCGTTAAGTCAGCATCTAAAATAAAAAAATAACAAAGTCATAAAAAAGATAACTTATTACTTGCTTAAAATTGTTTTTTTGATACGTGCAATTAATATTAACCTACCTGTATGAGAATATTCATCAATTTTCGGGGTGCATGGACGGGTTCTGCTAGTATTTTTCTTTAAGTTAAATTCGTATTCTGAACCGACTGCAGTGCAAACTGTAAAAAAAATAAAAAATAAAACAAACATACCTAACAATTACGTAACAGCTATTAACTTACCTAATACTAAAACACTTACTTTTTTCAGAATTATCATTATTTATTGTTTCGTTAGTATTTAAATCGCAGCAAATCTCTCCAGTGCTGCATTTGTTACGAGCTAATTGAATTAAAAACGCCCCTCGACTGTTTTTATTCATTATTAGTTGATCTAAAAAAGACAAAGTCATTAGTTATCCTCACACTTTCAAAACGCATAACTCATAAGACTAAATTTCCCTAAAAATAACAGGGATGGGACTCGAAAGGTTGCTCAAATTATTAAACATTAACATTGATACTAAGTACAATGACCTTCAATCTATACTACAATGGATTTATTACCATACATAAACTTTTTCTGTCACGATAACAGACATCATACAAATTATGCCATGTGTAAGCAAAAACAAATTCAACTTTACGCAAAAAAGGAAACACAACACATTATAAAACATAGAACATTTCACTGTTTAAAAAATAATAAAGTCATTACATGTCTTATGCCGTTTTAACATTTGAAATAAGATTTATTCCGTCCACAATCAGACCGAAAAACCGTCACTACACTAAGTTAATACTCTGTTTTAGTAAAATTTTTAGCATTTTGCATATTTATTCGCCGTGAAAACTGTCACAATACAAGATGTGACAGTTTTGTTGATGTTAATCATTAATTTACTCTTATAACTTACCAATGTAAAGTCACAACACACGTAAATACGCTTTTCACGTCACTGAACACACGTTCGATGAGCACCAACACAATTGTGACACTGTTCTTGCCGACGGCTTGAGCAAGTTGCCTCCGTGAAAAAGTGAACTATGCGCCATCTCTCCGCAACCAAACGCAACACAATAATGACGACTTTACAGCCGAGTGCGTCTAAAAAAGTGCTATCAGCTGATATTAAGATGTCAAAACGTAGTTATTTGCCGGGGGGCGATATGTTTTTCTTAGATTTTTTCGATAAGCCAAAAATAAGTTACACCTACAAGAAGTTTTGCATATATAATAATGTTTATTTTTGTACTAAGAAAATTACTGAAAATAAATCATAATACATAAATATTACGTATATTTTATTAATTGATTGACACATTAATATTTTTTTGCATATAAATAACAGTGTGCATACATTTTGTTTTTACTAATATAGTGATTCTACTTGACATGTCGTCGTAACATTGCCATTTGGACCCTCTGCGGCAATGTGATTTGTAATGTCCCCGCCTTTCGGAGTCGGAGGTGGTACAAATTCTATAACAGACAAAAGGTGTTACTCTATTCCTTTTAATGTTATATTTTTAGGTAAATCATTAATGCAAATTTCGACGTCAGAATTGGGCTCAAAAGCAGCAATATCTTTCAAATTATAATCTAAGCACCTTATGCCTTGACAACCAGAAAGTGACTCCGCTACCGAATGTCGAAGTTTGAAATGTCGACGTATGTTAGTTCTAAAGTACAGGATCTCGATGTGCGCCAGTTCGAAAGTTCACTGGAGCGAAGTATGCAAGGCCGACGTATCGTTAGTTAGAAAGCATACGAGTGCGATGTACGCCAGTTCGAAATTACCCTGTTACGAAGTATGAAATGCCTCCGTACTGTTACTGGTACTCCTACAACATTATAATTAGCAAATTTGTGTAAAAATAAATTTACTTCATTTTTTATATAGAGACAGACACGGATATTAGTAATTGTTTGTACCTATTATTATGATAAATATATTTAAACGGAAGTTTAACGCAACTATGATAAATAACACTATGTGTTTACTATTTTACATTACAAATAGACAATGCATTTTAAAAATATTAAGTTTACCAGGTACTATATTTATTGCAAAATTATAGAAATTGTGAGGGTAGGTAGTATTTTTCCAAGTGTCATTAATTAATTTGTTGTCCTACAACAGTGATATCGCTTCATCATTTTAACTCATTCGTAAAAATGGAGAACAGTAAATGTGAGTTTGTTATGTCGCATAAAAATAATAATCTTTTGTTTCTTGATGGGTTTCTATATATGATTAATACAAAGTGTGATAATGTGTTCTACTGGAATTGCGTGAGAAAAAAGTCTGAAAGTGTTTTCCCAAACGCAAAACACAAATGTTGTTATTTTCATTTGTCCCAAAATATTTGGAAGCATATCCAAAAGGAAGGATTATCCAAAAAGTATGTTAGCGACAGTAATTTTGCGCACCAAATGCGCCATATAGCGGCCCTTGCTTTTTTAGATCCGACTGAGATACCATCCGCATTTGAAATTATTCGCGAGCAAATTATACCTGAAGAAGCAAAAAAAGTGACTGACTGGTTTTCTGAATATTATGTTCATGGTGTTTATATGCGTGTGTTACGCATGGTCAACCTCAATAGACCGCTGCATCGGCATACCTGCATATACATTGCACACGGCACCTACGGGCACGAAACGCAAGCTCAGCATAACGTGACCGATTGACGTCAATCGAACCTTTCCATAGAAACATAAAAACGAGGAGCGGCACTTTTGGATCTGACATCGACCAATTGACACTCTAGTATAATTAGTCGTAATTTCAATACTTTGTAATACAGTAATAAATTAGTTTATTAAAATAAATCTGCATTTTTTTGGATCCTCCGGTTGCACCCATCGTAATTGGCGCAGTCGGTAGGATAGTCCAGTAAATTCAGTGAATCGATCACCGACAACGGGCTATTCGAACCTACGGGTGTGCGGCTACGGAGGAGTATCCGAATATCGATACCACAGAGAGATGCAGATTTGGTAAGTACCTAGATCTACTAGAGTTGCTCGCCTTCCTATATTTTAGTATCCTTCGTGTAATTTCCTTTCTTTCCCTGTGTTTCCTTTGTGTTAATTTCCTCAAGTGTTTCTATTAAACTTTCAAAATTTTTCACCCACGTATATCACGGACTCCTAAGTCGAGTATTTCTGATAGGAACTCGCAAATCGATGCGAATAGGAATTTAGATACTAAATTAGAAGATAGTGAAAGTGTAGAATCTTACTTAATTATAGAGAATAATTTAACTAACAAAATGAGTACCGATTTGGTAGATCAAGTTTACAAGGCCCTACGCCTCGTTCCCGAATTCGACGGGAACCCGAACGTGCTCACGCGGTTTGTACGTTTATGTGACCAACTTGTCGCGCAGTTTATTAAGGCGGAGCCAGGTTACGAACTAAGTAATTTATCCTTGTTGAACGGCATACTTAATAAAGTTACCGGAAATGCCGCCCGCACAATAAATTCAAACGGCATTCCCGAAACCTGGCAGGGTATTAGAAGCGCCCTGATCAATAACTTCTCGGACCAGCGGGACGAGACCGCTTTATACAATGATTTGGCCCTGTTAACGCAAAAGAATTTATCACCACCGGAATTTTACGAAAAGTGCCAAACCTTATTTAGTACAATTATGACGTATGTGACCTTGCATGAGTCCATATCTACTACCATCGAGGCCAAACGGGCACTATATAAGAAATTAACCCTACAGGCATTCGTTCGTGGCCTAAAAGAACCTTTAGGCTCGCGTATTAGGTGCATGCGACCCGACACCATCGAAAAGGCTCTCGAGTTTGTGCACGAGGAAATTAACACCATGTATTTACAGCAGCGTAATGACCATTTGCCGGAGCGGAGACCTGTGCAGTCTACGTCGTCATTTAATCCCAGTACGTATCAGATTAAGCCATTTAATTTGCATACTCCACAGCCAGTCACTTTTTCAGCGCCGTTTAATCAGCCCGGTCCCTCCAAAAGTTTTTATCAGCCACAACCGCCAAGGCCAATGCAAGCTTGGAGACCCCAGGTGCCTTTCAATCGCGGTCCCACGCGAACCCAACAAATGTTAAGCGCACCCCCGCCTAACCATAGACCCCAGAGCAACGTGTTCCGATTGCCTCAACAAAGGCCTAGTTTCACGCCCATTAATAGTGGCCCTAAGCCCATGAGTGGTGTAAGCCACTTTGTTCCTAAACCTATGCCGGGACCTTCGACAGGACATGACTGGACTCAACAAGGAAATCCACCTCCCAGTAACTACTTTAAGACTCGGGAGATGAATGTTAACGAAGTAGACTTTTACGACTGTTACGAATACCCCGACTATGCCTGTAATGACTATTACGACCAGTTCTACCCTGTACCTTACAGTTACGAACCTATGTATGAGCCACTAGCTCATAGTGGTTATGTTCCTGTGCACATAGAGGAACATCAGAATGTGCCTGAAGGAACATCTGCCCAAGGAACGTCTGCTGAAGGCCAGGATTTTCATACAGCCCCGAAATCAGACAAACCAAAATAGAGATTAACTTACAAACCCAGAGACAACTTCCATTCATTCAGATTGCTAATCCACCCATTAAACTATTAGTAGATACCGGTGCGAACCTATCTTTTATTAGCCCGAACGTTGTAGAAAGATTCTATCATCATATCCATTGTAATTATGAGCCTTTCGAAGTCACTAACATCCACGCGACAACTCGTAGTAATTATTCCATTACTATACCGTGCTTCCCGGAATTTAAAGAAACCTGTGACATTACCCTATACATTTACAAGTTCCACAATTATTTTGACGGCTTAATAGGCTTAGACTTACTAGAAAAGTTAGAGTCTAATATAGATTTAAAGAATAAGGTTCTTGTTACACGTAATTCATCTAATCCCTTGCGAATGTATGATTCACGCAATTGTAATCTTTACGAGGACATAGTACCCGCTAATTCATCCAAATTAGCTAGAGTCCCCATTAATCTTCATGGTGGTGACGTAATAATATCAGAGCAGACTATTTCCAATTGCACTATTCGCGACTGTGTTACTTCTGTTAAAAGTAACCGTGGCATTATAGAAATAATTAATCCAACTAAACATGATGTAGTTTTCTCAATGGACAAGCCAGTTACCGCGGAACTTTTTAACGAGCAAAGCGCGACTATCTATCAGCCTAGCGATCGCGTATCCGAGGTATTATCAAAACTACGCACTGACCATCTGAATCCTGAAGAACGAGCCAACTTAGAATCTCTTTGTGCACAATATGCTGACGTTTTCTATATCGATGGTGAACCTCTAACTTTCACCAATAAGATAAAGCATAATATTCATACCACCGACGAATTACCTGTCTATACTAAGACCTATAGATATCCCTTTGTTCACAGACAGGAAGTTCAGGATCAGATTAGCAAAATGTTAGACCAAGGGATAATCCGTCCCTCGCAGTCAGCCTGGAGCTCACCCATCTGGGTAGTTCCAAAAAAATCTGATGCGTCCGGAAAGACCAAATGGCGCATAGTCATTGATTTTCGTAAAGTCAACGAGAAAACCCTCGATGACAAGTACCCAATCCCCAATATTAATGACATCTTAGATAAACTTGGTAACTGTCATTACTTCACAACTCTAGACCTTGCAAGTGGATTTTACCAGGTGGAAATGGACCCAGCCGATATTCACAAAACGGCCTTCAATGTAGAACATGGGCACTTTGAATTTTTACGCATGCCCATGGGTCTCAAAAATTCTCCATCCACGTTTCAACGCGTGATGGATAATGTCCTCAGGGACCTCCAAAATGTCATATGTCTCGTATATCTCGATGACATAATCGTTTTTAGTGTTTCCCTACAGGAACACATGGTAAATTTGGAAAAAGTATTCAAGAGGTTAAGGGAATCAAACTTTAAGATCCAGATGGATAATTCGGAATTCTTAAAGCTTGAAACTTCATACTTAGGTCACGTAATAAGTAAGGACGGTATTAAGCCTAACCCCGATAAGATCATTGCCATCCAGAAATTCCCTATTCCCAAGACAGCTACCGAGATCAAACGCTTTTTAGGCCTGTTAGGATACTACAGGAAATTTATTCCTGACTTTGCGCGCATTACGAAACCCATGACGCAATGTCTCAAGAAAGGTTCTAAGATCACCTTCAATGACCCTAACTACATCGACTGTTTTGAAAAGTGCAAATTACTACTGACTAACGACCCTATACTGCAGTACCCTGACTTTTCTAAGGAATTTGTGCTTACGACTGACGCATCTAACTTTGCCGTAGGAGCTGTCCTTTCTCAAGGACCTATAGGACAAGATAAGCCCTTGGCATACGCGTCTAGGACATTGAACTCCAGTGAGATTAACTACAGTGTAATCGAGAAGGAGTTATTAGCCATAGTTTGGGCTACTAAATACTTTCGTCCATACTTGTTTGGGAGAAAGTTTAAGATAGTTACAGACCATAAACCCTTACAATGGGTTATGAGCCTTAAAGAACCAGGCTCCAGACTCACACGTTGGAGACTTAAGTTGAGTGAATACAATTTTACTACAGTATACAAGCAAGGCAAAAAGAACACTAACGCCGACGCATTGTCCCGCATTGAAATCAACAACGAGGACGCTATGTCTATAGCGGTAAATGTATCTGGAAAGCCTCATTCAACAGTAGGTTCTGAAACACTGACAGCCCCTACAAACAACCCTGATGTACTCGACAACTCTGACACAGCAACTGTTCACACTAGTAACGAAGCCCCTATTCTAGAAGTGCCAATATCAGACGAACCCTTAAATAAATTCAGTAGACAAATCTGTTTTGTACTTGTAGGCGATATTAAAAAACGACCGACAGTGAGTAAGCCATTTGAAACGCATACCCGAACTGCCATTCAATTATCTGAGTCTAACCTGACTAACGACGTTATTAATGCAGTTAAAGAATATGTGAACCCTAAAGTCAAAACCGGTTTAATCATCCATCCTCCTCTTGCCATGTATAAAATAATCCCCATAATTCAAGACAACTTCAAAAGCTCTTCAATGAACATGGTTCTAACTAAAGTTGAATTAGAGAATGTTAAAGACTACCTGCGTCAACAAGACATCATAAAGAAATACCACGAAGGTAAAACAAATCATCGCGGTATCACTGAATGTTACTTAGCCTTATCTTCTAAACTCTACTGGCCCAAGATGAAAGAACACATCTCCAAGTACATAAATGAGTGTATTATCTGTGGTCAGGCTAAGTACGACCGTCACCCCATCAAGCAAAGATTTAACATTGTACCACCCCCTAGTAAACCTTTTGAAATTATCCATCTAGATCTGTTCACAGCTCAAACAGAGAAATTCCTTACCATTGTAGACGCTTTCTCTAAGTATGCACAAGCTTATCACCTTAGAGATAGCACCGCTTTGAGTGTAGTACAAGCTCTACTTGTATTTTGCACCTACCATGGGGTCCCATTGACTATTGTCACGGACGGAGGCCCTGAATTCACAAATCAGATTTTCTTAGAATTCAACCGAACTCATAAAATTACTCACCATAAAATATTAGCGCATTCCCCTAACGACAATGGCATAGTAGAAAGGTTCCATTCTACCATTTTAGAACATCTTAGGTTATTGAAATTAGAGAGACGAAATGAACCAGTCGTTAATCTTATGCCTTATGCCATCTTAGCGTACAATAGTTCGATCCATAGCTTCACAAAATGTAGACCCTTGGACTTGATAACTGGACACTTTGACCCTCGAGACCCAATAGATATTGACCTATCTGAACACTTACTGCAACAGTACTCACAAGACCATAGGAAACGAATGAGTCAAGTATACGACCTTATTAACCAGACATCCTTACATGACAGGACACAACTGACTGAAACCCGTAACAGGGACAGAGAACCCGAGAAGGACTATACCCCTGACCAGCAAATCTTTGTACGCAATCCCATGGCGTCTCGACAGAAGTTAGCCCCGCGTTATACGCAAGATACTGTACTCGCAGATCTTCCAATCCACATCTATACGAAGAAGAAACGCGGTCCAGTAGCAAAATCTCGCCTTAAGCGAAGTCCTAAAGATCCCACTTTGTTACAGGATAATACTATGGCTGATGACCCTACATCCGGCCCAAGGACAAGAGATAACAGTTGAATCACTTGACAATGGACCAGGACTACTTCCCTTCAGATTAGGAGCGGCAAAAATCGTTTCCCATTTCCATTCCTTCCTAAGCCATATAGATTTGGAGAATATCCATCTTCAAATTGAAGTGGTAAAAACACAGATGGCTGAATTAAGTCCCTTAGTTAACAATAAAACCTTATTCCTATTCGACCCTCATCTGAAACATCTCAATAGTAAAATCAATTTAATTACTAGTAAAATTAGTATGTTTGAATCAACTCGTAGTAAAAGAGGCCTTATCGACGGCTTGGGTTCTGTAATAAAATCAATTTCTGGTAATTTAGACTACACCGATGCACTTAAATACGAAAACGCCATAAACACCTTACGTAATAATGAGCATAAATTAGAATTAGAAATTAATAACCATGTCAGTTTAAATAGTAAATTTATTTCACGTAGCTCTCAAATAATAGATAGTATAATTTCAAATCAAGATAAGATGAGTAAAGCACTAAACTTAATTTTGGAAAGTAACGCTAATAGGGATACAGAGTTAATTAAATACGCCCATCTGGCCCAACATCTGTTAATCTTAGGAGATAATGTAGAAGATCTTTATGAAGAATTACGAAGTTTAGAGAACACCCTAACATTTATTCGTGCGTCGAGTACCCCGTACTCTTTATTTAATTTAGATGAAATTAAGTATATGTTAGGTAAATTAAGGACTTTATATGCTGATGACGAAATCCTTGACGTAGAAATTAGGCATTTTTATGAAATAATTAAACTAGGTTACTTCTATTCTAATAAGCAGATAGTAGTAGTTATAAAAGTCCCGATAGTTGTTTCCTCCACATATAATTTGTATAAACTTTCCCTTGTTCCTAACAGAAACCACGAAACTCTTATACCACCCTCACCTTTCGTAGCACTCTCTAGCTCAGACTCTAGGTACATAGAGACAGAATGTCCGAAGGTAAACTCCATATATCTCTGTGAGTCAACAGCCAACCTACAAATCCAGAGCAAACCAGATTGTATCCAGCATCTCATAGTCCATCAAGAACTTCAACCCAGCTGCAAGCTGACACCCGTAGCTCTCACCACCGAAGCCCTGGAAACCCTGGACGACAAGCATTATACCTTAAGTTTTCCTGTACCAACAAAAGTGAAGATGTCTTGCGGTCAAGAACAGTACCGGACCCTACGAGGCAGCTATTTGGCAATCATCCCCCTCAACTGTAACCTGAGAACACCCGCCTTCACTATCTCCAACACTGACGACCACATCAAAGGACATGTCGTGAAGATCATTGGGATGCCCCTACACAACGAGTCGAGGCCTGAAAATTATCCGAAACTCATCCTAAATTCGCCAAATCTACAAAAACTTCACACGCTTAGCAACGAGATAGCGACGCAACTGCCTGTACATTTAGATGACGCCACCGATCCCGTCATTTACCACACTACTATACCCATGTACCTCGCACTATCCGGTACATGCGCATTCATCGCCACTCTAATCTATCGTCGGCTGCGCATAAGAAAAGCATCCAGAGAAATCACAGAAAACTTCAACAGCAACACTGAAGTCGTCTATGCAATCCCATCACCACGCACTATCAACCCAAGCCA
The DNA here is from genome assembly GCA_963921375.1 of Tiliacea citrago. Classification (NCBI taxonomy): domain Eukaryota; kingdom Metazoa; phylum Arthropoda; class Insecta; order Lepidoptera; family Noctuidae; genus Tiliacea; species Tiliacea citrago. The sequence continues at coordinate 26,886,712 of OY992783.1, forward strand.
AATAAGGATTGACCCTGGATGTCTACCAGCGACCATCTTGAACAAGTCCACCGATACTCGCTGCTCTACGGGGGGAGGTGTTACGCATGGTCAACCTCAATAGACCGCTGCATCGGCATACCTGCATATACATTGCACACGGCACCTACGGGCACGAAACGCAAGCTCAGCATAACGTGACCGATTGACGTCAATCGAACCTTTCCATAGAAACATAAAAACGAGGAGCGGCACTTTTGGATCTGACATCGACCAATTGACACTCTAGTATAATTAGTCGTAATTTCAATACTTTGTAATACAGTAATAAATTAGTTTATTAAAATAAATCTGCATTTTTTTGGATCCTCCGGTTGCACCCATCGTAATTCGTGTAACTAATCGAAAGAAGATGTCAACACTGAAATTACAGCTGAAGAAGTCGGCCCCAAGATCCAAGCGCATACGCAGTCTGACATAATACGCAGCTATAATTTTGCAATAAATATAGTACCTGGTAAACTTATTTGTAATGTAAAATAGTAAACACATAGTGTTATTTATCATTGTTGCGTTAAACTTCCGTTTAAATATATTTATCATAATAATAGGTACAGACGCCAGCAGATCAAGCTACCCGAAACTGTAAAATTTTCCCAATCAACCTCGAACCTTATACTGTAGGGTTAAAGTTGAAAATCTATTGAAGAAATTTGACAGATTGTAGTAGCTTGATGTGCTGGCGTCTGTACAAACAATTACTAATATCCGTGTCTGTCTCTATATAAAAAATGAAGTAAATTTATTTTTACACAAATTTGCTAATTATAATGTTGTAGGAGTACCAGTAACAGTACGGAGGCATTTCATACTTCGTAACAGGGTAATTTCGAACTGGCGTACATCGCACTCGTATGCTTTCGAACTGGCGTACATCGAGATCCTGTACTTTAGAACTAACATACGTCGACATTTCAAACTTCGACATTCGGTAGCGGAGTCCCAGAAAGTCTACAACTCGACATATTTCTGTCACTGTTTAGCATTGAATTTGCAGACTCACTTAAGGTGTTTTTGTTAAAATCAAGTGGCAAAAAGGCACATTTCCTACTAACTTGGTTTAAAGGACAGTCCACATTTGCACAGGATTCTTTTATCTCTGCGCTGTATATTTTTTCTAACAATATTTTTTTCAAATATTTATGCAACATTGCATTCACAGTTCACGTAAACTTTATCACTATCATAATTATACTATTTCAAAATATTTTTTTAATATATCTGAACGAAGTTTGTAAACGTTTTCCGTATCATTGTCTACAGGGTTACTGGTAATTCGACGTATATCCGGCAGGGGCTGATAAGGGGGCCAAAATGCAACAAATTGAACCCCCCATATGTATGGCCGAAATTCAATAGTTTTCGAGATATTAGAATTTTAAGGGTTTTTCGATATTTACCCAAAATTTGACATTTCATTCCAAATTAAATAAAAACTACATATTTGAATGGGTACCATTAAAAATGATGTTGTAGCTGGCACTTCAATTAAGCTATGGACATAATTAAAACTACTTAATTTAACAAAATAATGAAAATAATGAGCGATATAAGAATAATATCTTACCAATATTTTCATTTTACGCTTCAAAAATGTTGTCTCGTCACAAAAATTTCTATGACATTAATCGTACAAATAACTAAAACAACTTGCTTATTCTGTAAGCTTTCCAGAAAGCTATAAAAGTCAATTTTAAAATACATAATTCGTGCCAAGGCATGTGTTTGAATCGGCGCGGGGAGGAGAGAAATTATCTGTGTTTTTAGTTTATGATCCTCGCTAAAACAACCGATTTTCCTGGCGAAATTCTTCGCGATGGGGCGGGGTGTGAGGGCGGGGTGTGCGGGCGGGGGAGTACACGGCGTCTGCTGCGCTCGCGTCGCCTTCCTTAGTAAGTTTTGACTCTCCGCCGCGCAAGCACGTGTGTTGTTATCTTGCTACCAATCTCTCATCCCATTAATTTGTTATCGATCATTATTGTTAATTCTTGTTTCTCTTGTTATTCTTTTTGTTATCATTGTTATTTCGGATACGAGTAACATGGCTTCGTATCCTAATAACGAATACGCAGACATAATGTTTTGTTATGGTTTTGCCGATGGAAACGCGGCTGCGGCTCGGCGAGAATACCAACGCCGCTTTCCCGATCGTTGACTTCCCCACGTTACTGTTTTCGGGAGCACCTATCGACGATTGTCTGAAACTGGCAGTGTTCAAAGAGCACAATTCAACGCTGGCAGACCTCGACGGTACACGGCTGACGAAGAGGACACCATTAGTTTATGTGACCCCAATAAATTCAGTCGAAGAACTTCGACAGCAAATAATAAACGCGGCGCAACAGATGAGAACAACGTTCACATCAAGAGTGACGAAAACCGAAGTTAGGAAGAGAATTCGAACCTGCATTCGTAATCGAGGGGCTCATTTTGAACAAGATGTGTAAAATTTGTAATAAAATTTGATGTACATTTTTTTATGCATTTTATTTCATACAAATACAAATGACCCTTTCTCTCCCCGCGCCGATTCAAACACATGCCTTGGCACGAATTATGTATTTTAAAATTGACTTTTATAGCTTCAAAACTGACTAAGGAAGGCGACGCGAGCGCAGCAGACGCCGTGTACTCCCCGCCCTCACACCCCGCCCCATCGCGAAGAATTTCGCCAGGAAAATCGGTTGTTTTAGCGAGGCTCATAAACTAAAAACACAGATAATTTCTCTCCTCCCCGCGCCGATTCAAACACATGCCTTGGCACGAATTATGTATTTTAAAATTGACTTTTATAGCTTTCTGGAAAGCTTACAGAATAAGCAAGTTGTTTTAGTTATTTGTACGATTAATGTCATAGAAATTTTTGTGACGAGACAACATTTTTGAAGCGTAAAATGAAAATATTGGTAAGATATTATTTTTATATCGCTCATTATTTTCATTATTTTGTTAAATTAAGTAGTTTTAATTATGTCCATAGCTTAATTGAAGTGCCAGCTACAACATCATTTTTAATGGTACCCATTCAAATATTTAGTTTTTTTTTTAATTTGGAATGAAATGTCAAATTTTGGGTAAATATCGAAAAACCCTTAAAATTCTAATATCTCGAAAACTATTGAATTTCGGCCATACATATGGGGGGTTCAATTTGTTGCATTTTGGCCCCCTTATCAGCCCCTGCCGGATATACGTCGAATTGCCAGTAACCCTGTATAATCATCTTTATAAATTTATAATATTCATCATCATTGCTTCTTATGATCCAATTTAACGTGTATTCATCAACAACTCCAATTACAATCGCTTGTGCAACTGAATCAAAAGCGCAGGTATTTGAGATGATAGTATTTTTATCTGCAAACGGTGTAATTGAACCATTTCTCAACAAAGTTACCTTAATCATTTGTTTTCCTATCTTTGTTTTTTGCTGTTTTTTCTTTGTAGCTAAACCTCTCCAGTTTTCTACCAATGAAGGCGTATCAGAAAAAACAGATTCATCAGTTATTCCTTTTGCAGCATTATTAGCATTAGTTCTTTTTTTCTTGCTGATGATATTATTTTTCTTTTCAGTTGGCTTTCTCCTTTTAACACCTTGTTTTAATGTACTGTTAGCTGTTTTTAATTGTCCCGGAATAGATTCTGAATGGGTTGCAATAAATTCATCTACACGATATCTGTCTATTTTCGTGCTTATCTGACATAAGTATCTTTTCATAATTTTAAAATAACTTTCGACATTTCACGAAGTAGGGACTGATATTTCCGACTCAAAAGTTCTTTTCATTATATTTGACCATAGAGGGAGCTGTCCCATTAGCCGCGTTAGCGTTGTTAGAAATTCTGGAAAGTAAAATAAGTTATCGTGTGTTTTACAATCACCATCGGTAAGAGTAAGTAATAACTTTTCGCGTTCTATAGCATCCTGAAACCATTTAGGACCTTTACTTGTAACAAGATGTCGTTTATTATCATCACTGAGTTTTAATTCGGTCTCAGCAAATAAAGATTTGTAGTCATCTAACACTTGCGACAATTTAGTAGTATCCTCTATTTCGATTTCAGATTCGGAGGTGTCTTGAAAAGACGTCAATCTTTTTAATCGAATCTTAGCTTCTTCACATCTTGTTAACAATGCTTGTTCATCTTGTCCATCATATTTGTTAAGACAAACTGTTATCATATCAATTACAATTCTTTTCACTACATCGTAATCTTCGCAGCGTTTGACTTCTTGTAAACATTTAATATAAAAGAATTTTACCCTCTGGTCTATGTGTTTGAAGCAAGAAAGGTTAAAAAGAATTTTAAGTGGCTAGTGTCGATACGAATGAAGCACTCGCCAGGTATTTGCTGTTTCGTTTCTAATTTGTTGTAACAGTAATTAACGTACTCTGCCGTAGATTTAAATTTTGTAAATGATTTTACTACGGCCCCAATTAATGCCGAGGCATCATCAACGATGACTTCATTCGGAGTAGCGATATTTTGACTGTTACACCAAGTGTCAAGCCATTTATATATCGCGTCCAAAGTATGACTATCTGATATCATGTGTGTTATCGGCACGCTACTTTCATTGTAAATGGACATCATCACGCATGAATATAAAAACATCTGTTTAGTCAATATGAGATCTTTGTTTGCTCCAAATGGTTTGAAGATACTTCCTGTGGCGTCGATACTTAACACAGTTCTTTTACTTTTTCTATAATCCCTATAGTATTGTTCTTGAGCAAGTGACCAATAGTAAATACAAATCAAATCAAATCAAATCAAAAGTCATTTATTCAAACTAGGCTGAGAATCAGCACTTTTCGAACGTCAAAAATTACATAAGACAGTCCCCCAAAAACGCCCACCCTTCACCACTTCCTAGTGCTTTAGCTGGGAAGAAGCTTTAGCTTTAAGAAGTGGCGCAACAAACTCCCCAGCAGCACAGCTGTCTGTTCAGATATAAAACTTGAATCTATACAATAAAATGTAAAAGAATTTGCATTACGCAACACAACATTAAATTATTTGCCTTATGCTAGCTAGCACACGCCACTATACCAAAAAAAAACATAAAAATCGTCGAAAACTATACTCAAGCAGAAATAACGTAAACAGAACGTACCTAAATAAAAGCCTCCAGGCATAATGGGCGTGCCCGCCCACACAAAGCTATAGCTGCAACTCGAAGTCAAAAATGATAAACTAGCACCATCGTAGTAAAATAAAAAACAGTTAATCATTGATAACAATAATAAAACCATGGTCAGCAAGACGACCAGTCACCACAAGCAGCACCCGTTCACGAGCATAACGCAAAGATCAGCCATCACCCCCCTCGCCATATTAGAGGGAAGGAGGCAACCCGACCCCCGACGCTACCGCAAGCAGTGACATCTAAGGGAGCATGACGAACTTGCTGCCGGTTGCTCAGGCAAGAATAATATAATCAATTGTCTAGGTCGCTAGCTAACCACTTATTGCAATACAACTCATAAAAAAAACATTTTCATGAGTATATTATGTCACTAATAAATAAAAATAAATTGACTTAGACAGTCAAATAAAAATAAACAATTATATGAACTCATATAACCTGTCAGTAGGTACGCTAATTCTGGAGAAAGAACATGAACATTGTCTTGAGTTAATCACAGCGACCAACTATTCTTATCGTTTAAGTAGTCATTGATAGAATAGTATGCCTTTGAACAAAGATTGGATTTAACTTTAACTTTAAACGCATTAAAAGGCAAATCTAACAAAGAAGAGGGTAGCTTGTTATAAAAAGTTATACCAAGTCCAACAAATGAGTTATGAACCTTATGAAGCCGGTGAAAAGGAGCACGTAATTTATCCTTATTTCTGGTGTTAATATTGTGAATATCACTGTTTTTAGTGTATAAGTGTATATTTTGCCTAACATATAAGATGTTGGCGAAGATGAATTGTGATGCCGCCGTGAGTATACCAATATCCTTAAAAAAATCTCTTAGAGAAACTCTGGCACCCAGCTGGTAAATTGCTCGAACAGCTCGTTTTTGGAGTACAAAAATATTTTGAATGTCAGCTGCTTTACCCCACAGCAGAATACAGTAGGACATAACGCTATGAAAATAACTAAAATAGACTAATCGGGCTGTATCAACGTCAGTGTATTGTCTTACTTTCCTGACGGCGTATGCGGCCGAACTGAGCCTTCCCGCTAGGCTTGATATATGAGGTCCTCACTGAAGTTTGGCATTATACCCAGAAACACTGCCGAGTCTACAGTTTCAAGCACCTCTTTATCTAAAACGATGTTGGGACCTAAATTTCTAATATTCGGTAAGGCAAACTTTATACATTTCGTTTTCTTGGCATTGAGAACTAAATTATTTGTCGTAAACCAATCCGTAACCATTGAGAGTGCAATGTTTACGTCGTCAAAATCTTGTCTATTCCGGTCTACTTTAAAAATAAGAGAGGTATCATCTGCAAACAGTACAACGTCACAGACACCCTTTATATAGAATGGTAAATCGTTAATATACACTAAGAATAAGAATGGGCCTAGAATTGAGCCTTGAGGTACACCTAACTGAACTGGTAGCTCGGAAGCTTTCACACCATCAACATCTACACATTGGAACCTATTATACAAATAAGAATTTATTACTTTAAGAGCTTCATTTTGGACGCCGTAATGATGTAGTTTACGCAAAAGACTGTCATGGTGCACGCAATCAAAGGCTTTGGAGAGATCACAGAAAACTCCAATAGCATTTTGCGAGTTCTCCCATGCGTTAAATATGTGTTTCAGCAGTGCAACACCCGCATCTGTAGTCGAACGACCTTTTGTAAAGCCATATTGTTCATTGTGAAGGAGGCTGTTTATATTAAAATGTCTTAGCAACTGCTTGAGTATTAACTTTTCAAATATTTTGCTAAATGCAGGTAAGATAGAAATAGGCCTGAAATTGCCAACGTCATTTTTATTACCTGATTTAAATAAAGGTATGACTTTACTACTCTTCATAAGGTCAGGAAAAGTTCCTAAATCAACACATTTATTAAAAGTAACAGCTAGATAGGGGGCTACGATGTCTATTATATTACTTAATAGTTTAATGGAGATGCCCCAGTAATCACCAGTGTTTTTAGATTTAAGTGTGATAAAAACATTAACTACATCATGAGGTGTTACATGTTCGAAGCTAAATAAACGACTACATTTAGGCACACTACTATGCAAAAGATTTTCAGCTTTAGACAGGGATGAATTTAAGGAGCGAGTCGTAGTTATAGGTATGTTGGCAAAAAACTCATTGAATGCTTCAGCTACGTCAGCTGCATTATTAACTAATTTGTTTTCGACCATAATTTCTAATTGTTTTTCTTGTTTAACAGACTTACCAGTTTCATTGTTAATAATTTTCCAAGTGGTTTTTACTTTATTATTAGATTTTTTAATTGTATCGCTTAAAAATTTAGATTTAGCAAAAACACAAATCTTTTTAAATAATTTTGAATAATTTTTGACATACTCTAGAAAAGGAGTATCAAACCTGTATTTTTTCAAACCATATAACTCGTATAGTCTCGCTCTACTTTTATAAATACCTGGGGTAGCCCATTGATTAAAGCCAACGGAGGTACCATTAATGTTAATGGATTTGGTCTTGAAAGTAGATTGGTACTCCTTTTGTACAACATCAAAAAGGGCTCCATAGATGTCATTAGGATTCTCGTGTTCTACTATAGATGGTGTAATTTTATGTGCTATATTATTTTTAAACTTGTTTGCAACGACGATTGAGTAGTCTAATACTCAATGGAGTAACATCTAAAATATTAATATTAAAATCTCCACATAAAATTATACTTTTATTACTAGATTTTAACCTATTCAGTGAATCCTCCATTACTGATTCAAAACGAATAAAATCCCCAGAGGGGGGGTCGATAAACGCAAATTATAACGTATCGCTCGAGTTCAACACAAGACAACTCAATAGTACGCTCGATGGAAAGATTAACTAAATCTAAGCGTTGTTTACATTTCAACATATTTGAAACAAGAACTAAAGATCCACCGCGAATAGCACTTTTCCTTACAAATGCACTTTGTACAGTAAAATTATTATCATTCATAAATACTACTTCATGTTCTTTCAACCAGTGTTCAGTCAAACATAAGACCTGAACAATATATATAGAATACAAAAAGGAAATACTGATATGAATCTAATAATTGTATCGTAGGGAGGTAATCGTGTCATAATCCATAAAGCAATTATCGGATTAGAATCGTAATATGAACTTTTTCGATGTTCATATTTAATTTGTTTTAAGCAACCTATTGTAGGTAAGTGACTCGGTTCTGGATCATTAACGTCCATTATAAGATCACTCAATCTATTTCGAACCGTTACAGCATATTCCGACTTTAATTGTTCACTAAGCTCACAGCGTTTTATGGGTGAAAGCTTAATTTTTTTTGCAAAATTGTGTTTGAATTCTTCATCAATGTCGCGTATGGTACAAATGCAATGAGCGATTTTATCAGTTGGCCAATTAATTATAACTTCTATCTTTGATTTGCACAGCTTACAGGAACCAAAACACTTCACATTCACTTCATTTTTAATTGAGTAGTTTTGAAACGTCCAACTGCACGGGGAACGTATTTTTTTCCAAATTTCCTCTCTTAGAAGGTCAGCCCACTGGTGCTTTGGCAGCAATGTTTTACAGCGAAAATCAGATAAGCGTTTTGTGCGCTTCACGCAACGATCAATGGGCTTAATTTTGTTCCATTGATAAACGTCAAGAAAAAAATCGAATGATTTGCAGCCAGATGGTTTTGTTATAATTTCTTCTGCAGATTCAGATCCAGTATCTTCTTTAGATTCAGATCCAGTATCTTCTTTGTGGTCATAAAAGTATTCATAATTTCTTATAAGTGATAAGTATAGTGATTTTTCCGACATTTTGTATGACAGTTCTTGGCTAATATCTTTAAACACCGGGTCACATGGCGAAGGAATATCATCTTTTAAAAACTTCTCGTACTTTACAAAAAAATCCTTTTGTTTGTGTAACGGAACTGCACATTTTCGACCTCTTCTTTTCATCTTGTAAATATAGAAAATAAACACTAATCACATAATCACTTCCGAACAACGTTTTAAAACAAATTTATTGGAGCAATGTAATAACGATGACAAAGTACGAACTACGTAAAGTTATTGTCATAATTATGAAAACGGGTACAAATATTTTACGTATACCCACATCATTTTTAGAAATAATGTCTGACTGTGTTTTACTATCGACATCAAATTTAACTTACTAAAAACCCTTCGTTGTCACTAGTACCATTAACAGTTCCATGATGGAACTACTGACTGTTTTTTTTTATCACTAGTTCCATTTTAAAAGAATCTAAAAATAATGGAACTAATGTTGAATTTGTTATCACCAGTTCCGTTTTTTAAAAAATATAAAAATAATGGAACTAATGTTGAATTTGCAGATATCACTAGTTCCACATTATTACTTTAGGCACTTGTGAATTTTTTAAGGGTAGTAAAAACATTGGAGTTAAAACACTTAGTTTTTATAATAATTATATTCAATAAAATCAACAAATATTTTTTTTTATGTATGATTCAGATTCATTACATTTACTACAGTACGCGCTCAACAAAGTTTATCTAAAAAATGACCCACAGATATTTCGCCTGTTAATAACTGCATTTGGGCTTCAATGACTAAGTCATTTCTGTCTCTGTAAATTCTTCGTCGTTTAGGTTGGGCACTCTGCCCATACTTTTGTAGAAGATTAGTTCTATACTTCATTAACATTGCATCATCATAAAGAATATGTAAGAGCTGCAATAAATTTGTCTCGTTTTTATTGACGTTTGTATTCAAATTATGATGCCAGCCTTCAAGGACATTATTTGTCCTATGGATCTCACCATAAACACACTATAATTTTTGTTCGTCTGGTTTCATCCAAAACGTATCGAAATATTTTTTAAATTTATTCAAATCTTCGTTTTCGGGCATTTCCTGTTGTATATATTTCCAACCTTCTTCGATTTTATTTGGCGGGAGAAACGCTAAATTGCCACAAAGAGAAATTATCCTTTTGTTTTTTCTGCTACTGTTATACCCCTTTTTCGATGTAATGCCCAGTTTGGTTGCTTTTCGAAAAAGGCTGTTAGTATAATGATAATGACAACCTTTAACATCTATGCCAACATTGAATGATAAAAGAACCTTTATTGCCTTTATTGTGGCTTCCTCAAAATCGCACATTACTTTATTTGGGTTCCACTGGGGTATCTGCGATTTTATGAGAGAAAATAAAATTGTATAAGAATATTTATTTATATTTGTCATAAACGCATATAGAACGGGCACGACATTAGTAAAATTACTATTGCTGCCAATGTCAGCATGAATAGTAAACATTTGTGAGAAAGGTTTCGGGCAAAATTTAAATGTGCCGTCCATAAAAAAATTCGTAACATTTCCCATGTGCATTTTTCCCTCGGGAGTACAAAAGACCAGAATTCTATTATTATCTTGATTGAAATCAGCTAGTAAAATTTTTTCAAATTGTTTTGGCACCTCAACTTCATTTGGATCATTTGTATTAATTTTTTTAACGCTTGCATTTTTTTTTTAGGCGGTAAATGCGACTATTTACTTTTGAATGGTGGAACAGCATTTTTTGTAGCTAAATCAAATCCTTGATTTGCTATACGAACCAAGGCCCGTTTGTACACCCTAGGAGCCGGTTCTCTGCCTTGAGCCGCTTCAAGGCAAGCTTCCTCAATTTGAAAATCTACCAAATTTTGCGTTTCATCAGGCTCACAATTATTGTCGTGAGGTTTTTGTTTAATAATGCTCGTTTGGTCCTAAAAAAATAACATAAAATCAAACATTGCAAAAAAAAAAACAAATAGGTACATAAAAGGCACATACATTAAAAGGGAGGAGGGGGGAGCAAAAATAATAAATAAATAATAAATAAATTAATAATATGTTTATTGGACTTAAAGGGCATTTACAGATAAACATTTACAAAAGCAAAGAACATGAAATTATACACAATACGACTTAAACATAAAGCTAAGAGTAATGTCATTTATGCAAATATACGTCGGATTCATCAAAACCCAACTTATACCATTACTCAATAATATACTATGTAGGTACACCGCTTTATCTAGTAACAGCTAGTAGCGGCCCTAGAGTCAAGATCACGAGTCCAGACCATCAGCATTGGAGATGGCGCCATTGTCCGATAACGATTCCAGGAACGGACTTAATTATAAATAAATAAACATAAATATGTAAACATATTTAAGAAATGAGATATACAAACATCCTGTCCTCACCATTGTACTAGTTGATAAGAATTAGTTTATAAACTAACCCAAACATAACTCGGAGCTCATTATTCTACGATAATTATACTACTAACACGTTTAGCAAATAAAGTTATTTTTATAACAATCACTAGTCGCAATCTTTTAATTGGCGCCCAACGTTACGGGCACTTATTGAAGAAATTATCAACAACGGCGACGTGCTGAATTGCTGTATTCCTGCTACCAGACACAGAACCAAGAAGATTACTCTATCAAACCTGCCCAGAACCTACAAATAAAGAAGAAGATTCAAGTCTTCTCCTGCAAGGTGAAGCTGACTTCGAGAGCAAAACTTCTCCGTACACCAAGGTGACGCAGGCTAAGAAGAACTCTCTTCGTACACCGCAGTATAGAAGCTCATCGGAGTAAATCGACGGACTTCAAGGACTCGACTCTACGAAGCCTCTACTACATCCAGATGAAGACAGTGATAGCCATCATCATCCTCGCAACTCAATTGTAAGTACACGTGATTATTTCCCAGTCAACAACATCAAACTGGCATTTACCCCTTCAGGCAGAAAATTATTAATCACACCAAAACTAATAATGACGCCACCCGTAGACCATAACTCTCAAGTTCGACCAGAAAATAATATCCCTATTCCCCAGTTCTCTGGAGAAGGAGGAGAAAGATATTTACACGGTTTCATTACCGCGGTAGAACGATTCCTTCAAATAACTTCGGGAACAGACACCCAAAAAGTCAATATAATCTTGTCTTAAATAACTGGCAATGCAGCCACTCTCATATATAGCTATCCTCATAATTTCACTTGGTTAGAAATTAAAGAAATTTTAAAACAGCAGTATGGCTCTTGGAATAGAACAATAGGAGACGTATTTCAAGAAATCAATAACTTAAGACCAAATTCAAACAATTTAACTAACGTAATATACGAGTTACAAATGTTAATAGCTGAAGGATGTACAATCAACCAACACGTACATACCGGTTTAAAAGAAGTAGCTAATCAAAAACTAATATCACTCTTACCACCAGAATATAAACCAGCATGTGAAAAGCTAGACTTTTTAGAGACTTGTCTTAGGGCTAGAACTCTCGATAAAGAAGGTTATTTAATTAATATCAAAAATACGGGAAACAAACCGAGTGGTCATACTCAGCCGTTCGTTAAACATAACATGAGCTCAACTTCCCAACAACACAGCGCCCCTGTGTATAATTCAAACTTTGGCACTAGACCTGTCCAGCAACGACATGCATATCCACCTTCACCTTTCTCGGCTAGGATTAGGATGCAAGCAGGACAAGCTAAACAGCCTTGGTATGGCAACTCTAGTAATAATCAACCTAACAATTATTTCAATCGTAATCAAAATAATAATAATAATAATTTTAATCAAAGACCTCAATGGCAACAAGCAAGACCAAACTGGCAACCTAAGCCACAAATCCCTGAATTACAGGATAAAGACGCAACAATGCGAACTATAACTGAACGCCCTCAACTTAAGCGAAATCGAGTATTTAATATCAACGAACCTGAACCGAATAATAACGAATACCCTAATATTTCTTTCGAAGATTACATGCAACAATGTGAAAACGAATATTTTAGTAATATCAACCCTAGCTATGAATATAACGACCAAATTTGTGAACCTATGCACAAATATGACACAAATAACAGTCACGAGGATTTTCAAACGGAATCATCCCCAGAAACTCCAACATAAATAATAATTATGTTCAACTACCCTATATTAAAATACCTGATACCGACGAAAAAATATTAATAGACACTGGTTCAACACGTTCATTCATTAAACCTAATATAGCTATAGAACTGATACAAGACGGATACGCTACCTACGTAAACGAATCATTTTCAGTACAAACACCACACGGACTTTCAAAACATAATGGTAAAATAATCACATACCCTATGATAAATATCTTCGGACAAGATAGTAACCCCATAGAATTTTACATGTTTGACTTTTCTAATAACTTTGAATACTTAATAGGATGGGATACTTTAACTAAACAGAACCTATTAATCATCCCTGGTGAAAATAAAATAAAAACATGAGACGATAATATTACAATACTGTTACACTATCAAAAAAATAAATCCATTACATTAGAACAAATACTAAAAGAAAATAATGACCTATTTGCGGAAGATGCAGCACAAACCTCATTTACTGCTGTAAAACATCATCTCACGTTAACAAAAAATGAACCTATATATCAACGCGCTTACCGTCTACCAGAAACACAACGATTAGAAGTAACACGTCAAGTTAAAGAAATGTTAAATAATAAAATAATTAGACCTTCGGATTCACCATGGTCAAGTCCAGCACATTTAGTTGAAAAACATGTAGACCCAGGAAAACCTAAGAAATGGAGATTAGTCATAGACTATCGTAAACTCAATGACCAGACTAGAGACGACAAATTTCCCCTACCAAACATAGACGATATATTCTCTAAATTAAACGGAGCAAAATATTTCTCTACTTTAGACTTAACTGCTGGCTACCATCAATTAAAAATGGACCCTTCATCAATACCTTTAACAGCCTTTTCCACACCCGACGGACATTACGAATATACCCGAATGCCCTTTGGATTAAAAACAGCACCAGCTACATTTCAAAGAGTAATGAACAACGTATTAAGAAAAGACTTAGAAAATCGTGAATGTTTAGTCTATTTAGATGACGTAATAATATTTGCCTCAACAGAAGCAGAACATTTAACTAGACTACAAGCAGTATTTAATACACTAAGACATTATAAACTACGAATAAACCAAGAGAAATGCAAATTCATGCAAACTAGCGTTAAATTTCTAGGACACATTCTAACAGAAAAAGGACTTAGCCCTTGTCCAGAAAAAATAAAAGCAATAACCAAATTTCCACCACCAAAATAACTAAAGAAATTAAATCATTCTTAGGCCTAGTATCATATTACAGAAAGTTTATACCAAACCTATCTAAAATACTAAAACCAATTACGGAATGTACAAAAAAAAAAGGAAAAGAAAGAAAACACGATACACCCTTTCTAGAAGCTTTTCAAAGAGCGAAAGATTTAATTATAAATCCCCCGGTATTAGTTTACCCAGACTTTAATAAAACATTTACAGTAACAACCGACGCTAGCGATATAGCACTAGGAGCGGTTATTTCACAAGAAAATCACCCAATAGCATACGCGTCTAGAACCTTAACAGAAACTGAACAAAAATATAATGCAACAGAGAAAGAATTACTAGGTATACTATACGCTTTGACACAATTTAGACCATACATTTATGGACGACAATTCAAATTAGAAACGGATCATCAACCCTTAGTTTGGATAACTAAACTTAAAGAACCAAACGCCAAACTTACGAGATGGAAATTAAAACTACAAGAGTACGACTATGAAATTTCACATAAAAAGGGTAGTACTAATCACGTAGCAGATGCTTTATCTAGAATAATACTAATGCATAATTCAGACCAAGCTACAGTACACAGTAACTTTGACAATTCTGATGAAGGATTTATAATAAAAACAGAACATCCACCTAGACGTATGAATAGAATATTTGTAACAAAAGAAACTTATAATGTAGAAACAATACAAAAAGACAATCATACATATGATTATTATTTAAATATAAACAACCCCCAAGACTTTATCAAATTTTGCAAAGAATATCTTGGATCAAAAAGATATGCAATAGTAGGAAGCGACAATAAGCTCATAGAACAATTATCCGAAATATATAGAAAAAACTTTAATAATAAAGAATTAGTCATAATATGGTTCACGCAATCACGTATAGAAATTACAGACAAAGAAGAGACTTTGAAAATAATTAAGAAAACGCATGAACTCCTAGACAGACATATAGGAAACCCTGCACTAATAAAGGAGATATCTAAAACTTATTATATAGAGAACATTAAAAAATACACTCAAAATTACTTAAATCAATGTGTAATATGTAACAAAACTAAATACGAAAGAAAACCGTTAAAACCACCATTCGAAATAACGGAAACTCCTCAGCAACCCATGCATAAATGGCAAATTGACACCTTTCGTTTTAAAAACAAACTATACTTAACAGGAATAGATGTATTCTCCAAATGGACTTTTGCCTCTGAATTAACAGAAGGAGGTAATTCACTAAGAATCATAGACGAATTACTAAGAATCTTTGCACTAGTAGGAATCCCAAAGATATTATCCACAGATAATGAGCCAGTATTAACAAGTGAGATAACTAAAGAATTCCTCAAAGGACTTCAAATAGAACAACATTTAACTACACCTCAACATCACACCTCTCATGGAGACATAGAAAGATTTCATTCAACATTAATAAAACTTAGAAAGACTTAGAATACAAAATGAATTAAAAAAGGAAGATATTAATTTAGCAGTACTAGCATATAATTCCACTATACATAGTACCACAAATAAAAACCTAACGAATTACATTTCCTAAGAGAAATAAACCTACCTGTCCAAGACGTACAAACATTTGAATACTTACAAAAAATAAATGAAAAAATAAACAAAATAAAAAATAAAACAATTCAAACAAAAAATCTAAAACGACCTACGATAAATGAAATAAAAATAGGAGATCAATTTTATATAAAAAGCGAAACATAGTAATCCATATGTAGGACCTTTTGTAGTAATAGATATACGACCTAGAAATAAATTAATCTATATACGAAATGGAAAACAAAGAAGTACGCATTTAACAGAAGTTCGTATCATTACAGATGCGACGCAAACATCATCAGGCTAGGACAAGGAATCAGTATTATACCCCAAAGGAAGGTACAAATACAAGAAGACGAATGGAACTTAATCTATCCAATTAACTTAGAACCGCTTCAAACAAATTATGAATCTGTAACAGATCTATATGCTAAAAATAGCGTAGTCCAAACTAATAGTATTCGACACCAAAGAACAGAATACTTAAAAACACATTTAAACGAATGTTTGTCACGAATGCAAGTCAAACGACCCAAACGCGGACTTATTAATGGAATAGGATCCATAATCAAAGCTATCTCCGGTAATCTAGACAACGATGATCTAGTAAACATAGAAAAGAAATTTAGTCTAGCAGCAAACGCTATGACTACCATGAATCACAAAATAAATAACGTAACTCATCAACTTAATCAGTTAATAACAATTGTAAATCGTAAACTTAACACTAAAGAATATTTATTACAAGAAGTAATATTAGTATATGAAACCCTGAAAGATATCTGCGAGCATTTAGAAGAAGCTTACGTTTTAGCACAACATAATATATTACAATCAGCGATATTTAACAAAATACATTTACAACAAGGACTAGACAAAATCCCTAGTAAAGTTAATGTAGTACGGGACCTAAATAAACTTCAATCTCTAATAATCCCAAGTGTCGCTATACAAGGGAAGCTTTTAATATTTCAATTCGCTATACCTATTGTTTCTAAAGAACAATATAACCTAGAAACTATAGTCAGTATAATCACCCCCTCTGATAAATATTGTCAAATGCCTAGTATTAAGAACGGCCAGTATTTGACGGGAACTGATCATGTGTATATCATAGATAAATGTAATAACAATATATGTACAGTTTCACCCACAAAGAAATGTGTAGAAGAAAGTATCCTGAAGCAACGTAACAACTGTAGTGTTATCAAAATCTATTGCCCAGAACAATACTCATACAAAATTCAGAGTGATTTATATTTCCAGTTCAAACTAAAAGAACAATCGATCTATGATAGATGTGCTGATAGAAGCATCACCATAATCAACTCATATATAGAAGACAATACGAAATGCGGAAGTACCCAAGATACTGTGGACATCCAGACCTTCACAGAAATTGCAGAACCAGCAAACAAACTACCAATGACGTTACCAGAAAACATGGACAATATAGATGAGCAAATTGCAGCCATCAATAGACCAGATCTAACCTCTGATAAAATCCAACAAATAGGAGCATTAACCTATGCAACGATAGTAACCATAATCTTGTTAACTATCGTCTTTTTAACTCATCGACTCATAAAAATTCGGAAGAGTGCAAAAAGACTAGGAGGGAGGAGTCAAGATCACGAGTCCATACCATCAGCATTGGAGATGGCGCCATTGTCCGATAACGATTCCAGGAACGGACTTAATTATAAATAAATAAACATAAAGATGTAAACATATTTAAGAAATGAGATATACAAACATCCTGTCCCCACCATTGTACTAGTTGATAAGAATTAGTTTATAAACTAACCCAAACATAACTCGGAGCTCATTATTAGCTCATTATTCTACGATAATTATACTACTAACACGTTTAGCAAATAAAGTTATTTTTATAACAATCACTAGTCTCAATCTTTTAATTCGCGGCCGTCTTCGTATACCAGGTGACACGGGCAGGAGGCATGTGCATGGTTCGAGCACACATTCAAATGCACGTGCATCTTGACAATTTTTGAGCTTCGATACGCTGGTGAATTTGTTAAATACTGGAGGGTACATTCCACCGAATACAGGTAATAGACAGTCTACGTTGAGTTAATACGAGATTTCGCGTACTCGGGGAAATCATCCGTGGACATCTCTGCCGGTGTTCTAGTTGGTACGGAGTTCGTACGGAGGTGTGGCGCTGTTGTGGAGGAAGTCGTTATTTGCGTCGGTATCGGTTATAAAGTGTGTTAGTGATCGTGTCGTGTGTATTAAAATAGGGCTGGGCGAGCGGGCTTTGCTAATATTTAGTGTGTACATGCCCACTGACTGTGCCGAAAATCGTACTGAGTTTACGAGTTGTCTAAGTGAGACTATCTCAGTGATTGAGAGCAGTGAAGTGGAGTCGGTTTTTGTGTTGGGAGACTTTAACGTGCACCCAGGGACACGATTCTCACGTGATTTACTATTAACCTGTACTGATCAATCATGGTCTTGCATTGCATTGCAGATGGACTCGCATACTTTTACTAGCTCCGCCAACGGTTCCCTCCGCTGGCTAGATCACTGTGTTGTCACTGAGGCCGCCAGACATTTGGTGAATAGTGCGTCTATTTTGTACGGCGTTTATGTTTCGGACCATATTCCGTTATTAGTAGAGTGTAACATTAATCTAATTAAACCTAAAATGATTGGATCCTACATTTCCTGTAACAAAGTTATATGGGGTGAGAGGGATTTAGAACAGATTACTGTAATAGCAAATTAAAACAAATAGATTTTCCTCCTGAATTTTGTAAATGTGCTGATAATATTTTGTCACAAACCTGAGCATCGGTTGGTGATAGACAGGTTGTATAATAAATTAATATGTATTTTGAAAAAAGGAGCCGAACTCACTCATGCAGGTTCTGTTAAAAAGCGTCTTAAAGGAAATTATGTAGTAGGGTGGAACAAACACGTGCGCGAGGCTCACCGTGATGCCCGACTGTTTTATCAAATGTGGCTATTATACAACAAACCTACTTCTGGATTTATTTACGAAAATATGTGTAAATCGCGCAATCTTTTTAAAACTAAATTAAAATACTGTCAAGACAATCAGGATAAAATTAAAATGGATGTGCTGGCATCTTGTCATAAAAGTAAACAATTTAATAAGTTTTGGAAATTAACAAATAAATTAAAACATAGGTCGGGTACGCCGATGAGCGTCGCGGGCGTGAGTAATCCCACTGATATAGCTAATGCTTTTCAAAAACATTTTAATGTAAACTCGCGGTTGTGTGGCTGTAGCGGGCCGTCTTATAGTGGCGCTGGGGAGGCCGTGACCGGGGCTCCCCCTGTCAGGTTCTCCGCTAAAGACGTCGCGAGAATTATACAGAACATGGTGAGGGGAAAGTCCCCCTGTCACGATGGCCTCAGCGTCGAACATCTTAAATACGCTGGGGTACACTTAGCGCGAGTACTTTCTATGATTTTTAACCTATGTATAAGTCATAGTTACTTACCTGTGGAACTGAGTAATACGATCGGTGTGCCATTAATAAAGAATAAGACTGGTGACGCCTCCGATATCTCCAATTATAGGCCGATATCGCTTGCCACTGTCTGTGCTAAGGTATTGGATAGTCTGCTTGATAAGATTCTAGCTAAACATATCGTTCTCGAGGATGGTCAGTTCGGTTTCAGACCGAACTTATCAACGGATAGTGCAATTTTATGCCTTAAGCAGACTGTCCAATATTATACAGACAGAAAGACTCCTGTAATTGCATGTTTCTTGGATTTATCGAGGGCTTTTGACCTGGTCGATTATGACCTGCTCTGGCATAAGCTCACTCACGACACTACTGTCCCGGCTGATGTGATATCACTGTTTAGATATTGGTACAGTAGTCAAAATAATACAGATAAGTGGACAGGCTCATATTCTGATATGTATGGGCTGTATTGTGGGGTGAGGCAGGGGGGTTTGAGCTCCCCCCGTCTTTTTAACCTATATATAAACAAACTGATAGGTGAGCTCAGTAGCACTAAAATTGGTTGTCACGTGGACAGTGTTTGCGTTAACAACATCAGCTACGCTGATGATATGGTGCTGCTGAGCCCATGTATCGGTGCTATGAGAAGACTTCTTAAAATTTGTGAAAGTTATGCAGTGGCTCACAGGCTCAAATACAATACCGATAAGATTGAATGCTTGGTTTTTAAATGGGTACTTTAACATACAAACAGCTTTTTTTTTTTTTTTTTGCCGGGGTGGAAAATCCTCATGGATGTCCTCCGCCCTGGGGTGGGCGGAGGGGTCTGTCAAACTCTTACTGACTAAAAACCACCCCGGTGTTCCCTTCCCACACTTGCACCGGGGATCTTGGGAGCTAGTATTACTTCCGTGATCCCCGGCTAGTGCCGGCCCGCCTCAGCGGGCCACCTCAAGTCTGCGGGGGGGTGAGGCGTTAGACCCCCCCCGCGACGTCTCAAAGGGGCGCGCGTGGAACACTACGCGCCGCCACCTCGGGCCCAGTGTGATAGGGGGCGGCGGACGTCCCCGAGTCCGCCGTCCCTGGACCCATTTAGGGGGGCCGGAAGAGGGCATTATCTGCCCTCTGCCGACGCCCGGTGCGCCTGCTGCGGGCCGGGTGAGCGGACGAGATCTCCCGCTCCCTTTCCGCAGCCTCCTTCTGCGACACGACTGTTTCGCAGAAGGATACCACCGCGTCCCAGGACTCCTCGCTGCCGGCCATCGACTCGACCACGGCCGGCAGCGATAGGTCACTGCCTACTCCTGAGATGAGGGCACGGCGAGGCTCCTCCCAAGCGGCACACTCTGCCAGCGTATGCCGCGCCGTGTCCTCCCGGCAGTCGACGCAGTGGTGACACCGGGCGTCCGGCGCCCTGTTTATGCGACACAGGTACTTCCCGAAGCAACCATGCCCCGAGAGCACCTGCGTCACCCGAAACGACAGGGAGCCGTGCCTCCTCCCGAGCCAGGGCTCGAGTACCGGCCGGACCGCCTCGATGGTGGCGAGGCCGGCGGTAGGGCGTGAAAGCCTGTCCCGCCATTCTGCATTATATTATATCGCCATTCTGGCTGCGCGAAGCTGTGACCGACGCAACTCCACATGTCGCTGCATCAGCCACTCGCCCCGCGCCCTTGCTTCCTCGCGCCACCGATACAGTGACGCGAGTACTTTCGCCTCGAGGTCCCAGGGCGAACATACAAACAGCTGCCTGAACTCTCACTCTCTGGGTCCCCTTTAAGTCGGGTTTCGAAGTTTAAGTATTTGGGTCACTGGGTCACTGATGACTTAAAAGACAATGTAGACATAGATAGGGAGCGCAGGTCGCTGGCTGTCCGTGGCAACATGCTGGCCCGCAGGTTTGCACGCTGTACGGATTCTGTAAAGATAACGCTTTTTAAGGCCTTCTGCCAGTCGTTTTACTCGTGCAGCCTGTGGACCAAGTATACCCAGCGGGCCAGCATGTTGCCAGCGGGCGGGTATATACAGCGACCTGCGCGTACAGTACAATAATTCATTCAGGGTGCTTTTGGGGTTGCCGTGGAGATGTAGCGCGTCAGGGATGTTCGTGGAAGCGTGTGTCGACGGGTTCGCCGCGATTATGCGGAAGCGATGCGCTTCCATGATGGCGCGCTTGCGCTCCTGCTCCAATGGCATCCTGAGTGTGTTTTCAGACCGGTGACACTCTCCCTCTTACGAAGGTGGGTAAGTGTGCAGACACACTTGTCCAAATAATTAGTTATTTATTTTTATTATTCATTTAATTTAATACTAACATTAGGCTAAGTTATACTACTACTAGCATTATATGGATTTTTTATCTGAAATAAAATATTTGAATTTGAATTTGAATATTAAACCCCCCAGAGGTTAGCGCTGCAATTAATGAGATGTCTAGAAAGCGAGACCAAATTATACAAAAAAGACAACATCAAATTGCCACTTATCTTGTTTGGGCTCGAGCCTTCAAATGTGTCTAAAGGATAGGATGCTCAAGGACAGAAGATGGCCATAATTAAAAAGCTAAATTATGCTTTAAGGCACGTAGATCCCTCGTATTATCGGTCATAAATAAAGACATGAAAGAGTTTTTTGCTGCAGTCGGAGTCACAATCATTCTTATTTGGTGAAGACCTTACTAAAAAAATAAGAACAGCTAAATCGGTGAAAACATCTGACCAGGATTTGAAGATAGTGGAAACCAAAAAGTTCACTCCCTAGACAAAACTCATGGTTACCTAGACAAAACACTTCTAAAAATTACAAATCTTTAAAATAGCGGGGCCCTTCTCGGACATAAGTAAAGAAGAAGGGGGGCATTACCCAGGGCACCAGCAATGGACAGAAAGTGGGAGGACAGGAGAAACAATCATCGTCACAAATAAACTCACAGGTGGACAGACTTAAATCTCATTTTTGTGATTGGAAAATAATCACCACAGATCCGGTTATTCTTGATTGGGTTGTAGGGTATAAAATTCAATTTCACACTAAGCCACACCAGAGTCATTAACAGGAGTCCTTACAGATAAAATCTGAAACCAATAAATTACTTTCTTTAAAAGCAATAGTAATTTATCAACCTACAGATAACCAGCTTTGCTTACCAATTTTTCTGGTTACAAAGCCCAATGGAACTTTCCGTTTTATCTTAATTTAAAAAAAGTTAAATGTTTTTGTTACAACAGATCATTTCAAGTAGGAAGACTACCGAACAGTCTGTAAACTTTTACAGAAAATGATTTTCTTGTAACATTAGATTTAAAAGATGCATACACATGGTCAACATAAATAAGGATGGTAAGAAATACGTATTAAGATTTATGTTTCAAGGAATATACTATGAATTTAATGTTTTACCTTTTGGATTATGTACGGCCCCATTAACATTTACATAAATAATGAAACCAGTAATAGCTTACTTGAGAGAAAAAGGCTTTATATCAGTCATATATTTAGATGATTTTCTATGTATAGGAAATAGTTACTTACAATGTTTAGAAAATGTGCAGTCAACAGTAAATAAACTAGAAAAAATTGGATTTATAATTAACAAAGAAAAATGTGGTCTTATACCAAAACAACAGTGTAAGTTTCTAGGTTTTATTTTCTATATCATTGACATGACTCTTGACATCACTGATGAAAAAAAAATAACTGTTTGAAGTTAATAAAAGAATTATTAGCTAAAAGTCAAATTAAGGTTACATTTCTAGCTCAGGTTATTGGAACTTTAATATCTCTTTGCCCAGCTATTAAGTATGGTATTCTCTATACTAAAGAACTCGATCGACATAAATATCTTATTTTAAAAGACAATAATGACAATTATGATATAAACACAACATTGAATGCATACAAGATCTCCAATGGTGGTCTATAAACATAGCTAAATCGGGCAATCCCATAAGAAGAACATCTTTGACTTATAAATATTTACAGATGCCTCCTCCACAGGGTGGGGAGTGTCTTGTGACTCTCAGACTGCCCATGGGCGATGGACTGAAGATGAAACTCAGCTTCACATAAACTTGGAATTACTTACTGCTTTCTTTGGGTTAAAATGTTTTGCCAGACATTTAAGAGATTGTGAAGTCTTATTAAGAATTGATAATATGACTGCAGTATCATACATTAACAGATTAGGAGGAGTTCAATATCCCCACTTACATAAAAGTACATTTTGATACAAGTGGAGAATGTTTGTAATTGCATTCGAGGCGGAATTAACACCCGAGCCGTAGACGAGGTTGTTTTTGAGCTGATAACTGCAATAACAAATGCCCACGTGTATCAAACGACGTTTTTCAATATACTTTTGAAGAAATAAAATAAAATAACGAAAAATATTTTTGTAATGAATTATTAGGAAACGATGATTTAATTTTCTTTTTTTTCCGCGATTTGCTTTCGCCAGGTTGAAGGAGAAGCGAAGGTATAAAGCCGATAAACAGCCTAATATGAAAAATAGAAAATTCGAATATTTTTGAGTTTAGAACACAAATAAATGTTAATTTGTTCATAAATGTTTTTTTTTATTGTTATAATCATGGTATTCTATTTATAAACATTATTTATACATACCAAAAATATTAACGCCGTAAAGACGAACCTTTTCCGAGATTTAAAAAGATCACCTCCGAATAGAGAGGACCGTCTCTAGCGCCAGACGGTTGTGAATAGAGGCATTGAACCAATTTGGACTAAGTATAGGTATAAGTTATCTGTGGCAATTTTTATTTCCACACACGTGTTGGAAAATAAAAAATCTCACGCGTGTGAAATACATTGCATTGTGAACCTAATCGTAGTGCGATATGGACCAGTTTTCGAGGAAGTGTATTGAAAAATAACTAAGAATATTTGGCAGTGGTGTGAATCTAGAAATTTATGGATTTTTGCTACTTACATAAATACCAAAGATAATGTGATAGCAGATTTTGAATCTAGAAGAGAACTAAGCAATTCAGAATGGGCACTAAGTGATACAAATGATCAAAAGATAATTTCTTTATTCGGTGAACCTTCAATTGACCTGTTTGCATCACGGACCAATACAAAGTGCCATAATTAAGTATCATGGCACCCGGACCCAGGGGCTGTGGCAGCGGATGCCTTTACATTGCATTGGTCTCACTGTCATCTATTTGTAGCCCGCGAAATTCACATTTTCTTACGTTTACGTAATTTAGATTTGTTCCCCAATGTCATGATTTCATGAGAAAGTCATTCAGTGGAACAAATCTGACTTAGAAAGATGTATTAATGATGAAACAGTAAAATCTATGCTTTCCCTCCATTCTCTACGGTTCTTAAAACCATAGAAAAGATAATAACAGATAGAGCAACAGGTATTGTAGTAGTTCCCCAGTGGATCACTCAACCATGGTTCCCAATATTTATCAAGAAAACATTTTTATAGACCATGTAATTAGTGATGGTGCGGTGGATATTATGATGAACTTAATATCCAAAAGTACATTGAATCAATACAATCAATTGTAGCATTGGCTAAATACTGTAAGTCAGAAAATATACATATTACCAAACACACCATTACTGAGGTTATTCAATATCTCACTCGGAGATTTCAGGAGGGAGTTTCCTATGGAAGTTTAAACTCCCTTAGATCTGCTCTAGCTTTAATTATAGGACCACATTTAGGTACAGATGGCAAAATCAGAAGTTTCTTCAGAGGTTTCTTTAAATGAAGACCTCCTAAACGTAAAAATAAAACTTGGGATGTATCATGCTTACTCAATTATATTGAAAATAATTACATTCACCCTGTGACTTTATTAATGTTAGCCACAGGCCAAAGGGCACAAACGATCTCATTAATTAATATTAATAATATAGTGATCAAACAAGACTGCATAATGATTAAGATTGATAAGTTAATTTAAACTTCAGAGCCAAATAGATGCCAACCTTTTTTAACTGTTCCCTTCGCAACCCAGCGCTGGGCACGCCACATATGTGCCGATAATCCCCTCTTTGAGGAGTACCTAGAGAGGCGCCATGACGTCCTCACCTTCCGCCTGACGCAGGTCCTCACTGGACACGGTTGTTTCGGGAGGTTCCTGTTCAGGATAAAGCGGGAGGAAACGCCCGGGTGTCATCACTGTGTGGATCGCCCGGAGGACACGGTGAAGCATACGGTGGAGGTCTGCCCGGCTTGGGCGGAGCACCGCCTTGTCCTCACGGAGGCGAGTGGTGGCGGCGATCTCTCGCGTCCGGCCCTGGTTCAGGCCATGGTTCGGAGCGAGAGTGCATGGGAGGCCGTCACCTCCTTCTGCGAAGCAGTAATGCTAGCGAAGGAGGAGGCGGAACGCGTGAGGGTGAGGCATGGTTCGCGCCCTCGCGCCCTTAGTCGCCGCAGGAGACGCCCCGGGCGTTGGGAGTCGCAAGCCGACTTCAGGCCACCGTAGGAGCGGGCTTGCGGACGGTAGCTCGCCGTCCGATAAGGACCAGGCCCGGGTCGACGGCGCGTTGTGTTCCACGCGCGCCTCAAAGAGATAAAGAGATGTCAGCACCAACTGACGGGGTCCGTTAGGGCCAACACCTGCCAGGGTTGCGAGTTTTTCCGAAAGGGATATCGTGGCCCTGGCACACAAGCAACGGAAGGAACACGGGTGGGTTTTAGTCAGTAAAAGTCTGACACGCCCTCCCGCTCCGCCCAGAGCGGGAGAAGTTATTTGATAATTTCCAACCCAAAAAAAAAAGTAGACTGTCCATAACTTTTTGAGACATTACGATCTGTATTTACAGATTTCGAAAAAAACTGTCTTCAAAGACAATGGGCAGTTTTTCCAAAAAAAGATTTAGTGTTAATCGGTCCTGTTTATTTTAAGGATCGAAAAACTCTATTGGCCCAACTAAGGTATAAATAAATAATCAAAATGCACTGCGCGATAAAATCCCGTCGCGATATTTTTACGTCCGTGCGAACGCGCGTCGGCGTCGGCTTACAGTTTTCGTATAAAATAAAACTTTGTTTAGTTTTAGATATTCATTTATTGATTTTCTTCATTTTCAATGTCTTCTCTTGTTAAAATATTGTCGAGAAACTGAGCAGGTGGAGATATTATATCATTTCGATGCCGGGTCCTCTGATCAAAGCTGTCTCATGTGATGACGAAATGCCTGAATGTTTATTAATTGTACACTTACTTCTACAGTATAAGTACCGTTCGGCCGAATATGTTCCTCATAATAAGAGCGAGCTTGTTTAATTTGATAAATTCCTAAGCTAACTAAATCTGACATGTCCGTCGTGGGGAACATATTCAGCTGTGCTATTTGAGCATTTATCTGTACGAAACTGGCTCGGCGTCTATTAAGCTAATGCCCAATCACATAGTCAGCTAAATAATTCGGCATGGCCATTCTCTGATTAGCTGTGTCCAGTATAGCTTGGGCATCAGGACGGTCAGTCAAAACGGGATGAAAATGGTTTAAAATGGCTCCTAGAATTTTAAAATCATCCATAAGATTTCTAGACCCAATATTAAAATATTTATTTCTAAAGATTTTAAAATCCCATTTCAACCGACCGTTAATAACTTCTACCACCCACCTGCACAGTGTCACTATTCGAGATCTATTGGCTTTTTCAGTTGATAATTGAGTTTCCCCTTCACTTAGGGTCTCTGGTTTGTACACAGAATATCCCAAAGATCTGAGCAGTGGGAAAGTCTGTAAAACCGCGGTCAAGAATAAATACATCATTCTGTCTAAAATATTGCTTTATTAGAATTTTCATTTTGGGACAGCAGTTTCATAATTGTAGCATCAGATGTTGTGGCTGCGTATGGACCAAATATGTCTATAATGTGGACATCGGTGGCCACCAGCAAAAAAGGTTTAACAAGATTTGCAAACTTGTGTAAACTGTATGATTTTTTTTGGAACAGATAATTTGTCAATTTCTGTAAGTATACATAGGTTCCATCACAAATAACTATGGGGTACAGGATACAGTTACGTGCCTTTTTCATATAACTGCATGCTACTGATTTATTTATACAGACCAATTGACTCCCCAGTTCTTATTATCATAAGGTATAATCCTAAAGCCGTTTTTGGTTTTCGATACAAAGCTGATAATTGATTAGTAATAATGCTGAGTATTGTTAAAAAAAAACAATACAGTCAAGCCTGTTCAGTAATGACATATATGGTTAGGTATATTTTCCACATTTTCAATATCAATAATGTTAATGGTTTTTTTCTTAATAAATCTAACATTTCTACAACATGATTCAGGGTAAGGGCGGCCGTACACGGACTGCTCGAGCAGTTAGCGGCTGAGCGACGTACACGGACCGCACGAGCGGTCGGCGTCGACTGCTCGGGCGGTCGGTTGTTGACTGCTCGAGCTGTCGCTACCAACCGCTCGAGCAGTTGATTTTCTACCACAGTCGAGTCATGGATTCTGACGAGGAAGCACTGCTTTTGCTGCTTCTGCTCAAGCGGAGATGACGGCGGCGACGTCATAAGAGAACATTTTGGGTTCATCCAATTTTGGAATTAAGAGAACAACATGGACGATTCCATCATTTGTTTATGGAACTTAGAAGTGACGAAGAAAATTTTTTCAACTATTTTAGAATGTCAATGTCTTCGTTTGATGAATTGAATAATATACTAAAGTCTCAAATTAAACGAGAAGACACAATTATGAGGAGAAGTATCCAACCAGAAGAAAGACTAGCAGTAACATTGAGGTTTGAAAAATATATAGCAATTATTTAAATTTTTATTCATTGAAAATATTGGCAATTACTTCATCGGACATTACTGAAGATGATGAAAGGTCTTCAAATTGAGAATTTTGGTCATCTGCCACTGATGTAGAGGGGCCAGTCGCTGATCTAGAGGGGCCAGGCACTGATGTAGAGGTAGAGGGGCCAGTATTATAACCCCATTGTCCACGCTAATCATTAAACGATGAATATTGTGATGATAATCCCCTGTCACCATAACTCGAAGGATATGTGTGATTTGTCATCCCTTTAAAGTATTTCATTACGTTAAGTATTTCTGTCTTAGCATCTAATTTATACTGCTCATATTTTTTTTTGGATTCGCCAACTAATGATAGTAAAAACAATTTATCTTCATCTTCATTATCAATGCGCGAATTCTGCGGTTTTTTATCGAAGCGTTTGGATAATTTTTCAATTAAGACGTTCTCATCTGTGATTGTAGTAGTGAATTTTCTTTTGTTTCTTTCTTTGTTTATTTTATTTTGACGATTTTCGCTTTCTTCGGACGTAATTGCAGCGTGCTAATTATGAAGGTGGCAACAGGAGGACTTAAAAAAAACCCAAAATTATTTATAAAGGTTTTAATTAAGATAAAAATTACAATTTAACTTATATTAGTTTTTTAGGTCTATGTTCGGACGATGCTAGTCCCGAATTAAATTTACCATACAATAAGTAATGCTAAACGTGGATGCGGCATCAGCGGATTTGGAAGTAGGTGGCCACTTGGCGGCACGAGGCGTCCGTTCGCTGAGTCAGCAGGTGGCGTGTTGGAATTTTGTGTGGAAACATCCGTTTGACGTAATTACCATATCATGTCGCTATTCAGCTGATTTGGTGTAGGCAGGGCAGGTAACACCTCCCCCCTCAGAACAGCAACTATTTGAGAATCTTGAGCGAAAATGTTGCTGGAGTCTGTTTCGTGATTGTGGGTGATTCTGCATCTTCGTATTGATGATTTTCAAGGTTTACATCTGATTTCTGTGGTTTCGTAAGTTTTGTGCAAACGTTATAGCGACGTATAGTGATTGCGGTGATCAGTACAGTTGCACTGAATAGTATGACGTATAGTGGAATCGTCGTATGGTATAGTAAATTTTCCGCCATTGCGTGTTCTATTTGTACTGGGTGTTGCATTAAAATTTTATCTTCGATTTCATGTAGGCTTTTCAGGTGCAGTGGGTTTAGTTTCAGATGTGGGATGGTTTCTTCAACAATATTCAGATTTATAGGTATTTCGGTGATTTTCAGCGGCTGCCCTTTGATATAGTCGTTGGTGTTGGTAATAATGAATCGCTCGGTGCGTAGTAGACATTTTTGCGGGATGGTAGCGAGATAACTTCCATGCAGGGAGATGAATTCTTGACGTTCGCAGTGTAGCTCCGTCCGGGTCAGTTGTGGAAAGATGAGCGTATAACGTCTGTCATCCAGTTGTTCCATGGCTGCCTTAGTCAGTGTGAGCTTCGTAGGCAGGCAAGATTTCGCCAAAGATTGGTTGTGTGATGAGGTTTTGGATGCAATCTAGATGTCCTCTTGTTGGTTGACGGTTGATTCCTTCTTCGCAGAGATGATATGGGCCGAACTTCGGGCATTCAGCCTCTATGTATTTGAAAGCTTTCCCATTAGTTGCAAGGAAAGGGTAAGGAGGAATATAGGTGTACATAAGTTTGTTGGGAACTATTGCTAATCTGTATAATTCGAACTTATCGGAGCTGGTTATTGGAACTTTAAATATAATAACAATTTTTTTATTCGTGTAGTAATAACCGGGTTTTATAACAGTATAGTACTCTCTTAGGTCCGCATCTATTAACTGATTCTGGCCGTAAATAGATATTAATCTCTTAATCATGTTACTTAAAGTATCTATGCCTAACATACTATGATGGGTGCTCGATGCACGTATAAAAGCTAAGGTATCTTCTATCCTAGTTATCTCTAAATACAAATCTTCTGTATTGTCGCTAATTATAGCCAGCAACTGAGCAAACTTTGCGAATCTTATAAGGTCATTTTTCGCGGTAGTTTTCTTGTCTAAGATTAATCCTAAGGTACTATTGAACTCTCTTGATTGCTAGCAATTTTTGAGAGTATGTCACTGTATCGGGTCATCCAAACTTTGTTAAGACTGACATGCTCATTGAATTCTGATACTATTTTATCGTTGTTACTTTCTAAAAGATTGATTGCATTATTATATTTTTGGGCATCCGTATGATCTAAGTTTCCTGTAATGCTTTTTATAACGGACCCTAATCCGTCTACGAGACCTCTTTTACTACGACCGGGTTCTAGTGTTTTTAACTGCGAACTGATTTCAGTTAATTTATTAGCTAAATGGTTGATTTGAAGTTCATACAAGAGGGAGGATTGGTTGTCTAGTTTAGTCTGGAAATAGTCGAGTTGAGACATTACAGAATCAAGTCTGTGTTCAATGTCAGTTAAGTCTATGTATTGTAGGAAGGTGTGGTAATGTGTAATGAGCCTTGTTTGTCCAAGGTTGAAAGGTAAAAGTCCGGGTCCATTGTCCAAGCTTTCAAGTCTTATCTCGAGCGCCGTTATTGGTTGGGCTAACATTGCCAGCAGTATCCTGTAACAATTTTGATTTATTAGGGATACGTTTGAGTCGGGACTTAGCTACAGGACCTTTCTTTTTGGAGGTGTATATATGAATCGGAAGGTCAGCTAAAACAGTGTCATGTGTGTAGCGTGGTGCTAATTTTTGTCGGTCGGCTGCTGGGTTAGAAATAAATACTTGCTGTTCCGGTTGGTATTCTATTTCGGGCTCTCTTTCCTTATTCCTATTTCGTATGATGTTTGTACGGTCAGCAAGAGTAAAGTCATTGATAAGGTCGTATACAGTTTTCATCTGATTTCGGTGTGTCAAAATATATTGTTGCATTAGGTGTTCAGTCATGTTAATGTCAAGGGGGTCTCTTGGGTCAAAGTGTCCTCTAACTATGTCATGTGGCCTACACTTGGTGAAGCTGTGAACTGAACTATTATAGGCTAATAAGGCATAAGGCATGAGGTTGATTACGGGTTCGTCCTTTTGACGTAATCGTAAAATACGTAAGTGTTCTAGTAACGTAGAGTGAAATCGTTCAATGATTCCGTTATCGTTAGGGGAGTGTGCTAATGTTCTATGGTGGTTGATTTTATGTAATCTTGTAAATTCGGAGAATAGTTGGTTTGTGAATTCCGTGCCGTTATCGGTCACTATTGTTAACGGTAACCCATGATGTGTACAATAACTTAAAACTGCTTGAAGTATGCTTATTGCTGTACCATCTCTCAAATGGTACGCTTGTCCATATTTTGAGAAAACATCTACCACTGTCAAGTACTTTTCGTTTTGAGCTGTGAATAGATCCATGTGTATTACTTCGAAGGGTTTAGTTGCTGGGGGTACTACATTAAATTGAGGTCTAATCGGGTTCCTATCATATTTCGTTTGTCCGCAGATGGTACACTCATTAATGTATTTAGTTATTTCTTCCCTATTTTAGGCCAATAATATTTTCGGGATAGGGCGAGATGACACTCGTTTATTCCTCTATGATTAGTTTTCCCTTCATGATAGTGTTTTATGATTTCTTGCTGTCTTAGGTACTCTTTAACTTCTTCTAGTTCGGTTTTGGCTAATACTAAATTAATTGCTGAGCTTTTAAAACTATTCTGGATTATGGGTATAATTGAATACATCCCCAAGGGTGGAGTTATTTTTATAGCGGTTTTAACTTTAGGGTTGACGTATTCTTTTATAGCATTTACTACGTCTTGTTCTAAGTTCGATTCTGAAACCTGAATAAATGTACGGGTGTGTGTGTCAAAAGGTTTAGTAGCGGTTGTACGTCGTTTAATGTCACCTACTATGGTAATGCATAACTGTCGGTGAAATTTGTTCAAAGGTTCGTCAGTGATTGGTACTTCTAGAATAGGGTTTTCAGTGCTGGTATGTGCAGTGGCTGTCGTGGAGCCTGTTCGTGACGGTGGTCGCTCTGATGGGTTAGCTAACATTGACTCGGTCTCCTCATTGTTAATTTCCACTCGGGATAAAGCGTCGGCATTGGTGTTATATCTTCCCTTTTTGTAAACTATAGTGTAGTCGTATTCGCTTAGTTTTAGGCGCCATCTAGTCAGTCTTGAGTTAGGCTCCTTAAGGTTCATTATCCACTGTAGTGGTTTGTGGTCTGTGAGTATTTTAAATTTACGACCAAATAAGTAAGGCCTGAAGTACTTTGTAGCCCATACTATAGCTAAAAGCTCCTTCTCGATAGTACTATAATTGGTTTCACTATCGTTCAAAGTTCTTGAGGCGTAACAGATAGGTTTATCTGAGCCAATGGTACCTTGTGAGAGTATAGCGCCGATAGCTACGTTAGAGGCGTCAGTGGTTAATATAAACTCTCTAGTAAAGTCGGGGTACTGTAAGATTGGGTCATTTGTAAGTAAAGTCTTACATCTGTTAAAACAGTCAATGTAGTCGGTGTCAAAAGTAATTTTGTTAGTCTTTTTAAGGCATTTAGTCATAGGCTTGGTGACGCGGGCAAAGTCCGGGATAAATTTCCTGTAATAACCTAATAATCCGAGAAACTGTTTTATTTCTTTCGTGGTTTTAGGTAATGGGTATTTTTCTATAGCCGCTATTTTATCAGGATTAAATGATAAATGATAAATGATTTTTATTTCTGTAAGTAGGTTTGTACAAACACTTTTACACGTCAGTCATATTTTTAAAACTAGATGAGGTCGGCGTTTCCTATCTGACTACTCTGAGAAGAAAGGCCGAAACAAACTCAGAGGTCACAGTCTCTTTTAAAGTCCAGACATAATCTTGGTCAGATCATGTGAAGGCCATGTAGATTGGTGTCTGAAATGGTCTTTTGAGGAAAGAACCACGCAGATTGAGTGGACCTGACCAGTCAGTGCACGCATTTGTCAGTAATCGTGCAGCTCTACTCAGAACTTAAGGAGCTCAACGATGCGACGATCAATACCAAAGAAAGGACATTTGGGTAGGCCGCTTTAATGACTCAAACTGCCAGACCATGATTAACACTAACTGAGAATAAAAGACAAAGTGAAAATAAAAATAAAAGAGCAATAACCCACATAGTCTTCACATTCACAATAATTAAAAAAATATAATACTTTACAAGTAAATAATCATGTCATTACGTATATATTACGTTACGTATATAAAATAATAAAAGTTAGCAAAAAAAAACATCAAACAATAAAAATAAACCACTTCAATAATTAAACATTGGAGCATCTCAATCCCAAGCCTTTTTGTCCTCAATATAATCTTTAACGGTATAAAAAGCTTTCTGACACAACTTACGTTTAATGAATGATTTGAATTTATTAAGGCTTAGATCTTGAACGTGGCTTGGAAGTTTATTATAAAAGCGTAAACATTGACATCGGAACGAGCCACCTATTTTCTTGAGCCTTGTTGTAGGTACAACAAATTTATGTTTGTTTCTAGTATTTATATTATGGATATCACTGTATTTTTTAAACAATTTTATATTTTTATGGGCATATAAAAGATTTTCAAAAATATACTGAGAAGGTACAGTCATTACATTAATCTCCTTAAATTTCTCTCGGAGAGAGTGTCTTGGACTTAATTTATAAACTGATCGTACAGCTCTTTTCTGCAAAACAAAGATATTCTGAATGTCGGCGGCATTTCCCCACAACAGAATACCGTACGACATTACACTATGAAAATAGGCAAAGTACACTAAACGGGCTGTCTCTATGTCAGTTAAATTACGAATTTTTCTAACAGCATATGCTGCGGAGCTTAGCTTTTTAGACAGTTTATCTATATGTGGGCCCCACTGAAGCTTAGCATCCAAAGTTAAGCCCAAGAATACTGTGCTTTCTTCAGGATTCAATTCTTCGCCCTTTATCAACACATCAGTTTTCACCTGCCTAACGTGAGGTAGCGTAAACTTAATGCATTTGGTTTTTTTTTCATTTAGAAGTAAATTATTAACATTGAACCAGTGAACTACTTTTGAGATCGCGCTATTTACATCGTCAGTAACCAGCTGCTGACGTTTAAGTTTAAACAAAAGTGAAGTGTCATCTGCAAACAACACTATATCATGATTATCCTTTATGAGGTAAGGCAAGTCATTAATATAAATAAGAAACAAGAAAGGACCAAGAATTGAGCCCTGTGGAACTCCCATTGTTACTATAGATCCGGGAGATCTTTTTCCATTGACGTCAACGCTCTGAATCCTATTACTCAAGTATGAAGTAAGAAGATCCAGAGCGGTGTTCCGGATCCCGTAGTGACTGATCCGGTAGTGATTAGGTTTAACACCTTCTCCACTAATTACATGACCTAAGAATACCGTTTCTAACTTTAAAAATTCGGAC
The DNA here is from genome assembly GCA_963921375.1 of Tiliacea citrago. NCBI lineage: Eukaryota > Metazoa > Arthropoda > Insecta > Lepidoptera > Noctuidae > Tiliacea > Tiliacea citrago. Next base: position 26,921,342 of record OY992783.1, read on the forward strand.
TTATCCATTTGAATCTTAAAGTTGGATTCCTGTAATCTACTGAATACTTTTTCTAAGTTAATCATGTGTTCTTGCAATGACGTACTAAAGATGATGACGTCATCGAGATACACAAGGCAGATGTACATTATCCATCACTCTTTGGAAGGTAGATGGTGAGTTCTTTAAACCCATCGGCATGCGCAAAAATTCAAAGTGCCCATGCTCTACGTTAAAGGCTGTCTTCGGGATGTCGTCAGCGTGCATCTCACATTGATAAAATCCAGATGCTAGCTAGAGTAGTAAAGTACTGGCATTTACCAAGCTTGTCAAGAATGTCAGTTATGTTAGGTATCGGGTATTTGTCGTCTATGGTCTTGTCATTTACTTTACGAAAGTCAACTACTATTCTCCACTTCTGTTTTCCTGATGCGTCTGCCTTCTTAGGAACTACCCAAATAGGTGAGCTCCAAGCTGATTCAGAAGGTCTTATGATACCTTGGTCTAGCATCATAGTAATTTGGTCTCTAACTTCTTGTCGGTGAACAAATGGGTAGCGGTAACTTTTCGTATAAACTGGAAATTCGTCGGTCGTCTTGATATGGTGCTTTATTTTATTTGTAAAAGTCAAAGGTCGAACACCAACAAACAAACGACTGCATAAAGTCTCTAAGTTAGTTTTTTCTTCGATATTTAAATGATCTGTACGCAATCGAGATAAAACTTCTTTAACGCGCCTAGGATCTTGTTTAGTGCTAGTGCACTCATTATTAAATATCTCCGCTTGTAAAGGGCGTTCAAATGTAACGAGTGAGTCATAATCGGTCGGGTTTTCAATTTCAACGATGCCCGTACAGTCGGTAACGCGAGTAATGCATTCATGTATAATGCAATTACTGTGTATTTGCTGAGCTATGGAAACGTCACCGTCTGGGCTATAGATAGGAATATTTAATAGTTTTGATGAGTTCGCGGGAATGGTTTCCTGATAACTGGACTTTTTACATTGATAAAACCGAATAGGTATAGTTGTAAAATCTGTAATTAAATAGTTATTTTTAAGATCAATCTGTGCTCCGTCACGTAAATCTAGGCCTATTAGTCCGTCAAAGTAATTATGAAACTTATAAATGAAAAACTTAACATTCGTGGGGTTATTACATTCAGGAAAATTCGGAACAGTAACTGAATGGTTGTGTGTACTAGTTACACGGGCATTTGTTACTTCAAAGGGGTCAAAATTCAAAGGTATGTGCGAAAAGTATTGCTCGACTGCCTCAGGACTAATAAAAGACTGGTTAGCCCCGGTATCTACTAATAACTTAAGTGGTGGGTCCGATATCTGAATGTAACGTAATTCCCTTTTAGATTGTATATTTAACTCTATTTTAACCCTTTTTGATCCTTTTCCTTGAGAAAATCCGGATTAGCACTAGAGGTAGGCTTTGGTGCTTCTAAGCAATTCGCGTTGTTAGTACTCTGTGGCTGTGTGTCATCTTGTACATATAGGATATTCTCAGACTCGGTTTGGTTGTAGTAATAGAAGTCGGGATAGTCATAGTAACAGGAATAGTCAGGTTGTCCATAGTAATAGTCGGGGTAATAATAAGCGTTTTCAGGGTCTGTCATCTCGTTAAAATTCATTTCTCGTGTCTTGAAGTAATTACTAGGTGGTGGGTTCCCTGATCTTTGCCAATTATTTCCTGGTAACCCTATTGGTTTTTGTACGAAGTGACTAACGCCGCTCATTGGTTTCGGACCTGTATATTGCGCTGACGGATTTGCGTTCGGTAATCTAAATATGTTACTCTGGGGATGGTAGTTTGGCGGGGGTGCACGAAACATTTGCTGGGTTCGACTAACCATGTTGGGGGCACGATGAGGTACCTGATTATGCTGGAAGGGTGGCCTCCATTGCTGCTGCTGCTGCGGCGGCGTGGGCATAGACTTATGCCAGCTCGTGCCTGCATTCGCAAAGCTAAAAGGTCTGGGCGTGGTCATAAGGACCGCTGGTGGCATTCTATGGGTTAAATGCGCTTGCTGTGTCGGGTTACGTCGCTCAGGAATACTTTCGTTGCGTTGCTGTAGGTACATGGCATTTAATTCCTGCTGTACAAATTCCAGAGCCTTTTCTATAGTTTCGGGTCTCATACATCGGATACGGGACCCTAAAGGTTCTTTAAGACCTCTGACATAAGATTGTAACGTCAGTTTTCTATAAAGGTCGCGTTTTGCTTCGATGGTAGTAGCTATATTTTCATGCAGGGTGACATAAGTCATTATAGTACTAAAAAGGGTCTGGCATTTGTCATAATATTCCTGCGGAGTGCTGTTTCCTTGGGCTAGTAAGGACATGTCATTATAAAGGGCGGTCTCGTCCCTTTGATCGGAAAAGTTGTTAATTAAAGCTTCACGGATCCCTTACCAATTTTCAGGTATACCATTGGAATTTATAGTTGTAGCTGCAGATCCCGTAATATTATTTAAGATACCGTTTATTATACATAGGTTAGTGAACTCGTAGCTCGGGTCATTTCTGACGTATTGTATTACGAGCTGATCACATATTTTAATGAAACGTGTTAGAACATTCGGATTTCCATCAAAGTCTGGCACTGGGCGTAAGGCCCTAAAGATAGTATCGGGGTTCAATTCCATTTCGTCACTACTAAATAATGTGTCTAAACCTAAACTATCTGAATCTATAAACCTATTTAAATCTACTTCCCTAATCCTATTTATCTGTCTGGAAGAGACAGATCTTGTCCTAGTTTCCCTTGGATGAAAAATCTTGAATTAATATTATATAAGGGGTTAAAAGAAAGGAGTCGGGAGCAACACTCAAAGAAAGTTTCAAGCACTTACATATCCATGGTTTTCCTTGGTGTATCGATGGCTGGATACGTCCTCAGCTGCGTCTTCTTATGTTCGGATATTCGATGAGGTACTTGGAAATACCGACAGCGACTATCGGAGTCAGCAGATAAACGATTTTAAGAAATCTATACCGCGCCGCGCACTGCCTCGAATATCCTACCGACTGCGCCAATTATGAAGGTGGCAACCGGAGGACTTAAAAAAAACCCAAAATTATTTATAAAGGTTTTAATTAAGATAAAAATTACAATTTAACTTATACTAGTTTTTTAGGTCTATGTTCGGACGATGCTAGTCCCGAATTAAATTTACCATACAATAAGTAATGCTAAACGTGGATGCGGCATCAGCGGATTTGGAAGTAGGTGGCCACTTGGCGGCACGAGGCGTCCGTTCGCTGAGTCAGCAGGTGGCGTGTTGGAATTTTGTGTGGAAACATCCGTTTGACGTAATTACCATATCATGTCGCTATTCAGCTGATTTGGTGTAGGCAGGGCACGTAACATGCTCACTTTCTTGTACACTGTTTGTTTTGTCGGGTCTATCTTCTATTATTGCCTTTAAAAAGACATCTGCTGATAATATGCATATGGCCGAATATTGAGGGCTGCTGAACCACTCTTTGGTTTAATTTTTTTAGCATATCTGATGTACCCATCTCTTAATGTTTTCCATTTTTTCTGTATTAACATGGCTGTAACAACAAAAAAATATTTATTAGTATAATTGATTGATTTAAAAATATGTTTTTACAGTTATTTGGCAACTTTTTTTTTTTTTTTTTGGGTGGGAAGTTATCAAATAACTTCTCCCGCTCTGGGCGGAGCGGGAGGGCGTGTCAGATTTTTACTGACTAAAACCCACCCGTGTTCCTTCCGTTGCCTGTGTGCCAGGGCCACTATCTGACGATATCCCTTTCGGACAAACTCGCAACCCCGGCAGGAGGTATTTGGCAACTGGATGTACATTTATGGATTTGCAATATAGTTTTAGAAGAGCATCAACCACAATAGGTATGATAGTGAGGGATGTTTGCAGAAATATATGGATACATATGAAGGATATGTGTATGGAACAACTAACTGAAGATAAATGGAAATACATAATAAATGGTTTTTAACTGCCTCGGTGCCGTTGATGGCAAACATATTAGAATAATACAACCCGCGCAAAGTGGATAGTCATATTATAACTAAAAATTATTTTTCGATAATACTTCTAGCAGTATGTGATAGTAAAGTTATATGTTCACTTTCGTGGATATAGGCTCATATGGAAGGCACGCTGACTCGACTATTTTCGAAGAGAGTTGTCTATATAAAATGTTACAAAAAAAAAAGTTAAATATACCTCCACCTTCTGCAATATCGCAAAATGGACCTTTATTACCGAATGTGTTTATTGGGGATGAAGCGTTCAGCTTGCAGGAAAATTTAATGCGTCCATATGGTGGCAAGAATTTACCAGAGAAAAAAATAATTTTTAACTATCGGTTATCACGTGCGAGGCGATATATTGAATGCACGTTTGGCATATTAGCTAATAAATGGCGGATCTTTCATAGACCACTTAACGTCAGTGTTGATTTCGCAGTGGATATAGTAGAGTCATCATGTGTTCTTCACAACTACGTAAAACAACGAGATGGAAGTAAATTAGAGGATACGTTTGAGGGCCTTCCTCATTCTATAATACATTCAACCCAGCAAGTTCGTCCAGGTGGACCTATGTTAACAACAATCCGTGAAGAATTTGCTAATTACTTTGTGAGCGAAGAAGGCAAACTAGATTGGCAATGCAATATGATATAAATCAATAAATATGTGTGTGTCTTTATAATATGACATAAACTTAATAAATGTGTGTGTAAAATGACTGACTTTTTTACTTACCGATTTGATTTTTTTCTTGAACTGGTTTTTCATCCAAGTTCTCAATTACTTAGGCGCAAATAATTGCCCATGCATTGTTCTTCTTTATTTTGCCGCTGTGTTCCTTAAGTTTATAGTTCCAAATAAGTTCTTGTGATTTAATTGCACTAATAAGCGCATCACTATCGCACACACCCTCCATGTTCAAAGATCAGTCGACAAATGAGACGAGACAGACAGACGCCGCGAGGCCACAAGGTATGCGGGGGGAGGTCGGAGAGCTGTTCACTGCTCTAGCGCAGTCAACGGCTCGAGCAGTCGGTGTATGCCTCGCGAGCGGTCGACGGCACGATGTAATTTCGTCATGCAGTTGACGGCTTGAAGCGGTCGCGACTGCTCGAGCAGTCGTGTGTACAGCAGCGAATGAATGACTATAGTTCACCGCGCGGTCGCGGCTTTAAGCAGTCGGTCTCAACTGCTTGTAGCAGTCCGTGTACGGCCACCCTAAATTGCGTTGTGAACTGAAATTCATTTAATAGTTCCCAATTATAAATACTTAAATTTCCTTCACATACTCGGGAATTAGGTGAGACATATAATTTATAGTCAATTAATATTTGTTTTCTAAGGTACATGGGTACTCTCAAACGTTCCGGATTTATACACTCTGGAACAAAACAATGATTTGATGAATTCCCGGGGCCAACTGTAACCATCTAGTTCAACATACCTGTTCAATTTAATTTTTGGAGAATCTTGCATGAATAAATCTTTGCAAAGATTTTTTATTGATTGTAGGCAAATGATGAAACCTAAGAAACCTATTTTTCTCGGCGAATGAATAACTAGTCTATCGTCATCAAATTTAAGTGTTTTTATATATTCGGTTCCGTCTTCTATGAGTCGATACGTTTGATCAATGTTTTTGAGCAGAATTGCGTTCTTGTATCCATATGAGTTCAAATTTCTTGAGTTTAATAAATCAAATAACTGATTAAACATGCTAATAAACTCGCAAGTTGCTTCGCAATTTTTGAATGCATTTAACTTAATGTTATTGCGACAGAACATTAGAGAATCACACACTGACTAACTAAACAATTGGGCAGCTAATTTTACCTTCATTTTCTGTTTGAAATAGTGTATGTGCGCGTGCCGTAACTTATTAGCCAAATGAAGTTGTTCTTCAGTTTGAAGTTTGTGTAGTTTCTTCAAGTATTTAAATGATATTTTTTTGCCACTTTGATTATACAATATCTTCTTATCTGCAAACGTATTACGAACCAATTTGAGGCAATGACATGATCGAGTAGAATATTAATTTTCATACCGTTATGATTAAATTCTGTGTTAAGATTATCACAATCTAAAACACAGCCTAGATAGCCATAGCAATATTATTCGGAGCACCATCAAAAGTTAACGTCACTATTGTGACACCACATTCACCCACTAAATTAAGATAAGTATGCACTAGTTCCGCTTTTTGAAACCCTGATAAAACATTAATTAAAAAATATCCTAAAGGTATTTTGAAAGATCCATTCACACAGGTCAACATGAATGTTCTGTGGCCACTGGAACACTATCATCGTCAACATGATTACCAACATTAACATAACCATGAGAACGATATCCGTCCCACTGAATACATTTTCTTATGGCCATTTGATCTATTGACAAAGCACCAATTATGTGCTGCTTTTGAGCCTTTATTTTAAGAGTCTCAAAAGACTCTTTCGTGAACCCTGGTTCACAGTCAACACCCTGGTACCAGTTACTGATTGTTTTTGGATGGGGTAAGCAAAAGTCAAAATGATCACGTACATACCTGTATGCCCGTGGGGAAAGAAAGTGAAGAGTGAGAGCGAATTTTCGTAGTTCAGGTGAATACTTTTTTGGCAAAGGTTCTTTGTTATTTTCCAGCGTTAACCTAACTAATAAATCTTTATTTTTACTCCCACTGCCCGACAAAATATCTAAAGACTCAGTATCTAATAAGAACTGGTTCTTTAAATCGTTAACAACATTTAAAAACGTCGCATTTTTTTTAGTCTCTTTGCCACTAGCCGAGATTTTGACAGAGATGTCATAAGTTTTACTGCTCGCCTGGGTGTTGTAGGAATATCGTCTAGTACTACACCAGTCTCTTGCATTCTCCTCCGTCTTCTAGGCGTGATTTTCGTTTCATTGATTGACCCTGATTTTCTCTTCTTTGCTACCTAAACAAAACATACATAAAATATGAAAGTTAGTTAAATAACTATAAAAATCTACCTTTAAACATACATTGTGTATAAAATCTATTCTAAGGATTTTTATGGGAATGCAAAATTAGGTACGTTTTATGTCAGTATAATCTAATTGCTAAATTAACTTCTGACTTTTGGCGATCATAATTTCGCGTATTAGAAATGAATTATCACTTAAAAATATTAACTTAATTATTACCGCTATAAACCTATTCATTTTATTACCTATCTTCTATTCTATTGCTGAAGGAAAATATCGCACTGAGTTGAAAGTTAAACAAAAACTAGTTAGTATTTTGTAATATTACCTGGTAATATTCCGGATATCCTTCAAATATTGTTGGCACCGAACCAGGCTTTAGTTTTTTATAGACAAACCCGTTATAAAGCAGGATTGCTTAAAGTGTTTGGAGCAAATCTTGAATATTTGGTTGGTTCCCAGTTCTGACGTCTTACAGCTTTAATACACTCACTTCTTATTTCAGGATATTTTGGAAACCTACAGAAGCAAACATTGATAATTGGTACTATATCAACAACGTCGATACATTTTATCAATGAATCGTACACATCACTACAGTTGACGCCTTAAACAATGCCTAGCTTAAACATTAATTTACACTATGAAACTTGGTTTTTATCAATATGTTTTTTGACAATCTTAGTTTTAATATGTAAATCTTTAGTATTTATCGATTTTCTAACCTTAAACATCTGTAGTTAACGATAAAAATGTTGTTAAAGACTTACGTGTGAAATGATAATTCTGGGTCTTTTACGCCTCCTTTCGTTGTTCTCGATGAACAATATACAGCCGCACACGACATATTTTTACTTTATTAATTCAGTTCTAGCCAAACCACTGCTAATATTTAATATTTCGCATTTAAACTGCACCAAACCGCAATGTTTTGGCCGACTAATGGCCGTTTTCACCATCGTTCCTTAAATTTAGGGAGGCACCTAAGAAATTTTAAGTGTTAGTTTCGTTTTCACCATTGCATAACGGCCACCTATGGTCCTAAGGGATCCCTTAATTATAGGGGCCCGATACTTGGCATCTTAGCGCTAAGTGACAGTTGATTTGTTGTTGAATGAGAGTATTTGAGACGAAATGGAAGATTTTATTTACAGTTTTAGAAGCTATCGAAACTGTGGACTTAGTTACGAATCAAAGTTTATTCAGACGGCCACATTTATTTATCTCGAAAGACCGAATTTTTTCACGAAATATGACGATGAGGACTTCTTCAAAAGATTTATGTTAGATATATGTTATTTTTGTTAGAAAAAAAAAAAAAATAGAACACTATTTAGAATATACAGATATGCAGGTATGATTTTTTTTATTACCTAATAACTACTTAGGTACTTAAAAAGTATTTACTTGTTTATTTCTATTTGTTTTTCAAATTTTGTGTTTTAAATACAGGTAAGAAGCCCTTAACTAAAATTAAAGAACCTACTTAACTAATACAGTGGTTATTATTAATATTACGACTGTTTTTAATATTTTCAGGAATAAGTCAACACCTACGATTAATCAGTTGTTCATGAAATCATGTTTATTTTATGTTTTCTTTGTATTTTGTCGCACTATTTTACATTAATCTACGTGATTTATCGATGGAATACAAAATCAGTAATTTAATCGATAAAGTACAATTTTCGGACTCCCTGATTTAAAAAAACTGTCACTTAGGTAAGTGGCCCTTACGTAGGACCCCTTTAATCTGGTGAAAACAAACTTAGGTAAGGGACTGAGTTAAGGAGTCTCTTAGGTTAAGAGACCCTTAGTAAGGAGGGGGTTGAGGGAACGATGGTGAAAACGGCCATAAGTCTCATTCTTTAGTATTAGTCTATGGTCGAGCCCGTCACTTGACGAGAATGAATACAAACCCCTTTAATGATATTCCCGAGGAGGAATTTGTAAAAGCGTTTCGCCTTGCAACGGACTCAATAAGGGGTTTAAGAACTCATTCCCCATAGGGCCAGACCGCGTCGAAACGATAGTGTATCGGAAGAAATAAAGGTGAAAAAACTGAATTTTACATTGATTTATTATTCTATAGCTATAAACACGAGATATGTTGATTAATGTTATACTTTTTATTGCAGATTCTAATAGCACTTGCATTTTATGCGTCAGGATCCTACCAAAATTTGATTGGACAGAGTGCCCTCCATAATGTTTCGCAAATTACTGTCGGGGTCGGTCAGTCATAAAGATGAAGCTAGTTACCCATTCCAAAGCTTAGTAGGTAGGTACCTATGGAGAAGAACGGGCAAGAAACTCCACGGACACTCTTTTAAATTGACATATGGTTACAAAATATTGGTTACATCATTTGTGTTGAAATTAAACATGTGAGAACGATGCAAAACGTCAAAAGCGTCCGTAATAAAAAGAATAAAAAAAAAACAATTCTAAAATTAAAATAAGCCATGGCCGCTAAGAGATGACCAGTCCCTACTGATGGCGCCCGTTCACGAACATGACGCATGGATTAGAACCATTCAGCTCAACCATTTTGAAGGGAGCTAAATGATCCAACACACCCGCCACCATCAGCGAGACATTACAGTGAGCATGACATACTCTCAGCCGCCAGGGCACATTCAAGTCAATGAAAGACGTACCCAGTAAATGGTAGCTTTATAGTAAGTACATAGTCCTCACACATGTGCTATGCAATTATATAATACTAATAGATTGAATTTATACAATGCAAAGATAGTTTTTGAAATCTTCAGCAGCTCCAACAGTACCTATTTCCAAATGCTAATCAATTAAGTTTTTGCGCCCTTGTGGAGCCAGGACCAGCATTGAGCCAAGCATTTTTATCAGCGATGTAATTCCTCAACTTATAATATGCCTGGCTGCATAGTGTGCGTTTTAAACATGATTTAAATTTTGTTTCATTCAGTTGAAGTATGTGCAGAGGTATTTTATTGTAACATTTTAAACAGTACCCCATAAAGGATGCGTCTACTTTAGCCAGCCTGAAACCTGGTTGAACTAATGGGTCCCTATTTCTAGTCCTATAATTGTGTCATTCGCCTCTTTTACTAAAAATATGTAGATTTTTCCTAACATACATAATGTTTTCATAGATATATTGACAAGGTACCATCATGATGTTAATATCTTTGAACAGTTCCCTTAGAGAGTCGCGCCTGCGGAGGCCATATATGGCTCTGATGGCTCTTTTCTGCAGAATAAAAATAGACTCGATGTCTGCAGCCCGTCCCCATAGTAAAATACCGTATGACATAATACTATGAAAGTAACTAAAATAGACTAGCCTCGCGGTATCTACATCAGTAAATTGACGGATTTTTATCACAGCATATGCTGCTGAACTTAGCCGTCCTGCAAGGGATGTTATACTCGTATGCGGACCCCATTGAAGCCTTGAGTCGAGCGTGATCCCTAAGAAAACAGTTTTATCGACGAATTCTAGTTTCTCTTGATTCAATACTATCTCACAATTACTACTTTTGACATTTGGTAAAGAAAATCTTATGCACTTAGTTTTTTTCCCATTTAATACTAAATTATTAGCAGTAAACCAATTTTGGACCTGCAGTAGCGCATTATTTACGTCGTCAAGATTTGATGCACGTCTACTTAAATTATAAGTCTAACCCGGTGAGAGGCCCTTCTGGCCCCGCCAACGCTCGGTTACGCAGAAAAGGCACTCCGGAGCCATCTGCAATAGGTCCGTATCAAAAAAAAAAAAAATGATGCACGTCTATTAATTTTAAAAATTAAGGAAGTATCGTCAGCAAATAACACCATTTGTGGTTGAGTTTTTAACAATTGGGGCAGATCATTAATATACACTAAAAACAGGAAAGGACCCAATATCGAGCCTTGTGGTACACCAATTTTTACTTTTAAGCCATGTGAATTGACTCCATTTATTTGAACTTGCTGTTGTCTATCATTTAAATAAGATTTTACTAAACTGAGCGCAAGTTTTCCAAGGCCGTAATGCTCAAGTTTCAAGAGTAATGTTTCGTGGTCGACGCAATCAAATGCCTTGGAGAGGTCACAAAAGATTCCTGGCGTCTGGATCCATGGCGTCTTGGGCCTCTTCCTACGCCGTAAATATGTGTTTTAATAAGGTGACACCGGCGTCAGTCGTACAACGTCCCTTGGTGAAACCATACTGTTGATCGTGTAAGATTTTATTGGTGTTAAAATGATTGAGCATTTGATTTAGCATTACCTTTTCAAACACCTTGCTGAAGACCGGCAACACGGAAACGGGTCTATAATTATTGGTGTCTTTACTATCCCCGGATTTGAAAAGTGGTATTTACCTTACTAAATTTCATTAGATCCGGGAAGACTCCTTGATCAACACACAAATTAAATATTAAGGCGCTATATTCTCAATAATGGAGGTACAAACTTTTATAGACATTCCCCATAGATCTTCTGTTAATTTGATCTTTATTTGTTTGAAAGCTTTTATTACTGTTACGGGGTTTATATGCTTGAATTTAAATTCAATCGGGAGGATGAAACGTTTGCTTTTAATAAATCGATAGAACGCGAGGGCGAGGAATTTAGGGTTTCAGTCGTTTTAAGTGGGATATTGGTAAAGAAATTTACAAATTCTTGCGCAACTTCTTTGTTTGTGCTTATGAGACCATGTGAAGTTTCTAGCGTGAAATCATTATTTAAATGTTTTTTATTCCTGTTAGTTTCGTCATTGATAATTCTCCAAACCGTCTTTTTTTTATTATCGGCTGATTTAATCTTGTTGCTAATTAATGTACACGGCTTTAGCTACCTTGCAGGTATTTTAAAAAATTTATAGAATAAGTGGCAACGTATTTACTAAAAGTTTCTGTGTTAATATAAGGCTTAAGGCCATACAGCTCAAACAATTTTTCCCTACTTTTCCTAATACCCTTAGTTGCCCAGTCACTGAACAAAAAGTTTGGGCAAATATTTTTTGTTTTCTTTTTTAAAGTATCATTGAACTCGGTGCACACTACCGAAAAGAATTCCTGATAAACATCATTTACATTGTTTTTAATATGGCCCGGTATACATAACTTACTAATTAAGTTATTATTAAATCTATTTAGATTGCTGGGTGTTATTTGTCTGACTTGAAAGCAACGATTTGACCGCTGTGATCAGAAGGGAGATAATTTACAATGGCTTTATCTAAGTATTCGCAACAACAAAAAACATTATCAATACATGTAGCAGAACTTGTAGTTATGCGAGTTGGTTCTGTACACACATTTGACAAATTGAAAGATTTAAAGATACTTAATAATCGAGTGCTGTTTGAACTATTTTCTAAGATATTAATATTGAAGTCACCACAGATAATAAGCGATTTTTTACCAGTTGCAAGTTTTGCTAAAACATCTTCCATTACCGACTCAAATACGGAGTAGTTTTGATCGTTTGGGGGTCTGTAAACGCACACTATGACATGCTTATCTAGCTCAACACAGGAGAGTTCAATGTTATGTTCCACCGACAGATCTACTATATCTTGGCGAGTCTTAGATTTTATAGAATTTTTGACTAAGATTAGTGAACCCCCACGCAGCATAGATTTGCGGTTAAAACAACTGCCCACACTATAATTTTCATAATTAATTAGCATTTCATAATTTTTCAACCAATGTTCAGTTAAACAAATAATTTCAAACATAGTTTTTTCTAAAAATAGTTCAATTTCTAATTGTTAGGAAGAAAAACCTTGAATATTTTGATGAAATAATTTCAAGGAATTCTGCTTAGACCCTTTTTTACACTTAACCATTTGTGAGCAAGAAGACACCTTGTTGTTGGTAGGTATAACTATATTGTTACCGGTATCTTCTGTTGTCTTACTATCTAGTTTAACCCTTTAACGGGCAGTACGAAATACATAGGTTTTTGTTTGAGTGTTTACGTAGTTACAGGGCCCCTACAAAACATTTCTGATCAATTGCACCCCCCCAGACATTCCTACTTACTTTTATGGGGGGTGGCAATATGTTTGCCTATGCCACGGCTATATATTTTTTTGGCAATATAGTTGCCAATGCCCGCGATACAATTATATAATTTATGTTTCCTACGCTCTACTGAAACCTAATTAAATTAAAATAAAACAATAAAAAATATAAATCAAATCATTTATTAGGCTCAAAACAAACTTTTACAAAAAATAGACTTAAAAAAATAGCTTTTATGGCTTATATTTATTATCAAATCAGTCTTCGTAACAATTAGAATACTCTTTTACATAGGAATAATAATTATAATCAGTATTTTTGTTACAGTTTTTTCACATTTTTATTTATTAGAGATCAAATAATAATATATTGTATTATGTAAAAAAAAGAGAGTCAGAAATATCTAAAATCGACAAGTACAAAGAAATTACCCATTATTTTGGTGAAATTTGGCGAAACATGGAACAGTGCACAAAGTTACCAAGCATTTCGAACATCTTATACGAGATCGCTTATTTGTGGTTCTGGAACTGCATAGGTGGCATCTCCTGAACGATGGCAATTCTTCGGGCCAATGCACCCCAAGTTGTGCATATCTAATCTCATGTGGTACACCAGTCTTGAAAACATCGTTAGCCGGCTCAGATATTCTAGAACGCTTCCAATTGTGGTCCGCCGTTCTTTTTCGCGATGTATAGCCATCAATTAGACCATAGGCTAACCTTTCTCTAAATTTTATATGATTTATATGTTTTCCCTTATGCACTGCTTTATACATTATAAAAGCGTTCACAATTGAGGCCTCGATCATAAAATTAAATAGACGTATCCACCATCTTTTAGAGCGTCGCCCTATTTTGTAATAGCATTTTAGCTGATCAAACTGATCGACGCCTCCCATCCTTTTTGTGTACTGCGCTATAGGCAGAGGACATTTCACGAGGGCTTTTGATCCATCTTTTTGCGTCCTTTGTACGTCAATAATTACCGTGGGATCAAAAGCCGTAGTGTAAAGATTGACATGCTTGGTATCCTTCCACTGAACGGCTGCTGTGTTACCAAAAACACGCCACTTTGAACTATGTTTTGGCATTACATTTTTACGTTTCATCATTTTTGGAAGTCCTACACGATCGTTTCGAACTGTTCCCGTGCTGTAAATGCCACGCATGAAGAGTTCACGCATCAGTGACGCTGACGTGAAGAAATTGTCAAAAGCAACATGACATCCTTTGTCTCTGATGGATTCTGTAAGACGAAGTACAACATTGGGTCCCAATCCAGCTTCCACAGTCCCTTCGGTTTTGCCACAATACTCGTATACCTCAAATTGGTATAAATAGCCCGTAACCGAATCCGCCCTAGCCCAAATCTTGTAACCCCGCTTTATCGGTTTCATTGGCATGTACTGTTTGATGGATGATCGACCTTTAAATTTGACCATGCATTCGTCAACAGATTGTGATTAAGAGACTGAGCATTCTTCGGAAAAACTTTTATTTAGCATGTCGATAAGCGGTCGCAGTTTATATAATTTATCGAAACCTGGCTCATTTCGTTTCGGCGCTTTGGTATTGTCGTTGAGATGGAGGCACTCCATCAACTTCTTGTAGCGCTTCAAAGGCATAATATCGGCTATAGGTTGCACGTGGTACAGGGGGGTTGACGACCAATATTGTGTTTCTTGGTGCAAAGGGTGTAATGACATCAAAATTTGAATTCCAAGTAAGGCTTTTATTTCTGACGTAGTCGTGTCAATCCAATTTTTTGTGACGCATATAAATTGGTTTGTTCTGTTATCAAACTAATAACATCATTGTGGAAAAATCTATCGAAGTATTCAACAGGCGGAGACTATAGAAAAAAAAAATTGGGATAAATAATGTTATCAAAACCATTTTCATTATATATTTTAGTGATATCCTCAGACTGCTGTAAATTTACTTTCTTCCATACTGTATCGTCATCTGCGTCATCCGAGTCGTTAGAGTCATTCGAGTCATTTTCAGAATCACTAACGCACAATTCAGCATCATCTTGAACAGCTGACGGAATTTCTGAAGTAATATTCAAATCATTGTTCTTTTGACGACGTATAGTTTGAAGTGTTTCCTCATCGCTTGAACACCAATCACTGTCATTATTTACGAAAATATTATCTATGACTATATTATTTATATTATCAATACCTCTGCAAGAACTGTTAGATGCTTGGCTCGGAATTGTGGAAATTGAAGACGCATCAGCACTGGTGATCGATACATTGCTGGCCGATGCCTGGCCATCTTCATCGTCTGAATCGGGGTCTTCCAGATGATCTTCGGAATCCGACTTATCTGGTATAGTGATCAGTTCTATTATTTCTTTATGGTTTAGATTTTTTTCTTCGTGATGACATCTAAAACCAAGAACAAAACAATGCATTGGCAAATATTTGTCACCAGCCACATACCCATTCAAGCATAGGCAACTATTTTGCCACAAGCGCAAGGCAGTGGCAAGTTCATGTTTTTGGACTCATTATCCTAATACTGCTTAGTTTTTTTACGAAATAAGTTGTGAATGTAGTAGCATGGTCAATAATTATTACAAAAACATAAAAATACTTACATTTCTCACGGCCAAATTGGAGATTAAACTTGATTTTTACGCAACGACTGTCAAAATGCACCGCAAACTGCACGTGGTGACACTGAATGTCAAATAATACGTCAATCACTCAAATGAATGAAACCAAACGAACTGTAGGATGTTTTTGGGTAATGGCGCTAGTAGTACGTAGAATAAAAATATCATTTTGTCAAATCGATTACGCGCCAGATTTAAAATACTGCCGTGGCAAATATTTTGCCAACGCTCGTGAAAGGGTTAAATCAACATCCAGAGTGAGCCCCAATACTCCCATGCCATCACCAGGCAATGAGATCCTACTACTTGTGGACATCACATTAGGACAAGAATTTGCCCTAGTGACACATGGGTCTTCCTTCGTACAATTATTGTAAATTAAAACAAAAACAATTTCAATTTCATAAACAATTTCAATAAACAATTTCAATTTCAATTATTGTAAATTGTTATAGCATTAGTGCTACAGTTATTTAAGCAAACCACCTGTGCATTAGATCTACTACTAATACTTGCGGTGTTCATTATAGTACAAGACTTCGACATACTACTTATGTCTGAGTTTATATAAGATAATAGCCTCGCTATTTTATGTCTAAACCTAATTGGCAGATACACTGTTTTCCTTGTCGATTTCAACTTATCAACAAAAATGTTGGTGTCAAAAAATATAAGTTTATCACTGTAATGACTTACTAAGAACTGAATATGCTTATTAAGCATATGTATAAATTGTTATTTCTATTTGATAACTTCTCGAAATATGGAAAAGCACACAAAATAATTTTATTACAATTTATCTTTAAAATCTCAGTAACACTGTCAGTGATATCTTCTTTTTTAACCTGGGTACTATTACCTACAAATACAGTAATGTTGGTATTAGAATCATATTGATTTCTTGTAATTGATGATATTTCTTCTTTGAAAGACATCCCAGGTAAACAATAGTTTTGAGTAGAAGAACTCAAGTTGTTACTTACTAATTTCCCTAAACCTCTTCCTATACTATCTGAAAAAATAACTGACTGATAACAAACTTGATTACTACAAGAGGAAACACTACTAGCAACTGACTGTACCACTTGAGATAATTCTTGCACAATACCAGGAATTTATTGGTTGAGGATACAGTCTTGAGATAAACTCTCTGTCTGGGACGGGTACTCCGTTGCCACAGACTGGACAGCATCAGGGTTTCAAACCTTCTGACAAGCACACTGACACATAACTAAATCATTAGCGGCAAGAATATGTTCTTTAATTAGATTCTGAGCGCCCACATATTTAATGTAAAGGGAACTAAGTCTGTCCTCAAGTACCTGTATGTCGGACTGTAAGCGCTGTGTATCAATTTCATAGACTTTTTTGCTGTCTTCTAATTTGATTTCAAAATTGTTTAATTTATTAATTAGATTAACACGTTCCTAGAGCCATCGTGTCAAGAGCCATTAATAAAGTAACAGAGGCATTAAATCGTTACGAGTCGTAGACGTCACAGTAGAAAACCGGTATGTGGCTGGAATAAGCATGTAAAGGAAGCACATGATGAGGCTAAAACTAATTTCATGAATTGGGTCTGTCATGGGAGGCCCTCATCTGGCAGTGTTTATGATGCAATGTGTTATAGTAGGACAATTTTCAAATCACGCCTTAAGTGGTGTCAAAACCATGACGAACAAATTAAAATGGACATATTGGCATCACATTGCACTAATCATGACTTCAAAAAGTTCTGGCAATGCACTAATAAATTAAACATAAAACAAAATCTAGCTGAATGTGTAAACGCTGAAAGAGATCCTCATAAAATAGCTAATATATTTAAAGCTCATTTTAAGGCAAGCCCACGTGTGTCTCCGGATTGTCCGGAGTCGGGACAATGCTGCCTCCAGCCAGATACTGCGACCATTGTGCAAGTTAGGCCTAGGGACGTTAAGAGTATTATTGACAACATGACTAGAGGTAAATCGCCTGGACATGACAGCTTGAGTGTCGAACACCTACGGCATGCGGGCTGTCACTTACCCAGAGTATTGGCAATGTTTTTCTCGCTGTGTATTAGTCATACGAGTAAGTACCTTCCCCGGGACCTCATGAAAACTACAGTCATACCAATTGTTAAATGTAAAACTGCAGATATTGGTGATAAAAGTAATTATCGTCCCATCTCCCTTGCTACGATCCTAGCTAAAGTATTGGATAGTCTAGTCAATACTCATATCAGGAAAAAATTAAATCTGCATCACGCGCAATTCGGCTTCCAACCTGGCCTTTCTACTGAGAGTGCTATTCTCTGCTTGAAGCACACAGTTAGGTATTATTTAGATCGTAAGACACCTATTTACGCTTGCTACCTAGACCTGAGCAAAGCATTCGATCTGGTTTCTTATGAGGTCCTGTGGGATAAACTTCGTAAACAAAAGGTACCCACAGAACTAGTGGAGTTATTAAAATTTTGGTATGGCAATCAATTGAATGTTGTGAAATGGGCTAATTGCTTGTCTGAGGAGTACAGACTAGAATGCGGTGTGAGGCAGGGGGGAATTACCTCACCCACTCTTTTTAATGTGTACATAGACGACCTGGTTGGCGAGCTCAGCAGCATGCATACTGGCTGTCACATTGACGGAGTGGCCGTAAATAATATAAGCTATGCCGATGATATGGTGCTGCTGAGCCCGTCAATAGGGGCGCTTCGCAACCTACTGAGGGTTTGTGAGCGATATGCTGAGAGTCATGGCCTCATATACAATGCGACCAAGAGCGAGTGTATGGTTTTCGGCCCTGATGGCAGAACCTTGCATGAGCTGCCGCCTATTTGTCTCAACGGTTCTCCTCTTACTAGAGTAAAAAGTTTTAAATATCTAGGGCATATTATCACTGACAACCTGAAGGACGACGATGATATTGAACGTGAACGCAGAGCGCTGGCTGTTCGGGGTAATATGTTGGCTCGCAGGTTTGCTCGTTGTTCAGTTGAAGTGAAGTTAGCATTATTCAAAGCCTACTGCCAATCACTATACACGAGCAGCCTGTGGGTTAATTATACTCAAAGGGCATACAGCGCTCTGCGGGTACAATATAATAATATTTTCAGGATGTTGTTGCGGTTGCCGCGGTTCTGCAGTGCGTCCACGATGTTTGCCGAAGCGCGTACAGACGACTTTTATGCATTAAGACGCAAACGAGTGGCGTCGCTGCTGGGCAGAGTACGAGGCGGTAGCAATGACATTCTGAAGATAATTGCTAGTAAATATTATCAGTGTCCGATACACTCGCTCTGGGTGAGCATTGTTGTTGGCGGTAAAATGAAATGTTTCAATTATTATTATTTTATAGTTATTATAATATTGTGTTGTTATTCTTGTATTTTGATATTGTGCATACTAACATAGTTATAAGTTTCTGTTGTTACTAACCATTATGGATCAAAGTTGTCTAATATAATAAATGAATTTAATTTAATAATATATACCACAAATATATTAAATGGCAATGTGATGCAAGGAATATTAAAAAGGCTAAGTGAGAAATTAAATATACCCTGATTATTTTGTTAGTGTTGCCTGTTGTACAGCAGAATTATCTAGTTAGGTACTAAAAACTTTTCAGGTTCTATCAGAAATTATAATTTCCTGGCGTCCTGGGTTGTATTGATGGCACACATATAGCAATATTAAAGCCCACATACACGAGGACCGGTATTATAAAAGAAAGGGCTTCCATTCCCTTAACGTTATGATAGTAAGTATTGTGTAGGCTGTAGAAAGTAGAAATGTCAACGTACTGCCCAAATTTTTACTAATAAATTATATAATGTCTGTAATGTAATTATATAACGTGTATAACTAATTATACATAATATTTAATTCATTTACAGATTTGCGATGCTGATCTAAATATTTTATGTGTGGACGCAAGCAACCCAGGGTCTGCGCATGATTCCACTGTATGGCAGTCATCCACTCAGTCACCACTTAAAACAAATTACAGAAAATACTAATGAACAAGTATTTTTATTAGGTATTACAATATTTTTTTGATGATTCCTATAACTTTTATCATGTTTATGTGTTAGTGTTTGTTGGAAAAATGATTATAATTTTCAGGTGACAGCGGGTATCCACTAAGGAAAACAATGATGACCCCAATCCTCAATACTGTAGATTGCACACCACAACATTATTATTATGTGAAACATGTGACTGCGCGCATTACAGTGGAGCGTTGCATCGGCGCGGCGGCGGCGGCGTATTAAAAGCACGGTTCAGGTAAAGAGCATTAATTCTAAGCAATTGTTTTACATACTCAATAACAGTGACTATTTTTATATTGAATGAATTTCTTATTTATGCAATAGTTCTTGATGTCAAGAACAATAAGTATTAAGACGTTTAGTTAAATGCGGTTGTATAAAGTAAATTGATTTTTTGCAGGTGTTTGCTTGCAGCACGTGCTTTACATTATAGTCCAACAACTGCAGGCAAGATTGTGAATGCCTGTTGCTTATTGCAAGCATGGCAAGAGCACCGTTGCCACCTGATGAAGTTTATACAGAAGCACTTGGCTTGCAACAGGTATGTGATATCTATTCAACTATTTTGGAATATAATGAAGTTGGAATTTTAAATGATACTACTATGTTAAAAAATCTACATTTACATTACTCTTTATTTCTCATAAACTAAATATTTATTTAACAATATTAAACTTGACTTTCAAGCCAATTGAAAAATCTGAAATGTAAATATACTATATAAAACAAAAAGACTTAAATAATAAAACAAATCCAAGTTACAATATCTAATCTAAAATAATAATAATAAATCAGAATCAGTCTTCACGCAAAATAAAAAGATCTAAAATATTTTAATCATCATTTGAATAACTAATCAGTCTTTTAATTTAGGAGGAAAATAATTATGCAGCACCTAATTATCAAGAACATCGACGGATGAATCGTGATCTTCTTGAAGGTCGGGCACTGCAGCAGGCTCTTGTTGCCAGACTGTGGAGAAATGAATAAATTAAATTAGCAGGTATGTAACCCCACCTCAATATTCTAGTGAAGTACAAAAATGCTCTAATTATTATTACAATGATTTAACTCTTTGTTACAGATCCACAGTAGTGCACAAAATATGATTTAACCCTTAGATGCATGATTTTTTATATTTTCGTGAAAAAATACACATATTACGAAATGAGGTCCCTAAAAAACAGGAAAAATAATAAAAAAAAATCATTTCAATATTTAAAGTTTATTATTTATTAAAAAACATGTGTTATCATTTTTGATAAATTATGCAGCAAGGTCATAAAAAAAAACAAAAATTAATTAGTGCGGAAAACCCTGAAACAGTTATTATTTCTATTGTCACAGAGTGACACATGACATTTCTCACACATTACTGACGTAAGTTTTTTACATTGGGCATATTTACACTGGTTCCTTTTGGAACCATAAGATTTTTCATGCCCGACACCGTCAAAACGTACGTCATCAGGAGGTAATGTTTGAGCACCTATCTTTGGTCTCTTTTGCTTGTTTACAGGGCCTGCAGCAGTATTCAAACTTGGGCGACCTCGTTAAGTAATGGAATAGTGACAAACTTGTGTAGAAATTGTCAAAATATATTATATGATTTACATTCCTCGGTAGTGGTCGAAGCAAACGTATGACTGTATTCGAAACTACTCCTAAGTCGGGTTCATTTGGTAGTCTTTGGGTATTAGGAGCCCCTGAATAAATTTCAAAACTATAGGCATAACCCATTGGGCAACAAAGCACGTATAATTTAAATCCCCATTTGTGTGGTTTCTTCGGCAAATACTGCTTCATAAAATGGCCAATTTTAGTGGAGCACATCTGTTCATCTAATGACAGGCGATGTTCAAACGGAACTGATATAAATCAGTTATTGAGATGGTCTACTACTGTACGTATTTTATGTAATCGATCGTGCTCAGGATGGTCAGGAGGTAGGTGGTTACTGTTGTCGTTGAAATGAATTATTTGGCGAATCTTTTCGAATCTGTTTACCGTCATTGTCTCTGAAATTGGATGGAATTGTACAGCTCGTGCCCAATAAGATCTGATGCTAGGATAATGATATACTGAAGTGTATATCAAGATGCCAAGGTATTTACGAAGTTGTAATAAGTTGATGGGGTCGGAAAAATTTGGATTCACTTGTACAGCATATTTGTTCGTCTCAGCAATGATCAATTCCAGTAGCTTTTGATCAAAAAAGTAAGAAAAAAATTGGTATATTATTGTATTGCTTGGTCCACACAAACTTCCAATCGTGGAGACTGGCTGCATCCCGTGCCCTACGAAACAACAGACGGTTGGCTTTCGTCAGCCGCTCGTTGAGGAAGAACCGCTGCGCTGGAGCGGGCATGTCGAGGTCGGCAGCGGTCGCTCCGCGTCGCACTCGCGCACTTGCCAGAAGCTGGTCGCGCAGGTCCCAACGAGCAAGGCGCACGACGATCGGCCGCAGACGAGATTCAGTCGGTCCTGCTGAGCTTGTCGCGTTGAGCTGCCTTCCACCAACACGTTCCGCACTAACGATGTCGCGATCGTCAAGGCTGACCCCTAGCTTGTGGCCAATGACCTTAATTATATGAGCTGAGTTTTCCGCCTTTCCCTCCGGCAAATTTGACACCTCTATGTCGTTAGCTAGAAGATCCTGGCCCCTATCATTGAGCTCTCGCCTCTAATCCTCCACAATCTTGTCCACGTTGGCTGAGTTCGTGGACCCCGAAACAGCACGTCGCTCCAGCGCGTCCACCCTGGCCTCCAAACTGTCGATGCGCGTGCTGCAGGTATTTAAGGTGGATTTTAGGTCAACCATTTCCACCTCTATCTCCTTCCTAAACACCTTAATCTCTGCTCGCACCATCCTCAGCTCCTCAATGATCACCTGCAAATCGGTTCCAGCTACAGGCGATAATTCCCGAGTAGTTACGTCGGCAATTGAGGTTTCAGGCGGCGGGGGAGGCGAGGCTGCATTAACGGGGCTGACAGTCTGCGTGAGTTCGCACCTGGAACTTGCCTCAGGACTAGTAGGCGTACTAGAGCCCGTAATACCTGGAGTCCCTGTGTTATTAGTGGGACCTCTAACAGGAGTTTCGGCCCTATTGTCTCGAGCAATATTCTTTTTGCATTCCGGACAACGCCAGTTAGTCGTTATGTTAGTAGGGACGCCCACACACTCTGTGATACAGTAGCTGCCAATTGCCACACCTAGCGCCCTCTAACGTTGATATAAATCGACCGCAACCTCCACATTTGATTCCCGGCATGGTTAGCAAAGTCTTATGAACTTGCTCAGCAGGTGGTATCGAGGATGTTCGCTAGATGGCGGCAGTAACGATTCCCGCCACAGGTCGATAGGTCGTTTGCTTCTACTAAGACAAATGGCTCTGTTGTCAAGGTGACGTTACCGAATACACTGTGTTGTTATTAGTGGGTAAAAATATATAATTTTGGATATTTTTCTATTTTTATTTTACGGCCCATAAACGCACTATTTATTGCTCACTACAATGTATGTTATGCTGATTGCCACTATGATCACTATTAAACGAATTCCAATGCACATTGCCTTTGATTTCTATTTTTATTTGAAAAAAAATTTGACAGCGAGCCGCACCGATAGAGACGTAAAACGTCACTCCAACAGTAGTCTACATGTTATCCTATTTATCATCAGAAAGCTGTAGTATACTCACCCATCTACAGAAAGTTGTAGTATACCTTATTTCTTGTGTTTGTACATTTTCCACAAGCTCATCTGTGACAATTGTAACAGGCACTTCATAATTGTCTAATAGTCTGTAAAAATAAAAACAATGTTATCAAAATAGTTAAGGAACTAGTTACTTAGGTTAAATGATGAAAGCTAAGGCAATTAACCACAGAGTACCAAGTTAGTACCACTTACGAGAAAGAATTGTTCTCAAATCGCAAATTAGTACTAGTAGTAGGACTAGCATCCGCCACAGGGAGCGTGATAGTTGCTATTTAACAAATTAGTACTAGTAGTAGGACTAGCATCCGCCACAGGGAGCGTGATAGTTACTATTTAACAAATTAGTACTAGTAGTAGGACCAGCATCCGCCACAGGGAGCGTGATAGTTACTATTTAACAAATTAGTACTAGTAGTAGGACTAGCATCCGCCACAGGGAGCGTGATAGTTACTATTTAACAAATTAGTACTAGTAGTAGGACTAGCATCCGCCACAGGGAGCGTGATAGTTGCTATTTAACAAATTAGTACTAGTAGTAGGACTAGCATCCGCCACAGGAAGCGTGATAGTTGCTATTTAACAAATTAGTACTAGTAGTAGGACTAATTTGATCTGGCAACATTGCCTGAGTGACATGTCAAAATTCTGTTCCGTATTTTAAATTTACTTTTAATTATTTTTAAGTGTAATTAAGGTCAAATAATACACCTAAATGTAAAAGCAGTACATAAATATTCAGGATTATTGTTTTCCTGCAAATATTCGTAATAAAACAGTGTTTGGTTGCCCACCGGTAACATATCACGAACAGCTGATGTTCAACCTGCGGATTTAAACGGGGAGTATTGTTACTTTTATTCATTAATTAGTAATTACCACACAGTCGTCTCTTAGACTCTGTAACAGGGCATCGTTTAGTCCTATAATCATTTTTCTTGATTGATTTGGCACTCGGCAGTGGGTCTAAGTCGCTTTGTTTACCTTTGTGTTAACGAAACTTACGTAGTGAATTATCGAAATACTTTTAATCAATAGTAAAGTAATATAAGTATAGTGAAGTAATAGTAGAATACACAACAACAGGAACGTTGTTTATCGATTTTTGCATTGTTATCTTAAAGTAATACAATAAATAAAATCTCTAGGCATCCTACCCACTTAAAGAAAAGTAAAATCATGAGACAATAGAATCAATGTAACTTTATACTTGATCAAATCTAGTTACATTTCAATTACATTCTGCAGCCTACCTCATTTCTCTTTAAAGCAACACTTACTTCTCCCACTTTTCCTTTCATTTCTAGCTTTCACTTTTTTGCTGTTTGTCTAACTAGTTCTCACCGTTCTTTTAATTCTACTTTCAGTACTAATTCCTGAAACCATGCCTGTGATGACCCGTAAGGCTGCTGCTCAGGAGTTAGAGCTTAAGTCGAGAATAGCCGTTCAAGATCTTGAGGCTTCAAACAGTAAATGTCAACAGCTGTTACAGGAGATGGATGAAAGCGAAAAGGAAGTCGAGAAGGTTGTTCTCAAAAACACATACTTAAAACGGGAGCTGGTAGACCTACATCAGCAATACTTGGATGTTGTTGATGAACGGGACAAACTGCGGGTGGTCACGGATGGTTTCAACAACTGCAGTAACATATATGAGGAGGCTTTATGTAAGGTTAGGGACCTTGAAGCTGAATCAATTCATGCAAATGTACAAATTATGAAATTACAGAAACAATTAGAATGTACTCAGGCTAAGGAAACCAATAACTTGTATAATGAATTATTAAACACTAATTGCAACCCTCATTCCTTAATAACAATAGACCTTACTGAGGATTCTTTATTGAAACACAATAATAGTAGTTATAAAGTAAGTCAAAATAAAATTAAGAAATATGCAAAACTAAATAAAATTATAAATAAATGCAATAAATTTAGGAAACAACAAAAACACAGTTCCAATAATATTAAACTAAGGAAAGAACGTGGTTTTCTTGTAAATAAATTACATAACTATCAAATTAAATTAGAAGACAGTAAGAACATTTATGAGATTGACACTCAACGCTTACAGTCTGATATTCAGATACTAGAGGCATCATTACATTCACTCTATACTAAGTATGTGACGTCTGAAAAACAAATTCAGGAGCACATACTCGCTGCAAATGAGTTAATGGCTATGTGCAACTGTAATGCAGACCAAGTGGACCCGCTGACTCTTAGCAGCTCTCAATCTTCATTGCATAGGAATTTCAGTCTTGGCACTCTCCAACCTGAGGCAACGGAGGATTCGTACCAGTTGGAAAGTGCTCAGGTCTCTATTCCCAATCAAGATACACCAGATAATGTACAAGTTCCATTGCAAGTAATTCAGATGGAAGCTAGTCCATTATGTAGCTCCATTATGTTTTCTGATAGTTTTGGAAAAGGGTTAGGAAAATTACTTAGCAACAACCTGAGTCATTTTTCTCTAAACTATTGCATGCCTCAGACTTCCTACAAACAAATAATGTATTCAATAACTAGGAATGAATATGATCCTAACGCCATTATTACTGTACTAATAGGTAATAGTTCTAATGTTAAAAAAGATGATATCACTGATAGTGTGACCAAACTTTTGAAGGTAAATTGTAAGAAAATAATTTTGTGTGCTTTTCCGTACTTTGAGCACTTGTCAAACAGGCAAAACTGCTACATTCATATGTTAAATAATTACATGCATTTCTTAGTTAGTCACCATAGTGACAAGTTTATATTTTTTGACACCAACATTTTTGTTGATAAGCTAAGGTCGACTAGGGATACTGTGTATCTGCCTATTAGTTTTAGACGTCAAATAGCTAGGCTATTAGCTTTTAATATTAACCCAGACATAACTAATATGTCGAAGTCTTTATTTAGCACCACAATTAGTAATAGTACTAATGTTAAGGTGGTTAGTTCAAATAATTTAAACTAGTTTGTAAGACAACAGAAGGTACCACTAACAGTTTAGTTACACTTAATAACAAAATGGTATTTTCTAGCAAAACTGTAGAAAAGGGGCTAAGCAGAAATCCTTGAAATTATTTCATCAAAATATTCAAGGTTTTTCTTCCAAACAATTGGAAATCGAATTGTTTTTAGAAAAAACAATGTTTGACATTATTTGTTTAACTGAGCATTGGTTAAAAGATTATGAAATGTTAATTAATTATGAGAATTATAGTGTGGCCAGTTGTTTTAACCGGAAATCAATGCTGCGTGGTGGTTCACTGATCTTAATTAGAAGTTGTATTAAATCTAAAACTCGTAAAGACATAGTTGCTTTGTCGGTTGAACATAGCATTGAACTGTCTTGTGTTGAGCTAGATAGGCATGTTATAGTGTGCGTTTACAGACCCCCAAACTATCAAAACTACTCTATATTTGAGTCTGTTATGGAATATGTTTTGGCAAAACTTGTAACTGGGAATAAATCAGTAATTATCTGTGGTGACTTAAACATTAATATTTTAGAAAATAATTCAAATACCAGTAGATTGTTAAATTTGTTTAAATCATTTAATTTGTCAAATGTGTTTGTAGAACCAACCCGAATAACTACGACTACTGCTACATGTATTGATAATGTTTTTTGTTGCTGCGACTATTTAGATAAAGCTATAATTAATTATCTCCCTTCTGATCACAGCGGTCAAACCGTAACTTTTGAGTCCAACATACCAATACAGAAGGTGCAGATACAATTCAGACCAATAACATCTGTTAATTTAAATAAATTTAACAGCACTTTAATTTGTAAGTTAAGTGTTATGAACCTTACAATGAACAATGTTGACATTTTGTATAAAGAATTCTTTTCGGTAGTCCAAAGCGAGTTCAATATTTATTTTAAGAAGAACACTAAAACCATCAGCCCTAGGTTTTTATTTAGTGACTGGGCAACTAAAGGACTCAGGAAAAGTAGGGAAAGACTTTTCGAGCTGTATGGCCTTAAGCCTTATATAAACACGGAAACTTTTAATAACTTTGTTGCTACTTACTCTAGAACTTTTAAAAACACTTGCAAGGCCGCTAAAGCCTTATACATTAGCAACAAGGTTAAATCAGCAGACAATAAAATAAAGACGGTTTGGAAAATTATCAATAATGAAACGAATAGGAACAAAAAGCATGATTCTGATTACGCACTGGAGACGTCATGTGGACTCATTTGCGATAGCAAACAAGTTGCTCAAGAGTTTGTAAATTTCTTTACCGGTATCCCACTTAAAACTACTGAAACCTTAAATTCCTCGCCCTTGCTCGCTTTTGACTCTGTAAGGGCGAACGTTGCAGCCTGCCCGATTGAATTTAACTTTAAGCATATTAACCCCATAATAGTATTAAAAGCTTTTAAGCAAATCAAGATCAAATTGTCCGAAGATCTTTGGGGAATGTCCATTAAAGTCTGTACCTCAATAATTGAGACTATAGCGCCTTACTTAGCCTTAATATTTAATTTGTGTGTGGATCAAGGAGTCTTCCCGGATTTAATGAAATACAGTAAGGTAATACCACTTTTCAAATCCGGAGACAGTAAAGACACAAATAATTATAGACCCGTATCCGTTTTGCCGGTTTTCAGCAAGGTGTTTGAAAAGGTAATGCTTAATCAAATGCTCAATCATTTCAACGCGAATAAAATCCTTCACGATCAACAGTATGGTTTCACCAAAGGACGTTGTACGACCGATGCCGGTGTAAACTTATTAAGACACATTTTTAACGCGTGGGAAGAGGCCCAAGACGCCATAGGAATCTTTTGTGACCTTTCCAAGGCATTTGATTGCGTCGATCACGAAACCTTACTCTTGAAGCTTGAGCATTACGGACTTGGAAAACTTGCGCTTAGTTTAGTAAAATCTTATTTAAACGATAGACAACAGCTAGTTCAAATAAATGGTATCAATTCACTCGGTTTAAAAGTAAAAATGGGTGTTCCTCAAGGCTCGATATTGGGTCCTTTCCTCTTTTTAGTGTATATTAATGATCTTCTCCATTTATTAAAAAATCAACCACAAATGGTGTTATTTTCTGACGATACTTCCTTGATTTTTAAGGTAGATAGACGTGCTACAAATTTTGACGACGTAAATAACGCCCTACTGCAGGTCCAAAATTGGTTCACTGCCAATAATTTAGTATTAAATGGAATGAAAACTAAGTGCATACGATTTTCTTTACCAAATGTAAAAAGTAGTGATTATGAGATAGTATTGAATCAAGAGAAACTAGAATTCGTCGATAAAACTGTTTTCCTGGGGATCACGCTCGACTCTAGGCTTCAATGGGGTCCTCATTTAACATCTCTTGCAGGACGGCTAAGTTCAGCAGCATATGCTGTCAGAAAAATCCGTCAATTTACTGATGTAGATACCGCGAGGCTAGTCTATTTTAGTTACTTTCATAGTATCATGTCTTACGGTATTTTACTTTGGGGACGGGCTGCAGACATCGAGTCTATTTTTATTCTGCAGAAAAGAGCCATCAGAGCCATATATAATCTCCGCAGGCGCGATTCTCTTAGGGAACTGTTTAAGAATATTAACATCATGACGGTGTCTTGTCAATATATCTATGAAAACATCATGTACGTAAGAAAAAATTTACATCTTTTTAGTAAAAGAGGCGAAAGACATAATTATAGTACTAGAAGTAGGGATCTATTAGCTCAACCAGGTTTCAGACTGGCTAAAGTAGACTCATCTTTCATGGGGTACTGTTTAAAATGTTATAATAAAATTCCTCCCCACATACTTCAACTGAATGAGACGAAATTCAAATCTTGTATAAAACGCACACTATGCAAGCAGGCATATTATAGGCTGGGGGATTACATCGCTGATAGAAATGCTTGGCTCAATGCTGGTCCTGCTCCACAACGTCAACTAATTGATTAACATTTGAAAATACTGTTGGAGCTGCTGAAGATTGTAAGACTATCTTTTCATTGTATAAACTCAATCACCTTTGTATTATATAATTGCATAACACAGGTGTGAGTACAATAGAGCTACCATTTACCGGGTAATATGTCTTTCATTGACTTGAATATGTCCTGGCAGCTGAGAGTATGTCATGCTCACTCAGATGTCTCGCTGATGGTGGCGTGTGTGTTGGATCATTTAGCTCCCTTCAAAATGGTTGAGCTAAATGGTGCTGATCCATGCGTCATGTTCGTGAACGGGCGCTGTCAGTTGGGACTGGTCATCTCTTAGCTGCCACGGCTTATTTTTAATTATTTTAGTTTTGAATTGTTTTTTTTTATCACGGACGCTTCTGACGTTTTGCATCGTTCTCACATGTATATTTTCAATAAGAATGATGTAACCAATACTTTGTATCAAATATTTTATTTTAAAAGAGTGTCTGTGGAGTTTCTTGCCCGTTCTTCTCCATAGGAACCTACTATTTGGAATGGGCAACTAGCTTCATATTTGTAACTGACCGACTTGTTGACAATTCAAAAGTGCCTGTAAATGGTTTAATTGAAATAAATGCTTTGAGTTTGAGTTTGACTAGCATCCGCCACAGGGAGCGTGATAGTTGCTATTTAACAAATTAGTACTAGTAGTAGGACTAGCATCCGCCACAGGGAGCGTGATAGTTGCTATTTAACAAATTAGTACTAGTAGTAGGACTAGCATCCGCCACAGGGAGCGTGATAGTTGCTATTTAACAAAAAAAAAACATACAGTTAATAAAACAAAGCAAGCACAACAAAACAAATAAATAATAAAAAACACAATGTACAACTGTGACATAGTAGTTTTGTTAACAAGTTAGAAGTACTTCCTAATACGAGTACAGTGCAATACAACAGTTAATTTATTTATTTATTTTAACTTTAATTAACACGGTTAAACCAATTACATTAATTAAAGGCAGATACACATATATAGAAAAGAATATAGAATTTTAAAATTCTGGTGAAAACTTAAAAACAATTATAAAAAAAAAAAAGATTACAATACTGGCATGAATCCCTCTCACAGTATTTCAGGCATGCCAATAAAATCTTCGTCTATTCATCCGCAAACAGATCGTTTGTTGGATTGGAATCCAAGAGATCATTAAGGGCGACCAGAGTGCGAGGTACTGGGGACTTAGCACGCGAAACGGTGCGGCATGGAGGCCACGGCAAATAGCCTGTGGTTTCTGCCGCGGCAGTAATTGTCTGGGACAAAGAAACGAGCTAGCACAGCATGCAGGTCAGGTGCGTCAATAGTGCCACGGAGCATCTTGCAGGCTATGGTGAGCTGATCTCGTGCTCGCCTTACCTCTAATGAGTTATATCCCAGGCATCCCAATAGAAATTTAGTCGGATAGAGGTAAGGGTAATAACCGTGCTTACGCTTATATAAAAACCTAAGAAACGCTTTTTGCACCTTTTCCAATAAAAGTGCGTAGGTACTTTCGTGTGGATGCCACACACAGGAGCTGGATTCTATTAAGAATGATAAAAGATATAACCATGTTCTAATGCTTACAGTGAGTGGGTTATGTTGGACACCTGGAAGGGGCTCTCCTACATCTCTTCCTAATATAGTGTATAAGCGCTCTTGGAGTGGGTTAAAGATATTTTTTTTGCAGGACCACCACCTTAAATGAAAGTTATAAAATTATTACTAGGTAGGGTATATGCTTCCCACTATAATTCTGCAAGCCTGCCAAAAGAAAGTATTGCTTACCTGTTGCACTTATTTCACTCTTCTGTGATTTTTTTTTTAATATTTTACTTTTATATTCATTGTAGAATTAAAAAAAGTGCAAAAATTACAGTAATGACACATTTTATAATGCATAACTAATTAAACTGTATTTAGGTACTTACTGTGCGCCACTCTGCCGAAGTTTTATTGGGGCAGTCAACCGATACCGAATTTAAAATTTGGGCGCAGTCCATCCAATATCTTGTCAATAAACTTCGCCCTTCATTGGTGCGGCTGCAGTGGCCAAGTGCCAGGTCTTGGTGATTTTCCAAAAATCAATTAGAGCTGAAATTTGCTCATTAGTACCATTTTGTTTATAATCAATAAATAACTCCGCCCCTAAAACGACCCACTGACCAATATAGGCTTCTCTAGTACTTACAGATAATTTAATATATTAGGTTGGGGAAAAAGTCTTATCGCTTTATAGTATGTATGAACTTGTAATAAAATTTCTTTGGCTATACTATTTGTATCTGGCTGTGGCTTAGTACACAGCCTTGCACCTAACAAAGCTCCACAAAGTTCAAGCCTCGGTATCGTCGTTGGTTTGATGGGCGCTACACGATTTCTAGATACTAGAAGTTGTACGCCTATGGATCCACTGCCACAAGACCGAATGTACACACAAGCGCCGTACGTCCTCTCGGACGCATCGATAAAGACGTGTACTTCATGCGTAATAGAGTCTTCACGCAAAACCCAACGAGGAATTTTCAAATTATTTAATGCTGTTATTGTGCCTTCAAATGTAGACCAAAATTTTCTGACTTCGTGCGATACTTCGTCATCCCAGTCATACTTATCTAGCCATAGACGTTGCATCTTTGCTTCGACGAAGCACGGACCTGCGAGGCCTAGTGGGTCAAAGATTTGACTGATAACAGAAAGAACATGACGTTTGGTGACTTTTGTAGTGGAGGTGATATTTATAGTGTAAGTAAGTGTATCTGAGTCACAAACCCAGTTGAGACCTAAAGTCTTAGATTGAGATAAGTTTGGACTTTGGTCAGAAAAATGTAAAGTATTATGTAGCTCGTTATCATGTGGAATTTCTTTGAGAATTTGAGGATTATTTGATCGCCATTTTCGTAAATTAAAGTTTGCAGATGATAGAACGGATTGTACCTTTTTAGAAATGTCAACTGTTTCTGCTATGGTATCCCCTCCACTAAGAAAATCATCGACGTAGAAGTCACGTCGTATGGCACGTTGCGCACGACTGTCCTCAATGTTATCAGCCAGACTTACAAGACACTTAGTGGCTAAATAGGGTGCAGAAGCGGTACCATAGGTAACCGTATTTAAAGTGTAGGTCCTAAGATGTTCTGAAGGTTCAAACCTGAAAATTATTTTTTGAAGAGGTCGTTGAACTGGATTTAACTCTATGGCCCTGTACATTTTTTCCACGTCACCAGAGACCACGTACCTATGCTGACGAAAACGTGTTATAATGGAAAACAGATCGTCTTGAACTACGGGACCAACCATCTGAATGTCGTTAAGTGACACCCCCGAACTGGCAGAAGCTGATGCGTCGAATACTACGCGTAGTTGTGTAGTGGTGCTTGAACTGCGAATGACTCCATGATGTGGAATGTAATATTTACTCATGGAGTTTTCTGGTGATGGAGTACAGTCTGAGTCTAACGTCATATGACCTAGGCGCTCATATTCACTCATGAACTCATTATATTTTTTGTGAAATATTGGATTACGTTTAAATCGCCGCTCAAGGGAAAAAAAAACGATTCCTAGCATTCGTAAAAGAATGACCTAATGTACTAGGATCCCCTTTTAAAGGCATAGTGACGACGAATCCCCCACCATCATTACGGACGGTGGTTTGAGCAAAAGACTGCTCACACATTCTCTCCTCAAGTGAGAGTGAATGTTTTGAAGCGACGTTGTCAAGCTCCCAAAATTGAGTGAGGTCTGGAGTGACATTGGAATGATGGCAAAAATGATTAGCGGAAAAACATGATTGGTGCGAAATACTACCTGAAACTAACCATCCTAACTTGGTTTCGCATAATTTAGGTAGGTTTTTCCCTAAGTCTATTGTTTTGCTACCTAAGACATTCCAGAAAACTTCAGCCCCTACCAGGATGTCTACGACCGACGGAACGTTAAAGTTCGGGTCTGCTAGCTTAATACCTGAAGGAATAGGGACGTGATTGATATGCACGAATGAAGACGGTAGAACCTTTGTGATTTCAGGCAAAATGTGACACTCGATATCTACAGTAAAGGCACAGCATAAAGACTCCATTGAGAGGTGACAAGACTGTGTACTGGTGGATATGTGATTATTAATACCCGTTACCTTGGTGCTCGTACCACGTCGTAACAAACCCAGCTTCTCTGATAAGCTCTGCGTAACAAAGTTCGCAGTACTGCCGTTGTCCAGCAGTAGGCGCGCAGTGTACTTCTTACCCGTCACGCCAGTCACGCTCACCATAGCTGTGGACAGTAAAACATGCGCAGAAGTAGCAAGCTGCATGAAATTGGCTGAAAGCACAACATTTGAAGAAGGCGAAGCAGAAGGCAGTGCAGAAGGCATGACAGAAGGCAATAGATTGGAAACAAGTTTGGGCTCGTTACTTTCCAAATGCAAAAGCGTATTGTGCTTTGTTTTGCAATATTTACAATGTGAAAATCTACATTTCTTAGAATCATGTCCAAAGCGTAAGCAATTAATGCAAACATTAAATTCAATTGCCTTTTGTATACGATTTTCTATTGACAAGTTCCTAAAAGATTCACATTTAAATAATGTATGTGCTTGGGAGCAAAGTGGACATTTACTGTTTTTATTTATATTTTCAAATTTTTAATTTGTTTGATTATGCTTAGAATCAGTTTTATTTGAATGACTATTGTTTAAAGCTACTATAGAATTCGTTTCAGAAGAACTAACATTTGACTCCACTGATTCTAACCAGTCCGCTTTTCTGCTTAAAAAGGAGCAAAATTGTGTTAAAGTAGGGTCATCTTTATAAGTATTATTTCTATGCTCTTCCCAGTCACGACTTGTTGTTAAATCTAATTTTTTAACCATAAAATAAATAATGATATCGTCCCAATATTGAGTGGGTTTTTTTAATGAAGTTAGTGCCCTAACATTTTTATTAATTACATCAACAAGGTTTCTGATGGAAACACTTGACTCTTTTGTAATGGGTTCGACATCAAATAAAGCCTGAAAATGATTTTTCACTAGAAGTCGGTTGTTATTGTAACGTTCGCACAATAGGTCCCACGCAATAATATAATGATCGGCTTTAAAGTCAATGTTTTTAATAATTAAAGCCGCATTTCCCTGGAGTGAAGCTCGCAGGTAGTGGAATTTATTGATGTCACTTATGTTAGAATTATCGTGAATCAATGACCCAAAGGTATCCTTAAACTCAAGCCAACATTGGTAGTTCCCATCGAAATGTGGCAAATCTATTTTAGGCAAACGAACAAAGGAATTCCTAAATGAAACATGTGCACCTGAGTTAGCATCTCTGAAGCCCGCCTCCGACGCAGCACCGTTGGCCGAGACACCGAGCAGGCTGCGCGTGAGTGCCACCAGGCTAAAGAACTGGCGGTCAAAGTCCTCACGCTCAACCAACGCAGACTCGTCGTCATCGGAAAGCACTTCGATGTGTGTCTGTAAGGCATCAAATTCGGTGTGTAAGGTTTCGAATTTATTAAAACGCTCCTCTAAATCTAAACGTTGCAACTCAGATATTGCGGAACTACTTTTTACTAAATTGAAATAGTTGCTGTAAATAGTAAGCTTCGATTTAATTGAACTACGTTTCTTTATCAATGTTTTTAAATTATCTGCCATTGTAAAGTTAAATAACAGCTGGACGCACCGGTGCTAATGTACTTAATGGATATAAACTGCAAAACAGCTGTGCGTTAGTGAAAGGGATCGAGAATCACTGTCAAGGTCAACGACTCAACACGCGTTAACACAGTGCGAATTAGCTAATGACAAAGCGTTTTCGATACAAAATATGCGTATTTAAACAAGCAGTGCGGTATAAAACACTACGAAAGCACTAATGTTGAAGCACTGTATGTAAACTGAAAGATAGGAAGATAAACAACGATTTTTGGCAAGAAAATGAAAGCAGAAATATAACTAATTGGAACGGACTCACTCAAATACAGTATTATACTCCCAAAAGAATGACATCAGCTCCCACGATGACGATGCAGGCTGCCTCGGGAACGACTTCTTTATTCTTTTCTTCGTGGTCGTACCGCGTTGTGATCACGACCGGTCAAAGTCCGCACAGGTGAACACGACGACCGACGACGTTGACGGCGTTAATTACGGCAAAACTGGTATTATTTTGCGCAATCGAAGGACCATTGAATGGGCTCAATCGGGACTTTATAATAAAAGAAGTAGTGGACTGTATATAAATAGGTATAATACCTTAATTAACATGAACAACGTATATAGAACAGAACAATGAAATGCCCGTAGTGGAGCGCGTCTGTGAGCTGAGTGGCGTGGAGGTCGCGCAGCGGCCGTCGCGTATGGGTTCGGTACCCCGACACCCCGCGCCGCCCCGCGGTCAATCACGCGCATATGTGATGCGCCGACAGTGTATCCATATTTGTATTTACTATTTCAAGAATTTGAGTTGCATCATCCCTGTCCCTTATTCTTGTGTAGAATTTATTAATTAAAGCAGCAGCTACAGATAGGTATCTCATCACGTGTGTGGAAGCCCTGTTAAAATAATTTTGGCGAAATATTTTAAAGGCAGTTTTAAAAATGCCATTTACGATTTCTACTACCCATCTACACATAGTGACGGCTCTGGATTTATTAGCATCCCTTGTTGTCAACTGAGATTCACCATCTTCTGGAGACAAAGGTACATGGACATGATAACCAAAACTTTCTAAAAGTGACAATGAGTCCCTGAAACCTCTATCCAGTATGAACACATCTCCAGCTTGGAAGTATTGTCTTAATGAACTGGATTCATTATCAAATTCATTATTTATTATATCCGCATCTGAGGTTGTCGCGGGTTAAGGGCCAAGAATATCTATGATGTAACCATCACTACACACAAAAAGGAAAGGTTTTACAAGGTTACGATACTTGTGTAATGAGTAAGTTTTTTTTTGGTATAAATAATTGGAACTTTTTTCTATATAAATATATGTTCCATCGGCAATTATAATGGGCCTCCTCTCTTCTCCCCCGTAAAGACCATTTGGAATCAGTAGATTCCTTTGAGCTATTTCTGCTTTTGATATATGATGTATACCCAGATTCCTTGGAACAAAATCCTGATTTAATATTTCACGAGCTATATTCATGAGGCGCTCTAAGGTACTTCTTGGTACTTGAAATAATGCCGACATGCGTTCGTCACTATCTCCTGTTCTTAACTTCATCAGATATGCAGCAAGTGCAAAAGAACCTCTATGTTTATTGGACAGTCTGGGAACTTCAGGCAGAATTTGTCGAAATTTTGACTTTGTCAAGCCTAGATAATAATGTACAGTATGCTCAGGCATACTCTGAATATTTTCAAAATCTAAATGATTATGCAATCATTTAGATAAAGCAATGCGGCAAAATCTTCAATTTGTGCTGCACTAAATGTTTTAATAGGATTATAAATTGATTCTAAAAGTAAATTCCAGGAGTTACTACTTAAATGGTAATTCTACAATCCGGCGGTACATAATAATTGTACTCACAAAATAGATGTAACCGCAGTGCTGATGGAACAGTGAGCCGATTGGTCTTGTTACAGCCAGGAAAGAAACATTGATTTTGAGTGTTTGGTGCTCTTACATAGTTAGGCAGCAGTATACTGTCGGATGTGTCCAAGCTTTGTTGTCCCGCTTGCGATGCACTGCCAGCTACTACAGATTGGATGGTTCAGATTGCCGTTCTGTAGTTGAACGTGATGCTGCTCTATCAGTTCTTCGCCAGCAATTATGGCACAAACGAGATGATGATGGTAACTGAAATAGTAATAAAAATGAAAGCTCAGTGAATAAAAAAAGAAAAACGTGAATTAGTGTGATTTTGGTACAAGTACTCAATCAAAAAAGTATGTATCAATAATCACTACATAGTATAAGACAAAGTCGCTTTCTCTGTCCCTATGTCCCTTTGTATGCTTAAATCTTTGAAACTACGCAACGGATTTTGATGCGGTTTTTTTTTAACAGATAGAGTGATTCAAGAGGAAGGTTTATATGTATAATAACATCCATTAAATAATGGAGAAGTACTGCTATTTTTGAGGTTTCTAATGTGATGTCGTAAATAATTACATTTTTTCCGCTTACATTGCAAACGCAGGCTGAACCCTACGAGTTTTATCAAAATAATGTACTAAGTATTGTACACATTGAAAAGGTCTACAGAAAAGTCCGTGATGGTATATGTCTATCTCTTATGGATAACCCACAATAACTTTTTTTTGTCATTTACTTTTTACGACAAATAATGGCTAATTTTCGAAGCGATTTTAACCAATACAGCATTAATCCTTAACCAATTAAATACCTTGAATACATTGTTCATTTAATATAGATCTATATGGCCCTTTACACCGTATGATTTAAGTGAATATTTTCGAAGATATTACAGATTTAAAAATTGCGGGACGTAGCGTTTTCGGCGGTACCGGCCGGCCGCCTGGTGCGGCAAGAGCGTGCCTATAAATAGCGCGTCTGAGGCCGCGGTTTTCCAGACCGGTTAAGCAGTCACGGCCTCTCAAGGTCAACTGCGAGATGCCATACAAAAAAAAAAAACCGCGGTTTTCCCTATAGCACTTTGAATTTAGCAGCGATCGGACGCGTTTATTATATCGGAGCTCTCCAGCGAGGAAAATAGCAATACTTAGGTAATAAAAACGTGCTTTTCAGCGCGACAACGTATCAGTAATTATAAGTAAGTTACGATAAATAATTGTATGATAGTAGTTTTAAAATATAAATTATATTCTATTCTAAGGTTAATTTTTAAATCGCACTTATAGCAATTATAAATATATATATTATCTCACCTACATAAGGTGAGATAAGATTAGATTAAATAAAACCATAA
The DNA here is from genome assembly GCA_963921375.1 of Tiliacea citrago. Lineage (NCBI taxonomy): Eukaryota > Metazoa > Arthropoda > Insecta > Lepidoptera > Noctuidae > Tiliacea > Tiliacea citrago. The sequence continues at coordinate 26,959,521 of OY992783.1, forward strand.
TTTATGGATTGCAATTTTCTATTAAGATCTTGATTAAAATTTACAGTTAGATCAATTTAATATTAGGGAAATTATTTTCAAAAATCGTGATTTAAGGTGAGATATGTAAGTTCAGAAAAAGTACTTAATAGAATAGGTATCTTTTGTTGTTGATGATTGTTGATTATCTTTTGTTTTTAGTCGCACGAATAGCAAATTATTTTTTATAATTAAAATCGTTGTTTAAGTTGAGGTATTTCAGTAAAAAAAAAAAGAATAGAATAGGTATCTTTTGTTTTTTATGATTGCTGATTATCTTTTGTTTCTAAATGGTAAGAATTTAGATATTTTTTACTGCGGCACATACTAATAATATGGCAATTTGTGCATAGGTAATCATACATATAGAACTGAATAAATTTTGTACAGAAATTATAAAGTCATGTCTGGAAGACGTCGTCGTTCGAACATAGGTCGTAGTACAGTGAATGCCAGAAGAGTACGTTCAGCAAGAGATGAAGAATCGTCAACGGAACGTGAGGCTCGCCTCAGTCAGGCTCGGGATAGATATAGAGCTGAGAGAGAGAGAGAATCTTCAGTAGAGCGTGAGATTCGCCGCAGCCGGGATCGAGATAGGCATACGGTTCAGAGGGACAGATAATCGTCAGTAGAGCGTGAGGCTCGCCTCAGTCAGCTTCGGGATAGATATAGAGCTGAGAGAGAGAGAGAATCATCAGCACGAGTTACTAATTCATGGGTGAATAAAAAAAATTCTGCCATGAATTACGATCCTTCGATTTCTTACAAGGACGATCGTATAGTATCAATAGGTACTATGTCAGTAGTGTGTGAACATTGCTTGGCATTGAAATTCAAGGACGAATCGAAAGGCATGTATTGCTTACAAGGAAAAGTCAAATTAGAAGAAGTTCTCCCTCCACCTGAACCATTTCACTCTCTTCTTACGGGTGATCATCAGAAATCCAAGCAATTCATGCGCAATATACGCCGTTATAATAACGCATTTCAAATGACCTCTTTTAAGAGTAAGCAAGTCGTTGAGCGTGGGTTCATGCCTACATTTAAAATTCAAGGGCAAGTGTACCACTTAGCTGGGAGCTTGCTACCACTTCGACCCGATGATCACAAATTTCTGCAAATATATTTTATTGCAGATCCAGATACACAAGCATCTACGCGGTGTACAAGTGTTGCACAGCCAATTGATAGAGATTTGATTAGATCTCTCCAAGATATGTTACATTCTCATAATTGCTACATACAATCTTTCAAAACTGCGATTGAGAGTGTTCCAGCAGATACTCCTGACTTTAATGTCGTAATCCATGCAAATAAAGTTCCTGTTGGAGAACACAGAGGACGATACAATGCGCCTTCCACGAGTGAAGTAGCAGTGGTGATAGCTGGACAGCAATTTAACAAAAGAGATATTGTATTGCATAGTCGTGATGATAATTTGCAAAAAAATTCAGAGTTACACAGATCTTATGACAGCTTACAATATCCTTTGATGCTATGCCGTGGAGAAAATGGTTATGCCATTAATATTTCTCAAGTTGACCCAATCGGTGGTACACCTCTGCGTAAAACAGTGTCATGTATGAACTACTATTGCTACCGTATAATGACAAGACGTAACAATTTCAATACTTTGCTTAGATATGGAATGTTAACAAACCAATACTTGGTAGATCAATATGCGAAAATTGAATCTGAGAGATTGGCCTACATCCGTAATAATCAAACTAAATTGAGAGCTGAAAATTACGTTCATCTTCAGGATACTTTACAGGCGAATGAACACCGCAACGGCATTGGGCAGTTGGTTATACTACCTTCATCATTCACAGGTGGACCTCGATATTTACACGAAAAATCGCAAGACGCCATGACTTACGTAAGAAATTACGGCAAACCTGATTTATTTATAACTGCAACATGTAACCCAAATTGGCCGGAGATCAAAGAAAATATTAACACAAATTTAACTCCACAAGACAGATACTATATAGTTAACAGAGTCTTCCATTTAAAAGTACAGAAACTCCTGCACCTCATTAACAAGTCTCATATATTCGGTCCGCCGCGCTGTCATATGTACACAATAGAATGGCAGAAACGTGGCTTGCCACATGTACACCTGTTGGTGTGGTTAGTGAACAAAATTAGACCAAACCAAATTGACAGGGTTATTTCAGCTGAATTACCGGATAAAGATGAAGATCCTATCCTGTACGAAATCGTAAAGAAACATATGGTACACGGCCCTTGCGGGACTTTAAACCCGAATTCTCCATGTATGCGAGATTCTAAATGCAGCAAAAAATTTCCGAAGTCGTTCCAAACTCAAACAAGTACTAGCGATGACGGATATCCCAAATATCGTCGACGATCGCCAGAACAGGGTGGGCAAAATGCTACCGTCCGAAACCATGATATTGATAACCGATGGATCGTTCCCTATAATCCGCTCCTTTTGAAAATTTTTGATGCCCACATCAACGTAGAGATGTGCAATTCAATAAAGTCAATTCAATATGTTACTAAGTACATTAATAAAGGCAGTGATCAAGCCACTTTCAGCATACAATCACCAAATGAAGTGGAAAAATATCAGTCTGGACGTTACATCTGCAGCTCTGAAGCTGTATGGAGGATTTTATCATTCGAAGTGCACGACCGGGCTCCCACAATTGTCCACCTTGCAGTTCATTTAGAAAATGGACAAAGAGTATATTTCACAGAGAACAATATACAAGAAGTTGTTAATAACCCGCGGGATACAACATTGACAGCATTCTTCAAGTTATGTGCTCAAGATGATTTCGCGAAAACACTGACGTATGACAGAGTTCCAGGTTACTATACATGGAACCAGAGTTCTAAAACTTTTCAACGGCGAAAACAAGGTACTGCGGTTGATGGTTTCCCCGGAGTAAAAAAAACGGATGCTCTTGGCAGAGTCTACGTGGTTCATCCTAACAACAGCGAATGCTTTTATCTGAGAATGTTATTGCATATTGTAAAAGGCCCGACATCCTTTGCACACCTAAGAACTGTACAAGGTGTTGTTTACAATACTTATCAAGCAGCATGCAAAGCTATGGGGCTCTTGGAAGACGATTCTCACTGGGAAAACACATTATCAGAAGCAGCTGTTTGTAGTTCAGCTACATCATTAAGATATTTATTTGCCGTCATAGTAGTGTTTTGTCAAGTAACTGATTCTGTTAATCTATGGAATAAATTTCAAGAAAATATGGCCAGTGATATTCTGATTCGGCGACAGCGAGAGTTAAACTCAGATGATGTACAATATGATCAAAACATATTTGACGAAGCATTATTGGAATTGAACAAAGTAGTGCAATTACTTTCGGGTAAATCGATCAAGGATTTTGGGCTGCCGATGCCAGCTAATACTACTAACTCAGATTTAACTAACAGTGCCGAATACACAAGAGATACATCATACGATCAAACGAGACTTTTACAAAATATAGCTCAAGATGAGCCACGATTAAACATCGATCAGAAAAAAGTATTCACTGCATTACTATCAACAATTGATAACAATGAAGGGAAATTGTTTTTCCTTGATGCCCCAGGAGGTACAGGAAAAACATTTTTAATCAATCTGCTTTTAAAAAAAGTGAGATCTATCGGAAAAATTGCGTTAGCTGTTGCGTCATTGCCGCTACGCTTTTGGAACGAGGCCAAACCGCACACTCCACATTCAAGCTCCCGCTGAAAATCGCCACCGATGATAATAACAGCGTCTGTAGTGTTTCTAAACAGAGCAATACAGGAAAATTGATGCGTGACTGCTCATTAATAGTCTGGGGCGAAGCTACAATGTCAAACAAGACGTCTGTGGAAGCACTGGATAGGACAATGCGCGATTTGCGCAACAAAAATTCACCTATGGGTGGATGTACAATTCTGTTCTCAGGAGATTTCCGTCAAATCCTACCAGTTGTGACTCGAGGAACACGTGCTGACGAAATAAATGCTTGCCTAAAAAGATCCAACCTTTGGCCACATGTCAATAAATTAAAGCTTAAAACTAATATGAGGGTTTCGTCATCTTCACGTGAGAACAGGCTATTTCCAGAGATGCTGCTAAAAGTTGGCAATGGAGAGTTAACACAAAGTGAGGGAAGGATTGACCTTGAAAACCTTTGCGTTTTGATAGACAATATCCAAGAGTTAGTCAACAATGTCTATCCTGACATTGATAACATAAGTTATAAGACAATATCTTGGTTTAAAGAAAGAGCGATTCTGTCACCAACTAACGAACAAGTAGATAAAGTAAATAACTTGATTCTTTCAAAGATTGATGCGCCGACGAAAATATACTACTCGGTCGATACTGTTCTCGATTTGGAAGAAGCTGTTCATTTTCCTACAGAATTTCTAAACTCTTTGAACCCGTCTGGACTCCCTCCTCACAAAATGGTGTTGAAAGTAGGTTGTCCTGTTATTTTATTAAGAAACCTGAATCCACCTAAACTTTGCAATGGCACGCGTTTGCTGGTAAAATCATTGAAAACTTTCATAATAGAGTGCACAATACTCACAGGATGTGGTACCGGAGAAGATCTATTGATTCCCCGAATCCCTCTGATACCATCGGATTTACCCTTCCAATTTAAACGTTTACAGTTTCCGGTAAAGACATCTTTTGCAATGACCATTAATAAATCGCAGGGTCAAACCTTCAACGTTGCAGGCTTAGATTTGAGCGTTGACTGTTTTTCACATGGAAAACTGTATGTCGCTCTTTCAAGAGTGACCTCCAGAGAAAACATGTTTGTATTGTCTAATGACAAGAAAGCTGTGAACGTTGTTTATAAAGACATTCTGTAATATGTTGTAAAAATAAAATAAATAGTTAAAAATGTAAAAAGTAAATAAGTAAAAATGTAGTGTATGAATTTAGATATTCCAAAGATAGCAGGAAATCTTCATGGTATAGGGAAAGGGGGATTGTTTTACTCCAAATTTAACGCGTGCGGGCCACGGGCAGTAATGAATAAATCAAAACTACTGGATCGATTTTAATCACATAGGCTATATATTTTATACCCGTGCGAAGCCAGAGCGGGCCGCTATGTTTTTATATACAACGTTCACAGTTTTTCTGTAGTGTATTTAGTATCAGCATTGCACCCGTGCGAAGCCGGGGCGGGTCGCTAGTATTAAATAAAACAGAAAAATGTAATATGAATGAAAATGTTATATAACTTTTACTAGAAACTAGTCACAACATGTTTATTTTAAGCGTTACATTCAAAAATTTCCCATTCATGTCAAAAAGTGCACGCGAACTGTCACAAAATGGCCGATGTTTTTGACGCCAGTGGTCAGTACAAAAAAACGCTTTAACGTGGGGTCTTTTCGGCTTTGGATTTCGATTAATAACTATACTTTATAACGATTATATTATTCGAAATTTATTAGGTAGGTACTACTTACCTATATATTTTGAACCATAAATTGAAAACATGTGCATTGTATCATTACGTATTTATGTATTTTATACTGTGTTTTATGTATTTTGTTTGTTTATATCTTGATATGTAGGTAGGTACTAACGTAATACATTTGCATTTATAAATAAATAAATATAGATTACATATAGAAAAACAATGGTACTTACGTGTTTCATGCTATCAAACGTTTTTTAACCACTACAGAACTTGCACTTACACAGTTAGTAGTTACCTACGTACGTAGTGCACTCTTTCAAGGTTAAAAGGACACTGGTAAGTTCCCTTCATAGACTTGGAACGTGCAACGCTGATAACTATTAATGTAAAGAGGGACAAGTATATATGTTCGAAAGAGAGGTGACATCTAAGACTTACTTAGATGTCACCTCTCTTTTCGCACATTCCTGATATTCGAACTTGAGTTGCGCTAATGTACATACATTACGTATTATTTTAGGTACCACGACAACACGTCTTAATATTGCTGTACTTAATTTATGTAAAATCACCAATGCGTCATTGAAGTTTGGTTAGTCAATTATAATCTATAGTCTTTTTTACATAGCATGAGTTGGGTGACAGCAGGCATTCACCACAACACTTTATTAAAGGTTACTAGAAATGAATACGTTAAAAGAATAAATTTGTGTATCCAAGAGAATGGAGCCCATTTCGAGCAACTAATTAGTTAGTTTACCATTTTTTGTAAATAATTAAATTAATTTAAGATTTCCTGGTTTCCCTTTCATTTAATTTGTCATGTTTGTTAGAGAGATTTCATCCTTATAATTGACCCTAACGATCGATTCAATAAAAGTACAGGGTATAATTTTTTCAGATTTTAGCCGGTTCGATTCCCGGGTGTGGGAGAAGAGAATTTTCGAAAATCTTTGAATGCAGTTTGCTTGCTATTCACAAATAAAGGAATGTTTCCTTTGAGTAAAACTTTCTATCTGCAGTATTAAGAGTACTTTCCCTCCAGGTGGCATCACAAAATTCCACCCTGTATAGCTGAAAGAGCCAACAATACTTTTTAATTGCTCTTTGCATGTGGGGGAATTTCATTTCAACAATGATTCAACTCGTGATTTATCAATGCACATACCTTTTTCACTAAAAATTTGGCCCACATATTTGACCTCTGACTTTTATAATTGAAATTTATCTTTATTGAACATTATGCCTAAACTTTTGGCTTTAAAAATTACAATGCTTAATGTCTCATCATGTTCTTTGAGACTACTACTCATAATTAGGATATCGTCAGCCCATATATTTACGTTAGGTATTGTGCCAAAATGTGACTCAAGAACATCCTGGAAAAGCTCGGGTGAATTCATTAGACCATAAGGCAGCACACAGTATCGATAGACACCAAAAGGTGTTGCAAAACAGCACTTCCATGATGCATACTCAGTCAAAATCAAATGATGGAAACCCTCCGTCATATCTAAAACTGAATAATGTTTCTTATCTTTTAACTTACATGCTAGTTAATCAACCGTTGGCAATATTTAAGGTTTCTATACAATATATTTATTCAGGTCAGAGGGATCCAAGCACAAACGAATTTCACCATTGGGCCGTTCGACAACAACAATTCTGTTAACACAGGCGTTTTCATTTGTAACATCAACTTTTACAATAGCATTTCTCTTAACAAGTCGGTCAAGCTCACATTTTAAGGGCTCATAAATTACATGCGGAAGCCTAGGAGATGGATAGCAAATCTGTTCAGGAATCTTCCTAGTAGGAATATCAAACAAACCTGGCATTTTACCTATACCTTCAAACTCTTCAATATTTTCATTAATAAATGTTTGCTTCTCATCATCATTTACAGTTTCTTCTGGCTTCACTCTATACACTCACTTTACTAAATTAAATGCAACACAACCAGGAAGCCCAAGCAACATGGAGTTTGAGTTGACAATAACAACATTTTCGTAATATATGTTGTCTTTAAACTTACACAAGAAACTTATCATCCCACAAGTTATTACCATCAAAAGACTCTCAACTTAATATTTGTATCTAAAATTTTAAAATTTATGTTCTTGTTAATTTCTTGAAATTTCGACAACGGCATCACACTTATGTCCGCACCAGTATCTAGCTTACACTTTATGTTCTTACCTTCAATCTTGATATTTTCAAACCATTCTTCTACATTTGCATGTTCATATTCTCCGAATCTGTTTTTTAAACATCGAAGATTGTTGATTTTTAAAAAGAAAATTACTATAAAACAAGACTGATTCAACTGTATGACTATTATACACTAGTATATATTATATACTAGTATAATTATTATGATGATTCTTTGGTACCGTTGATTTATTTAATAGAATAGGTATAAGTACTCAGTGATACTAAAATAAGCAAATCTTAAAAGAGCTGTGAGTAGCTTTAAGCTAGACCTATCCTTATTATCCAAGATGATTTAGAATATTAGCATTTTATGTTCCATCCTACTTACTTTAAAAAAAAAACAATAATGACATAATATTTTTTTTTTGTTTATTTAGTTTGTTTTTAGCTGATTTTCATTGAAAGTGTCTAATTTTGAATAAATCATAGAAATGATAAAGTTTCTTTTTTTTTTACAATTGGTTATGAGGTACCTACCAGGGGCGTAGCTAAGGAATAACCCGATTCCTGTCGGCTTCCCTTAGGAAATTATGACAGTCAGTAGTTCTCAGCAGTGTTTAATTATCACACTGAATGTACTTACACCATAAAATTAAAGTATTACAAAACCCCAACCTACATTAAAAAAATTGTCTTTATACGAGTATTCCAACGAAAACAAAACATTTAAAGTGCGCGCCAATTTTGATCTAGTGCCTCCAGTATAACTCGTTGTCCGCCCGGGTTATGAAAATATCAATTTCTATACAAAATAATCTCGTCATGACGTCACTTCAGGTCACGTGACACGCTGTTTTTTGAGGCAATAGTAAGCCGGAATAAGTCTAGTTATGATAGGTACAGTGTAGGAATATAGGTCCATTCGCTGAATTTCGTAAGCGTTCGGTTTGGTTCGGGACGGGGGGAGGGACGAAGTTCGCTCCACGCTCTCGGACAATAATTTTAAATGTTTGTTGACGATTGACGTAAATAGTTAATAGAATTATAACCTTTAATTTTGTTGATACTTGTAGTTAATTAGCATTTTTTTCGTTGTATTCATATAAGTTATTAGTGTAGTATTAGTGTAACAATTAGAATTTGATAATCGTGAGTTTGTTGTGAAATTGTGCGTTCGCCGTCGTTGTAATTAGGAATTTGTGGTAAGTAGCGCGATAGATTAGCAAGTTGAAATTACTTTTTTAGAGTAGATTTGAAAAGTTTTTAGTAGGATGGCGGCATTAATAGTTTTAGATTGTTGTGTGACAGATTATTTGCTTCCTGAGGAAACATGCTTTTCAAGGTTAAGTTTTGAAAATAAGAAACACATAATTAGGCTAGGTCGTGCTCGACCAGATATGACTATAAACTACAAACGACGCGATGGGTTTTTCAAACATTTTAATGTTTGCCTTTACGATAAATATCAATGGCTGACTGGTAGTTGTAAATTAAATAAGATGTTTTGTTTTCCATGTTTACTTTTCTCAGATTCTAGTAGTTTATGGAATAAAGGGGGTTTTACAGATATTAATAATCTGACGAATTCATCAAAAAAACATGTGTAGACTGAAAAGCATATTCGTAGCTGTTTAGATTTACATGACTTCGGGAATAGTAGGATAGAACCATTTTTCACTAATTCGCATGAAGCTCATAATAGGAAAGTAGCTCGAAATAAGAATTTAATGAAACGGTTTATTGACACCGTTATTTTGTTAGGTAAACAAGAAGTAGCTTTTCGCGGCCACGATGAACGTCCGAATTCTGATAACCGCGGTAACTATATTGAAACCTTGTTATATATGAGCAAGTATGACACTATGTTCTTCAGTTCAGAACCCCGCGTTTTCTGGTCTCTCAAGTGATATTCAAAATGATTTAATACATAGTATTGCATCCGTTTTACGAGACCACATTAAAATCGAGATAGATAAAGCTCCATTTCTGTCTGTAATGATTGACGAAACTCCCGATGTCAGTCATAGGGAGCAATTGACTGTAATTTTTCGATATTTATCTGAAACTGGAATCGAAGAACGATTCCTAGGTTTTTACGATGTTAGCGGAAGTCGAACTGCTGAAGTTTTATACAAACAGTTGTTAGAAATACTTGACCAGTATCGTTGTAGGAATAAGTTAGTTGGTCAGTCTTACGACGGTGCGGCAGTAATGTCTGGCGAGCACGGTGGAGTACAAGCAAAAATTCGCGATGCATGCCCTATGGCAATGTTTGTCCCATGTTACGCTCATATATTAAATTTAGTACTTAGCCGTTCACTTGAAAATATTCAGGAACTGAAAACTTTTTTTGGACACGTAAATAGTATTGTTCGGTTTTTCAACAAATCAACTAAACGGTTCAACCTTTTGAAGGAAATAGCTGACCGCCGTGCTATGCCTGGAGTATCAGAAACCCGTTGGCACTATCACTCACGCATTATTAATGTAATTTTTAACTGTAGATTAGACATGATTAATACTTTTAATTCGATGTTAGATAACCTCTTAATAGTTAATCTCTTTCCTTCGCAGAATGTTTCCTCAGTAAGTTAGAAAACAGGCAGTTTTGTTTTTTTTGCATGTTTTATCAGACATTTTTCAAAAAACCGACGTTCTTTTTAATTTATTGCAGTCAAAACAGATTGATATCGAAGTGGCAAACCGCGAAATAGATTCATTCAATAGTTGGCTTGCGAATGATTTTATAAATAATTATGATTTTATTTATGACAGCGTCCAGGAATTCCATGAGCCGCCGCGTCAGCGTAGACGACTAAATACAGAAGTAGACACTAGAACTATGTATCGGCGTCTTTTCATTGAAATAATAGACAATGTTAAGACGCAAATACAACACAGGTACCAATCACTTTCTCAAATGAGTTTTCTTAATTTACTTAATAAACCTAAGTATAGTTTTTATAGTAGATCATTTCTTCTTTGCTGTTAAAATTTCCGCAAATATTTGAGTTCACTGCTTTAAAGAACGAGTTGAAAGTATTATACACAACTCCGTCTTTGAACAAACTAGATGTTTACGAGCTTTATCTCAATTTTCAAAATTCATTATTGTGTGACACTTTTCCACAAATTACAAAATTATGTAGTATATTTTTGACACTTCCCGTTACAGTGGCATCCGCGGAGAGGTCGTTTTCGGCTTCGAAGCGAATTAATATGTACTTGCGTAATTCTCAAAAACAAGAACAATTATCTGATCTAGCCATTTTTTCTATAGAAAAACATTTATTGCTAAAAATTAAGAATCATCCCGGTTTTTATGATAATGTCTTAGCGCACTTTGTACGAAAGAATAGACAATTGAATAAACGGTTAATATTTGAATAACCCTCTTAATACCTGGCTGGTTTCAAAATCGGAAACCGGTCTTACACAAAATTTAAATTAAGGACTCCGGGTCCGACACCTACGTTCATCGGAAAGGATATTGGACCTCTTCGTCGGCTCCGGGATCCGGGACCCTCAAAGTCCCTGGCGCCCATTTATTAGTAATAACACTTAAATTAATTGGAAGGTTATACTTTACAAATCTCGTTTATTCTTTAATATTTAATCTAATTGAACCACACACGGAACAGTACTCGGTTTATCACCAACCCCCTACGACCCTAGTTCTTATTAAAGAGTATCTAAGCTGGCTGTGGCATTCCTTAGGTTTTATTGTCACCAACCTAATCTAAGTTAGACTACTTACATTTGTTAAAAATATATTTATTGTTTGATACATTTTGTAGTTTCTTTGTGTGCATATACTCACCCACCCTTGCAAGGGAGACTTTGTTCTTTCATTTAGAGGGACAAAATCTCCATTGTAACAGTGGCAGAGTTTTATTGCCACTGTTACAATTGAGATTTTGTATCAAACCATAAATATATTTTTAACAAATGTAAGTAGTCTAACTTAGATTAGGTTGGTGACAATAAAACCTAAGGAATGCCACAGCCAGCTTAGATACTCTTTAATAAGAACTAGGGTCGTAGGGGGTTGGTGATAAACCGAGTACTGTTCCGTGTGTGGTTCAATTAGATTAAATATTAAAGAATAAACGAGATTTGTAAAGTATAACCTTCCAATTAATTTAAGTGTTATTACTAATAAATGGGCGCCAGGGACTTTGAGGGTCCCGGATCCCGGAGCCGACGAAGAGGTCCAATATCCTTTCCGATGAACGTAGGTGTCGGACCCGGAGTCCTTAATTTAAATTTTGTGTAAGACCGGTTTCCGATTTTGAAACCAGCCAGGTATTAAGAGGGTTATTCAAATATTAACCGTAGGTAATAAAAATTCAATTTTAATTAGCTTTAGAGTATAAGTAGTATTATAAGTAGAATAAGTCAGTAGTATTTTAGTTAAGTAGTTTTGTCTAGTAGACATCATACATCAACGTCATCACACTGATCACACCACAAACGGCTTTTTTCAAAGCCACATTTATTATACTTGCAAGACACTGTTTCAATCTATCAGTGCTTACACGTATGGTAAAGGTGGACTGAAGACATCTGCTTATAGAAGACTGAAGCCAGGAAGTTAGTCACAGATTTTTTTTGCTCCGGCTTACCTTTCTCATAAACCACCCTTCGCCACTGGTACCTACATCGTTAATTCTAATACTATAATTACATAATTAAACGAACTTACCTGAAGTGAAGTTCTATTGTAATTATACGAAGGGCTTAGTCCGAGATATCTTCTATATTCACTGTGTAGTTTCACAATCCTCGCATTGTGTGTGCCGCGAATATTTAGAGGAAGCGAAAAGCTTCGTGTCCAAAACGGAAATAAGGCAGTCTGCTGGCAATACTATATCTGTAACTCATTCTTTTCAGAGCATTATTATATAGGATTATGATTTCCAACCTGACTCTAGGGACATTATAATCTATGATTATGAAAAGGGCGGGTGGGAGATTGATATCTCGGACTAAGCCCTTCGTATAATTACAATAGAACTTCACTTCAGGTAAGTTCGTTTAATTATGTAATTATACTCAAGCTTAGTCCGAGATATCTTCTATATTCACTGTGTAGATGTTTAGAGAATTGTTGGAAATCATAATTAATATGGTATGGTATACAATCAAAAACAGGATTTAAGAATAATTAATTTAATGTGATTTTTCACATCAATTACACAATAGGTATCTAATTTCAAGGAAGAGGTACTTATGTACATACTAATTAAAAACTTAAACCTTAATGTTACAAATGGCCTTCGTAAAGGTATAGCTATCATTTTCCGTATTTAAGGGTCTATTGTAGTGATTGGCAAAAACACTAGATCCTGTAGACCAACCAGCAGATTTAAATATACAATCTAATGTTACGCCTTCTCTACACGCCAGAGATGTGGACGCATGACGCGTGGAGTGAGGGGTAAACTTCTTTATGTCAATACCACACTCAGCCATAACTTGCCTTATCCAGCGACTAATTGTTTGGTTACTGGCACAGTTATATGGTTTTTTATGACAAATAAGTAGCTTATCCGAGTTAATTGTGTCTACTTTTCGGAGTGCCCTAGTCTGATCTATATAATGCCTAAGTGCCGATACGGGGCAAATTTCCAGATTCGAATTCAAAGAAGGAAGCTTTATTACGACTTGATCCTTACATGGAGTCGTTGTTTTTAAAAGGTCGGTAATCGTTATTTTTACACCGTTGTCCGTGAACTCTATGTTGCTCAATCGGATAACTGACAATGTTTGAATACGTTGAGCAGTTGTGAGAGCTAACAAAATTACTAATTTCTTGGTTAGTTTTTCTAAGTTAAGGCTGCTGTTTGGTGACCAATTTTGAATATGATTCAGGACAACAGATGGATCCCATGTGTCGTTATACTTAGGTCTAGAGGGTTTTAATTTAAAAACTCCCTTAAAAAATCTCTTAATTTGTATATCTGTTCCTAAAGTTGTATCTATGATTAGAGATAACGCTGAACGGCATGTATTAAGAGTAGCGTACGAAGCGCCCTGTGATAACATTTCTGTGAGAAATTTTAAAACTTTAGGTATTGACAACTCAAATACATTTTTTCCGTTACAAAATGACCACCATTTTTTAAGTGCTGTTGTATATTGTTTAATAGTGTTTTGTGATAAGGAAGCTACCATGACTTATATTGTTTCATCAGGGGTTCGCTTTTTCCGGAATGCTTCCCTGATAAGATGCAGGCTCCCAGGGAAAGGCTGTTGTACAGGGGGTGTAGTGTTCTGAAAGGTGATATTAACAAATCTTTTGATGGTTTGAACTGTAACACTTCTGAAGTTGCCAATTCGGCTACAAAGGGATACCAAGGTTGTGAGGTCCATAGAGGGAAAACTATGATACCTGTTGCCTTATCACAAATAATTTTTTGTATACATTTTGGAATTAATGAAAATGGAGGAAAAGCATAGAATAAGTTGAACGTTGACCAGTCTACAGTAAAAGCATCAATATTCTCTGCATAAGGATCTCTATGCCACGATATATATCTATGACATTTTTTATTTGCTCTGGTTGCAAACAGATCCATATCGGGTTCTCCAAGTGACTTAGTAATCTTTAGAAAAGTTTTGTTACACAATTCCCATTCTGAATCTATATTTTTTATTCTGGATTCTTGGTCAGCTTCTTTATTTTCTTTTGACTTAATATAAGAGGCGAACCACCATATTCTACGGATCTCACACCACTGCCATATGCTCCTAGCTAGGGAATTAAGTTTTGGAAATTGTATACCTCCCATTCTATTTATGTATGCAATTGCGGTGGTATTATCTATTCTCAACAATATCTGGCAAGAGTGTAAGTCTTTGGCGAAACATTGCAAACCCAAGAAAGCAGCTAAGAGTTCCAGGAAGTTAATATGGTTTTCCTGATCTTTTAAAGTCCAAAATCCATTTGCAACATTACCATTACAGCATGCTCCCCAGCCTGTCTTTGATGCATCTGAATATATTTCCAAAGAAAAGTTGTACTGTCGAATTAGATTTTTTGATATTTTAATTTGTTTATGCCACCATTTTAAATCATTTTTACAATCGTCATTGATATTCATAATTGCATCAAAGTTATTGTTTGTTGCACACAAAGCCTGATATTTTTGCTGTTCAAATGTTTTAGTGTATAAAAAACCATAAGACACAGCTGGGCAACATGCTACAAGGGTGCCAATAAGTTTTGCAAATTCTCTTATTGGACCTTGATCCATTTTTGCATATTTCTTAATTAATAAAGAAATTGCTTCCCTTTTCTTAGAAGTCACTGACAATGACATATCGTTTGTATTTACTATGAAACCTAAAAATTCTGCAATCTTGGTTGGGACAGTGATACTCTTTTCCTTATTTATAATAAAGCCTAGGCATTCCAGTAAACTTATGGTCATCTGACAGTTTTCTAAACATTCCTGGTAAGAATTACCAATACATATAATGTCATCGAGATAAATAACTGATTTATAACCTTTTCTTCGAAGAAAATTCATTACTGGCTTCATTAACTTAGTGAATGTGAAAGGAGCGGTACTTAGACCAAATGGCAAGCATTTGAACTCATACATTATATTCTGAAACCAAAATCGTAGATATTTTTTATCTTCACCCATTGGGACCAAGAAATATGATTCTTTTAGGTCAATGGTACACATGAAATTATTTTTTGAAATCAATTTACAAAGTGTTCTCATATCTTCAATTTTAAAATGCTCTGGTGAAATAAATCTATTCAAACATTTTAAATTTAAAATAAATCTAACTTCTCCATTTGATTTAGGTACAGTAAAAATCTTTGAAAGGTATTGTCCTTTGACTGCTACACATTTTGTAAGTACTCCAAGTTGTAAGAGTCTATTTATTTCTTTCAATATTACAAAATTGTCTGATACAGAAAAATTTGAATTTTTTGGAACATATTCTTGGTGAGGATCCTCTAAAAAGGGGATATTATAACCTTTGAGCCAAGATAAGACAACTTTGTCTTGTGTTATCTTTAACCAGCAAGAATAAAAAGACTTAAGTCTACCAGCAAAAGTATTTACCTCTAAGATTTTCGAACAGGCGCCTTGGCTGGCGGACGTTGTGGGGGTCTCGGCTTGTAGTGCTGTCTGTTGGTGATATCTGCCCCCCCTCCCTGTTTGAACTGGGTCATACTCGTACGAGGAGGACCTCTGAAGTTTCCCTGCTTCTTGGGATAATTTTGAGACTGAGTTGGTTGATAAGATGAAGCATTTTTTCGATTAGGGTTGTTCTGCTTCAAGATGGTGCCAGCTGATTTTTTAATCGCTGTGGCAGATTTGACATTGTCATTAAATTTTTCTCCAAAAAGGAATTCATCACGTTCTTGGTTTTCGACTGTCTTTCCTATATTTTTATCGAGATTTGGAATAACTAGCTTCTTTCTGGTCACTGTATCTTGATGATGGAGGTCTGTCAATAAGCGTGTGACATCACTGATGGTTGAAATAAGATTTATTTTGTCAACATCACCTTTAATCAGTTTGTCTGTAGCAGACAACAAGGCTGCTATGGCAACACCATTCTGTTGTTGGCGTTCTTCAACTCGCTTGTCTCAGGCCTTCATTGCATCATTTAATAGTCCTTCCAGCTCCTTGTTAAGCTTCGGTGCATCTAGAAGCTTGATGTTAGTTGGTATCAAATATTTCTTGATAAGTTCATCTTTAATGTCTTGTTTAAGGCCTTGAGTAATAATACTTTCAACCCTTTTTACCAGTTCCACATGAATTTCTGGCCCATATTCCCTTTTCGTGGATAAAGTCTGGCCTAGAGCCCTTATTATGGAATCATCCAACACTTCAATCAAAGGGTCTAAATCTTTTGTGTTGTCTACACATTCAGCACCTAGAAAAATACCAAACCATGTTTGATTTAGTTACACAGCTACCAGCTGTATGTACTAAGGTACTACGAGTAATATATAATGCCACCCCGTGGCGGTTTAGTAAAGAAAACTTTCCTTTACCGAAATAAAATTGTAATAATTATAATGACACATCGTGAGCGCTTTTGTTATCGTTTTTTAAAACGTTTCAAGCGGCTCAGAACCGCCAGCGGCAGTGAGTTATGCAAGAACAGCGTTCTATTATAACAAGATTGTACACGGCGGGAAATCCCCGTGGTGACCTCACTCCACCGGAGTGCCTGTAATGACACGTACCACGTATCATAGAAAACAGGAACGATCACTAGATAGGTTATTTCTTGTAGAAAAAACTTGCCTGTAAGGTCTGTGACGGGTATTTCATTATCTCCGGAATCACTTTCTGCCTCGCAAGACGATACCGGTGTTGGCGATGAGCACCTTGGTGATGGTGAACGATTTTCACTAAACTTGTTCCTACTTTTCTTCAATTTCTTTTTCAACTTCTTAATCTTCCTTTATACTCTACCTGTCTTCTTTATACTCACACTTCCTTTTCGGCATTTTTTGCGTTAAAAATCTTCGAATATCAGTATTAAGTTTTTATTCTGACAAGCACGCACGGCGCGAAAACAATGAATGAGTTACAGATATAGTATTGCCAGCAGACTGCCTTATTTCCGTTTTGGACACGAAGCTTTTCGCTTCCTCTAAATATTCGCGGCACACACAATGCGAGGATTGTGAAACTACACAGTGAATATAGAAGATATCTCGGACTAAGCTTGAGTATAATTATAATTATGCTTGTGTACAAATTATTAATACCTGATGTTATCATTTTTAATACTTTACATGTGCTTGATGATATTTTCTAATTACCGTTGCATTAAATATTAAACTTATCTAATTACCATACACATCAAATTTTTAAGTTTCATTATCTAGAAAACCACTAATAATAGCTAAATGCCTCATTTACTAATTAATTCGTATCTTTGATGTGTTTCATATTTTAAAGTGTTTAAGTCAAATCAGTGAAAAATAAAAAATGGCACGGTAATTAGGCGAAGAACGCCTAATTCGAGAATGACCGATATATTTCCTTATTCTTAGAACATCGCTCTATTAGAGCTATAGATTAAAAATCTATGTGTGATATTTACCTTAAATTCATTGGCAGCAATTAGATACATCATAAAAACAATTCTGTTTCTATTTTGGTCTCTGCAATTATCTGAGTATAAGTTTATGCTTGTATGCCTTTTAAGGATTGATTCTTAATAAAATCGTAGACACAACTAGCCCCTTCATTCGCGCCTCGTTTGGCAGTGCCAGTCATGCCACATATAACATGTTCCAACTTTCTGACCCATCTCGAAAATAGTAAAATTAAAAACATTTAGTTTTCTTTTATAGTATAATATGCTTGTTTCTGCATGAGGAGAAGAGTGTACTTTTTGAGAGTCAAAAGCTGCAGTTATGGTTGTGCTAGGTGAGTTGATAGCAGAAAGTTTATCCTCATTTTTGAGACTAAAAGCCATGTCCTTATTTTTCAAATGTTCATTAAACTGTTCTTGAATTTCCTGGTTTCGGCTGGTTTTTAAAGGCAATGCAAACGTCGCATTGATCTTTCTTAGGTCTGTGAAACTCAATATTGAAATTTTCATTAACAATGTCGGTGTATTGCCTCAATGTTTTACTTAGCCATGTTTTATTCACTATCTAAGTATAATTTTGAAGATTCCTTACGTGTATAGTGCGACTCCACAGGGGTAAGTGATTGTACATGATCAGAAACGCTTTTAACCATTTCATCATTCTTAATTTTAGGGTGATTGTTATGAAATCCTCTCTGATCAGAACCTATAGAGAGCCCTTCGCCTGCGGTAATTTTTTTCAAAGCTCTTCGTACGACGCCGTCACCAATAGCAAAAGTGTTTAAAAACATCTTTTTGCACACCGTAACTTCTTCGTGTCTTATGAAATCTAGAGATTTTGGCAGATAGTACTTGACAGAAAATAATCTTTTTAATAGGCCCTGTGTTGTTATGCGTCTCTTGCCGATTTTTTTATACCAACGAACCAAGAAATCCCACTGCCGCTCACGATTGCCAAGAGACCAAAATTGTTTGAACATTGCGTTTCTTACATCTTCGCCTATTTCTCCTTGCACTTTTTAGATTGTGCTTTTCCATTTCGACTGATGTAACTTAAACCCTGTTTTTTTAATTGTTTTCTTCGGCTATCTATCCATGCCGATTTGTTAACCTTACGTATTCTACCTATATCAGTTTTCTTTTCTTTTTCGTTAATTGACTTTCTTCTGTGTTACTAACATCGGCATCGTTCTCTGTCATCTCATCAATACTGGTTGGTACATACGTCTGGTCACTCATAGGTGAAGTGACACACATAGACGAAGTTGGGGTGTCAATATGAAATTAACTTACATTTTCTGATTCAACATTCTACATAATAGTTGAAATAGAAGGAGACCCTAAGGGAGTACTTGTATCCAAAGCTTGTTCAGAATCATGAAAGGCGTCAATTTCTTCTATAATTATATTTGTGTCTGGATCGTGTGACGTTCTAACGATAATTTCCTGACAGTACTGTGGTTCTGGTTCTGTTTATGTAATAAACTCTTCTGTAATAATTCCAAGGTCAGAGAGAACGGCGCCATTGGGATGAGCGACAATGGTTTTAGTGATTTGATTGGCTGACTGCGAGCTTAAAGGCAAATTAGAAAGATTAAGTGAATCTGGATAAGTAAAGATACTATCCTCATGTTTATCCTGTGATTGTAGCTGAGCAGGTAATGCGATATTAGATGATTCTAGTTCTTCTAAAATGGTCGAATCGGAGAGGACATTGGAAGCTAAATTTCTGTGAATTTGAGCAACAACTTGAGTCGTACTTGTTGTTGTTCATCGTCTGAAGAATCACGTCGTAGAAGACCTGAAATAAAAAAATAACATAAGTGTGAGATTGGAATAACATTTCAAAACATTACAAATGTTGTAAGTAGTAGTTATGTACAAAATATGGTTTTATTTTCCGGCGTAGAATCTCTTATCCACTACTCACTAGACTATACTTTTAAATGCTCCGACGTAAAATAACTTAACTACCAAATACAGACTAGTACGTTGAAAATTTTAAGGTTTAATAAATTGGGCTAAAAAAGTTAGTGTAATTTTGTCGGACATTTCCTTTGATTCAGGTAACTCTTGTTTATGAGATATAAAAGATTATGATATGTTGGACAAAATTAAGCTAATAGTTAAATAACAATATAAGAATGTTAAGAAATAGAAAAGACAAAACAATTAAGGTCAGTGAAGATAGAAAAGCAGTATAGTGATAAACTATTTAAAATTATATGAATATCAAATACGGACACGAATTCAGACACTTTGAATTAGAAAAATGGTAGTTCACAAGAAACACGATAATTGTTGACACCTGCATTATCGGGTGCACAGTGGGAACTCGGAGTTCGGAGTCACGTTGCGCAGTGACGTATCGGAGTTGAACTTTCGTTGACTGTGGAATTTCTTGAGTTTGAAGGTTGGTGAGTTAGACCTGGGGTTGCTGATGATCTTGATGTCATCTGCAGCGGACTCACACTATACAGTGGAGTCTGGCTGTCATCCAAGTGTCGATGTGGCTGGAGCGGGCTCAAGCTGAAGGGCTGAGGCTGACCGTCGTACAAGTAGTGACGCAGGCTTGACCTTGGGTCAAGTCTCACTGTGGACGACACACGCCTCAATATCATATCAGTATTGATTATTATAGATAGTTATTTTTTAAATAAATTAAGTTTGAACTCTTAATGCCATCTGTCGGCAATGCGTGAAGATTTTTAAATGAGTAATTACAATGTTGCAAGGTGCAAGAGGGTCGGCCTAAAGTATTTTTTTTTTCTTTAACTTTTCTCAGTGGACACGTCGCTTACAATTTTTTAATGGTAAAATGTAAAAAAGAAGCTAGTTTTCAAAGCACTGCAACCACCAAATTAATTCTAAACCAAGTCGGCATTTTATTTCGCCTCCATCTATAACACTCTCTGTCGGTCAATTGAACAGGGGGCTGTAGGTTCGGCTTTTGTTTGACTCAACTTCGTAAGACTTCGTCTCTGGTATCCCACTTCTGACACCAATTTGTTACAAAGCCGACCCCGTTTGTCTTTTTTAAAAAACAATAATTCTACTGGAACCACTTTAATTCACCAACAGTACAAAAATACAGACACACAAGTTCTTGGGTACTTATATTTAGGCAATGTTCCTCTTAATTGCTCCTTTAATTCGGGCACACTAGGTTACGCGACGGCTTCCAAAATCTAACTAATTGAATGAAACATATTATATCTATGCACTGGGTAAAAATGCAACATTAGAACTTTAGTAAAGGAAAAGTATTTATAATAATAATAATTAGTTTATGAGTAAAAGCTGCTTAGGCTTTATTGCCTTGTAATAAGGGTTATAACAGTTCGCTTATATTTCGTACTTTTCCGTACAATCAGAACCCCCTACACTTCCTTTAAATGGTGTAGTATTAATGATTTCGTATTATATTTGGTATCGTATTACCCAGTTAATGGGTTGTGGAGGTCAGATAGGCAGTCGCTCCATGTAAAATACTGGTATTCAGCTGCATCTGGTTAGACTGGAAGCCGACCCCAACACAGTTGGGAACAGGCTAGGCAGAGAGAGAGACAGTATTAATGATTTCGATCTCTAATATTTATTTATATAATCCGGGCCAAACAATTTAGGTAGACAAACAATCCAAATAAGATTCTTTTCATATAAACTTTATCGGCCCTTTTCAATAAGGGATACATTATAAATAAATAAAAATAAATAAATAATCGTTTAATTCAGGTATTAAACCCATAGTCGTCATTATTGAAATATCGCTTGTAACGTTTGTTAATCGCCAGTACAACTGAATACCACGTTATTCTTTATTTTTGGGTATATTGTGGAGTGAGGCAGGGGGGGTTGAGCTGGCCCTTGCTTTTTAACCTATACGTAAATGCGCTGATCGAGGAATTCAGCCAAATGCCCGTAGGGTGCTACTTAGATGGTGTCGGTGTAAACAACCTTAGCTATGCCGATGATATGGTGCTGCTGGCTCCCTCGACTTGTGCATTGCAGAAGTTGCTTGCCGTATGTGAAAGGTATGCGGCCACACTAAGTGTTGTAATGTAGACTAGCAACACTAGGTGTTGCTGACACCTGTCAAACATACTTCATATACGACTAGAAATGATTTATTTATCTGAATAAAAGTGTAAGTAAAAATTATAAATTTATTTTATTTCAAAACATGGCACAGCCGATATCTAAAGACACGTAAAACTGTTGGCAAAAGTGTAATGTCTGTTCACATTAAGTGCTGGACATAAAACTAATTTTATGCAAGTTTTAGAGAAAAGTGAAAATCATGTTGCACGTGTGAAAAGGGCTACTGTAAAACCTAGCCCCGAATCTAAATCTACAAAGTCAAAACGCTGCAAGCGAATTTAAGTTTTGGCATGAGCAATTTCAAGATTATTTAGTGGCTGTCAGAAAAGAAAGTGCTGATGATAAAACCAAGTTATCTCTGTTGAGAAACATAATGCAGCCCGACGCTGCGCGAGTGGTGCAAATTCTGCCTATTAAAATGGATGACGCCGTGGACGCCTAAAACTACATGACAGTTATTGAAGCCATAAAAATCTTTGTTGCACCCAGAGTAAATATATGTTTCGAGCGGTTTAAGTTCAACGAAAGAAAACAGAAGTCAGGTGAACCATTTTACGTGTTCCTCACAGATTGTCGCGAATTATTGAACACATGTTAGTTTCAAGTTTCGACTAACACAGAAACATTGGAAAAACAGATTTTGCGTGATAAAATCGTACATGGCATTCAGGATAAAACGATACAAGAAAGTTTACTCAGAATCGAAAATTTTACATTAGTAAAAGCAATAAATTATTGCCGTACTTCAGAGCAAAGTCGAAGACAAGTCCAAGAGATGAACCCAACAGTAGAAGTGGAATTGGTCAAAAAACAACAAAAGTTCAAATGTAATAGATGTCAAACTCAACATGGCCCGAGAAAATGTCCTGCCTATGGAAAACCCTGCAAAAACTGTCGTATTTTGAATCATTTTGCAGTGAGCTGCAGAAGGCGTTCACGAAATCCAGAAAAGAAGATTAAGGAGGTGAAATATGAAGACCAGAATGAGGACAGTAGTGGAAATGAAGAGGTGTTTTGTGGAATATGAACATGCAAATGTAGAAGAATGGTTTGAAAATATCAAGATTGAAGGTAAGAACATAAAGTGTAAGCTAGATACTGGTGCGGACATAAGTGTGATGCCGTTGTCGAAATTTCAAGAAATTAACAAGAACATAAATTTTAAAATTTTAGATACAAATATTAAGTTAGAGTCTTTTGATGGTAATAACTTGTGGGATGATAAGTTTCTTGTGTAAGTTTAAAGACAACATATATTACGAAAATGTTGTTATTGTCAACTCAAACTCCATGTTGCTTGGGCTTCCTGGGTGTGTTGCATTTAATTTAGTAAAGTGAGTGTATAGAGTGAAGCCAGAAGAAACTGTAAATGATGATGAGAAGCAAACATTTATTAATGAAAATATTGAAGAGTTTGAAGGTATAGGTAAAATGCCAGGTTTGTTTGATATTCCTACTAGGAAGATTCCTGAACAGATTTGCTATCCATCTCCTAGGCTTCCGCATGTAATTTATGAGCCCTTAAAATGTGAGCTTGACCGACTTGTTAAGAGAAATGCTATTGTAAAAGTTGATGTTACAAATGAAAACGCCTGTGTCAACAGAATTGTTGTTGTCGAACGGCCCAATGGTGAAATTCGTTTGTGCTTGGATCCCTCTGACCTGAATAAATATGTGAGTGGTTGACCAAAAAGGGACCTCAAGGGAAAATAATTGATTTCCAGTAAATCGCGTTTGAAATTTCGTGTAGAAACAAGTTTCGACTCGTGCGCGGGCGGGGGGCGCGGCATGTTTTATGTCAGTATGCGACTTCGTTAGTGAGTGTCAACACGTGTTTGCGGTTACTACGTTATTGGCGACTTATTTAGTGTCAGTTTCTTGTCTTTATGTGCGTAACTAAGTGTGAGCTATGATTAAAGCCACGTCTGTTTTGTTAGAGGACGAATTACGTCAGTTGGACGATTATTATGGGATGACTGAAAATGATGAGTTGGAATTGCACGACCTTGAAGTGGAAATTTTAGATTTCGATGCAATAAGTTTGGAGGACATGTATACTGGTGCTAAAACTGTAAATGAAGGAGAAAATGACAACATTATGGAGCGAAGCACTGAAGATATACGAGAGGTCGAAATTATTACTAAATTCATGGATGATACATGTAATTGTAGTAAAGGCCCAAATGGTGGCCCATGCTCAGGCATATTTTCTCGACAATATCTATCACGTGTTCGGCAGCAATACATGGATATGGATAAATCTACAAAGTGTACAGCGATTTTGAGTAAGTTGGAGTGTCATAGAAGAAGCACACAGCTGGGAGATAAGTACAAAAAATTTTCTTACACCAAACCCATATTGCGGAACAAATATTTTCATGCCGATATAGAAATATGCCAGTCAACGTTTTTATTTCTTCATGCAATAGGCATCAAGGCCTTCAAAAATATTCTCAAACATTTTGATGAGAAAGGAGTGGCTGATAAAGTTCATGGTCTAAAAGGCAAACCTATTCATAATGCAACTCCCACAGAACATTTGGATATGATAGTTAAATTTATTAAAAATACAGCTGAAAAAGTATCTATTCCACTACCTGGTCGACTTCCGCAGTTTTGGGACTTTAGAGTCATGAAATTGCCTGCTAATTTAACAAAAAGGCGTATGTATAGAAACTATGTGGAGTCATGCAATGATAGCAATATTGATCATGTCGGCTGGACGACTTTCATACAATGTTGGAATACATATGTGCCTTACATAACATCCATGAAACCAAGCTCTGATCTCTGTCCAGTATGTCGAGATAATAATATAGCCATCATGCGTAATATTAACATGCCCGATCAGACGACGACTGAAAAACTGAAGCAAGCAATTAATCATTTAGAAGAAGCTGATATTCAAAGAAAATTCTACAATGATATAAGGAAAGATGCAAGTGTAGCTCTAACTCAAGCCAAACAACTGGAGCAGAAACCTGGAATGCGTGTCTTCAGTATCGATTATGCACAGAATATCCATTATCCCTCATCTGAAATGCAAGTTGGACCTGCCTTTTTTAAAACTGCAAGAAAATGTGGCCTTTTTGGAATAAATGATGAAGCAGACAACACACAGACGAATTATCTCATAGATGAATGTGACAACATAGGAAAAGGGGCAAACAGTGTGATTAATCTCATTCATCACCATTTAGAATCCAATATTTGTGACCAAGATATTCAGCATATTTGTGCAGATAACTGCGTGGGTCAAAATAAAAACAATGCTGTTGTGCATTACTGTGCATGGAGGGTAGCAAGGGATTTAAACAAGACAGTGCATCTTAACTTCTTATTGGTGGGCCACACTAAGTTTTCCCCAGACAGAATGTTTGGACTTTTTAAACAGAAGTTTTCTAAATCTACAGTAGATACTTTGCATGATATCGAAGAATGTGTGGCTAACTCGACAGTTTCGGGAAAAAATAAGGCTATCTGTACGAATGACTACGTGAACGGAATAATAAATGTTCAGTGGTATGAGTGGAACGCCTACCTCAGCGAATTCTTCACAACTATTCCAGGAATAACACGATATCACCACTTCACTATTAAATCGGATGATCCATTTACAGTGGAATGTAAAGTTCTAGCTAACAGTTCAGCTCAAAAATTTAATATTGTTAAGAAGGGAGTGACTTTAGATGATATCACTGGTATGCCAAATTTATTAGTTCCACCAGGGCTTTCACTTGCAAGACAATGGTATTTATTCGAGGAAATAGCACCCCTTTGCACTTCGAAAGACGCAGCTAACCTAACATGCCCAAAACCACAAGAAGCGAAACCTACAAGCCAGATGGCTAAAGTGGATCAGCCAGGACCTTCTGCTAAAAAACAGACGGCTAAAGAAGATCAGCCAGGTCCTTCTGCTAAAAAACCCAGGAAAGTTACTACCTGTGGGCGTTGTAAAGAACCAGGGCACACCATACGTTCATGCAAACAAAACAAAAAGTAAAGACTATTCATTATTATAATTTTTTATTTGTGATTGTAATGTTTGTGATGAGACTTCATAATTATTACTATTGTCAATTATTTACTACTGTGCTCGATTATTTTTATTATTTCATACATCACGAAGCGCCTCTTTATTTGTGGAACAGTGGATAGTTCCTTGCCGACAAATACTCCGAAAGCCTCATTAGACGCCTCTTTTTTTAAAAAAAAATCTTCAACATCTTTTTCCGTTTGAGTAGTAGCATCCAACATCTTCGGAATTGCTTCATTTATTGTGTCATCCCAAGCTTGACCGTATTGTTCAAACAAAATATTATCATCATTAATTTTATTAGGATTTAAGTTTTCTTTGACTTCTGAAACACAGAAAAATTGTCAAGTTTCTACTCGCAGATTATTTAATATTGAAGTGTGAGCTCCATTATAGACTTTGAAACAAAAATAAGTTGTTTTAATTACCTTGGGTATCATTGGAGACCTTTAAACTTTTAGGACTGTCCATTTGAGTAGCGTCGTCGTCACTTTCTGACAAGTACGAACGTCTTTTTGGACCTGCACACGATATAGAGACTTCGTTGCACTAGAGATAACCTTAAAAGTACAATAAAACAATAAAACTGATTGTATCCACTTACCTGACATCACAAAAACTAGTGTGCGCTGTGTGCAAGGTGTAATTTTTCCAAAACTGCCTCGGCTCACAAAAAAAATCATAAAAAAAACACTACAGCACCTAAAAATATTCTGGTTAGACCAAAACAAAGCTAAAAGACCACAGATTAAAAAATTCAAAAAAAAAAATTAACGGTTTCCAATCCCTCCAGGTCCCTTTTTGGTCAACCACTCACATATATTGTATAGAAACCTTAAATATTGCCAACGCTTGATTCACTAGCATGTAAGTTAAAAGATAAGAAACATTTTTCAGTTTTAGATATGACGGAGGGTTTCCATCATTTGATTTTGACTGAGGATGTATCATGGAAATGCTGTTTTGCAACACCTTTTGGTGTCTATCGGTACTGTGTGCTGCCTTATGGTCTAATGAATTCACCCGAGCTTTTCCAGGATGTTCTTGAGTCACATTTAGGCACAATACCTAACGTAAATATATGGGCTGACGATATCCTAATTATGGGTAGTAGTCTCAAAGAACATGATGAGACATTAAACATTGTAATTTTTAAAGCCAAAAGTTTAGGCATAATGTTCAATAAAGATAAATTTCAATATAAAAAGTCAGAGGTCAAATATGTGGGCCAAATTTTTAGTGAAAAAGGTATGTGCATTGATAAATCACGAGTTGAAACATTGTTGAAATAAAATTCCCGCACATGCAAAGAGCAATTAAAAAGTATTGTTGGCTCTTTCAGCTATATAAGAAGGTATGTACCCGATATGGCTGAAATAATGTCACCATTGTGTAAATTATTAAGAAAAGATTGTGATTTTACATGGCTTCCTGTTCATGAGCAGGCATTTAAAAAGTTAAAAGATTGTACTGCTCCAGCACTCACTCCATTTGATCCGAAGACAAAATCTACACTACAATGTGATGCATCAAAAAAAGGATTGGGTTGCTGTCTTTTTCAAAAGGATGAGAAAGATATACCTAGATTTATTGCTTGTGTTTCTCGTACCATGAACAATACAGAAATAAATTATGGACAAACAGAGAAAGAAATGCTAGCAATTTATTTTGGTGTTCATAAGTTTATATATGGCATAGAAGTTGATATACAAACAGACCACAAACCAATTATTTCGATTATGTCTAAACATGTCAGTATTAAGACGCCTGCATTTAAAATTATTAATGTATAACCTCAATGTATATTATGTACAAGGCAAGTTAGTACATTTTGCTTATATGCTGTCTAGGAACAGCCTCAAAGTTACAGAGTATGATGGTGAAATGCTGCAGATGGTCCACTCTATATCTAGATACTTACCAATGTCACCTGAACGAAAAAGTATATTCAGGCAAGCTTTGTGTAATCATCCAATAATAAGCAAAGTTATTAACTTTTACTATCATGGCTGGCCGAAAAATGTACCTAAAGATTATGAATCTTTTGAGAAGCTCAAAGACAATATTTACTTGCAAGGTGGTTTATTATTCTTTGAAAATAAAATTATTGTACCAAATTCATTAAAATTATATGTAATGGAAACTGTACACCAAGGGCATAATGGACTTGAAAATCTATCAACAGAGCGAAACAAATGTTTTACTGGCCTTTACTAAGATCTGATATAACTAGCTTTGTAAAACAGTGTAGAGTATGTGAAAAGTACAGCCCACAAACTTCTAATGAGCCATTACTTCCACACAAAATTCCTAAGGAAAGATATTTGAAAGTGGGATGTGATTTTTATTGGATTTTCAAGGAAAATGTTATCTTGTAATTGTTGATTATTTTTTAAATAGGCTACAGTTACTACCATTACAGAATAAGACTTCTAAATCTGTTATCAATGGAATGCAGTGTGTGTTTACTAGATTTGGTTACCCATTAGTTGCAGATAATGTTCCTTTCGCATATTTTGAATGTAAGAGTTATTTTAAGTCTAAGGACACCCAAAAAGTAACGGTATGGCAAAAAATGCTCCAAAACGAATGTATGTCTTTATGTACCTACCACCTAAGTTCACATTGTGGAATGCAATAAACGTATTGAATATTGAGTAAGGTGTCCATATTACTAAACATGTCGTGTCATTTAAACCCGGTGATTATGTAGTATACAGGGAGGGTAGTAAATGGCTGAACGCCAAAATTGTTAAACATTGTAAAGAACCTAGGTCATATGTAATAAATACTAAAGGATCAATGTTAAGGCGCAATATTTCGCAGCTAAAACTATCATACAGCAAAAATAAAACTTGTTATAATAAACGTGATCCATTCATCCCTTTGATGCATGATTCTTATTATAATTTAGATATTGCTCCTAGTAGCAGTAGCCACATACAGCATAGGATTACTTCTGATGTGCCATCCGAGGATTCTACAAAAACCACTTATGTAAATGTTAGAAGTGATTTGTTGCCTCAAGTGTCCCGGAGTGGTAGGTCAATTAGACCACCCCAGAAACTAAACCTTTAGGGAGGACGTCTTGTAATGTAGACTAGCAACACTAGGTGTTGCTGACACCTGACAAACATACTTCATATACCACTAGAAATGATTTATCAGAATAAAAGTATAACTAAAAATTATAAGTTTATTTTATTTCAAAACACTAAGTCTGAGTTACAATGTAAAAAAAATCGAGAGTGCCTGATCTTCAAGGCGGGTACAAAGTGCCCAACTGTTGGTACACCAGTGTTACTCAATAGTATTCCTGTTAGTCAAGTATACCAATTCAAGTATCTTGGGCATGTGGTTACCGAAAATCTTGGAGCTGATGTAGACATGGAGACGGAGCGCAGGGCATTGTCAGTCCGGGCGAACATGCTGCCGCAGATTCGCTCGATGTACAGACGCGGTGAAAGTAAGTTTATTCAAAGCGTATTACACATCTTTGTACTCAGCGAGCCTGTGGTTCAGATATACCCAAAGGGCTTACAATTCTCTGCGCATCCAGTTTAACAATGCCTACAGGCCGCTGTTACGTCTGCCGCGCTTCCGCAGTGTGTCTAAAATGTTCGCTGAGTCGCGCACTGATGGCGTTGATGCCACCTGGCGCAATAAGACAGCGTCGCTGCTAAGCAGATTGCGTGGGAGCAAATCAAATCAAACATGTTTATTTGTTAGGATATCGCACACCCAGAACAACACTGTATTATGTCGAAAAATCTCAAAATCGACTTGTAAATATAATTGAATAGCCGAAAATTTGCCGCGTATACCACGAAGACAGGCGTATTTATATTTACAAAAATGTCCAACAGATGGCGCTAACTCTCTATTGGTGAAGACGCGCAGCCAGAGCCTTAACCGCGAACACAAAACTATTTCTAGTTGCAACTTGTCCGCCTTAGGGAACAGCACGCAGATCCTTTACGCAACAGTGAATTATTTTGTGATAATGCGGTGTTGTTGAATGTATCATAAAAAATACTCCGAATCATTTAGTTTTAATTCAGTGTTGGTGACTGTGCTTATACAACGTGTTTGATACTATTTCGAAATAGTACTCTGTTGTTGACGAAGGTATGTTAGATTTTTTGTATTATTTCAAAATGGTTCTGTATTGTTCGTAAAAGGTGAAAATCAGTTAAATAATGCACTATTGATGGTAGATATAAATTATGCCCTAATTTTGTTAAAAAATCATTATAAATATTTTTTTATACTTATAATTGTTACTTACATTGTAAATTAAAAGAAATATATTTACAATTTGTGTTGTTCTTTATTTACAAAAAGATTAATAATTTTGTTTGAGATAATGCACTTTTGTTGAATTAATTAAATTTGTTATTGTTATTTGGCAGATGATGAGAGGTCGTGGTCTCCTGTTACTTAAAAGGGCAATGGAAGCAACTACAGAAGAAACCGGACCTGTTCAACAAAGCAGCGTGGAAAAGGATGTCGAAAATACAACCGTTGCCGCATCAACCGATGAGACGTCAGCGAAGGCAGCATCAGCCGATAAAGCATCAGATGGGGAGGTACCCGTTTCTATTTTATCTGATCATAGCGATGAAGAAGATTTTATAGATGATTCGGACAAGGATCCTACTTTTGTAGTACCTGTTAAAGAAATATCTCGGCCTCTTGTAATCCCTAGAAGATTATCCTCTTCTTCTTCCTCGAGCTCCTCGTCAGACTCAAGCTCATCATCGTCAAGCTCCAGCAGCTCAAGTAGTTCATCTGATAATGAATCCAATAGACCGGGTCCATCTACAGCAAATATTCAAGGGAATTCCAATGCTACTCCGACAAACGCACCCTCAACTTTTTCTGCCAGTGACACTGCTCCATCAGTGAGCTACCCCAAGATAAGTAGAAAGAGAATACGAAACCCTGCTGGCTGGAAGTCCAAGATTGCTAAGGCATTGCGGAATACAGGAAAAGAGTATGTTTCTTTAACAAATCCTGCAAAACTGATCGCTGAGCGTCAAATCCGTTCACCTTGTGGCGACAAATGCAGGTTGAATTGCAAAACTAAAATAGACGAGATGGTAAGACAAGACATTTTCAAACAGTTTTGGCAGCTGGGCGATTTGGAGAGGCAAAGAGAATTCATAGTAAGGCATACACAAGAAATCAAACCGAAATATAGGTACATCACTTCTCAAAAATTGAGGGCTTTGAATTCGTCTTACTATTTTGAAAAAGATAACAACAGGATTAGGGTATGTAGAGTTTTTTAAGGCTACGCTGAGCATTTGTGACAGGTATATTAAGACGGCCCTTTCAAAGAAAACAGATGGTGGGTTTATGGAATCTGATGCACGTGGGAAGCATGGTAATCACCGCAAAATAGACTCTGAAATAAAAAATAGTGTGACTGATTTCATAAATTCTATTCCTAGAATAGAGTCTCATTATCTAAGAGCTCAAACTAAAAGAGAATATATCTCAAGTGATAAGTTTGGCAGACTTGTATCGAGATTACAAAACCCTCCGAGAGCAAAATAATGTATCTCCTGCTTCAGCTTCAACTTTCAGTAGGATATTCAATGAGGAGTTCAATATTTCTTTTTATATTCCTAAGAAAGACCTGTGCGACCTGTGTGAAAGTTATAAAAATGCCGATGATGAGGGCAAGGCAAAACTCCGTGAAAATTATAATAACCACCTGAAAGAAAAATAATTGTCCAGATTGGAAAAAGAGGCTGATAAAAACAAGAAAGATGTCATCGTAGCTGTATACGACCTGCAAGCAGTCATGCAGGTTCCCAAAGGCAAAGTTTGTCTTTTTTTTTATAAATCTAGAATCAACTGTCTTAACTTTACTGTAAGTGACTTAAACGCAAAGGATGTTGTGTGTTTTTTCTGGGACGAAACCGAAGCTAAGCGTGGTGCAGTTGAGATAGGAAGTTGTGTCCTTAAATACATTGAGATGATACTTGAAAAGAGTGTTCCTGATACTGTCGTTGATATTATATTTTATAGCGATAATTGCTGTGGGCAGCAAAAAAATAATAATCAGTTAATTATCTGAGAGTTAATTCCATAACCCATAAATTTTTGATCCGCGGACATTCACAAAATGAAGGGGACAACGTCCATAGTGTAATAGAAAAACAAGTAAAAAGACACTTAAGATCTGGCCCTATTTATTGCCCACAGCAATATGCTACTTTAACTCGTACTGCCAAAAAAACAGGAAAGCCATATCTTTTAAAAGAGCTTACATACGACGATTTTTACGATCTTAAAGTCCTCCAGGAAGCTTGGGGCAATAATTTCAATATAGATGAGGACAATAATCAACTTAAATGGCATGACATTAAGCAACTACGCGTTGAAAAGCAACATCCCTTGACTTTCTTCTATAAAACATCGTTCGAAGAGACTGATTTTAAGAAAGTCTGTGTTCGAAATCGTTCAAGGCGCTACAGAGATCAAGGCTTTTCTCCGCAGTTAGTTAAAGCATATACAGGAAAACAACCTCTGGCTGAAAACAAAAAAAGAGATATTATGGAGTTAATCGAAAAAAATATAATTCCGACTAATTATGTTAATTCCTATTATAAGACTGCATTAAATTTAGAATAGTAGCACTGACTGAAAAATTAAACGTTGAGTTCCTATGTTATTAGTTATAAAAAAAGTATTTCTCCGTTTTTATAGTATTTTTTATTAAATATAATTGATATTTTTTTATTTGAAGATAGTGAATATTATGGTATATTTAAATCTGTGATTTATTGTAATACTTCGGTGATTTATATAAGACTTGTTATTCTTAAATACTGGTTATAATAAGTAGGTAAGTATACCCTTAGAGTCCAAGGTAAAACTTTGAGTTAAGATAGCTTTATGGTCCTAAACAGTGTTTATCGTTTCTTTGTTACCAACTTTTTATGGCATTATGTCCTGTTTTTAGAGTTTTTAATGAGAATTAATATCGTAGCTATTGTAAGTTGAAGTGCGTACGTTTTTTTATTACTGTTTTGTTCATAAAATTTCGTTTTTGTTTTATGTAACTGTTTTTTATTTGTTTTTAATTTATAACAGTTTTTGTGTTACTTATAATTGTTTTGTATCCAACCAACTTTGCCATTAATATTTCTTATTTTTTGATTAACAGAAGATTATTGAAGATTTTTTTTTAGTTTTTTTGTGATTTACATGTTATAAGGGTCCAAAACGAGTACTAGTTTATGTTCAAAATATAAGTACCTACTGATTTTAGTAAAATGTTGTCTTTTATTTCATTATTAATTGGTATATTCCTAAAAACAAAAAAATGAGCTATTTAGACTTAGTGCAGTGTTGTTCTGGGTGTGCGATATGGTACAATAGATGTTACTATAGTGGTTCCAGCATACCCTGCCATAGTATGGCGTACAAATATTTATTTATATGTATACAAAAACAAAGCCCATATTAACCTATTTATAATTATGAATAATAATGGATTAGAGAATAAAATATGAATAATAGTTAATTAATATCGATTTAGATTGTATTATAGTAATAATAATAATTATTTCAAAAATATAAAGACTTTATTTGTATTTTATGCTTTTGAAATAAAGGTTTACAGCTATCTAAAAAGTGGGCTCCACACATTGCCCGGATGCATTTTTTTGTCCTTTAAAAACTCCTTTGGAACCCAGGTCTGTGTTACACGATCCAATTCGATACGCTACCGGCTATCGGAACTTGATACAAAAATATGATTTTTTGCAATTGTATGAACCGACCAAGGTCATACGTAATTACGTACTCCACATGTGTCGTCGCAACGCAGGTGGGGCATACAATGCGTTGATCCGTTGCGACGACGCAACGCACTAATGAGGCATTGCCCTATATTGCAACTTCGACGTCCAACTCAGATCGTGCACCGATGTACAAGAAATAGTACCTTAATTCGGCTCGTCTTTTATATAAGGGACCCGCAGTACGCCTTTGACTCAGATATCTTGAGCAATTACACGAAGTTTCAAGTTCATTTGGTTCGCCGTCCGATAAGGACCAGGCCCGGGTCGATTTGCACCCAAAAAAAAAAAGGGTGGATTCATTTGGCTCATTTAATTATTTCGCAAAGCCACCACGCTCATAACTGTAAATTTTTGATAAAACGATTCAACATAAAGAAATAAAAACACAAAAGTTACGTGTTGTCGTACGATAAAGATGAGATCCCAAAAATGTAAGATATCGTAGACTCCACCACTGCCGCCAAAACAACATCGTCTTGACGTCAAAACAAATTGTTTTATCGGAAGATACAGTTCTCTACATAGCCGTTTCTGAGTTTTGCGGACTATCGCGATTTTATTCAATCGCTTTGGCCGAATAACGATGTGAGCGACATTATTCGAGCATAAATGTGACAAATGTCTACTTACAATAACTTACTACTATATTTCCGGAAAACAAATAAGCATAGAATATAACTGCGATCCCTGGAGAAAAAATAAGATCGCGTCTTCATCAATGTTGACTCTTTGCTACCTGTAGGGTAGA
This sequence comes from Tiliacea citrago, assembly GCA_963921375.1. Taxonomy (NCBI): domain Eukaryota; kingdom Metazoa; phylum Arthropoda; class Insecta; order Lepidoptera; family Noctuidae; genus Tiliacea; species Tiliacea citrago. The sequence goes on from OY992783.1 coordinate 26,993,901, forward strand.
CTGGGTACGGTTGTGACAATCGTAATATTTGCGAAACTATAAGGAATACCGGGGAGGGTGTAAGGGGAGAGAGGAGCGCCATGCGTGTCTGAGCGTGTTTCTCAGTATTGCGTCAGCCAACGCGCGACGTTGACGTTAGTAGAGGCCCTCAATACTTTTTACCAGTCAAAAGTAAGTATTTTTGTTCGATTTCTTTTAATGATTGTTGTTATATGTGTACAGATACAGTAATAAGTGTTATTTTTCATTATTTGTTAAACATTAGTTGTCTGATAGCAGTGCTTACTTTTTACGTCCATTATTTTGTATTGCTGTAGTGATTGATTTTTCGCGAAAGAGTGCTTTGGGTACGGTTGTGACATTTTTTTTGGGTACGGTTGTGACGAAAAAAAAATTAAAAAAAATTGCTTTTAGATGCCAAGAAAACGTTTGAGGAAGACGGAAAGAGGTCAATGTGGCATAGGAAAATATGAAGATGCTTATATAGAAGTGAAACGAGGCATATCAATACGGAGAGCTGCAGAAATGCACGAAGTTAATCGCATGTCTTTGTTGCGATACATTCGAAAACGCGATGAAGCCGGCGCGGACTACACTAAAGACAGCATCAGCATGGGGTATGTTGCTCATAATAAAGTTTTCTCTGAGGAGCAAGAACAGCAGCTGTCAAAATATATAACTCGTTGTGCTGAAATATATTTTGGCCTGTCTCCGAAAGAGGTACGGAAGTTAGCTTTTGAGTTTACAACTAAATATAATCTCAAGCGACCTGCTACTTGGCTTGAGAATGAGATGGCTGGAGAGGAATGGTTTCGCTCATTCATGAATAGAAATCCTTCACTGTCTGTTCGTGTAGCTCAAGCTACTAGCCTTTCAAGAGCAACGAGCTTTAATAAAACAAACGTGGAAGCTTTTTATGACAATTTGCAAATTGTTTTGGACAGACATTCCTATGAGCCACAGGATATATACAATGTGGAAGAAACAGGTGTCACTACTGTACAAAAACCGGATAAAGTAGTAGCAAGACGTGGCATACGGCAAGTGGGAGCTCTTACTTCAGCTGAACGAGGCACATTGGTCACAGTTACATTTGCAGTAAATGCCTTGGGCAATACTATTCCTCCTTTATTTATATTTCCTCGGGTTCGTTATCACGATCATTTTGTTAGAGACGGGCCTGTAGGATCGATTGGAACTGCTAATCCTTCAGGGTGGATGCAAGATGCGTCATTTCTAGTATTTCTCGAACATTTCAAGAAATTTTCAAATGCTTCTCTAACGCATAAGATCTTATTAGTGCTAGATAATCATTCCTCACATATCCACATTAATACATTGGATTTTTGTAAAGAAAATGGGATCACTTTGCTATCATTTCCTCCACACTGCTCGCACAAACTGAAGCCCCTGGATAGATCTGTCTTCGGACCTTTAAAAAAAGCTATAAACACTGCATGTGACGGGTGGATGCGAAGTCACCCTGGAAGAACAATGTCAATCTACGACATACCAGGTATTGTAAAAACTGCAACGCCTCTAGCTTTAACACAAGCCAATATTCAGGCTGGTTTTTGCAAAACTGGTATTTACCCTTACAATCGTAATCTATTCGACGAAATTGATTTTGCTCCATCTTTTGTAACGGACCGACCAAATCCAGACACTGAACAGAACAATCCTGCAACATCATCTTCTGCAATTGATAGGCAAACCCCTGTGACTGGAGCCACTAATAATATCGAATCATATTTTATAACGAACAGACCAAACCCTGACACTGAAGAAAACAATCCTGCTCCTAACAGTGAAATACCACCGGTATCTCAACTATTAGACTTTTCGTTAGGAGAGAACAATCTTGGACCTAATGATGAAACACCGCCACTTTCACCTTCCATATTGGGCGAATCTTCAATTCAAAATCATAGCAATGATCAGCCACTTGCATCATCCTCAGCCACAGCACTTGTTTTTTCCCCTGATACTGTTCGGCCCTTTCCAAAGGCTCCCCAAAGAAAATCAAGAGGTTCCAGACTCAAAAAGTCAACCATTTACACAGACACGCCTGAAAAAGAGGCAGTAAGGCAAGAGTATGAAGAAAGACAAAAACGGTTGCATGCTAAACAGGTGAAGAAAAACCTTAATGAACCAAAAGGAAAAAATAAAGGAAAAGGAAAAAACAAAGCGAACAAACGGAAGGCATCACCGCCGTCATCAGATGAAGAAGAATATTTTTGTCTGGTGTGTGTAGGCGCATATTCCGATAGTAGGCCTGGTGAAAAATGGATAAAGTGCCAAGGAAAATGTGAACTCTGGTCCCACTTTGAGTGCACAGATGGTAGTCGCCATTATATATGTCACAATTGTGATGACTCTGACTAGATCTTCCTTAGAATTATTATGTTTCAGATTTAAAATTTGCGTTTCTTTATTTTTATATATTGTATGTTGATTAAAATATTAACCAATTATTAATGTTAATTTTTTTTAAGAAGTTGATTGAGCTATAGCATTTATTTGTGATTTAGTTTGTATTTTGACATTGTTACCGTATTGTATAATTAGAATTCTTAAGTTAACTTTTTGGACTGATTGTAATTTAAGACTGATTAAAGTACTTAATTTATAAGCAAGCAAACTACTACAGTGTCATATTAAAAGTGATTGATGACCATTTTGGTGTATTTTTGAACCTGTCACTATCGACCCCAAGTACTGTCACAACCGCCCCTGGAGTGTGGTCGGTTGTGACATTTCTCTTTTTTTTTCTAACTTAATCCTGTCAGTTAGCCATAGTACTTAGAAATACAATTTTAGTATTTATACGTAGGCAAATGTACTCTTCACAATAAAAAACTGTTTTTTTACAACTAACTGCCACACAAGCAAATTTATTGGCCGTCAAATGAAAATTGTCACAACCGTACCCAGTCCACCCTATTCGGTGGGATCGTCCTTCCAGCGATGGAAAAGTTCACAAGCGTATGGAAAATGAATAATTTTGTCAAAATGCACGTGTTTTGCAGACTTTTGAAGTTTTATCGAGTCACTGGCCCAAAAACGACGAAAGTGATATTATTCGAGCGAAATTGTGGCAACTATCTATTCACAAGTCCGCAGCTACGTTTATTAACAACAAACGGATAAAGATCGAATACAACTTTGCTGCCTCATGAATAAAAGATCAAATACTCATCAACGTAGACTGTCTATTACGTGTATTCGGTGGAATGTACCCTCCAGTATTGAACAAATTCACTAGAGTATTTTTCAAAAATAATGTACATTTGTGAATAAAAATGATGTCGTTATTTTGAAAAGTATAAAAGTCAGTAAATAATTCTTGTAACTTTTAATCTTCACGTTGTATTTGACAGTAAATACTAAATTAATTCGTAAACAGTCTCATGACTTAGTATTCTATGTATTTTTTTCAAAAATATTTAAAGTAATACCACTCAAAATGTTGGTTCCATACAAAAAACGTAGTGTCACTGTTAGCTTTAATTTATTTGGATTCGTTAAAATGGCTTTTATGTTCAATTTATTACGCGTGATTTGTACTTAATGTGTTATACATGAGTCCCGTACGGTATATCGAATTACCCTTGAACGATATAACTGTCTACAGAAAGCATGGTTCACCGACGAACGGTAATACGAGAAAACTATTAGTCGATACCATTATTTAGCGACAGCACGTTTCGCCGAATAACGCTACATAGAATGAATGGTTGGCCGATACCAAGATCCCCTCTATTGTTGGTAAATTCATTACATTTTAGTGACATTTCGTTACGTAACGAAAAGGTTTTCTTACGTTTTAGTTGTATTTCATAACTAAAATGTTACGTAACGAAAATGATGAATATAAAGCTGTATGTACATGAATATTTTAACCGACTATCTAAAAAGGAGGTAAATCGTGATCGGATCAATAAAAAAAGGAAAAAAGAAAAAAAAAATATTAAATGCATTTTTTAGATTTATTAACAGAACCTATTCTTAGTTTATTTTTTGTTTCTCAGATATGTCTAATGCCGAAAGGCAAAAGCGATACAGGGAGCGATTAAAAGCTGGTGTATTTTTAAGGATTAACCTTTATCTCATTATCTTTCTTTTATTTTTTGTTACCTTTTTATAAGCTACAACTTTGTTTTATTGTTTGTTGTTGCTTTGTTACTTTGGTAGGAAAAGTAAACCAAATTTTGTTACTATTAATTATTCTTATTCTAATAAAACATTTTAATATTTTGTTTCCTGTTTATTTTTAAAGTATTTTGAATTGATTACACACATCACGCACTGCCCACATTGTAATGGTAATACATAATAAATAAGAAGAAACAAAAATATTGAACACTGTGTGTATAAAGCTTAATAATGACCTATTTGCTCTATGCTCTCCTATGCTCCACATCGTTGCAAGAAATCCTAACTCAAATACATTTAAATTTGGCGCCAGGATTGGCTTCATTCAACTTGTACTAACTTGAACGCGCAGTGAATGCGAGCATTTAATCCTATCTCGCCAAACGTGTACGGACCTGAACGCGATTTCGCGCGCTCTTGAAACAAATAACTGTTTTATGTGGATGTATTATGTTTCTGTGCCCTAAGTTTTACATGGAGATTATTGGGACTTCTAGTAACTGAAATGGTAAGTTTTGATATAATTTTATTATTAATATTTAAGATTTCTACGTTAATAATGTATAAATCAAGATAGTACATTATGCATTGCCGTTCAAAGTTTTGGCAGATTGGAATCATTCAGAGATAGTACTTATTGGTTCTATTTAACTAAGGATAACATCAACCGAAAATATGTTTAATTAGGTTTACTAATAAATATACCTACGATGAAATACATGCTCATATGTTGCATGATGCCGCTATAAGTAGGTATCTAACAAAATGTTGCTAGACTGACGTATTATTCAAGTGTTATGAGCATGGACGGCTTGCCCTTCTAGCCCCTTGAGTCACACAGCTTGCTGGTTAGGGTTGCAGAACGTTGTTCTAACTACCTACCTTATGACTAGCTAGCCACTTGCTTGGTTGGGTTCAATATAGCATAAATAATAATGAAAATTATTTGTGATTACAAATAATTTATCTGTCTTGATATTCGCTGCTCTCCTACCTTTTTAGCTACTAGCTTTACCTATATTCACCAAATCTTTTCAGGAGTGTAATAAGTTGAGACGTGGTAAGCGGTTGGTACAGAAAGTGCTTAATGAAGGTAAGAATAAAGAAAATGCCAAGGTTTGTAATTTTTTACCTGTATAATCCAGGTAAAAACCAACTAAAACTTACAAAACAAAGAATGAAAATTACGAAATTAATAAATTATGGGTTAGTATTACGTAATTGAATCTTCTAAGGTATTTGTTTAATCTAATAGCTTTCTTTTGTACATTTTAGGATATTAACACAAATTTTGAAGATACGAGTATGCGTAGCCAGCAAAAAACAGTACCTTTGACCATGACTAACCAGCAATAAACAGTTTCTTTTACCGTATCTAACCAACAAGAAATAGTCCCTTTTACCATGTGAAGGGTACAGGGGAAAAACATGCTATGTCACATTTTTATGTTTTTTGAACTGGCAATGCCATTGTGAAGTGTAAATTTGGTAGAACGAAACGCCAAAACACACTTTGCAGTAACATGCATAGTCACTGAGTAATATTCATAGTAAAATATTGATACAGTGCAATAACAAGCAATGTCCAACTGGTACAGGAGAAAAATAAGCATTGTCCATCGTTGTTAGGTTGACGTTTGTTTAATGACGTCTTGTTTTTTGAGGTTATTTTGTTCGTCCGTTCGTCTTATTGTGTTGTGTCGCGTGTGTTTAATATTATATTTTTATTGAAAATGTCGTCAGAAGAAGTAAACGAGGTTAATTTGAAGCAACCAACCAAAAAACGTAAACTTTACGGTCGATTGTCGGATGTTAATAAAAAGATTAGACTTCAAAGTCATGAAACTGGTCCAAATTGTGATTGCAAGAGATACAAGTGTTTTGAAGCTGTGAATGAGAAACAGAGGGCTAGAATTTTGAAGGATTTCAACCTGTTTCCGTCTAGGGATAAACAAAACCTTTATTTAAGTGGTCTAATAAGTGTTTTGGAAATTCAAAGAAGACGACCTAGAAAAGAAGAACCTGAAGCTAAGTTACATACAGCAAATTACGCTTACAGAGTGAGAGTTGTAGACGAAACCCAGCAGTTTGATGTGCCAGTGTGTGCCTCAGCATTTATTGCAATACATGGAGTAACAAGACAAAGAATATGTTCAATAAAAAAATCGTTACTCACAACAGGCAAAGCCCCAACTGACATGAGAGGAAAACATTGCAACCGTCCTAAAAAACTGAGTCAAATGCTTAAATCTAAAGTCATGGATCACATAAGGTCATTTCGTGGAAGAAAAAGTCATTACAGCTTACATGACAGCTCAAAAATTTATCTACCAGAGGAGTTGAATGTCAAGAAAATGTATGATATGTTCGAAGACAAAAATCAACTATCCTACGAAACATATCGATCAATATTCGTTAATCATTTTAACATAGGATTTGGATATCCAAGAAGTGATACCTGCAGTACTTGTGATGAATTTCTGGCTAAGGCAAAAGCTCTCACAATAAATCTAAAGAATGCTTCCGAGCTCGAAAAAGGTGACATTGAAAAAGAAATAAAAAAGTTAGAAACTGAGAATAAGTTACATAAATTGAAGGCTAATGTTTTCTATAAACGAAAAAGAGAAACTAGAATTCAATGTCAGTCATCTTCTCGAAAGGAAGCTATTGCAATGGACTTTCAAAAAAATTTAAGTATGCCAAACATTACTACAAATGACGTTTATTATAAAAGACAACTAACCTTAAATCTTTTTAACATCCATGAACTATCTACATCCAAATCATATTTCTTCTGCTACCCAGAAACTATAGCAAAAAAAGGATCTGACGAAGTTTGTTCATTTCTCCATCACTATATATTTAACATGCTTTATAAAAATACTCGAGAACTAGTGATATTTTGTGATTCCTGCGGTGGGCAAAATAAGAATTATACTGTGTTTCGTTTCATACACTATGTTGTACACTGTGCAAAACGCTTGGATGTGATTAAAATCCTATTTCCCATTCGCGGGCACTCATATTTAGAATGTGACAGAAATATGGGTTGCATAAACCAGAAATCACCTTGTGAGACGCCTGATGAGTGGGTAAAAGTGATTCGTGAAGCTAGACAGAAGCCATGCCCCTTTAATGTGATTGAAGTTGATCAACCGCTTGTCAGAAAATGGACAACCTTTCTATCCCCAATGTATAAGAAGACATGTCCTTTTTTATCTCGACCCATAAGAGAAATCAGGGTTGAAAAGGATCATCCAAGATTGATTTTTCACAGAGAACATTACAATTCCTCTTGGACGTCATCTATTCTCATGGCACCTAAAAAAAAGTTGAAATCCCATAATGACTCTCATAGTGCTGGTGAGTTTGTACTGCCAGATCAATCCTATGAAGACAGCCTGCCAGTTTCAAAGGCAAAATTTATGGATATCCAGGCCCTGTCAAAGTTTTGTGGACCAAAAGCTAAGCAATACTTCTCACTGATAAAATATATTGATAATTAAACAATAAATATTTCATGGACATTGCATATTATTTGCCTGTATTTTCTGACTTCGATCTGTTTTCCTGTGCTAACTCAATAAACATAAGAATGAAAAGGTTTTTTTTTACTACACAACAGAAACAAATGTGAGTGGTTGACCAAAAAGGGACCTGGAGGGATTGGAAACCGTTAATTTTTTTTTTTGAATTTTTTAATCTGTGGTCTTTTAGCTTTGTTTTGGTCTAACCAGAATATTTTTAGGTGCTGTAGTGTTTTTTTTATGATTTTTTTTGTGAGCCGAGGCAGTTTTGGAAAAATTACACCTTGCACACAGCGCACACTAGTTTTTGTGATGTCAGGTAAGTGGATACAATCAGTTTTATTGTTTTATTGTACTTTTAAGGTTATCTCTAGTGCAACGAAGTCTCTATATCGTGTGCAGGTCCAAAAAGACGTTCGTACTTGTCAGAAAGTGACGACGACGCTACTCAAATGGACAGTCCTAAAAGTTTAAAGGTCTCCAATGATACCCAAGGTAATTAAAACAACTTATTTTTGTTTCAAAGTCTATAATGGAGCTCACACTTCAATATTAAATAATCTGCGAGTAGAAACTTGACAATTTTTCTGTGTTTCAGAAGTCAAAGAAAACTTAAATCCTAATAAAATTAATGATGATAATATTTTGTTTGAACAATACGGTCAAGCTTGGGATGACACAATAAATGAAGCAATTCCGAAGATGTTGGATGCTACTACTCAAACGGAAAAAGATGTTGAAGATTTTTTTTTAAAAAAAGAGGCGTCTAATGAGGCTTTCGGAGTATTTGTCGGCAAGGAACTATCCACTGTTCCACAAATAAAGAGGCGCTTCGTGATGTATGAAATAATAAAAATAATCGAGCACAGTAGTAAATAATTGACAATAGTAATAATTATGAAGTCTCATCACAAACATTACAATCACAAATAAAAAATTATAATAATGAATAGTCTTTACTTTTTGTTTTGTTTGCATGAACGTATGGTGTGCCCTGGTTCTTTACAACGCCCACAGGTAGTAACTTTCCTGGGTTTTTTAGCAGAAGGACCTGGCTGATCTTCTTTAGCCGTCTGTTTTTTAGCAGAAGGTCCTGGCTGATCCACTTTAGCCATCTGGCTTGTAGGTTTCGCTTCTTGTGGTTTTGGGCATGTTAGGTTAGCTGCGTCTTTCGAAGTGCAAAGGGGTGCTATTTCCTCGAATAAATACCATTGTCTTGCAAGTGAAAGCCCTGGTGGAACTAATAAATTTGGCATACCAGTGATATCATCTAAAGTCACTCCCTTCTTAACAATATTAAATTTTTGAGCTGAACTGTTAGCTAGAACTTTACATTCCACTGTAAATGGATCATCCGATTTAATAGTGAAGTGGTGATATCGTGTTATTCCTGGAATAGTTGTGAAGAATTCGCTGAGGTAGGCGTTCCACTCATACCACTGAACATTTATTATTCCGTTCACGTAGTCATTCGTACAGATAGCCTTATTTTTTCCCGAAACTGTCGAGTTAGCCACACATTCTTCGATATCATGCAAAGTATCTACTGTAGATTTAGAAAACTTCTGTTTAAAAAGTCCAAACATTCTGTCTGGGGAAAACTTAGTGTGGCCCACCAATAAGAAGTTAAGATGCACTGTCTTGTTTAAATCCCTTGCTACCCTCCATGCACAGTAATGCACAACAGCATTGTTTTTATTTTGACCCACGCAGTTATCTGCACAAATATGCTGAATATCTTGGTCACAAATATTGGATTCTAAATGGTGATGAATGAGATTAATCACACTGTTTGCCCCTTTTCCTATGTTGTCACATTCATCTATGAGATAATTCGTCTGTGTGTTGTCTGCTTCATCATTTATTCCAAAAAGGCCACATTTTCTTGCAGTTTTAAAAAAGGCAGGTCCAACTTGCATTTCAGATGAGGGATAATGGATATTCTGTGCATAATCGATACTGAAGACACGCATTCCAGGTTTCTGCTCCAGTTGTTTGGCTTGAGTTAGAGCTACACTTGCATCTTTCCTTATATCATTGTAGAATTTTCTTTGAATATCAGCTTCTTCTAAATGATTAATTGCTTGCTTCAGTTTTTCAGTCGTCGTCTGATCGGGCATGTTAATATTACGCATGATGGCTATATTATTATCTCGACATACTGGACAGAGATCAGAGCTTGGTTTCATGGATGTTATGTAAGGCACATATGTATTCCAACATTGTATGAAAGTCGTCCAGCCGACATGATCAATATTGCTATCATTGCATGACTCCACATAGTTTCTATACATACGCCTTTTTGTTAAATTAGCAGGCAATTTCATGACTCTAAAGTCCCAAAACTGCGGAAGTCGACCAGGTAGTGGAATAGATACTTTTTCAGCTGTATTTTTAATAAATTTAACTATCATATCCAAATGTTCTGTGGGAGTTGCATTATGAATAGGTTTGCCTTTTAGACCATGAACTTTATCAGCCACTCCTTTCTCATCAAAATGTTTGAGAATATTTTTGAAGGCCTTGATGCCTATTGCATGAAGAAATAAAAACGTTGACTGGCATATTTCTATATCGGCATGAAAATATTTGTTCCGCAATATGGGTTTGGTGTAAGAAAATTTTTTGTACTTATCTCCCAGCTGTGTGCTTCTTCTATGACACTCCAACTTACTCAAAATCGCTGTACACTTTGTAGATTTATCCATATCCATGTATTGCTGCCGAACACGTGATAGATATTGTCGAGAAAATATGCCTGAGCATGGGCCACCATTTGGGCCTTTACTACAATTACATGTATCATCCATGAATTTAGTAATAATTTCGACCTCTCGTATATCTTCAGTGCTTCGCTCCATAATGTTGTCATTTTCTCCTTCATTTACAGTTTTAGCACCAGTATACATGTCCTCCAAACTTATTGCATCGAAATCTAAAATTTCCACTTCAAGGTCGTGCAATTCCAACTCATCATTTTCAGTCATCCCATAATAATCGTCCAACTGACGTAATTCGTCCTCTAACAAAACAGACGTGGCTTTAATCATAGCTCACACTTAGTTACGCACATAAAGACAAGAAACTGACACTAAATAAGTCGCCAATAACGTAGTAACCGCAAACACGTGTTGACACTCACTAACGAAGTCGCATACTGACATAAAACATGCCGCGCCCCCCGCCCGCGCACGAGTCGAAACTTGTTTCTACACGAAATTTCAAACGCGATTTCCTCGAAATCAATTATTTTCCCTTGAGGTCCCTTTTTGGTCAACCACTCACAAATATATTTTCTTTATAAATGAATATATTTTCCTTCTATTTGAAATTATTGTACCTTTTTTCAAGGATCAAAATATTAATTTAGCAATTTCTCAGTTCATTGTCTTTGTGACATTGCATATTTTTCCCCTGTGCCCTTCATGTCTAACCAGCAAGAAACAGTCCCTTTTACCATAATATCTAAACAGCAAGAAGCAGTCTCTCTTACAATGTCTAACCAGCAAGAAGCAGTCCCTCTTACCCTGTCTAACCAGCAAGAAGCAGTCTCTCTTACAATGTCTAACCAGCAAGAAGCAGTCCCTCTTACCCTGTCTAACCAGCAAGAAACAGTTCCTTTTAAAGTACTTACTGGAGACACCTGTTATACTGAAGAATTTAACCCAAATATGGACACTATGTTTGATTCTCTACCTGTAGAACACTCCACTCAGTCCGCTTCCATGCACGTCACTTAATGTCCCTTCAAACAGGTCATTAAGTTTGTCTCCAAATACGCCACTGAACGCACTACCATTAAGCCAAGAATGTCCCGCATCCCCATCAATTTTAGCGACAAATGATACTGCAGAAAATAGTGCCGATCAAGTAGCGGAAAACGTGGACGCAATTTTTTCAGAGAGTGACCCCAATAATTATAATATGAGTGAAGGAAGAAAAAGAAGAAAGAATGCTGAGCCGGCTAAGTGGAAGAGAAACATTAACAAAAAACTGCGAATGGAGGGAAAACCTTACTTAGGTTTTAGAAAAGTTGGAAGAACTTGTACAAGATACACCAAGAGAAGAACGAATAATGAAGCCAAAATGTTCAAGCAATGTTTGTCTCAAGTCTAAAAAACGTCATTGTTCATTATTTACGGAAGAACAGAGAAAAACGATTTACAACCGATTTTGGAGTTTGACTTGGGGAGAACGCAAAGCATTTGTGTGTGGATCGATTTCTAGAGTTCCAACAAAAGCTAATACTACTGACAGTGTTTCTCGACGCAACTATAGCCTTAAATATAGTTTGAATAATGGACAAGAAAGCTATCAAGTTTGTCGAGAAATGTTTATAAATACACTTGGTATTGGGTATAGAATGGTTCAAGCATGGGTGTGTGATAGCTCGCATGGAATACCCATGACATCAAAAGATAAAAATACCACACCAAATAATAATCTTTTATCACAAATTGAATGTTTAAATAACTTTTTTGATAATCTTCCAAAAATGCCGTCCCATTACAATAGGCAGAATTCAACAAAACTCGAACCTGTTTTTCAAACAATACAAGAAGTTTATAAAGTATACAAGTCAACGTGTACTCAAGCATTGCAACCGGCGCACAGTGGGCCCATACTGAAAATTAGTGGACTTAGGCAACAAAGTTCCTATATCGATGCGATTTTTTTTTATATGACGTGTTATATTATTCCTGACAACTTTTATTCTTACAAAATTTCTTCTAAAGTTGATAGTTTGTCTTGAAAAAAATTAATTAGATTTTTTTGTATGGAGCGAATCACGTTTAATTTTTTTTCTTCAATTGTACTAATATGTTGAGTGTGTGGCGTGAGTATATGATAGCTAGGGTCATTCTCTATCCATGAAAAAAAAATCAGCGCCGGCCATCTGCGGCAGCGCGAGTAATCATTCGGTAAAAAAAAAATGATTTGGAAGAATTTTTTTGTCATTTAAAATAAATTCAAAGCATATTTTTTGTCTCATTTGGCTGTTTTCACCTTCTTTTTAGTTAAATAAATAGTTTTAATAGCACATACGTCCTTATAACTAGTAATTCTGGTAGAGATTTTGTTATTATTGCATGTTATCGGTAGCACCTGCATTGTGATTGATGACTCATTTGTTTGTGCACTCGGCTAAGCGCATAACTAATGAGTCATCGAAAAATGCTCGTCTCTGATTGGCTGAATAATTTTCACTCACTGTTATGTCCACTACTTGAGTAATTAACACTAACTATAAATATAAAGACATTCATTAAGTCCATCTAGTTTCGCTCTTGTCGCTTGTTTGTGAACACAGTGAAATACTTGTATTTTTATATTTACATTAGAACTATGGCTGGATTTTGTACCAACCTAGATCTTTTTGTGAAATTAAGAAGTGGCGGTGATCTGAAAAATCATATGTTTCTGTATGAAAGTATCATTTCTGTCTTGACTACCGAAGTTTCTGAAGAAGACAAGAACCGAATCAAGGAGTTCTGTCGACATTTTTGTGTAAATTTAAATAAAAAGTGGATAGAGTCAAGTAGAAATCAAAAAACTTTTATGAATCGTGTAATTAATCGCAAGTGGTTGGAAAAAAACATCAACTGGCCTGTTTGTGACAGTGTTGATCTGAGAAGTGTGATGGGCTTTTCGGACGCAGCCTTATCTGAGCTTGTGGATATAGATTGCCATGTTCCTACTCTTGCAGTATGTACTGCGGAAGCGGGAACATCTACAGAAAAGGAGCACAGAAAACCGTTCGAAGAGTTAAGTAATAAGCAAAAGAAAAGACGTTCTACTTCCATAGTAGAAGAAAATTCCGAGGAAGAGTTGCAGCACTGGTACATAACAAAATTGAAAGACAACGGCAAAACGAATCTGGCAAAAGTGGTCGAATACCTTTCCAGTAATCCAGATGCGCTATCCGAAGTAGAAGAGAGACTATTCAAAAAGCAGAGCTTAAGTACTATCTCTGAAGATAAGTGTTTAGCTCTTTATACATCAGTTGCGCTCTCGAAATGGAAGTACTTAGCTCTTCGACAATTTCTGAAAGAAGAAAACTGTGCTGCCTTTCCATCTTATCCAAAGCTTGTAAATGCCAAGAAAAGATGTTACCCACCACAAGCGAGTATGGAGATTACCGAAAACGGAGCTCACATTGAATTGCAAGCGCTATTGGACCACACTGTGGAGAGGATATTACTTGATATAAATACTGTTGATAGGTCTCAAAATGAAGAACTCAAGTTGACCTGGAAATGGGGACTTGATGGTTCTTCGTCGCAGAGTAACTATAAACAGAAAACGTCAAACACAGCTACAGAGTTCGATGATTCATCAGTAGTCATGATAAGCATCGTCCCTCTCTTCGGCTAGTGTCTACTAGGCCATCATCTGGGAATGAAAATCTAGTTTGGGAGAACCCCACACCTTGCTCAACTCTGTACTGTCGACCAGTGAAGTTCACTTTCACTTCGGAGACAGCTGACTTTATAAAGTCTGAAGAGTCTGAGATGAAAAAACAAATTGATGAACGAATATCTACACAGTGTGGAAATATTATTGTATCACATGAATTGCATATGACCATGATTGATGGAAAAGTGGCCAATATTATTTCTGGAGTACCATCATATGCAACGTGTTCCATTTGCTTGGCAAAACCGAGTGAGATGAATAATTTAGACGCTTTGACTTCTAAACCACTTCGTGAAGAAATTTACAAACAAGGAATTTCTTCACTGCATATGAAGATTCGGTGTATGGAATGTCTTCTCCATATATCTTATAATCTGGATTTTCAACGATGGACTGCTCGCGGCGAACATAAGGCTTTGAAACAAGCTAAAAAAAATACCACACAGCAAGAGTTTCGTGAGCAAACTGGAATGCTGATTGATATAGTCAAACAGGTATGTATTTAATTTTCGCTCTCTTTATGTTGTTTGTGAATTATATCTCTATGTATTGTATATTACAGTATTGTTTTCCCATTTTAGGGTTTTGGAACTACAAACGACGGGAATACAGCGAGGCGCTTTTTCCAAGATTACAAAAGATCTTCCAGAATAACGGGAATTGACGAAAATCTGATTTTCAGATTTTCCGTTATTCTACAAGCCATATCATCAGGCAAAAACATTGACTGTGAAAAATTTAGAAGATACTGTAGAGAAACAGCTGATGTGTACGTGCAACACTATTCGTGGTACTACATGCCAGTTAGTGTACATAAACTTCTAATGCGCGGTGCAGACATCTGTAACCACTTTGGTGTTTTGCCAATCGGTAAGAAAAAAATAAATATAGTTTGATGTATTATTTGACTCGATTGCGTTTTGAAATTAAAATGTATGTACTTATTCGTTTTAGGTACCTTATCTGAAGAAGCTTCGGAAGCCCGTAATAAGGACTTCAGAAACGTCAGGGAGAGGCACACTCGGAAATCGGGGAGAATAGCAACAAACGAAGACATCCTCCATGGACTTCTAATAAGCACTGATCCCCACATATCCTACATAAGGCCTAAAATAATGAAACAGGTTCATAATGAGTTGTTGCCTGAAGCAACTCAGTTGTTACAGACTACTGAGCCTCCCTGTGACAGTGAAATTATGGAGGAAGAAGAATGCCTCATAGCAGAGTCCGAAAATTTGCCGGACCCACTAGCACTTCTGGAACAAGAAATAATGTGATCCGGCTCTAAATTATTCCCACAAAAGCCCATCAGGGTTAGGAATATGACAAACAGCCCTTTTCAGGGCTACAATTACTTCACAGTTTCATATTGATCATACGTACGATAACTTATACTATAATAATATACATACAGTTGATTATGTAGATAATTATCAACGACTTGCCCGTACAAATTTAAATTATTTCACCTATCATTAACAAAATTAGTATAACCTGAAACATTACGATATATTTATTCAACAATAGATTACGTGCAGTTAAAAAATAACACAGCCAATCAGAGACGAGCATTTTTCGATGACTCATTAGTTATGCGCGCACAAACAAATGAGTCATCAATCACAATGCAGAGCACCTGCATTGTGATTGATGACTCATTTGTACCGATAACATGCAATAATAACTAAATCTCTACCAGAATTACTAGTTCTAAGTACGTATGCGCTATTAAAACTATTTATTTAACTAAAAAGAAGGTGAAAACAGCCAAATGAGACAAAAAATATGCTTTGAATTTATTTTAAATGACAAAAAAATTCTTCCAAATTATTATTTTTTTACCGAATGATTACTCGCGCTGCCGCAGATGGCCGGCGCTGATTTTTTTTTCGTGGATAGAGAATGACCCTAGCTATCATATACTCACGCCACACACTCAACATATTAGTACAATTGAAGAAAAAAAATTAAACGTGATTCGCTCCATACAAAAAAATCTAATTAATTTTTTTCAAGACAAACTATCAACTTTAGAAGAAATTTTATAAGAATAAAAGTTGTCAGGAATAATATAACACGTCATATAAAAAAAAATCGCATCGATATAGGAACTTTGTTGCCTAAGTCCACTAATTTTCAGTATGGGCCCACTGTGCGGCGCGGCGTTTAGCCGAAAAAAATTCAGCGAAGTTATGGTTCAAAAAAATATTTCATTATTTAATGTAAAAAAAGATAAATGCAACTTATGCGCCAGTTACGAAACCAAAAATATACCAGAAGAAGTTTGGAAGGAGCATACAGCGAAGAAAGAGATTGCTAGATCGGAAAAACGCGAGGATATAAAGAGAGCTATTAAGGGAGAAGTAATTTTAATAGAAGTTGATTTTCAAGCTGTAAAGCTAGCTCCATTTACACATGCTAATGCTTTTTATTACAAAACAAAGCTAGCTTGTCATAACTCGACAATTTACGATGTTGTAAAAAAGCAAGCTAAAAGGTAATTGGTTTTCAGAAGATCAAAACAATCAACTAGTTGCATCAACATTCGTTACATGCTTGATTGACTATTTAGAAAAAAAATGTCTCACTTCTGAAAAAAAACCAGTTATCATATTTTCTGATGGATGTACAGCGCAAAACCGTAACAATGTCATGGCAAATGCACTGCTCAATTTTAGTATGCTTCACGGAGTCTTCATTTATCAGAAATACCTCGAAGTCGGTCACACGCAAATGGAGGTAGACTCCGTACATGCTTGTATCGAGAGAAAATTAAAAAATAAGGAAATAAAACTACCAAGCGATTACGTGTCTACGACCAGAGAAGCAAGACAACATCCAACACCATACGAGGCTATTGAGCTGACTTACGACTTTTTTAAAGACTACACGAAACCTTTGAGGTACAATAGCATTAGACCCGGTCGGACAAAAAATGATCCAATGGTCACAGACATCAAAGTCATAATGTATGATCCTTCAGGACTAATCAGGGTGAAACTTGATTTTACCAAAGATTGGATGGACTTACCTCATAGACCAAAGAGACTACATCCAGTGGACTGTTACCCACCCTTATTTACGGCAAGATGCCGTATTCCTAAAACGAAGTGGTTGCACCTTCAAGAATTGAAAGCTGTCATTCCACAAGACTGTCATAACTTTTATGATAATTTGCCGTATCAGGAATAAGTTTGGTTTTCTTGACTGACACCCACCTACACTAAAGACTTTATAGACTTTCCAACCAAAAAATGTTCCTTTATTGTTAATTAGTTAGTTTTATTATGAAGAATATTGTGTTGATAATGTCCTATCGTTATTGTTTTATTTTGATTTTGAAGATAGTCCGTATTGTTCCAAGCAAAAAGTCCTATGTTTGTTCTTGTGTTCTTTTATATTTTCTTATGTCGATTTTATATTGGAAGGAAGCATATAATGTTACTTTTGTTTTTAGTTACATGTGCAATAAAAATATTTAAAAACTACGTATTTTTATTTAACACACGAGATGCCGTATAAATGATGCTAACATGTTTTTTCTTCATCCTGTAAAGTTGTCAAAATTGAGATAGTACCGGTTGCCAGTTCACAGTCGATATTGCATAGCTATCCACATGACATTAACAATGCACTCAGCAGTTTAATGAAGTGACTCAACAATAATAGTTTAATTATAAATCTACAATAACCCAGAATCATGCACTTTTACCAATGGTTATCCGTGAAAGACATGAATATAAATTACAATAGTCAAACTGTAGAAAAAGTAAAATCAAAAAAGGTTTTAAGGATCTTAATTAACAGCCAGTTAACGTGGAAGGTACAGGCAGAGGACTTTTGTAAAAGACTAAGTAAATCAGCATATATTTATATATGTATGCTGATTTACGATTGTGAAGATTCGAGACGGACCTCTCCGGGTAAAACCACTCCATAAACAACAGCATGCGTACTCCACAGGCAAATCAACAGAATCCGCGCTACACAGCGTGGTCTCTAAGATTGAATGCGCAGTGGACCACAAATGCTCATCACTGGCTGCCTTCATTGATATCGAGGGCGCCTTCGACAAAACCATGTTCAACAGCATTAACATGGCGTTAGATAGACACAATATAGACTCGACCCTAAGCGGCTGGATCACCAATATGCTCAAAATGAGAGCTGTACAAGTCACGGTAAACGACACTACAAGGGCCATCGTGGCGAAAGGCTGCCCGCAAGGAGGTGTCCTCTCACCGCTTCTATGGAACCTGGTAGTAGACAGCCTCATCAAAACACTAAATGACAAAGGTTATTTTACCGTAGGCTACGCCGACGACATAACCATAATAATAAATGGCACCCACGAAAACACCTTATGTAACCTAATGCGCCAGGCTTTGAAAATAGTAGAGGACTGGTGCAACAAACACCAACTGTCGGTGAATCCAACAAAAACCGAACTGATTCTCTTCACAAAAAAGAGGAAGTTGGCGACACTACAACTGCCACGATTCTTTGGAACTACCCTAAGCCTGGCAACTGAAACCAAATACCTGGGCATCTATTTGGACAAACAGCTGAACTGGGCAAAACACACCAACCACATCACCACAAAAGCCAGCATATCACTATGGCAGTGTAAGCGACTGCTTGGAAGGAATTGGGGTATCAGCCCCAAAGTCACCCACTGGCTATACACCACAGTCATTCGACCAATTATCACATACGGCTCACTGGTCTGGTGGCCCAGGACGGACCTGAGCACAGCCCAAAAAGACCTCGAAAAACTGCAGCGGTTCGCTTGTGTAGCAATAACCAGCAGCATGAGCACTGCACCCACTGCCGCACTGCAAGTAATGCTGGGACTGCCACCCCTGCACCTCATCGTGCGAGAGGAGGCAGCTCTGGCAGCCTTCAGGCTATATATATCGGGAACCCTGAGCAGAGACTCTAGGGTCAAGCACACACGCATAAGGGAAGATGCAATCAAACGACAACCGATGATGGCATCACCCTGCGACAAAGCCCCGAAACTACACTTCTTTCAGAAGCACTACAACATCATACTCACAGAAGAACGGTGTGACTACTCAGGCCCGAAGGAGATGAGAGTATACACCGACGGATCAAAGACCGACTCCGGAACCGGAGTCGGAGTTTTCTCACATGACTTCAACATAAATATATCCAGCCCGCTGGGATTGTTCAACACCGTCTACCAGGCGGAATGTGTGGGCATTATACAAGCGGCTTACGCCATAGAAGCCAGGAGAGTTACGGACACCCGTATACGTATACTCTCCGATAGTGCCTCAGTCTTGCAATCCTTGGGGAAAAATTATATTACCTCCAGACTAACACTAGAATGTCACAACGCACTGGAACGGGTGACAGTGTGCAACCGTAATACAGTGACACTGCAATGGATAAAAGGACACAGCGGATCACTAGGTAACGACGCAGCTGACCAACTTGCTAGGAGAGCATCCAGCACGTCAGTCTGTGGACCCGAACCTATCGTACCCATCCCCTTCAACCAACTACGCAGGTGGCTACAAGAGTTCACCCACACACAAGCACAGAACTGGTGGACCTCGACACCGGGCTGCAGGCAATCCAGGGAAGCTATGCCGTCCTTAGATGGCAGGCTAACCAGGTGGTTGCTACGCCTGGACAGGAACGGCCTGCGCCTAGTGACGGGGACCATCACGGGACACTGCTCACTGAATAAGCACTTCCACACAATAGGCATAACGGACAGCCCTCTGTGCAGGGCTTGCATGGAGGCTGAAGAAACCGTTGCGCACGTGCTCTTTGAATGCACAGGCGTCACCCAGATCAGAACAGAAACCCTCGGGTCACCCAGATCTTTCACGGATATATTAAGCAGACCAGGAGACCTAATCAGCTTCTGGAGGGGGGTGGGCTGGTTGGAATAAACAACGACGGCCGCCATGGCCCACGCACAATGGTCCACATGAAGGACTAAGTGCGGAAACCGAACCCGCTAACATAACATAACATAACATATATGTATGCTGCATTATTTATCAAGAAAAGTTAATCTGCCGACAATATTGGTTGGTTATCATGGTTTGGTACTTTCTGTTTAAGATTTGGTGTCTCATAAATTATTAACCTTCACATCCTTGAAGTAGCCATATTTGTAAAAACTACTTCTAAACATGGTACAGATAGACATGAGATTTCAATAGCTAGATACATAAAATACTGTTTTAAGCACACGGCTACACATCAAACTAGTATAAGCTGATCTCGCATTGTATAGGATTTCCATACAATGAGAGGTCAGCGTATACTGGAAATTTATAGCTTGATGTGTACCCGCATGACACCATAAAAATAACAGGTATAAATGTAGAAATTTTACATAGCACAATGCCAATGGGCTCAATATCTGAACTTGTTATGCATAGGGAACTTTTAACTAAACTCTCAAGTTAAGCTTACAACTTCTTTTCTCAAGAAAAATGTTATCCATATGGCACCTCACCTGTAATTTATAATAAAATACCTAACAATATTAAAGACCTAACTTTGAATAATATTGAAAACAGCTAACAGCATTATTAATAGGTTTTTTAGTACAACATTTCTTAGCTGATTGAAATTTAGTTTTTGTAATTTATTTAAATGAATTAAATTTGTATGCTATACTTATTAGGTAGAAAGTAAGTAGTTTCCTAACAACTGTAACAACGGATTTTAGTATGTACATTCTTTGCTAATAAATCATATTCTATTCTATTCTATTGAAAAATAAATAACACAAGACCGCAAAAGATGTTTACAACTTAATTAAATCTCCATTATCACAATCATATCCTAGTTCACACATTCTAATAATCTACACTGTTCATGAGGTATGATGCATACGGTGCATAACTATCGAAAAATCTTTATCAATTTAAACTTTCACTATTTCACATTCTATTTCACTTAGTTTGACATGTTCACTTCTTTTTCTATGTCGTTCTTTCACTACATACATATTCGATAGCCTTGATAAAGCTATGCGATGGCAAATCGCACGAAACCGGTGCGAAAGCAAAAATCCCTTGAACTTGTTCATTTCTGTACCTTTACAGAATAACCAGAGACTTGTTTACCAAGCTCCTAGGTGAACGTTAGCCATTTCTTGAAATACAACAGTCTTACGGACTTTCTGTTGAGTCTTACGTATCATTACGCAGCTATCTATATTTTAATGAGAAACTGTATGCAGTGGGGTCACCGCTTGAGCCAGATATGGGTTAGCCGAGTAAGTAATATTAAGCTGTAATCTTGGCTATCAATGAAAAATTATTAAGAAAATCTGATTGAAAATACCGTTGGTTTCCAATGACAACAAAAATTGACAGTTTGTTGACAGCTAGGGGTGCATTCCGAATTAAGGCCATAATCGCTGTAATCGATTTTAGCGCGCTTAAACGCGTTCCCTATTAGCGTGAGCACGAAAACGTTATGGCGTGAAACGTCATAGATGACGTCATGACATGCGCCATCTTGCGATAACGCCGACCATGCCCTAAACTAATATCACCGTGAGCGCTGTCAAAAATGACAGTTGCGTTGTTTTGTTTTGAGTCTTATCTTATTTATAATAACGTGGCATTTTCGAAATTGTGCTTCTGGCTACCGTCGCCATCTAACCAAAGAAGAAGAAGTGTACAAATGTGTGCATGTGGTGTTTAAACAAAGAAATACTGTAATCCAACCGTGAGCGCGGTCACGAGCGTACCGAATTGATGACAGTTGTCGGCTGTCATAATCGTAATAACTAATTCGGTACGCAAATTATTGATGTGAGCGCTGTCAGCGATTAAAGTCTAATACGGAATGCAGCCTAGAACACACTTGACAAGTTTGACATTAGGTTAATAATGTCGCAAGGAGGCAAAACAATTTTATTCTATAAAATGGTTATGGCTACTTATTAGTTTCCATGAAAAATAGTGTTTTCAAGATAAGGTTTACATAGTCACTATACAATTTTCAAGAAAAATAATGATTTTTATGGGGTGCGTCTCATAACGTATAAACTCATTTGGTCTAATTTCATTTTATTATCGTTCATAAGATATAATCAACGTAAGATATATCAACTGTTGATATAATTTCTTTACATATAACATTTATTTATTCTAAAATTTAATTAGTATAACGTTGTTTGATATAACGTTTATGTAATCGAAAATCATTAGGTCTAACGTTTAATATATATAAAAAACGTCATTATGGTTAACACCCCGACTCGGATAGATAAGGTTAGAAGGCTAAGGCGGGAGCGAAGTGGAGCGGAGCTCCCGCCTTAGCCTTCGTGGTTATTCTTTTTTAAACCACCCAGAAATAGGAGCCCCGCCAAGCGGGGCTCCGTCGACCTATCATAGCGCACGTGGTAATCAGTTACTAGTTATGTTTAATATCGACTTAGGTTACTATTACCTATAACTACGATAGGACTTACAAAGAATAAAACAAAGAAAAATACTTTTAAATATTTATTAAACAAAATACAAAGTTATTGTTTTTTTAAGCTTAAATTAGAAGCCACAGCTCGTAAAAATTCACACTCTGAATATTCGTCTGAACTTTTGTACTTTACCCTTTGAACTTTTTTATGTCTCACACTTGTAAGAATTCATTTTTAAAGGAAAACTTTAATGATTATTATTTAACTGAGCAAGATTAGGCACACTAAGTGACAACTAACAACAACTTTTGTTGAGCTACCCACAGGCTACAACATAAAAATAATACTAAATAAACTAACCCATGTCTATGCAATTTTGCTTTGTGTTTTTAAGTAGGCGTTTTCATCATACTAGACCAAATAAGTTTTATATCTTTTGAGTGGTATGTCAAACGATTTTATATTTAATGTATGTTATGTCAAACGATGTTATATTTAATGTATGATATGCTTATAAAAATTAGTTATTTTAAAATTATATCAATCGTACATTATATTAACTAATCGCTATATTAAATAAAATTATAGGTTCCGTTGTTATATGTTGTTAATATTAGAAATTTTGTTGTTATATCATCTATTACTTACCTATTTTTATGAAATCATATTTTCCAAGTTTACCTACAATTAGAGGAGATTTAGTTACGGCCAATAATTGGCTTCATTCCGAATTATTCCGCGCGTTCCCTACTATCGTTTAGCGCGCTAAAATCGATTACAGCGATTATGGTCTTAATTCGGAATGCACCCATTGTATCCGAAAAAACCGAACTATCGTTAGCGTACCGACGACGTCGTAATTTCAAGGTGATGTACGATTTTGTTCGGTGTCTCGGTTGTAGAGACTTGCGTTTGTCGCTAGGATTGTTACGGCAAGCGAATTTTCTCGTTATTATTTTCCAATCGGTTATTTCCGACAGCGTCGCTACACATGTGTGCCAAAGTTGTCAAGTGTCAACTGTCAAGTCATTAAAATACTGTTTGTTGTCATTGGAAACCAAAATGTATTTTCGATCAATTTTCTTATGAATTTTTCATTAGTATCCAAGATTTCAGTATATTATTACTTGGCTAAACCATTTCTGGCTGAAGCGGGCGACCCACTGCATAAAGTTTCTCATTCAAATATAGATAGCTGCGTAATGATACTTAGGACTCAATAGAAAGTCCGTAAGACTGTTGTATTTGAAGAAATGGCTAAAGTTCA
This sequence comes from Tiliacea citrago, assembly GCA_963921375.1. Lineage (NCBI taxonomy): Eukaryota > Metazoa > Arthropoda > Insecta > Lepidoptera > Noctuidae > Tiliacea > Tiliacea citrago. The sequence continues at coordinate 27,017,689 of OY992783.1, forward strand.
CCTAGGAGCTCGGTAAAATAAGTCTCCTGTTATTCTGTAAAGGTACAGAAATAAAAAAGTCCAAAGAATTTTCTCTTTCGCACCGGCTTTGTGCGATTTGCCATTGCAACGCAAGGCTGTTGGAAGACTCGGGAGCCAGTATGAAGCAAGCGCTCCACACTTTGGAAGGCCACATAGCTTGAAGATGCGTCTTATGTGGTCGATATCTCCTGTATTGCAGGAACGACGTAGAAGAAGTAAACATGTCAAACTAAGTGAAATAGTGAGTTTCAATTTTCATTTGATAAAGATTTTTGATAGGTATGCATCATACCTCATGTAAACAGTGTAGATTATTAGAATGTGTGAACTAGGATATGATTGTGATAATGGAGATTTAATAAAGTTGTAAACATCTTTTGCGGTCTTGTGTTATTTATTTTTCAATAGAATAGAATATTACTTATTTGCAAAAAATGTAAATATTAAAATCAGTTGTAAAAGTTGTGAGGAAACTACATACATTCTATGAAATAAAACAATGCCAGGATGCTACGAAGACTTGCGAAAAGAAGGTACAAACTGGCAAATTGCTGCAAAACGAGTAAAACGAGTGGATAATGAGTGTTTGCAATGCAAAAAATCGTTTTGTTTATGCTGTTTCCAAAACAAACACAATAAGACATAGTTCAGAAATAATTTGTAATTTCTTAGAAAAATAAAAATATTTTTTCTTAACTTTATGATCGTACCAGTACGTCCAATGCAGAAACAGTAAAGTTCCAGCACGTCCAGTGGAATTATTCGCTTTAGAAGTTGTATATGTCTCCTGACACACATATGGCTCAGGAACGTATTAGTGCTTTTCAAGTGCACGTTTCCTGAACCATATGTGGCTCAGTGGACAGTGAACGTGTTAAGTCTTTTTATTTTTCCTTTGTAATTTGACAATAAGCTGTTTACGTGTAAAATCATTACATTTCATATTCAAATTCTGTTGTTATTTTCGTTGACTAAACAAAAACTAATTGTTATTATATTGTATACACAGGTTAGAATCTAAAAAATGGCAGACAAGCATTGTGTACCGTATTAACCACAATCAAACGGCATGAGGAGTTTAAGTGTCCACTCGTGGTACATGAATCAGTAACGAGCTGTTACGAGTGGTTCTTGTGTTACACAAGTCAGCTACAGATTCATGTAAAGCTTGATAGTGGGTAACATGTATGCAAATAACTGTAGGTAATCATCAGTGAACCGATAAACTCTGCAGGAATTTTAGGGATCCGCGAATTAAGCCTCATCATCATCACATCATCCTATATTTTTTGGATTAGCGTATGTTAATCATGTACTTAGTAAGTATCAAAGTTTTCTCCACCAAAGTAGACATAATTAGGTAAAACTTTTTAAAAGCTCAGGCTTTTAAACAGTGTGGTCATTGTGAAATGAACGATGAACGATCTAAGTGCAGTCAGAGTATGAGTCTATGGCGAACATTACACGATAGGTTTTGCTGTCAGTTTTGCCACAGACAAAATTTTGATTGACGAAAAACCTACCGTCTAATGCGATGATTGACGTTTGCATGACGAAAATTGTAGGCGATAAAATTCCGAGTAATTCCACTTTGCCCCACCAAGCCCGCCACCCTGGTGTGGCAAAGTGGACTGCCTAAAATTTTGCAGTGGAATATACACTATTCTGATTTGATGGGGCGGATAACACTAGCATAAACACTTTGTGGATTCTGCCCCACTAGGGTTGGCACCTCAGGATTTGTGTATGAAGGTTAACATGTATTTTTACATTTGTTTGTAAAAAAAATAAATGTATACCTATATCTGTAAGTAAAACGTTATTAGTGCTGGAAGCTTAGATTTAATACGTAGCGAAGTGGTTTAAATAAAAGTAAAAAATAAATAAATAATTTTAATGTACTATTTATTTCTGGAAGGAATCGGTTTATAAATCACAGATTAATTACCTTTTACAAATAAAATTTTACTAACTAAGATAAATCTTGATAATCACAAATTAAACAATGATTTGTTCTTATGATATGTTCTTAAAACGAAACATATTTACTACATAACTATTCAAAATCACAGCTTCTTCATCATTTGGTATACCTTTTACAAATAAAATCTTACTAACTAAGATAAATCTTGATAATCACAAATTAAACAATGATTTGTTCTTATGATATGTTCTTAAAACGAAACATATTTACTACATAACTATTCAAAATCACAGATTCGTCATCATTTTGTATGGTTTGTGTAGATATAGGTATTTTCTTACTGATTACGTTATAAATAATAAAAATAAATTTAAACTATATACATACAAACAGCCACTAAATTACTTGTTACAAAAAATAGAATCACAGATTATAGAGTCACAGATTATAGAATCACAGATTGATCGACATGGTATAAAACAGTCTTATGTATTACCTTATGAATAAAAACAATTTATATGCAAAAAAAACAGCCACGAAATTACTTCCGGCTAAAAAACAAAAACTAAAATTATAGAATGATAAAATTTTACATAGCAAAAAGTCTTATTAATACAAATAAGAAACATCCTAACGAAAGTAGGTAAATACTGACTGTTGACAAAATAATTATCATAACAAACAGCCACTATATTAGTTTCAGTACTGACTATTTATAAGAATTAAAATCATCTAAAATCATAGATTTTGTATTTGTTTAGTTGTGCGGTGTTTTGCCCCAAATACGCACCACACTTTTAAAAAGTTATCTTTCAGCCAATTGCGCAGCATATATTTTCTAAATTCATTACTTTTTTCGTCATCTGGGCTTTGTGCGGCTATGTAAAACCAACCTTCAAAAATCTTTTCTTCTGGTAATAAGGGTAAGACTGCGCTAAGCGCTACTTGTTTTCGCAAATATTTAGATTTTGTCAACCCTAACCCTTTCCCCTTTTTCCAAATTGCTTTACAAAAATGAAAAAAGCACCCTTTGATTGATGCTGATTTAAAGACATTTTTAAAACCAGTCATAGCCGCTGCCTCAAAATCCGACTGAAAACTATGTGGTTGCCAATCCGGAATCTGTGATTTTATTACAGAAAAGAGAGCGGTGTAAGCTTTGGTTGATTTAGTACTCATAAGAGCATATACTAATGGCACAATATTTGTTGTTTGTTGGGAGCTACCCAAATCAGCATGCAACGAATACAATTGTATGAACGGTTGTGGGCAACTTTTAAAAGTGCCATCGCCAAAAAAATGTTTGCAGGTTTTCATCAAATTCTTAGCTTGCTCTGAACAAAATATTAAAATAGAAATATCTTCGTCAATATACTTGGCAAGTAAAAAAGAATGAAATTTTTCAGGAACTTCTATTTCTGATAATGTATTGTAATATATTTTTTTTACATTAGCATCTTTGTTTCTGTATTTATACAATGCAGACTTTACTTTACAAAATGGAGGAATTTTACTCACAATATTGCTGTTGCTACTTTCTAAATATAAGGAAGCTACATTTTTGTCGTATGTTGCTGGAATGCTTGGTACGTCTGCTGAAGTGATTTCTCTCTTTATTTTCTGCATTAATTTTGTCACTTTGTTTCGGTCAAAATCAGGTTGACATTGGTGAGGTTTTTCGTTTAAAAGTATATTTCCCTGAAAACAAAAAAATTTAGGTATTAGAAAATATTTATAACATAGCACAACTTCAAGTAATATTATATGTATATGTATTATTATTATTTTAAATTGTATTAGACCCGTATTACTAAAAGTGAGTCAGTAAAAAGAATTACTAATAAGTAGGGACTTACTTTCACTACAATCGACCCATTGCACTTTTGTCTCCTTCTGTTTTTGCATTCCCAAATTTCAGATGCATTTTTGTACTTTCTTTTGAAATAGTATTGATGCCCAGCTCTAATAATACATTTTCCATCATTTATAAATTCAAGGCCAGTTTGCCCACTAGAACTTCCTGCTACAGAGTCTTCTGCCATTTTTGTAAAGCTGAAAAACACAAAAAATATCTTATTAAAAAAAATCTACACAAATCATCAGCATCCATGAAAAATAAATACGAAAATACTTACAATAAACTCAATACCACTCACCACCACTCCACAAATGCAAATGTCCGTCTATTTTGTAAACAAACAGAATGAAACAAAAAATGTCAGACAAGGACAACCGATAAGTCGCGGTGGGCGAGGCAGTGGTGAACCATAACCGGTTTAGTCATTTTTACTCCAACAGCATGTTTTAATCTCAGATTAAATAAAAAAATACTAACAAACAAATGAAGCCATGATGTTTGTACGTAAAGGACCTCAAAATAATAGACCTATTTTGACATTTGTGTTCGCGGCGTAATTAGTGATGTAACCATACGACTCGTAGCTAATTTTATGAGCTTATAATTACAAGTATTTATTTACTTTTTCGAAGCCGGGATAAAATGATATAGATTTTTTTTTAAACTTAAATCCTTCCGATATTTTTATTACTTTCGAATGCATTTCAACGCATTTTTTTATTATTTAATAAGTATTTGATTTATTCAAAGATAAAAAATAATAATATGACAATAATACAAGTACATATCACAAGACTTAATAACTAGACTTAATAAATTAACATAAAACTATAACTCTCATAAAGCGTTTCTGAACGCATTCTTTCACAATCTGTGGTTACGTTACGTTTCGATACTAGTAATATAGTATTTACGATTTCTTTTAATAATTATTATTTAAATTATCCCTTTAGTAATAGTGTTCTCGTACATTATTCTTCGTTTTTTGTTATTTAATAGTTATCAACAGTGATAATGTATCAATTTCTGGGCAAACATCTAAATATATTTTTAAATCATTTAATGTTTGCAACGAATGGATCGGAACGTAAATGGAATACAAATAGCAAATGTCACAGCTATGTCAGACTAAATTGAATAAATACAGCAAAACTATATAATGTATTTATTTAAATCCAGGAAGATTTAATATGTGACAGTTTTTTACAAAAGTAGAACCTTAATACACTGTTTAAATAACCATTTTGATGTATTTAGATTTACGTTTGCTTGTCTCAGACTTGTCAAATCCTAACGTCAGTGGTTACATTTATTTTTTTTACAAACAAATGTAAAAATACATGTTAACCTTCATACACAAATCCTGAGGTGCCAACCCTAGTGGGGCAGAATCCACAAAGTGTTTATGCTAGTGTTATCCGCCCCATCAAATCAGAATAGTGGGGCATATTCCACTGCAAAATTTTAGGCAGTCCACTTTGCCACACCAGGGTGGCGGGCTTGGTGGGGCAAAGTGGAATTACTCAAAATTCCATCATTCATGATTGATGGAAATGATTGACGCTTGCATGACCGTGTAATGTTCGCCTATGAGGTGAGGCGCGGGAACACCCCCCCTCCTCGCCTCGCTATCCTATCGGCCGACGTGCGACGGACCGCAGTCGGGTGTGTATCGCGGATTGGACTAAAGCCCTTCTCCCATTACGATACGCACAGGCGACTCAAGTATCCTGCAAGTATCGGAGACTAGTCGCCACCAAGTATCTCACATACATTTGAATACAGGCTCGCACACTACGCTACTGGTATCCTACGCGTCCGCGACTAGTATCGCGCGACTCGCCTTGTCGGTCGCTTGGGTGTCGCGTCTCTTCCGCGTCTCGACAAAATGGCGTCGGAGCAAGAAATAAATATAAAATTTGTACAAGAAGTTGAAAAAAATGCTTGTTTATGTAACTACAAATTACCAGAATACATGCGAAAAAATAAAATAGACAAGTCTTGGGCAGAAATTGGGAACAAATTTCAAATAACAGGTTAGTTTTGTTTACACACATAGTTTATTTATCATTTATTTTACATTGTATTTTGTAAACAGTATTGGTATTGCCAAGGTAATGAACCTTGCTCAGATATAAAGTAGTTTGCTAAATAATTTCGTTGATTGTGTGGTGACATAGTTGCAGTTATTTCTATATTTTGAGGTTGTATAACGGGAATAGTGACCGATCTTTTTTGTATTACCTCCCTTGGACTATATAGAATGCCCTCACGTTGTCGAACATAGTTGTGTAAAATACATACAGCTTTTATTATATTTGATACTTTATCTACTGTATGACATCTTATAGCTGTACTTAAAACCTGAAATTTCTCAGTCATCATACCAAAAGCACATTCAATTGTATTCCTCCCTCGGCTTAATCTGTAGTTAAACACCCTTCTCAAGTCATTTAAGGTTATTTGGGGATATGGTCTCATGAAGTAAGATAGAAGGGGAAATGCCTCATCGCCAATAAAATAGTATGGAAATTCATAGTTAGATGGGTCATTAGGAAGTTTCGAAGGTAAAGGAATATTAAGACGTCCGTGTTCTATCCAACGTTTGATCTTGGAAGCACTGAAGATTCCACCGTCGCTGTTCCTACCAGCATAGCCAGTCTCGATAACAGTAAATAATCCATCGGCATTACAACATGCCATTAATACTATTGAATGGTAGGATTTGTAATTAAAATTACTTGATCCTGAATTAGGTAATTTTTCTATTCTGATGTGTTTACCATCACATGCTCCTAAGCAGTTGGGTATATTCCAAAGGCGATCAAAACGAGCAGCAATGTCTTTCCAATGTTGCGCATTTGGTAATGGCATGTAGTATCCATTTAATATCTCCCATATTATAACTGTAGTTTCAGCTATGTTCTTGCAAATTGTATTATCTCCTCTTGCAAAATACAATCCTAGGCTTACAAATGTACAACCTGACCCCAAATATCTGAAAAAAATAATTATTAAGTTTATTTTCAGGATCAGAAGCTAAAGAAAAGTGGAAAAATCTACGTAGTGTTTTTGTTCGCCATTTGAAACCGCCTAAAAGTGGAGCAGGTACTGCGCAAAAAAACCGTATTACTTAGCTGACTACATGCAATTTACTATACCGTTCATAAAAACAGCAGGAAAACCATCGGGAAATTTGAAAGACACAATAGAAGATAACACATTTCAACCACAGTCACCTGATCGTGAACTATGCGAACAAACACAGTTCACAGAAAGTGTACCTACATGCTCTCAATCAATCTTGCAACAGCAATCGTTTCTTCCTTCTACAAGCACTCAATCAATCTCGCAACAACAATCATTTCATCCTTCTACAAGCACTCAATCAATCTCGCAACAGCAATCGTTTCTTCCTTCTACAAGCACTCAATCAATCTCACAACAGCAATCATCTCTTCCTCCTACAAGCACTCAATCAATTTCGCGACAGCAATTACCACCAGGAACAAGTAATAAGAGAAAACGGAATAAACTCAATCCGAGCAAGATATTGCAGCTTATTTTAAATTGAAACGATCGAAAATTATAGAAAACTATGATAGTACTGAAAATTCAAACAAAATGTTTTTACTGAGTTTACTATCGGACATGAACAAAATGAATGATAGTAAAAGAAGACTGTTTAAGAGGAGAGTGCTTGAATTGATTGACGATATTATGGACCAAAGCATTGAAAATATTAATAGTCCCATCACACTTTTATCTACTCCTTCACCGATGTGTGCTGACATGACAATAAGTACGCCAAATACCATTAACGAAAGTCGGAATGTACAGTCAAATACTGCCACACTTTATTATGAATCAATACCTATGTTTATATCATAAGAACATGAAGAATAATAATTATAAAGTACATTCCAAAATTTAATAAACATTTTAATTATGTAACAATGGAGTATTATTTACCTTAGGGTTATCAGAATCCTTTCTTCCGCTGCAACACATTCTCTAAATATTGTATTTTGTTGATGTATAGCAGGCTTTAATAATGCAACAAGATGCAGATAGGACTCTTTAGACATTCGGTAGAAAGATAAAAATTTATTATCATCATGTTGTAGTTCTTGTGCTGCTACAAAAAGTCTACAATTTATGTTTCGTTCAATATATGGATGAATCCAGTATTTTCTACTCTTGCGATGACGTCTTCTGTTTCTATAAAACAGAAAAACCGCAAGTGCTTCTTCGTCACTGGAATCGCTTGACATAACGTCCGCCCACAAAAAACGAGAGCACAAATGATGAATTGAGTAATTTTTCAGTAGCATAATATGCGAGCGTCGAGTTGCGAACTAGTATCCAACCAATATTCTACTCAAGTATCGTAATGGGAGAAGGGCCTTATCGTTACTTTCATTCGTGCACAGACGTATTGTTTCAATCGTAAACTAATTCCAGTTGGTACGTCTTGTTTAGTTTTATGCATGGAGCGTTGGGGTGGGACAGTCCATACACAGTAGATAGGTAAAAAAGAAATTACGTACATTATACCTATTTAATTATCAATTGTTTTTCTTTTCAGAGAAATATTATGGCTTTTAAAATAGTACAGACGATCGAGTACGATGTACCTAAACTGACCATCGTTCCCACGCTGTGGGAATCGAAAGGGATTGTCCGCTGGCCACCAAAAAATATCAAATTTGCATCTAAATTAATAAAAGACGGTCATTCTAGTCCAGGACCAGAATGGAACTCGTACAAATGTGTTTTAAAGAGAAATTTTATACCTACATACGAAGAGGCAGATAAGGAATTGCATCGAATGGAACAAAATACGGATACCGACGACAATGCCCACTGCAGCGTGCCGGGAACATCGAATCCATATGCCGCTGACGGCGAAATAAATTTCGACGCGTTGGCGCAAGATTTGACACAATTGGTAAGATTTTTGTTTGATATTGTAGTGTCTGTAGTAAGTTAGGACTTTAAGATCCAGCTATTAAACGCTACTTCACAATAATTAAAGTTTATATTAACCAGAATAGGTATAGGTAAATTATTAGCACTTTGCGACTTAATTCCCATGGATTTCCAAAGTCTAAACTAATATTATAAAGAGATAAAGTTTGTTTTTTATTTGTATTGCATTATTTTTGATATAATATTACCATAAAAAGATAGACATATGGTTTTTTTTTTTTTTTTTTTGGGTGGGAAATCATCAAATGACTTGTCAGGAGGGCGTGTCAGACTCTTACTGACTAAAACCCACCCGTATTCCATCGGTTGCCTGTACATTGCCGGGGCCACGGTAACCCCGTAAGACACACCCGCAGCAACCCCGGCTGGCATCGGCCATAGCGGACCCCGTCGATTGTGCTGACATCTCTTTGAGGCGCGCGTGGAACACTACGCGCCGTCGACCCTTCTTATCGGACGGCGAGCTACCCATTGCTCTCCGTCCGCAAATAGACATATGCTGTCGCGGACTTTTGATAAGAACTTTTTAGGGGGAATATTTCTATCATACTGCATTTTCGCGTAACTTCAACCCTTTACGCAGCGTAAGCTCTCAAAAAGGATTATTTTTCCCGTTTTTGCTACATTTTTCATTATTGTTCCGTTCCTATTGGTCATAGTGTGATGTTAAAGAGCCTATGTTACTAAAAGGTCGTATAGCTTTATAATTGTGAAAGAATTTAAAAAATCGGTTGAGTAGAGTCTATGTTAAATCGTAACATACAAACAAACAAACAAAAAATCAAATCTTTCCTCTTTATAATATTAGTTTAGATATGGATATTATTATTATATTATTATCATTATTAAGTGTAGATATAGCGATGTGCGCGCGAGTAATGTTTCGATGCGAACATGTTCCGTGTTAGTTGAAAGGAAGTAATGTATCTGTTACGTTGTACCTAACTAATACTCAATATATGCTTGCGTCACAAATTAAATTGATGTGCTTATTTAATCATTTAGGTTAATCACTTCATGTTACAGGATAATCCACCACCGTCAGCCAGCGACAGTCGCGCTTTAACAACAAATGTATTTTGTCAGCAGCAAGACACTATTCAGGTATTCAACTCAGAAGATATACAAACTGTGATTACTAATCAAGCCGCGATGTTAGAAAAGCTTAATGTAGCTGTGGAAAATCAAAAAAAAATTGCACTTAAGCTGGCTTCCTTAACAATACAATTGGAGGAAACAAAAGCATCAATATCTCAGGAGAAGGAAAGACCAGTAAATGTTACATTGCTGCAAGACCAATTAAGAACGGAAGAAGAGAATGAAAGTTTTTCTATACAGCCCATTGAAAACCAGCAGCAATTTGAAATGTTGGAAACGGATCTAGCTGATAAGGCCAAAAAAAAGAAGCTTTCCAAAACATTATCATTGTTGTGCTCATCTAAAGTGGGTAGCGGCACGACGTGCGCATACAAACTACTGGATATACTTTTCTCCAAAAATTTTCTTTGTCAGTGTTCATGGTCCGGTGGTAGCAAGGGAGAAATTTCTAAAATTCCCTTTAAAAATTACAAGAACATTAGGTAATTTTTCTTTGAAATTGTCAATTCTTGGGACTCAAACTTTACGGATGATGACGCCGAATAGTTTTTGAAGCTAGCCATAAGGAATGCTTCTAAACGTAAATTAATGAAAGGGTTACGACAATCATCAAAACGAACCCGCAAAAGTAGAAACCGCGGAGAGGAATTACATTATAATGCCAGTAATAACAGCGAAGAACTTCAAGTTGGTGATGAAGATAATGGTAATAATGGAGAAGAACCTCAAGCAGGCAAAAAAAGAGAACAACTTGAAACAGCTTCAAATGGTGACAACAACGAACAGACGAGAAGCGACGAAAGTATGGATCTATGCTAATTTTTATACCAAAACTTAAGCATACTCATACACGCGGACAAAACATGCACACACGCACACAAATATATGCTCACACATGTTTTACATATATGTCGTGGCTAGATCATAGAAATTGATCACTTCATGATATGGCCAACTAAAATTGGCCAGATCGTTTAAATGATTACATTTGATGATACGTCAATCCTCGTTTGGCTATGTCATTGATGTAGGATTTCTATGATAATTAAAAGTCTAAAGAAAGTAGGCCAAACGAGGATTAACATATCATCAAAGTTTAAAGTTTAAAATGATCTGGGCAATTTTAGTTGGCCATATCATGAAGTGATCAATTTCTATGATCTAGCCACGACATATACATTTTAACAAAATTATTGTTTTTGTTTTTGTTGTTTGCGGGCCGAAAGGTTCTGGAATGGCGACCGCGTACCGGAAGACGTAGCGTTGGGAGGCCTCCCACAAGATGGACCAATGACCTTGTGAAGGCCGCGGGAACCCGCTGGATGCGGGAAGCACAGAATCGGTCGAAGTGGCGGTGCTTGGGGGAGGCCTATGTCCAGCGGTGGACGTCTTTTGGCTGAAATGATGATGATTGTTTTTGTGATAAAAAATATTATAATTGTTCGTTTATGTTTAGATTACGTTGATTTTTGAACAGTTGTGAAATCATTTACAGAAATTGTTAGGAAACGTTCCGTAAAAGAGAAATCTTGTTATAATATATTTTGTTTTAAATGCAAGACTGAAGAGAAGATGACTGTTGTTAATTATTTCTACTAAATAGATATAAGTAACGACTGATTAATAATAATTGCTCTAAACTAGATTCCTAAGTGAACAATTTTTATGTAGATACCTACATACCTACTTGTTAAATATAAGAAAAACTTCCTACTAGATAGATATGAATAACGGGCGAATGAAAAGGGTTTATGTTTCCACTATGAGAAAGCCTCTACACGTCTACAGATGCGTCCGCGGACGATGACAGATGCATCAGCAGACGGATCACCACGACCCGTCTGCACGTCTGTAGGTCGAGCAGTCTATGCTATTATAATAGTACACAATACAACATTTTTATTTTTATGGTATTTATTTTTAAATTTTATATAAATACTCTAAAATACATAATATTTATAAAAAAAACTAAATAAATTAATAGCTGTGGCAGCTACGGTCTCAATATCCCAATATAAATAACGTACGAGTTGCGTCTGTCGAGTATAAGCATAGACTGCTCGACCTACAGACGTGTGGACGGCTCGTGGTGATCCGTCTGCTGATGCATCTGCCAACGTCCACGGACGCGTCTGTAGACGTGTAGAGGGGGCTTAACGGGTATCTCCAACCAACTACCGTATCTCACAATATTGTTTTAAATAAGAAAATGTTACCGTGTATGCTACCTTCTAGTTAGATAAAAATAGTAGTCCACTGATTAGCTTTAATTTGCCCTTTAAACATAAATAAACGTCAGGAACGACTAGGTACTATCGGCCAAAGTTCCGCATGCTCACCTTAAAGGCGATAATCGCATAGCACGACTCACGACTCGATCGCACAATGCACGAGTTTTGGCCAATAGGATGCACAAAGCGTATTTTAGTGGTGTTCGTATTAGTATAATCATGTATAGAATGTGTGACACTCACACTAGGAGCGTACTATGCTCACTTGTTTCTGCTAAGAGACGAGTTTTTAATGGGCACGGCCAGCGCGGCGCGGCGGCGGCGTGAGCTCTTTGTTATTGAATTGAATTGTTATTTTATTATTGACAAGAATTAATTTTAGTACTCATATCTTCTGTTTGTTTGGTTTAGAAAATGTATTATTGATATTGCAGTATTTACAAAAATAATTTGTAATAACTAATAAACTACAATTTATATGTATTAATCCACTTTAATATTTACCTCTCTCTATCGGGTCTATAGGTTATTTATGAACACTTTCACTGCCTCTCCAATTTTCACCATATCCTATGTGATGCCGCATGCCGCAGCAACCGCACCATATTCCCTTCACAATAAGATGAGACATTGAAACGAATCGTTTTATTACAGTCCGTTCCACCGATTTTGACTTCTATTCCGTAGGCTTATGGATGGCATTAAAGGCAAAAAAGTGGTTACAATACCAACTGTTTACTGCAGCTGCCATTTGTCATGCCACCAACACAATAGCATTCAAAATCGATTGAACGGACATTTATGGTTTGTTTACCTTTTATCTCACGGCTCCCTGAATACGTTAGGTATAGGTGCGTTGACCGGCACTGCATGAAGGTATCAAATGTTTATATTGAAATTTTTTGTGTTTAATCGACTTTATTAAAAGTAAATAACTATCTAAATTTCTATGTGTTTGTTTATACTTGGGCAATTTGGGAATACTTGAAAATTACAGTAATATTTGAACCAATACTCTGCGCAGTTCATACAATGTTATCAGAGCTTTTTGTTTGTAGCTAACGCAAGGCCGCAAGCCGCACAACTCTTGCAACTGAAATAAAAATAAGTTCATTATCTAAGACCCATTGTTATTTAGTGGGAATGTCTGGAAATTCGGTTAAACAATAGAGGACGGCTTAATACAAGGGCCATACGTTTTTTTATTACCTTAGGATTATCTCAAATGTTTTGCAGTTGTTCCTTGTATTTGGTTTAATACTTTTAACAGTAGGTAATTGTAATATTACCTTTTATTCATTAAAATAATACAGGGTGAAATTGAATTCATGGGCATCCTTTTAAGGGGTCATTGTACTCGTCATTATGAACAACTTTGACTATGGGAACAAATATGAAATCGAGAAAAAAAAATTGCTGTTCCCTACATTTTGTCGAGTTATGCAAACATAAATGTAGGGAACAGCTGATTTTTTTTTCGCGATTTCAGGTATGGTCTCATAGTTGAAGTTGTTCATAATGATGAGTACAATGACCCCTTAAGAGGATACCCATGAATTAAATTTCAGCCTGTATAACGAACAAGGTATCGTTGCAATTAAAATGCCCAGGCATGCCGTGCAGGATGAGCACTTTAAGACTGGATTATAATCAAACCAACACTTTACTCTTTTATAATTCATGCTCTAGTCAAAGTTTGACAATTCATGATTTTAAGCGAAATCAACGCTACAGGCGCGTTACCGGCATTGCATGTCAAGTTTTTTTTTGACAAATCTAACAATGATTCAGTTCCTACGCCACTTTAAAATTCAGAAGCTTATCAAGTAATTAAACTAAACTATAATTTGGGCCTTGGCAGCAGTGAGAGTGAAAGGATTGAAATAAAATGTTGGGTACTAGTGAAATATATATTTTTAGTTTGTGTTCATTTAACATTATGCAGGATTAAAGATTTATTTAGGTTGTTATTTAAATCTTATCTGTATAATAAAAGATGTATAGTAAGTGCTTTTTGTATGAAACTATCGGCTGTAATCTCAGTGTGAAAATAAACAGTTAGTTAAAATCTACTTGAGAACAATTTAAAGGATTTGCTGTTGTAGAAAAAAAAACAATATAAGTAACTTAATTTATTTTTAATAGACTTTTTCAAAACATTAAAGATTCATCCAGAAATTAACATATTATAACAAAAAATTACACAGAAATTATCATCAAAATGCAAAATATTATAAGTGAAAAGATTCTTACTCATAATATCATTTACGAGTATAAACTGTATTTATCTACACTTATATCGTAAAGTTCAAAATATGAAATCAACACAACAATGACAAACAGACAACACAACAACAACAGGCAAAAAGCCTGTCAGTAAATAAGATTAGGAGAATATTGCTCGTGCAGTTCTAATGAAATTGAAAAGTTTTAAGATTAGTACAATTTAAGAATCTTAATAATTTTTATAATTTGCAATAATTACATTACACTACAGACTAGGTTTATCAAGCAAATGAGATCAATTATTTATGAGGTGGACGGATATGATGACACTACTGAATATGTAAAATAACAAACTAACGAGATCGGGGCTTACGACAACATTGATTGTAAATAAAACAACAAATCCACCAATAAAGGCAACATGACACTAAATTGACATCAATAATTTTACAAGAAGACTTCAAAATCGTTGGCAATATTTTAAACTATGATTACGGTCTACAGTCTGTCACCCTGTGACATTAATCAACGAAGTAATATAATACAAATTGGAATAATAAAAATAAACCTAATAAAAATAGCTATACAGGGTTATTTGCAAGCCGCCGGAGTCGCGGGTTGTTCGAAAGAGATACCATGGCCCTGGCACAGGCAACTGAAGGAACACGGGTGGGTTTTAGTCAGTAAAAGTTTGACACGACCTTTCGCTCCGCCCAGAGCGGGAGAAGTCATTTGATGATAAAACACTAATAAGCTCGTAGGACTATAATACTAACATCATAAATAACAACTTTTGTTATATGACTTTTAATAATTCATAAAAAAATAATTTCATAATACAATTAAAAATATTTATTTTGATCGCTCTAAATTTGAACAACTCTACGCGGTACCAAAATATGTAAGTAGTTAAATAAACAAACAGTGCGTTGCGAATGCAGGGTCGCAGCGGTGGGTAGCTCGCCGTCCGATAAGGACCAGGCCCGGGTTGACAGCGCGTTGTGTTCCACGCGCGCCTCAAAGAGATGTCAGCACAAACTGACGGGGTCCGTTAGGACCAATGCCTGCCGGGGTTGCGAGTTTGTCCGAAAGGGATATCGTGGCCCTGGCACACAGGCAACGGAAGGAACACGGGTGGGTTTTAGTCAGTAAAAGTCTGACACGCCCTCCCGCTCCGCCCAGAGCGGGAGAAGTTATTTGATAATTTCCCACCCAAAAAAAAAAAAAAAAAAAAAAAAGGGTCGCAGCGGTACTTACTACAAAATACAGATCTAAAAAGTGTTATTACAAATATTACAACAAAAACTTGAAAGTTTACTTTTGGTATTCTAAAAAGTCATAGATCAAAAGTGGTTGTACTAATATAGTCCTACCAGGTGTTAGAAAAATAACCCTGTATAATGTAATTATACAGTATGTTAATTAACGAAAGGCGTTCCCGTTAACCCGCAATAGTATAGCGTCCACATGCTACCAAAATATGACCATTCGAAAATTCACGAAAAAAAATCTACTGTTCATTACATTTATGTTCGCATACCTAGCTTAACAAAATGTAGGGAGCAGCTGATTTTTTTTCGCGAATTTTTAAATGGTAATATTAATTGTAGCATGTTTGGACTATTGCGGGTTAACGGGAACGCCTTTCGTTAATTAACATAGTGCATGTTAAAAATTATATTAACTTAATATTTCGTCGCTGCTCCTCCCGCATCTATCACAGCATCGCAACGGCTACGCATGGACCTAGCCAGGACTTCGCACAAATTCGAACCTCTGAATGTGTCCCAAACTTGTTCGCAATGTGTGACAAGTGCTTCCTTCGTTCTTTCTGCTCTACTATCCCATCTCTGGACCATTAAACCCCACAAATTTTCAATGGGGTTTAAGTCTGGCGATCGGGAGGGCCATGGCACTGTTTTAATTTGTGGTTGCCCTCGCAACCACTCTTGAACAACCCGCGCACGGTGTATCGGGCAATTGTCCTGGAAAAAATAAAATTCTGGCACGTCCAGTTGTGGATACACCGTGCGCACTGTGGGTACCATGATGGTTTGTAGCACCTCTAAATACGTTTGGCCGTTTGCCCTCCCTGGTATAAAAGCGAGCTCGCCTGGTCCAGCAGCACTCATCCAGCCCCACATGTTCACTACAATTCTTCCCGATTCTGCATTTGGGTTCACATTTCGAGGTTCGTATCTTGTGTTATCTACACGCCATAAATTCCGACGACCTTGTTGGCTAGACCTAAAGCACTTTTCATCAGAAAATATAGCGTAAGAGAAATCGAAGTCCCTGTAGTCACGAGCGAATCGCACGCGAGCAGCTTTCTGCTCCTGCGTCAAAATAATTTTTTTTGCGGGACGTCTGTGATGGACTCCAGCTCGATGCAACTCGTTTTTAATAGTTTGCATCGAAACTTCGTATTCTTGTGCGAAACTGCGAGTGGGTGTGAACGGGTTCTCTTCATACGTGGCTATCATATTATTTAACTCGTTTTCGTTTATAGCCCGGGGTCGAGGTGCACGAACGCGTTCTGTAATTTCTCCTTCTTCATGTCTTCGCACCCAGCGGCGCACCGTTGTTCTCTAACGAAAAAAAAAAAAAAAAAAAACAATCAGCATCGATTTTTTACATAATATAGGAACTAAGTATAATAATACGAGTACACTACAAAAGTCTTATTCAAAGGGCACAACTAGTACACTATAAATAAAAATTATAAGTATTGAAATACTTAAGGTGTGCATTTTGGTTGACTTCATGATAAATAAACTCTTAACTTTTCTATAACTAATTTAAGTAGTTATAACATTCATAACTATATTTTAAAATACAAGTTGTAAATACAATAACTGAAAATCTCTTAAGGGGTCATTACTCATCATTATAAACAACTTTTACTATGAGAACCAAACCTGAAATCGCGATAAAAAAGCAGCTGGTCCATACATTTTGACGAGTTACGCGAACATAAATGTAGAGAACAGCTGTTTTTTTTTCGCGATTTCAGGTTTGGTCCCGTAGTAAAAGTTGTTCATAATGATTAGTACAATGACCCCTTAAGAGGTTTTCAGATATTGCAATTTACACCTCGTATACCTATGAGTAAGAAAAATGGCATAGCGTAAATTCCAACATTGTATGAAACTGTCCCAAGCAAATTTGTGCTTTATCTCTACTATTTAAAAGTGTTTATCCCGTGCGGGCTGGCAACGTGGCATTTCTAAAGGTTTTTCGTGGTTAAATACCAACGATCTAGTGCTTGGCCGAAAAAATAGTAAGTACTTGCTATTTTATCGGCCAGCCAAGCACTAAATCGTTAGTATTTAAAACTATGTGTGCAATTTTTTTTAAGTTTTTTTGGTAAGTATTTACGAGCACTACTAACAAAAATTTACATTATTGTCAATTACTTTCCATCTGCAGTATTATGATAAAATAAATGTTAAAAATAATTATAAAAAACAATTATCTTGTGCTTGGGCGAAAAAAAATTGTAGTTTGAAATATAATGATCAAGCCTCTAGAAATGCGACGAATGCGCTCTGGTTTTTCTAATTAAAATGCGGCAACGACGCTGTGAGATAAGGCACCATTGTTGAGGTTGTTTTGGTTTAGGATTTATTATCGGGTCATAAAAGGCTCCAACAACGTCTTTGAAAGCAAAAATAAATAAAAAGAACAATCTTATTTGAATGCATTACTATAAGTAGGTAATATCTTATGAGACTTTTAAAAAGAATCCATCTGAAAGTTATAATAATTTTATTATTTTTATATATAAATCTGCCTAGCCTTTTCCCAACTATGTTGGGGTCGGCTTCCAGTCTAACCGGATGCAGCTGAATACCAATATTTTTCATGGAATTTGTTTTTAAATTGCAATATAAGGAAAAATGCAAACTATGAAATAATAATATTACTATCACTTTATTTATTTCTATATCTCTCCCTCTATCTGAATACAAAAACATAACTTACTTGCATGTTCAACTCCACTGCTATTTGGGATATATTTAACCCTTGTCTATGCAAAACAATAATTTGATTCCTTTCTTCCTGAATCAGGTTTCGGGTCGTCATGGTTGCACCACGTTAGTCACAGCCCACACACAGTCCAGGATACAAGCTAGGGTCAAGAAGAGGCTTTCGATCACAGTCCGGTATACAAGCAGAGGTCACAGTTAGGCAGGCAATCAGTCCGATAGAAATAAACAGGTCGTAAAATGAAATGGCGATAGGAATTTAAGGGAAGCGTCAACAATTAGCGAGAGCAAATTGGCACTGCCGCGCTCTAGCTAATGTTTGTTATTTTATGTTACTCGCTCATTACTCACACAAATGCATATTGTCTCTAATTGGGGGAAACTAGGAAGGGGTGTGGTTTGTCACTAGCTGCGCTCTCGCAGGAATATTTTCTTAAGTGAGCATGCTTAACTTGGGCCGATAGTACCTAAAATTGATATTTTTGTGATTTTATTTGGATGTGATATTTTCTTATGTGGATAGGATGTAAATAATAAATAAAAGTACAAAATAATCAGAACCTCAAGTATTTTATTTTCTTACATTGTATGTATTAATGGAATAAAATAGTTATATTCTCCATGAGGAATACGAACTAATTTGCATTTTACTTCTTTGGGATCTAAAACACCCATAGTAGTATCGCCAATTCGTGAGTATTTGAATATACCAAGACGAGAAGATTTGATAGGATATTCAAAAACATCCTCTTTGCTATTTAACCGGTAACCTTTTATGGACACAACATTAAGTTCTTCAGTAATCGAACTTATTTCGAAAATATCACTATGTACTGTGAATAAATATCTGTCTTCTGTTTTTGAAGATAATCTAAAATCTTGATAATTTAAAATGGGGATGTTTTTTTTACTCCTCGAGGTAAATGGATACGTAGCGTACTTCTTTTTCTCTAGGTCAGTATTTTTTTTTTTTACAATTCTCATCATCTTCAATTAACCTTTTGGCCACTTGTGACAGTGGATTTTTGCCAACCCTGAGCATTTGCTTGATCATATATAATTTGTTCTCAAATGGATATGCGTTAAAAGTATTTAGTGATCCGTACATTTTAACTTCAGCAGTAACGTGCAGTAAATTGTGGACATTACTTGTTACATATGCTGCTCCGTAGAAATCTTTATAATGTTTAACATAGTGTCTCAAAAGTTCTTCAGACACAGGTAACAAATAATGGTTAGCTTCACTGGAACAAATGGTTATTCCGCAGTAGAGCATCAAAAAGTGTGAAAACGCATTAGATGGCAAAACATCACGCAGAATAACTAAGCTGAGATAGTAAAAGAAAGATCTAAATTCCGATGCTTTCCAATACGCTAAAAAATCGAGGTTCCGCACTGAACGGTGAATTTCAAATGGTAATTTACATTGGTTTAAAAAATTCCTAACTGTTTCAATGTCAGTGGCACGCCATTTTGTGATGTATTTTCCAAAATTACCATCACGCCAACCTATAAGCATTCTTTTCATGATCCCTAAATCGATAAGGTGTAGTGAGTCGCTGACTGGAATATTCTTTACCATATCAATTGGCAGTCTTAGCAATGGTGAGTCAGTTTTATGGTGCGCACCATAAGCTTTGTTCCGGAACCCATCATCAGTTCTATCGGCACATCTGGAGTCGGCAAAGACTACGGTATGCGAAGTGTGTGAATACTCTCCAACTGTAACACATTTCAGACAACCATTCTTCCCGTTGAAATTACAAACACCTGTAACAGATAGAGAAGTAGGTACTTATAATATGTTGACAAATATGTTAAAATTCGACTAACTGATGTGAGCAGTAGGTACCTTTTATATAAGCTCTGGCAGGTGAGTCACAAATGAAACACCGTATCTTTATTGTGAACTTTCTTCCAGAATTCTGAAAGTAAATACCATCCCGAAGCAATACTTCCATTTCATTAATAAAATCTTCTAAATAAGTATTCAAATTTTTCGGTTTACCTATTCCAAAATAAATGCCAATAACAAATGGCCTGAAGCAAGGATTCTCGAAAACGTTGCAAAGTATAGGCCAAAACTCTTTTTTAGAACTTTTGAAGATTGGTAAACCATCCATGTTTATATTCAACGAAATTGTTTCTGGAGCTTCTTCCCAACAAAGCAATATTTTTTGCAAAGGTATTATTATTCCATTGTGCCAGTATTCACCTCCTTCGATTATTTTTAAGGTGATTTGTCTGGGTGTAGCTAAAATAGTCCTGGGGTCATTAGGTAATGTATTTGGAATAAATTCATTGATAATTTTTGACAGATCCTTTAAAGCTGTGTGTGCAATATTTTTTTGAATGGCCCATTTTCTTATATTTTCTCGAAATTTTTCTTTTTTATCATAATTACTACATACATTGTCACTGTCTGAACTTGCAGAATAGTTAGATCTATCTGCCCATCTATATTCATTGTCATTACTGCACAATACGTTACCACTATCTTTTAACATTCGCTGTATACTTGAAGAGTTTTGTCCATCTAAATCTGCACGTGCTTTTACACCAACATTTTCGAATACGGAACCCTCCTGTTCTAAAATTTCATTCACACTTGGACCATTGTTCACTAAACGTGTAGCCTGTTCAATGTTCACTGTATCATCTGTATTTCTGTTCAGAATCCTCAAATATTCTGCATTAATTTTTCGGCGTATTCCGCCAGTCCTTTTTTTATATTTCCACATATCACAATATCTTAAACGACGCGATTAGTATACTTACCTACGAAGCGCTGAATAAAGAAGTCTTCAAGGTCTTATTTAACGGCACTAGTAGATTACTTGTCAACGATAGTACAAGTATTCAGCTCTCACGGAGATTATGGGTAGCATATGAGCTAATATAGAGCAGTTTGCTTTAACTTAGCATCATATAATGTTCACCCATAGTGATCATGTGGGCTTTATAAGAGCTATTATACGATTGCGTGTAACAAGCTGATTAACATTACACAAATTCCACTGTGTGCAGCAAAAAGCATTATTATCTTTGTTATTTGAAGCCACAGAATAACTGATTACATTACAGTAGCTCACGTGTTATTTCTTAAAATGCAAGTGGTCTAAGGGTACACTTGTGGTCTTCAATTCAGAATATAGCTTTGTTAAAGTCCACAAAAAACCTTTACTTGTTACCTATATCAACGCTGCAAGCGTTACAGTGTGGTTTCCGTGACGCATAATAACGTTCTTATTCAGGTGAAAGCTCACTTTTCACCTATTGCAGGTCGAGTGTACTGTAATAACTCTTCATAAGTGCTAAAGTTACCGATGTTACCTCTTGTGACATCTTATAATGCAGTTTTGTGCTACTTGGGACACTATCTTGGAATGGTCAGGACATATAAACTTTCTGCATGTGTTGCACATCTTTCGAGTGCTTCTATTGCGAGCTCTACCGCAGTCATGGCAACGACCAATGTAATTCCTCGTATCGGTCCTGGTGTCGATGGCTGGTTTTCTTGTTGCGGAAGACCCAGAAAATCCTTTATTTTGAAAGACAGACTTCTTGGCAACGTTTTTTTGTCCAGTCTTTGCTGAGCCAGGGGTTTCATCCAAGCTAGAGCCAATTCAATGAGGAAATCACGGCGTCGAACAAATTCAACATTTTTATTTGCCGAATGTATGCAGTGCGTTGAGGGCACTGAGGTTGATCAGGTCATAGAAGACTGTAACAGGCCATCTTCTTGAATTCCTGGAGAAGTCATAAAGTGAGCACATTTTATCTACTAGATCCACACCATTTTTAGTGCGATTGTAGTATGATATTACTTCTGGTTTTTGTTTGTCACCTGTATCGGCATCGATTGCTGCGTCGTTGTGCATTGTTGACATCAAAATTACTACTTTGTTAGGTTTTGCCTTGTAAGACACCAATGTACATGGTGGGTGGAAACCAAATTTTGATGAATATATTGGATTTCCTCTCGCCTCTCGAAATAGACGTGGTATTTCTCTTTTGTCCTTCCGTACAGTACCAACCATGGTGGTTCCATTTTCAAACATATGTTTAGCAACTTGCAGAGAAGAAAACCAATTGTCCATGGTTATGTTGATGTGTCTGCCAAGAACTGGACGTACCACTCTCATAACTACGTCGCATCGTTCATTACTCAAGTGGAACGGTCCTTCAGGTTGTTGGCCTGCGTATATTTCCAAGTTGAGTGTACGGGTAGTGAACGTCGACTAGAGCAAAAACCTTCACACCATATTTTGCCGGTTTGCTTGGAATGTACTGTCTAAATGGACACCGTCCTCTGAAGGCTAAGAGTTGTTCATCCAAAGTCATTTCAGCGCTCGGGACGAAAAAGTTTTGGAAGTTTGTGAGAAACAAATCGAAAATTTCTCGGATCGGAGCAAGTTTATCAATTTTTGCACGATCCTCACGATCTCTTATATCATCGAATCGTAAAGCTCTGAGAAGGAACTTGAACCTTTGCTCAGACATAGTCAAATATATCGCGTCAACACCAGTGTGTTTTACATGCTCGAATATTTGACTTGTGCTCGAGCGGCTAATTTTCAATACGCCAGCCATAAGTAAAATCCCAATAAAACCTCTTATCTCGATGCCATGTGTTGGTTTAGCATCCCTTTCTCTCACATATTTAGCCTTCATGTGATCAATTTTTATATTAGTGTATTTTATAATGAGATCAATTATATTATTATCTAAAAAAAGTGACATACAATCTGCAGGGCTAGTTTTCTGACGTGCGATTCCTTTAGGACCAGGAGGCACAAAAACGATATTATGGCTCCTGGTTCTTCCCCTATTCAGAGGAGCTGTCTTTGTCCAGACAGTGTTATCTACACCAAGGTAAATATCACCACGCCTTCTGCTCTGAATTGGTTCACTTTCAGATGCCGAACTGTCAGATTCAACCTGACCTGATATGTCTTGTTCTGATTCAACCTCACCTGATATGTCTTGTCCTGATGCTAAGTCAGAAAACTGCTCCTCAAGATGATCCTCTTCATCATCTGAACTTGAGAAATCGTCATGAAGATCGTCACGGCTATCATCTTCACCCAGCCATGCCTCAATCTGAGCAACTTGTCTATCCATAACTTTCTTCTAAATAATAATTATTGTACAAATTACCTGCAAAAATAAACAAAAACATTAATATACATAATGCAATAAATAATAAATAAGCTGACTAACTTTACAATAAAATCTAAATGTAATTACTTGCATAAAATAAAAGCAACAACTACAGCAAAAATACTTACGTAATAGGTCGCGCGGCATACACTCGTAGACCGCGGACTTTGCGGTGCTCCTGTTTCACAACCACGCGCAACCAACGCTTGCGCCGCACTGAGCGCGTGCGTCAACTATTCAACTTAAAGTACCCGAAGGATAAAATAAGTGGCGCTATCCGATTTTTGGAAATTTGTAATTTTGTATGAGTGGATTAAAACACATTTATTCTAAATTTCGGGTGCCCGAAATTTAGAATTTGTGCGTCCAGCCGATCCAAAGGTATTCACGAAAAACAGATTCCGCTGGAGTAACGTTACCCCAGCGGCATATTTTTTAACCGGTGGTCGTAGCTGAGTACAAACTAGCTACTTAGATAGATCACATTTGTGCCTAATTGTGCCCAAAAAATGAAATGTGTGCGTCTTGAGGTTTCCGAGTTATTCAAGATGCCGCTGAGGTAACGTTTAGCAAATTGCTGTACCTCTCAAACGGCTTGTGTAGGCGACGCGTAATCGTATTGATATTTTATATTTGTATTTTAACGTTTTCAATATGTATGGTGTGTACCTACCTAGATTTCTTGTTGATATTTAATAAATCCCAGGGCTCATAAAGGCGCGGGAGACGCATGCGAACGGGAGGGGGGCGCGCGCTTAGCGACGCTGCGATTTGCAAAACATTTATTTAGTGATCTTAACGCATGATTGCGCGTGGACGTATTTTGTCAGTGCGTCTCCCCACCCTTCACCCTTTCGTAAATCTGGCGTTTTACTGTGCACATCCACATCCCCTACATTAGTTGGTCTTCGAGTCGGATTTCTGGATGTATCATACACCACCGCAAAGCAAGTAGAACACTAGGAGTGCGAGAAAAAAGGAAGACGAACAAAATGAAGCGCAACAAAAAGATGCTCAACCATTGCATGTTCGAGAACAATGCAAAGTCGAACACATAGACATTTCGAAAGAAGCTATAGAACCTATTGAACCCCGGAACAAAATTGACGAAAATCAACCGGGACCTTCTACTGCCCAAAGTATTCGAAAGTCTACCCGTAATAAAAAATCATCGACGTCATCTTACGGCGAGAAAGAAAAGGCTGGAACTGGAAGCTGCTCAAGCAAAGGCTCAAATTAGAATGGAGTTGATAGACAAACAACTAGAAGTAGACCTAGCAGAAATAAAAGACGACTGCAGCAACTGCAGTCTACCCTCAGAAAAAAATATAAATGACCGTGTAGTGGAAAAGTGGCTGGAAAGTAGTCTGCAGGAGGTGAATACTCAGGGCATCACCGACCGTGGCATCCGCGATGACGTGTTGTGTTCGGCACCGCAGGAATTGCACCTGCACCATGTGGGGCCCGCCGGCCCGCAACCCTCCGCTACGGAACTCGCGCTCGAAGCACGCCCGCCACCACCAGCTGCTGGTGGCACAGATGAAACCGTGCGAGCCCTGGCGAGTGCTTTGAAAGACCTTGCCGCTGCCTCTGCTACCGGTGCCAGCAGATCTAACGACAGAATGCTGAATCGCTTATGTACGCCGACGGACTTACCTTATTACTCTGGTGACCCGCTTGAATGGCTTCAGTACAAGCAAGCATTTGAAGAATCCTCTCAAGTGTGTAATTTTAGTGACAAAGAGAACCTGTGGCGTCTGAGGAGGAGCCTGCAAGGGCCAGCAAAAGAAGCAGTGACGGCCTTACTCATTGGTGCTACCTCCGCAGTAGACGTAATGAACACACTAGAACTTCAGTTTGGAAATCCTGATGTAATAATTACTAGGATCCTGCAGGACATAAGCAAATTACGCCCTATGACACCAGAGTATCAGAAGGATATTATTCCTTTCTCCGTGAAAGTGAGAAACTGTGTCGCTGCTGTGACTGCCATCGGACGCGAAGAATACCTAAAAGGAATGAATATTGTATCGGTCATCCTCTCGAAACTACCGATGATACTGGTCTCAAAGTGGGCTGATTACTGTTATCCTCTTATCAGTAACACAGAAAAACCAAAACTGCTTATTTTGTCCGAGTTCCTGAGTGATGAAGCTGTAAAAATTACAAAAACTTCTGTGAATTTATCGAGCGTACAATACTATGGTAAACAAAGTTACAACGAAAACTCTAAACATCGAACTCTAGTGCTGAACAGTGAACAAGTGGACAATGAACAAAAAAGTGATAAGGAGTGTCGGTACTGTCGCGTTTCCGAGCACTTACTACAAGACTGCAAAAAGTTCAGAAAATCATTACGCAAAGACCGGTGGGCATTCGTAAAACGGCATGGTATTTGCTACAAGTGTCTGACGCCACAACATAAACAAGATACTTGTACCGCACCGGCTTGTGACGTAGATAACTGCGGACTATCTCACCATCGTTTGTTGCATTATATTGTAAACAAAAAGTCAGTGCCGCGTAATAGTGTAAATATAACCGATGTCACTGAGACTGAGACCGAGACTGAGTCGCGAGTGGAAACTGATAATCATCTTCAAGTGAACTGCCGTAAAGTTGTACTAAAAACTGTGCCTATTTACCTACACGGACCTAACGGTACCGTTAGGTCCGTGTAGGTAAATAGGCACAGGTACCTTTCGTAGTGTCGCGCTCCTCGATGACGGTTCAACTGTTACGCTGATAAGCGCTGCGCTCGCGTCAAAAGTAGGACTGCGCGGTAATAAACAATCTATGCGTGTGTGCGGTGCATGGGACAATAGCGAAGTGGTATGCCATAGTGAGGTGCTCGACCTTGAACTTTCTAACTGTGAAGGAAATAAGTTTACAATTCGCGCGCGCAGTGTAACAAATATGAACTTACCAGTACAAAATGTTACTGCCGTGGACATAAGTGATTATGAACTAATGAAACCGGAAATAAAAAATGTGATTTGTGATGGTCAATACAGACCGGAACTTTTGATAGGGCAGGACAATTACGATTTAATTTTACCAATGGAAATAATTAAGGGTAAACCTACGGACCCCTACTTCACCCGCACTCCGTTAGGGTGGTGCATGCACGGGTGCATGCGCACCAAGCCCGCTGTCGATCACGATGTGAAGCTACAGTCTACTCTGTTCCTGTCAGAATGAGACAACAATGAATGTGAGCGTATCCTACGAGAAATGCAAAACGAGATGCGCCAGTCATTTGAAATGGAATCTGTTGGAGTTACTAGTAAGCCCCGCCAAAACCTACTAGATGTAAAAGCCACGGAATACCTACAACAAACGGCCACTTTGAAAGATGGTAGGTGGTACGTGGGTCTCCCATGGAAAGCTATGTTTGGTGAGATGCCTAACTCATACGATAATGCACTCACAAGACTGAAAGGTGTTGAAAAGAAAATGAAAGCGAATTCAAGCTTCGCAGAGCAATACAAAGAAAGAATCGACCACCTGTTCAGTAACGATTTTGCATCACGATTCACTGAAACTAAAAATCCGAATAGAATATGGTACTTGCCGCATTTTGGAGTCGACAACCCTAATAAACAAAAATTACGACTGGTGTTTGATGCCGCGGCTAGGACCAAAGGTATGTGTTTAAATGACTACCTACTGCAAGGTCCCGACCTACTTACCTCTCTGTACGGGATAATGTTGAGATTTCGAGAAAATAAAGTGGCAGTCACGGGTGATATAAAAGACATGTTTTTAAGGATCAAAATACGAGATCTTGATCGAGATGCCTTACGATTTTTATGGCGAGAATCACCAGATGAACCCGTACAAACTTGGGTCATGACTAGCCTAATATTTGGCGCGAACTGTTCCCCATTTATTGCCCAGTTCATAAAGAACAAAAACGCCGAAAGATTCCGGCCGACAATGCCGGCCGCTGTGCAAGCTGTACTTACATAACACTACGCCGACGACTATATAGACTCCTTACCCGATGAACAAACGGCTAATCAACTAGTGAATGACGTCACATTCGTCCACAGACAGGGTGGATTCGAGATTAGAAATTGGACGTCTAATATGCAGTCTGTACTTAAAGATTTATCTAAGGAAAACCTGAAATCTACGTCTGTGAAATTCAAAAATGGACAAGTATATGACGGAGAACGTACACTCGGCTTAATTTGGTTTCCGACTAATGTGATTTGATTTGTTGATTTGATGTGATGTGTCATTCAAAAGAATTCCCACGCCAATATTACTTGGTCAAAAGAAACCCACTAAACGGGAAATGCTACGAGTATTAATGTCCATCTTCGATGTCTATGGGTTCCTTTCGCCTATTACGATCAAAGGCAAGATCCTTTTACAAGACACCTGGAGGTCTGGAATAAGTTGGGACGATGAATTATCAGACCAAATATTTATAAGATGGACCGAATGGCTGAGCATAATGAAAAACATCGATCAAATTCGCCTACCTCGACATTACGAGTCGGCATCTAGAAACACTCGCCACTCAATACCTACGTGCGAGAGCGAGACGCACGACCTCAGTGCAGACGCACCGAATAGCTCGTCGCCGCCGCCGTCGCCGGCGCGGATCACCGAGCGCTATACGAACCTACAGCTACATGTGTTCTGTGACGCATCAACTCAAGCGATGTGCGCTGTCGCGTACTGGCGCTGGATCGATTGTAAACAAAACATACAAGTTGCTTTTGTGTCCAGTAAATGCAGAGTTGCGCCTGTAAAGTATGTATCTATGCCACGTTTAGAGCTACAAGCAGCCGTTTTGGCAGGAAGATTGTCCTATAATATAATAAATGAGCATAGAGTAAAGGCTGAAAGAAAAATATTATGGTGTGACTCATCTACGGTTTTACACTGGATACGCAATAATTCGCGAAATTATAAAGCCTACATAGCTCACCGCCTTGGCGAATTAGACGAACTGACGAACATTGAAGAATGGAGATACATACCTACGGAGTTGAATATCGCCGATATTGCCACACGAGAAACCTGTGAAATAAAAACATTGAAAAATGAGTGGTTATATGGGCCGTCATTTCTATATGAAGAAGAACGATCGTGGCCTGTAGAATCAAAGATACAGCTACCTGATGTTTGCGATGTGGAGCTAGAGTGCATAAATAATATTCACGTTGCACCTGTGTGTTTGCCTGCTGTTCCTGAACCTGAAAGGTTTTCTTCATGGCTTCGACTCGTAAGATCCATGTGTGTGGTTTTATCTTTTATAAACAAATGCAAGAAAGTTTCTAGTGTTGAATTAGACGGCACGATGATGAAACGCGCTGAGAACATGTTGTTAAAGTACTCCCAGGTGAAAGCTTTCCCAGATGACCTGCACAACCTGAAACAAAACAAAATATTACAAAGAAAAAGTAAATTACTTACCTTGACCCCAATTATTAGCGATGATGGCTTGTTGAGACTCTCTGGCCGCATTGATGCCGAACCCGAGATATCTACCAACGTAAAACGTCCTGTGATACTGCACGGCCGCTGTCATGTCACTCACCTTATTGTGAAGTACTACCACGTAAAAGCATGCCAAGGAAATCAGGAAATGGTAGTTAACGAACTGAAACAACGATACTGGATTATACGGCTACGACCTACTGTGATGTATATTAGTTCAAAATGCATGTTATGCAGAATTAAGAGGACTCGTCCCCTTCCACCCAGAATGGGTGATTTACCTGAAGCGCGGCTCGCTCATCACCATCGCCCCTTCACGTTCACCGGAGTTGACCTATTTGGACCCCTAGGAGTAACCGTTGGCCGACGTCATGAGAAGAGGTACGGTGTTATCTTCACTTGCCTTACCGTAAGAGCCATTCACATCGAGTTAGTGAACCAGCTGACCACAGACGCACTAATAATGGCTCTTAGACGAATGGCGGCCAGAAGAGGCTGGCCACGGTATTTGTAGTCAGACAATGGTACGAACTTGAGAGGATCTGATACTGAGCTAAAGAAATGTGTTCTAGAGCTGGACACGGAGAAACTCAAAGAAGGAGTAACGACCTACAGTACGGCGACAACCTGGGTTTTCATTCCACCTGCCAGCCCTCACTGGGGTGGGGCTTGGGAACGGCTGATCAGAAGTATAAAAGGCGCGCTTAAGGTTATATTGAAAGAACGAGCGCCACGTGATGAGACACATCAAACATTATTAGCAGAAGTAGAACAGATGATAAACAGCCGTCCGCTCACCCATGTCGCAGTGGAACCGAACAGTCATGAGACTTTAACCCCCAACCATTTTCTGTTGGGAACATCGTCCAACCTACCTACTTTAGGCGTTTTTGATGAGTCTGACACCTACCTCAGAAAGCAATGGCGGTTGTCACAAAGACTAGCCGATATGTTTTGGAAGCGCTGGGTACGTGAAGTCCTGCCTGATATGCGCCCAAGAAAGAAGTGGTACGATGAACAAAGACCAAGTGGGAGATTTGGTTCTGATCGTGGACCCTAACTCCCCCAGAAATGTATGGCCGAAAGGTTTGATACAGGCCGTAATAGCTGGCAAAGATGGCCGCGTCCGAGTGGTCGATGTCAAGACAAAATCCGGCCTTCTGCGGCGGAATGCGACACGCGTCGCGCCTATCTCTATGTACATCCACCCTTAACAAACGTCACGTAAGGCCGCAATACTGTCAAGGGTGTGATAATACATGAAAATATATGATAAGTAAGGGAAGTTGCTAAGACCTACACGCCTAACAGTCCCTACGACTCTAAGCCCTATAAGCCCTACAGCCCTAACCTATCATATCCCTAGTGTGATAGATAAATATATAAATAAGTTCAGGATGTCTGCACCATGCGACCTAAGGTTACAGACGGATGTTGGACAGGAATTCCAGGTTGGGGAGGGGTACACTCACTGCCAGTCCCGCAGACTCACGAGACTGATCAGAGATGGCTAAAGGTGTCTTGGCCACAGTGAGGGGTAATGAGACAAGAATATAAAATTCAAATCTGATTTATTAACAGTATGTTACAGCTTATATACTATAGTTTCATAACACACACTATTATACAAATTCTTTGTGTTCTGTACGTGTGAGATGCAACCCAATCAATATTTTAACTGGGCCGCGCGTGAGCCGGGCCGAGTGCTGAGTCAATGTCCAAAGGTAACATTGAACATTCTGGCGACTCTCAGGAACAGGATCCTATTTGGTACAGCTCGATGGTTTCGTATGGTCTGGCCTGGCCGTGATCAGGTTGTTGTGCCTGCGTGGGCACTCTGCGTGGTATGCCGTACGGTTGCTGTGTTCGCTGCGTGTGTGTTGTGCTGCTGATGATCGTTGGTTGCTGCACAGTTGGCGCAGTGTTTCTTCTTGCTGCAATGATGGCTCGAAGTTGATTCAACAGCTGTGGACCGAAGTAAATTAAGATACATACTAAAGTGATAATTACGAGTGAAGTACTGATGCTAGCTATGTATGTGTTAGATTTTACTTGTTTCCAAATTGTGTTATATAACTGTGTTTGTAAGTTTGTTTCGGATTTGACTAAATGATCGAAAACTCCTTTTGACCTGTCTAATACTAATTCTTCTTTGGATATATCTTTTACGTTTGTTGGTAAAATCTGTGTATTAAGGGAGAAGTTCGTTGTTTTAGAATAAGAAGCTAGCACTGTCATAGTTGATGTTCTTTTTGCGGCAAGTATGTTATTAAGTGTCTTAATGACGCAATTCTCGGAGATATGTAAAACTCCGACATCTTGAATCGTAATTTCTTTTCTTTGACCGTCACACATAATTGATACGGCTACAGATTTTGTTGTAATGAAGAGCCAAGTGTTTTGCATGACTAATTGTTTCCATACAACATCTGTCGATATTTTGTAGGTCTTTGATGTGCATTGGGTTTGGGTGTGGTTCTCAGTTTTAAAGAGTTGTTCAACTATGCAATTTTTATTTAATTGCATGTTCTTGACAGCTACAGGATAGCAAACAAACTCTGTATTACTACGAAGACAGTCTTTAAATTCTTCTTGACTAAGTTCAAAGTAATGCTCGTTGTTGTAATCAAAACCCATGACTGTCTGCTGAATGGTCAAGCACTCGAATGATCCATCTGTTTTTCTCTCTGGAATAGGTGTAACGTGTATCAGAGTATATTTTGTTACATCGTGTATTGGGAAATAAGCGTACACTCTTATGTGCGTGGTATTTACGTTCATCTCAGTTTGTATTATTTGTCCCTGAATAATTTTTAAGTTTGATGGTAGTTTCTGATTAGCCATTTTTATGATGTTGCTGATGTGTGTTGGTGTTAATATACTATATACTGTTGCTTTCTGTACATTAATTTCAAGTAACCCTGTATAGTAGTCCATAATTTCATTTATATAATTGTTTGCTAACTCCTAGGTTTGCATTACTTGGATCTTAATATGATTTTTGTCAATTGATTTATACCAAACATTGTTTCCATTCATGAACGAAATTGCTTCATTTAATTTTGCTTGGAACTTCTCTAACTTTTTCTGGATTTTCTCTTCAGTTTGGTTTACACCTGTGATAGTAGATATCATTATCTTTGTTTGATGATTGGCAGCGTCTATAAGTTTCTGCTGGTTGTTATTTAATGTATCTATGTCTCTGTATACTTCATCATTAACTCCAAACACCGATGTTAAGAGTTGTCCCAAGATACCTCTTTTCTTCCTCACACTCTTTATCTCTGTTAGGTATTCCTTTGTTTTCTCAAACTTTACTTTTTCTTCGTTTAGATGGTGATAAAATTCATTGCAATGCGTCTCCTTCATGATGTCTTGAGTATCCTTGCAAAGTTGTTGGAATTGTGATGTTATTTTTTCAATCCTTCTTTGGTCTATTTCCAAGTTTTGTCTCTCGTAATCTGTTTCAATTCTAAACGTTCCTCGATTAATAGTTGTGGTTCCTATTTTTTCAACATATAGTCCAGGGTTTATACTTTTTAATGTGTATGTACTCGACACGGTGCCAATTAATAGAATAATTACTGTATGTAATAGTAATCCCTTTATCCAATTTTTCGGTGATCGTATACCTTTGTTGTTTATTGTGGCTGTTGATATGTTACATTGCGTAGACATTTGTCTGTCTTTGCCTGTTGTACCAATTTCTTTGTTTTCGTTCACTGGGAGCGGGATCAACGTATTAATTGATCTTTTCTGACAAGCTCCTGTTGATTTTTGAAGAGTTACTGCTCTAACTACACCGTCATCTCCCGGGTGAATTTCTGTGATTTTTGCCAACGGCCATTTGTTTGGACTTATATTGTCATCTTTTATTAGTACTACAGTTCCTATTTTAGCATTTTCATGTACTTGTTTCCACTTGTATCTTTGTTGAAGTTGATGTAGATAGTCTTTTGTCCAACTATTCCAAAAATCTTTTTTCATTTTTTGAATCTGTTTCCATCTATTCACTAGGTCAGTGTTGATGTTTTCCATCGGATCTGGTATCTCTACTGCTTCTCGTCCAATAAGAAAATGGCTTGGAGTTAGTATTATGTTGTCATTTACATCTTCGGTTTGCGCACACAATGGTCTTGAATTCAAACACGCTTCAATTTGGTGGAGGAAGGTTGTCATTTCCTCGTATGTTAGTGTCGATTCTCCGATCACTCGATGTAAGTGATGTTTCACTGACTTTACGCCAGCTTCCCAGATCCCACCGAAGTGTGGTGATGCTGGAGGAATGAAATGCCACTGAGTTCCTATGTTTGTCATTGCGTTTTGAAATTGCGGTGACTGCGTAATTTGTAATATTTCTTGATGTAAGAAATTGGCTGCTCCTACGAAGTTTGTTGCGTTGTCACTGTACATGTGTGATACGTGACCTCTTCGTGCCATAAATCTGCGTAGCGCCGCGATAAATGTTTCTGTTGTTAAATCTCCCACCAGTTCTAGGTGTATTGCTTTTGTTGCTAAACATACAAAAACAGCAATGTATGATTTATATGACTTATGACCTCTCCCTTTCATAGTTCTTGTTTGTATTGGTCCCGCATAATCCACTCCAGTGTAACTGAATGGGTAGGATTGCGTTACCCGTGCTTTTGGTAGTATTCCCATTTTTTGAGAGTTTGTTTCTCCTTTGTATCGTATGCACTTCACGCATTTGTTGATTATACTCTTCACTTTCCTTTTTCCACTAATGATCCAGTATGTTTGTCGTAAATAAGCTAATGTCAATTTATTTCCTCCATGCAATGTTTTTAAATGTGCGTCTTGTATAATCAATGACGTTACATGATGGTTATATGGTAACAGTATTGGATGTTTCTGATTGTAAGGCAATTCGGAGTTTTGTAACCTTCCTCCAACTCTTAGTAACCCATCCTCGTCTATAAATGGATCTAATGTAGATAGTTTCTTATTTTTCTTCAATGGTTGTCCACTTTGTATAGTTTTCAATTCATCTTCGAATTCCTGTCGTTGTAGTTTCAAAAGTATTCGTTTTGTCGTCACTTTCAGTTCAACACAAGATATTGGTTTATCTGTTGTTTGTTTGTTTGCAAATCTGTAGCAGTATGACAACACCCTTATCATTTTATCTAAACTGGAAAATCTATTCCAGAGATCATTTTTCTCAATCTCAGTTGTAGTTGTGTGACTCAATTTTATTTGTTCAATTGGCTGCGGCATATGTCTCGTGATAGGAATCTGATCGGTTTTTAACCATTGCGGACCATTCCACCATAAAGAAAAGTTAACTAATTTTTCCGGCTCCAGACCTCTTGAAACGATATCAGCCGGGTTATCAGCCGAAATCACATGGTTCCATTCTGCGTTCGGTGACAGTTGTTGAATTTGTGACACCCTATTGGCTACGAACGTTTGCCACCGTTCAGGCTCGCCTCTTATCCAGCCTAAGGTGATCATAGAATCCGTCCAACAAGATATTGTTGTAATCTTTTTGCAGTTAAGCGCTTCTTTAACTTTTTCCATCAAACCGGCTAGTAGTAGTGCAGCGCATAACTCAAGTCGAGGTAGAGTAGTCTTTTGTTTCTTTGGTGCCACTTTCGATTTTGCTTGTAATAATGTAATGTAGTAGATGTTATTGATTTTTACACGGCTGTATACCACCGCTCCGTAAGCTTTTTCGGAAGCGTCGCTGAAACCATATAGCTCAATGTCTGTGCTGTCTGTTACGTGACACCACCGTGGAACTTTAATTTTTTCTATACTTTTAAGTTGGTTTTGTATTTCAATCCATTTTTTCTGGAGTATGTGATCAACAGGTTGATCCCATCCTATGTCGTTCGTCCAGAGTTCTTGTATAAGCAGCTTCATTTTAATTATAATTGGTGCTAACCAACCCAGGGGATCGAATATTTTCGCTACTTCTGACATAATCCATCTTTTTGTTGGTGTTCTATTTTCCGTTATAGTTATTTGGAAATAAAAACTGTCTTCCCGTGGTGACCATGTTATGCCTAATGACTTCCTGGACTCGTCTAATGGTAGTTTGAGCAGTTGATCGTCTTTATCTTCCGCTGGTATATTTTCCAGTAGCTCTGAACTATTTGACGACCATTTTCGAAGCTTAAACCCACCCTTGTTTAACATGGATATTAACTGACTCTGCAGTTCTTTAGCTGCACTTTCCTGGGACTCTCCAGATAAAATATCATCTACGTAAAAATCTTGTAATGTTGCTTGACTCGCTATTGGGTAATTGTTTTGTTCGTCTATAGCAAGTTGTTGCAATGTTCGCACCGCAAGATAGGGGGCGCTAGTTGTGCCGTAGGTAACTGTTGTAAGTTCATAATCACTAATTGCGTGTTTGGGAGAAAATCTCCATAGTATCCTTTGATGTGCGAAGTCTAATTCATTAATTTTAATGAAACGGTACATTTTCATTATATCCGCCATAAAGGCAAACTTATGTTTTCTCCATCGTAATAGTATAGTGGATAAGTCTTGTTGTAATCGCGGACCTTTATACATGTTGTTATTAAGGCTTATTTTTGTGCTGCTTTTACTGCTTGCATCAAAAACCACGCGTAATTTTGTAGTGAGTGAGTCTTCCTTAATTACTGCTTGATGTGGTATGTAGTATTTTCCTACGTTGTAGTTCTTGGTATCTACTTTCCTCATATGACCCATATGTAAGTATTCATTCATAAATTCAATGTATTGTTGTCGCAAATTTTCATTTTTTGCGAACTGTCGTTCTAGTTGTAATAGTCGTGCAGCGGCTTTCCTGCGCGCTTCGCCGTTTAAGTTCAAATTTATGTTCGAATCCTTAAACGGAAGTCGTACTGTGTAAGTTCCGTCTGGGTTTCTTATTGTTGTTTCTTTGTAGTAGTTTTCACAGGTCTGGTCATCATGTGTAAGTTTGTAGTGTTGTGGAATGTCTTCTAATTCCCAAAATTTCGTAAGTTGTCGTACCTCTTCGGTGCAAGCCACCATACTCAAGATTTTAACTCCATTCTTCGTATCATTGGGATAAAATCCGGATAAAATCCACCCAAGTTCTGTGTTTTGAGCGATTATTCCGTCCTGTAGTCTTGCGAAACCCTGTAGTAATATTCTGCTATATTCTTGGGCACCTAGTATTATGTCAACTGGTCCCTTTTTATAATAAGTTGGGTCTGCTATAATTGCATTGTCCAAGATTTTTTCTTGTAATTGTTGTAAATCATTCCTTGGTAGTGAACTTGTTAGTTTAGGTAGTACTATTAGCGTCACTGGCAGTTTGTAATCGCTAGAGTGTCTTGGTTGTAGAGTAATGTTGATTGTATAATTTGACGTTTTTGGTTTTTCATCTCCGATACCTTTTATTTCTGCTTGGATTTTTTGTCGTGGGTAAGACAACAATTGTGCTACTTCTTCAGTGCAGAATGACGCTTCTGATCCTTGATCACATAATACTCTCAACAACTGCGGCATCCCATCATACGAGGTGGTTCTTACTATGGCAGTTGCTAGTAAAGTTGTGTTTTTAGCATCGGAGTTAGTTGCTGATAAGTTTGATGTCGCTATATTTTGCGACCTCTCTGTCCCTGTATTTCTTGGTACGTATTTTTTTTCGTTACCACTATTTTGAAACGGCTTTGACTGATGCAATAATGCGTTGTGTCCCTCATGTTGACAGATTTTACATTGTTTATAAACTGTACTCACACAATTTCTCTGATCATCATGATTTAAGCAACGTTTGCACATTCTTTTTTGCGCGACGGCCTTGTATCGGTCGTTAACGCTTAATGCTTTGAAATTAGGGCAATAATGAATAATATGATCATTCTTTTGACAGTACCAACAGCGTTTATATTTTTCTGATGTTTGTTTATCACTTGCTAGTTGACTATTAGTGTATCGTGTAGACCCGTCGAAAGACTTCAGGCAATTGAAACGGTTCTCCATGAATTTCATCATTTCGTCAAAGGATTGTAATTTATTTCGGTTTTGTAGTTGATCTTCGTACTTTGTATTTGTTTCTTCGTCCCATTTTCTACTGATTATTCTTACCAATAGTGGGCCCCAAGAAGTTGTGTTTATTTGTTGATTTTTTAGTGCCTCAAGACATTCATTTATAGTGTCATGCATGTCTCGTAATTGTGCCGCGTTTGCTCGTTGCATTTTAGGTAAATCTAATAACTTGTCAATAAACTTAGTAGCAATCATGCGCTCGTCTTCATATCTCTGCGTAAGCAATTTCCAAGCTGTTTCATAATTTATTTCGCTTATTGTTAGGTGACGTATTAATCTTGCTGCGTCGCCTTTTACGTGTGTTTTAAGATACTGCATTTTTTCTGCAGAAGATATTGATTTATCTTCGTGAATTATTTTTCTAAATAAATCTTGAAATGTGTTCCAAGAGTCATAGTCCCCCGCGAATATGGGAATATTTATTCGTGGTAATTTTCCTGACGATTTTGATGAAATACCTTTTTCATTCGAGTTCTGAGAGATTCTTTCTTCCAATAACTCCGTAGTAATATCATAATCTTTTTGTATAGTTTCGAAACAACTATCTCTGAAGTAGCTATTGTCCAATGTACTTTCGGCCATCATTAGTCCGATGTGCGTTTCTTCGATTTCTAACCATTGTTTTTGTAAAGTTCGTAATAGTGTTTGTAAATGCCATATTGGCTTGTCTTGAGTAATGGATTCCTTAGCCTGAGATATTTTCTTAGATATCTGCGACATCCGGAATAGCTGTATAAACAGTTTTGGGCTACTGACAACGTCCTTGTCTTCTTCTTCATCTAAAAGTCGTGGTTCATAAACACTTTGCACATGTTGTAGCCTTTCTTCGCACTTTTTTAGGTAGTCGATTCCTTCGTCGTAACATTTTTGTATGCTGCCAAAGTAGTTTGTAGTAATGTATTTATGAGTTGACAACACCTCCTGTTCTTGTAGTTTTAAATGGTTTTCTTGAACTCGCTGAAAGACGTGGTCAAATGTTTTCTTCCTTTCGTTGATGTATTTTTCTGTTTTCCTTGTGGGCGAGTCCTTTTTTATGTTTGATAACACCCTTTTGATTTCGTTGTAATCCGCCTCCTGGCTCCTGATTAGTTCGTTAATTTCTTGTATCTCCATAGTGCTTTTCTTTCTTCTTCCCTAACGGCCCTACCCTAATGTAAAAGTTAAGTCTGTACTAGTGGTATCTGCGCTCTTGTTTTATCTGTGCGACTTCTCAATCAACTGGTTAAACCCGCTTGTGGGAGGCCAGTGACCGATCCGCAACGAGAAGCTTTCCGACAGAATACCCTAGTACAACGTACTTCAGATTACTGAAAAACTGATGCTTTGTTGAGAACACCAGCCTTCAGTTCCCCGAAGTGTCAGTCTGTCAAATTAATTCCTACAGTGGGCAAGGGGACCGCGTGATTCAAATGCTCGAAGGACCAAAATGTACATCCACCCTTAACAAACGTCACGTAAGGCCGCAATACTGTCAAGGGTGTGATAATACATGAAAATATATGATAAGTAAGGGAAGTTGCTAAGACCTACACGCCTAACAGTCCCTACGACTCTAAGCCCTATAAGCCCTACAGCCCTAACCTATCATATCCCTAGTGTGATAGATAAATATATAAATAAGTTCAGGATGTCTGCACCATGCGACCTAAGGTTACAGACGGATGTTGGACAGGAATTCCAGGTTGGGGAGGGGTACACTCACTGCCAGTCCCGCAGACTCACGAGACTGATCAGAGATGGCTAAAGGTGTCTTGGCCACAGTGAGGGGTAATGAGACAAGAATATAAAATTCAAATCTGATTTATTAACAGTATGTTACAGCTTATATACTATAGTTTCATAACACACACTATTATACAAATTCTTTGTGTTCTGTACGTGTGAGATGCAACCCAATCAATATTTTAACTGGGCCGCGCGTGAGCCGGGCCGAGTGCTGAGTCAATGTCCAAAGGTAACATTGAACAATGGGTGATGAGTGCTGTAGCAGCACTAGGGAGGGGAATGTAGGCGACGCGTAATCGTATTGATATTTTATATTTGTATTTTAACGTTTTCAATATGTATGCACCTACCTACCTAGATTTCTTGTTGATATTTAATAAATCCCAGGGCTCACAAAGGCGCGGGAGACGCATGCGAACGGGAGGGGGGCGCGCGCTTAGCGACGCTGCGATTTGCAAAACATTTATTTAGTGATCTTAACGCATGATTGCGCGTGGACGTATTTTGTCAGTGCGTCTCCCCACCCTTCACCCTTTCGTAAATCTGGCGTTTTACTGTGCACATCCACATCCCCTACAGCTTGACATACAACTACGGTTCTTTTTTACTACGGTGGGTTTTAATTTGTGCTTATGCTGTGCAATTTTATTTTTTCTATAATCGACACCGTTGGAAAATAAAAAATTGATTTTCAAAAACCCTAAAATCGTTCCTTGCGCTTCAATGAGAAACCCTAGAAACTTACCAATTATGGTGGTTTGTACCTTTTATGAACTCAAAGCATCAGTTTCTATTTCAACTCCTCAGAGAGCTATTCCATTATAATTAAAATCTGGCTACGCTAAAATGTAACACTCCAATACATGAGTTATTATTAAGTGACGGCAATTATGATTCGACAAATAATTAGTACCTTTATTCAATTGCTTATCCTTAAAGTTTCAGAAGATAAATCCTTGTAACTACACAGATATAAGCAGAAAACCATAGGAAGAGAAATTACACGATTAACCGAACAAATTTGAATGACTGTATAAAAGCGGCCGCGCGGTACATTGTGCCAACCTTCTTAAAGGACATTGACCAGACCTGGTATCGCTATTTCTTCTGTGGTGACTTAAGTTTATAATGTTGATAATTCTTGTTTTAGTATATAATAATTTTATCTAGTAATTCGAAATCTTAAATTCTCCGCATAAAAAAACATCATAAATGTTTTAGTTTTTATTTCGATTTCCTATTTTACCCATACATGGTTCTTTTTTCACGCAAAAAATGTCACATGTCATTAGCCTTATCATGTTCTTAGCCATTATCATTCAAAGATTATTGAAGCAATAAAACCTTCTTGACTTACGCAAAATAATTAAATTACGCTTCCAATCATTGAAATTATAATTAAATACTTAATTACAACAGATATTGATACTAACAAATTATTATTATTACATTGTAATATCAGTCTGTTAAGGTGTTAAAAGTACCGAAGCTAAACTTTTGGTTATACGAAAGGCAGAATGTTTTTGAGACCTTTGCCTGTTTGATTCATCATATTATAAACTTTTTGAAAGCAGAACAAACGCGCGCCTTATGATACTGTGCGCGCGCATCCCGAGCATAATATTACTCTATAATGTGCTGGCGACCGAACAGCGGGCGTTCTTTTTCTAGCATCTAAGCACGTCCCATTCATTTCGTTTTAAGTACAGTCGACCGGTGTTTACTTTTATTATTTGTCTATTTTTATTGTATAGTTAATTGAATCAATCAATCGAATGATTTTATATAAATGTTTTGTTTTAATGTCAACTAAGTACTCAGATTCCTTCAGATGGCACACAGGCATCTGAAGGAACACGATGGGTTTTAGTCAGTAAAAGTCTGACACTCCCTCCCGCTCCACCCAGAGCGGGAGAAGTTATTTGATAATTTCCCACCCAAAAAAAAAAAAAAAAGGCCATTAATATTTTCCAATTTGGATTTAACTGAATACAAACATAACATCAAATCGCGCCTGTACTGTACATATTCCCCAAAGGGTTAATCAGAGGTGTGTAGCACCTGTAACCATATTTCGCCAGTTACGTTTAGTCCCATGTAATAGGGGGCGAGCCTATTGCCATCAACCGGGCACAAATCCAAACATGTACAACGACAGCTCTGACAAAAGTCCAGATAGGAGCAATGTTTCTGATGCAAAGTGTTTGTATTGTGAGGGTCTTTATTCTACTCGTATGGATAACAGAGGCAAATCATGGATTCTAAAATTCGTAAATTTTGGGCTCACGAAGAATA
Organism: Tiliacea citrago; assembly: GCA_963921375.1. Classification (NCBI taxonomy): domain Eukaryota; kingdom Metazoa; phylum Arthropoda; class Insecta; order Lepidoptera; family Noctuidae; genus Tiliacea; species Tiliacea citrago. The sequence continues at coordinate 27,058,696 of OY992783.1, forward strand.
TTCAGGGGTGGAAACAGACGTTTTTTCTGCGAATTTTGTTCTGCAAAGTAATGCAAAGTTTATTTCTTTTAGTTTTTGATTTTATTTGTTGCGGTGGCCTATATGGCTCACTTCAATTGTGGCCAATATGGCCTTAGGCCATATTGACCTACCATGTTTAAATTTTAATGATTATTTAAGATTAAAAAAAACGTTAATTAAAGCTATGTTTCGATGTTAATTATCTTAAATTTATAATTGTTGATTACTATTAAGTTCAAAGAACTGATTTAAGCAATAAAGATGTCATAAATCTCGTCATTTATTTCAAAAAAAGCTTATGATGTGCCATATTACCCGAAGTTACTCTACCTCTTAGCTATCCTATTCCAATAGTAAAACATTACGTGGGGGGAATCCCCAGAGCTTGTAGTTTCATGTTGAAGTTAAAACGAGACGCATTCGTTCTGTTCGGTGTTGACTTATGTTTATTTGACTGACTTCAGTTGCCGCTAATTACTCGTGTGTGAAGGGTGTGTGCGCATTGTTTTTTTTCCCAGTAATTCAAGGCATTGTGTGTATAATCACGATGAGTGTACTTTCTGATTTTAAGGTAAGTTTATAATTATTTATCTGTTTGTTTTTCGATTTATTTAGAGTTATGTCCACAGCTCCTGCATTTTAATTGCGTAACGCGTAACACATTGTCACACAAATTTATTAGTGTGATACGCAATTAGCCCGGGGGTCTCCTTTTATCATTGCACAGTAATACACGTCGTAAATCCGGACCTGTATATGTACAGACTTGCCCTTAAGGTGATTGTGCAAAATTCAATTGCCAATTGCAAAAAAACGAATATTTTAATTTCACTGGCTACCATTGCGCAATGCAACGGGAAATGACCTCCCTGCCCGCGACCTCACACCCCTGCCAACCGACAGTGGACGGAATACGTACGCCATGCTCGTGACGCCCGCTCATAAAAGTTTTCATTGTTTTTATATCCACCTGTGTGCCCATTCCATAAACTGTATTTTACAAATGATTATATATATTTTAGGTACTGTTAAACGTGCGTTCGATTGAATTTAAATAGGCTCAACAGACTGTGAATAACTCTTACACATTTATTTTGTTTGTTTCCATTACACAGGCTTGTTACTATTCGCTGTCACTGACGAATGCAAACTCCCGAATGTTCACTCTCAACACTGCACAGGAGCAGGAGCGATAATCATTATCATGGAACTCCGCTCCACCTGTCATTTTTGTTTATTACAATAACACGGTACCTAGATCAGACTTACCATAATAAATTCATAAACAACTTGAAATGTTCGCTAAATTATTTTATTTTTTATTTAAAGCGGATGGAGCCTAATACATGGCCCTTGGCGAACGAAACGCCATCGGCGCACTTTGCGAGCAAAGGGTGGCGTAACGTGGCAGTCAATACTTTTTCTACCAATTATTTGACATCTTCCACTTGCGCCGAACCAACAATTAAAATATGACCAAAATGACAGGCAGGAAAAGCGAAAAATGATAAAAAACATGTATAGCGCGGGTTTTCTACGGTGGTAGTAAGTACGATCCGTATATGTTGTTGCTACGCCGTGCCATACCGCGGGCGCCCCTCCTCCGCCGCCCGCGCATCTCACTGCTCCCGCAGCAAGAGCGACGCGGGTGGCGGCGCAGAGAGAGAACCCCGATCGCGAGCGGAGACGGACGCGTGTAACGGCGATCCTCCGCGACCCTCAGTCGCGATATAATATATTTCTTGATAATTGTTTTCCCATTTCTCAATTGACTTTAAATGCATCATATTAATAAAATAAATGACTTTAAACTGGCGCCCTAACTAGCGGCTCGAACCGTTACATTGCGAACTGTGATCCAGTGCCTACGTTACCGAACGTGTAGGTGTAGGTACCTATAACAACTCACCTTGTTAGGAACAAGCACGGACGTTCGACCTTACCGTTGTCATCACTAAGCGCGAAGATGCCGACAACGAGGCGAGGAGAAGCGCTCCGTCAGCAACGAGGAGAGGATGAGGATAACGTCACGCTCACTGAAGAGGAGGAGAGCGTCGTGGAGCGCGGCCGCGCGGATGAAACCGCGAGCGCCGGCTCAAGGTCGACACAGCAACCAGCTCCACAGTTCCCTTCAGACTTTCTCTCCACGCTGATCGAGACAATCACGCGTGCGTAAGTGGAAGCCAACAGAAGCCTCATTAACTCGCTGATGAATCCCAACGGCGAATTCAGGGCCTCCACTCCAGTCGGGGTCGCTCCAACGACCAACGCGAGCAGCGGAGATGCCGCTGCTGTTGCTGCGTCGCGTGCCGACGCTAATTTCACACGATGCACGTCGCGATTCGACGGGACGTCCCAGGACGCCGTCGAAGTATACAAGGAGTGCGCTGCCGTAAGTGACGAGCATGCCCTCCGAGGATTGCCGATGCTGCTGGAAGGTGAAACGGCAATATGGTGGCGCGGCGTCAAAGCGTCTGCAACCACCTGGTCGGAAGCGATCGCGCGCCTCCGCGCGACCTACGGCGTGGCGCAGCCCGCGTATCAAATCCTACGGCAGATTTTCGCTACGGAACAACAAGAGGAAGAACGTGCTGAAGTGTTTTTGTGTAAAGTGCGAGCATTAATTGCTAAATTACCGTACGAACTCGACGAAGTAGTGCAGGTGGACTTTTGTTACGGATTACTGCATCGACGCGTAATAAAACGAGTGTCGCGTGATTGTGTACGTAATTTAGATGATCTGTTGTATAAGGTGAGGATCGCGGAGGATACATACAAGGCGCTTAAGGTAACAAATTCTGTATAAGTAATAGTAATACGACCCCGCAAACCAAAACATCGACATCGAATTCGAGTTCGACTTCCACGAATTCGCAGTCGTCTGCACCACGTAGCAACAACAAAAGACCCCGTTGTAATCATTGCAAATTATTCGGGCATGTTAGTGATGAGTGTCGTAATCGCGATAAAGCGACTAATAATAAGAATAACAACGACTCTACGCCTAAGGAGTTACGTTGTTATGGTTGTGGTAATCAGGGCGTCGTGAGATCGAAATGTGATGTTTGCGTGAAAACATTGTCGAAACCAGACGAGAAAACATCTTTCAACACTGTTGATGTAGATTTTTGTTGTCGTAATGATAGTAGTACCAATAATAACATTAGTACGAGTGATACCGCTTCGTGCGTCCAAATTACGAATATGAGTGCGCGCGAACATCACCCGATGGTAAATATTAGTGTTATAGGCCGTAACGGCGTGGCGATTGTAGATACCGGCGCTACACATTGTATTGCGAGCCCTCTATTACACCGACTTTTAGTCGATTCAGGAGTCCAGTTTAGCGAAACTAAACGTTTCGTACGCCTGGCTGATGGTACACAAGGGTGGAGAGACCTGTTGTCAGCCGAGGTAGATATTATTATTCAAGGTCGTAAGGTACTATGTCAGTTCTTAGTATTGCCTGGTAATAATATTAGGACGCATTTAGGTATAGATTTTTTGGCGCGGGCTGGCATGGTAATAGACGCCGCCCGACGCAATTGGTCATTCTCGGACAGTCCGGGACATTGTTATGATTTTGTTTACACATATACGCTTGACCCTACTGATGCGGAACTCTTGTGCACCGCATCCACTGAGTTATCGTTGCGCTCAGACGAAGGTTCTAAGTTGACCCCCGAGCAACGGCGTACACTCAACGCTTTTATTGAAAACCGCGCGACGCAGTTCGCACGTGACGGACCGGCGACGGAGTTCGCAACACATCGCATAAAGGTGAGTTCACACCAAGAACCTATAGCTTGTCCACCGTACAGGATGTCGCAAAATAAGAAAGAGGCCTTGCAGAAGGAGCTTGATAAGCTGCTGCGAGATGACGTCATCGAAGAGTGCGAGTCACCTTGGGCCTCCAATGTCGTGCTTGTGGCTAAGAGGGACGGAAGTTTAAGGCTCTGTATAGATTACCGGAAGCTTAACGCGGCGACCGAGCCAGACCGGTACCCCCTCCCACGCATCGAGAACATACTGCACGCGGCCAAGTCGATGGGACGCTGAGCAACAGGAGGCGTTTGAACGCATCAAGTCTCTCCTCGTGTCCGCACCCATTCTCTGTCAGGCGGATGAGTCGAAAGCCTAGGGGCTGTTCTGATGCAGGGGGAGGGACACGACGAGAGGCCAATTGAGTACGCGAGTCGACTCCTCACTAGCACCGAGAGGAACTACTCAACGACCGAGCGAGAGGCTCTCGCCGTCGTGTGGGCACTCGGTAAGTTCCGCGGTTATGTAGAAACCGCGAAGATCACGGTTAGGACAGACCACCAACCCTTGCGATGGCTGATGAGTCAAACCTTGCAAGAGTTCGACCTTAACATTGTTTACACGCCCGGTCGCGTGAACGTGGTTGCAGATACGCTGTCGCGACCCGTTTGTTCTGAGGGCCAGAACGAGTGTGACCTATGCATGACGGTCATAGATATGCCTAAGAGGAACGGCGGCGATATCCGCAGCAACCAGGTATTGGACCCAGAAGTCCGGAAAATTATTGAGGACATGGAGTCCGACGAACCCTCTAGCCATGATCTGACCGCGGGTACACCATTTCCGACGGTATTCTATACAGGTACAGCTTGGAGTCGGATGATGGAGAGGACTGCTGCTTAGTCGTGCCCGAGCATGAACGCAGGCAGGTCATGGCCGACTTCCACGATGCCCCAACAGCTGGCCATTTCGGCGTAGAGCGCACGTTGAGCCGCGTTCGCGCAAGATATTATTGGCCTGGTATGCGCACGTTCGTCGCGAACTATATAAAAGAGTGCGTGCCTTGCCAGAGGTATAAAGCCGCCAACCGCAAACCAGCAGGACTGCTGCAGACGCCCGCTGTGTCACGACGATTCGAGGTAGTTGCCGTGGACCTGTTTGGTCCGCTCGTAGAGACGCCTAGGAAGAACAGGTGGGTACTGATCGTTGAAGATGTCTGCTCGCGCTGGGTAGAACTGTTTCGAGAATTTTAGAGAATGCCACCAGCGTAGAATGTGCTCAGACTCTCGCGAATGAGGTGTTCCTCAGGTATGGAGTGCCACGTCGCCTTATCAGTGACAACGGCGTGCAGTTCGTGAGCGAGGTTATGCAGCAGGTCTGCCACGTTCTTGGAATAACCCAGTCGCTCACACCCTTTAATCATCCCGAGGCCAATCCCATAGAAAGAAAGAACCGGGACCTCAAACCTCAACTGGCTATGCTCGTAGGCCATGACCACACCACTTGGGACGCGCATCTTGCAGCAATCAGGTTTGCTATGAACTCTGCAACTACCAGCAGTACAGGGTATTCGCCGGCGTTACTCACCTTCGGCAGAGAGTTACGAGCTCCTTCCGACTGCGATAGACATGAGGGCTATCGTAGAACACGACAACTTCGTGCCCAGCATTACGCCTTATCTGAAGAAGATGGCTGCAACCCTGGACGAGGCCAGGGACACTCACGAGAAAGCGCAGGCCGTCCAGAAGGAAAATGCTGACCAAAAGAGGAGGCCGTCACCAAGGTACAAGGTAGGCGACCTAGTGTTATTGAAAACGCAGGGACCTAACGACGCTGGCCGCGGACAGACCGCGAAGTTTATCCCACGTCGTGACGGCCCATACAAAATCGGGAAGGTTATCAGCCCGACAACTTACGGTCTGGAGAACGTACAGACGGGTAGGAACGTGGGGAAATATCACGTCTCGCACCTCACGCCTTTCGCTGGTCAGATAGAACCACCCATACGAGAGAAACGTAGACGTGGTAGGCCGCGTCGGTACTTAGACTAGCCTAACCGCGAGGGCACTTACTTAGGTTAGAGGGGGAGGATATAGCGCGGGTTTTCTACGGTGGTAGTAAGTACGATCCGTATATGTTGTTGCTACGCCCGCGCCGCACGGTGGATCGAAAATCGGCTGTAGAAGACATAGGATCTCGATTTCTTAAATGTTATTTTTTTTGCTGGAAATGACTTCTGCTGATCATTACTGTTCTATAAAATGTCATATGAAGTAATTGTGTGCACAAATGGAAGAGTTATAATTTTTATAAGAAAAAAATGTATGAAGCTAGTATGAAAAATCGAATTATCTCCTAAACGGCATGTTTAACCGTACTATCCTTGGAGGTGGTCATAGTGCTAATTATTTATGATTTTTTGGTTGCCGATTTGACGAAAAATTTAATACCGTTTTTTTTAAAAAAATCGTCAAAATATTTTTATTTATTTTTACATGTAAAACGATCCCTTTTAGTGTCCAAGTTAAAAAGTTCGATATGTTATTAACCCAAATATTAAGAACACACAAAACAAGAAAAATGAAATAAAAAAATTGCTGTTTTTTGACACATTTTTATTAATTTAAATAAAAAAAGATTATCAAACTCTTATTTAAGTAACATATAAAGTTATATTATATACAAAATAATTTAATTTAAGGAATTAATACATTACATACATGCATTTGTGATAATCTTTTTTTATTTAAATTAATAAAATTGTGTCAAAAAAACAGCAATTTTTTTATTTCATTTTTCTTGTTTTGTGTGTTCTTAATATTTGGGTTAATAACATATCGAACTTTTTAACTTGGACACTAAAAGGGATCGTTTTACATGTAAAAATAAATAAAAATATGTTGACGATTTTTTTAAAAAAAAACGGCATTAAATTTTTCGTCAAATCGGCAACCAAAAAATCATAAATAGTTAGCACTATGACCACCTCCAAGGATAGTACGGTTAAACATGCCGTTTAGGAGATAATTCGATTTTTCATACTAGCTTCATACATTTTTTTCTTATAAAAATTATAACTCGTCCATTTGTGCACACAATTACTTCATATGACATTTTATAGAACAGTAATGATCAGCAGAAGTCATTTCCAGCAAAAAAATAACATTTAAGAAATCGAGATCCTATCGCTGCTTTAATTCGATAGTGGCACATCACAAAATCTGTCATTATTTTGATAATCTTACCATTTAACGCAAAATAATCTATAACATCATGTGAATAAAACTCACATTTCTATGTATACATTTGACAACGTGGCGTGATTGAATGACGTTCTCTGATTGGTCCAAATTGACCGCCATTTTGTCGGTACATCGACACAACGCCAGTTACTTTGAGATCTCGCAAGGCGACACAGGCATTTTCTCTCGAATATAGGCATAAAACAAAATAGTCCGTAGTTATTGGTGAATATTTTTTTTAAATAAGGTCCTTTTTCGTGTTGTGACGATATCAAAAAAGTTTCAGTGTCGTATTCGAGTTTTGATTAATTTAAAGAACGTGGTATTTGGTGTTGCGGCAGTATCAAAACAAGTAAGTAGATAAACTAAATAGCATATTTCAAAATGAGTTCGTATTCAATTTTTTGTTGTTGATAAGTAATAGATCTAATACAAAATATGTCTATTTCGTTTTTAAAGTCATGTTTTTTACGATTATTCTTTGCAAAATATGACGCTTTTTTGTGCTATTGTTAAATTAACATGATTGTTATTCAAGATTACGGCAATGAAAAATATTTTAATGTGACATTATGTGGCATGGTGTGGAAGTATGAAATTTAATATTGAAAATAATATTTTTAATTAACATTTTAATCTATTTATTTTTATTCTTTCAGTGAATAATCGACGTACTCTTCAGATGTTCAAAAACATGAACATGGAAAAAACTACAAAAAACATAAATTCAGAAGGCTTATTGCAGATCTCGGTAGCTGATGATCCTGAAAAATACCAAGAAAGTAGTGCATTGATGACTGAAAACAATAAGGTATTTAACGAATTCCCTATAGAAGAACAATATTTTTGTTCAGACGATAGTGTCAAGGATCCCGACTACGAAAATATAAGTGATTCGGCTAGTTCCGAATCTAACGCTAACCAACCTTGCGCAGAACAACGACGGAAAAAAATTTCTAAAACCAAAAACGCACCAAGTAAAAAGTCAAATTTTGTTATTCGTCAGCCCTTGCAGCCGTTACAGAATGAAAGAGACTATGTCTCCGAAACTACTCTTCAAGTAATACGTTCTAATGTGGATAATAAATTGAATAAGCATTCTGATTATAATGAAACTGAGTTCGATGGCCAAATCTCCACAAGTGCATTAATTGACGGCAATATTGAACAGAATCAGTTTGATGATTTTAATGACACTAGTTTCGCTGACCAAATCTCCACAACTGCATTAATTGAAGGTAATATTGAACAGAATCAGGCTTCAGACCAGCTTTCAGAAACCCGCTTTCAGAAAAGGTCTAGCTCAAGTAGCTCGTCTAGCACCAGTAGTTCCTCAGATTCCAGCAATTCGTCTTCAGATTCAAGCAGCTCATCGGATTCCTAAACAGAAAGTCGTGATGTAGCAAACATTAATTTGTCAAATATATTCCCAGTAGTAGAAAATAACACAGCAGTCTGTGCGCAACTGAGGCTGCGCTTACTAACCAGACTCCTGAAAGCTTCAATGGGGCGGCAAATTCCATTCTATTAGATACTAGGGATCCTGAAAATTCTATAAACCTTATTCAAGATGTCAAAGTCAAAGTCAAAGTCAAAGTCAAAGTCAAACCATTTATTTCAAATAGGCACATAAGAGGCACTTTTGAACGTCAAAATTTACAAAAAAAATAGAATTGATTCTAGTTGCCCCTTCCAAAAGGTAGTTTCGTATGGAGAAGAATGGGCAAGAAACTCCACCGGTACTCTTTTAAAAATGTTTTACAATATTTTGTTTGATTACATTAATTATATGATTATATGTGAAGACGATGCACCTAGAATAAAATTACTATACCATAATAGGTAAAACGAATTAAAAACTAAGCAATGAAAAATAACTTAATTAAGTATTAGATAGATACGTGGTGTTCACATATTTACAAACATCATACAAGTATGTTTTTCTAAAAAAATAAGTCAGTGTGTGAGTATAGGTTATCACAGAATGTAAAATGAATATCATAAAAATAACAGATTTTACCATAAAAATAGCAACCAGTTTGATTTTGTCTAGACTCTAGATTGTCCTATGGAGCTGGACCAGCATGTTTCCAAGCATTCCTGTCCTGGATATAATCCTCTAACTTGTAATATGCTTGTTTACAAAGTGTACTTTTAATATGTGTTTTAAATTTTCTCTCATTTAATTTCAATATATCACAAGGTATTTTGTTGTAACATTTAACACAGTACCCCATAAAAGATGTATGTACTTTAGATAATCTGAAAAATGGTTGGTCTATTTTATCTTTATTTCTAGTATTAAAATTATGTCTATCGCTTATCTTGTTAAAAATATGTAGATTTTTCCTTACATACATAATATTTTCATAAATGAATTGGCAAGGTACCGTCATAATATTAATCCTTTTAAATAGTTCCCTAAGAGATTCGAGGCGACGGAGATTATAAATTGCTCTGACAGCTCTCTTTTGCAAAATAAAGATGGACTCAATGTCAGCAGCCCGACCCCACAGTAAAATGCCATACGACATAATGCTGTGGAAGTAACTAAAATAAACCAAACGCGCGGTTTCTATATCTGTTAGCTGTCTTATCTTTCTAACAGCATAAGCGGCCGAGCTTAGCCGCCCCGCCAGAGAGGTTATATGTGGTCCCCATTGCAGTTTCTCGTCTATAGTGATTCCTAGGAAAACCGTTTGATTAATAAATTCCAGTTTTTCTCCGTTCAATATGATATCACATTCGCTACTTCTAACATTAGGTAATTTAAATCTAATACATTTGGTTTTTTTTTCATTTAATACCAAATTATTTACCGTAAACCAATCTTGGACCTGAAGAATAGAGTTATTCACTTCGTCAAGATTTTGTGATCGTCGATCTATTTTAAAGATCAATGATGTGTCATCAGCAAATAACACCATCTTCGGTTGATTTTGAAGTACTTGGGGTAAATCATTAATGTAAACTAAAAAGAGGAATGGACCCAATATCGAACCTTGAGGAACGCCCATTGCCATTTCAGACCCTAATGAGTTAACGCCGTTTATTTGAACTTTAACCTTTCTATCTTTTAGGTATGATCTTAGTAAATCAAGAGCTGCATTCCTAATCCCATAGTGCTCTAGTTTCAGCAAAAGTGTCTCATGGTTCACGCAATCGAACGCTTTAGAGAGGTCGCAAAAGATTCCAATGGCATCTTGTGCTTCCTCCCAGGCGTTAAAAATGTTCTTTATTAGGGTAACACCGGCGTCAGTGGTACAACGCCCTTTAGTGAAACCGTACTGCTGTTCATGAAAGATGGATTTTTTATTAAAGTGACGTAACATTTGATTGAGCATCAACTTTTCAAACACCTTACTGAGAACTGGCAGAATTGACACAGGCCTATAATTATTGGGTTCTTTACTATCTCCGGATTTGAACAAAGGAACTACTTTACTGTGTTTCATGAGATCCGGAAAGACTCCTTGATCCACACTGGTGTTAAATATAAAAGCTAAATAGGGCGCAATGGTTTCGATTATAGATCTACAGACTTTTACAGACATGCCCCAGAGATCTTCTGTTAATTTAATTTTAAGATCTTTAAAAGTTTTTATAACAGCCTGGGGGTTTGTATGTTGGAACCTAAATTCCAAAGGGCATACTTTTACATTCTTTCTAAGTAAGGCAGCCGAGAGCGCGGGTGAGGAATTTAAAGTTTCAGTAGTTTTAAGGGAAATATTAGCAAAAAAGTTTTCAAATTCCTGAGCTATTTCTACCTCTGAAGTGATGGGCCCATGTGCAGTTTCTAAATTTAATTCAGTATTACGCTGTTTTTTCCTACCTGTTTCATTATTTATTATTTGCCAGGTAGTTTTTATTTTATCATCAGCTGATTTTATTTTATTGCTAATATAAAGAGCTTTAGCTATTTTGCACACACTTTTAAAAGTTTTTGAATATTTTGCAACATATTGATGAAAGCTTGTATTATTCTTATGTTGCTTTAGGCCATAAAGTTCAAAAAGATTTTCCCTGCTTTTACGAATACCTGGAGTCGCCCAATCACTAAATACGAACTTTGTGTAAATACTTTTAGTCTTTAGTGGAAAAGTGTCATTAAATTGTGAGTTTAATAGTGAAAAGAACTCGGCGTAGAACTCATTTGGGTCACAAATATTATTAAATCTCTGAACACATAATGCACTGGCCAAAGAATTATTTAATTTCTCTAAATTTTTACTTGTAATTGGCCTAAACCTTATTTGAGTTTTTTGTACAGGCATATAGGAGCAAAATGTTATTGTTTGACCACTATGATCAGATGGCAACTTATTTACAATTTGTTTGTGTAAGTAATCACAATTACAAAAAATATTATCTATACAAGTGGCAGAAGAAGCTGTCACTCGGGTTGGTTCAATAAAAACATTTGACAAATCAAATGACCTAAAAAGACTCAATAATCTGACAGTGTTCGAGTTATTTTCTAATAAGTTAATATTAAAATCACCACATATGATTATTGACTTACTATTAGTACTAAGTTTTTTTAACACATCTTCCAGTACAGAATCAAACAAAGATAGATTCTGGTAACTTGGAGGTCTGTATACGCATACTATAACATGCTTATCAAGCTCAACACAGGACAATTCAATGGTGTGTTCAACCGACAGTCCGATGATGTCTTTCCGTTCTTTCGATTTGATAGAATTTTTAATTAATATTAATGATCCGCCATGTATCATACGTTTTCGGCTAAAATGGCTAACTACACAATAATTTTCATAATTAATTGACATCACTTGATGATCTTTTAACCAATGTTCTGTTAAACAAATGACATCAAACTTGGTATTTTCTAAAAACAATTCTATTTCCAGTAATTTGGAAGAGCAACCTTGGATATTTTGATGAAATAATTTTAAAGTATGTTGCACTCCCTTTGTTTTTTTTTTATGAGTTAAATGGCCAGAAGATACCTTTTTATTATTCGCTAATAATAATAATTGGTTATTTGAATGGGTAACTTCTGTTGTCTTACAGTCTAGTTTAAAGAATTATCTGGAGTGACCTCCACAACTACAACTGAAGAGTCTAGAATGCCTGTATGAGTTCCAGCAGGAAGAGAATACCCTATCTGACTGGTAGTGGCCTCCAAGGATGTTGGTATTATAGGTGGATCCTCCTTCGTACAACATGATGACTCATAATTAATCTCTATGTTGTTAGCATAACTAGACAACACAGACTCGTCACTAATACTAAATTTCGTTATATTAGCTATAACCTCATTAATATTATATGCTATCAACATAGCAATCTTATGTCTACATTTCCCAGACAGAGATAAAGTTCTCTGAGTCAACTTAAAACCACTAACAAACTTATTAGTGTCAAAATACAGTAATTTGTCACTATGACAACATGTCAGCCTATGAATAGTATTATTCAACCTAAAAATATAATTATTATCATCATCTGATAAGGTGTCAGAATAAGGAAAAGCACACAATATCAGCTTTCCTACATTTAACTTTAATAAGGTGTTCACACCATCCACTATGTCCTTTCTGGTAATACTAGTACTATTTCCTAATAACAAAACCATTGTAGAATAATTATTTAGGTTTGTGTCTGTAATTCTTTTAATCATTTGTTTAAAACTTATGTTATGATAGCTCTGATTGGTAAAACTATGGCTAAGGTAATTGAGTAAAATTTTTCCAAAGCCAGAACCTAATTCATCACAAAAAAATATTGTTTTATTTTGCTGTGAGCTAACACAGGTCTCTCCTGGAAGAGCCAACACCGGAGGGTTCAAGTTAGGCTGTGGCTGAGTAGGTAGTGGCTGGTTGGCACAGCTACATGAGAGGTTATTAGTCAGAGACTCATACCTCTCAGCATTGCACTTCACCAAATCCAGTAGTTCCCCAGCCTCCAACAAGCGGTCACTTAGTTGACATTGTGAAGTTTCATATTTTTCAAAAATATCCTTCAGTAAGTGCTCCTTGTGTAATAAATCATTATAGAGCAGCTGGATGTCAGTGTCATATTTTTGCCTACATTTATCTAATTCAATAGTACATGTATTTAAAGTTTTTGATAGGACTACACGTTCCTTTCTTAGGGAAAGATTCAATTTTAAGAGATTTTGTTTTTTAATTGCTCTCTGTGACCGTTTAATTAATTTCTTCATTCGAATGTATTTTTTTAATTTATTGTGACTCATAACAATAGGACACAATGGTATGGTGTCATCACCAGTCAAATCAATCATTACAGCTGGCTCACACACTGAATTTGGCTTACTACCTACCAACTCATTAAATAGGTTACTGGTACTAGCAACATGTTTGCTGACCTTGATACACTCTGAGAGAGATAGCGCCTTTTGAGCTTCACACAGTTGGTGTTCAAGTTCTGTAATTCGATTCAGAGCCAGTTCGTGGGTGTCACTGCACTCTTGAAACGTTGAAACTAGATGTTGTAGTTCACTGTGCTGACCAGTTAAGTCCATGTGCTGTGTGTGTAACTGAGACAGTTCGTTCTTGAGGGATTTGTTCTTTAAATTAATGTTTTCCACTTCCACTTCACTGTCGTCCCTTTCCTGGAGCAGCTGTTTGCACATAGCTTTAGAACCCTCAAGCTCCTTCAAGGTAGCTCTTAGTTTTGCTTCCATATCCCTGATTGTAGCACTGCGGGTCATCATTTTCTTTGAAATGTCAATAACCTGGAATGTGTGAAGTTATGCAGCTAAATAACAGTGTAAGAAAAGATGTTCTAACATTTAGATTAGTGGCAGGTAGAAGAGAAAAATTAAGTTGAGAATAGGTAAAGAGTTGTTAACAAATAAGTAGATATTACAATTAGATGAAGTTAATAAGGAATTAGATGGGAATGTTAAACTAAAGTGAAGTTACAAAGAATAAACTGCTTTTATTTAATGACTCATAGAAACTTGATTGACAATAACAAGTTTACACACATTAAAGGTTTAATAGTCTAACATATGAATAATATTAAATAGTAATAAATAAGGCCTAATGAGCCTATTTTTGTGTAGTAAAATTATGTAGTGTTTATTGTCTGAGCAAATCTTATCGTCGTCGATTTTACTTCCACAAGTTGTCAAGCAAAAGGAGACATAAACCGTGCTAGTGTGTGATGGACGTAGCTCAGAGACCCGAGCAGTATTTGTGTTGTTCTGCGGTCTGTAAATATTATGTAGAATAATAATATAACTAGAACAAAATACTCCCCGGGATTGATGATATTTTGAAATCCGTCACCGTTGGGTTGGTTGATTTGACAGCCGGTTTAATATCCCTTTTGTGCGAAGTTTTCGCAACAAAAAAACACTGTATAATCACTGAATATACTTAAAAATAACTAGGTATGACTATAGAATACTAATTTAACATAAATAAAACACTTTTTATTAATTTTCTAACTTAAATACTACGGATCGTTTTTTTTGACGACCAGCTACCAGTGTTGCCAGCTCACCTCCGCTGAGGTGAGCTGATGGTATTGATATTCCATCAGAGACAATAAAAATAACCCGAAAACGTAAACTGAACCCAGAAAAATGGGCATGCGCACAAGCAAAGATATTAAGAAATAGAGGACTGGAATATACATCGAAATCTGGTAAACTTGTGGCTGAAAAATCAATGAAGACTCCTTGTGGTGATAAGTGCAAACAAAAATGTACGAATAAAATAACAGAAACCCAGCGAAAAAACATTTTTGATACCTATTGGAGTTTAGGCGACCTGCAGAGACAAAGAGAATTTATATTACGACATACTTCAACTATTAAACCAAGATATTCTTACAAAGTTCATAATAGTAACCGCGGAAACAATAATGCCTTTTATCTGACAGTAGATGGCGAACGTATTAGAGTGTGCAAACAATATTTTAAGGCCACCTTGGACATATCTGATCGCCCTATTAGAACGGTTTTAGAAAAAAGTCAACCCTCGGGATCTTTGGAGCTAGATCAACGTGGTAAACACAATAACCATCATGCTATAGATGCAGCCATTAAAGAGGGTGTCAGGAAACATCTTGATTCAATACCGAAAATTAATAGCCACTATTGTCGAGCAGATTCTAAACGTGTCTACATAGATGGTGGTAAGACCGTAGCGGATTTACATAGAGATTATGTAGCTGAATGCCAATCGAAAGGTCTACCAAACGCTACTTATATTATGTATTATAATATATTTTCTTATGAATATAATATATCCTTTTTCCAACCAAAGAAGGATCAATGCGCAGATTGCACAGCATATGCTAATTCCACTGAAGAAGAAAAAAATGGACTGAAGGAAAAGTACGAAAAACATCTAGAAGAAAAGAACTTATCAAGGGAAGCAAAAGAGGATGATAAGAATTACACAGCAGATAACACTATCGTCTGTGTTTACGATCTCCAAGCTGCTATGAGTTGTCCGAAGGGCGAGGTATCTAATTTTTATTATGTCTCTAAGTTAAACTGCTATAATTTTACTGTATGCAATATCAAAAATAAAAATGTTGCTTGTTTTGTTTGGCATGAAGGCCAAGCAAATAGAGGGGCTGTTGAGATTGGGACCTGCATTCTGATGTACATTAAAAATTTAAAACAAACAGCTGAAAACCTTAATTCCAAGTTAGATTTGGTATTTTATTCTGATAATTGTTGCGGGCAACAAAAAAATCATTACATAATAGCACTTTATATGTATATAGTCCATCATTTTGATTTTATTAACACAATTACACATAAATTTTTGATTAAGGACACACGCAGAATGAAGGCGACAGTGCCCATTCTGTAATTGAAAGGCAAATACAGAAAACTTTGAAATCAGGACCTATTTATACACCAGATCAGTATACCCACATAATTAGGAATGCAAAGAAAACAGGTACCCCATATAAAGTTTATGAACTGAGTCATGATGATTTTATTGATATAAAAAGTTTAGCTACATCTATAGGTAAAAATTACAATAAAAATACAGAAAAAGAAAATGTGAAATTAACAGATATTGCAATTTTAAAAGTAGAAGCAAAAGATACAGAAAATTACTCATATTATTATAAAAATTCATATGGAAGTACGAATTTCAAGAAAGTGATAGTTGAAAATATTGGAAAGACAAGAAATAGTAGCGCTAGTAATAAAAATATTACACTGTAGAAAATTTATAAAACTAAAATGATGATATGTGAGAAAAAGAAAAAAGGCCTACTTACATTGCTAAATAAAAAACTCATTCCAAGATTTTACGCCCCATTTTTTGAAAATCTATAAAAGTATTTTTCATCGTATAACGTACACAGTTTTAATATTACTATTATTATAATTGATTTTGATGGTTTAATAAAAGATTTTTTTTTTATTTAGTTTTTTTTTATCGTGTGTAGGCTAGTGGCATTAGTCATTTTTATGTTTGGAGGTTAATAAAAATTATATTATTTTGTTATTTCATTGTATTTGTTATATAAATATTAGATATTAGCTATATTGGTAATTTTTAGAGTAGCGCGAGTTCTGTGAAATAATTTTTTACTAAATAGTATAATATTTTTGATCTCATTAATGTTAAAGACTGATAGAATAAAACAAAAAATGTCATTGAATAATAAAAATACATTAGTTTTGTATAACATCTTCCATAGAATAGTAATGTAATTGTAAATATGACATTATTTTGAAAAAAAATTAATGCAAAAAAATGCATCAAAATTAAATAAAACGTTGTACAAAAATTACATTACTGAAATATTTGTTCTATTAAGAATAGTGTCATTATTCACGAAAGGATGTTGTCAAATTAAAGGTCATACCATAAATTTATGACAATATTTAAAATAATTAAACTAATAAATGTTTGGCATATGTCTGAAGTATTTTGTTTTTTGTAAGTTTATGTTTAAGTTTTGTATTGAAATGGCTAAGTGGCTTATAATAATAAAAAATTGATAGATTACACATTGATGTAAGCAATTTTCAAAGATGTCTGATTATTAAAATAAAAGATATAAACAATTTACTTTCTTGTTTTATTTAAACTGTTCTTTTGAAAAAAGTACGTTTTTGAGATCTGTCGTTATCAAATTAAAGCAGCGCTATGTCTTCTACAGCCGATTTTCGATCCACCGTGCGCCGTGCCATACCGCGGGCGCCCCTCCTCCGCCGCCCGCGCATCTCACTGCTCCCGCAGCAAGAGCGACGCGGGTGGCGGCGCAGAGAGAACCCCGATCGCGAGCGGAGACGGACGCGTGTAACGGCGATCCTCCGCGACCCTCAGTCGCGATATAATATATTTCTTGATAATTGTTTTCCCATTTCTTAATTGACTTTAAATGCATCATATTAATAAAATAAATGACTTTAAACATGTTATTTCAAAATATAAGGACATCTTTATTTCTGCTGTTCCACCCGTTACTCATAATGTGTATGAATCTATACAGCGGGAGTTAAGTGAAATTTATAATAAAGAAATGAGTATAAAAGCCATATACATGAATATTAAAAGAAATAAGAAAGAACTCTTTGATTTTGATTACAACGACGTAAATATTGATTGTCAAGGAAATGACCATGCTGGAAATGAAGAGACTAATTATTGTAGAAGTCTTTGTTTTCAGATGGATATTTATGAATTCAAAAACATTACACCTAGGCACCAAAGACTTCCTCAAGTTAGTTGGACTAATTACATACAGGACCAAATATGGAGGAAAACTGATTTAAAGTGTATGATCGCATTTAAAAGTAACTATGTCCCTTCAGGTATGCAAGCCAATGATATTAAATGCATAGGTAATTGTACACAGTGTGCAGCGAATATCTTAATAAATATATCCTTCTTGTCAGAGAATTTTACAACTGTAACACTTGAATTGAATAATTATAATAAAAATTTTGTCCATGATCCGAGCGTTAAGAACAGACTTACTTCGAGTAGAGTAGCTAAATTAAAAGAAAAACTTAAGTATGAAAAACCGTTAAGAGTCCGACACACTATTGCAAATGAAGTTATGGATATGGAAAATCCAAAGGAACCACCAACTTTACCAAAATTGACAAATTTAAGAAAAATGCGATATGAAGTTAAGAATGCACTTGTAGGGACACAATTTATGTACAAGCTTACTCAGCGAATATATTATTGGTGACGCACGGCTGCGCCCGTGATACAGAGAAGTTTAGTCGCAAATAAACTGCAGTCGTAATTGGTCGTTTCTATTAAACCTGCACCCTCGATACAAGTGAACAGAACACATATACGTCGGACATTACCGAAGTATTAATATAAAGATAAAATATCTAAAGTGGTGACCCCGGTGAAAATTTCATTTTGGCGAGGTGCGTGGATAAACTGAAATGGAAATGAATCCTCAGCAAAGTGTTACGCCACGTGCGCAAGGTGTGAAAGATGACATGTCCGGCGATGCCAACGAAAAGGCGCTGGCCAGCATAACTGTCTCATCGCGTATTCCCGAGTTTTGGACAGACCAAACGCGACTCTGGTTTGTCCAGTTCGAGGCCGCGGTAGAAAATCAAAGGCTGAGTGATGCAGCCAAACAGAATCTGGTTGTTACTAAATTAAACAAGGCTGCTATACAGCAGGTGAGCGATTTGTTGCTTGCCCCGCCCGAGTCTCGGAAGTATCAGACGCTGAAGGAAAGGCTACTGGAGGTGTTCGAGGAGTCGGAGACAAGGAAATTGCAGAAATTGATCAGCGAAATGGAGTTGGGAGACCAGCGGCCATCACATTTGCTGCGACGAATGCGTGAGTTAGCCAGAGAAAAAGTGCCTGACGATACCCTAAAGTTGATGTGGCAATCACACCTGCCGAAATCAGTGCGGGCTGTGCTGGCAGTGTCTGACTCGAAGGATTTGGATGTGCTCGCCGATAGCAGACAAGGTGCTGGAAAGTACGAGAGAGGGCTCATCAACAGTAGCAGAGATCAAAGCAGTGGAGGTCCAGGAAAAAACTACAGGGAAAAGGAGTGATGTATCAACAGACATCAGTCACATCCTGGGGGAGCTAGCGAAGATCAACCTGCGTCTCGCAGGTCTGGAGCGTGGCAGAGGCAGAAAGCGTTGGGACAACGGCAGCCGGCGATCTAGATCGGCATCGAAGCATGGTGATGAGGGTGCCGAGAGGAAAAGTGCTAATTGGTTGTGTTTTTACCACTATCGTTACAGGGAGAATGCAACAAAGTGCGTGAAGCCGTGTAATTGGAGCAAGGGGCAGGAGAAGTCGGCGGGAAACTAGACCCGGTGCAGCCGACGGCGGAACGTTGCACGATACACAACCGCCTAGTAGTATGTGATAAGAAAACAGGTATGAGATTTTTAATTGATACGGGAGCTAACGTGTCTGTAATACCTGTGAGGAGAAATCGTTCGCGTAGTTATTATGATAGCAATAGGTCTAACTTTACATTATATGCCGCTAACGGCACAATAATAAAAACTTACGGTATTGAGACATTAACTCTAAGTTTGGGATTAAGACGTCCGTATACTTGGCATTTCATTGTAGCAGATGTAAATCATCCCATAATAGGCGCAGATTTTTTAACAAAGTATAAATTACTAGTAGATTTAAGTGGCCGACGACTCATAGATGAAGTAACTAGTTTAAGTGCAGTAGGTTTAATTGTAAAGTGGAAGGGACCATCCTTAACTACGATTGATAACACTTGCATTTATTCGGATATACTAGCCGAGTTTCCTGAGATCACTAAACCAGTGTCTTTTAAGGAGGACCCCCCACATGCGGTGTTACATTACATTGAGACACACGGACCGCCAGTATTCGCTCGAGCTAGACCGTTAGCCCCAGAGAAATATATCAAGGTAAAGGAGGAGTTTCGGCGCATGCAGGAAATGGGAATATGCAGGCCGTCGAAAAGTCCATGGGCCAGTCCGCTGCATGTGGTACCCAAAAAGGATGGGCAGATTCGTCCTTGCGGTGATTATAGGGCCTTGAATGCTATAACAATACCGGACAGGTATCCTATTCCGCGGATAAACGACTTTACGTATATTTTAGGCAATAAGTACATATTCTCGCGTTTAGATTTAAATAGAGCGTATCACAATATTGTAATTGCACCGGAAGACGTCGAAAAAACAGCCATAACCACTCCCTTTGGGTTGTATGAGTTTACGCGTATGACCTTTGGTTTACGGAATGCCGCACAAACATTTCAGCGATATATGAATAACGTGGTATTACAAGGGATAGATGCACAATTCAAATTAGGTGCAGAAGGTCAATTAGAGTCTAATTTCTACTTCTGTTACATAGATGACATCATCGTAGCTAGTGAGACGCCCGAGCTTCATAAGTTACACTTAAAGGCGATATTTGAGCGATTAAACCGATTCGGTATAACTATCAATATGGCGAAATGTAGTTTCGGAAAAGAAAATCTAGAATTTTTAGGTTACGAGGTCACGTCATCAGGAATCAAACCATTACCAAACAAAGTGCAGGCAATAATCGATTTCCCAAAACCCAAGACAGTAGATCAGTTACGGCGCTTCTTGGGAATGGTAAATTTTTATAGGTCCAGTTTACCTAGGGCAGCGGAATATCAAGCTGCGTTAAATACGTATTTACAAAAGGCAAAGAAGAAAGACAAGTCAATAATTAACTGGTCGCCAGAAGCAGACATTGCATTCGCGAAATGCAAAACTAGCCTACAGAATGCAACTATGCTATCGTATCCGGTAATGAACGCCGAGCTTGCAATATGGGCGGATGCGTCGAACGACTGTGTTGGTGCCGTGTTGCAAGTTAAGGTTGACTCACACTGGTGCCCCTTAGGTTATTATTCTAAAAAACTCAGTGATGTACAACTTAAATACAGCACATACGACAGGGAGCTTCTAGCTATCTATTCGGTGGTTCAGTATTTTCGTTACATGGTAGAAGGCAGATCTTTTGTAATTTACACGGACCATAAACCATTAGTTTATGCGTTCACAAAAAAACCCAGTGACAAAGAGACAACTAGACGCGTTAGACAACTTATGTTTATCAGTGAGTTCACGACAGATATACAGCACATTGTCGGTAGTGATAATACAGCCGCGGATGCACTGTCTCGGGTAGAAGCTATCACATGTCCAACAGCGCTCGATTTCAGCGAATTAGCATTGGCGCAACGGACGGATGATGAGCTGACATTGCTCTTATCAAAAGAAAACAAAGTAATGCAATTTAAGCGAATTCTTTTACCCGACTATCAAAGTGGGGTGATGTGCGAACTGTCTACTTCAGTGGCAAGGCCATATCTACCAGTAGCTTTTAGGAAAAGGGCATTTCAGGCGGTACACGGTTTGTGTCATCCTGGAGTTCGTACTACTCGGAAATTAGTGTCGTCTAAGTATTTTTGGCCAAGTATGAACATAGACGTAGGACAGTGGGCCAAAACCTGCGTTCAATGCCAAAAGTCGAAGGTGATACGTCACACGGTATCAGGACTAGGACAATACGAAAGTAGCGGGCGATTCGAGCATATACATGTTGACCTAGTAGGACCATTACCTACGTCACCTGATGATTATAGGTATTGCCTTACGGTGGTAGATAGGGCTACAGGCTGGCCGGAAGCTTTTCCAATCAGAGACATTTACGCTAGTACGGTAGCCAAGACGTTGTACGAAGGTTGGATTTCGAGGTACGGTTGTCCGGTAAGGGTTACTACAGATCAGGGCAGACAGTTCGAAAGCAGCTTGTTTAATGAGTTAATGAAATGTCTAGGAATAAATAAATTAAGAACTACAGCGTATCACCCGCAAGCGAACGGCACTGTAGAAAGGTTCCATCGCGTGTTAAAAGCAGCACTGATGGCCAGAAGGGACAGTGGCACGTGGGTTGAAGAGTTGCAGACAGTTATGTTTGGGTTACGCGCAACACCGCGAAGCGACACTGGTGTCAGTGCCGCGGAATTAGCATTCGGGAAGACATTACGGTTACCCGGGGATTTTTACGGTGACAACAACATAAGCGTTAGTGATTCAAACGAATATGTAAACAAAATTAGGAATATCATCGAAAACCTTAGGCCAAGACCAACTAAACAGAGAGATGCAAGGACTATATTTGTTCATTCAGATTTGAAGACATGTTCACATGTTTTTGTAAGAGTAGATCTGGTGAAAAGATCCTTACAGCCTCCCTATGATGGTCCATATCAGGTTTTAGAGAGAAAAGAAAAGTATTTCTTGTTACAAATAGCAAATAAGCGTGTGAAGATATCAATCGATAGGTTAAAACCGGCATACGTAGTTAATAAAGGAACCCTTCCACTAAAACAGCAAGAAAAAGATTGTGTCGTAGCTAATCCTAATAATAAACTGTTTAATGATAATACTAGTAGTACTAAGCGTGTAACTTATACCACACACAGCGGTAGAACGGTCAGGCGACCGATAAGGTTTGCACAATAAAAACTGTGTATGTTACAACTAATGGTACAGTAAGCCATAGTGTTACAAAGGTACAGGTTCGATTCCTGCTTAAAAACAACACTACGATTTAATTCATGCAATTAAGAGAAAAAATAGGTTTTAGATATTATTATATAATCAGCAAATAGGTAACACTTAAATTATTTTGCATATTGTCAATAAAGAAGCACTTTAATAAACAATGAATTAATGCAATTCTGGCATATGAAATGATGTTTATCCAGGCCAGCCAAATGCAAAGTTTCATAAAAAAGTGTTAATTAAGATTATTCAGAGTTAAGGCAAAATGTTCTAGTAGTTTAGACAAATAATAATTAAATACCAAACGCAATTTATCCATTGCTGGAATAAGACCTTACGAACTACAACTGTTATTTAAAATAAAATATCTCTGTAATTAAAAATGGGTTGGGGCCAAAGTAAACCACAACAGAACAATGTCGCTATAGCACAAACGGTGTCTAACGAGATGATGGGACAAAGAGTTGGAACTTTGGAAATCATTGTGATTGTGTGCGCCGTTCTCATAGGAATTTTGATTCTGTATTTAATCAGAGGCCAATGCAAGAAGCGGGTACGAGGCTGGTTTCAGAAGGAAGCAGTCGCGGCCGGTTGGAGTCTGCCAGTCGTAAAGGTGCAAACAGCGCCGCCGCCGACTGTACCCCGTAACCCAGATGTGTATTAAGAGTGATTTTGTGTCATGTGTCATTTACTCCTTCAAGATAAAATTGGATTGTGCAAAGGTATAATGGTGTTTAGATTAAAAAAAAACCATGTAATTAGATATAATTTTTGAAAAGATTGTTGTTGAAAAATATATGTATGTATTTAGTGTGTACTTCTTTTAAGAAGGGGGCTACTGTAGGGACACAATTTATGTACAAGCTTACTCAGCGAATATATTATTGGTGACGCACGGCTGCGCCCGTGATACAGAGAAGTTTAGTCGCAAATAAACTGCAGTCGTAATTGGTCGTTTCTATTAAACCTGCACCCTCGATACAAGTGAACAGAACACATATACGTCGGACATTACCGAAGTATTAATATAAAGATAAAATATCTAAACACTTCAATTTGATAAAAGCACTGTATTGTCAGTTTTCGCCATAGCTCAAAGCTCACCATACAATACATTTATTCGAACATTTTGTCTTGTTCCTTTCTTTTTATATTTTTGGACAAACGAACAAAGCCGATTCTATGATGAAGTTTTAAAAAGTACTTATAAGATACTGTCCATTGACGCCACTGGTTCATTGTTTCGTAAGATTACTCTTAAAAAATATCAAAGCTAAACACATATTTTTGTATGCTCTTATAGCTTACACTAAAAGTTCCAGTGTTCCATTATGTTATATGGCATCAGAGTCGCACACCATTCATACAATAGCCGCATGGTTAAAAACCTGGATTTTAAAAATAGAGTTTTACCAAATGAGATCATTTGTGATGATTCTTCTGTTAAAAATTATGTATGCTTTATATTGGCAACACTATTAATTATCTGTTACACTTATGTCTACTATAGACGATAGATATGTCTACTAGTAATGGGTAACTCATCAATTTTATTTGAGGTTGAGGGAGTGCCTCATTTTTCCTCGTGAGGTCCTCACGAGGTACCCCTCATTTGAGGTGAGGATTCGTGCAACGGTATTCACCTCACGCCTCGTGCGCCTGAGCCGAACTCTGCCGATTACTGCCGAACGTCTGAGGGAACGAGGCGGGCGGGCGTGACGACAACTCTCGAGTAATCACGACTCTCCGTCCGATTATTTACATCTCCCTCATCTTTCACACATATCATTTTCTTTCGCTCATGAATTTTAGACCGCCAAAATAAAGGAATCATTATCACGTGATTACCAATCTAATGCTAATGCTTTTAGAGTTCATAATAATTAACCATAATTATCTGAAATAAGAATATTTGCTTCAAAATTCGTTTTGACTAATAATTTTAATAGTTTACCTAATTTTAACCTTGCAGGTACACGTGAAGTGAATTGTTGAGATTTTGTTCCAACAATTACGTAAACTTTTGTTTATTTCGTGTTCGTATTTTTTCGCTTGCTTGCTTTATTTGCTTGTTTATCCCACTCTCCACACACACACATGACACAATAATCATTACCTAAATTATTTCATTACGTACATACCAAAATCGTAATATTATTTTTTACCGTGTTATTGTGTTGTAAAAATTTCGACACCAGACCTCACCTCAGTCACCTCACTCATTCTCTAATTCTGTAAACAACTAAACAATTTGTAAGTCGGTTCATCTTTCATCATTCGCTCACTGGGCTCACTCAATACTCACTCGCGACTCGTGAGTACTCGCGATTCTCGAACTCGCTCGCCTCGCCCCTCGCCACGATTTCATATTGTCAATGTCATATTTTGAGGACGCGTGAACGAATGAGGGAGTGAGGTGTGGTGAGGTGCTTCAATGTTAAAATTCGAGTAACTCTTTCAATGTGCGATCACGAGTTCCTCAAACGAGGCACCTCATGAGTGAGGGACACATCTCTAATGTCTACTTCACAGAGTACTTTATACTGGTCTACTTTTAGTGTGGGTTTCCCTTGTCTCGTTCCGTGTCGTTGATTGATTAAGTAAATCCTAAATTATCCCATTATTAAGTTTATTGACGTTGTATTGTTACATTATATTTTGAGTAATATATTGTGAGCAATCAAGTGCCTGTTTTATTTACGCGTTCGGCCATTATCATAACTGCGCACTACACTGTGTAGTGCGCAGTTATGATAATGGCCGAACGCCATTGTGTAGTCTACACAATCTGCTACATTGGTTATGGCCCCAGAGTCCCAGCGACATTTGTATGCCCAGAATACGGATAGAATAGAAAATGCCTGGCGACAGTATCGAGAACATTCCCAGGACTGAAAACCTCGATGATGGTAAAAATACTATGTTTATGGGTGGTTTCAATATAGACAAACTCGAAGGCGTGAATAATTACCTGACATGGAAATTTTCCATAAAGATGGCGCTTACAATGGAAGGCTTATGGGATTGCGTCGAGGGCAGTGATGCCGACTCACAAAGGAATCAGCGAGCACTCTGACGGATATGTCTGTCACTCAAGCCAACTTGTTTCCAGCACGTTATTAACGCCAAAACGACTAAGGACGCGTGGACACAGCTACAGACGATATTTGAAGATAAAAGTTTATACAGACGGGTGGCTTTACTCAGACAACTACACAGATGTGAGTTTGTCAACTTCAATAATATGTCGGATTATGTCAATAAAATTATCATCTTAACCCAGCAGCTTGCTGAGATAGGTAGAAAAGTTGAAGATGAGGAAATAGGCGAGTTGTTGCTCAGCGGACTTCCGGCAGAGTATGATACTCTAAGTCACCAGTTTGGAAACTGCATGTATCACAAATAAACTTTCAAGCAAACTTGTCAGAACGCGGCTCATTCAAGAAGAACATAGAAAAATGCTGTCAGATTCAACCCCAGCCAATTCTGCATTCAGCTCAACTGCCAGAAAACCAGTGGTTTGCAGCTTCTGCAAGAAAAATGGTCACATCAAAGCAAAATGTTTCAAACTGAAAAGAATGAAGAAGAAATCTTTTGATAATGACCAAGACAAGCAGCAAACACTTATAGCTTCAAGCTTCATAGCGACTGATGCTTCAGCAGACTGGATTGTTGACAGCAGCTGTTCTTCTCATATGTGTAATGATAGAAATATGTTTAGTGAATTGAAGTCTTCAAAGAATGTGATAACAATTGCAAACTTTTACTACTTTTTATTATAATTATGACGCATAACAACAGCGCACGTATCACGGCGTTCCAGTTAAAAAGTAATAGGACTTCCCTTTTCCTGGTTTTTATTCACTATCGGAGCGCGCGCTACCGTCACGTTTACTTCGACTACGAGAATTAAAATTAATTAAAAATAGTTAAAGTACTTGCTTTGTTAAATTGTTATGTTTAAAGTGTTCAATTAGAAACAATATATCAGTGACAGTGTAGTCGGCAAACAATTTCAACGCATTAAGTAAATCAATATAATTAAAACAACGAATTGTCAAAAGTCTAAAATAAACAAAAGTTAATCGCTAATTGTGTATAGAACAGACTTATACAAACAATCACAAAGTTATAGGTGATAATAAAAGTGCTAAAAAAAGTGATAAAAAACTATTTCGAATCTAAGGTACATTCAACACAAAGAAAACGACCTTTGCTCCTTCGCCTATTCAAATCCATTCTAACGAACTTTATTTTTTATTATACACGAAGAATTAATACGACTATTTCGGCCACAATTCTAAGTGGTCACCTGGCTCGACGTATAAAGTGTGCGGCTCAAGTGTAGTAGTACTCGATGTGTCGTAGGTTCAAGCCCCGGGTAAACTGTCTCTTTTTGTGATTTCCTCTTGATTGTTTCGTCCATATTATTACACAAAAATAAACAGCGATTAGCAGCTGTATCAAGCAAACACAATGTCATTGAAGATCGTTTCAAAGAATACCAACAATAGCCGCAAGATGGCAGCACTTGTAGTATGCTATAAATGCAAAAAACATGTAGATATAAAAACCACTGCATTGTGTTCGGTCTGTAACAATAGATATGAACCAGATTGTATTGGATATCCAGAACAAACATACAGGATGCTGGATCAAGATTCAAAAAAAAGGTGGAAATGCGTAACTTGTATTAAAACCAAAGATACAATTAGCAGCAATCCATCGAACATAACGCTGAGAAATAAAAAAAAAACTGTTAATAAAACACCATCACCGGAACAGACCAATGTAACAAAAAAAGACCAGTCCATAGCAGCGTCACAGATCTTGGATTCGCATATACTCACTGACTACAATACATCCTATGAATCGAATTGCACACCAACAAAAATGTCAAAAAGTTTGGATAGAACATCATCAGAACTAATTTCAGACTTAGTATCTATGTCAGAAATGAAAGATACTATATCCCAATTAACCGTTAAACTCGAAACCACGGAATTCGAGCTTGATAAAACATTACTAGAAAACAGCAATCTTCAAAGACAAAATAAAAAAAATTAACTGCTGAAATTAACTTGTTAAAATCATTATGTCAATCCATTTCATTACCAGATACTATTTCTCGTAGTAATATTAAAAAGAAGAGGCATTATTTAGCACACTGTACGGCATCCACCCCTTCTTCACCTCAAAACCTCGTATTAGTGCATCCGTGAACTCGATGTTTTTAAAACCTATGGAGGAAAGCGAGGTTAGACGAGAAATACTGTCATTGTCTAATTCCAATTCTGTGGGCTATGATGAAATCAACACTAAAATTATTAAAGAGTGTACCAATCAACTAACTGCTGTCCTGACATATTTAATTAATTTATCGTTTGCATCGGGAACTTTTCCTGATGCCCTGAAATACTCGATAGTCAAGCCTTTATATAAAAAAGGAGAAAAATCTGATATTAATAACTATCGTCCTATAACGTTAATACCCATATTGTCCAAAATATATGAAAAGTGCATGTATAGAAGAATAATTGACTATTGTGATAAATTTCATATAATTAGCATAGAACAATATGGCTTTCAGAAAAACAAGTCCACTACTTTGGCAATATTCTCCCTGGTAAAGGCTGTAGTTACTAATATCAATAATAAAAATCTGACCACTGGGCTATTTTTTGATGTCTCAAAAGCCTTCGATTTAGTTTCTCACAATCTGTTGCTCAAAAAACTTGAACTTGTAGGTATCAGGGGTCCTACACTTGAGTGGATAAAATCGTATCTCAGTAACCGGCAACAACGAGTCATTATTGATAAAATTGATGAAAATCAAGTTAAGGTGCCTTTTTCATCAGAATACAAGCACAATATATGTGGTGTACCACAAGGAAGTGTACTGGGGCCTGTCCTGTTCTTGCTGTACATAAATGATATTATTAATATAACTGACCACCGCTGTATATTATTTGCTGATGACATAGCTATTATTATAGCGACAGAAAAATGTAACAATTTTAGAAATAATCATGAGACTGACATTAATAATACTATAGATAAATTAATACAATGGCTTGACATAAATAATTTAAAAATAAATCTTAATAAATCTGTTTATATTAATTTCAATAAATGTAATAATCCTAAATATAATATTAAACTAAACGTATCAAAAATTAAAGAAGTAGCACAAACGAAGTTTCTAGGCGTAATTATTGATGAAAATTTGAATTGGAAAGAGCATGTGGATAACGCTGCAAAGAGAATAAATAAATTTGTATATGCTCTTAAACAAATCAAAAATATTACAAACTTAAAAACAGCTCTCATGACCTATCATGCATATGTAGAATCGGTACTACGTTACGGGCTTATAATATGGGGAAATAGTACCGATATAAACCGAGCATTTGTTGCTCAAAAAAAGTGCATTAGGGCAATTTGCGGGATGCACTCGGAGGAATCTTGTAAACCCATATTTAAGAAACTAGGTTTGTTACCGCTGCCGTCGCTTTATATATTTGAAATATGTATGTTCGTTAATAAACATAAAGACCTGTTTATATCAGCCAATGATATTAATCCAAGGAGCCGGCGTGATCCACAGAGACTTGTTCTGCATGATCTTCCCAAGCTTGCTAAATATAATAAAAGCTGCTTATATAATTGTGTTAGTATATATAATAACATACCGAGTAGCATAAAAAACTTAAACTCCAGATTATTTAAGGGAAAATTGTTTGACTGGTTAAACTTGGAAAATTTCTATAGTCTTAAAGAATTTATGGATAACAAATTCTCATGTTAGTATTAAGTGAACATATGCATGCTAAGTACAATTCTGGCAAAACATGTAAGATCTTTATTGTAAATTTTTGTAACACCATGTATACCATGTTTTATGCAAATAAATACTTACTTACTTAAACAATTCTACTATAGAGAGCTGCGGTATTGGTAATGTAAGTATGACATTCAAAAATGGTGATGCAAGAAAGATTTTAGACGTGATGCATGTTCCACAATTATCTGGAAATCTTTTATCTGTGAGCAAAATGGCTGAGAAGGGAATGATAGTTATGTTTGATCGGGATGGTTGTTATATTTTTGACAGTTGTAAAGTCGTAGGTGAACCTGTATGCCATGCTGTACTACAGAAAGGCGTATACAAATTAAGTGGGTATGTAGCACATCAGAAGCAGCGTTCTTCAGCACCCCTACAATCAGTGCAGGAGGCAGGACAGAATGCACATGTTGCTGCACAAGGCGTGTCTACGTTATTGTGGCACAGGCGAATGGGGCATCTCAGTCTTTCGGGTATGTACAATCTCAGGAAGCATGCAATGCCTGATCTTGATTTGCAGGAAGAAGATATCAAGAATTGTATCCCGTGTCTTCAGGGGAGGCAAGCGGCAAAACCTTTTCCTAAAGGTGTTGCGCAGAGAGCAGCATCTAAGCTGGAGATTGTGCACTCAGATGTCTGTGGGCCCATGAGGACGTGCAGCTGGAATGGTGCTCGCTACCTACTAACATTGCCAACCGATGACTATTCAAGAAAATCTTTTGGATTCATTATGAAGAATAAATCTGAGGTAATGTCACATTTTATTAAATTCCAAAGATTAGTAGAAAAACAAACTAATTTAAAAATTAAATGCCTGAGGTCTGATAATGGTGGAGAATATTGCAATGCACATTTTTCTAATTACCTTGAAAAGCAAGGGATAGTCCACCAGACCACCGTTTCCTACACGCCTCAGCAAAACGGTGTGTCTGAACGATTGAACCGTACTCTTATGGATAAGGTGAGATGTATATTGCAAGAGTCTGGTCTTAGTCAGCGATTTTGGGGTGAAGCTGTGATAACAGCTTTATATCTTAAAAACAGAAGCCTCTGCTGAAGTCTGCTCTGACTGGCCGTCTGCCTGAAGAGGTTTGGTCCGGATGCAAGATAGGTCTTGGACATCTCAATGTATTTGGATGTCTTGCTTACTGTCTTTTGCCTAGCTGTAAGTGTAGCAAACTGGATGCTAAATCACAGTTATGTATTTTCGTAGGTTACTGTGAAAACTCTAAAGGCTATAGGGGTGTGTAACGGTTGATATAATAACAAAAAATCTAACGTTCACTTGACCTAATTTCAGTTAATATACTTTTGTTTAATATAACGATCAGTTGAGATAATGAATTGTTGATATAATTTCATTTTATCTAATTTCTTATGATATAATAAACATTTCCTATAATGCACATTTGACATAATATTCATATAGTATATTATTCATTTACTATAATATTCATAATCTCTAATAACTTTTAATATAATTTAGAAAATCTGATACGATTTTAAACGCCTGCTAGTATATAAGCATTAATTGCTACAAAAGTTTGCCTTTATGCGTGAGGTGGGTAGACTATACACGAATTTATTATTTTTCTTACTGTCATACAGTTACAGCGAAATTATTCATTGTGTGGCTATTGCAATCTCGATATTTGTTTTAGATTTTAAAATGACTACTATTAATTATTATAGTACATTCAAAAGTTCTAAAGGTGGACTAAAACTTGCTGTAAATCAGTAGCGAAGCTACAACTTCCAATTGAGGGAAGCCGAAGAAAAAATTGTTAAGTGCTCATAAACACAAGTTATCATCTAAATTTATTCCCTCAAAAATGATTTAATTTTTGAGTTAATAAATTTCTTAGTTTAACGCCATCTATGGCCAAGTAGTAGAACCAAAGAGACGCTATTACTACACAAATAAAATTATCAATTTTTTACAGAAATAAAACTATAAAAGGTATTATCGATTATGATGGATGGACTGTGTGAAAGATGATATGGCTAGAAAGGGGGTGACTACCGAGATGACGACTAATAGAGAAGTATGGAAGAAAAGGACACGTTGCGCCGACCACAAATAAATTGGGATAAGGGCAGGAGACTGATGATGAGGTCTTATCGATTATAGTTTAATTTCTGAAAAACAGTCTATTACAATTATGTTCTAAAATTATGTTAGAACGAATAAAATGCGAGAAACGGGTGAAAACAAAACACACGTGAATTTATGTGTCAAAAATCAACACGACAAATCTACGAAATGGAATATTATTAATTCTATCTGGCTCTCTATTCTTAACAAAATGACAATGTTTTAAACAAATTTCACGTAAATCAAAATATTATCACTGAACGGCACAACACACGCCAAAACTTTCGGCTGTAATAGGTACTATAGATTTTAAAATTATGTTGAGAATGTAACTAACTAATCAAATGCAAAAGAAATCAAAATAAAAGTTAATTTATCTGTCAACAATTTGACTCAATAAACTATTTGCAAATCTACGAAATTCAACAACACCTCATTCTATCTCGTTCTCGCATTTTCTCTTTCGCTCCCGGTAATAACTCGCTCGAGAACGGCTTACCTCGCACCGTAACTAGCAGTGTTTGGGAACCCCCGATTGCTACCGAAGTGTGCCGAAGTAGCGTGCTCAGAACTATGATTAGTACTGTATTCTGACACACCACGTGCGGCTTATTGGCGCTAGTGTCGGAATAAGACAAAAAATGTAAACTGCGTTCGCGATTTAGGATAGACTAAAGTTACGCGTTGTTGTAATGTTTTTTATCTTTTGATGTATTAAATACTTGTAATGTGACTATGTATGTAGTACCATATTATTTAAAATAGTAAACTCAAGTAGAGTCGTTGTTCCGAAGGGAAGCCGGTAGGAATGGGGTTGTTTAAAGCCGTCGCCCCTGCTGTAAATGGATACATTTATAACAAAAACAGGGAAGTGAAGAATAAAGTTTATTGGATTTGTGAACGACAACGTGAATAAAAATGTATGTGTCGTGCCATAACAACAGTGAACATGGAGACGCAGTTACATACAGTGGTTAAATATGATGAGAACCACAACCACGATCCTGAACCAGCACGGCAAGCGGTGGCATCTATAATTGATAAAATCAAAACAGATTCCTGTCAGAATACCGGTAAGAAGACGTGTCAGATTTTACAAACAGCAAAATGTGGTAGTGATGAATTGATTTTGAGCAAGTTACCTTCCACGTCTGCGTTAAGACAGATAGTTTATCGTGAAAAGAAAAAAGGAAAACCTAATGTTATAGAACCAACAGATATTTACTTCCAAATTCATCATGATGAATTGAAAATCCAAAATAACAATTTTGTAATATGTGATGAGATATTTGATGATAACAAAAGGATAACCATTTTTTCTTGTCAAAAAATGATGGAGTTTTTTGGAAGATCAAAACTGTTAATAATGGATGAGACATTTTATATTGTAGCCATGAATTTTTTACAACTTTATGTTATACACGGAAATATTTTTGAGGAAAATACACACACATATCCTCTTTTGTTTGCTCTTTGTACCTACACATAAAGATAAAAAAACATATAATAAGTTATTCGATTTAATTATTACTTACTGTAATGAACATGAGATCACAATTACGGTGACTAATGTAATAATGGACTTTGAACTTGTTGCAATGAGATGTGTCAAATAAAATTTTGATAACGTTATTATTAATGGATGTTTTTTTCATCTTGCACAATCTTTATATAGAAGAATACAAAGAGCTGGGAAAGCGGTACTCTATGGAACAAATACTAATTTTGCAATTGAAATGAAATGTTTGCTAGCATTGGCGTTTTTAGATGAAAAGGAAATACCCCACTATTTTATGAAGTTACAGGAATCTGTTTCTTCAGAAAGCACTTACCTTGTACAAATGTTTGGAAAAGATTACGTTTTAGGAAACGCCAACAAAGACCCTTGTTTTTCTCCAAAATTATGGAGTATTGCAAGTTTTCATGATAAAGGGCTACCGAAAACCCAAAATTCAGCGGAATCCTGGCACCATAGAATTAATCAAATTATAAATCATAACTAACCTGGGTTTTATTGCCTAGCCCATGAGTTGCTTCTAGAATCCAAAGTAATATTGGGTAGCGTAGAATGTCTTTTTAATGGACAATCACCACAAAAAAAGCCGAAGTATTGTTTAAAGAAAAAGGAACGAATCGATAATATTCTTAAAAAAAAAAGGAATACACTGAAATTGAATTCCTTCGGGCTTTGGCCTCTAACTTAAAACTGAAATAAGTTGTAATATTTATGTGATGCTATGTTATGATTAAAAAAATATTGTACTGTTTTTTTTTTCTTCGCTTTATACCCTATACACCTACCACCCTCAACTATTGTAACCAGTAGAAATTGGATGCAATCTGGACTTTAGGGCACCCCGACTCGGACAGGTTAGGTTAGAAGGGGATGGCGGGGGCGCGTGAGCGAGCGAAGCGAGCGAATAGACCCCGCCATCTCCTTCGTGGGTATTTTTTTATAAACCATCCAGAAGTAGGAGCCCCGCGAAGCGGGGCTCCGTCGACCAATCCCACCCTCAACCATGCATTGAATATTTTAAGATTTGGTTAGGTGCCATTTGAGTTAGGTTAGAACTGTGACCATTAAACATGAAAATTAGGTCAAAAGAACATTAGGTCAAATGAATGTTATATAAAAAGAATATTATACATATTGAAAATTATATAAAATAAACGTTATACTAAATGTTTTATATTAAATGAAAATTATATCATATGAAACATTAGGTCATATGAAATTAGGTTATATGATTTTATAGCATATGAAAATTATATTATATGAACGTTATTTCAAGTGAAATTAGAGCATTTGTTATTATATCATACATTACACACCCAGGCTATAGATTCATAAGACCATCCTATCCAACTAAAGTTTTAATATCAAGGAATGTGCAATTTTTAGAAGATAAATTTTATAGTAATTTTATTTCTGTTGACATGCCAGAATAAAAATAATTCTTATGACATTATTTTGCAAAATGATATTTCATATAAGGAACCAAATAATCAATTAAATTTAAATAATGAATTATCTATAAATTCCAATGACATTGATAATGATTTAAGTTCTGATACTATATTAGATGGTGAGGTCAACGATGAGTCCCGGTCTGGTAGAGGAGAACAAACTCGCCCGAGGAGTCACGAGGTGAGGTGTTTGCTGATGCACAGCAGTCACCTAGCCCGTTGCGCGAGCCAACATCTAGTGCACAAGTTCCTGTAACTGATTGTGGCAGTAGGCCTGTGAGGGCTACTCGAGGTAGAATTCCATTAAGGTATGATGATTATGACATGTCTTTACTTACCAGTTCATCGGATGTTGAGGACCCGCAATCTTATAAAGAGGCCATGTCTTCCTCTAATAGTCAAGAATGGAAATCAGCTATGGACTGTGAGTACAAGTCTTTTATAGATAACAATGTTTGGGATTTGGTGGATAGACCTACAGATGCAAATATTATTATATGTAAATGGGTCTACCGAACTAAACATGATGCATCTGGTAATTTTCTCCGCTACAAAGCCCGCTTGGTTGCTCGTGGCTTTAGTCAGCGTGAAGGTATAGATTACTATGATACTTTTTCTCCAGTGGTAAGGCACTCTACACTGAGAATTTTGTTTTGTCTAACCAACGAAATGTATATGTCAGTTGAGCATGTTGATGTTGCAACTGCCTTTCTGAATGGAGACTTAAATGAGAGAATATACATGGAACAGCCTGAAGGTTTTGTAAATGATGAAAGCAGGTATGTTTGCTATCAAAGAGCATGTATGGGCTTAAACAAGCTAGTAGGCAGTGGAACATTAAGGTGCATGAACTACTTTCCGAAAATGATGTTCAGAGTAAGTGTGAACCGTGTGTGTACATACAGAAGAATGGCAAGGATCTTACGATTGTAGCTCTTTACGTAGATGATTTTTACTTATTTTCTAGTTGTTCTACTGATAAATTGTTGAATTTATTGAAGAAAGCTTTTAGTGTAAAGCATCTTGGTTCTTTAAGGAGCTGTTTAGGTATTAATGTCATTCGTAATGAGGATTCTCTTATTCTAGAACAGTCAGTTTACATCAAAAAGTTGTTATCACGTTTTGGTATGTCTCAATGTAAAACCATCTCCACACCTATGATGCTTAATTGTAAATTAATCAAGCCTGAAAAATCTGAACAGAATGTTGATGAAAATTAATACCAATATAGACAGTTAATGGGATGTCTAATGTACTTGTCTGTGTGTACAAGGCCTGATATCGCATTTGCATGTAGCCAGTTATCACAATTTAATAATAGCTATGACAAAAGTCATTGGTTAGCTGCAAAAAGGATATTGAGATATTTGGCAGGTACCATAAGTTATGGTCTGCATTTTTATAAAAGCAATAACTTTAATATAACTGCCTACACAGATGCAGATTGGGCAAATGATCATAATGATAGAAAATCTTATACTGGCTTTGTCATAAAATTGGGAAATAACATTATTAACTGGGAAGCCAGAAAACAAAGATGTGTAGCGTTATCGAGCACAGAAGCTGAATATGTAGCTATTAGTGATGTTTGTAAAGATATATTATTTTTGCGAAATTTTCTGTCAGAAATTATTAATCAAAATTTAACTGTCACTGTATTTAACGATAACCAAAGTGCTCAAAAGTTGTCACAGCTAAAGGAATATTGTCACAAGAAGACGAAACATATAGACATTAGGTATCATTTCATAAAGGATTTAATACCGTAAAGTATTGGTATTTGGTATTTTTTTTTTATTAAACAGTCTTGTACTATCGGCCCAAGTTAAGCATGCTCACTTAAGAAAATATTCCTGCGAGAGCGCAGCTAGTGACAAACCACACCCCTGTCTAGTTTCCCCCAATTAGAGACAATATGCATTTGTGTGAGTAATGAGCGAGTAACATAAAATAACAAACATTAGCTAGAGCGCGGCAGTGCCAATTTGCTCTCGCTAATTGTTGACGCTTCCCTTAAATTCCTATCGCCATTTCATTTTACGACCTGTTTATTTCTATCGGACTGATTGCCTGCCTAACTGTGACCTCTGCTTGTATACCGGACTGTGATCGAAAGCCTCTTCTTGACCCTAGCTTGTATCCTGGACTGTGTGTGTATTGTGTGTGGGCTGTGACTAACGTGGTGCAACCATGACGACCCGAAACCTGATTCAGGAAGAAAGGAATCAAATTATTGTTTTGCATAGACAAGGGTTAAATATATCCCAAATAGCAGTGGAGTTGAACATGCAAGTAAGTTATGTTTTTGTATTCAGATAGAGGGAGAGATATAGAAATAAATAAAGTGATAGTAATATTATTATTTCATAGTTTGAATTTTTCCTTATATTGCAATTTAAAAACAAATTCCATGAAAAATATTGGTATTCAGGTGCATCCGGTTAGACTGGAAGCCGACCCCAACATAGTTGGGAAAAGGCTAGGCAGATTTATATATAAAAATAATAAAATTATTATAACTTTCAGATGGATTCATTTTAAAAGTCTCATAAGATATTACCTACTTATAGTAATGCATTCAAATAAGATTGTTCTTTTTATTTATTTTTGCTTTCAAAGACGTTGTTGGAGCCTTTTATGACCCAATAATAAATCCTAAACCAAAACAACCTAAACAATGGTGCCTTATCTCACAGCGTCGTTGCCGCATTTTAATTAGAAAAACCAGAGCGCATTCGTCGCATTTCTAGAGGCTTTAGAAATAAATAAAGTGATAGTAATATTATTATTTCATAGTTTGCATTTTTCCTTATATTGCAATTTAAAAACAAATTCCATGAAAAATATTGGTATTCAGCTGCATCCGGTTAGACTGGAAGCCGACCCCAACATAGTTGGGAAAAGGCTAGGCAGATTTATATATAAAAATAATAAAATTATTATAAATTTCAGATGGATTCTTTTTAAAAGTCTCATAAGATATTACCTACTTATAGTAATGCATTCAAATAAGATTGTTCTTTTTATTTATTTTTGCTTTCAAAGACGTTGTTGGAGCCTTTTATGACCCGATAATAAATCCTAAACCAAAACAACCTAAACAATATATCTCACAGCGTCGTTGCCGCATTTTAATTAGAAAAACCAGAGCGCATTCGTCGCATTTCTAGAGGCTTGATCATTATATTTCAAACTACAATTTTTTTTCGCCCAAGCACAAGATAATTGTTTTTTATAATTATTTTTAACATTTATTTTATCATAATACTGCAGATGGAAAGTAATTGACAATAATGTAAATTTTTGTTAGTAGTGCTCGTAAATACTTACCAAAAAAACTTAAAAAAAATAGCACACATAGTTTTAAATACTAACGATTTAGTGCTTGGCTGGCCGATAAAATAGCAAGTACTTACTATTTTTTCGGCCAAGCACTAGATCGTTGGTATTTAACCACTAAAAACCTTTAGAAATGCCACGTTGCCAGCCCGCACGGGATAAACACTTTTAAATAGTAGAGATAAAGCACAAATTTGCTTGGGACAGTTTCATACAATGTTGGAATTTACGCTATGCCATTTTTCTTACTCATAGGTATACGAGGTGTAAATTGCAATATCTGAAAACCTCTTAAGGGGTCATTCTACTAATCATTATGAACAACTTTTACTACGGGACCAAACCTGAAATCGCGAAAAAAAAACAGCTGTTCCCTACATTTATGTTCGCGTAACTGGTCAAAATGTATGGACCAGCTGCTTTTTTATCGCGATTTCAGGTTTGGTTCTCATAGTAAAAATTGTTTATAATGATGAGTAATGACCCCTTAAGAGATTTTCAATTATTGCATTTACAACTTGTATTTTAAAATATAGTTATGAATGTTATAACTACTTAAATTAGTTATAGAAAAGTTAAGAGTTTATTTATCATGAAGTCAACCAAAATGCACACCTTAAGTATTTCAATACTTATAATTTTTATTTATCTAGTTGTGCCCTTTGAATAAGACTTTTGTAGTGTACTCGTATTATTATACTTAGTTCCTATATTATGTAAAAAATCGATGCTGATTGTTTTTTTTTTTTTTTTTCGTTAGAGAACAACGGTGCGCCGCTGGGTGCGAAGATATGAAGAAGGAGAAATTACAGAACGCGTTCGTGCACCTCGACCCCGGGCTATAAACGAAAACGAGTTAAATAATATGATAGCCACGTATGAAGAGAACCCGTTCACACCCACTCGCAGTTTCGCACAAGAATACGAAGTTTCGATGCAAACTATTAGAAACGAGTTGCATCGAGCTGGAGTCCATCACAGACGTCCCGCAAAAAAAATTATTTTGACGCAGGAGCAGAAAGCTGCTCGCGTGCGATTCGCTCGTGACTACAGGGACTTCGTTTCTCTTACGCCATATTTTCTGATGAAAAGTGCTTTAGGTCTAGCCTGTGCCAGGGCCATGGTATCTCTTTCGAACAACCCGCGACTC
Source organism: Tiliacea citrago (assembly GCA_963921375.1). Taxonomy (NCBI): domain Eukaryota; kingdom Metazoa; phylum Arthropoda; class Insecta; order Lepidoptera; family Noctuidae; genus Tiliacea; species Tiliacea citrago. The sequence continues at coordinate 27,097,633 of OY992783.1, forward strand.
CGGCGGCTTGCAAATAACCCTGTATAGCTATTTTTATTAGGTTTATTTTTATTATTCCAATTTGTATTATATTACTTCTTTGATTAATGTCACAGGGTAGACTGTAGACCGTAATCATAGTTTAAAATATTGCCAACGATTTTGAAGTCTTCTTGTAAAATTATTGATGTCAATTTAGTGTCATGTTGCCTTTATTGGTGGATTTGTTGTTTTATTTACAATCAATGTTGTCGTAAGCCCCGATCTCGTTAGTTTGTTATTTTACATATTCAGTAGTGTCATCATATCCGTCCACCTCATAAATAATTGATCTCATTTGCTTGATAAACCTAGTCTGTAGTGTAATGTAATTATTGCAAATTATAAAAATTATTAAGATTCTTAAATTGTACTAATCTTAAAACTTTTCAATTTCATTAGAACTGCACGAGCAATATTCTCCTAATCTTACTTACTGACAGGCTTTTTGCCTGTTGTTGTTGTGTTGTCTGTTTGTCATTGTTGTGTTGATTTCATATTTTGAACTTTACGATATAAGTGTAGATAAATACAGTTTATAAATGATATTATGAGTAAGAATCTTTTCACTTAAAATATTTTGCATTTTGATGATAATTTCTGTGTAATTTTTTGTTATAATATGTTAATTTCTGGATCAATCTTTAATGTTTTGAAAAAGTATATTAAAAATAAATTAAGTTACTTATATTGTTTTTTTTCTACAACAGCAAATCCTTAAAATTGTTCTCAAGTAGATTTTAACTAACTGTTTATTTTTTCACACTGAGATTACAGCCGATAGTTTCATACAAAAAGCACTTACTATACATCTTTTATTATACAGATAAGATTTAAATATCAACCTAAATAAATCTTTAATCCTGCATAATGTTAAATGAACACAAACTAAAAATATATATTTCACTAGTACCCAACATTTTATTTCAATCCTTTCACTCTCACTGCTGCCAAGGCACAAACTATAGTTTAGTTTAATTACTTGATAAGCTTCTGAATTTTAAAGTGGCGTAGGAACTGAATCATTGTTAGATTTGTCAAAAAAAAACTTGACATGCAATGCCGGTAACGCGCCTGTAGCGTTGATTTCGCTTAAAATCATGAATTGTCAAACTTTGACTAGAGCATGAATTATAAAAGAGTAAAGTGTTGGTTTGATTATAATCCAGTCTTAAAGTGCTCATCCTGCACGGCATGCCTGGGCATTTTAATTGCAACGATACCTTGTTCGTTATACAGGCTGAAATTTAATTCATGGGTATCCTCTTAAGGGGTCATTGTACTCGTCATTATGAACAACTTTGACTATGGGAACAAATATGAAATCGAGAAAAAAAAATTGCTGTTCCCTACATTTTGTCGAGTTATGCAAACATAAATGTAGGGAACAGCTGATTTTTTTTCTCGATTTCATATTTCGCACGCTTAATATTATAGTGACCGAACTCAAAATTTACGTAAAATGAGTTAATGCACCTGGCGTGACTACAACAACGCCATCTATGAAATAGCTCTAAGAAACTCTTCAATACGTTGTGTTTTCCTACTCTTACAATCTTTGCTGTCTCTTTCATTTTCGCGACTTTTGTGACGTTGATTGACATAACACAGACTCATTCAGTGTTCGTTCAACCGTTACAACATAAACAGTTTGTGCATTTAATTTTAAAGTGACCTATTAGTGTTTAAGGCGTTTTCATTGTGAAATTAAAGGTAAGTTTTATGTATATTTTTAGTATTATTTTGACTCTTTCCGCAATGAGTCTTTTTAATTCTAAAATGTTGTTACATTCAACCGGCGTATTCGGTTTTAGGTCTATTTAAAACTAAAAAACAATAACAGTTTGTGATCACATTAATATTTAAGTCAGTTTAATAGTAAAAATGTTGTCAAATTAGTTTTTGCTACAGTTATAGTTTAGTGTTACGTCTGTTTAATACTAATATTGATAACTTGCTCATGGTCACATAAAGTAATGGGTCTGTGCTTTATCAAAAATAATGCATATTTTTGTGGTCAAAATTGACAAAGTGTCCGTATTCAGTAATAAGTCTTATTCAAATTAAAATAGTAGAAAAAATAAATGCTTTTATTTATGATTTTACTTTCTAGAATGGCTTCTGCACGATCAAGGAAAATTCTTGATTTAATTGATAATAAAGGCAGTCCTCATTACCAAGAACACGACCAGGTAAGTAATAAGAAAATTGAAGGTACTTCAATTCCCTGCAATTCCCTGGCGTTTTCAATTAATTGTAATCATTTTTGTTTGCAGGCAAATACTGTGCCTAATGAACCGGTACAAAATAGCGAAATTCTCTCAGATAGAAGTATTGATGTCCAGGTAACCAAATAAAAAATATTTTTCCATTTTTTTTATTATTGAGGGTAATTTCAATACATTCATTTTTGTGTTTACTTGCAGGTGCTACATGATGTTAGAAATAAACCAGAAAATTGTACATTTTTGAATGCACAAGAGTATTTTAATGACACTGAACATCAAGATAGTCCTACCCCAAAACTAGATGATCAGGTATTGTAATTATTAAATTGAAAGTACATTAGTTACATTAGTTTATTCAAAGTTATTAGTATATTTTGATCCTAACTTAATGACATTGTTTTAATTTGACTTTCATGTTTACTTTGTCTTATAGATTTTGCGTGATGTCGAAAATGAACCTGAGAATGCTACCCGCATAAGAACACCTATAAATTATCTTATTTCGCCTATAAATTCCGAAGAAAGTGACGCAGATTTAAGTGACGGTGATCCTACATTCCAAGTAGAAAAGGAAAAAAGGGTTAATAATTTGCTAACTCGACCTATCCACCGCTCTAGTTCTAGCAGTAGCTCTTCTTCATCAAGCTCATCTTCGTCATCATCTGATAGTTCTAGTGATGAATCTGCGGAAAGAAACCCTGATAATAATAAAGAAAATACAACTCCGGAGCCGTCAAGATCACCTCAACGAGAACAGGAGTCCACTTCAGCAGCAGCTACAACAACTGATGGAGGTATTACTGTGACAAAAAGTAGAAAGCGCACTAGACAACCGGAAACCTGGAAACAAATTAAAGCTAAAAAGTTAAGAAATTTGGGAAAAACTTACGTTAATAGCAAAAATGCAACAGTTGAAGCTCGACATCTTAAGCCACCATGTAATAATAAATGCAGATTGCAGTGTGCTACCAAAATAGATTCTGTACAAAGGCAACGTATTTTTGATACTTATTGGGAAATTGGAGATATCCATAATCAACGATCTTTTATTTTGTCATGCTTAACCAATATTACACCCAAATATAAGTATACTAATGCTTTGGCTCCTAGAAATTGTAACAAAGCTTTTCATTTTATCGTTGATGGTAGTCCAATTCGAGTTTGTAAAACCTTTTTTCTTAATACATTAGGTATTTCTGATCGTATGATTCGTACAGTCAAAAGTAAGACCGATGAACATGGGATTTTAAAGACTGATTTTAGAGGTGTGACTGCTAGTAATGTGTCAGATGAAGCATTAATTTCTGACATCAAAGAATTTATCAATTCTATTCCAAGAACAGATTCCCATTACACACGCCAAACATCGACCCGTGAATTCATAGATGGTAGTAAAACGATAATTGATCTCTTTAGAGATTTCGAAGACATACAAAAACAAAAAAACAAGCCTGCTGGAAAATATTGCACATTTTATAAAGTTTTCACTACACAGTTTAACATTTCATTCTTTCGCCCACGTAAAGATCAATGCGATCTATGTTTACAATTCCAGAATTCATCAGCTGAAGAAAAACTTGTAATTAAAGAAAAATATGACATGCATTTGATAGAAAAAGCCCTCAGCCGACAGGAAAAATATAATGATCGATGTAAGATTGATGATAATAACAAAGTAATTCTATTTGATCTTGAAGCAGTTTTGCAGACACCTAGGGGGGACACCTCTGCTTTCTATTACAAAAGTAAACTTAATAGCTACAACTTTACTGTTGCTTCTTTAAACAAAAAAGTAGAAGGCCAAGTTCAGGATTCGTATAACAATGTGCAGTGTTATTTTTGGAGCGAAACGGACGCAAAAAGAGGTGCTAACGAAATAGGTTCATGCTTATTAAATTATTTTGAAAAACTTTGCAGTGAATCCAGAAATACTAATGAAGAAGGTATTGATCTAATATAGTATTCGGATAATTGCGGAGGGCAAAATAAAAACAAATTTATCGTTACAGTATATCTGTACGCAGTGACACATTTAAATATTAATTCAATAACTCACAAATTTTTAATCAAAGGCCACACACAGAACGAGGCTGACAATATACACAGTTTAATAGAAAAAGAAATTAAAAAAAATTTGAAAGCAGGACCTATATATTCTCCACATCAATATATTTCCATAATAAAAAATTCACGTAAATCCGGTTGCAAATTTGTAGCCAATGAGTGTACTTTTAATGATTTCTTTGATTTTAAAAAATTACAGGAAGATTGGGGTTATAATTTTAATAAAACCAAAGATGGAAACAACGTAGTTTGGAATAATATTAAAATGATTAAAGTAACAAAGAAGAGCCCATTTTCTTTTTTTATTAAAGAAACATACAACCAGCAGGATTATTCTGAAGTATGTATTCGAAATAGACGAACTAAAATGTTACCTTTAGAGCAATTAACACTAGTAAAGGCTTATACAGGCAAACAAGTGTTGAGCGAGAACAAAAAGAAAGACTTGCGCGAGTTAATTGCCAAAAATTTAATACCAAATTATTATTCAAATTTTTATGATTCTATACTATATTAGTTAACGGATTCAAAATCTGTTTTGATGATGTTAATTTTTTAGCTTATTTACTAAGATTGTAATGAGAACAAAATGGCTGATTGATAATAACTTTTGAAGTTCTATTTTTGTTTTGATAATCATTTTATTTACTAGTTATTTTTATAAACCTCTAGTTACTATACTATAGTAACTTTCTCTATCTTTCTTTTAGTTCCTATACATGCAGCTACGATTAAGATAGAAGAAGTGTAAGTTTAGAATCTATCTTGTACCTGTCTACTAGGATTTCATAAGAAATAAGACTGATTATAATTTTTATTTTGCTATTTTATATTGATTAAAAAGACTGAACCCAACAATATCGTTTTATTTTTTATTAATAAATGAATCCTAAATAAAATGCACAACGTAATTAGTATATTTTTATAGTATTAGAATGACTTAACATCATTAAAAAAAGACCGAAATAAAAAATTACATAATTATTTTAGTGATAAATAGACTTAAACCTAAGACGTACAGTCAAGTTGTATATGTTTTTACTATTAGAAAGACTTAAAATAAATTAGGTCTAAATACTTTTTGGCAAATTTACCATTACTAAGTATTAAAAATACCTAAAACTACAAAAACAATTTTAAAAGGCTGTATAATTGAAACTAAATAACATATAACAAAAATTTCACTTTCAACTAAAACTTTGATGTCTACACTATTAGAAAAATTAAACTTAAATTGAACAATCTATGTAATGTCATATTTATAGCAAATTAAACAGCGCAAGTCGTAGTTGCAAAATCGTTTTTTCGATTTGCCAAAAAAGTGTTTTTTTGGATTCGGTCATTGTAATACTAAGCGTGCGATTTGTTCCCATAGTCAAAGTTGTTCATAATGACGAGTACAATGACCCCTTAAGAGGATACCCATGAATTCAATTTCACCCTGTATTATTTTAATGAATAAAAGGTAATATTACAATTACCTACTGTTAAAAGTATTAAACCAAATACAAGGAACAACTGCAAAACATTTGAGATAATCCTAAGGTAATAAAAAAACGTATGGCCCTTGTATTAAGCCGTCCTCTATTGTTTAACCGAATTTCCAGACATTCCCACTAAATAACAATGGGTCTTAGATAATGAACTTATTTTTATTTCAGTTGCAAGAGTTGTGCGGCTTGCGGCCTTGCGTTAGCTACAAACAAAAAGCTCTGATAACATTGTATGAACTGCGCAGAGTATTGGTTCAAATATTACTGTAATTTTCAAGTATTCCCAAATTGCCCAAGTATAAACAAACACATAGAAATTTAGATAGTTATTTACTTTTAATAAAGTCGATTAAACACAAAAAATTTCAATATAAACATTTGATACCTTCATGCAGTGCCGGTCAACGCACCTATACCTAACGTATTCAGGGAGCCGTGAGATAAAAGGTAAACAAACCATAAATGTCCGTTCAATCGATTTTGAATGCTATTGTGTTGGTGGCATGACAAATGGCAGCTGCAGTAAACAGTTGGTATTGTAACCACTTTTTTCCCTTTAATGCCATCCATAAGCCTACGGAATAGAAGTCAAAATCGGTGGAACGGACTGTAATAAAACGGTTCGTTTCAATGTCTCATCTTATTGTGAAGGGAATATGCTGCGGTTGCTGCGGCATGCGGCATCACATAGGATATGGTGAAAATTGGAGAGGCAGTGAAAGTGTTCATAAATAACCTATATCTATAGACCCGATAGAGAGAGGAAAATATTAAAGTGGATTAATACATATAAATTGTAGTTTATTAGTTATTACAAATTATTTTTGTAAATACTGCAATATCAATAATACATTTTCTAAACCAAACAAACAGAAGATATGAGTACTAAAATTAATTCTTGTCAATAATAAAATAACAATTCAATTCAATAACAAAGAGCTCACGCCGCCGCCGCGCCGCGCTGGCCGTGCCCATTAAAAACTCGTATCTTAGCAGAAACAAGTGAGCATAGTACGCTCCTAGTGTGAGTGTCACACATTCTATACATGATTATACTAATACGAACACCACTAAAATACGCTTTGTGCATCCTATTGGTCAAAACTCGTGCATTGTGCGATCGAGTCGTGAGTCGTGCTATGCGATTATCGCCTTTAAGGTGAGCATGCGGAACTTTGGCCGATAGTACACAAAAACTACTAAGGTTATGAGCTTGGACAATTTTTTTGACTAACCTCATCAATACCTTCCAGAGAAATGCAGTAGTATTTATATGATGAACATAGATACAGATATATTATTTTTCAAAAGTGCTATTCCAAATATCGCCGATTTGGGGCTTTTTAACATCGGCATAATCTTAACTTCGTTTTTACCTCCATTTGTACCAGTTTCAATTTAAACAGGTCTTGCGATATTTGGACCTACAGAAGGGTATACGGTCTTTCATTATAACACATATTTTTAGTTTAATTTGAAATAAAAAGCCAAATATTTAGGCGATTAACACACGGCACCGCGCGCCGCCGCGGAGGGCGGTGGCGGTAAAGCGGATTTCGTAGCGGTACCCGCGCGGTAAGGCGGTTTACGCGCCTGTCCGCGCGGTTGGATTTAACGCGGATTTGACCAGTTTGATCACAGACACTGGCAAGAATGGACGCTGAAGTGGTGGCAATAATCTGGCTTTTATGGCGTAAAAAGAAATTAATAAGAAGATATTGGGTTCATCCATTTTTACGAAGCAGAACACTAAATAGGACATTCATGTTATTCTATAAAAGTTTGAGAAAACACGAAGATAAATTTTTCAATTATACGCGAATGTCTACTTCTTCATTTGATTATTTGCTAAGGATAAGACAAGCAATTTCTGGAGTAAATACGAACATGCGTCCTTGTATTTCACCGGAAGAAAAGCTTCTTGTGACCTTGAGGTAAGTGAAAAGAAAAAGCACATTTTTCCAATTTATATTTTTATTATTTTAAATAAAATCAGTCAGTCAATCATTCTGATGATTGAATCTACCTCAGTCTTTTGAATGATTATTTACTAAATACTTTTGTTTTGTTCCCTCATAGCCTAAAAAGGATCATTTTTAAATTTTTTGTAGGTACTTACATCTAATTATAATTAGTAATTTTAATATCTCATTAATAAAATCACAGTATGTTTTTAATCACAGGTTAAATCACGTATATATATCTACCTAAAACTGATTTACATAATCACAGTTTTCTATCTTCCGTACAATATGGTATACACTACACTATGGTTTTAAAACAGTGATAAAATCTCTGATTCATCAGTAATGTTTGAATGAACTGTGGCAGGTGTTGCCGGTATTGCTTCTGTAATATTATCTGTAATTCCGGCAGCAGAGGTCCCTTGGTCATTTTGATGGTTATACTGCATTACTTCATAGCGACTGGAATTGAGTGTATATGATGAAGAATTCGTAAAATAACCCTGGTTTTGATTATTAGCATAGGACATTTCAGCGTCGCTTGGTTCTTTATCCCTTATTCAAACGCGAGCCTGTGGAGGAGTTAACAAAAAAGTAAGATACGTTCCTGGGTAATTTTGGGTCGTAGATTTCAAAAATACACACAAAAGAAGGGTTAGTGGGGGGGAAGTACCCTTTTTTTGGTGGGAAGTATATATCCCGTCGTCTGTTCTCTCTTGTAAAAAAGTTGGAAAGGTGGGAACTATAGCTCCCAGTGTCCAGTATGACATCAATATTTTAAAACACTTGCTAGTGGCCCTGGCTCCACTTGTGAATTAAATTTTAACGTAAAAAATTACATAGATCGTGCTTTTTTAATAAAGGAGGTAAAAGTACTCATCAATGCAAGTTCTTTTACTAAAGGAAGAACTCGAAAATTTAAAAATGAATGACTTGACCATTCATTTTTAGTTGAGTACCTACCTAGCTCTAGCTAGATATGAATTTGTAGTAGCAAGTTACTTGTATTGGTGAGTACTTTTTGTGTAATTAATAAAATAAATTATTATAATAGAAGTTTTTTATTCATTTTGCTTGAAATTATACTTATAATTACGTATTAGGGACTGTTTCTATCACATTGATCAGAATATCCTTTTCCTGTCAGTCTTTCATATATCTTAAAAAATAAAATACGAAGTAATTCTACCCTATTCAGTTTCAGTGGTATGAAACATTTCAAAACATTCCTTGATGCATAGAGGTACGGTGCACGTGGAGCATACATTTTTTGTCCTTTTCTCCCGTTTTCTTGTGCTACAGAACCGGCATCTCTTATAAGAGTTACTCTCTTGGGGCATGTGTATACCTACATTTGATAACCGAATCTCTTCCGGCACTCCGAATGGGCCCCCTTTCTTGCTTGTAAAGGGTATATTTGGGCGTGCTTTTTTTTAGAGTAATTGTTTATTAGCGCACGCGCCAAACGCAGTCTAAATTCACGGTGTGAATGTGGTGTTACGGTATGTGTTACACTGTTCGTTATGTATGAATTAATGATGGATGCATCAAACATAAAAAAGAAAAGACGCATCCAAAACTTGCGGGATTTCCTATTGATTGGGTAAGAGGATCTATAATGATCAAATAGATCCACCCCGCCCATGCTCATTGTGTAAGAAGCAATTGCTTTTGGGCAAAGAACTTCTACTCTTGACCCATTTTTTTGAGTTATTTTTACATACATGATGTCTAATGGTTGATGTGCTGTGGTAAGCAATGTGACTTCTTTTGTGTCAAACCATTTTATTGCGGTGATAGGTTCTGATGTCATAGCCGAGAATTGATGCTTTTGTAGTCTTAACTCTTTTGGTTGCTTCTTCATCATAGCTGGGAGGTCTTTTCGATTTGATCTTACCGTTCCTACAGCATAAATATGTTTATCATATAGCTGTTCTAGTAAATTGCAACCAGTGAAGAAATTGTCAAACGCTAGAAGGGTATTCATGGGGAGGTTGGTGCTGAGTTTCATTACGACATTGTAGCCCAGACCTTCGTTATCGATACTGTCGCCTTTTCCCGTATATATCTGAAATTGGTATAGGTATCCAGTTTTGGCGTCGCATCTGGCCCATATTTTGAACCCCCTTTTAATGGGTTTTTTGGGCATGTATTGTTTCAATGAGCATCTGCCTTTAAACTTAACCATACACTCGTCTATAGACTGTACACTTGAATTGTATGCCTCATTCTGATAGACTTAATTTAATGTTGTAATCATGGGTCTTAATTTGTATAATTTGTCAAAATTTGGTGAATCTCTGGGTGGTTCGGTGCTATTGTCATTCAGATGTAAATTTTCTGTAATTTTTTTGAATCTCGCTATTGGAAATACACGGGAAATTTCAGGATTATTATAGAAGGAGTCACTTGACCAATAAAGCTCCATGTCTGGTAAGGGATTTAAGCCCATTAGGATAAGAATACCTAAATATGCTCTGATGTCATCTTCATTGACTTCAATCCAGTTTTTACTATTTTTATAGCAAGCATATCGATTTGTTTGTTCAACAATTAATTGTATTAAATAATCTGGAAAATGTTTTTCAAAAATGGTTATTGGTTGTGTCTTATGATTGAATTCAGATTTAGGCTTAAATTTTTTGGTAAAATTTGGAATATCATGAGTGGTTCTACATATTTCCCATTTCCGTGGCTGAGATCTATTTCTTTCCACTGTAGAACTCATTGGAATTTGCAAATCCTGCTCTTCAACAAAATTTTCGTCTATGTCACTAACATGTTGCTCAACATGTTCATATATGATTTCTTGTTGAAGGGGATCATCCGTGGAGACAATTTGTTGAATGTTATCTAGCCCTATTTCATGCTCAATTGATACTGGTAAATCACTGTCAGAGATTAGATTTAGTGCCCCACTTTGTATTTCTAAATTAGAATTATCACCAGTATCACTATTTCGTTTTTTTTTCTAATATCGTACATTCAGGATTTTCCGGGTTTAGTATTTCTAATAAGTTCTCACATGGTTCTAGTGTTTTTGTAGTTTCCTCATGTTCTTTGTCACCCAAATCATCCATCCCAAACATCTCTTCCAATCGCATCTCGATTCTATCCTCCTCATTTTGTTGCAAAAATGACCTTGAAGGACTTATTATAAAATCACCGTAAACTAAATCACCATCGGAATCATTATCGGACCAATCATCCTCTTCTAAAATGTTTTCTATCAACTTTTCGGTTAGTTTTTTAGGGGGCATTTTTCTAAAACAAAATAAAAACAATAAATTCTAATGTATTGAAACTAGTTGTCTATTTATCTGATGATGAAATGATAACTAATAATATGCTTATACCAAGTTTTTTTGGACACACGGATTTTATATATAGAATTTCCGAATGTAGTGTGCAGTGACGAACACTGGGATGATATCTTCCCACAGATAGACTCAATTTCAATCGACTATACCAAGGTATAAAAGAAAGATTCGGGGCATATTTTACGTTTCACGCAACCGTAATACAGTCTAGTTTATATAGCTAAAACTCAAATCTGCTTACCAAATTTTTTTTCAGCACTACAAAAAACAAAAAAAATAACGGTCGTTTTCGGCGGCAAAATCACGTCAACTGACTTTGACGTGTGTTTACCATGACATGTAATAATTGTCTGAAAAGTGTTGCCATTAAAAAAGATTCTCTGAAATGTTAAGATTGCGTAGATAAATATTACATTGCATTAGGTTTAAGCATATAAAAATAAAACACGATTTACTTCAATCTGAGATGTGGGAAGTATAGCTCCCAGCGTTTTAATAAGGGTTATAATTGTACATTTCATCTTGAGCTTGTGTTATGCATTTAATCATATTTATTTTCACGATTGACTTCAATCGATCGGGGACTTTCTTGAAATCAGGCACCAAAGAGAGCATAAACTGTCGGTCAGGATCTTCTTCGTTTACTTTTTTGCTCATTGAAGATTAATTAGAGTATCGATTAATTCTCGAGTCATCTCTTCAGAATGATCAGATTTCTTTCTTTTTGGACTGTCTTTATATGGTCCTCCAACCGATTCCTTACCTTCCCCAACTGATTTATCGTCTGCAGCAGACAAACTATTCTCAGTTTTATTTATTCCAGCGTAAGGTTTTAAAAATAACAATTGATTATAAAATCGATATTGATTATTTTTCTTAGCTCCCGCTCCGCTCTTAATGTCTTTTTGCCTTCGGCACTCCTTCATGAAGGCGTCTCGAAGGTTTTTCCACTTTATTTGTAGCGAGCGCCCTGTAATAAAAAAAATATATATTTCAGATACCTGGCCACGGGGTGTTCCTTTACCGATCTGCATTACAATTATCGACTTGGGATATCAACCATACGAAGTATTGTAGAAAAAGAATGTGATGCATTATGGGATGTAATGAAAATGGAGTGTTTTCCCGAACCTACAACTGAAATGTGGCTAAATATAACTGAAGGATTTAAGTCAAGAGCTAATTTTCCTCATGTTTTAGGTGCCTTAGACGGTAAACATGTGCGTGTTATCAAACTGTCTCTAACTGGATCCCTGTACTACAATTATAAGCATTATTTATCCATCTTACTTCTGGCTATATGTGATTCTAATTACAAATTTATATATATTGACATCGGTGCTTGTGCATGCGGTGACATCGGTGAGACGCCCCGGGCGTCGGAAATCGCAAGCCGATTTCCGGCCTCCGCCCAGAGCGGGAGAAGTTATTTGATAATTTCCCACCCAAAAAAAAAAAAAAAATCGGTGCTTATGGGAAATGTAGTGATTCTACAGTTTTCCGTGATTCTATTTTTTATCAAAAACTTCAAGATGGAACTCTTAATATACCAAATTCCTCTGCAATTACTGGTATCACCAATCCCGTGCCATATTTTTTTATCGGAGATGAAGCTTTCAATATCTCAGACAAAGTTCAACGACCCTATGCAGGACATCACTTAAATTACACTAAAAGAGTTTTCAACTATCGCTTGAGCAGGGCACGTAGGTATATTGAGTGTGCATTCGGTATCTTAACACATAAATGGCGTATATTTCAACGCCCTTTGAACGTAAACAGAAATTTATCGATAAAAATTATTAAAGCATGCTGTATTCTTCATAATTTTGTTAGGGAAAGACATGGCGTTGATTTTAAAGATATTTTATATACGAACAATGAGACAGAGGGAATAGTTAATATACCTATAGACAATAATTGCAGAGGAAGTACAAGCGCTGCAGTGATCCGTAATAATTTAGCTGATTATTTTGTAAATGAGAACACACTACCATGGCAAAGTAAATATGCTTAAATTAAAAATAAATATATTTTTTAAACTTACCGAGTTCTTTTTTATCTTTATCAGAAGTTTCTCCTGGCTCCAAATATAAGGTAACAATTTCTTCCCATTGTTTCATTTTAAGGAGTCTATCACTATATTGTGTGCTTTTCATGTCCCATATAGCAGAGCGACTTTCAATCTCCGAAATAAACTTTCAATATCAAAATCCATTTTTAAATTGCAACACATCCTGCACACACGATGATTCGCGCGGTTATGCGGCGCCCCGTGTGTGATGAACCGCCCCTCAGCGCAGCCGGCCGCGCGGAGGGCCGGTGGCGGTGAGAGCACCGCTCGAACGCGCGGTCAGGCGGTGTACGTGTGTTAGGCATCGACGGATTTAATAGAGATCAATGCGACATGAGATCCGCTTCACCGCCAACCGCGGCGGTGCGCGGTGCCGTGTGTTAATCGCCTTAGTATCATAAAATTTATTATGAAAAAAGCGAAGCGCCAATTAGGGGCTATTTGGAATCCAAAGTGATTCTATTCTAACAATTATATTTTACTTACCTACGACATTATTGAAACTAAAAACATTAGAAAAATAAATATTTTGAACCCAGGAGTGCCTTCACTTCGTTCGTCGAACTGCTAGAACAGGCTCGAGTAGTGGAGGATGTGCTTGAAGAAGTTAGCTCGGCTTCGCTAACAAAAAGGCACACTCCTGCATCTGCCGCCCCGCCGCCTCCACCACTGCATGCCACTGGACATGCATCGACTTCTGCACCAGCTAGTGCTGCGTTGAATAAGGAAGAAAAAGCACCACCAAGCAAAGCTAGACCCAGGTGCACATTTTGCAAGATGTTCGGACATGTCAAAGATGACTGCAGGAAACTAGAATATCGGAATAAGACAACTGTTGAACCTGTCAAGAGCGAACCAGTTACTGCCCGATCGGAGCTGCGCCCGTCCGTAGCGTGCTTTGGATGTGGTGCGCCCGGTGTGATACGGTCAAACTGCACAGTGTGTAAAGGGAAACGCACTGCATCGCCGACCCAGTCGAGTGCATTCCAATCAGTGTCCGTAGAAGGGAAAGTGTTAAACTCGCGTGTGCGCCCTATTTTTAAAGTAAAAGTGTTCGGTGCAGTAGGTACTGCGTTATTAGACACGGGCGCGAAACAATGCGTCGCTAGCGATAGTTTAACGAGTCATTTACGGGCTAATGGTCAAATATTTAATAGTTGTGAAACCGAGTTAAAATTTGCGGACGGAACCCTACGTTTCCAAACTGTGGAAACAGCTATAGTGAATGTAAAGGTGCAGGGAGTTGCAATAAACACTCTCTTTATGGTCTTGCCCGGCGCAACCGATTCCTTACTAGGTATGAACTTCATAGAGGACGCTGGCATGATACTCGACTTCGAGAGGAATTGTTTCTCTCTACGCGCTACAGGCTTTCATGAGTTACAGTATGAACGCGAGGATCGAGTTACGGTCAGTTCAACGATTGGCCTCCGCAAGTGCGAGAGCATTCTCCTATCACCTAATAGGGACAAGTTTGCTGCACTGTTGGAAAATAACGATAACACCTTCAGTGCAGGGGGAGGACCTACGCCCTTCGCGTTGCACAGAATAGACACGGGCAATGCCGCGCCTGTCGCGACGCCCCCTTATCGACTCACTCCTGCTAAGAAGGAGAAGATAAGAGCTGTAATTGATAAGACGTCGGAACTGGAGATAATAGAAAAAGCTAATGTGGGAGCAGACACACTCAGTCGTCCGGTATGCCAGCCGTCGATGGACGAAAATTCCAACTCTACCTGCGATCTGTGTCCAGTCTATGTACTTACCTCACCGTAGCTCCGAGGAGTTGCGAGGAGCTCAGCTCGAAGATCCTGAAGTTAGGAAGATACTTATGGACTTTGAAGACGGTGATGCGTCCACTCGGTGGACAGATCGAGGCTATTATCTTTCAAACGGAGTCCTTTTCCGTTTTGATCCGGATGGCGAATCTGAGGAGCCTCAGCTGGTAGTACCAGACTCTATGCGCACCGAGATCATGAAAGAGCTCCATGATGCGCCCACAGCCGGTCATTTCGGCCTGGAGCGCACTCTAACAAAAATCAAAGAAAGATTCTATTTTTCAAATATGCGTCAATACGTGGCAAAGTATCTCAAGGCTTGCGATCTTTGCCAGAAGTTTAAGCCAACTAATCTTAAACCAGCTGGTCTACTGCAAACCCCTGTCTCGCAGCAACGCTTCGAAGTCCTCGCCATGGACTTGTTAGGTCCTCTACCCGAGGGTAGTAAGGGTGAGAAGTGGATATTCCTAGTTGAAGACACTGCGAGCAGATGGGTAGAGTTGTTTCCATTGACCGAGGCCAACGCAGAAAGTTGCGCTAGAGTATTGATAGAAGAGGTTTTCCTGAGATATGGGTTTCCCCGTAGAGTACTCTCAGATAATGGAACCCAATTCGTGTCAGCGGTTATGCAAAAAGCTATGCACGTTCTCGGTGTTCATCAAAATTTAACTCCAGTCTATCATCCCGAAGCCAACCCAGCTGAACGGAAAAATCGCGAGATGAAGCAGATGTTGGCGATCCTGATAGATCCAGAGCATCGTCGTTGGCCGGAAATGTTACCTGCTGTACGATTTGCTTTAAATACGGTTCCTAACCAAGGCACGGGACACTCTGCCGCCTTTTTAACATTTGGGCGCGAGTTCCGGTCCCCGGTGGACGTAGCCCACGACTTGCGAGCGGTAGTAGAGCAAGAAAAGTACGTACCCCAAATCACGCCATATTTACGGGATTTTGTATACCGTCTGCAATGACGGGGACTGCATGGGGGATAGATCACCTGACACCGTGGCTGGTGGAGATCTATCGAGCGTGCATAGCACTTAGACACATACCACTAGCATAGCGCGAAGTGAAAGTCATCTTCATACCTAAACCTGGCAAAACCGACTACACACAACCCAAGGCTTATAGGCCTATTAGCCTTACATCCTTCCTACTGAAAACCCTGGAGAGACTCTGTGATAGACACATTCGAGACGGACCTCTTCGGAGAAAACCACTCCATAAACAACAGCATGCGTACTCCACAGGCAAATCAACAGAATCCGCGCTACACAGCGTGGTTTCTAAGATTGAATGCGCAGTGGACCACAAATGTTCATCACTGGCTGCCTTCATTGATATCGACAGACACAACATAGACTCGACCCTGAGCGGCTGGATCACCAATATGCTCAAAATGAGAGCTGTACAGGTCACGATAAATGACACCACAAGGGCCATCGTGGCGAAGGGCTGCCCGCAAGGGGGCGTCCTCTCGCCACTTCTATGGAACCTGGTTGTAGACAGCCTCATCAAAACACTCAATGACAAAGGTTATTTCACCGTAGGCTACGCCGACGACATAACCATAATAATAAATGGCACCCGCGAAAACACCTTATGCAACCTAATGCGCCAGGCTTTGTAAATAGTAGAAGACTGGTGCAACAAACACCAACTGTCAGTGAATCCGACAAAAATCGAACTGATTCTCTTCACAAAAAAGAGGAAGCTGGCGACACTACAACTGCCACGACTCTTTGGAACTACCCTAAGCCTATCAACCGAAACCAAATACCTGGGCATCTATTTGGACAAACAGCTGAACTGGGCAAAACATACCAACTACATTACCACAAAAGCCAGTGTATCCTTGTGGCAGTGCAAACGTCTGCTCGGAAGGAATTGGGGCATCAGCCCCAAGGTCACCCACTGGCTATACACCACAGTCATCCGACCAATTATCACATATGGCTCACTGGTCTGGTGGCCCAGGACGGACCTGAGCACAGCCCAAAAAGACCTCGAAAAACTGCAGCGGTTTGCTTGTGTAGCATTAACTGGCAGTATGAGGACTGCACCAACTGCCGCTTTACAGGTAATGCTAGGACTGCCACCCCTACACCTCATCGTGCGGGAGGAGGCAGCCTTGGCCGCCTTCAGGCTCCACTTATCGGGAACCCTGAGCAAAGACTCTAGGGTCAAACACACACGCATAAGGGAAGATGCAATCAAACGACAACCGATGATGGCATCACCCTGCGACAAAGCCCCGAAACTACACTTCTTTCAGAAGCATTACAGCGTTACACTCACAGAAGAACGGTGTGACCACTCAGGCCCAAGAGAGATGAGAGTATACACCGACGGATCAAAGACCAACTCCGGAACCGGAGTCGGAGTCTTTTCACACGATTTTAACATAAATATATCCAGCCCGCTTGGAATGTTCAACACCGTCTACCAGGCGGAATGCGTGGGCATTATACAAGCGGCTTACGCCATAGAAGCCAGGAAAGTTACGGACACCCGTATACGTATACTGTCCGACAGTGCCTCAGTTCTGCAATCCCTAGAGAAAAAATATATTACATCCAGACTAATAGAGATGTGTCCCTCACTCATGAGGTGCCTCGTTTGAGGAACTCGTGATCGCACATTGAAAGAGTTACTCGAATTTTAACATTGAAGCACCTCACCACACCTCACTCCCTCATTCGTTCACGCGTCCTCAAAATATGACATTGACAATATGAAATCGTGGCGAGGGGCGAGGCGAGCGAGTTCGAGAATCGCGAGTACTCACGAGTCGCGAGTGAGTATTGAGTGAGCCCAGTGAGCGAATGATGAAAGATGAACCGACTTACAAATTGTTTAGTTGTTTACAGAATTAGAGAATGAGTGAGGTGACTGAGGTGAGGTCTGGTCTCGAAATTTTTACAACACAATAACACAGTAAAAAATAATATTACGATTTTGGTATGTACGTAATGAAATAATTTAGGTAATGATTATTGTGTCATGTGTGTGTGTGGAGAGTGGGATAAACAAGCAAATAAAGCAAGCAAGCGAAAAAATACTAACACGAAATAAACAAAAGTTTACGTAATTGTTGGAACAAAATCTCAACAATTCACTTCACGTGTACCTGCAAGGTTAAAATTAGGTAAACTATTAAAATTATTAGTCAAAACTAAGATGCTCTTCTTACCGCTTATTATGGCATAGTAGAATCACATTTACGGTATGGGATCATATTTTGGGGAAACTCTACTGAAAAAGAAACCGCCTTCAAGGCGCAAAAAAGATGCATTCGATCGATGTTTAAAATTAAACTCCCTGATAGTTGTGAACCATACTTTAAAAGTTATAAGATATTAACATTACCTTGTCTGTACATACTAGAAGTAGCTGTGTTTGTGAAGGCAAACCCGAGTCGTTTCAGACGTATAGCTGACGTGTTTCCCCGCAATAGACGCGACAATAGCTTGCTTTGTCAGGAGCCAGCTAAGACAGCACTCATGCGCAAAAGTGTCTACTGCATGGCTCCAGTTATTTATAATCACTTGCCTAAGAGTTGGAAAGAGCTTCCAGTCCAATTATTTAAAAAAAGGCTTCGTAGCTTTTTAGTGGTGAAAGCTTATTATAATTTAAGTGAATACCTTACTGAGAAAGATTTTTTAAGTTAGAATAATGTATATTTTTTTTTTTTTTTTTTGTGTACCTTCTTTTTCGTGTAATGTTTTTTTTTTAATTGTACCTACTTTCTAGTTATAAGTTGATATTTTATATCTTTTGCATGCCTACGTGGTAAAATATGGCTGAACTTTCAATATGTTTTTTTTTTTTTGTCACCATTTAATGATACCCATGTTTGCAAAATAAAATTATCTTTATCTTTATCTTTAACGAATTTTGAAGCAAATATTCTTATTTCAGATAATTATGGTTAATTATTATGAACTCTAAAAGCATTAGCATTAGATTGGTAATCACATGATAATGATTCCTTTATTTTTGCGGTCTAAAATTCATGAGCGAAAGAAAATGATATGTGTGAAAGATGAGGGAGATGTAAATAATCGGACGGAGAGTCGTGATTACTCGAGAGTTGTCGTCGCGCCCGCCCGCCTCGTTCCCTCAGACGTTCGGCAGTAATCGGCAGAGTTCGGCTCAGGCGCACGAGGCGTGAGGTGAATACCGTTGCACGAATCCTCACCTCAAATGTGGGGTACCTCGTGAGGACCTCACGAGGAAAAATGAGGCACTCCCTCAACCTCAAATAAAATTGATGAGTTACCCATTACTACAGACTAACACTAGAATGTCACAATGCACTGGAGCGGGTGACAGTGTGCCACCGTAACGCAGTGACACTGCAATGGATAAAAGGACACAGCGGATCTCTGGGTAACGACGCAGCTGACGAACTAGCTAGGAGAGCATCCAGCGCGTCAGTCTGTGGGCCCGAACCTATTGTACCCATCCCCTTTAACCAAATACGCAGGTGGCTACAGGAGTTCACCCACACACAAGCGGAGAACTGGTGGACCTCGACACCGGGCTGCAGGCAGTCCAGGGAAGCCATGCCATCCTTAGATGGCAGACTAACCAGGCGTTTGCTACGCCTGGACAGGAACGGCCTGCGCTTGGTGACGGGGACCATCACGGGACACTGCTCACTAAAGAAACACTTCCACAATATAGGCATAACGGACAGCCCTCTGTGCAGGGCTTGCATGGAGGCTGATGAAACCGTTGCACATGTGCTCTTCGACTGCACAGGCGTCAGCCAGATCAGAACAGAAACCCTCGGGTCACCCAGATCTTTCACAGATATTCTACGCAGACCAGAGGATCTAATAAGCTTCTGGAGGGAGGTGGGCTGGTTGGAATAAACCAATGACGGCCGCCATGGCCCACGCACAATGGTCCACATGAAGGACTAAGTGCGGAAACCAAACCCTCTAACATAGAACATAGAACATACCGTCTGCAAGAGGTGAAGTGGAACGTCGAGCGCCAGCAGGATATTCGTAAGGATGCAGCGGACAAAAAACGCCGTCCTGGACCTAAGTTTCAGGAGGGTGACCTCGTACTCGTGGATAGCCATCGACTTAGTCAAGCCGCAAAAGGCTTCACCAGTAAGTTTGCCCCGAGGCGAGAGGGTCCTTATCGTATTAGCAAAGTTGTTTCCGCAACCACTTACGAGGTTGTAGATAAAGAGAGAGAACCTCGGGGTAAGTATCATGCCAGTCTCCTAACCCAGTATGTAGGTGATTTGGACGTTATCATCCATGGTAGGAAGAAGGGCAGACCCCGTAAGCTATCAGTTGCCAAGCCAGCTCCAGAGCCTTCCGCTGACTTGGAGGGGGAGGATATAGCGCGACCCCTTTTAAAATCGACTCCCCGTGCTTCTAGAGTTCGTCGCGTACCGGCCAGGTTACGCGACTAGTTACGGTTCGGCGCAAGGCGCAACACTATTTCTGTCGCCGCACGCCGCGCGTCGCCTTCCGCCTAGCCAGTAACCCACCAACAAGCATAAATCGCGCACGCGCTCGGCGACCGTACCTTACCGCCTCGCGAGCCGTCCATTTTGTACTACTAAAAGTTCTGGTAATAAACAGTTTACACGCACAATAGTTGGAGTTTCTTTGTTTAGAGTACCCCGACTATAATCATAACATTATTTACATTTGTTCATATTTGAACTGAAATAATAGTGAGTAAATAAAATCTAATTTCTCACCTACTCGTGTAACATTGCATCCGTCAACGTCCCATCCTTTGGTTTCGGGAGAAGACACGCCGCGTTTGGCTCAAAGGCCGTGTTATTTGAGAATTATTATTATTATTATTTTCTCCATCTTGTTTGAGAACCTCCATTCTCCTCAGTACGAGTGCCGACGCCTTGTATACGCTACCGTGTTTTCCGTTCTCATTACTTTGTTTTTGTTACTATTGCTGTTAATTTGTTATCTGTTATTTTTTTTATTATTGGTAGTTTCTTGTTGGCATAATGCCGAAGAGAACGATGGAAACTGTTTTGAACAGTCAAAGTCGTGAGTTTGTGATTCGCTTACGTGAATATTTTGAGCGAGAGAACCAAAATGGCGGGCCGCTATTACCCATCGAGAAAGTATGTGATAGAGTTGCAGATGCTCTTGGCATTGGACGTGCGACAGTAATTCGCATCAGCAAACAAAAATATGGCAAATCTTCAACCGCAGTATTGACTGAAGACGAGGACAAGAAACTTACAACGCCAAATAAAAAAAGGAAAAAGGCTGCTCCTGTCACAAACATTGACGACTTTGACGCCGCTGCGATTCGCAACCATGTATATGGTTACTATACAGGGGGCGAATTGCCTACATTAAAAAAACTTGCCGCGTCCCTCCGAGACGCAGACTTGTTCAAAGGAAGCTTGCCATCTCTAACGAAGATATTGAAAAATATTGGTTTTTCCTATAAAAAAAGTGACAAAAGAAAAATTATTATGGAAAGAACCAACATTGCTCTTGCTCGAGTGAATCTTCTCCGAAAAGTCAAAAAAATCACAAATTGGGACAAAGTAGTGTTTCTAGACGAGACATGGCTAAACGCTAATCATACCGTATCCAAAGCTTGGACCGATGATACTGCACAATCAACCACCAAAGTACCCGAAGGAAAAGGTCAAAGATTAATCATCACTCATGCTGGGACATCATCTGGTTTTGTGCCTAATTGCTTATTGGCATTCAAATCAACTAAAACTACGGATTACCATGAGTAAATGAATTTTGAAAATTTTAAGGAGTGGTTTTTAAAATTATTAGATAATTTAAAGGAGCCACATTGCATTATTATGGACAACGCCCCATATCACTCGGTACAAAAGCACAAACCACCAACTTCAGCAAACAGAAAATTAGAAATCATTGCATGGCTTCAAGAAAAAGGAATAGAGGCCAATGAAACTATGCTCAAAAACGAATTATTAAGACTCGTTGGTCTGGACACCAACGTATGTCTTAGATGATATAGCCCACGAAAAGGGTCATACCGTCATAAGACTACCCCTGTACCACTGCCAGTATAATCCGATCGAGCTTATCTGGGCCCAAGTCAAAGGTTTGTATTGGATTTTTATAGTCTATTACTCGATATTACTATATAGTCTGTTAGATTAAGTGGCAATATTACTGTCCTGTGTGCTACCCTAATGTAATGGCGTGTCGCTCAATAAAATATTATAAAGAAATAATATATTTTTACTTCCGCTCACACAAGATAATCTTAAGCAAGTTATCTTTAATAGGGCCCAGAGCGGCCAGAACGGCCAGAGCGAACGCCAAAGTACCAGTAGTAGTGGAGTAGGGCTTGAAGTCAGTCAGATCGACATAAGGATAGCAGAAAGTATAAAGAAAAACAAAATGGCTACAGCAAGCACGTGCTCTTTTCCAAGATTAAAAGATGGTACAAACTTCTCCAGTTGGAAGTTCAGAGTAAAAACACTATTAGAAGAAAGAGGCTTAAGTGATGCGCTAAATAAAGTTAAGGAAACAGACGAGAAAATTAAAACTGACATCGATATCAAAGCAAGAAGCGTCATCGTGCAATGCGTTTCCGACAAGTATATAGATATTATGTTGGGGAATTTTGGGTGACCCTTCAAAGAAACTCCAAATATGCTGATATTTAGTCAAAGTTATATTGCTTCGATGACGAACAAAATGGAATACAAAAAATGGCATGTATGTACAGTAATCCTTAAATCTAATTAGTACGCAACGTTGATTTGCTCATTCTAAACGAGCAGGCTCGAACATGCCCCCGGACGTTGGAAGCAGCAGAGGCGCTTTCAACCAGACGCAGAATCAACGGGCAGTGGGCAAATCCTATTAAAGGCTCTTCTGACGACTCCAGCGGATGTTTTGACGTCTGCCACACGAACAATTCCATCTGACCCTGGATGGACGGCGACGACTCGTCCCAATCTCCATTTAAGAGGAGGAAGGTGGTCCTCCTTTATGATGACCAAGGAACCCAACTTTAGCGTGTCTTTGCAGGTATGCCACTTAGTCCTTTGATGCAGCTCGGACACGAACTCCTTACTCCAACGAGCCCAAAAATGCTGGCGTAGCTGCTCGATCCGTTGAAAACGAGACAATGAAGCAGTGGAGTGGTTCTGCAGATCTTGCTGCGGCAGTGACGTCAGCGGCCGGCCAACAAGAAAATGACCCGGAGTCAGTGGGGTGCAGTCCGCTGGATCGGATGACAGCGGCGTCAGTGGACGTGAATTCAATATCGCCTCAATCTGGACTAATGCGGTGTTAAGCTCTTCAAAGGTCAAGTTACAATTTCCCAACACGCGCCTGAGATGATATTTTGTTGACTTAACACCCGCTTCCCAGAGTCCGCCAAAATGAGGAGTGTACGCGGGTATAAAATGGAATTTAATTCCGTCATTAGCCAATTGCTCGCCCAAGGAATTGCAATTAGATTTAAGGAATTTCGAAAGTTCGTTGCAGGCACCGACGAAAGAGGTACCGTTGTCGGAGTAGATGTCACTGGGTTTTCCCCGTCGCGAGATAAATCTACTAGATAAAGCTAGTAAATATTTATTGCTAGTTAAGTCACTCACCAGCTCTAAGTGAATAGCCTTGGTGGTGAAGCACACAAAGATGGCAATGTACACTTTTACCAACCTACATCCCCGACCTTGCCTACTAGCAGCCATGATGGGACCAGCATAATCCACACCAGTGCTTTCAAAAGGATAACCGCCTGGAAGGAGACGCTGCCGTGGCAAATTACCCATCACAGGAGTAACTGTTCTACCCGACATGCGACAACATCGCACGCAATTACGATAACAACTCTTTGCTAGGCTTCGTCCGCCGATAGGCCAGTATGAATCCCTAATCGAAGCCAGCAATAACTGAGGGCCTGCATGCATCAACTTTACATGTTCAAATTTGAATAATAACTTCGTAAATTTGTGAATGGACTGTAAAAGAATAGGGTGTTTTTTATCAAAAGAAAAAGTTGAATTTGCTAAGCGTCTTCCGACACGCATAATTTTATTATTATCTAAGAATACGTTAAATTTTATAAGGGCGCTTTTACAATGCAACTTCTGATTATTAATGAGTAATTCATACTCTGGAAAAGACTCAATTTGGCTTCTAATTATAATAATATTTAATGCATCCTGCAACTCGACTTGTGATAGAAATTTATCAATAGAAAGAATTTTCTTACACAATTTTACAAACCTTAAAGCTGTTGCTACACTACGGATCAGCCTTAAATAACTAGAAAAACGATTAAAATCGATGAATGTATCACATTGACTATTATTACTAACACTGGCGCTCAATAAAACATGAGATCGAGTTTCAGGCAGCTTATCTGACTCTAACGATTTATGTTGAGAAGGCCAATTAGCCTGGACTTGCTTCAAAAAACTGGGACCACTCCACCACAAGTCCAAAGATTGCAGAACACTAATATCCACGCCACGAGATATTAGGTCTGCAGGGTTCTTGGCGGTTGGGATGTGTCGCCAAGTACAGTGCCCTGCCTTATCTAAAACTTCAGCAACGCGATTGCGCACAAATGGCTGAAGCTTAGAAGGTAACATCTGCAACCATCCCAGCACAACGGTGGAGTCAGTCCAGCAATAGACATGATTAAACTTTAGTCGCAGTGAACTCACAACCTTCTCATACAAACGCGCTCCGGTTACGGCACCACACAATTCCAATCTAGGAATGGTGGTCGGCTTAATCGGCGCCACTCGACTTTTAGCGGCTAACAGACGAACCATGTACTCACCCTGATCATTGGCGCTACGAACATAGACGCATGCACCATACGCACGCTCAGATGCGTCTGTGAATACATGTAATTCAAGTAAAGTAAATGCATCACATATAACGAGTCGTGGGACACGATAATTATTAATAAGCGGCAATGCTTTGACAATAGCATTCCAACTAGCATTAAGTGCCGGGGTTAATGGCTCATCCCACGAGAGCTTGTCTAACCACATCCGTTGTAAAAACATTTTCATTGTGACTACGCAAGGAGATAAAAGCCCTAGGGGGTCAAAAATGCGTGCTATCACAGAAAGTATATCACGCTTTGTAACAGAATCCTTAAAGGGTAACGTTAAACTTGAAAACCCAAATTCG
The DNA here is from genome assembly GCA_963921375.1 of Tiliacea citrago. Lineage (NCBI taxonomy): Eukaryota > Metazoa > Arthropoda > Insecta > Lepidoptera > Noctuidae > Tiliacea > Tiliacea citrago. The sequence continues at coordinate 27,122,738 of OY992783.1, forward strand.
TCGGAACTAGAAAACCAGTCAAGCCCTAATAACTTATTGGGTTCATTTGATCCCATGTCTAAATCTAATGACGACTGAGAAGCTCCAGAGATTAAGTTAGGGACGTTAGACCTCCACTTTCTAAGCGGCATGCAAGCAGATGCCAGTGCGTTGGTGACCTCTGTGCGGAACTTCATTTAAATCATCGCCTCCAGTCAAGAGGTCATCTACATAAAAATCATGCTTGATGACGTCAGCTATTCTATCTCTGGTCACTGAGGATGAGTCACACACAGAAGGCAAAGTGAACTTACAGACATTGGTTTGATAGTCCATGCTTATTTGCTTAAGGCAACGTGTAGCAAGAAATGGTGCACTAGCCGTACCATAAGTGACGGTGTTTAGTTTGTAAACCTTGACAGGATCGCATGCATTATCACGCCACAGAACCTGTTGCAAGTACCTATCAGATGGGTGGACGTATATACATCCATACATCTTCGCAACATCAGCTGACAAGACAAACTTGTGTTGTCGAAACCGAAGAAGTATAGATATAAGATCGTCCTGCACTGTAGGACCCACCATCTGCACGTCATTGAAGAATACTCCTGAAGAAGTAGTACAACTTGCATTAAAAACTACACGAAGCTTGGTAGTTGTGCTGCATTCACGCAGTACCCCGTGGTGTGGTATGAAATATCCACTGGGACTGTCATCATCCGTATTTTCGGTCATATGTCCTAAAGTCTCATATTCAGACATGAAGTCACGATATAACTTACCGAACTCTGGCTTGGACTTCAGTCGGCGTTCTAAGGAATATAGGCACTTAGAAGCCCTTTGGAAAGATTCTCCTAAAATAGAAGGGCTTTGCTTCACAGGAATACGAACACAAAAATGCCCGTTCTCTAAACGTGTCGTGTTCTTGACAAAATGCTCCTCACACAATTTCTCCTCAGGTAAATAATGTGAGGATTGTGAGTTAAACTCTTCCAGATTCCAAAATTTTACTAAATCGGTGCGAATTTTATTTAAATCACCGTTACTATGGGAATCAGTTTGAGTTAAATTACATGAAATGTTAGTTGACATTAATTTACGAGTACCATTATTATAGGTAACAGGGCCAGAAACAATCCAGCCTAACAACGTTTCACACAACACTGGCTTACCTACTCCTAGCCTAATTCTCTGTGAACCAACCAAGTCCCAGAAGAGATCCGCTCCTATTAAGACATCTACTTCTGAAGGCTTGTAGAAGGTGGGATCAGCTAAACAGATATTATCTAGAATATTCAGGTCTGAAATGTCGACTTCACGACAAGGCACAACAGTCGTTAATGATGGCAAAACAAAACAATAAAACTTAGCAACATAACTATTATCTAATGACGTCATTTTTACATGACATGTTTTGCCTACGCGAGAACTTACGTTATTAATGCCATAGACCGAACCATTTATCTCACTAGTATTTAAGTTAAGCCGTGTACATAATCGTTCCGTCATAAAACACGATGTGCTACCACTATCAAGCATGGCTCGCACTATGTGCTCACGATCATTGTGATCACATAACTTGATAAGAGCGGTGGACAATAACACAGCGCGTTGTTTACGCTCACTATTTAACGAACTGAGATCCGCAGATAATGTTAAATTATTTGCACTTGCACTCGCTTCAGTGCTAGCCACGGCGTCAGTGGGTGATGACGTTGATACGGAATGGGACGAGCTGCCGTGTGATTTGTTGTCAATATTGCAAGAATTCGCCGTACCTTTATTCTCCGACGAATGAATCAAAGAGTGGTGTCGGCGCTTACATATCTTGCAACCCGGCTTTTTGCATCGGTTAGCAAAGTGACCTGCACGAAAACAGTTATAGCACACTTTATAGTCAGGTATTAATTTGAGTCGGGCGTCTATGCTAAGTGCATGGAATTGTGAACAACTACTTAAAACGTGATCAGCTTTACAGTGCGGGCACAACTTACTTAATTCAGTGCTGGAATTATTAGAATCTTGTGATACAACCATAGATTTCATCTTATTAGAATGTGAACTAGGCTTAATGGGAGTGGGATTATTGCTATTTCGTGCTGATTCTAATGTTTCTAACAAGTCAGCGCGAAAGCGAATGAATTGAATGAGTGCAGTGAATGTTATTGTGCTATTTTTGTCTATACGACCTTTGTGCTCCTCCCACTCACGATAAGTTAACTGATCCAGCTTCCGAGTTACTATGAATATTAATAAAGTGTCCCAATACTTGATGGGCTCATCTAACGATTCCAAAGCCCGGAGATTTTTATTAAGTTGGTCAATCAATCCTTTCAACGCAACAGAGGACTCCTTGGTAATAGCATTCAAGTTAAATAAGGATGACACATGATTTTGAACTAACAACCTTTTGTTATCGAAACGATCACAAATTAGCTTCCAAGCTGTATCGTAATTACTTGCAGAAAACTCAATCGCTTGGATTACAACAGCAGCAGATCCTTCCAGAGACGCTCGCAAATAATGGAATTTGTTAACTTGATCGATTTCATCATTACCGTGAATGAGGCTAGTAAAAGTGTCACGGAACTCCAACCAATTGCTAAAACTCCCATTAAATTTAGGCAACTGTATCGTGGGCAACTTAACAGGCTTACGTTGACTGATACGGGTACATTTTTCACTATTCATCGACTCATTATCGTTGTTATACTTACATAAAAGCTCCTGTGACCTAGACAGTGCTTTGTAATACTGTGACTCAAATTCAGTACGCTCTGAGAATTGAGCTTTCACATCTTCCACTAGACATTCTAATCGCAACTGTACTTCATCGTAACGCTCATACAAAGACTCGATTCTTCCAATCCGTAACTGCAATTCCTTGACCTCACAACTAGTTAATTCCTTGTCACTGGATGCATCAAGGAAATTGATGAATGCAGTTGTTGACAACACCAGCGAGTGAAGGGAGAAAAAAGACCGGGAACCAGGACGAACTTCACGCGGATTGACGGGCCGGCGCCCGCGTCGGCCATATTGAAAAAGACAGACACCGCGCCGTCACGTATTATTTTATTATTTTTTTAGAATCCTGTACTAACTTGGATTACAAGTTCTATTCAACATACATCGCATTTTTAATGTGCATCCCACATCCTGCACAAAACATTGGTGACCCCGACGTGATCACTTGACCAGTGAATGACGATTATTATGCCTGCTGGACCTGGATGAATAACTTTGAATCGCTGATCTAAATTGCCAAATTTCAGTAAAGTGCTGATTAATGCTGTGGTGAAGTGATGTTCCCTATTGTCGTTCGTTAAGGAAGTAGCCATTTTGGAGGTAAACAATAATTTATTCAATTTACAACGCTGCGAACTTCAATTTGCCTCTTGTGTGACGGTTTTTTCGTTTTCAATCTTTTCCGTTATTATATTATAACGACGAATTTCGTACCTAATAAACAAACATTAGGTACATAATTAATATTGCTTTGTCTTGTCGAAATATTTACCAAATTTAAGCTGTTTCTCTTTCTCACACAATTTACTGCGCTGTTTTCGTGCCTAGCTTTAGGTATAGCTAACTATTTTACGGAAAAATAAGCAATTATTGCAAGATATTGCTTCGTAATTTACCTGCACGCTTTCAATTTGCACTAACTTTGTTTGAGTGGACGCACGATTTATTGGGCATGCTACATGTCCAATAAATGCATGTCATTCCTGTTGCTACCTACTTTACGTGTCATTACATTACTGCGTAAATAAATACATAACTTTCATTATTCTAACTACAAATTATCCGCGCTATGATTGCTTATTTCTTTGCCTAGCGTCCTGAGATAATACCTATTACCCACTTTTTAGTACGTCGTGCAACCTAACTCCTTTGTTATCAAATTTATAGCAAAGACGATCTTGCTCCTTTACTTAATAAAGTAAGGAAGTTCAAAACTGCTGGGTATAAACCTTACTTAGAGTGTTCACAACACATAACTACCTAATACTCTAACGTCAACATTACAATCTTCTACCTGCGACTTATTCAAGTATAAATAAATAAACTTCTCGGCATTAAAAACTGTGATAGGTTTATACACAGTTACTCATTTGTATTCGCCGACTATTTCAGATTTCGGGATTCCACCGGAACGTTTGTTACTGCATAAGAGCGACAGCGGGTGATAAGCAGAGTAAGCTGAACTGAAGGTGACGCTGACGCTATCAGCCTTGCACTTGCTGCGCTCCGGGTTCGTCTGGTAGGATTGTCGGTACCATTTCATTGTACCTATATTGTTCATTGGCTATATTTTGTTTGAACGTTATTTGCCTCTTCGTATTTCTTGTAGGTACTTACCTCACTAAATAATAATGTCGGACGATATTAAAAAGCTTAGGCAGTCCCGTAGTAATATAAAGGGTAGAATTACTATATTTAAAAAACACATTGAGATGTTAAAATTAACTGATCCAAGTCAAATCACAAAATTACAACTTACTGAATTACAATTAAAGTTAGAAAGATTTCAGGCATTATTTTCTCAATTTGATGAACTTCAATCTAAAATTGAAGCACTAGATCTTGAATCTGAAAGTGAGCTTGAAGAAAGAGAATCATTTGAGGAAACTTTTTGCAATTTAATTTCATGTGCACAACTAATAATTGAAAATGTGTCACAGGCTCAAAGCGGTACTATTCATAGTAACAATAATGTTGATGTGAAGTCAGAGTGCAGCGGTTCATCCTGTAAAAATAATTTTAATGTTAAATTACCAACTATAAATCTTCCAAAATTTGATGGCAACTACTTGAAGTGGCTCGAGTTCCGTGACACTTTTGACTCATTGGTCAATAAAAATAAATCTATTCCTGAAATTAATAAATTTCATTACCTTCGGTCTTCACTGGACAGTGGTGCTGCAATTGTTATAAAATCGGTTGAATTTACTGCTGAAAACTACATGCTGGCATGGCAGCTCCTGTGTGATAGGTATGATAACAAGAGACTATTGGTAAATAAGCATTTAAAATCACTATTTAATTTTGAGACTATCACAAAGGAATCACATAAATCTTTGCGTTATATGATTGACTATTTCACAAAAAACTTACGTGCCTTAAATTTATTAAAGGAACCTACCGACTACTGGGACACAATTATTATTCACATGATGTCCTCTAAGCTAGATGGCGCCACAGGCCGCACATGGGAAGAACATCGTAACAATTTATCGGTTTGTCCAACTCTTGATGAATTTTACCTATTTCTGCGGAACCGAGCGGATGTTTTAGAAACCGTACAGTTTAGTAAATCAGATGTTAAACCTCAACGTTCATTTCCACAGACTAAATCTTTTGTATCTGCAAATAGGACAGAAAGGTCGACCAGTAAACAGTGTGCCATCTGCAACCATGGACATTTTGTTCATGAGTGTGAAAAATTTAAAGCTTTAAGTGTGGACTTGCGTCTGAAAGAGGTTGCTAAGCATAAGCTTTGTCCCAATTGTCTTCGTGGTGGTCATAATGTCAACCGTTGTTTCCGAGGCCCTTGCAAATTCTGTCAGAAAAAACATAGTACATTGTTACATGAAAGTAACGAATCAAAGCAAATTAATAATATTGAAAATTCCAACTTACCTTCAACTTCTGGGTCGAATTCCAGCGTCGCTCCTGCAGTGTCGTTATCTGTCGTGATGGCGAGCCAGGTGTTGTTATGCACGGCCCTAGTTGAGATAGTCGATCAACAAAATAATACTTACCTTGCAAAGGCGCTGCTCGACAACGGCAGTCAGTCTTCCTTCGTTACAAAAAACCTACAAAATAAATTAAAATTAGATTTCAGTAATAGAAATACAGTAACTGTTACTGGTATCAATAATGCTGTTGTAAATACGGCTCAATATTGTGATTTAAACTTAAAATCTCGATTAAACGAATTTTTCTTCAATGTGTCATGTCTTGTCATACCACAAATTACAAGCAAACTTCCAAGCGTGAGCATTGATCCATCGCAACTTAACTTACCTCACAATCTTCAGTTGGCTGATCCTGCGTTCTTCAGTCCTTCTGACATCGACATTTTGTTGGGTGCAGATATCTTTTGGGATATTGTAAACCCAAGGGTAATCAAACTTGGTCGAAACAAACCTATATTGCAACACTCAAAATTAGGCTGGTTAATATCCGGGCCTACTGGTGTTGGTACTAGTCACAAACTAGAACATAATAATACTGTATGCAACTTTTCTCAAAGTATTCAACAAACATTAACCAAATTTTGGGAGGTGGAAGAATTACTTCCCGTTAAAAAACATTTTTTTTCTAAATCTGAGGAGTTGTGTGAAAGTATCTTTATAAAAAATACTAAACGATTAAATGACGGTCGTTTTTCAGTTAAAATTCCACTAACTGAATCTCCTGAACTAGCTCTTGGTGACTCATACAATGTAGCGCGTCGTAGATTTATTAATTTAGAGCGAAAACTTAACAAGTCATCTATTCTAAAGGAAGAGTATAAATCATTCATTCGTGAGTATGAACGCTTGGGTCATCTTTCGCTAATTGAGCGTCCTTATTTTGGTTATTTTCTACCCCACCACGCTGTACTACGGCCCAATAGTGAAACTACTCAATTACGAGTGGTGTTCGATGCTTCGTGCAAATCTAATTCCGGAGTGTCCTTTAACGATATCCAACTGGTGGGGCCAGTTATACAAGACGACCTTCTGTCAATTTTGTTGAGGTTTCGTCGAAATACTTTTGTTGTTACCGCCGACATTGAAAAAATGTACCGGCAAATATTAGTTGACGAGTCTCAACGAAACCTACAATTGATTTTGTGGAGAGACGAAGAAACGAAGCCGTTGCAAGTACTACAGCTGAACACTGTGACTTATGGCACGGCCTCGGCTCCATTTTTAAGCACAAGATGTTTGTTAGAATTGTCGCGTGAATGCGCTGATAAACCCGAGGTACAGCATGTTATTGAGCATGATTTCTACGTCGACGATTTAAATACGGGTTCCAATTCAAAACAAGATTTGAAAAATGTTGTTCATGAAGTCATTAATAAACTTTCAGAAGCCTGTTTTCCTTTACGTAAATTCCGGACAAATGCTCCAGATATTTTAAAGGACCTTCCTATAACAAACATCTGTCAAGATTTTAGCAAGGAGTCTACTGTTTTAGGTCTAAAGTGGTATCCACAAACAGATACTTTAAAATTTTCTACAGAATTCAAAATTGAATCGAAAATTACTAAACGAAATATTTTATCTATGTCCTCTAAAATTTTTGATCCGCTGGGTTTATTATCAGCAACTATAATTATTCCAAAGATAATATTACAGCAATTGTGGTTATTAAAAAACGATTGGGATGAAGAGGTCCCAAATAATATCAAACTTCAATGGGAAGAATTCATTAAAAATTTACACTATATTTCCATTCTTGAGGTGCCCAGGCACATAGTTTGCCCAGGACCAACTGATGTAGAATATCATTGTTTCACTGATGCATCGCAGACTGCGTACGGTGCTTGTTTGTACGTAAAGTCAAAGGATACACTAGGCGTGATACATGTTCACCTTTTTTGTGCCAAGGCAAAGGTGGCTCCATTAAAACCGGAATTAACTATACCACGTCTTGAATTAATGGGTGCTCTATTAGGAGCTAGATTGCTTACAAAGGTTCTACATTCATCAAGCAATAAAAAATTTGAAATTTCACGTGCTATTTTATGGACAGATTCAACTATAGTCTTGGGCTGGATTAATACCCAACCAAAAACGTTAAAAACCTTTGTATGCAATCGTATACAGGAAATTCGTGAACTTACCGCTCAACATGAATGGCGTTATGTGCCAACTCATGATAATCCGGCAGATCTAGCTTCACCCGGAGTTAAGCCGCAAGACCTTGAAGGTAACTATCTTTGGTGGCACGGTGCTTCTTTTTTAACTAAACATGAGGATGAGTGGCCTCAGCGCCCTCAGCACAATACTAACTTACCAAGTAACACATTGCCTGAAATGAAGGTTAGTTTAACTATACAATGTAACCAGAGTTTTATTTCATTTGACAAATTTTCTAAACTATCCAAACTACAGAGAGTTCTAAGCTATGTACAACGTTTTATATACAACTGTAAAAATAAAAATAACAAATTGACTGATAAACTAACACTACAAGAACTACAAACTTCTTTAAAAATATTAGCTAAATTATCACAAACGTATTCCTTTGAAAAGGATATTCATTCTTTAAAAACTACAGGATTTGTAAATTGTAAATCTAATATTGTATCGTTAAATCCATTTTTGGATAATGAAAATATCCTGAGAGTCGGGGGACGCATTCAAGGTGCGTTGCAACCCTATAATAAGATACATCCCATTTTAATTGATTCCAAGCATGCATTTACCAAACTTTTATTTGCAGAGGAGCATTTGCGTCTACTACATTGCGGCCCTCAGCAATTACTTAGTTTAATACGTGAGAACTTCTGGCCCGTTGGTGGCAGAGTCCTTGCTACACAAACTGTAACCAAATGTGTCAAATGTGTACGGATAAAAGGTAAATCCGTTCAAACTTTGATGGGTAACCTACCTCGTCCTAGAGTAAATCCCTCATCTCCGTTCGAGATCTGTGGTACCGATTTTGCAGGTCCGTTCCATATTTCCAATCGGAAGGGACGTGGCGCTAGAACTAGTAAATGCTATTTGTGCCTTTTTGTCTGTTTCTCCTCCAAGGCTTTGCACCTTGAAGTTGTTAGTGAGCTAAGCACCAATGCATTTGTTTCATGCTTACGCAGGTTTATTTCCAGACGAGGAAAGCCTCGCATGATTTATTGCGATAATGGTAGGAACTACGTAGGGGCAAATAACGAGTTAGGCAGAATGCTCAAGGCCGCTAATGAGTCGGTGACTGACTTCGGAGCGAGCGAGGGTATTGAATTTAAATTCAGTCCAGCTTATGCACCCAATTTCGGTGGAATTTGGGAAGCTGGCGTTAAAGCGGCCAAGTTCCATTTGAAACGAATCGCAGGTAATTCTAATCTTACATTTGAAGAGCTTTCCACTCTGTTTACACAAATTGAGGCAATATTGAATTCGCGTCCGTTGACACCTATGTCATCGGATCCGTCAGATTTTAACCCATTAACACCCGGCCACTTCCTGATCGGGCGTCCGTTGACGTCACTAGCATCTCCTATCGTGGAAAAACTGTCGATCAATCGATATCAGCATTTAGAAAGACTGAGGCAACATTTTTGGAAGAGATGGTCGCAAGAATTTCTCACCGAGCTACAACAGCGAGTCAAATGGCGTCGATCCAGTGGCCAACCTGTCAAGGTTGGAGATGTCGTTGTAATCAAAGACGATCAGCTGCCGCCAATGAAATGGATTTTGGGAAAAGTGGAGAAGCTTTTTGTTGGACCAGACGGTTTATGCAGAGTTGCAGATATAACCACAACTAAAGGAACATTAAGGCGAGCTCTAAACAAGGTCTGCATCCTGCCAGTTGCCGATCCAGAGCTTCTTGAAAGCACGGCTTCCAAGGGGCGGAGGATGTTGACAACACCAGCGAGTGAAGGGAGAAAAAAGACCGGGAACCAGGACGAACTTCACGCGGATTGACGGGCCGGCGCCCGCGTCGGCCATATTGAAAAAGACAGACACCGCGCCGTCACGTATTATTTTATTATTTTTTTAGAATCCTGTACTAACTTGGATTACAAGTTCTATTCAACATACATCGCATTTTTAATGTGCATCCCACATCCTGCACAAAACACAGTTAAGCGTCCCTTGAAGCTTTCTCGTTTTTTAACTAGTTCTCTTTCTTCGGACATACTGGGAATCGAATGCAGTCAACCTGGAATTTGTATAATAACAGCTTCGGTATATTTTTATACAATACTTAAATAACCTAATTTAAGATACCAGCAGTTAGCTACTATGGTTTAACAATTAAACAAAGATATTAATACTGTAAATAGTGACTTCTATTTGTTGTAAATAATAAGTGAATACAAAACGAGATTTTTTATATAGACTTTTATTTTAGCTATATAAATTCCTCAAAACTTGAACACCTAATTACCTACCGTCAAACTTTAAGGCATTCCACTAACAAATAATCAATTAAATTGACTAATACGGTTTAATTAACTGAATAAAGACTAATAAAGACTTACAATATCCATCTAACACCAACCTACTCACTAATAACTTACTAAGAATAGTTAACTAAATACTGCTATACAATTATAAATGTAGCAAAATATCTACTGGACTTTAATAATAGAAAGAACGTATAATCGTATTTGCAAAATAAGTACTTATCATCAAATAAATGATAAAAGCTAGAAACTATTCAAAATAGGTAAATATGTTAATTTGAACAATATAGGTATTCAGGTAAATAAACACTAACCTTTTAAAATCCTTAATTATGGTTAAATAGATACTACCTGAGCGAGTGTTGGGTGATGATATCTTAACTCTAATATTCTTAACACCGTAAATTAGCTTGAAGTCCTTTGTTCACAATAGTCACGTTGCCGGCTTATAACCTCTTCGGCAAAACTCCACGATATTAATATACAAATCCACTGATTTTTAGCAAATCTTCATGGGATTACCAATCCGGCTCGGTAATGGACCAAAATGATGGGGAATTTTGGGTGACCCTTCAAAGAAACTCCAAATATGCTGATATTTAGTCAAAGTTATATTGCTTCGATGACGAACAAAATGGAATACAAAAAATGGCATGTATGTACAGTAATCCTTACATCTAATTAGTACGCAACGTTGATTTGCTCATTCTAAACGAGCAGGCTCGAACAATTATCAAAAGATGCTTATCAAATTAGAAGAAGTCTTTGAGAGGAAAAGCGTCTTTAATCGGCTTTACCTTCGAAAGAAATTATTGTCACTAAAATGTGGTAACAATAAGAAACTGATGGATCACTTCATAAGATTTGAAAACATCATTTCTGAATTGGAATCTTCAGGAACAGAACTAAAAGAAAATGACAAGGTATGTCACCTATTGTTAACTCTACCCGATGAGTATGACACTGTAATAACCACTTTAGAGACTAGAGACAAGGAGCTAACTATTGACTTCATAAAATCAAGGATGTTGGATGCCGAACTAAAAGTAAAGGGAGAACAAAGTAGTACAAACAAGGAAGCCGAGGGTCACAGCTTTCTCACATGCTTTAAATGCGGCAAAGAGGGCCACATGGCATTTCAGTGCAGAAGTAATCAATGTAGCATTTGTGATAGACTCAGGAGCGACCTACCACATGATTAATGAAAAATATGAAAAGTACTTGGTAGACATAAAAGAAATTCCAGAAATTAAAATTCAAGTAGCTAATGGAAACATTATATCTGCAAAAAGGAAAGGAAAAATAATAGGCATAAGTAGAGAAAATCTGAAAATAGACATAATGTGCCTAATAGTAGAAAATTTAGCACACAACTTGCTATCAGTATTAAAACTAAACTAGAAAGGATTCAGGGTAACATTTGAATGAACAAAAACTGTAATTAGCAATGACATACATGAAATAAAATGTGAAAATAATGGGAAGCTATGTACAATTAAACTGAACTTGAATCTAGACGCTATGTTAACAAACAAAACTGATGAAAATTTATGGCACAGAAGAATGGGTCATTTAAACTATGGAAGCATGAAAATCCTAGGACTACCACTGTCAAGTGAACGCTGCTCCATATGTATTCAAGCCAAAAGTACGGGTCAACCATTAAGTCCCACTCCAAAGCCAAGAACTTGGTGATCTTGGAGGACCTGTCACACCCATAAGCAGAGAAGAAGAAAGATATTATCTAACAATAATAGATTACTCACATTTTATGGAAGTTTATCTCCTAAAATCAAAAAATGAGGCCAAAGGTTATATAATTAATTACATAAGAAGAATGAAAAACAATGGGATAAATATCAGAAGAATTAGAACTGATAGAGGTAAAGAATTTGTAAATGAAGAACTAAAAGCATTTTATTGTGAAAATGGAATAAAACAAGAAACCACATGTGCCTATACACCTCAGCAAAATTCAGTATGTGAAAGAATGAATCGAACATTAGCCGACAAAGTGAGAGCTATGTTATTGGAAACAAACCTACCAAAACAGTTATGGGGAGAAGCCATTAGATGTGCAGCATATATTATAAATAGATCTCCAACAAAGATACTACAAGGCAATACACCAGCTAACATATGGTATGGAGAGAACAAACTTGATAAAATAAGAGTATTTGGCTCAAAAGCTTGGAGTGTCATATTACCTAAGCCAAGTAAATTAGAACCTAGAGCAAAACCTATGATTATGATTGGATATTGTGGATTAGGATACAGGCTATGAGATCCAAAAACCAATGAGATAGAGGAATCTCGAGATGTAAGATTTGATGAGACAGATTATAAGTATGATGAAAGTCAATGGAATAAATCCATCACTTATGATAAAGAAGAAGAAATAGAAGAACAAGAAATAGAATATATAGAGTATGAAAAGGAAAACATTCCAGAATTAACAAGTAAGAAAGACAAGAGTATTGATCATGAACAAGACCAACATAATTCAGAGAATAGAAGAAAGAGACCTACTAAGACACCAATAAGATATCAAGATTATGACATGTCAAATATAGCTTACGCATTAATGCTAGAAGATCCTATAAATTATGACGAAGCTATAAAACATGAAGACTGGTCTGAAGCTATACAGAAAGAGCTAAAAGCACACAAAAAAACATAGAACATGGGAAATAAGTGAATTACCAAAAGATAAGAAGGCCATAGACACGAAATGGGTATTCCGCACAAAGGCAGATAATACAAAGAAAGCTCGAATAGTAGCAAAAGGATTTCAAGAAGAAACAACTTAAAATATCTATGCACCAGTTGCTAGAATGACAACTGTAAGGCTATTTCTGAATAAAGCTGTACATGAAGATTTATCCATACAGCAAATGGACATACCAACTGCATTCCTAAATGGTGAATTAACGTCTGAAATATATATAAAATATCCAGAAGGTCTAGCAAAAGAAAATGGAAAAGTTTTGAAGCTAAGAAAAGCACTATATGGACTCAAGGAAGCCCCACGATGTTGGAATTAATCAAAATCAAGTCATTTATTCAAACTAGGCTGAGAATCAGCCAGAATGAAAAACTAAACAATTTTCTCATAATGAACGGATTTAGTCGTTCAAAACGAGATTTCTGTCTGTATACTGGGAACAATGTGTACATTCTCATTTTTGTTGATGACATTTTAATTATTGGAGAAGGACAGAAAATAAAAGAAAAGTTGAAAGAAGAATTTAAAGCCAAAGATATGGGCAATATCTGTAATTTTCTAGGAATGGAAATTAAGAGATTTGACAAAGGAATAGAAATAAAACAAACACAAATTATTGATAAAATTTTATTAAAGTTTAATATGCAAGATGGCAAAGGCATAAGTACACCAATGGAAATCGGTTTACACCTAGATCCAGAAGAAGACATTTTAACGAACATTCCTTATAAAGAACTTGTAGGTTCACTGATGTATCTCGCTACAATTAGCAGACCCGACATAGCATACGAGTATGCAACAGGATTCTTGAGTAGATACATGAATCGACCAACACCAACACTCTGGAAAGCCGGAAAGAGAATCTTGAGATATCTGAAACATACAAAGGCAAAAGGATTATTATATCGCGGGTCTCAAACCATAGGGGCGTATATGCAAAAATGCGATTTTTCGTTTTTAATGCAGTTGGATTCTACTATTATGCAATAATAACCTACATTTTTCTTATAATTTAATACTAATTACTTTTTGTATAAATTGTGAAATATTATTTGCCGTAAGCTAGACAGTCTACAATTATTTTTAGGCCATATAGCCGTATGATAGACGTAAGAGCAATATTATTGCTTATTGAGGCAGTTTTGACGAGCAAACAGGGCTACTGTTACTTTTGGCCAGAGTACGAGGGGAACAGAGGGGCAAATGAAGTCTCAACATGTTTGTATACTTATATCACCAAGCTTACCAATGTGGAACATCTGATTCTTTATTCTGATTGCTGCCCAGGACAAAATCGAAATTCAGTGGTTGCTACAATGCTAAGATATGTAATGATGTCTCCAGAAAATAATGTAAAAATGATTGATTACAAGTTTCTCGAACCAGGGCACACCCACATGGAATGTGACAACATGCATTCTACAATAGAACGGGCTTCGGAATACGCCAAAATCTATATTCCCGAAGACTGGCTAAATGTGATACGATTGGCACGGAAAGACAATCCATACATTGTTGAGGTGTTAAACCATTCAAAATTTAAAGACTTCAAGGCAATGCGAGGTATCTCTATTGCTAACACAATAAAAGCCACGGATGGAACAATTTTAAAATGGTCTAACGTTAGATGGATACAGGTGAGGAAAGATGTTCCCAATTCGCTTTTCTTCAAATTCGATTACTGGGAAGAATTTAAGGAGGTAAGGTTTACCAGAAAAGTAACGCGGTCGGATATTTCTTCTTCTATGGATACAAATCTGTACTCAGAACCACTTCCACTAAAACAAGTTAAATATAAAGACCTCATGGCTATGTGTAAGGATGGAACTATTCCAAAAAATTACCACAGACATTACGAAAATTTGCCTGTAGTAGAAAACGAAAATTCAGAGACAGGAGCTACAAATGACGACGACGACTTAACCCTTGCTGCAACAAGAGCATCTTATATACGACGTCGACCTAGGAACAAAAAGTAATTAAGGAAAGCTTAAATATCTAAAGCATGTATCAGAAAGGTGTGCTTTCTAATACACGCTTTATACATCACTTGTGCAATGTTTCCTCTGCTCTTATTTTTTTTTATCTTTTATTTTGTTTTTTATTATTTTACAGAATTTATTCTCCTTGGTTTTTATGACTAAGTTTCTTTAAAAAAAAAAGATTTTGTTCTTTATAAAATTTTATATTTATAAATTTATATAGTTGTAGTCTCATGAAACATGAGGCTTCAGGGGCTAGGGTGAATCTCTGGGTTCATTCGAGCAATCGAGTCTGGTTGAACCATGCTGGGGTCGGTGCATTTCATTAATTCATTCATTCATTCAAAAGCCTTTTTAAGTTTCAAATAATTATGTTCATAAGATTTTTTTTTTTAAGATTTGTTTTATTTTGTTTCTTGTAATGTGCCTTGAGCTCAATTTAAATGTTTGTGATTTTAAGTGATTTAAAATAATTATGTTCAGATTTATGAATAAATTTTATTTTTATATATTATTATGCTTATTTTTCTTTTCACACAGAAAACATTGTGTAATTACTACCGTTTGGTTTTTTTTTGTCTAGATTGTAGAACAAAACTGGTTTATACCTCTACTTTGAATTCAAACACCTCTCAATATAAATGACAAGCCAGACAGGCGTATGAATTTTAAAAATCGCGCAAATAACGTTAATTTTGATGGGTTCTCATTCCTAAATTGCAATATTTTGAGTCACCAACTAGGTAAAAATAAATATAGGTTTAAATATTAATAATTTAAGGAGAACGGCTTTACGTCCATTAATTCCATGCATTTTGGGGGAACTTTGACGGAGTTTTACCGTATATTCGTCATGGCAAATAGACGTATCCGCTAAAAACTATTGTTATAGAGGGAATAACTTAAAATCAAGCATTCCATATTAACTGCAGCGTAAATATATAGTTATATGCAAAAACACAACAATCTGGCTCAATCACAAGAAAAGTTATTAAGTTTTTTGTCTCTCCTGAAAAGTAGGGGTTTTGTGGATACGCCCCTATGGTTTGAGACCCGCGATATAGAAATGAAGAATTTAATAGAAATTGTTTACAGGCATTTTTTTGGGCAAGTGAGAATATTGATAGAAAAAGTGTAAGCGGAGTTGCAATATTCCACCAGGGGAACTTGATTAGTTGGACTTCAAAAAAACAGCCTTCCGTTGCACTGTCAACAGCCGAAGCCGAATATGTTGCTGCCCCATTAGCTGTAAGTGAAATAATTTTCATATAAGGAGTATTAGAGGATTTAAAGTTTTGTGAAAATGTAAATTGTACATTGTTTATACATAGATAACCAAAGCACTATAAAAATGATTGAAAGTTACGAAAATAGCAAAAGATCTAAACATATAGATATTAAAGTACATTTTATTAAAGATATTGTAAGCAAAGGTTTAATTGGGGGCCGATGAACGAGTAGACGGGTGGACGTGTGTCGGTTGTCCCTGCGCTTTTTATTTGTAAATTACGTGATTGGTGGCATCCTAAGACTTTCGATTCCTTGTCACTCTTGTGACACTTATACCTTTGGTGTCCTCCCAGTGGGCGGTCCTAAAGTGAGACAGAACTATTTCTATTATTGACGATTGAATTGTGCTTGAAAAAGTGTTTGTGATTTGCTGACTCGAACCCGGACCGTGTGAGTAGGAGACTCAGGCGCTGGCCGCTGCGCCACCGTGCAAGTGGCGGGGGACCTCTAATTACCGGTGCGTACGTCTACGCGCGCCTGACGTCATCCGCCTACTTGCTACGATCTCCGCGCTACGAATTATCTGCGACGAACCTGCTGCTACGACTGCTACGAACTGTACATCGGCTACGAAAGCGGAAGCGAGACGTTAAGATCTGGATTATTATTATAACGGTCGAGTTGGTATACAATGGCTGGCGTACAACGTACACCGCCTAAGTCTCAACCTAATATACTGAGTCAGACGCGCTCCGGACCGGATTTAAACTCACCCATCACGACGAGTGAATTTGTCAACACCAGGAATAGACGATCGAAACAAAAAAACTCGCCACAAAATGGGGCCAGCCCCAATCGGGAGGAACTGGAAGACACACTGGTTAGCGTGAAAACTGACCAAAATACTAAAAACCTTCACAAGATGCTAACAGAACAGTCAACTATTATAACGGAACTAGCAGCAGATATAAAAGAGATCAAGTCGCAACATATTAAGATACAGAAGTCTAATACGGAAATATGTAACATTTTGAATGAAAATTTTGAAGAATTAAAGCGGGAGGTGGAGGAACTGAAGAAGGAAAGACGGGAACAGCGATGTTACATTGAAACTCTTGAGAGAAAGATTATTGATTTACAGCTGAAATCACGCTCGGCTAGCATCGAAATACGTAATATTCCGCCGAGCGACGACGAGAACACTGGCGTTTTTATAAAAACTGTATGTAACATCGGGAAGCTGGCAGGAGTTTCTATTGCTGATGCAGAGTTTAGAGATATTTATCGCCTACCAGGAAAATCCACTGCGACTAGTACCATACGCCCCATCATAGCAGAGTTTAAGAGTGTACAATAACAACAAGATCTAATATCAGTTGTTCGAAAATAACAAGAATATACCTATAAGGGACAATAAACTGAACACTGAACAAACCGGCATCCCCGGGAAACGGCAGCCAGTCTATGTCGCGGAACAGTTACCCGGTAGTTCTAAAAAACTCTTTTACATGACACGTGAACTTGCAAAGAAGAATACATATGCTTTCTGCTGGATTAAAAATGGGAACATCTTTCTTCGTAAGAAATCTGGTGATAAACAACTACTCATAAACTCCGCAAAATGTCTTCAGAATATGTGTGATGACTACTTCCGCCCATATGTAACCTACTTCCTGTTCGTATATTTTTTCTTTTTCGTACATGTAAGTTATACGAGTATCCATACTACCTAGTTTGCCTATTGTTAGTATTAAGGCATAGCATTGTAGGCTATAGCTTAGCTATACCTACCGTATACCTACAGCTCGGCCGCTCTGCCAACATAAGATCTCCGAACAAAACCGAGGTTTGCCGAACCGCGCGGCGCGCGGCTAGCGGCTCGACTCGCCGGCTCGCCGCCTCCACCCCGCGCTCTTGATGCGCCCCTCGGTCGCCCTCGGCAGTCCGCGCTAAACGTCCTATCGAGCAGGCAGGACTTTGACTCGCTCGTGCCTCGCATACGCCTTGTGTTAAACTCGTAATTATTATTGTTTGTATTAAGTACGTAAATAAACTTAATGTATAACGTTAGAGCTGTGTTTACTATGAAAAGTTCCCTGTAACCACCAAATACACAACACAGACTCTACAGCATCTATTTCTATTCCAATATTTTCATGCGTATATCATACAAAACAAATAACACACATAACAACTACAATGACGTATCATTCATAAACCCACCAGATAATCCACTAACTCATACAAATACGAATACACATACGAACTCATTTTCATTCACTTTAATAAGTTGTGTGTTTCTATATAATAATAAGAGGAAATTATTCTGATTTTTTATGCGCCCATTTAGTATCGGTTTTTATCTCAAATGGCTACTTTAAACAATGTTATGGATGATCTGGAGAATCTTAATTTAGAGAGCGCTTTTAGTTGCAATCCACAAGACTGTAAAAAGTTTATTAATGTGTCCGAGAATAACATCAAATTATTACATGGGTCAATCAACTTTTATTTGTCCTGTAAGTACTATGTTTTGTCCCTGACCAATAATCGCAGTTCTAAAGAAAATTAAGTGGTTTTTTTGTATATATCGCATTTATCTTATTATTAAGCAAACATACGAGTCAATTATTTTAAATAAATCACTAATAAACTGGAATTTTAATGGTTGTCTAGGTGACAAAACATCTGATGTAGTGTTTTTTTCTTTGTCCCCCAGTAGCTTAGTACAATGAAAGGGTTGGATCTAGTATCGTTTGGCAGGAGTTGGGGGGTAAAAGGGGTTAAAACTGGTAGGGGTTGAGTCCCCGATTATAACGCTACCACTCTTGTTAAAAGGTAATGCATATTTTTCGAGAAATTAATAAAAAATGTTTCTATACTCAAATCAGATAAAAAGCGAAAACGAAACGTTAAAGTGGGCGAAGGACAACTAAATCTGTCTCAGTTTATTGTTCGTGGTGTAAAATGACTTGCAACGGAACGTAAAAAAAAAACGGTATGAGAATTTTACAATAAATAATCTACAAAATGACAATTACAATAATCGTGTTAATAATAATGATTTAACTTATGAATATCTGTGGAGAAGAGATGTAGAAAGAAATAATCCTTTGTAATGATCCTTTTGAGGAACTAATTACAGTTGTAAATTATGGATGAAATGAAAAATGTATGAATGTTTTGTTGTTTTGTTTTCGTAACAACTTATAAATCTTGCTTAGAAGAAAGTTATTGAAGGTACCTCCACTGATATGTGTATGTGTACAAAAGGCAATGTTACTACTGTTACTAGGAGAACTTAGGATGCAAGAGCGAGCGAAGCGAGCTCAGGACTTGGGGCACCCCGACTCGGACAGGTTAGGTTCGAAGGGGATGGCGGGGTCGAGTGAGCGAGCGAACAGACCCCGCCATCCCCTTCGTGTTTAGGTTTTTTTTTAAACCATTCAGAAATAGGGTCCCGTCGACCACTCTTTATTATTTCCCTTCTAGGTTATTTTTTTTAAACCATTGAGCCCGATTTCGCCTTTTAAGCAACTTTAAAGTGTTTGAGGTTAGGTTACAATAATTTGTTTCTCTCAAGAACGGTACGTTGCCTTTTCATGGGAGTAGTGCCAGGGGAAAGGGGGAACACCCCCCTTCCCTCACCCCCTACTCCCACCCCCTTCCTCCTGGCAAACGATACTAAATTTTTACCCAATGAAACATTACTTTATACAAAAAAAAATCTATATGGCAATTAATTACGCTTGTACTGTATAATTATATATTAATGTCTACTATGATGCTAGCATATAGATATTTGTTTGCTTTATAATTTTAACGAGTTTTTTGCATGTTCATTTTGGTCCCTATTATATCTTATTATCCTGACGTCCATCGGACAACGGTAAAAAAGTTCCAAAAACAAAACATAGATGGCTTGATCAGTGCCTTAAGAACAAGTCGATCGATTTGGTGACAACACTCATCCAGCCGCCATTTTGATTTCATCTTTCCCGCGGCGTCAGTCGGCCGAGTGCGTTTTGAGTAAGTGGGTGGCTTTTTTGTGTGTCTACCGGACAACCAGCAAAAAAACGTAAGTATTTGATATATTGTTGTAAATTAAAGTGAAATATATTCTACTCAATCTATATTTTTCACTGCTTATTAACAGAAAATTACTTTAAGTTTCACTGTTATGCCATTTTAAGACTACTCGTATAAATAAAAAGTTGATTGTCAAATAGAAGTTTTATTTCATGTCTAGTAAACATTGAACCCAACTTTGCCTTTAATTTGTAACTGCTCAATTTGCCCCATACCCTTGCTCAACTTGCCTCACCTATGGGGTACATTGAGCAACTCTGACTTTGTTCACTTAAACGGCTCTTGCTCCCTAATGCGATTTGTTAGAAAATAAACATTATAGACACTTTGGAAAGGGATAAATTACCTACCTATCAGTATGTATTACAAGCCATTTAGACCTATCGTTAAGGAGCTATGACCGATCAAGTGAAAAATTGCTCAACTAGCCCCGCCCTACCCTACCGATTGTACAAAGATTTGTTATGTTACAATGAAGTGCACGTGCAATACATGAATGAATTTTGGTTTTGATTAGGTATAGCTCGTTCTACGAGAAATATTCGAGGGTCTTGTTTCGAGGTCTCATGTTAACTCGGCCGTGTAGTAGCGTTAATTTGTTGACAATTGATCAAACTATTCCGATAGACTATGGATCACTTTTCTAAGTACTTTAAGTTGATGTACTTATTCGAATGATTTCTGTTAATAGTGAAAATTTTCTATTCAAAATCATATAGGTAGGTACTTACCTCCCTACCTACTAACTTATAATTTGTGAGGGACCTACGTATTGATGCAGGCCACACACGCTACGCTTCCCTTTAACTCTACAGTTTAAACTGCAGTTTTAACGGATGTGTTTAGATGAAAAACGACAGTTTTTATCACACGATAAAAACTGTAGTTTCCACGCTCCGATCATCGGTGCAGTTTACTTAAAACGATTTCTCGCAACGTGTGAAATGAAACCAAGTATTTCATACATATTTGTCATGTTTATTAATATCTCAAAAGGCCTTCATTGTTATAATAATCACAAAAATTATCTTTTATAGTTTTTGCGTTTCTGTTTGCATTTCGATTTGTTGTTCCCTGAAAACCTTGCAGCTGTAAGTTCTGACTATCAGAAATTGGTGTTTGATAGATCTGTGAAACCTTTTCAATTAAATAATTGTGCAAATAACAGCATGCTGCTTGGCAAATTATAGCTCGTGCAAGTGCAAACGAAGAAGGCATCACTAACGGGTCGCGTCTTCACGATTGGGATGAGACTACGGTGGATGAATTATATCAATTTTTCGGTATAATGATTTACATGTCACTATGTAACAGAGCTAGGCTCGGTGAATATTGGACGACTGGAGTACTAGGTATGCCATGCTTTAGAAAAATTATGAGTAAAAACAAATGCTTTAGAAAAATTATGAGTAAAAACAAATTTATTTTACTATTACGATTTTTACACTTCATCGGTAATGACTATCTCATAGACGCTATTCAAGGGTATGAATGAGCGAAACATATATAAAAAAGCCCCAATCGTCGAGCACAGCAACAGCAAATTTGCTGAAATATACATTCCACGCAAAGCCCTTAGCATAGATGAGTCCCTTTTATCATGGGAAGGTCATCTATCTTGGATACAGTGTATAAGGACAAAAGCCGCAAGATTTGGCATCAAGACGTATGAGTTATGTGAGGCCGAAACGGGCTACCTATTAAAATTTGTAATATATGCGGGAAAAAATCAAGATGACAAGCTATGCATGGCTTTACAAACTCAACATCTAAAATTGTCTTGAAGTTGTCAGAGGGTTACCTTGATAAAGGTCATTGTCTATACATGGTCAATTTTTATAACTCGGTCGGCTTAGCACGTTTTTTAAAGTATAGACGCATGGACGTTGTAGGTACTCTTAATCGCCGCAGAGTGGAAACCCCTTCCTTAATTAAAAATTTAAATGATCGTTAAATGCGAAAAGGAGACATTGTTGCTGCACACTACGGAAATGTTACTGTTTTAGCCTGGAGAGATGTAAAGTTGGTAACAATGATTTCAACTTATCATAAAAATGACACAGCTCCAGGCCGCAGAGCAGGCGTCGAATGTGAGAAACCGCTTATAGTACACAACAACAATAAACACATGGGAGGAGGATCTAAATCTATCTTTTTTTTTTTTTCTCCTGTGGCAACACTACAGCTAACAGCTGATTTGAATTTGTTCTTGTAATTTTAATCTTAAATATTAAATTTCTTTGATTTTATGGCCTATTACCAACTACTCATCAAGTAAATAGGATAATAATGTGTATTGTGTATTAGTTTCACATGCCAACTGCAAAATAAGTGTAAATGTTTGATTGTGAATCAGTGACAGGTTACCGGCGACAAGTGAATTTTTGCATTGTCATCTTAACAGGTACAATACTTCTTATTTTACTTGCTATTAGTTTGTTTACGTATTATAATTTCTCCAGCATTTACCTTGTTCACTTTCCGTATGGCTTCATATTGATGCCTAAGCATAACCTTAGTTTGTAGTAAACATAAGCATAACCTTAGTTTGTTTTGGTGACAGAACTCCTTTACATTAAATTTCATTTTTCTTTTAAACTAATCATCTATTTAACTGCTGCCACACCTATCTACTCTCTTCCAATTTCTTGTCGCTTTCTTATTTGAGTTATAATCATGATTATGACTCGCAGCGCCCGTGCTCGCCTTGAAGAGTCCAAACTTAATCAGGCTTTGAGCGAATTAAAGGCGTCGAAGGAGTCCTGTGACCAACTTAATAAGGAAATAGATGACAATGAAAGGGTGCTCTTTGATGCCCATGAAAGGAATAAGAAGTTAAAAATTGAAATGGCTCAGATATATACTCAATACACTGATGCCATAGAAGAACGGGACAGGCTTCAACTTGTTGTGGATGGGTTCAGCAAGTGTAGCATAGAGTATGAACAAGCTCTTAATCACAAACATTTACTTCAACAGCAGCTACACGAGGCTCAAAGTCAAATTACACAGCTTGAAACTACAAATCATAACATCACAGCCTCGCTGAATCAAAGTCTTTTCAATGAATTGATTCCTATTGCCCCATCAATGGTTTCTGCCATAAAACCCTCTTACACTATAGATTTAACAGGTGATGACGATTCAAAGTCATGGTATTCAGTGAGGGTAGTCACCAGTAAAAACAAACTAAAAAAATACATTAAAATTAATAAATACATTGTAAAAACACAGAAAATGGTAAAAAGACAGAGGTTCTTTATCAAAAATGTTAAACTCAATAGAGAAAGGTTAAATTTACTTAAACAATTAGATATGTATTCTTTTAATTTGGAGCAAAGTACTAGGAAATACAACATTGACACACAGGACTTGCAATCACAACTTGACCACCTACAAGAGAAACTTAGTTCAATGACAAACAAATATAATACCTCTGAACATCTAATGAGGGAATATATGTTGGCAATTAATGATTTGGTTAACTCACAAACAAACAACTGTGAGCATTGTCAAACAACATCCAATGTACCTACGCCAGACCATTCATTGGCAACATGCAATACCACCTTACCGCTGCCTTGTGTTGATTTGAAAATTCCTTATACTAATAATTACAATAAACAATGTAAACAAATCGTAAATAATGATATTGTATTATTTTGTGATGAGATTGGCAAGGACTTAGGTCACTTGTTGACAAATGAATACCCAGGACACTCAATAATAAATTACTGCATGCCTGGTTGTTCTTTATTTGATATCATGAAAGAAATTATTAAATGTAACTTTAAACAGGAAACAACATTATTAATTTTTATGGGAAATAGGGGAAATGTAAACAAAGGAGAATTACTCCAATATCATAGAACATTGTGCAACCTACGTTTACAAAAAAATGTGTTGTTTACATTCCCGTATAGTAACAGTTTGCCACAGGAAGAAAATAACATAAGATTTGACATTAATATTACATTGCACAATTTAACTTATAATGATAATCTTTTCCATTTCATTGATATTAACAATTATGTTAGTAATAATTTGTATTTGACAAAGGATAGATATAATATTGTTATGTACTATCTTTCTAACTACCACAAAAGACAGATAGCTGTGTCGCTATCATATTTTTTTAATATTTCAGCCAAAAATTTGGCTAAACAAATTGCTTCTTTTGAGCAATGCAGTGTAATTTTAAACTATTCTGTCAATAATTTGGTAACAATTGATGACATTGATTATCATTTAAATTAGAAATTAGGACAATGGAGGAAAACTCTTGCAAAAATGTTACTAAAGCAAATAATAAATCAAATGAAAGTGTAAAAAAATCAAATAGTATCAACTTGGTGCATCAAAACATTCAAGGGTTTTTGAACAAAGATTTAGAAGTAGAATTATTCCTGAATTGTAACAATATAGATATTCTTTTTATGACAGAACATTGGCTTAAAAGCCACCAGTTCATGTTCAATTTTAGTAATCACCAGGTTGGTAGTTCGTTCAGCCGAGTAAATGCTATACATGGTGGCTCATTAATTTTAGTGAATAACCAGCTTAGATTTAAAGACCGCAAGGACATTGTGAGCCTCTCTGTTGAGCGGACAATTGAAATAGCCTGTATAGAATTGGAGCAGTTCATTATATTAAGTGTGTACAGACCTCCCTCAGGATTGTATGATTGTTTTGAAAAGGTTATGGATGATGTATTGCACAAAATCTGTAATTCAAATAAGTCTATCATCACTTGTGGTGATTTTAATGTTAATTTATTAGAAAATTCCGGGTTAAGTACTAAAATTATAAGTTTGTTTCAGTCATACAATCTTGCTTACCAATTTTTGGAGCCCACTAGAATAACTCCCACTAGTGCCACATGCCTAGATAACATTTATACAGATGTTATACCAACCCACAAAGAAATTATTAATCTAATAGACTCAGATCATTGTGGACAATTAATCGCTATTCCAAATCCGAACAAAAAACTAATTAAAAAAGATATCACTGTCAACCCAAAAACTACTAAGCGCTTGGAAACATTTAAAACTAAACTTTTGAGTAAATTACCAGTTTTGTCAACTAATGTCGCCCCTAATCAACAATATAATGATTTCTTTTGTATGTATTGCACACAATTTGCCAACCCTTTCATTCCAAAAACATTCATGGTTAATAGTAATGCTTCTTTCAGTGACTGGGCCACCGTTGGTATACATAAAAGTAGAAAACGACTATATGAGTTGTATGATGAACGGACTATTATAAACACTGCTGAATTTAATTTATATGTTAAGAATTATTTAAAAATGTTTGTTGTATGGCCAAGTCACGTTACTTAAGTTGAAAAATCAAAAATAGTAGTAATGTAATTAAAATGACATGAAATATCATTAATAGTGAAACGGGAAGGTCATGCAACCGAAGTAGTGACTACAGCCTTGCTATTGATGACAGTATAATTAAATCAGATTCTCAAGTCGCCGCGGCCTTTGAAAATTTCTTTGCAGAGATTCCTGTATTGACTACTAAATCTCTAAACTCATCAACCACTGCTGCAGAGTCTTTACTTAAGGAAAACGTTCCAGTTTGGGATTCTGAATTTCATTTCGAATATGTCACCTGTAAAGATGTAATTAAAATCTTTCATACATTAAATGTTAAAAAGACCGCACATCTATGGGGTAATTCTGTGGACGTTGCTAAGTCGATTATAAACATTGTAGCACCTACTTTAGCTGTTATTTTTAATAATTGTATTGACCTTGGTGAGTTTCCTGATCTTATGAAAAACAGTAAAATAATACCGTTGTTTAAATCGGGTAGTACATCAGACCCTACTAATTATAGACCTATTTCAGTGCTACCTACCTTTAGTAAAATTTTTGAAAAACTTATTTTAGATCAAATGCAAACATTTTTTAATAAACATAAGTTATTGCATAACAAACAGTTCGGTTTTACAAATGGTCGTTCGACTACTGATGCCGGTGTTGAACTTTTAGGACATGTTTATAATGCATGGGAGGATAAATGCGATGCTTTGGGCATCTTTTGTGATTTGTCCAAGGCATTCGATTGCGTTCTTCATAAAACATTAATCAGGAAACTGCACCACTACGGAATCCGAAATGCCTGTCTGGATCTTCTTACTTCATATTTAAGTGATAGGATTCAGAGAGTTGATGTTAACGGAAAAAGATCTCCCGGATCTGTAGTAAGAATGGGGGTACCCCAGGGCTCAATTCTTGGCCCATTTTTGTTTCTTATTTATATAAACGACTTGCCTTACCTCATAAAGGATAAACATGATATAGTGTTATTTGCAGACGACACTTCACTTTTATTTAAACTCAAACGTCAGCAGTTGGTTACTGACAATGTAAATAGTGCCCTCGAAAAAACTTCTTAACGAGAAAAAAACTAAATGTATTAAGTTTACAATACCTCATGTTAGACAAGTAAAAACTAGTGTGCTCATAAAGGGTGAAGAGTTGAAACCCGAAGATTCTACAGTGTTCTTAGGCATAACTTTGGATGCCAAGCTTCAATGGGGCCCCCATATAGATAAATTGTCGAAAAAGCTTAGCTCTGCAGCATACGCCGTTAGAAAAATTCGTGATTTAACTGACTTAGAGACAGCCCGCTTAGTATACTTTAGTTATTTTCATAGTGTAATGTCGTACGGAATTCTGTTGTGGGGAAATGCCGCCGACATTCAGCCAATTTTTGTTTTACAAAAAAGAGCAATTCGTGCAATTTATAAATTAAGTCCCAGACACTCCCTCAGAGACAAATTTAAAGAGATTAATATACTGACTGTAGATTCTCAGTATATTTATGAAAATCTATTGTATGCACATAAAAATATTAATCTCTTTAAAAAATACAGTGATATCCATAATGTAAATACTAGGAACAAGCACAAATTTGTTGTTCCTAAAACCAGGCTTTAAAAATAGGTGGCTCGTTTAGATGCCAGTGTATACGTTTTTATAATAAACTTCCTAGCCATATTCAAGAATTAAGCCTTAATAAATTCAAATGTTTTATAAAACGGAAACTGTGCCAGAAAGCATTTTATACTGTTAAAGACTTTATTGAGGACAAAAAGGCTTGGGATTGAGCTGCTCCAATTTACAGTGAATCTTGATTTGATTTTTTTTGCCAACTATTTATATTATTTTTTGATTGAAATTTTTAAATACCTAAACTATGACATGAATATTTACTTTGTAAAGTATTATATTATTTTAATTATTATGAATGTGAGGACTATGTGAATTGTTTTTTTATTTTTATTCTCAATCAAAAAAAAATTTTAATGCAGGTCTGGCAGTTTGAGTACTTTATGCGGCCTAACCAATTGTCCTTTCTTTGGTATTGTTCGTCGAATCGCTGAGCTCCTTAAGTTTTGAGTTGAGCTGCACGATAACTGACAAATGCGTGCACTGACTGGACAGGTCCACTCAAATCTGTGTGGTTCTTTCGTTAAAAGACCATGTCAGACACCAATCTACATGGTTCTCAAATGATCTGACCAAGATTATATCCGTATTTTATATACACATTGACATTGATTAATTATATATACAATGACATGAATATTTACTTGTATTATATTGTTTTAAGTATTGTAAATGTGAAGACTATGTGGGTTATTGTTCATTTTTCTTTTTTTTCTCAGTTAGTTTTTATCATAGTCTGGCAGTTTGAGTGATTTTATGCGGCCTACCCAAATGTCCTTTCTTTGGTATTGTTCGTTGAATCGTTGAGCTCCTTATGTTCTTAGTTGAGCTGCACGACTACTGACAAATGCGTGCACTGACTGGACAGGTCCCCTCAACCTGTGTGGTTCTTTCGTCAAAAGATAATTTCAGGCACCAATCTACATGGTCTTCACATGATCTGACCAAGATTATGTCTGGACTTTAAAAAGAGAGCCCTCTGAGTTTGTTTCGGCCTTTCTTCTGAGAGTAGTCGGATACGAAACGCCGACCTCATCTAGGTTTTTTTAATATGATTGACGTGTAAAAGTGTTTGTACAAACCTACTTACAGAAATAAATCATTTATCATTTATAAAGGACCAGAAAATCTCTACACATTTAATGGAACGTAAAAGAGGTCTCAAGTGGTACATCAAAGTTTTTAAGAGCTTGCTCAACTGTAGCATTTTAAACAGTTATATAATATACAGGTGCCATGAAAGAGGACAAAAATTGACTCACAGGCAGTTTCGCTTTGCTTTGGCGGAGGCCCTGTCTTTGGAAAGTTTATACAGGGTGGAAACTTTCAGCAGGGCAGTAAGGGGAAGTACCTTACCCGTTGCAGCTACGCGAAAATGGTCTTAAGAGACTATCCATAATTTTTTATGGAATTTTGATCCCATTCACAGATTTTGAAAAAAATGTACAGTCAGCAGGAAAATGGGCAATTTTCACAAAAACTTTTTTTATGCCAATCGATCCTCTTTCTTATAAGGATCAATAACTTCTATTGGACCAATTGAGGTTTGAGTACTAGAAAAGTCATAAAACGCAAAAAACTTTTCCCATACATTTCGTAAGAAATGATACTCCAACTTAGTTGTTTTATGATCGATAGATGGACCGGTACAACGAAGACTGGCCAAAAATAAATAAACTTCGTATTTCGAAATCGAATTCCGGCAATTCGCAAGGCAGTGAATACAAACATAATGATGGTCCTATAACGTGACCACCTCGCAGTCCTGATCTCACGCCTCTACACTTTTTTATGTGGCGCTATTTAAAAATTGAACTTTATAAAAAGAAATACAACAGTGTTCAGGAACTCAAAGATTTACTTACCACGATTCTCTATGGAATTAATCCTAGCACATTATCAGCTGCTACCCAGTCTGTAGTAAAGAGAATAAACCTATGCCTACGTCAAAACGGCTACCATTCTGAACACCTCATAACTTAGAGCACAAAAGTAAAATTTCTAGGTGAGTCCAAATGTAAAGTTTCAAGTTTTTAATTTTAAAGAAGAACGAAGAAACGAAAGAAGATGGATGTGTTACGCCAACGGTTTCCCCTCGTAGAGAGAGGGCCGGCTCTATGGAACCCTCAACATCGAATGTGGACATGCTTTTGGCGATCTCAGGTACTTATTCATACCTAATATTCAAATAGGTATTTAGCTTCAAACGCATGGGTGGTCGTAATATGGGTATCTATTCACTACACCAAGAATACTGGCCTAAGAGCTACCACTATAGAGGGTAGACATTACTAGTCAGATAGTGAGCTATCACATGCAGAGGATAGACATACTATTTTGCATTATTCATTGTTAGGGTAAGACCAGGCAATGGAGATCAGCTGGCAATGGGGATCACCCACACATCTACAAAACTAAACATCGGAGAGTCTCATAAAGGACTCTGCACCCCGCCCTGTGCCCCCCGCCATTGTTACAATCGACTCGCTTTAGTTCCGCGCACGCGTTTCCGAGTGACAGCCGTGTGTCGATTTTGCGCCGCACTGTTGTAAATTTTCGTAAAAATAAAACAAAAGGTAAGGGTCTAATTTACTATTGTATTTTAATGAGACTTTTATGTGTATTTAGGCTGTCATTCAAAATAGTGATTTGCAACTTAAATTGTGATAATAATTTTCAGTTTATTTGATGTTTTATTTTTTTCACATTGTTGTTGTTAAGGGAAATGAGGATCAGAGTGATCCCTATTGCCCGCAAGTGATCCCCATTACCCGCCGCAGATATTAAAGTTGGAGTTAACTACATAAATGATATTTTCTTTTGTAGATGCCAAAAGTACGAGTCAGAACTACTGAAAAGGCTAAATGGTCTACAGATAGTCAACAAAAAGCCATTCAGCTGATAGAAGAGCAGGGTTACTCAATTAGAAGAGCTTCTCAAACTGTAGGTATTCCATATACTAGCTTACAAAAGAGATTTACAAATAAAACTAACTTGGGACCACGTCTTGGACGGCATACTGTGTTTAGTTGTGAACAAGAAGACGAAATAGCAAATGCGGTGAAAAATATGACCAATATTTTCTATGGATGTACCGCTCTTTAGATAAGAAAAGTGGCATTCGATTATACTGAGATCAAGAATTTAAAGCACAACTTCAACAAATCTTCAAGAATGGCTGGACGTGATTGGTTGAGTGCATTTATGACCAGGAATAAAATTTATGTTAGGAAGCCGGAAGCAACAAGCATAAACAGAATTACAGCTTTTAATAAAGCAGAGGTGCAGTTGTTCTATAAGCTGCTTGGAGAACTGATGGAAAAGCATAAATTTGTTCCAAAAAACATATTTAACTGCGATGAAACAGGGATTTCTACTGTACAAAACCCGGGAAAAATACTAGCTACAAAGGGACAGAGAAGAGTGGGATCCATCACAAGTTGGGAGAGAGGAAAAAACATCACCTTGATGTGCGCAATGAGCTCTGCAGGCGGATTTATGCCACCAATGTTCATTTTTCCTAGGAAAAGAATGACTCCATTACTCGAGAAGGATGGCCCAGCAGGAGCTCTTTACAAATGCTCCGATAGCGGTTGGATTAACGATTATCTCTTTTTTGAATGGCTTTCCCACTTTAAGCAGCACGCTAAGCCCTCTGCGGATGAACCTGTACTGTTGGTGCTAGATAATCATACTAGTCATATTTCTCTTCCCGTCTTCGAATTTTGTAAGCAGAACTATATCCATATGCTGACTTTGCCACCACACACATCTCATAGAATGCAGCCTCTGGGTGTTTCTTTCTTTGGACCGTTCAAAGCTGCTTACAAAAAAGAATGTGATTAATTTATGAAAAGCCATCATGCTGAAAAGATAACCCCTTATGACGTAGCATCCTTGGTGAGAAAAGCATTTAATAATGTTGCGTCTATTAGTAAAGAAGTATCTTGATTTAGAGCAACTGGTATTTTTCCAATAAATCGGGAAGTGTTCTCTGAAGAAGACTTTATTGCGGCTGAAATTCTGCAACCTGAGTCTATTACAATTCAAGATTGTGATGAATCTATTTGTACTGCTGCTAATACTGTGCAAGACACAAGGTCGATTCCTAGCACATCGCAAGTAGACCTATCAGTTCCTGGTACATCAAAATCACCTGTTTCTGAACCATCCAACCACCAAAGTTACTACAATCCACGATTTTATTAAGATGCCGGAGAAAACACCTACCCTCAACACAAGACAGGACCGAAAGAAGCAGCACGCTATAATTTTAACTTCAATGCCAATTAAAGATGACCTGGTAGAAAAAGAAAATAAGAAAATTAAAAAATCCCAACATGACAAAGGGCAAGATAAAAAGAAAGGGAAAGGTAAGGGCCAAGGAAAGAAGACTAAGGTACAGAAGGAGGGTCCCGAAAGAGCAAAGAGGCAAATTCTACAAGAATCGAACGATTCTTCGCTATCAGACGTGAACACTATTGACTTATGCCAGGATGATGAGAGTGATGATGCCGAAGACGCAGGAAATAGATGTCTTATATGTGGCGAATTCGGCAGAAATCACGAAATGTGGTACAGATGTACCTCATGTGGGCTGTGGGCTCACGCAGAATGCAGCGGATGGGACTCAGCCAATGGTTATGTCTGCGATATGTGTTAGTTTTATTTGATCCTGATTTCCCACAGGGTGATCACAATTGCCATCACCTCGGTGCAATGAGGATCAAAACCGTTTTATTTTTTTAATGACCAAAGTGTGTACACAAAGTGATTAAAAGTGATCTCAGTTGATAGATGAATAAGTAAATTATGTGATTAGGCGGTTGCAATAAAGATTTTATTTTAAATAAGCTTTTATTTTGAATTCTCGCTTAAGTGGTTCCCATTACCCCGGTTTACCCTACACTTTAGAGCTATCACTTAAAAGATAGACCAACCTGACCAACTAACAAAATTGAGCGCTATCACATAGAGGATATACATACTTAGTAGCATATTTTACTTTTCATTTTAACAAAAATACATGTATTTGGCCGGAGTCTATTTGTTGTTTTTGGCTTACACTGTATATTAATCGTCCAGAAGATGAAGAAGTGGCTGAAGAATTTCTACTGGCCTAGGGTCCTGAAGGTGCGGATACCAATAAGATAAGTGAGCCAATACATCCACAGTTAGCATCGAGATGGAAAAACATTATGAAAGAAGGTTTAAAAAAGGAAACCAGAGAAGAAATCACTAAAAAGTATCCTGACTGACTGATTCAATACAGCAGCACCTTCCTTAAATCCTGAACTCAAGGAAATCATGTCTGAAATCTCTATAAAAAGAGACAATAGGCTTGTATTAAGGGAAAAGCAAACTGGAAAAGTTTTATCAGCCATAGGAAAAGCTATGACAAGTGTCATGAAGGGAAACTTGAACTCGAAGCAATTAATAGAATACCTTAGTGAAGCAGTAAAAATCACTACAGACATATACCATCATGATTTGCTGTCAAAAAGGTACTTTGCACTCGCAGGCACCAGTTCACTGGTCAAAGACGCCATTAAAAACGAAAAGTTAGCCAAGATGCTATTTGGAAGTGCTTGTTCTGAAAAAATTAAATTGGCTCAAACAATTCAGAGAATTGGAGCCTAGATAAAAGAAAAACAGAACAACTTCAGAAACCCGCTGCCGCCTCAACAAAAACCTCACAGCGGGCAGTACCATCAGCCAGCAAAGCAGTACCCGAGACCATTCAAGAAGAGGCAGACACAGCAGAGGAAGCGGTCTCCACGACGTAAACAGCGTCACAATTAGAGGTACATGCAGGAAAAATTAGGTTTTATCATTTGAACCGGGAAAAAATTACAAATGATCCAATTATCTTGCAGTGCACTGAAAAAAATGCAGACTAATATACATTTTCTCTTAGTTGGCGTTAAAATGTTTGGAATAATTATTTATCTATTTACTCTAAACAAGATAGCATATTTGCCAGAACAAATTCATTTTATTTATATCGACAAATGTGCACATGTACAGATTAATCACCGGTCTTTGTTACGGTTCACCCTTGTTTGGTATGACAACTTTTGATATAATGTTACTAATTCGAACAACGTTTAAGAAAATAATCAATTTGTATAATATCGATTAACATAATTTTCATTTCATCGAATATTTATTTGCGATAAAAACATTTGCGCTATTGATCAAAAGTTATAATGTACATTTGATGTAATGTTCAGGTGGTATAATGTAATGCAGAAAAGAAACCATTGTAAATATTTGCAATTTTTTTATTTTGAAAAAGAAATTAAATGCGATCGCTTTAAGTAAATCTAATTCTGTGTAAGTTTCAAAATTACGTAATATGGTCTCAATGTTGACATCCTTCTTAATACAAATCTTATCATTAATATAGGCACGAGCCGAGCGAACTAGATTAAATAGAAAAAAAAAATGAAAAAAAGAGATTATTTTTGGCAGGCTATCAAGAACCGAACTAGTTAGACCAGGTTAATTATAAAAAAATAAATGGTTAGGTTAGGTTAGGTTAAAACTGTGACCTACGCACGAGCCGAGCGAGCGAAGCGAGCGGTGCCGCGACAGCGGCCGGTGAGTGCCAGAAACGACTAGATTAGATTAGAAACGAATTATTAACCAATTGAGGAGCATCCTTTACATATAAACCAACCTTAGTTTTAATGTACATTTTGCTTATTTTGTTCACATAATTGAATGGTTTTTTAAACTAACAACGTAACACCTCGACAAGATGTTATATTATATATGTTGTAATGGTACCTAATAATATTATGTGAGTAAATTACCTACTCCAGACTCCAGCAAAATATTTATTTTACCATACAGTTATTCACTGACCTTATTTTTGCTTGCAGAATCTAGATTTATCAGATTTAGAATTTGGACTGGACCCACAAAACATATCTATTGTGGAGGAGAAAGAAAATGTGCCCACAAGTAATACTGCAAATTTTATAATTCTGGAAGAAAATGTGCCTGGGCATAGTGCCGAAGTCGATAAAATAATTCAGATTGGGGTACCTATGTTTCTTTTAAACTTTTATGGAAGGTCGCCAAATTGGTAATTTTGTTGCATATTTAGGAGATGAACAACATAAAAGTATTGGCATAAAAATAAACTAAGTAGAAAGAGCGACATTTAACAATGTGTAATGAAAAAGTATTGACATAAAATAAGAATTTACCTTTTTAATTTATACAAAGTAACAAGCATTTATAATATTTTTTTTTAACTATACAAACTAAATGTGAACTAAAACTACATACATATTATTAAATATGTACAAAAAACTTATTGATACTTAAGCTTACAAAATATATTTAATTAATAGAAACAAAAAACTAAGCATCAAATAGGAATACTTATAATATATAATAATCCATACTACATACTATTATACCTACTATCCTACTTTAGTAAATGTATTTGTACTAAATAATTATAAATTAAATACTAACTCATATCTGTCCGTCTCTTGCACTGTCGGTCGTAGCTAAACTGCTGAACCGATTATATTAAAATTTGGCATGTAGATAGGTATGTTCACAATAGTATTGATTTTTACTTTACTAATTCCACATGAAGTAAGTTGCAGGTCAACATAGTAATAAGTGTCTACATGTAAAAATGACTAGCATTTATTACCTTGTGCTAGTAAGCCTACCATTACTAAACCTAAAAAACTGTAATAGTAAAATAATAATACTCATTGAAGGTATCTCACTCCCTGGTGGACAAATCAACATATCCTGTTAATTTATTTTGAATTGTTTATTTCTCCAAATGTGTATTTTCGTCGAATTTACTGGACGGAAATCGTTATATTTATGACCATTTTTTTTTTCAGTTACTTGAAAATATATTGCTAAAGTCACTCGAGACATCTTCATTGTTAATATACAAAGGTGGAACTCTTGACGGAGATAGTACCAGAAATTTATTGGCTTCCACAGTTGCCAGAGAAATATTAAATGAACACACAAGCTCACCAATTGTGGGACCAATATATTTTAAATGGGCAAAGGATAATGCCCAAAAAAAACCCAGAGTCGATTAAAATAATTTATGAACGACAAAATAGACCTTAAGTAAGAGGTTATAAATACGCTATTCGTTTCGCTTAAAACCATAACCAAACAGGCCAGCAGCATATAACAATTCTGTGTAGCAAGGCGCGTTGATGATTGGTTGGTTTGAATTACAATTGAATTACATTTACGAGAAAGAAAGGGAGCACATGTATAAGTCTTCGCGCCATTGTTGTTAACCAGGTAGCGAAACCGTGACCAACCCTGTCCCGCGCGCAGTCCCTCGTAAGCTTTCGTTGCGACCGTGTTTTTTTTAATTATCTCATTTCTATTTTTCCGACGACCACTTGCATTTCCCTTTAGGTACTGAATCTGTTTTTTGTGACGAACTTGGCTTTCATTTATGGACACCGATTTGTGCTTTGTGGACTGAATATGGATAGAAACAACCATTGTGTTAGTTGTGACCGTTCTCTGGCACGAAGACAGCATCATGTTCTCTCGGCTGATTTCCTTGAGACGCATAGAGCGTTCGTAGAGTATATGTTCAGCACCATTGGGCCACAAGAGGTATGTACCACTTTGAATACTTATAGTTACCTACAAGGAATTCAAAACAATAGACAGTTTAAAAATACTAAACATTCTTAGTTACTCATCTTTATGTATTTTTATCCGATTTATGTCAGTGTTGGTTAGATATAACTGTTCACAGAAGATCATATAACTGTTAGTGAAATAGCTTTAACTCACATATAGGTAATTAGATAATGCCCAGAGAAATGCGTCACTTAATGCAATTTTTTTAAACTTCTTAATTACAAAATGGTTGTGTACAGTATGCACCGTGGCGATTGGCTAAATGTATTTTATTACATTCAGAAGTCGTAGGTACGTACCTAAATAAAAAAAGTCTCGTTCGTCATCTGTGTTAACGAGTAGAACAAAACATTCCCAGTCGTTAATAGTGTTAACGATGGGGTTTTAAAGACTGGGATGACTGGTTATATGGCTTATACACAGTTTTCTTCGAGGCTTGACTTGGACTTGGTAACAATTGTTAGCAATAGCCTATTAGCACAAGAGTTGCTAGCATTTCATCAAGTTTCACTATTGTTACAGATTGAATTTAATGGTTCAAGATCACTTTGTCATCCTTGTTGGCAACGAATCGACTACGCATTACGTCGTACGCAACAACAAGAAGACCAGCCAGCTCCACCAATTCCACCATCAAGACAATCCATTAGTCCTGCTGGATTAGCACGTACGCCCAATTCTTCCAGACGGTGCATATTTGAAAACTGCAACAATCTACAACTACGTCAAGTACCTAACACATTAAAGGTTTATCTTCTTAGTTATTATAACTTATATATATCTCCACTCTCTCGAATCTGCCAAAACCATTTGGGCAACACCACTTGGGAAGATTTTGCGACACACGTATCCCGTCGCTTAAACGACTTTAACGCTGAGTATATGCAAGATATAATTCGAATCTATACAAAAGCTCTTGAACAGAAATCTTCACTTAACTTCGAGAATTTGGATGAAATTGATGAAAACACCCTTCATTTTTGGACTGGAGTAAACCATACGCAATTTAACAGTATTCTCAACGAGGTTCCATCTCTTCATGAAATGTCTAAAACACCCAACACCGACCTAGCAGCATATTTAAGTAAAATACGGACAGGCGAGCCCGGTGTGCGACTAGCAACAGTTTTCGGTATGTCAAGACAGAATCTTGAGAGAAAAATACATTTGGCAAGGGAATGCTTGGATCGAGATTTTGTATCTGTTCATTTGGGGTTTGACCATATAACGCAGGAAGAGGTTGTGAGAAGAAACAGACGCATTCCAAACCATATTTTTGGTACGGACCCAAGGACGCGAGCGATAATTATATGTGATGGCACATATTTATATTTACAGAAGAGTATTAACTTCTTGTTCCAAAGGGAGAGTTACAGTTTGCACAAATACAAAAACTTGATTAAACCTTTCCTTATGGTATGTGCAGATGGCTATATCATTGAAGTCTCTGGACCATATGCGGCCACCAAGTCAGACGCTACAATAATGCAGAATATATTAAATAACCACAATGGCCCATTAGAAGAGGCACCTATTCGATGGTTTTTAAACGCAGGCGACGCATTGATTTTAGACCGAGGATTCCGCGACGTAATTCCGGATTTAGAAGAATGTGGGTTTGAACCGCACATGCCACCATCTAAGAGGCGGCATGAATCACAACTCAGCACAGAAGATGCAAACAAATCCAGACTTATAACAATGGTCCGATGGGTTGTCAACAACCCATCGGACCATTGTTATAAGTCTATTGTTATAAGTCTCTTTTGAAGCGACCGTTAATTGTCTCAAGACAATTAACGGTCGCTTCAAAAGAGACTATAAAATATTCCGTAACACTTATTTTAATAAATCAGCGTCATTTGCCATAACCGATTTCAGAATTGCTGCAGCTCTTATAAATGCATTCCAAGAACCTTATGCTGACAGCCAATATTCTGACGCGTTCATCAACATAATTAATACCAACATGCATAAAGGTAATAAGGTAATGCAATAAGGTGTTTGCAGAAAGGCTAGAGGGGCCTACAATGGATAGGTTTATCAAACTGCATGTCAGACATGGGACTTGATGAATTTTCCTCCTCTTGTCTTGGCTGTATTTTTAGTGTTTATTTGTGTTTTTATTGTGTATTTGTGTTTTTATTGTTGTACTCATGTGTGTTTAAGTGTTACTACTAACATAGTTTTTAAGTTTGTACTGATTACTAACTCGCTATGGGCCGTCGACGCCTGAAAATAAACGATTTTTATTTATTTATTTATAAACCGAACCTGCTGGCAGATTATGTGGAACAA
Source organism: Tiliacea citrago (assembly GCA_963921375.1). Lineage (NCBI taxonomy): Eukaryota > Metazoa > Arthropoda > Insecta > Lepidoptera > Noctuidae > Tiliacea > Tiliacea citrago. The sequence goes on from OY992783.1 coordinate 27,160,808, forward strand.
CAAAATATGAATCGGCAAAGAGTAGCGTTTGAGAGATTACAAGCAAACCCCTCAAACCTACGAGATTTTCCAAGATTGTCATACCACGAATTGATTTTGTTCGCTGCAGGCACCTACCATTTAAAGATAGCACGGTCGTACTGTTGGGAGCATGTAAGAGAGAACGGTACTTACGAAATAGAAGTGTACCGACATCCTCATCATATCAATATTGGTGGCTTAGGTGAGAAAACTTTATTAAGAGGACGCATACAGTCGCGGCATGTTCGATCCAGAACGTACTATACATGATGTATGTCATGTATACACCGGGTCACAACAGCAGAGACGCAATTGTTGAATACGTTTGTTCATGCATTCATGGTCGTCGAACTTTAGGCAGTTGTGCTCATATAATAAGCATGTTATACTACCTTGCATTTGCAAGACACGAAGGGCTTCAACAGCGGCCTTTTTTGATAGCGTTCTCCTAGATTTAGAAAATATGTAACATTTTTAAAATCAATAAAAGATCGTAGCATATATATTCGGTTGTTTTCATTTATCAAGATAATAGCCATAATAATAATCCGCAATCACTTTTATACGTAAGTATATAAATAATATTTTATATATATATATAATCAGTAGATACGTATAATGTTATTTACTCTCAAATCTCTCTCAATATTACGCACAATTCGTCAGAATATCGTTTGTAAAACCGCTTTAATTATCATAGATTTTTAAAAGTTTTGTCAATTAGTTACGAGTTTTCTATTACTTGGTGATGGTTTAATCGAAAACTATTATTGGATTCGGAATATAGTATGTATACTCTACCTTGCCACACATAAATCGTTTTAATCGATTCTAGGTTTTTGCTCCATATATTTTTGGGCATTATCCTTTGATAAAATAACTCTTCCCTGGTGAAAGGACCACCTATTACATTCCTGCATGTACAACTGCCTCTGGTGCTTCAAGCACGAGGTAAGCTTGTCTTGGATAAAAGAAGACGTCTACAGCAGTTAGGGGCTCTGAGAACTAAAGGAAAGAGAAGCAGAGAAGAAAGCCCTGCGCCCTCGTCTTCAGAGTTACTTTGTCTCGGGTAACAATGGTCTAGGACCTAGACCATTGTTACCCGAGACAAAGTAACTCTGCATTTTATTTACTCAATTCGAATGTTTCAGATAACAGTATGGATTCACCTAAGTCTAATGTCATCTGCTACGTATGTCGCGAGCGTGGACATGCTGCTACTACATGTCCTAAGCGCTGGCCGAAAAAAGAAGATGCAGCATCAAGCAGCAGCAATAGCAGCAGCGGCGGCAACAGCAGCAAGCAGGTGAACCTATGCTCCAAGGTGACGCGAGGTATTTTACAGATAAGTAATTTGCAACTACCTTTGGGTATGGAGCAGTCCTAATTCAGAGGAGGAACAACCTTCCCCATGTCATTGCCTATTTCAGCCACAAAACAACTGATGCGGAGAGTCGCTATCACTCCTATGAATTAGTTAGCATAGTATGGAGTGTTAAATATTTTCGACCTTATTTATACGGAAGACGGTTTAAGATACAGACTGACTATGGACCCTTAGTTAATTTATTTTCAATGAGAGATCCATCTAGTAGATTACTGAAATTTAGACTACAGTTAGAAGAATTTAACTTTACAATTGAATATTTGAAAGGACAATCAAACACAGTGGCAGAAGCACTGTCACGAATAATAATTACGTCGAAAGATTTTAAATCAATGAATGAACAGATTGTTAGGGTAATGTGTTCATTCATTGATTTAGCACAATCAATTCAATCAATTTTTTTTAGCACAATTACGTCAATTAAATATGAATAATGATAAGAACAATAATAACCAGTCGGTGGATAATATAGACACAAACTCGAGGCCTGATCAACCGAGAGTTGTGGAAATAATTAAAAAACCGAAGGATATTGTTGAATTTTCTTTAATAAACTCTAGGCAATTCAATTATTTACAAAAAAAGGAATAATAGTGGAGAGATACAAATATTTTATACAGGATGTTTGGCAGAACGTTGAACATACGAAAATGGTGGGTAGGTGGGGTCATCTGCTACTTACTCAGCCCTAATTTATTTGGCCCTGGCCGATTGGGTATTTAAAAAAAAAAAAAAAAAGTTTTTTTCTTGTTTCACCACTTTCCTAACTTTAAAGTGTATTTTTTTTATTAAAAATGGGCAATAAAACAGGCAATTTTTTTTTTTTTAATCTTTGATGTTGGCAGATTCTTATAAAATTATTGCTTTGTTCAGATGTTAGCTAGAAAAAAAGTTATGAGTCCTCAAACTTACAGAAAGATGTAAAAAATACTTGAATGTTAATTTCAACTTGCATTTAAAAAAAAACAAAAATGATTGAGGAGTTCCAATTCTAGCAAAACATCCCTAGTGTGTGAGCTTTCTAATGGTATGTAATTTGCTTTTATAAAAAAAAAACTTTAAGAGTTATTTCATAATTTTATCAAGCAGGAAATTTTTGACGAAACTCTACCTTTACGGAAAGTTAAATGTTTTGCGAAATTTAATACTGCAAAGTTGGTAAAAATTAAATGATCGATTGAAATTATGCTGTACCAGTTAGGTGCGTTAATGAAACAATTAAATAATTTTAAATAATTTATTTAAATAATAAATCATATTAGATGTTCAAATTGACGCCCTTCATTCGCAATACAGGTGCGGCATCTACGTCTGATTTCTACAGTTGTTGTGCGCAGCAGCATCTCCTGTCGCATAACTTCGAAAGCAGCATTAATTCGATTTATCAAATCTTCCCGACTTTCTACTTCTGTAGTGTAAACTAGTTCCTTTGCCCTTCCCCACACGTGAAAATCGAGCGGAGTGAGGTCGGGCGATCGCGGAGGCCAGGGAATTGGTCCTCCCCTGCCAATCCACGAATTTGGGAAACAATTATCCAAATGCTCACGTACAACTTGACTAAAGTGAGCTGGGCAACCATCGTGTTGAAAGACAATAGGCCTGTTTATGTCTACTTGGAACACTTCTTCCACTAATGGTGGTAAATCATTTATCAAAAAATCCAAGTAGTTGTTCGCGTTGATGTTGTCGGGCAAATAATGAGGCCCTATTAGCTTATCGCCAATCACTCCTGCCCAGACATTCACACTGAATCTCCTCTGGAAGCCTCTTTGTCTCTTCACGTGTGGGTTTTGATTTTTAAGTGCCCAATTGTGAAGATTGTGATAATTGACAATCCCTTCTTTGTCAAATTTGGACTCGTCTGTCCACAAAATACTTTTTAAAAAGTTAACGTCGTCCACATCGGTATGCAGCAAATGGCGACAAAATTGCACACGTCTCCCAAAATCACTGTCATCGAGACCTAGAACAAACAAAACATGTCTAAGAATTGATTTCAATACTGAATCTTTTCTTCCTCCGAGTTCAAACTCTACAATTATCCAAATTTTTCATCTTCAATTTTTAAGTACACTAATTGGCTTTATGGCTTAGCCATAAAGACGTAAGACCAAATTCACAAAAGGGCGTGCGACTTTCCAATTTTGTTCTAAAAAGGACCCATAAGTGCTGGCAAGTTTACCTACGCTGACCACCTGCGCAAACCGAATCCGAAATCCGAATCCTGTAAGCGCTGGCCGCCTGATTGTTACGTGAATGCGGCCGAATAGGAATAGTTTATTGAATTTAATTTGAAATTAGAATTGAATGCGCTAAAAACAACATGAGGCAAAACAACTAATAAAGAAAGTGACGAAATCAAGGTTAAATGGAACGATCAATTGAACTGTCTCATAATTTACTACATTCCACAAAATCGTATCAGATGCAGTGCATAAACGGCTTAATCTTACCTTGCACTGGAGTGTAGTGAAAAGCATGTCTACCATCTTGCCGGAGAACAGACCACACTTTCCATATGCTTAAGCCAAGTATTGAAGCTATCTGTCTAATGCTTTTGGTAGGATCCGCGTCAAACTCGGCAAGAACTTGTTCGTCAATGGTAGCATCGGGTCGTGCTGCGTTCACTCGTGGTTCTTGTAAGTTCAGGTTACCGGTTTGTCGTAAACGTCGGTAAGTACTCGCAAACGTCTGATGACTGGGTACTCGGCGGTTGGAATAACGCTCTTGATAAATTCTTCGCGCTTCACGCGAATTTGTATTAGCGCTTCCATACGCTAACAACATGTCCGCGTATTCCTCACTGGTAAAAGTAGCCATTTCTTTACCAATAACAACAGGTAACAGTAATAACAAAAAACTTAACAAACTTAAACTTAAACTTAACTAGTGATAACAATAAAAGAAAACGAAGTGAACAAAAACAAACGTAAGCGTAACGGGCACGTGAGATCGCAGAGGCAGTTAAGTCTCGACTGAATAAAAGAAAAGAATTCATTCTGAGGCGTCACGGTGCCACGAGAGCGAAAGAGAGCAAAAATACGCTATGACTGCGCAAGAGTGAAACAAAATTTCTACCTGCTTTGTGTAACCATCTCAAGGGAATAGTGAATGTCAATTTGCACCACTGCTACTGGCAAGCCGTCGATCCATAATTTTTACCAACTTTGCAGTATTAAATTTCGCAAAACATTTAACTTTCCGTAAAGGTAGAGTTTCGTCAAAAATTTCCTGCTTGATAAAATTATGAAATAACTCTTAAAGTTTTTTTTTTATAAAAGCAAATTACATACCATTAGAAAGCTCACACACTAGGGATGTTTTGCTAGAATTGGAACTCCTCAATCATTTTTTGTTTTTTTTTAAATGCAAGTTGAAATTAACATTCAAGTATTTTTTACATCTTTCTGTAAGTTTGAGGACTCATAACTTTTTTTCTAGCTAATATCTGAACAAAGCAATAATTTTATAAGAATCTGCCAACATCAAAGATTAAAAAAAAAAAAATTGCCTGTTTTATTGCCCATTTTTATTAAAAAAAATACACTTTAAAGTTAGGAAAGTGGTGAAACAAGAAAAAAACTTTTTTTTTTTTTTTTTTAAATACCCAGTCGGCCAGGGCCAAATAAATTAGGGCTGAGTAAGTAGCAGATGACCCCACCTACCCACCATTTTCGTATGTTCAACGTTCTGCCAAACACCCTGTATATGTGCCCAGTAAATCTATAATTTATTTACAAACAATTTCTCGATCTCCGATTACGCGAGTCGAATTGGTGAGAGACTTGTTATGTTTATGTAAAAAGTTATCGATAAATGAAATATGCATAATAAGAAACGACTACAATAAAGACTTTATAAGTGGGCTTATAAATTAAATAAAAAGTTATGAAAAGTGGTCCGGACCACGAATTTGTGTTGTCAGTAATGTCCAAAGAATAAGTAATATAGATAACAGGCGTGTGATATTAAATGACTTCCACCTATTGCCCACAAGTGGCCACGCGGGCATTAGGCGGATGGTACATAATATTAAAAAGTATTATTTTTGGCCAAGCATGGAAAAAGATGTCGCTGATTATGTCTCTAAATGTGAGCAGTGTAAGAAACAAAAATATTCTAAACACACCAAGCAACCAATGCATGTCACAACGACTGCAAATTCAGCACTAGAAAATAATATATTTCGATATTGTGGGGCCGCTACCAGCAGATTTACATAACTACAAATATATTTTGACTCTATAGTGTGAGTTAACGAAATTTACGGAAGCTTACCCTCGACGCAATAAAGATACAGTAAGTGTAGCTCATGCGTTTGTAGATAATTTTATTTTAAGATATGGCATACCTAGAGAAATAGCGACCGATCGTGGGTCCGAGTTTATATCAAGTACTATGAGAGAGGAGTGTCAAATCTTAAAAATCAACCAAATTTCGTTTACAGCATACCATCACGAAAGTATTGGGGCGCTGGAAAACAATCATAAAGCAATGGGTGCGTATCTTAGGATTAATTGTGAGAATCAAACAAGTACGTGGAGTACTTGGTTGCCCGTATTGGTGTTTTTCTTACAATAATACAGTACATACGGAGACCAAGTACACACCACATGAATTAGTGTTTGGCAAACGCTGTGTGTTACCGACAAATTTAGAAGGACATTCGGTAGATCCTTTGTATGCTCATGACAATTACGCTCTTGAGCTTAAATATAGGCTACAAGTAGCGCAAAAAGATGCACGTAGTAATGTAATTAAGAGTAAGATTAAGAGAAAGCATAACTATGATATTAATATAAATCCAGTGTATTATAAAAAGGGTGATTTGTTATTATTAAAAAATATATCAGATAGTAAAATTGACCCTCTATATTTGGGACCTTATGTAGTTATTGATGACATGGATATTAATGTTAAAATTTTGAAAAGTGAAAAAGAATATGTAGTACATAAAAATAGAACTAAACTTTATAAAAATGACTAAAGAAACCGATGTGAGTTTACAAAATAGGCCTCTCCAGTGTCGCGTATATTAATTTAGAATATTATATTCTTATGTTATAATATTAATATGTAGTTTTGAGCCATAATTAGGTTAAATTTATATTATGAATAACAATATACCCTGCGCAGGTATACCATATTAAAATTTAAAAATAATAATTGTGTAATATTATTATTTATTTTTTTAAAAGGGGAAGATGTGATGTAGTAGTTGTAAGGTATATAATAAGGTATCTTTATTCCAATATAGTCAGTGTACTCTCGAACCTCATTCGTTTCATTTGTCTCCTAAACACCCGACCTTACACTATACTTTAGGTATCACACACGCAACTGCAGAAGGTCGGACCAAGAGAACACGCAAAACTTCATCATTCAAGAAGTCTTGTATAGATTTCCTATCTGACGAGGAAGCATTTGGTTTTTCTGGTGGCAGTTTTGATGATTGGACCTGTAATGAATCGGAATCTAGTGGTTCTCCTGAAAAGAAAAAGAAAAAACTAGATAAAAAGAAGAAAGTTCAAAAGGATGATACATGTAAAAATATAAGAAGGAAGAAAGAAAAATCTATTAACAAACGTAAAAAACAAAAACAATTAAAAGATGCAGGAAAGACCTATAAAACCAAAGAAGGAGATATAGTTACAGAGAAATCGATGGGAGAAAATCCATGTGAGCATGATAAATGTAAAAGAGGATATTTTAATATAACTGACGAAAGGCGAAAATCTCTGTTTAACTTCTTTTGGAGCATATGATCGTATTCAATCACAAAGGCGTATAAGCATCGCTCGATTCGTAATTGTTATGCATCGGGAATCCGATCCGCTAGAACGTGGTGCTATGAACTGTAGATAGCTGTTAGCTGTTGCGCATCTGTTTACTTGTATATGCATTATGAGATGCGCAGACAATCGTAACGTTTGCGTACACTTTTATTTCTGTTCACATGCCTCCTTTGATAGCACTGTATGAAATCCTTTCCTTTTACAAGTAAAACATAGGGACATCATAAAGGAAACCTGCGAACATGCTCTGACCACGGCTCATCCTGATGGTGCCAGTCCAAGAGCCCATCGCCGCAGAAGTAACAAGCTGCTACGTCACTTATAGTGGACCCATCTACCCTACCTACTTATAAAACTACCTATTAATGTCATCAGTGATTTAGATACGGATACATTTTATTTATTTCATTAACAGCGATGGCATAAGTACATACAACTTCCTTTTTAGAATTTTATCTCAGATATCCGCGACGGTGTGGCGCCGTTCACTAAATTGGGAAAGGAAGGAATTTGATTCCATGTGTAAGCCACAATAAATCAATTTGAACTCTATGTACCGGTTACATAGAATTTATTTAGTATCAAGCCTTTCTCATTTGTATAAACGGAATAAAGTTGAACTTTAATAACATGTTGCTAGTTCATATATAAGAGTGAAATTAATTTAAAAATACATTTAATTTGAAACATTTCGTGAGAGCATTTCTGTAAGATAAATCTAGATAAAATGTCGGTGAGTATATTTTTTATTTTATTTATAATCATTATGTTATCTTATCGTAAAATATGTTCTTATATATATTTTTATTTTTGTTTCAGGACTCTGAAGATCTTTTTAACTTTATTCCAATTCCCCCAAATAAGCTAATTGTGAGCGAGTCAACTAAGCTCAATTTAAAGAGAAAAGGGGAAACCTCATCACCCCCGCAAAAGCGCAAGGCATACTCATACGAGTATACCAAAACGAGGGCTCAAAACACATTTTCTACACGGTCAAGGACGATCAAAATTGAAATTTATGAGGCTGACAATCACCCTGAAAAACCTTGCGAGTGCAGCGCAAATAAATGTGTGCAATATGTAATAGAAAATATTACAAGTAGTGATATTTACTTAGATTTAGAAAATATAATTGGGAAAGTTCAAGAAAACATGTAGATTCAAAAATAAAAATGATTTCATAATCTTTTACTATTTTATAGGAAAGTTATATTATTATTTTTTAAATGTTGTTATCGGATTTTGTAGAATTAGATTGTATCTGCATAATTATACTGTGCCTACACTTATATAATAAAATTATAAGCTTAATAATATATTATAAGTTCTTACATTCAAATATAACTGAATCCAGAATATTAAAAAATAAAATATTAAAAGTAATGGTTTCAAACGAATTATAATTATTCTTGTATTAAATGTTAAAAATATAGGTAATATTTATGTGAACTTTGCAAAAATATTTAATGTTTGTGTTACTAATGTTTTAATAAAATTACTTGTTTATTTATATTAAAAATAATTTGGTTTTATTCATAATCCTCTATTGCTGTCAGTTCGTTGTCCATAAATGTATGAGACCTCATTGAACTGGTTTAATAAATGTTTATTGTAGATGACCGGAATTAGTTGGCCCCTTATTCCATTTACGATTTTCGTCTCGAATTGCTTGTTGAAGCGCTATTATGGATAAAATGATGAGTAAACATAATTCCTAATCTGTATCATTCGGGAGTGTTCATACATGAGATTAGTATGAGAAATTAGTATTAACAAAAGTATGCTTTAATTGCATTTGTCATAAGGACCAAATTGCATGAGCGATATTTATTGTAATTTTTTGTTGTACGGTATCTGCTTAAGTCGAATTCGCATAATGAACACAGCTTTGGTTTATAGGTTTATAAATGTAGGTCTTCCGCGACTGTGCTATTACATTTAACTTTGTTAGCTTGAGAGCACATAGTTCATCGCTTTCGCATTGTGCTCGTTATTGTGACAAAAACTGGGGTACTGTGTTAAATGTTACAACAAAATACCTTGTGATATATTGCAATTAAATGAAAGAAAATTTAAAACTCATATAAAAAGTACACTTTGTAAACAAGCTTATTACAAATTAGAGGATTATATCCAGGATAAGAACGCTTGGAAACATGCTGGTCCAGCTCCATAGGACAATCTAGAGTCTAGACAAAATCTAACTGATTGCTATTTTAATTGTATATTTTATTATTTTTATGACATTTATTTTACACTGTGATTGATTACCTTAACTCACACACTGATTATTTTAGGATAACTTTTCTTTTTTTTTTACAATGTTTGTAAATATGTGAGCACCATTTATGTATCACATAATTAATTTATCTCATTGCTTCATTATTAATTCTTTTTACCTATTGTGGTATAGTAATTTTATTCTAGGTGCATCGTCTTCACATATAATTATATAATTGATGTAACAATACCAAATATTGTAAAACATTTTAAAAGAGTAACGGTGGAGTTTCTTGCCCATTCTTCTCCATACGAAGCTACCTTTTGGAAGGGGCGACTAGAATCAATTCTATTTTATTTGTAAATTTTGAGGTTCAAAAGTGCCATCTATGTGCCTATTAAAAAAAAAAAAAGAAAAGTTGTCTACATTGGGATTTTCTGTGCTAGCATCCTGCAGTAGCAAAGTATGTAAGTATTTTAATATTGTTTTTTTTTTATGTTCCAATGATTAATACTTAACTTATTATAATATGTAGTCTGTAAATTAAGGGTTATTTATTTAATAAAAAGCCTATATACCAAGCATAATGACTTACTTACTGCTTGGTTTGAGTTGAACATTGTTATCAGTTTATTTTTTATTTTATTTTATTATTATTAGTGCTCACCACTCATACACATTGGTCTACCGACCACAAGCGTGGTTGTTGAGAGGGAGGTTCTGGCTTTGATGTCCAGATCGTATAGTTATTGGGTTTTCTGTTAGAAAATTTCCAGCAGCAGCCCAGAGTTTGGATTGTATCCAGTTTATGGCAATAGGCGAAATGTAGATATGGAACAGTGATGATATGTTATAATTAGTGGTTACAACCGCCATACAGAGGCTCCGGGTTCAATTTGTAGTGTTATAGTTTTTTTTTTTTTGTGTGTTAGTAACTTTTGGTTTGGATTCATGCCCAATCATGTTAATTATAAGGGTTAAATACACTTCTGCTTTATCCTTTAGGGATTACAGGGGTGATATTATATTGATATTATTATTATTATTTTTCAGGGCTCACGCTAACAATCCGTTTTGGTTGCATGAAGAGGACTTGGAGCAACCTTCGACAGCAGGTACCAGCGGTGGTTCTAAGAAGAAAGCTGAACCGGCGAAGCGGGCTAAAAAGGTCCCGAAGAAAAAAGATCTCGTGAAAAATCCATTTGCTGAGCAATCTGATTCCGACAGCGATGCGAAGTCAACTCCTGCACCAGCTGTCAAACGAAAGAGAATTGCTGTGGTTCCTGACTCTGATGTAAGTTTTTTACTCTACCTAGTTTAATTTTAGCTTCAATTTCCGAAAATCTATTAATTAACTCAAGTTATCGCAGTCCTGGATACGAGTACAGGCCTCTCCCTTACGTACCATGTAATAAGAAAGTCTTTGTTTATAATAAATTATTTTTTATTTTGATATATAGAGTGGAGTCATGAACCTTGTCGGAATATCCGTTCTATTATATTCTGCTCCTATAATAGGAGAATTGAACTTGGTTGGTTCTTAGACTCGACATGCGCTGTTACACACTAGATGATACATTGTAATTTAATTGTATTCCAGGATGAATTACCGCAACAGCCAATTCGAACTGCGATGCGGCCCTGAAAAGTGCATTCTCTCAGCGCGTAGCTTCGGGATACTCATACCAGTCAGACCCGGCGAAAACAGGGCAATACTACTTCGAATTGAGAGTGTACAACACTCGCGAAGCTCAGCGACTACAATACAACGAGCGTTGGAAACAAGCTCTCATAACTTTGAAGCTTGCTACTAACCAGAACACCAGCGTTTGGGCTTCAATAACCGGTCTAGTCAATGCTGGTCGGGATGAAATGAGGGATATTCGTCCAATACTGTATACTAATCCGCAATAAATAGCGTGTTAACTAAAACTTTTTCCTTACAGATTTGTATAACTTTGATACTTTTATATTATGATTTAATCACGTCTTATGCTGGTTATCATTTATTTTTTATAACTTAAAAACATAACGAGCAAATATGTTATCTCTTAATATTCGTTTATTGGTCAGCTTTCATAAAAATTTTATCATTTGATTTAAAAATATAACAGTCTTCTAATCTTAATGTGTCTTTTCCTACAGCTATTTTACACAAGAGAAATGAAAAATGAATAAATTACAAATGAGAAATTAAAATTGATGAAAATTACACATGAGAAATTAAAGCAGAATAATTTTGTTTTATGAGAAATTAGAGTTACGTTAAATAATATTTTTATTTTACAGCCATGTTACACAAGAGAAATGAAAACTGAATAAATTACAAATGAGATAATAAACTGATTAAAATTACACATGAGAAATTAAATTGATTAAAATTATCCATGAGAAATTAAGTAAAATAATTTTGTTTTATGGGGAACTTAGTGTGTAAAATAATATTTATATTTCAAAATTTAACTGAATATTATTTTAGAAATGTTTTTTTGTAAAGACTGTAATATTTATGTTTCAAAGTTGTCATCGCGTAATAGAACGAATATTCATAAATCAAATCGCTTGTCGAGTTCTGAGTTTGATCATGTTCAAGTCATTGGTTCTGCATTTAAAAAAAGGATTATAAGTTTTCACTATTACTCCCGAGACGTTTTTAAGGCAAATTTCGAACACTGTGTATGATATCATAGAAAATGCTATTAAAAAACATAAAGCTAACAAAGTAAATTTTGAATTGTTTGTTTCATACATTTTGCCCAAAAATAATGAAATATCTATGAAATCTTTTAACACAAAATTTAATATTTTAGTGCAGAGCACTGACATTGCTGATATTTACATAAAATGTTCCGAGAAATTAATATCAAAATGGTCAGTTTGAACTTTCAGAATCAGGTTGGACGATTAATTTTATAAATCATTTGGAAATAAATAAATATAAATAAGTACAATCCTTTAAGAGCTGGAACTTACTTACAATTACCTGCAGTCATAAGAAATACAAAGTCATGTTTAAACATATTTACATAACAATGACAGTCACTGTTTTTTGTGGTGTACTTGCAGCCCACATGTATCCGACTGTGCATAATCCTAATCGTATAAAATCATATCCACACTACACGAGGCTCTTTAATATAAATAATTTATCATTTCCTCCGAGTTTTAATGACATTAAAATATTCGAAATAAATAATAAATTTATTAGCGTGAATGTTTATGGTCTTGTAACTAATAATCACGTAACCGGTCCTTTATATGTGACAAGTAAACGAAAGCTTATCCATGCTAACCTATTATCCCTTTACACCCGACGGTACACGACAGTGCGGGTAACTTTGAAAAAATCTCAAGGCCGCGCGGATTCGTATTTGCGAACGCAACCGACGTCGATCGATCGTGAGAGATGTGTACTCGCGCGTAGTAGCGCCCGAGTCGCGTACTGGGTTGTTAGTTTGTGTCAATCGTAGGTACAAGATGGCTGCGTTTTTTGATCCGACCGGCGCGCGGCGGCACGTGTAAGTATTGTTTTATTGTTTATTGTTACATTTTGAGTATTGTTTTTGTTTTATTTTGCTATTTAAACATTCATAAAATGAAATGCAAACTATTTTTACTATTTTGTTTTGTAAGTTAGAAAAAAATTGCGACTAAACTTCAAGTAGCACGATCGTGGCCCCACGGTTGTAACCCTATAAATTGATTTTATTGTAGTTTTTTTGTTTATTTCTTAAAAGCTGGTATTTTGGTTAAGTAGTTGTTTATTTTTTTATTTTAGTGCTTCCTGTATCTGATGACCGTATCTTGGAACTCCTTGGCGATGGAACCGAGTCAGAAATTGAAGAATTTAACGAGGAAGAAGAGTTTGAAACTGAGTCGCGTGTACTCGCTGACCTCGTAGGCGAGGACGACAATTCCGAAGGATCAGGCGATGAAATGGAGCCTGAACCTCTAAGTCAGGTAATGACCCCAAGTGCTCTCGAAGTACTACCTCACTACCAATTGGAAGCAGGGGGCGATCTCGTGGTACTAGTTCGCAGCGAATGCAGTCAGGCAGAGGACGTTCTCGTACTACGGCGACTCAGCGAAATCAGCAGCAACGTGGTCATGGAGACACCTGGAAGAATATTCCTTTTATCGATAAGACACATGACTATACTGCGACTTTACCAAAAAAACCCAGTTCGTACACCTTCAGAATATCTTCATGATTATTTTGATGAAGGTTTCTACGACGAGACTGCTCGGTGTACAAACTTATATTACATGCGTAAGACTGGACAACAACTAAAAACTACAAAAGCGGAAATAGCTAGTGTTTGGGGTGCATATTCTCATGGGATGCCTTCCATACCCACGAATGCCAATGTACTGGCGAGCTAACATGAGGATTGGACTTATTGCCGACAAGATAGTTCGCGACCGATTTCTTACTTTACGCAATGCGCTTCATGTAGTTGATCACGACCAGCCAACTGAAACTGAGACTAACAATCCACTTTGGAAGGTGCAACCGATAATCAAACGGGTTCAGGATACCTGCAACAAACTGGAAAGAGTTCCATCTTATTATTCCATAGATGAGCAGATGATACCTTTCAGTAGCCGATGTTCTTTGCGCCAAGTGGTCAAAAATAAACCACGACCAGAAGGTTTGAAAAATTTTGTTCTTACTACTAGCGAAGGCCTGATGCTCGATTTTGAGGAGGCGCTAATACAATGTTTGCTGATACATCTTTGGGTCTGGGACCTTCTGTTATACTCCATTTGACCAGAAGTGTCCCTCCAGGAAGTTGTGTGTATCATGATCGTTTTTTCACAACGGTTCCTTTAGTGGAAGAATTGAACCGGAAAAATATACACCGCACTGGCGCTGAGACAAAAGGCTAAATCCGATTTCGAAAGAGACTTTTTCAAAAAGCAAAACAACTCTATTTTTGGGAAAACGATTGAAAACAAACGTAAACAAGTTGATGTTCGACTTGTACAATTATGGAAAGATACGTTAAATACAACAGATTATATGGAGCAGAAAAATATATAAGTGCTCCAAACTTTAAAGACTTAACAATTTTCTCCGAAAATCTAGTTGCTATTCAGTTAAATAAGACAAAAGTTATTTTAGATCGCCCATTTATATTGGTTTTTCTATTCTTGAAATTTCCAAAACACATTTATATAATTTTCATTATTGTGTTATGAAAAACATTTATAAAGATAATATAAAATTATGTTATACGGATACCGATAGTCTTCTTTATCATATAAAAACTGCTGATTTTTACGATGATATGAAAAAATATATTAAGTATTTTTGTGGAAAATAATAAGTATGGTATACCGAAAACTAATGGACAAATACCGGGTTATTTCAAAGATGAAATGGGAGGAGAAGTAATTTCAGAATTTGTTGGGTTACGTGCTAAGTTGTATTGTATAAATTCTGAGAAAAATACTATTAAAAAAGCAAAAAGAGTTACAAAGCCTGTAACAAAAAAGTTGGACATTGAAAAATATAAAAGAGCTTTAAATTATAAAGAAAACCTAAGAGATGATATGTATGTTATACGATCGAAAAATCATCAGATTTTTACTCAAAAATTAAATAAGTTGATACTTAACGGAGATGACAATAAAAGACAAATGATAAAAAATTGTTTTGAGACTGTACCATGGGGGCACTGTAGCACCATACTTTAATATAATATTAAGTTTTATAATTATGTTCTATTGTGTTAATGTTACAAAAAAAAAATGTGTATGTTTATAACTAATAGGGTCGCTCAGGGCAATTGTAAACTGGGGTGATTGGAAACAACTCCCAATAAACTTTTAATAATGTACTTAGGTTGACGGTCGTGAAACGGAACGTTATTTTAATCTGTTGTCTATGACTACAAATGTCAATTTATTCTTCTGTCAGAAAAGTAACCTCAATTTCAGTGTGACGAAAAATTGATTTCAAGTTTTTGCACGAAGTTGATAGTAAAAGATTTTGTAAGAAAAGTTGATAGGTAAGTTGTTGATTGATTTTTTCGCTTTGATTTAATGGAATTATCTTTGCATTTTTCAAGGTTTCCATCAATAACATCAATCTAACAAGAAGCAAAGTAGTGTTTACATTTTCTACAGTGGAGTCATTTTTTACAGTGGAGGTAATTGTAAACGGGTTAAGGGATGATTGTAAACAGTGGGGTGATTGTAAACTCTTATCATTTCTGCTTCTAACATGGTGATGGGTAAAAGTAAACATTTCTTTTCAGGTACTTTTTCAAAATGCCACGCGTTTACATCCGAAAAAGAGAGACAAAATATACCTTAACGGACTTACAAAAGGCTGTTAAGGATGTAAAGGAAAACAAGAAGACTTATAGACAAGCTGAAGAAGCCTATAACGTCCCTATCTCAGTTATTTATCACCGAATAAAAGGCAGAAAAGTGGACATTAACAGAATGGGCGCTGGTGTTTCAAAAGTATTGCCAGCTCGCGTGGAAGAACACATAGTTGCTTGCCTTAAAACTCGAGCACAAATGGGCCTTCCCGTTATAAAAGAAGAACTAAAAAACCCCGTGAAGGAGTATGTTGATAGTAATAGCATTGTGAATAATTTCAAAGACAATAAACCTGGTAATGATTGGTACATAAGTTTTATAAAACGCCACCCAGAACTGACACTAAAAACGCCGGAACATCTACAAAAACTGCGGATGGATGCCAGGAAACCGTTTATTGTGTATGATTTTTATGAAATGCTAAAAGCCGTTGTAAAAGAGAACAATTTGGAAGAAAAACCCATGTACATTTATAACTGCGACGAGAGCGGCTTTCAGAGCGATCCTAGTAAATTACGGGCTATCGGTCACAAAGGTAAAGCTCTTTATCGAGTGTCTGGAGGTTCAGGAAGGGAATCAACGACAGTACTTGCATGTGTATCTGCCGATGGAAGGGTTTTGCCACCCGTTATTGTATTTAAAGGAGCTGCTGTGCAAGCACGATGGACATCAGAAAAATCCTATCCAGGTACATTATACGCAGCTTCCAAAAATGGATGGATGGAAGAACCAGTTTTTTTTAACTGGTTGATGAAATCTTTCATACCATTTATAACCAGATTACGTGAAGAACGAAATGAACCACACCAAACAGCCTCATTGCTGTATGATGGACATGCAAGCCATATCAGTGTTCGAATTATCGAAGAGGCTGATAAGGCTAAAATTGTACTAATGAAGTTCCCAAGCCATATGACAGATAGGATTCAACCCCTTGACAAATGCGTGTTTGGACCAGTCAAAAAGGCTTGGGAGAAGAAATTAGTCGAACATGGAGTCCAACAAATGGGAAAAGGAACAGGCAGACTGTCACGAGCACAATTTGGAGAATTGTTAGGTGAAGTCTATACGATTGCTTTTAAGCCACAAAATATAGTATCGGGATTCACTACTACAGGCCTTTACCCTGTAAATCCATCAAAATTCCCCAAAAATCTATTCAATGAAATCGATTTAAAATTATATAGCAGTCTTTTGAAAAATGAAGAGAGTAACAGTGTTGAACTTACTGAAGAAGAGCATCAGGAAGAATTATTTCAACTAGATTTGAGGCGACTTACTACAGAAAATATCACTGATATGACTCAAACAGATTTACAAGAGACAACAATGCATCAAATGCAAGGGCACGAAAACATCGATGAGAATACAGTAAGCATAATACGAACTGGAATAGATGAAACCCAAATTATGCTTGCTACAGAAAATATCACTGATATGACAAACGGATTTACAAGAGACAACAATGCATCAAATGCAAGGGCAAGAAAACATCGATGAGAATACAGTAAGCATAATACGGACTGGAATAGATGAAACCCAAATTATAGGACATACAATAGAAGCAGAGATAACGCAGGGCACGGAACTTGAAATGACAAATTGGGACAAATTAGAGATACAACAGCTGGAACAGCAAATTGACGAACAAAATGTAGACATTAATAAAAAGAAAGAGCAGCAGCAGATTATTCAAAATTCCAACTCCACACTATCTTCGACTCTGTTAAATAACATTTTAAAACAAATATCATTAGATTCACAAACAGACCAACATACAAAAACGAAGATAGTCAATGCTATTTTATTAACGTTGAATGAAGAACAAATATTTGGGGTCAGTACCACTCCAGAAAAGAAAAGAAAAGTAGTAATACCACGATTAAAGCAGAGCGCTTTTGGAGAAGTTTTAACTAGTCAAGAAGTTAAAGAAAGACTTAAAGAAGCCGAAGATAAAAAAAATCTGAAGAAAAAGAATCAAACACAGAAAAAATGCAAGAATATACAAAAGGAAAATAAAAAACCAACTGTAAACAAGCAAATAAAAAGAAAAGGGAATAAAAATACTAAAACGAAGAAACAAATGAAAGTGACAAACAAAAGACGAAAATTTGATTCAGATGACAGTAGTAACAGCGAAATAGACATGAGCATACATAGTGACTCAGATATTGATGAAGTAGCGTCAGATGTAACAATTTCGGAATCATCGTGCACTCTTGTTCCCGCCGAAAATGATAATACATTACACGATTCAGGCAAAGCTTGTGCATCCCCTATAGCTGGGTGCAGTAGATCTAATGAGATTCCTGTTGCTGCGTATGCAGAGTATCAAGAAAATGATACAGTGCTCGTAAGATACGTTGGTAAAAAAAAAGTAGACTACTTTGTCGGGAAAGTAGTGTCAAAGACCAAAAAACGAGACAGTGTACATCCTGTGTATACTGTCTTGTTTTTTAAAAAAGTAGGTAGAAATGATAATACGAGATTTCTTGCCACAACCGAAGATATTGACACTATACCACCTACTATGATTGTGAAAAACGTAAATTTGCTTACTTTGAACGAAAAGGAAACAGAGTTTATATTAATGGATGATGAAGACTATGTTTATTTTGATTACTAAGGCATTATGTATGAGATGGTTGCAGTTAATTTAAAAACAAATAATAGACAGCGCTTCTATATATTTTGTTTTCTTTTACCCCCTTTAAAAATGTACCTATAGGTTTCCTTAATTAGTTTACAATTTCCCGTAAAATAAATAAATGTTTCCAATCACCCCGTAATTTAGTCAATGCAAAATATCGAATCTAGAGGATTTGTTTACATTTACCCCTGTATATTGGTAGACGCTCAGAACAAAATCCTTAGCATTTATGAGACTCAACACAGTAAAAACGAGTTAGCGGAATTATAATGCTTATCACGTAGGCTTACCTTTGGTGTTCACATTTACCCCAAAATATCATTTTTTGTTTTAAAGTCAGGGTAAAATGTAAACACTTCATTTTCAAAACCGCTAATGACGTAGTTCAAATGGTTGATATTGCAGTTTTTAGATAAATTACTATACAATCAAAGTAATTAACTCTTATTTTCTAACTGTCAATATTTTTTTTTATATAGCCAAAACTTTATTAGTTCAAAAGGTATTTTTCAAAAACGTTTACAATTACCCTGATTGACCCTAAATATGTTAAAAAAATATTTTCGTGTTTTTCTTTATAAATCATCTACCCTAACTTTATTATGAACTGAAAGGTAAATAAAAGTTGGTATCAAATGTAAAAATATATTTTTTATTGAACTAACTAAGTAATAAGAACACAGAATTATATAAAAGTTGAACACTGTCTTAGATTAGAAATAAAATTCACAATTGATTAGCTAAACTTATTTTTTTAACTATTTTACTAATCAAATATTCAGTTTCATCTATAATATCATCACAATGGTCTCTGACTAGGTACTGAACACTTACACAAGCACTATCATTTTCACTGCGACTCATTCCGATGAGATTGTTGCTACTCAGATCATTAATAGATATATTTATCAAATGATGCGCTTTTCCTGGTTGATTCCGGATAACATAAGACGAAGAAGATGTAGCAAATGGTTTTGATACCATATTTTTTAAAGAAAGTTGAGATTTCTTACTTTGTTTTATACTCATTAATTTATTTTTCTTCTCTTTCAATTTCTCCGGTTCACGTTTCTGAGACGCAGTTTCAACCGTATTGGATGCATTCATATCCTGTGAAAAATATAATAATTTAACAATAGCATCATTATCTTCCACTAGATAAGGATCGCTCATTTTCTGTTAATATAAATAATTACTTTGAATTAACTATAATGGAATAACGGTAAGCTTTTTTTTTTAAGTACAAAAATTTGTAAATACCTCACGAAAAAAATACGGGCTAATTACAAGATTGCCATCATTGAGATCCACAGAGTTCCCCTGTAAAATAAATAAATTGTAAATAAAAATAAAATAACCAATTCAGCTGTAAATACATACATTTATTGTTAAATACTACATACCTCATGTAAGCGACATTGTTTGTGTTCATCAGAAATCACGTTATCATTGTCCAAAATGTAGGCCATGGTGAAAGACATAATTCTGAAAAAAAAAAATATAATTAATTGTCCAAACTTACAGAAAAGCATTTTTTAATTTGGCTAATTTCATACTAAAACTCACCTTTACTTTGAAAAATATTATTACAACTTAAAATTGGTAATATCGTAAGTGACTGCTTTTGCTGACTGCTACTATTAAATTAACTGTGACTCTGAAGTGCTGATTTAAAATTACTTAAGTTTATACGAATATAATACCATCTCAATTTAATGATACAAGTCTGAACATGTTGTTTAGAAACTATATTTGTGTTCCAATATATGTATATTTAAATATATATATATATTGAAGCATAGTGGTTTTTACAAGTAGTAGGCAAGATGAAGTTGATCAAACAACCCATATCCCTGAATGTGAAAAATATAAATTTTAATGACTCCAGTTGTCAGATCAGACACAGCGCTTTATTGCCTAATACGATTCGTTGTATAATATGTGGACCCTCGAACTGTGGTAAAACAAACGTTATGAGCAGTTTACTGCTGCATGAAAACGGGCTTAAATTTAAAAATCTTTATCTTTATTCGAAAACTACTTTCCAGCCAAAATATCGTTTTTTAAGTGAAGTATTAAAAAGAGTACCTCAGATACAGTTCAATGAGTTCAATGACGACAAAGATGTAATAGCTCCGAATGAAGCTTTAACAAATTCTGTATTTATTTTTGATGATGTTGTGTGAAAAGCAAAATTATTTCTCTATGGGAAGACATAAGCAAATTGACTGTTTTTACTTATCACAAACCTGCTCGAAAACTCCGAAACGTTGCTACGTGATAATGCTAATTTTCTTATAATATTTAAACAAGATGATGTGAACTTAAAGCATATCTATGTGTAAATTCTGATCTACTGTGGAATCAGTTTAAAGACATTTGTAAAACTGTTTGGAGTAATCGTTATAATTTTCTACTTATTAACAAAGAGTCACCATTAAACAATGGAAGGTACAGACAGAATTTTGGTATTTTTTTAAACTTTGAATGAAGGTTCATACTTATAAATGAATTACATATATACATGCTGTTAGTATGATTCCTTTCTTAGCTGAATACAGTTGTTTTATTGTAAGATGGAAAAAAATATTAAAATGGAATTAGTGAAGTCTGTCGACTCCATAAAGCATAAAATAAAACAAATGAAAAATCAAGAACATACAATGAACTTGTCACTAGATAAAATGCTAAAACCTGTCACAGATCCTCTAAAAACTCTAGTTGATTCTAATAGATCTGCAGAAAAACTTAATAAAATTGAAAATACAACTCTAAATAATTCTGAAGGAATCGAATCCGATGAAAATAATACTAGCTCATCTACAAAGACCGATGACTATTACGAACCAAAACTAAGTTCTACCCAATTCATTGAACAAAATGCTAAAAAGGAATCGATAGATAATTTAGAAATGTCAATAGATGATATTTTTGGTATTTATGAGGGTATTAGTATACCGTTTGGAATTAGAAGTGAAAACAAAACTTTATTGATGGGTAATTCAGTAGTTTCATTTTCATAAATTGATGGTTTCGATACTATTATTTTAATTAAAATCGGCGGCAAAGCTTACAATTTAACGGCTGGTCTAAATTAACTTTTACTCCGAAGAAAACCTGATTTAAAGTTAATATCGAGCGAAGATAAACTTGTTTATAAGGATATGTTACATTACACAAATGCACATAAAAAAGATTTTTATCCTAAAGGTCAAATAAGAGGTGATAAAGGTGTAAAATATTGTAAAATAATCAAAACCCTATTTTCCGAATCGCCAAACGATGATAAACTTACTCACACTAAACTTGGAGAAAACTTACCAACGCTAAAAAAATACAAAAACAACACCGACTTGGTATATTGGGATGATCCTAACGAATTGGTCGACAGATTGAAACTATTAGTAGCTTCGAGAGATGCTGGCAATACAAACCATGATAATGAAATTTTATCGATAATTGAAGAATTAAAAGAAGCTGACATAATTAAAGAATAAATAGTCGTAATGATAAGCTTTACATTCAGTATTATACATGGATTCAAGACAAATGTACTGAATTCTGAACATGAGCAAAGCCGACGTGGTAAACGAAATTCATAAAAATGCGAGGGTAAACTTTCCACGAAGACATGTTATTATGAAAGATATAGACGACCTGTGGCAAGCAGATTTAATTGATATGCAATCAATTTCAAAAGAAAATAAAAATTACAGATATTATTATATTATTGGGTTTATTCTTGCTGTTATTGATACATTTTCGAAATATGCTTGGGCCTTTCCCTTGAAAAGTAAAAACAAAGATGATGTATGTAAATGTTTCAAAAAATTCCTAGCTATAGGACGTGTTCCTAAAAAATCTGCAAACGGATAATGGAACAGAATTTTATAATAATAAATTCCAAAAGTTTATGAAATCTAATCAAATTAACCACTATTCAACCTTCTCAACAAAAAAGGCTTCGATAGTTGAACGATTTATCAGAACATTGAAATCTAAACTTTATATGGATCGATAATACACTTAATGACGTTGTTTATAAATACAATCACACTTACCATCGGACAATTGATGAAATCCCTGCTAACGTGGATAACATTAATAAAAAACGAATATTAGAAAGATACGAGTACATAAGGTTGGTAAAAAAAGATAATACAACAAGTAAGATTAAAGTAGGTGAATATGTGCGTATAAGTAAGTAAAAAGGAACATTTGAAAAAGGATATACCCCCAACTGGTCATCGAAAATATTTAAAACTCGAAAAATACAAAATACAACTCCTTTCACCTACTTAATTGAAGATACAATCAGAGGTCAGCCTATTTTAGGAGCATTTTATGTACAAGAGCTTCAAAAGACAAAACATCACAATGTATATCTAGTCGAGAAAGTTCTTAGAAGAAAAGGAAATAGGGTTTTAGTAAAATGGCTAGGTTTGAATTCTGCTGAAAACAGTTGGATTGATAAATCGAATATATTATTATAAATAAAAATAACATTAACTCAACAACAAAGTCATTGATGAAGCGTGTAAGTATTTATTACAGCGCTCGATTCAGATTCATTAGTCTTATGATGTGTATAGGAGAGAGTAGTCTTCTCAATTGGCTTATAAACAATTTACCATTTGAATTACACTTACCAGGATACAATTATTGTGGTCCTGGTACAAAATTAATTAAAAGGCTTGCACATGGAGATAAAGGTACTAATAAATTAACGAATATTGCAAAGAACACGATATTGCCTATCACAAATCATCAAACTTAAAGGGTCGTCACAAAGCCGATTTAACTTTGTTAAAAATGGCAAAAGAGCGAGCAGTTGCCTCGGATGCGAATGTATGCGAAAAAAATCATGGCACGCTTAGTTTGTAAGGCAATGTCTACAAAAATTAAAACTGGGTCTGGCCTAAAAAAACCAGCACAAAGTGTTCTCGGAAAGTTATATCGGGAAAAGGGTTAAAAAATAAACTAAAAAATGTTATTAGTAAAACGAAAAGACATATGAAAAAATTAAAACCCAAATGTAAAAAGGTGGCAATACCATTAGCTATGGCTGCAGCCAGAGAATTAGCTGTTGATTCATCCATTAAACTTCCTCGGGTTATTCCTATACCAAAAACTGGCGGTGTATTACCTTTGATTCCTATTTTTGCTGGATTATCTGCGGCGGGCGCGTGTTAGCAGGCGGTGCAGCTGGTATTACCAAAACCATAAATGAATTCAAAATAGCTAAAAAGCTGTTGGCTGAATCGAAGAGACACAATGAAAAAATGGAAGCTCTTTGCATTGGAAAAGGCTTACACCTTAAACCGCATAAAGATGGGCTTGGAATTTTTGTATCGAATAAAAAAAACTAAGATATCGGCTACCCAAACGAGCCTTAACTAACTTTGACATTTTAAAGTATGGAAATAATATTCCTCATTTTCGAGGTGTATTTATGAGAGATGAGCTCCCTAAACAACCTTTTAAAAAAGAGTGTGGAGTTGTTAATTTAGATAGTCCTAAAAATCCAGGTTCTCATTGGGTAGCCTATGCAAAATACAATGATTATGTTGAATATTTTGATAGTTATGGAAATCTTAAACCGCCAAAGGAATTTATAAAATACTTAGGTGCTAAAGTACACTATAATTATGACAATATACAACGCGACCACCCTTACAATTGCGGTCACCTATGTTTAAATTTTTTAAAGAATTTTTGGTGTAGTCAAGGAATAAAATAAACAGGATCTTCTAAAAGTGTTCAGTCTGTAAGCATGTCTATAGCGGTAACCATCTCTGGAAATAAATCAGAATTGGATACATTCTTTCAACCACCTCTGTATTTATCTGGTCAATATGAATGCGGTTTGTTATACTTTTCAATATTAAATTCAATACCAAATGTGCGTATTAATAACGACATTCTTCCTGTGATCAGAATTGAATGTGATCTTGTATACGGTTCATACTCTAACGGGTTACCAACTCATATTATTCATGAATTTGTATCTAATACTGCTACAGGCCACGAAATCATAGAAATACCACAAAACGTTATTTACTTTCCAGTGAACAAAAATACTATTACATCGATATCTATTAAGATAGTTGATCAATTTGGTTTCTGTATTAACTTTAGAGAAGAACATAAAAATATTGAACTACGCCTTCATTTAAGAAAAACGAAATGATATCGTCGACCGTAGGTTCAATTGAGGTAAGGGACAAAATACCCAAAATGAGTTGAGTATACAGTTTTGTTCAGAATTTTTCGCTCTATCGAATGGTGAATATGAAAAAATTCTATCTTAAGAAAAATGTCCCTTACCCTAATGATTTTTGGATCCAAATTTCGAATCGGCCCCATTATAATAATGTATCTGAAAAACTATGCAATATAGGAACTTGAAATGGTGTAATTATCGCCGCCAATCTATTTCAAATAAGGTAAGGGTCTTCCCAATCAACGAATTACCATTACATGGTTTATTTTTGAAGAAACAATAATAAAACTGGCCTTACACTAATGTCTTTGTTATCTCAAAAAATAAATATCATCCATACTTTAAATGGATTGCACGAGTTTTGACATAGTTGTCCCTTACCCCAATTTGCATTGTCATACTTTAAGCAGTGTCAACGTTACACCTATTTGAATCGAATTATATTTAGGTTTGGTGTCCGTTACACCAATTTGCTCGTGAGAAGTAATGAATATTTATCCCTGTTACCTTTATTTACACACATTTCTAACTTCATAACACAAGATACCACGTACTTGCACTATTACCATCCTTTTCTATCTCACAACGTCTTTCTGTGTGCGAAAGAGAGGATGATACCAATGCGAAAGCAGCGCGCGGGCATCAAAAAAGTCGCTATCAGTGGGAGTTCATCTGTCGTTTGGTCGGGATTGTGCACGGTTTTTGACAAAAACAATGTGGTAAAAATGGAAAAACAAAACCATTTAAACCAATTGCTTCGACGCAGATAGAAATTACTGCAATTAGTGAATAAGATAACACAGTAAGTACATACATTTTGTTATACTACAATCATTGTTACATGTTCTAAGCTGTCTGTGTGTTTGCCTATGCCTATTGCTAATTTTGTTCGTTTATTTTAATAGATATCGATTCTTGTATGATAGTAATATAAGAATCATAATATAAAACTATTCAATGTTACCTAATTATTGTCTAATAGTGGACAAAAAATATTTACTAGGTAGGTACTCAAATGCGCTGCCAAATGTTTACATTGATAACACTGTTTACAACTAATATTGTAATATTTCAGATCAAAAGATGAGGATGAGGAGAAAGAAGATGAGACCACACCTGCTAAGGTGAAATCAACACCTCCGATGAATAAAAAGTAAGTTTCGCAAAGTATCTTATTCAAATTACGTTATTTCAAGTTAAACAAATATCAACTTTATTTTAATGGGAACTAAGTTGATTCCAGAGTGACTAGCACTGTTGAAAAAGTTATAAAAATGTTTGAAGTTGTAACGTGAACTGAACTTTATTGTGTAGGGTTTAAAGTTATCTTTCCATAAACTCATATTTGTTTACATTTTTGGCGAATATGTCGCGATTCAAATTTGCCTGTTTGCTTACACGATGTAAAAATAAATTAAACTTTGCGATTATAGGTTCTAGAGAAAACTTGATTGGAACAGTAGTAACGTGTTTTTGTTGTTTGAGAATGACGTATCTAAATGATAACTAAAACTTAATGTTTGAAAGCGCTCGCGCGCCCTTACGTCCTCGCTCTACGCCTTGTTCTTTTTCCAAAAAGTTTGCATGTGAGTTATAATTGTTATTAAATTTTCGTTCCTGAATACGAACTAAGTCTGAATGGGGAAGGATATAGGGTAGTTATCAAAAATGATTTTAACTTTTATTGTGTGCTTTGTAGGTCCGAGTCAACAGTAAGCTCTGAATTTTCGGAGAGTATAAATGACACAATTGAGGACAGTGACATTGACAACTCTAGAAATGACGAAACTTCATTATCAGTCAGAGAACGAAAGTAAGTATAATTTAATAAAAAGTAAACATTTAACCTTTGCACTTGTATTTCTCTGTTTGCAACTTGTCTGTTTTTCTTTATATTCTGTACATTAAAGTGTTTACTTACTTAATTGTACTTACATTTTCAGCTAATAATATTGATATAACCGTCACTAATACTAGCAATTTTCTAATTTGTTGCTGTATCATTTTCAGGTTATATTTGTTTAGAAAAACCGAATCCAATGCCTTCAACTCATCAAACCAATCTCCTGTCCAAGAAAAAGGCAAAAAAAACATAGTGGTGTATAGCAGTAGTGACACTAGTGATATAATTAACACATCGACAGTTTCTTTGGAATTGACTCATTCATTTTTCAATAATTCGTCGGATACAAGCACAAACTTTCACGTACCTGGACTCGATCAAATAGACAGCTACATTTGTCGTGAACAAACACAAGAGCCATTTAAAAAGCGACCTAAAATAACTATTCTTTCTGATGAGAAAGTAGATATTCTTAACAATAATCTGTATTTATCTAAACAGTCCATACAACCCACCATAACTGTAGATCACTACGAACCAGAAAAAGAGGCTATATATTTCAATTTATGTAATGTTAAAGATGTCAAAACTACTAGCAATCTTCTCTGCAATCCCTCTCATGATTTGAATCTCACTCATGCTAAAACTGAGACTTCGTACTTACCAAACACGTCAGATGTTTCTCAACCAAATAATATAGCTGCTTTGGAAGTATCCAGCGCTACCAACTACGCGGCTGGTACCATCACTATTGATACTTCGTCTTCAAACTTGCAAAAAGATGCAATATCAGACGTATCTGGCACAAAAATTGAATTCAGCACCGCTCCCGGTATAACTTCAGACATTTGCATAGACGCTAATATTTGTAACTTGCAAGATCCAGCCTTGAAGTCTCATAGCTCACAGTCTTTCGCTGATAATACTTTCAGCGAAAATGTCAAGTCAGATGATAGTTCTCACAACAAAACCGAATCTTGGAATCGACCTGGCACTTCTTATGACGTAACTGAAGACTGGAATCAACCAGGCACTTCTTGTGTCTATACAGTGGCTGCAGATTTCCTAGGATCTTCGAATCCTGTTAGCAGTCCTGATAACAACAAATCAAACTCTTAAAGTAAAAAAGCGCCACAAGAGAAAATGTAAGAAAGGATTTAAGAGAGCGCATATTGATTTCATGTCGGATGATGAGTTCTATTCAAATTTTCCGGAAAATGAAGATTTTTCAGATGGTAGTTCTGACGTGTGGTCATTGAAAGAAAGCGAGGTATCTGATACATCAGGTAAATCACATACAAAGAAAAATAAGCGTAAGAAAAATATAACTAAACAGAAAATAAAACCGATCGAATCAAACAAGCAAGAGAAAACTGTTAAATATAAAAAGGAAAAACTGATTAACAAGCGAAAAATGATGAAAACAAAAAGAGTAAAGGGCGATGCTTACGAAACGTCATCTGGAAAACTCAAAGAAGCTAAAAAACTACAGTCTAATCCCTGTCAACCAGGAAAATGTCCCAGGCAATGTTATGAGCTTTTAGATGAGAGGCGACAAAGAATTTTCGACCACTTTTGGAATTTAGATATTCAGCAAAAAAGAGATTGGTTAGTGCACTGTGCACTAAGAGTACCAATTAAACGGAAAAAGACTGATTCAATTGAAATTAAAAGACAATGTACATTTGAGTACTATATAAATGAAGGAGAAGGACGGAGACAAATTTGTCAACAATTTTTGCTAGACTATAGATATTACACAGCAGTTTTTGTTATATACACTGTATAATGCACAAGAAGAGGGTTTATCCCAAAAAGATAAACGAAGTAAACCAATTAATAACATAAAATATGAAGAAGCTACTGTAAATGCGGCAAAGGAGTACATCGAGTCTCTTCCGGTACTACCCTCACATTACTGTAGGCATTCAAGCAATAGGCTGTATTTACCACAAGAATACAAAACGTTGACAAACTTATACCGCCTATACCGAAAATCATGCGAACAGAAAAAGATAAATTACCTGAGCGAACGTGTTTTCATTAATCTGTTCCATAAGGAATACAGCAACATAACTATTCACGTTCCGAAGAAGGATAAGTGCAACATTTGCGCTAAACATGAAAACAATCCAAAGGAGGCAGAAAAGGACAAGGAAAAGATTAAAGATCACATGTAAGAAAAATATGCTACTTATGAAAGATTTACTAGTCATCAAAACTATTCTGTAAACAAGGACACTCTAGTGGCAAGCTTTGATTTACAAAAGATTTTAAATACGCCTCATGGTGACAATATTTTGTTATTCTATAGCAGAAAATACACTGTGTATAACTTTACGATTTATGAAAGCTCTACTCAAAACGGGTTTTGCTATGTTTGGGGTGAATGCGACGGAAAACGAGGGTCAAAAGAGATAGGGTCCTGCCTATTCGTGTATCTGAAAGATGTTGATGATAAAGGAATAAGAAAAGTTATCCTGTATTGCGATGCTTGCAGTGGACAAAATCGTAATAGGACAATGCTGGCAATGTTGCATTATTTTTTGTCAATTTCCAAGAATGTCGAAACGATTCAGATTAACTTCTTATTGACCGGTCATAGTTACATGCCAGTTGACAGCATGCACTCTGTTATTGAACGAGAAGTGCGAAAATTGACTGTTTGGAGTTACACGCAATGGCCTAGTTACATGGAATCTGCTAGAAAGAATCCTCGTCCCTACGTCGTAACCGTTATGGAGCATAAGGATTTCATTGACTGGGACCCCGTTACAGAAAAACTGTTTCCACAAAAGACGAAGGACTTGCAAGTTACGAAAATTAGAATAGCTACGTTAAAGAAAAAAGACCTTAAAAACATTTGGACTAAACACTCTATGAAGGAGGAAGCGGTTGTTTATGTCATCAAAATAAATGGAGAATTGGCAGCCAAAAAGATAGGGAGTAATCCAGAACGTAAAACGAAAAGTGGGAAGGGAAAAGGAAAAGGGACGGGAAAGGGTAAGGTTAAGAGTAAAACATCTATTAGTGTGCCGTCACAACTAGCAGACTCGCCTGATATAACAGTGGACAATAATTGCATAGAGCTAAGACCTTTGTATAACACCAGGCTGCCAATATCGTTCGCAAAATACAAAGATTTAAAAAAATTGTGTGTGAATGCTATGCCCAGTAGATAATTTGAAGCTACCATATTGCGATAAAGTGATTGACAATTTGAATCAAACAGACGAAGAAGATAATGTTGATGAAAAAAGCGTCTAATTCTGAAACGTTTATTGATCTCAATTTTATTAATATATTTTTTTTAATGTTTATAATGATTAAACATTGATCTCATGTTGAAGGCTGATTAAGGGGTAGAAGTAAAATTGTTTATTTTAATTTGATTAACAATGCCTTATAGGCTCTATTATGATTATTTGCAGCTACTCTTTTATTTGAATAAGAAGTCATAGTAAGTATAGGCAAAATTGTTACCATTTTTTATTAATAATTTGATTATAATAAACATCTTAAATAAAATAAAAATTGTTTTATTCAAACTAATACAAATTGGCTATTACAATGTACAAACATTGCATGTAAGCGACACACAAAAAGCACACACACGGTTCTAATACATTTTCATGTCTCTTAAATGATTTCTTAAAACAATTTCATAAATTTAAGATATCCGTACGTCAAAAGTGTGTACTTCATTTTTTGTCAAAATTCTCTTTACACTGTATTTTTTTCATAAGTTTTTTCAACAAGTCCATTACACTTTTTTTTTCATTAATAGATTGGATCGTGTATTCCCGATCGTCCCCTCGACTTCGTCCCCCGAGGGGGACGAACGGGAATTCGTTATTTATTTTCCCGATGGTCCCTCAAAATTTTTTGGGGGGACGAATGGGAATAATTTATTAATTCTTTTTTGGGTCTATTGCTCCCACTAAATAATATAAGACTGGTGGTTTTAATTGGTAAAAAAACAAAATTGAAATAAAAATCAGTCATTTATTAAGGAATAGAAATCACAGTAAAAATCACAGAATCAACTTTGCGATAACTCGCAATATTTTTATATATAATATTTTTTTAATTATGAATAAAATTCTCCTTATAACTAAAAATTATGATTTAAAAATCTGTGTATACAGATTACAATAAAAAAAGTCTGTATTATATTACAATTAAACACTACAAACAGACTTTTTACCATTCAGGTTGTTTCCTTTTGAAATATAAGTCACTATTTTTCGTAGAGTTGCTTATATGTATGGTGGCAAGATTTTACGTTTTACGTTATGTAAGTGATTAGAAAAGTTTACTCATTATTTTAACACATAAATAGGGTCAGTAAATTATCATACTTTCAAAAGCAAAATTAAATAAAATACCTAAAATATCACGAAATCAAGATAAAAATAACAAAAAAAAACTTATCGTACTAATTTTTAAAAAGTCACATTTGCTTATATGTATAGGTATACGGTGTCACATTTTTGTGTTACATATTGTATAAGGAATCAGAACAGGTTACACATTAATTTTACATATAAATAGCGTCAATAAATTAGCACAATTTCAAAATCAAAATAAAAAACATATACAAAATCAAAGTGAAAAAACATGAACACAAAACATCATAAAGGGTAACAACAATAAAAAATTCACAAGTATTGAAGAAAGTAGTCGAGGTCATAACAGTAGGCAGTAATAATTATTGCACACAAAGCCTAGAGATTACATCAACGTACACAACCATCGAGCACTTTACTTATTATGATTAATACCTACGTAAGTTTTTCTAAAAAATGTCCTACAGTTATTTCTGAATTAAGAAGTTGCATTTGGCAATCCATAATATATTGGTCTGTCAAGATTGAATGTAGCTTACGCCGTTTTGGATTTTGTTTTGCTTTCACGCTGTATAAGTTAGAGTCTTGATGTAACACCGTAAGCAATTTTAAAATATTAGGTTTTTTTTTGCCTATGGCACTATTTAATTTAAAATGCCACCCTTCGGCAAAGTTATTAGTACGGTGTCGTTTTCCAAAACTGCACCACACTTTTACGAAATTCGATTGAAGCCACTGCGATAGCATGTATTGCCGAAATTTTTCACTTTGGCTATCACCGGGGCTTTCGCTAGCGATATAAAACCAGCCTTCAAAAATACGTTCCTCTGGTAATAATGGAAGCACCGCACTTAGGGCTACTTGACGTCTTAAAGTTTTATTTTTTGTTAGATTTAATTCACGGCCTTTCCTCCAAATAGCATTATTAAAATGGTAATAACAGCCGTGGATACTTATCTCTGGAAAAATTGTACGCATAGCAGACATAGCTGCTTCTTCAAAATCACTGGTAAATGATGTAGGATTCCAATCGTTGATTTGAGATTTAACAAGTCTGAAAAGTATCTCGTATGTTTCTTTTTTACGGTTTGACATTAAAGCGTAAAATAATGGCGTCATAGCTGTGCTTTGATTATTACTTCCTAAATCACCATGAACGGTGTAGAGCTGTTGGAATGGAGGTGGACAACTCTTAAATGTACCGTCACCAAATATATTTTTTAAAACTATCAATTTTTCTTTAGCTTCTTGGGAACAAAAAATGAGTAAGCGTGTGTTACCGTAACAGTAATCTGCTAACAAAAATGATTGAAATTTTTGAGGAACCTCAACCGTTTTAACGTCATTGAAAGTGATTTTACTCATATTATAAGTGCTATTTCGATGGCGATACAAAGTGCTTTTGATGTTTGCAAACTTAGGAATATCTTTGGGTAAAGTTACTTTATCAAGTCCTTCGTCCAAAATTTTCGAAATTGTTGAATTAAAGGCGGCTGGTACGCAAGGTACATCATCAGAAGTTATATTTTTCTTGCATTCATCAATATGAATGTCTATTATGTTTTTATTGAAGTCCGGTGTACAGGATGTGTGTGTGGTTTCTTTCAAAATTTGATCATTCTGCAATAAACGTGCATAATTTATTTACCCATTGTCTGGTTTTGCATGAAAAAAGAAGTCAAAAAAGTAGGTACTTACTTTTATGGTTAAGGTCCCACTGCACTTATTCTTTCTTCTAAGATGACATTCCCATACAACAGCTCCACTTTTGTTTTGCCTTTTCCTTAAAAATTGGTATCCAGCACGCAGAAGCACGATTCCACCTTTCCTTTGTATATACTGCAAACAGCTTCCTGTACTACCAGAGGGACCAGGATGCGCTTCTTGTGACATTGTTAAGCTCTAAAAAACAGGAGACAACAATTACACACTTATTAATATAATTTAGAATGATATTTAATATATAAAATTAAATACTAAAATTGAATACAAATATTCATACCGTACATTATTAGCATAAATTAATAAGACATGAGACAATATAGTATTGACTATAAACAATCTAATAATATTTGTAACTTACAAAAATGTAGGTACTTACATCAGTAGTTTTCCGCAGAACTCGTGTCGAATATATATTATTACATTAACACCCGTGCACTTTCATTGTTTTGTCAACACTAACCCGACCGGTCTAATTTAAGGATAGGAAAGGGAGAGAATGTCAGGTAAACCAATAGGATTTACGCAAATAACACAATGTTATCGGCACTCTTTTGTTAACTACCAGAATCGCCGGCGCTTCCCGTCAGAGTTGCTATATTTAGTGTAGGTAAACATAATGAAACAATGATAAACTTAGGATACGTTTTATAATTCATAAAAAAATAGAGAAGAATTTTGTAAAATAATGATTAAATCTAACGAAGAAACTAATTTAAAAGTAAACTACGAAACATCGAATAAACATATTTTCTGCACAAATCTTTTTAGTGGGACGAATGGCACTAATCGAAGAACATATTCCCATTCGTCCTCTCTTGAATTAGGATTGGGACGATCGGGAACAAATTAAATATTATTTTTGTAAATTCCCGTTCGTCCCCCTCGGGGGACGAAGTCGAGGGGACGAACGGGAATACACGGATTGGATCCAACGTAGAGGTCAATTTAATGTAAGGGACGGGACTACAAGATACTTGGTCAGTAAGGGACATTACTAACAAAATACGTTGTTGTAAGGGACATCTATTTTCTTAAATAGCTAACTTATTTAAATAAATGTTACACACGTAGATAGAGCACTAAAATACAAGATTATGTATGAAATCAGACCCGAAAAACGTTAATAACAAAAAAAGTTATGGGCGATTTAGTCAGAAAAAAAACTTTGTCGGCCTCTCCTGAAAAATCGTATTTTGTCCCTTACCTCAATTGAACCTACGGTCGACGATATTATATTATAAAAACCCTACAGTTAACAAAAAGCGTCCTATTACTTGTACAACCACTAAGGTGCAAAGACGTGAGAAAAAAATAAAAAAAATAACTAAAGCAAATAAAGATTTTCTTAAAGCCCTAGGTTTTAAAGTATGAATATACTACAAATTACTGAATTGCCGCACTTCGATACTTCGATTGAAAGTTATGAAGTCCATTCGCACAATCCCTACAACAACAGCTTTAGGGAAAACGATGAAATCAGAATTCCCATACACCAGCAAGACATATGTGTTACCGTCAGCCAGCTCAATTTACGTTGAAGGACAAGCAAAGTTCTTCGGTAAAGATGGGAATCCTCTTAAGAAAACTATTACATTCAGTAACAACCCTATTATGTTTTTGTTTTAAGATATCAGATACGAAATAAATGGTATAGAAATAGATCGCATAAAAAATTCGGGAATAACGTCAACAATAAAGTCATACGTTTCAATGAATGATGGAGAAAATAAAGTTGCTGCCTTATGGGGTTGGAACATAGATGGATTTAAAAACGATGGTCATTTTAGTGCTATTGTACCTCTTAATAAGATTTTAGGATTTGCAGAGGATTACAATAAAATTGTGATAAATTGTAAACATGAACTTATTCTGAATAGACTTAACAGTTTTATAGTAACTGACGATGTTGCACATCTTCAAATAGATATAAGGTCTACCGAGGCAAGTGTGACAGTGGGGCTAGTGTAACATTTTTAAATTACGCGCCTTAAACACGTTTTTCGTTTAAGTGCCATCTATTGAACAACGGAGGAACTTTTACTGAATTGACAGTAACAACGATAAATGGTCTAACTTGTACTGCTTTATCGACACCCGCCATTTTGGATAACTAAACGACTGGTGACAAGCGTTAGGCAATTCGAGAGGTGATGTTTGAAGTGTTTTTGTGAATATTTTCAAGTTATTTCAACAAAATTCAAGGTAAGTGGCAAAAAATAATGTAGATAAGTAAGTGTGATATATTTATGTGACTTAAAATCCATTATCTGTTCAAATACGAGACCTGTTACACTTACCCCGAATAATACCCAACATGTATAAGTGTGACAGTGTCACGCTTACCCCAGTGGCGTTGTATGAGAATATCATTACTAGTGATGGGACAACGTATTTTTTTTTTATTTCATCGATCAAATTATTATGAGGAAGTATGATCTCAGAGTAAACATATTACTACGATGCTTTTTGTCATACCTAATAAAGATTTTTTTTTATATTTTAGATGGTACGAAATTATAAAAGAAAAACTACTGATAAATACTCTCGAGAAACTCTGCTGGCAGCTGTTAATGCAGTAAGGGAGGGACAGATGACGGCTTTGAAGGCATCTACAGTTTATGGTGTACCTAGACCAACAATAATCTCATACTTAAATGGTGATCGGGGTATGAAATCGAAAACTCATGGGAGACCGACAGTATTTACGACTGAATGTGAGAAAGATATGGCGTCAATGTTACACAGTATGGAACGGCACGGTTTTGGTTTAACTCAGCGAGAAGTCAGAGCTCTTGTTGGACAATACGTTCGTAGAAATAACATTGACACTCCCTTTAAAGACGGAATTCCAGGGGAAGAATGGATACGAGGCTTCAAAAAGAGAAATAAATTAAGTTTAAAAAAACCACAATCCGTAGAAATAGCGAGAAAGAAGGCAGCCGATCCTTTTCTTGTAAACGAATTTTATGATCTACTAGAAGAAATTGTGCAGGAGCAAAAATTAGAAGGTGATCAGATTTGGAATCTTGATGAAACAAGTTTTTGCCAAGATCCAGGCAAGTCGAAAATTATTGGATTAAAAGGCTTCCAAGCCACAAGAACTACCAGTTCACCTGGTCGCGATAACACAACAGTGTTATTCGCATGCAACAGTTGGGGTCAAAAAATTATTCCTTTAATCATTTTCAAAGGAACATATCTTTGGAACTCATGGCTACCTGACGATGATTCGATTGATTCAGCATTTGCATCGACCTCGAAAGGTTGGATGGAGGCTTCCGTCTTCGAAAGCTTTTTTTCTAACGTATTAATACCTGAAATATGCAAAACAGGTAAACCACAGCTTGTGATATACGACGGCCATTCAACGCATCTGGACTTGAATGTTATTTTAAAGGCAAAAGAGAACAAGATCACCATTCTAAAATTGCCGCCTCATTCTTCTCACATTTTACAGCCGTTAGATGTGAGCACTATGAAAGCGATGAAGGATCGATGGGATCAAAAGTTAATTAAATGGCAACGGCTTAATATCGGTAAAAAGTTACCAAAAAAAGAATTTACCCAAATATTGGTAGAAACTTGGAATGACCTGGAACCATTGATATTGATGAACGGATTCCGAAAAACCGGTATATATCCTTTGGATAGGAACCAAATCGGAGAAGACAAATTTGATCCTGCATCACTACAGCGTTGGAAAAATCATTTAGCAAATAAAACTACAGAAGAAGAAGAAATAATCACGGAAACTCAACATATTCAAAAACAGAATATTGAAACGGATGAAACAACACAAATAATTCATCAACTTGAACAAGAATTTGAAGGAGAAACTGTACAGGAAGCTCAGAAGGAACAACAACAATATGATGAAACCACCGAAACACGCAAAATGTTCGGTTGTGTACATAGAGGTCCAGCTAAAAATGTTGGCAAATTTAAACTTATCCCTAGGAAATAAAGCAATTCTAACGCTTTAACAATCATAAGCCAAAATAAAGTTATCATGGAACAGTCAGAGGAAAAGAATAATAATATCAATGTAACTTTTGGGAGCTTATTACTTGAATCCATATCAAGAGGAAAAGAAGAAACGAAGCAAAAAAGAAAACGCTTAGGAATAGGCGCTGAAGTAATCACAACAAATGATTACATTGAAAGAAAAAAAAAGGAAAGTGAAGAAAAAGAAAACTTGAACAAAAGAGCAAGAAAAGTTATTAAAAAGAAGCCAAAGAAGACGCAACCTAAAAAAATACAAAGAAAAATATCACTCACTACTAGCGAATCTGACATTATGAGTACGCACTCCGATTCTGATTTAATGGATGCTTGTAGTGACAGTGATTCTGAGAATGCTCAAGACCAACCATTACGAAAAAAATCGACACATGCGAGTATACTTACGGTACAAGCTGATATTAATTATGAACCAAAAACAAAAGCGCATGCGATAGTAAAAAAAACTGTTGATGCGAAAGATGTAAACAAAACACAAGTTTACAAAGAAAAACAGAGAAACTTGACCAAAGAAGAAATAATGAATGCTATTCAAACTGATACGGAAGAAAATACCAGTAATTTGATTTTGGAAGTAAATGACACTGTTCTGGTTCGGTATTTCGAGAAAAAGAAATGGAAGTTCTATGTTGGTACTATACAGACAATTGAAAAAAATGATCGGTACAAAGTTTTATATTATAAGCATTCTGTAGACGAAAATACGTTCCTAACATTTTCGGTTCCAAAGAAATTAGACGTTGATGTAGTCCCTATATCAGAAATTGTAAAACAAATTGAGCTTTTGGAAGTTAAACAAAATTCAAATGTTTTTGTTCTTTCCAACGACCTAGATGATGTATACTTTAAGTAAACTTAGTGGTAAAGTGTTACCGTTTTATTTTATTAAACTTTATGGTTTTTCAAATAAAATTCTATTTTAGCTAATTTAATTGTGTTTTATTATGCAAAAAAGTACCTGAGGTAAGTGTGACAAGATTTTAACATAGTTCACATCACTATTCATCAAAAAATCTGTTACACTTGCCCCATGACGTCATAAATCTATTGCTACGCGAAAAGTTATCATATAATTATTGAAATAGATCATATAATGTGTTAAAATTAGTAACATCTCATAAGATTTATCAGATACCACAGGCAATATAAAGAATACAACAACGAAAATGCTTATTGTTACACTTGCCCCATTGGTGGGGAAAGTTTGTCAGTTATTAACATTGAAACGTTTTTCTTAATGAAAGTCACGAAAAACTAGTATTAAATACTAAAATATTTTATGAAACATAAAATAAATCAATAATCAACGTATTAAAAGTAAATAATTTATGTTAACCTATCACGGCATAGAAATATTGATATACAAACTTTTGTACTAATGCATTTATGTCACACTTGCCTCGGTAGACCTTACAAAAAGTGCAATGGCGGGTGCCGCATATAAAAGTTTCAGATCGCGAACGACTAACACTTCTTAAACATTTAGAAAGAGATAAACCTATTCAGATAGCCTTTAGAAATTGGGATTTATATGAGTATCCTTTGCTCCCTAAAACAACAAAACATTGTTGGTCTGTTAAAACTGCCTCGCAATTAGAGAAACCTCGATATGTAATTTTTTGTAAGCAATTAGGGATGCAGTTTTTAGAAACATATTTAACAATGAATACGATATCAGCTTTCATTCTCCAAAAAAAGACAAATGTCTGCTGTGCACAAGAGCCGACCGACAAGAAATTACTAGTGAAGAAGATAAAATAAATTTAGAAAACCACCTCAACGAAAAAAAATCCTCTTATAAAAGGTTTATAGCACACCAAATTTTTAATAATCATTACAATGATACGTTGACCTTTGACCTGCGAAAGGTAATAACCACGCCCCACGGAGATAGCATGTTATTAGGATACGCTAGAAAATATGCAGTTTATAATTCTACGATGTATGAAAGCGGAAGTCAAAATGCAAATTGCTACATTTGGGGGAGTGTGACGGAAAACAAGGTAGCCAAGAAATTGCAACTTGTTTATTTAAGTATTTTCAAGAAGTAGATGGGAGATTTTTTTTTTTTTATTTTTTTTTTTTTTTATATGGCATCTCGCAGTTGACCTTGAGAGGCCGTGACTGCTTAACCGGTCTTTCCTGTGGCTGCCCTAAGGTATTAGCTTAAAGCCTCCAGCCAGGAGCGTAAATGGGAGAAAAATAAAACATTTGATTTTATACTGCGATTCCTGTACTGGCCAAAATAAAAATAAAGTAGTCCTATCTGCTAAACATTATTACCTTAAGAAGTCCGTATATTTAGAAACAATACAGCTTAACTTTTTATTACCTGGACATACGATGCCTGTTGATTCCGTACACGCAACAATAGAACAAGAAATGAAAAAAATCACCGTTTGGAATCCTTCTCAGTGGATGCCTTACATTTCTTCTGCACGAAAACGGCTACGACCTTATCGTGTTATTGTCATGGAGCATAGTGATTTTATAAGTTGGGACGAACTTGCTACAAAGACGTTCACAAATGATACCCTGAAAAAGATGCAGTTTAAAAATATTCGGATTGCTACATTTAAAAAGAATAGTACTGATCAGATAGAAATTAAATACTCCATGGATGAAAAAACCAGCAGAAAAAGTGGCTTTATTTGAAGAATCTGAAAAAAGGCAAAAGGAAAATCTAGAGGGAAAGAGAAAGCTAAAGGCAAAAGTTGTGTGAATGCAAAAACGAATGACTGCCGAGCTGAAGGGTCGAAAGAATTTGTATTGCGTAATTTATACAACGCCAGATTACCAATTTCGACTGCGAAATATAATGATTTAAAACTACTTTGCGATAATCATACGATACCTAGACCGTATCAACAAGCATTTTTGTCGTTGACGATATTGTAGGAGAGGAAACTGAATGACGCGGGTACATTTTAAATTAACATCGTGATTCATTAAATTTCCTTCCTTAAAATACGAATTTTATGATAATTTACAACTTTTTAATAAACATGTTTCTAATGAAATAATAAATATAAATAATAAATAATTTCTAAAATACAGTAAAAGTACAGAAAATAACTTTATTTTATTTATCTTTAACGAAACACAGTTTACTTGATGTGATGATGTAACTAAATTAACCAAAATCAAAGGTTGAATTGATATTGGATAATTATCATTCATAATTATTAATGTCAATTAAAACTTATCTTTGTCTTTCACTTTGCTTGAACAGTGTGCTTGCCTTAATATTATTGGTATGGATAATAAATATCGTGATCTGTCATACCTATTTTATAAACATTTGAGCTTCGAATTTGTGTCATGTACATGAATTACAACATTGACAACTTAAAATCTAGCAACATCATAATTATTATTGATTTACTTCCAAAAAAATCATTGTGAAAAGCAGTCATTACGACTTTTTAGCTATGTCAAAATGGCTTATATGACCAGATTTATGTTGGCAATATTTGCATATTTGGATTGGTTAGAAACATTTTATTTCAAAATTTAGGTTGTAAATCCATCCTATCTTTTAAAATATATTAAGTTTACTTAAAATTTAGCTTCTCGGCGTTAAAACACATTTAACTACCAATATTTATCACTGTTTCATTTCAATATAAGTTTATAAACCAAAACTATTACAAATTTACATATTATATTTTCGCTCTCCGGTTAAGTAGCTATTTTGGCATTTACGACCTTTCTACCCCGAAGTAGCGATTATGGCTCTTATGTAACCCATTACTATTTTTTTTTATGATGTACCGTGTTTATGAACTGAATAAAGTTTATATTTTTGGTTTTAGGCTGAATCCTCTGAAAAAACTGAAAGAGAAAAGCGACTACAAAACAAGTGCCGAAGAAACGTACGCAAAATTTGTAGTCTACAAAAAAAAAAAACTGTAAACACAGAATATTTTAGAGGCCCTCATTGATGACGATGCAGTACAAGAATTGGCAACTGACCTGACTAGTTCTTTTGCTGTTTTATTACAAGGGCAATTGTTAAATTGCAAGAGGAAAAAACGTGGACGCCGATGGAATTTGCATCAAAAAAATCTCTCTTTAAGGTTATACAAAAGATCACCTGCTTACGACGTCTGTTTTTCAAAAACTTGTTGAATATGCTGCCTTTAAAACCTGGCATCAACAATCATCTCTTTGATGTTGTGAAAAGAATAGCTGCCAATAACATTCCATTAGACAATTAGTACAGTTTGTTGTTTGATGAAATGTCGATTAGAAAAAATATGAATTACAATTCAAAATCTGATCAGATATACGGAATTCAAGACCACGGAGAGCATGGAAGAGATCCACAAATAGCAAGTCATGCTCTAGTATTCATGATTTTATCTATACGGAAAAGAATTAAATAGCCTGTGGCATATTATAATATTTGTCGGGAGATCATGTCACTGCAGACAGATTAATGATTTTGATCAAAGAAGTACGTTATTGTATTGAAATTATTTTTATGTATTTACTGTTTAGCTGAAAATCATTTTCTATTTGTGACCCTATTTATTTTATTTTCCTACTAAATAATATTAACCAACTTAATTATCTTATTACAGGTCCTTCGAGCTTGTTTTGATGCAGGCATCACAATTGCTGCAACTATTTGCGATATGGATGGGGTAAATAGAAGAGCACTTTCACAAATAGACTCCCAGACTAATAAACCCCATTTATTTATTGTAGCCTGTAACAAAAATAATAAGATGACAGACCATACATATTACATAAATACTGGTCAAAATCATAACCCTACCTTTTGCTTCGCCTGATGTATCAAAAAATAAATTGGGATCGGGGTATTTAGTAGGTTGTACAGACGCCAGCACATCAAGCTACTACAATCCGTCAAATTTCTTTAAAATAATTTCAACTTAATCGTTGGGAAGGTTGATTGGGAAAATTTTACAGTTTCGGGTAGCTTGACCTACTGGCGTTTGTACATCGAGTCTAAAACAGTTATAAAATGATGTTCCTTTCAATATGAAAACGTTGGGCGCGCTCTTAATTTTTCATGTTTTAGTGCGTTACCTTTTTTTGTTTTTTGGGTGGGAAATTATCAAATAACTTCTTCCGCTCTGGGTGGAGCGGGAGGGAGTGGCAGACTTTTACTGACTAAAACCCACCCGTGTTCTTTCAGATGCCTGTGTGCCAGGGCCACGATATCCCTTTCGGACAAGCTCGTAACCCTGGCAGGCATTGGCCCTTTCGGACCCCGTCAATTGATGCTGACGTCTCTTTGAGGCGCGCGTGGAACACAACGCGCCGTCGACCCGGGCCAGGACCCCCTGGCCCGGGTCCTACTCCCTAAGTCCGTTAACGAAGCAACGGGCCCGTCCGACAGTAGTCCGATACGTCGCAGTGAACCCTACTCCCTAATGATTTCGGATTCATCAGTTTCAACGGAATCATAGACAATCTTCGTGAACGAATGACTCATTATTATAGAGTTGCGCAATTTTACCGGTCGATTACCGGTTTAGTTATTTTGTGGTTTTCAGGTTTAAATAATCAAAAATTAATATTTTTCTCGTTAGAAACGACCGCATTTTTAACAATATACTTTTTTATTATGTCTAAATATAGAATTGAATTATTTTTGCCATTTTTGTTCCGAAACCGGCATTCTCCTGTTGATACCTTTGCCTATTTTGTTTTTGACGGCAATTTTCAAATGAAATGTCAGTCTAGAGTTCGTACTAGGCGGGAAGGATTACTTATTTTATTTTAATTTCAATTATATATGTCGTAAAATGGCCCCAACCACTGCAGCCAAAAGTGTGGAAAACAAGTGTCAAGTTGAACTTTTCGGACGGGCAAAACGCATCGGGAGTAGGGACAACTGTCAAATCGTGTTGTCAATCATTCTTCGTTCGGGCCCGGAACGAATCATCCGTCCGAAGGTGATAAGGAGTAGGAAACGCCCCTAACGAAGGCCGACACAACGGACGTCGTGCTTAGGGAGTAGACCCCCTGGTCCTTATCGGACGACGAGCTACCCATCGCTCACCGACCGCAAGCCCGACGCCCAGGGCGTGGATTTTGCCTTTCCCTCACGCGTTCCGCCTCCTCCTTCGCGAATATTACTGTTTCGCAGAAGGAGGTGACGGCCTCCCATGCACTCTCGCTCCGAACCATGGCCTGAACCAGGGCCGGATGCGAGAGATCGCCGCCGCCGATCGCCTCCGTGAGGACACGGCGGTGCTCCGCCCAAGCAGGGCAGACCTCTACCGTATGCTCCACCGTGTCCTCCGGGCGATCCACACAGTGGTGACACCCGGGCGTTTCCTCCCGCTTTATTCTGAATAGGAACCTCCCGAAACAACCGTGTCCGGTGAGGATCTGCGTCAGGCGGATGGTAAGGACGCCGTGGCGCCTCTCCAGCCACTCCTCAAAGAGGGGACTTATCGCCACACTTGTGGTGTGCCCATAGTGCGTTACCCTTAAAAGCGTCGTGTGAGATGATCAATATATACCTCTTTTTCAGATATCGCGAAGTGGAATCACATTGAAGAAATTTTTGAATTGGATAACAACAACCCATTTTTCGTTTTTGCGCCAGCCCTAACGAAGAGCCATTTAAATCCGAACAATAAACAAAAAATGAAAGTAAAATTAGCCGCGCAAGTTTTGAGCCATACAGTGTCTGCTGTTATAATGTTATAAAAAAATCCATAAATTTAAAAATCAGCTTAAAATCATCTCCAACCTTAATAATTATGTTCCCA
Organism: Tiliacea citrago; assembly: GCA_963921375.1. Lineage (NCBI taxonomy): Eukaryota > Metazoa > Arthropoda > Insecta > Lepidoptera > Noctuidae > Tiliacea > Tiliacea citrago. The sequence continues at coordinate 27,204,130 of OY992783.1, forward strand.
CTTGAGTCTTCTCTCTGAATAGTCTTCGATGGAGGAACTAGGCTATAATCCACCATGCTAGCCCAGTGAATGTGTTCTCGAATTTTTGGCTTTGAGCTTAAACATAATAAGGGGTTCTATAATTTTATCATCCCATCACTGCTTAGATTTTTAACAATATTACCCTCCGGAGTCATTTTCTATTTCAAAAGTCAATTGTTTATGGAAATTGAAATGTTTATTGTTCTTAATAACTCTTTTACATTATTTTGAAATATCATATACTTACATAAACACTAAAAAGTATCTTTTTTACAGGAGAGCTGCCAACAAAAGCACTTGCTACGGTCAACCTGCTAAACAAAATCGACCAATTGTTTGATAGTTTAAATGCGGACACTCTCCAAGTTTAAAAATGGCAAAAAATATTTGAGAAATATTTCAGACCGGGAGCCCTCATTTTGCATATTTCAAAGAAATGAAATGATTTTTCAAAAACTGCCTATTTATTGGTGCAAAGTCAAAGGCACCTTCGCTGGCTGGGTGGATGGATCCAAACCATGGCGGGAGAGGAAAGAATATGGCGGAATTTAAAACAAAAATATCCCGAAATTGGGAGTTTATCCACCAGGAGACTGCAACAAGATGCCTTGGAGAATTGTTTTGGGTGTAATTGCAACCCAACAGTCTCACAATTTGTTGCAGCTTTAAAAACTGGAATAATTTCAAATTTGTTGGCATTCTTGACAATTTAAATTTATTTTTGACCCACAATGCCAAACCTGATGTTGACCGTCCATCAGCAGTAAGCAATGAGGCAGATTGTTGCAGTTTGTCCATGGATCAAATGGATGAAAATACTGGGGAGATGCAGGCATGTGCCTGTCTGTGGTTATATCATTAAGAGAATGGCAACAAATTGTGTATCGTGTCTCAAATCTTTAACATGCTCTACGGATACTGTGTGCCATTTGTTCACTATATTTAAAGAATATGAACATGACAAACGAAGTCTTAAATATGCCAACATAAAAATGGTTGAATGTGTAAACAAAAGTACATCAATCATGTGTGATTATTTAAATAAAAATGCACATAAGAGGGGTGTTAAAGATAGCATTAAAGAATTGTTGAAAGAAAATATTAATTTTGATTATCTAGATACATGTAGTGAACAAAGGGCAAAATGTAACAAATTTAATAAATTCAATATTTTACATAAGCATTATTAGATTCTGTAATGTACAAAATAGGATGTTTGCTGAAAGTGCCGCACAAGCGAGCCTACAAAAGAAAATAAATATATTAGAACACAAATAATATTTATTTAACATTCAGTGTGGTACTATTTCTGAGTCTTAAAAACATCATTATAATTCTTGAACCTTAAAATTAACTTATTGTATTATGAGTACATAATTTATAATAAATGTTTATTCTCATTCATACATATTTTACTAGAAAATAATCTTTCAGCCAGAGTAAAAACTATAATTCTAAATAACAATGTTAATTAATTCAATTTGAAGAGACCAGAAACAGGACGAATGTGTATATGTAGCCGTGTGTACTACTCGTATTTAAAAACAATTAGCGTTTAATGTAACTAACCTATGGACAATATGGATTATGGTTTCCTTCATAAATAAAGTGGTATACGTTATAAACTGTGCTTTTATTTAATTGTTTTTAAACTTCAAGTAACGTGAGCACGTTCTAAATAAATTACTGATTCCTATTATTAACGAAAACTCGCTAATAATATGAATTAGAAATTTGTTTTAGAGCGAGCTCTTCCTGATAAACAACAAATTCACAAAGAACATTTTCAAATTTAGCGCTCTGTCTATGTTGCCTAAGGGTTACACTAGCGGCGCTAGTAGTCATACTTTTAGACCAACATTTTTGTATGAAGATGGCGTGCTTCTCCGCTAGGAGTAATAGTGTTCTGTGGGTTATCTTTTCGAGTCGGTTTGGTTGGAGATATGTATTGATTTTGTGTTGTGGTATTTGAAAATAAATAATAATATGTCAGAAGGAAAAGGAAACGTCGCCCAAATTGGTTAGCCCCTGAGAAAAACTTGCTGGTGGAACTCGTGGAAAATCATTTCAGTAAAGTAGAAAATAAAAAAACTGACGGTGTTACAATGAAGCAAAAACTTGCTGAATGGCAAATTATATCCCACGAATATAATAGTCAAACGACAAACTGCTCGCGTTCAGCGGAGAATCTAAAACATCAATGAGAATATATGGAAAAGGATGAGTCATACCACAGGATGCATAGAATCCAAACAGGTTAGTGTTTGTCCTCTACCTTGCCTTGGGTCATGTACCATTATTATTACTTGGGAGTAGGTACTTACAGTGCTACTGCCTGATCAAGTGATTTATTTCTCCCACAGTGGGATTGTCATTTATCGTTGAAACATTTTCACAACCAGCACCACGGAGATGGCATGCTTATAATTATACTTTTACATAGGTACTTAACTTAATAATTTTGTACTATTTTAGACGGCGGACCAGCAAATCCCAAAAAGGAAGATCCTCTTCATATCAAAATCATTAAGACGAGTGCTGTTGTGCTTTACAACCATTTTGACAGCGATAGTGTTGTCGCAGAAAACTCAGAAATTAATTATTCTGATGAGGCTCAAGTTATTTTGCCTGACAACCCATCATTAAGTAGTAAAGGTACACCTTACCCGGGGGTTGACCCGATTGAAGTTCCCATACAGGTAAATTCAGAACATATTCATAATATTTGAACCGGTACACTCTTTACTTATTTATATTGTGTAAGAATGTCATTTATTTCTTCATTTTAGGATTGGAGTGATTATACCCCGCAACTTTTAAGAACTCCTGTAACTACATCTCTTCAAATCATAAATAACGACCAAGGAAAAATGAAAACATCTTGGCTTTCAAGAAGGGGACCTACATATGCAGCATCTACATCATCATTGCAAAAACACTTTTGACTGCTTTCTCAACTGAACATGAAATTGGGGTTTAAAAAATTCGAAACTTAGATACCAGCATACCGAAGGCGCACTCGACAATCTTTCGTCCACGAGATAATCGATAGTTAAATATTCGGCGATTATTGTTTAAAGATCTACCATTGAACGGTCGCATTATATAAGTGGACAGGGGAAATCCTTCGTCAGCTGCAAAATAATAAGGAAAACCCGTCCAAATTCTTCTTCACATGGTAAGGATCGTAGGTATATTTAAGATATTATTATTTAATGCTTGGCCTAAATACTCCTGAATCACTATTCCTACCATAATCGCCCACATCGATACTCGTAAATAATCCGCTTGCATCGGCACATGCCATAAGGTGAATAGAAAAATACTCTTTATAATTAAAGTATGAAGATCCAGAGGACATGGGCTTCTTCATTCTAATATTTTTCCGTCTATGGCTCCAATGCAATTAGGTAAATGCCATCTTTCGAGAAATCCTTTTGAAATGTCTATGCAATCATTTGTTGTAGGTATTTTCATGTACGTTGGTTGTAAAACTGTCTATATAACTTTACAAGTTTCATCGATAATTTTTCCGATAGTTGTTTCACCTCTTTTAAATGGGTACGTAAGACATTGCTCGAAATGAGAATCCAGTTGCCAAGTACCTGAAACAATTCGTGTAATTTTAATAATAATATTGGATTTTGCAGGTGATGATTGTAAGTCCAAATGGAAATCCATACGTTCAGCCTACATACGATCTCTGAATACAAAATCTAAAAATGGGTCTGCTGCTGGATCGAAAAAAGATTACTATTTAGCGCCATATTTTAAAATTTTAAGCTCTTTTACAAAAAACCGACCACAAGAGGGTAATATACCTATACAAGAAGATGAATAACGTTCAATAATCCCTGATTGAGGAAACTTCAAACAATGTTCCCGAATTCACATCTGCCGAGGAAGATTCACTGAGACATGAAACGCCTGCAGCTGGTTCGGCTGTACACAGTCCACATTCTTCAAGCGTATCAATACAGACTCCTCAACCATCAAAATCCCGGTAACATGAATGAGGCAGACAAATGTACAATTGAATATTTTACACAAAAAAAACAAAGCCTGGAAAATAAACAACAATCTGAGAAACAACAAAAAGATGCATGTGAAATGTTTCTTTTAAGTTTACTCGTAGTTCCACACATGGCATCCATGTCCCAGCAACAACAATTGGGCTTTTAAAGAGGGGTACTCGAGTTAATAGAAAACATTAAGTACAAGCAGCTCCCACGTCGATCATTGGATACGAGTTCGTCAAATTTAAATTTATCAACATATTATACAAATTTTTCTCAAGTTCTAAATCATGTCACCATCCTTTGCAACGGGCAACCGAGATTACTCAATCTGAAAACCAATATAATGTGATGCCTTCGCAAATATCATCTACAATTCCTCAATCGGAAAATGAATATGATGAGTCCCTGCACAACAATCAACCGAGTCTGAAAGTCAATATCTAATATTTAAATCATACATACCTTCAAGTGATGAGTAAACGCTCTTCAGCTGAAATACACTCTCTGAAATGGGTATTTTGTTTTGTTAATCTCGATTTAACTAAATTTTATAATAGCTTGTATGTGTTTTCAGACATTCGATAATATAAAGCCTCGTATCCACTAGGCAAGATTTGGCGCGCGACACGTGAATCTCAACATGTACGGCAACGCTGCACAACAGCGCGCGACGTTGCCAGCTGCCGCGCAACATGACGCGCGGCTTGTTGTTTGTTTAAAATTAAAGTGCATCGTTAGTTGAGCATCAATTGTTGTCGAGTGGAGACGTGACGCACAACAATGTCCGTAGTGTGGTGTAACGACTAGTGCTCAAATTAATCGAACTGTACCAAAACTATGAATGTTTATGGGATACTGCTCACAGAGACTATAAAAATAAATTAAAAAAACTAGATGCATGGGATTCAATAGCGAAAACACTAGATGTGTCTGTGAAAGAGGTTGAAAGCAAGGTACATACTCTTCGATCGCAATTCACTCGCGAGAGGAAGAAATTTAAATGTTAAAAAAAAACAGGAAGTGGCAGTGAAGATCTTTTTAGCAGTAAATGGTTTGCATATGAACCTTTGCTGTTTTTGATAAAAGGTGAAACAACAACTGGAAATAAAGACACAATTGAGAATCATGTAAGTTTTTTATTATTATAAAATACTAACCTAGCTACATAATTGTTTTATTTAAGCACGTTCATTTTGCCAAGATACCCTCCCTTGTTCGCTAATGAAATAGTTAGAAAAGTTATCTCTTATAACGGATGGTACCAGAGACGTGTCCACATTTTCATTCTCATCTTCTAAAGGATGTAGATTATTTTCTGTTACTTCATTACGCCAAGTGCCGTTTATTACATTAAATTCAGAATCTTCTCTGTCATAAGTTCCTGCTGGAGTATACAAGGCTCTGGAACGCTTATTTCGACTCAAAAAATTATGCAAATATACACAAGTCGTAGTAACAAGCTGAGCATTATTACATTTAAGTTCAATTGGGCTCCGAAATATACGAAAAAATAACACCAAAAACATTTTCTACGATTCTTCGTGCCCGCGAGAGTCTGTAGTTAAAAATTCGTTTTATGTTACCTTTTTCGTAAGTTCCAGGGTAAGGTCTCATTAAATTTTCAGACAACGCGAATGCACTATCTCCGACGAGTACATAGGGTATTTGCACATTAGTTGATTCTAAAGTTTCCACTGGTGGCAACGATAGTGTCTTGTCAGTCATTTTCTTATAGAATGCTGATTCACGAAATAGTCCTCCGTCAGATGATTTACCTTTAGCACCGACATTTGCATAAAGAAAATTATATTGTGCATCAACAATAGCTAAAAGGACTATACTAAACTGTTTCATGTAATTATAATATTCACTGCCAGAGTTTGGTGGCGCTATAATAAGCACATGTTTACCATCTATAGCACCGACACAGTGGGGAAAATTCCACAACATGTTAAATTTTCTTGCGACTTTCTTCCATTCCTCTTCAGTTGATGGAATCTGAAATGATTCATACATGAGCTTAATACATCATTATTGTTTTTAGGTGGAAGACCATAACTCTACGCAACATCAAAATGAAGATAATTCAATGCAACACCAAAATGAAAAAGCGCGAGCAGATCAAACCGAAACAATTCCGCAAACTGGGAAAAAAGAAGCAAAGAAGCGGAGTCACGACGAAAAAATTGATGAAGCTTATGAAGTAATGAAGAATGTAAAAAAAAGATTGGAAGACAGAGATGAAATGACAGATGAATTTGATGTCTATGGGAAGTATGTAGGATCAGAACTTCGAAATATAAAGGACGAATATTCTACTCTAATAGCCAAACAATTTATAAATAATATATTGATTGATACTCGTCTTGGAAAGTATCGACAAGAGACTTACGGCTATAGTACAAGAAGGCAAAGCACACCCGGCACATCAGCAAGTAATGATGACACCACAAACCAGGACAGTGTTCAGCAAAATAATGATGAAGATGATGTTAATTTTGAATTACGTAATATCATATCAAATTTATAGGATTAATCCACAGTTAAGGGATTCTAAATCATTAATAGACGTTGATTATTTGAATAAAGCTCAATATTTAACCTATCAAATCTTTTATTTTACATGTACTTACCCTTACATAATCTTTTAAACTGAATCAGCGCTCTGCAAACTTCTGGTACAATTTTACTAATTAATTGTCTTGATATTTTGAAGGTGTAGGACAGTGAAGTATAGGAATTTCCGATTGCCAAATATCGAAGTGTAACAGCCAATCTGAGAGAAGCACTAGTTGCGTTTCGAAATTTTGTATCTTGCTTCGATATTATGGGTTCAATTTTTTGTAACAGTATCTCGAAGTCTGTTTTGTTCATTCGGGTAAAATTCGTAAAAGATCCATCAACCACACTGAGATCACTGAATACATTTTCTTTATTTTGTAGGTATTTTCTAACCCACCAACGTGGTTTTCTTCTTTTTGATTTCGATAAAATTATAACCACTGCCGCTGAAATCAACACAAGTTCCTCTGGCGACATGTTGTCGACGACTGAGAATGTGTGGACAGACAACGTTGTTAAACAAATGTTCCGCGTCAACATTCAACAAGTTGCGAAACATGTTAAGCAACATGTCGCGCGTCAAATGTTGCCGAGTGGATACGAGGCTTAAATGAAACTTTTCTTCGTCGAACCGTAATTCTTGCGAAATTTTGAAATTCCCGTATTGTACAATTTTGATTAAACGGATGCACCCAATAACGTCTTTTTTTTCTCAATAATCGCCACATCAAGAAATCGTCATCGTCAGACGATGATGTCGACATTCTCAAAGCGGTGGCACGTGACAACTGTGCTTCCGATGTGCGCGTATACGAAACATTTGTAGTAAGCTGAATTTATTTTTATTTTATTTTATTCACAAGGAACAACAAACAGCTACAATATACAGTATAGAAAAATAAATACGCAAAACAGTTTAACAATATTGTAGCCCACAACGCTGTTCACAGATTAACTGTGGAATATACAATTAATTAAACGCTAGGGTAAATTAATACATAATATTATTAAAAACTAAACTTACCTACTTAACTATCATGTTTATCTTTATCTTGAACTATATATTTTTACACCTAAATCAAGACAGCTCCTTTAGTATAAGACCTTTGAACTTACTGGGAGGACATGCAAAAATGTCAATATGTTCAAAAGTCCTATTGTAGGCATCTGTCATTCTGTGAACAGGTGAGCGCAAACCCGTATTAGAATGGCAAGTACGCACGGAAAATAGTCTGCCAGCGCGCACCTTTCGCTTGTACACTGTTCTAGGGACAACATAGCATAACATGTTGGTTAACTCAATACAGTCAAATTTATTACTAACAATGTTATAAAGATTCATGGCATCCAAGTACTTACGTCTATTTTCAAGTGTTGTGAGTTTATACTTACTAAGTAAATCCTGATATGGCAAATAATATCCGAAGCATCTAAAATGCATAGAACGTAGGAATTTTTGTTGAACACACTCAATCGCCTCAATGTATTTCTTATAATATGGACTCCAGACGGACACGGCATACTCCAGTTGCGAGCGTACAAGAGACTTATAAAGGCAAATATATGAAGAAGGCTTTTTAAAATCTAATGTCGAGCGCATAACAAATCCATAAAGTTGGTACGCTTTATTAACTATTTTGCTAATATGCAAATCTAAGCAAAGCTTGGAGTCAAGGATAATGCCGAGATCACGGACAGAATGTTTCAAGGGTCCGATCAATGTCAGAACGCCAACCCTGCAAAGTTCTATTGAGTTCTTGGGTGATCGACTGTATTAGGTTGTCTTGGGTAACCAATGTGCGGGTATCACCATCCCTGGCTGCAGACGACACATTGTTCGGTGGAGTACGTGGCGATAGCGCACGATGATCCATGATGTCGCAGGACATGTTCATACTACTGTCTTCATAAATCGGAAGCTGGGTGGAAGAAACAGGCGTGTCTAAGTTAAGGCGAGTACGACGGGTAATGTTAGTGCACGGAGGACATCTCCAGGAGGACTTAAATTCCTGTGTCAGGGCCAAAAAATCCTGCGGCGTAATGTTTAGACATTCATGATGGTATTTTCCATCACAAGACTTACATATTAGGTATCCTGCCTCAGGACCCAAAACATCGTTGCACCCGTTGCAGAGCATCTTGAAGTCAGATAATAAAAAGTTATTTACAATCTAAACAGAAATAACGTGTCATCCAAAACGGGGTGAAGTGGCGCCGCCTATCGTGATCCCTAATGATTATGTCGATCACTCGGTGTCTATATATGAATACCAACTACGCTTAGGTGTGTTAATCACACTTGTGGCGCCCTCTATCACACGGCGAAATTCAACTGCGTATCGATTCACAATGCACGCAGTATTGACAACTAGGGACGCAAGCCCTATGCTGCTATTGTGCGAATTCAATAGATGGCGCTATTTTGAATTTAGTGTCAGGGAAGATGAATAGGCAAATTTGAAAACAAGCCGTTTGCACTATAAAACACAGCATCCAGTTTAACACAACACAGTTATTGATTTAAGTGTGGCCGCGATATCACAGTCCTGTAGCACTCAGAATAAACACTCCAACACCACAAATATACGTTCTCAATAGATGTTAGTTACTGGTATTTTGTTATCACAATAACTCAGTTTTTAGATTAAAGTTCTTGATGACTCCAATTGACAGCATGAATAAAGTCTTGATCTCACTAATAATACACAGTAATGTAATAACAGAGTACTTTTCAAATTTATGGAAATAGATAAACACTGAGAGTTAAATCTGGCTAGTTAACACAAACAGCGCCACCTAGCGATGAATGAAATGAATTGAAGCGCAATAACTGTGGCGATGTAAATGTAAGATGCGTGTAGCATGTGGCGCTGGTGTGCGGCCTGATTAAGAAATTTTGATGCTAGCTTTATCAAAACCCGTTTTAAAAATTACTTAAAAAAGAAATTAACAAACGTCTCCCGTATATACTGTAATTTAAGTTTAAAATTTGATCACGTAAATTGCATCATTTCCCGATATTCGCGTCAAATGACCAATATATTTTGCCGGGTTATCATGACGATCTCCCCACTACAACACCCGCGCTGCTCAGTTTACCGAGTATCATGGACAGAAACGCATGTCATGCTGGATTGTGCGCGTTATTCGAAAAATATCAATTTGTATTTAAAGTTGTGTTTTGTCACGTCTATTGGTGAATATTATAAGGTAAGCGGATCAATGGTTATTTGTTTTGTGCATTTTTTCGTCTTATGTACAGTTCCCAGTGAATTAATAACCTAAAATTAAGAGTAGCCATTTCTAGAACTATCCGAGCGCAAATATTTAGTTTCGTCAGTCAGTCCCCGAATCGTCATTTCTCGATTTTTTGGTAAGAAGGCAATGACGCCCAGTGAAAGGTAATGACGAAAACCAAATTTTTGTTTTTAACCGGTTTTTAAAAGGAGGTAAAAGCGGCAATGACCGACATGACCATCAGACGAGATAAAATATCGAACAGAGACAAGAGCAGATGTCAACTGAGGTCAAATTATTTCTTCTAATAATGCGGATCCGGAACTAACGAAGATGTTGATGGACTCGCTACGAATTTTATGTGACTTGCAGTACAATGATTCGGTCATAAGGAGGAATTTCATTCTATCTGCCTTCTTCTTAAATAAAGATATGAAAGACCCAACTCCAAAACACAAAGCCAGATAACTTTTATATGGTCAAAACTTATCGGAGACAATAAAAACGTCAAAAGCGATTAGTAAGTCAGGTGCCGAGTTAAAAAACACCTATTACTAACAAACAAACATAAGGAAAATAATTCACAATAAAAGAAACAAAGGATTGACATATAGAACACAACCATATAAAATAATTCAGTCAAGACAAGTTACCTCATTAGTCATTACCCCTCTGCCGTGAAAAATGTTCAGAAAAAATTTGTTCAGATAACCAAAAAGCACTTTTTGATGAATTAAGGGCATTGGGTGATTACAACAAACGTTCGGCGCATTTGTCATCGTTAATTTTAGATATACCAAAAAAGACCCAACTCGCATACGTAATATATCAGGCGTACCTAATCTAAGGAGTACGAATCATATTTACAACTTAACACGTTCATACCGGCACCTCATGAGTAGGTACTTGGTATCCTACGGCGCAAATCTTCATATAGCCACCGGTGGTACATCACCGCCCCATGAACAAAGTGAAGATTGAGCGGAATGCCTTACGTGTTGCGTCTGATTATGTGTTAATTATTTCTGGGCATCTATCCCTGATAACTATAGGCAACTCACCCACATGTCTGGGTGTGATGCCTATTTTACATTATTAAAAATAAAAACTAGAATGAAAATATGTTGCACAATTGTTCCAAATTTAATCTGAATGGCATAAATATACAGTGTTTCAAATAAACTATGCGTATTTCATATAGTATCTTACATATATAATTAATAATGTTTTTTTTTAAACTATAGGCAACTCTCCCTACCCTTAACCCTACCTCATTTCAAATCCAGTTGAACCTGGCAAAGAAGTTGTAATAGATGAGAGCATGGTACCTTGGAGAGGCCGGCTTATTTTTCGTCAGTATATTCCGAATAAAACCCATAAATATGGAATAAAGAATTATAAGCTCTGTATGCCCAACGGTTACAAATATAATCAGGAAGTATATACGAGTATATACGAGTTGATGGCGTTCCAGGTCAAGGTCACCCTCAACCAATCACTATGAAACGAATGGATGGGAACGGAAAAAGGTCGCACTCTCTACAGCGATAATTTTTACACAAGCTAGCCAGAAACTCTAATGGACAAGCATACTTTTTTGTGTGGCACACTCCGACAGAACCACAAGCATCTACCAAAGCAAGTGGAAAAGTCCAAGCAGAGAAAGGGTCAAGTATTTTTTTTTTTTTTTGGGAATTTATCAAATCACTTGTCCCGCTCCGCTCTGGGCGGAGCGGGAGGGCAGACTTTCACTGCCTACAACCCACCCGTGTTCCTTCATTTGCCTGTGTAAGATATCCCTTTCGGACAAACTCGCAACCCGGGTACTTAGTCTGAACGGCCCAAATCGAATGGCACGCGGGCCATTCGACCGTAAACAAAAATTGTCTACGTTCGAATGGCCCGGTGGTCAAATGAATTTAAAAATAATTCAAAAGTACAGTCGCAAACATTCTATTAATCACATAGTTTATGAATTTTAACTAAATAAATATTTAATTATTTGAAATCGTCTAAATAAACGGAATACATCTTCATAACCGGTCGGCACGATTTCAGGTAGCTAGATAAACAATGACCCTTCTTGTCATCCAATCACAAGTAGGATGCTTATCTGTGACGTCAGAGGACTATGGAGAAATATGTTTAATAGTATGCAACTTAGTAACACCACTGTTAATTTTGCAATTGTCCATTAATGTTGTGCATTGAACTTTTACTTTCCAGAGTTTTGTGTTTTGTTTACTGTTGGATCCTGGTAAGTTTTTTTTTTATATATTATAAAGCCAATTGCATATACTTACTGCAATATTTTTCTCAAAATGTTTCTTCAGTTAAAGGCGTTTCATATGTATTCTATCTTTTTGGGTCCAAGAACAGAATATGATCGAATTTAATCTAAGTACTTACATCTCTTTCAACTCGTATGTAAACAACATCAATATTCGGGCTAAAGACTAAGCTACCGTATTTTATTTAGAACATAAATAATATATGACAGGGACTAGATTTTAGACCATACACATACAAATCTGTATTATATACTTTCACACTTCTAAGGCCCATATTGTATTTTCTAGGTTTAAATAATCATAGAAATGGATGACGCACATCCCTCTACATCACAATCTGCAAGTGAGGGTAAATCAAGAAAAGGTGCTCGCCTTCTACGTAAAGGTGGTTATGAATATAATTGGAAAAGGCTGAACAAAGACGGAACAGAACTTTGGCGTTGTGCAAAAAAAAGTACGTGCAGTGCTTCTATTAAAACCAAAAGTAACCCTTTAACAGTTGTACGTGAAACATCACATAATCATGGACCTAAAGACTTAGAAACGAGGGAAATTAAAGAGCAAATGGAAAAATGTATAAACGCTGTTCAACACGACGTATCTATTCCGATTCCTCAAATATTTAATGAGCACATGCAAATACTTACACAAAAAGGAGTACAAATTTTACCTAAGTTTGAAAATATAAGCAAACATCTATACCAAAAACGAAATAGCTCAATTGGAGCCAAGAGACTTTGCTTTAGAAAAGGAGCTGACGTTATTATCCCTCAAAAATATTTATTTATGTTATTTGCGGATTATCAATACAGACAAAAAAGAATATTGATATTTGGACATAAGGATTTCACTGTTTATTTGCGGCAGTCAAGAAGTTTTTTCTTTGATGGGACATTTAAGATCTGCCCGAATGGATTTTATCAAGTTTTTACAGTTCATGCAGATATAGGAAGCACTCAAGAATTTGTTAACGTGATTCCTATTTTGTATGCTTTACTACCTGATAAGAAGCTTGACACATATCAGTTACTATTCCAATTAATAAAAAGTCAAGAACCAGAATGGAAACCAACTTATGCCACTATGGATTTTGAAGCAGCTACCATAGTTGCATTACAAAATATTTTTCCAAATGTTAAAATAACAGGGTGCAATTTTCATTTTAGTCAATGCTTGTGGCGTAAAGCAAATAAATTAAATCTACACAAGACCCATTCAGGCAAGGCACATATAAAATTATGTACAGCATTATCACACATTCCTCCACAATTCGTTGACGATGGTTGGCTTTATATTATGGCAGAAAGTCCGTGCAGTGATAATTTTACAGAATTCAACGATTATTTTTTTAGCACATGGCTAGACGATAAGGTGAATTCAAGTATCTGGTGTACATATAATAAATATCATAAAACAAATAACATTGTAGAGTCATGGAACAATAGAATCAGAAAATTCATAAAAGTCAAACCAAATATTGGTCAACTTCTGCAAGGGTTGCATAACGACTTCAAATATTATTCAAATCAGATAAGGAAACCTGATGGCATCAAAATTTCAAAAAGGAAACCTGAAACTTTATCAAGAAACTGGAAAATTCAAAGTATTGTATAAGAATTATTGACTGGACAGATAAGCGTGGGGCATTGCTTAGAAAAATTAAAGTTTTAATCAATTATATTGTTCAGTCGTATTTTGTTGGTTTTTTATTTTAAAATAAGCCCGATTGTTACTAAATCTTATTGATTAATATTGTATTTTTATATTTTGTTGATTTGTTTTTCTAGAATAAGACTTATTTTAGGTAAATCTTATAGCAAATTCTCATATTTTGTTGATCTGTTTCCTTACAATTGCTGGTTGGTTTTGACTAAACATTGTTGTATAATAATATTTTTATGTTTGTTCATTTGTTTCTCTAAAATAAGACTGATTTTCACTAAATCTTATTGTGTAATAGTAAATTCCCACGAATTGAGGATTTTTATTCTTTAAAATTAGGCTGCTTTTGACTAACTTTTTAATTGTATTTTTTTACATTTTGTTGATTGGCTTGTTGTTTTATTTTATCTTATTGTATATTTTGTTGATTGTTTTAATGAAGATAATACAAATCTAAGAAAAAATCATCTTTTATTTAAACTTTTTACTTTTGCACCCGAATGTACATAATGTAGTTTATCCATTGAATTAAGATAGATTGTGTCACCAACGGGCCATTTGTACGTAGACGATTTTTGTTTACGTTCGAATGACCCACGTGCCATTCGATTTGGGCCGTTCAGACTAAGTACCCGCAACCCTGGCAGTGCCTTAGAAAAGTGGTACCGCAAGCTAATCATTGATATTGTCTGTGGCACAATGTTGGTAAATGCTTACCTAACCAAAAATTTGGAGCAGGAAAAAAACTAAGTATTTAAGAATTTCGGGAACAAATGATAAAAGAGGTGACGATTAGCAAGCCCAGCACTGATAATCAAGCCAATGACGCTGCAGAGGAGGGTGGGACCCACAAAGAAAGCCAAAACACAAGTTACAGAAAACGGAAGGAAAGCTCAGATATACCCGAAAGAGATGCAGACCTTGTTACGACCATTTTACAACAACCGAATCTTCGAGTATGGCTAGAAAAAAAAACTACCGACTTCCAAAAAAGACACTACAAAGTGAAAAATAACTTTAATTTCGAAAGTCGGTGTCTTTAGATCTGTATTTTAGTTTTTTGCCACCGGCTTTCGAAATTAAAGTTATTTCGTTATTCTACTAATCAACGAAGGCCATGCAAAGAGGGAGCTGTCATCCTTCCGGTATACCATCAATATCGCTGACAGCAGATGCTGCTTGGGGTAAAAGATCCTAAAAAACAAACATTTGTTCCGCAACAGGTGTGAGCGATTATAGGATTAAATACAGACAAAATATTACACATTGGCATTAAAAATAAATATTGCATCATATGTTCTCGTGCAGTACACAAAAATATAGCACCCCCGGAACATCAGTGCAATGCAAACCACGCAGGCTCTTCCACAAGTATGCAGAAATCAGTAATTGTTGAGGGATCCGAAACTCCGTAGAAAAACACTATTTGGTTTACGCAAAAGTTATTGTAGATGGAGACTCAAGCACTTTTATGAATATTTTGGAAAGCAGACCGTATTCAAATGTAGTAGTGGAGAAAATAGAGTGTTCCAATCATTCGATGCGGAACTATAACGGCAAAATTTTAAGTTTAATTAAAGATACGTCAATTCAGTTAAATCAGCGTAAAATTCTGAATACTGAACGTGTCAAACGATTTATTATTGCTGCAAAAGCAGCAGTAAGGTTCAGAATGTTAAAATTTTTTATGTAAAATGCTTACCTCAATGCTATTGAAAGTTTAAATGTAATTAGATATATATTTAACACCAAATTGTACCAAAAAATCCAGATTTTTATTTCATCATAACTTAAAAAAATATTTATTATCTATAGGATCAAAACTGTTTAAGCGATCACTACGCTCGATTTATAGGCGTATGTGCGTGAACGATATAGGAAATCTAGGTCAATAAAAACGAATTATAGGCCTTTTGTAATGAATAGATTATTATTAGCCAATTAAATTATCACTACGAAGGTTATACGTCCGTCTCACAAACTAGAAGTAAAGTGAGAACTATGGTTGGTAGTAAGGGAAGCAGACTTCCGTTATTCTTTTTTTAAATAAGTACATACGATGTATCGATTATAACAGAATCGATTAAAGATTGATTTTTGTAAATAAGTAAATCAAATAAATCAACACGCCCCCTCAAAAATGAATCTACCAAAATTGTACAAACAAAATAAATTAAATTGTATACCTAATTGACCGGAACATATTCACTTCATAATGTTTGCTGGGAAATACATCTCATGGCCCGGCCCAACATTTGTTGCTAAGAATTAAGGGAAACCCAGAAAACCTTAATCAGACCACTTCATTAAATTATTCTAAATAATTAAAATTAAATTAATCACAAACCAAATATAGAATCACAACAAATTCAATCAGTATCTTATTCTAAGCCCATTTTCCTACTCATCTCTTGAAAAGTGATGGCGGGTAATGGCTTAGTCAGAATATCTGCCAACTGCTGACCTGTTGGAATGTAATTTAATTTTATCACATTTTTCTCAATCTGTTCCCTAGAAAAATGATACTTTATATCAATATGTTTTGTACGTTTGTAATTGGTTGGATTATTTGCAATGCTTATACAGCCATTGTTATCCTCATAGATTATGATAGGTTTCACAATATCTATCTTAATACTAACTGCTAGTGATTTAAGCCATAATGCCTCTCTAACAGCTTCATACAATGCCATATATTCCGCCTCAGTTGAAGAGGCAGCAACTGACATTTGTTTCTTTGTACTCCAGGTTATAGAACAATGCTCGAAGAGCTTAAATAAATACCCAGTTGTACTTTTCCTGTCGTTTGAATCACTGCCACCCCAATCTGAATTTACGTAACCACATAGAATATTATTGTAGGCGCATCTTTTATAACTTAATTTTAAATCAACAGTACCTTTCAAGTACCTAAGCACTCTCTTGAGACATTGCCAGAGTTCTTTATTATTTTTGTTTGTATTCCTACTCAGTATATTAACGCTTGTACTTAAATCTGGACGAGTGCATAACATGATATACATTAAACATCCTATAACGTTTCGACATGGAGCATTATACTTTTCTTCAGAATTTAATGCGTCATAATTAAGTTTATTTTCCCTGGGTGTATTGACAGGTTTACAATCGTACATATTAAATTTATTTAATACAGTTTTTATGTATGCACTTTGATCTAACGTTATTTCATTTGCATGCCTTGTAATTTTTACGCCAAGAAATAATTTTATTTAAGCCTAATGCTTCTTCTAACCTCAGGATTTTTATCTGTGATTTCTTTTGGTGAAGACGGGTTATCAGAAAGTGTATCAACTATTTGCTCCGATTCAATTACATTATCATGGTTTAATTTGCGAATTTTACTAGGGCACTCGTGCCCATCAGATTTAGACGTATCTGATTTAGAACTGTCAGAGTTATGAGACTTTCCCGACACTGACTTGGATATTACATCATCAGTTTTGCCGTGAGAATTTTTAATATTCCCTTCAGACTTGAGGTCTGGCCTGGATTGAAGAAAACCAGTCTCATCAACAATAACATCTCTGACTACTAAGTATTTTTCGCATTCTGGGTTCCAAACTTTATAGCCGTTTGGTTCATAACCCACAAGTATCCCTTTCCATGATTTTTCATCAAACTTGGCCTTACTGATTTTATTATGAACGTAAACAGTTGAACCAAATACCTTCAAATATTTGATTTGAGGTTTTTTATCATGCCACATTTCGAATGGCGTTTTTGAAAATGTCATAGATTTAGTTGGGGTCAAATTAATCAAATAAACAGCAGTCAGTACTGCATTGCCCCAAAACACTTTGTCTAATTTAGCACAGCTTATCATAGAACAAGCTTTTTCAGTAATAGTTCTGACCATCCGTTCAGAAACGCCATTTAACTGTGGTGTTCTCGGAACTGTTAAGTGATAAGATATCCCTCTCTCTACACAATAACTTTTCATTTCAGTCGATAGATATTCGCCACCATTATCACAGTATAAGTTGACTAATTTCAAATTAAACTTAGCCTCGCTTTTAGCCACAAAATCTGTAAAAGCAGCGAACACGTCTGATTTATAGGTTAATAGATACGTAACACAGTAATGCGTATACTCATCAACAAAAAGTCCAAAGTAGTTTTTGTTGTCGTTAGTTGGGGGAGTACGAGTAATAGGTCCACAAACGTCTGAGTGCACAATAAACAATGGCCCTTTAACATGACTTTTATCTTTGACCTGATTGAATGGAAGTCGACTCTGTTTCCCATTTATGCAGGCCTCACACAACTCATCATCAGGCATTATAGTTTCGATTTGGCTGATGTCATCAACCATTTTATTATTTTTAATTTCGATCAATTTATTTTTACTAATATGACCAAAACGTTGATGCCATAATTTGTACATATTTTTATTACTGCATACTTTAGAAACAGATTGACACATTTTTACAGATGCCATTAAGTCTACAGCAATTAAATTATTATTCAACATACCTTGTATGATGGTTTTATTATTCTTACGTATTTGGGCTCCTTGCTGGTCGAAAATGACTGTCAACCCAGCACGTTGCATTTTCGATACGGACAGCAGGTTGTATGGGACCTCAACACAGAAGAGCACGTCGTCCAAAACTCCTTGAACCCCCATGTTGCTGGTCACATACATCGTTCCCTTTTTGGTAGCTGAAATAAATTCACCATTTTTAGCAATAGATATTTTTAATGGCGTTTGTAAGATGGTGTGACGAATGAAAAGATCTTCCCTGTTTATTATATGGTCCGATGCTCCAGAATCCAACAGGAAAGTAACTTTGCTTCCATCATCATCCACTTGATAGTCTCCCATCATAAAAGCAAAACCAGAAAAATTGCTCGAAGTGGATGGTTCACTGATCTCAACTGCCTGGACCGTCCTTGTCCTATCCGTATTTTTTTGCTGCTGCTGATGAGCCCTTTTTAAGTAGAAGCAGTCGTTTTTTACATGCCCCTTGTGGCCACAGTAATAACACTTCAGGAACCGAGACTTCTTGTTCTGCTTGTTATGCTTCTGGTTGTAGCTATTATTCCCTTTATTATTGTAAGAATTATCGAATTTTTTCGAAATTCCTGTCCATTTTCCCGCTCGACTTACAAAACTTTGACGCTGGTATCACTGCACTCATTTTTCAACTTTACTTCATGATCCAAAAGCCTTGCTTTAACGAATGCTAGCGTTAAATTATCCTCCGATAAAGTTTCGATCGCAGTTATCACGCCATCATCGACAACTTCGATCCGGCGGCAAATAATTCGGTGATCAAATCATCAAAAATCGTAAAATGTTTTATGAGTATGACGTCACCTTGCAGTTTTAAAGTCAACAACTTTTTTCGTAAAGCCAACTGAGTAGCAATACTTTTCCGTTCATACAAAACATCCAAACTTTTCAAAATTTCTCTCGTCGTACTGTCTTCCTTCGCAAAACCGAGGTAGGAATCAGATAAATACTCGACGATAACACTTTTTGCTATCCGGTTATTTTTCTCCCACAAACTACATCGAATTATCGGGTCGTAGACAATAACTTTTATCACGTCCATTTCACTTAACAATGCCCGTATTCTAAACTTCCAGATACTGTATTTTTCCCCATCGAATGGCTTGATGTTTCGTTTTATTTTTGAATCCATTTTTAAAAGTTCGTAACGGACTTACTTTTAACCACTTATATTGCAGTAAAAACGTAACCTGGGCCCATAACCTATAGGAAATCTAGGTACACTTTAATAAAACGAATTATAGGCCTTTTGTAATGAATAGATTATTATTAGCCAATTAAATTATCACTACGAAGGTTATACGTCCGTCTCACAAACTATTTTTTTTTTTTTAATTAGTTTAATGGCCTGGTTTCTGGGACCTTTTAGCCAAGTCTTTTTTAGATGTGATTTTCTTCACTAAATCTCTTTGAATGTGTTTTTACATAAATCTCTTTGAATGTGTTTTTAATATATTTATATATTGATGGATAACAAGTCTTGTTTTTTAATAATTCAGTCACGCGGCGGGAGGTATTATTTAACACAACACTTTCACTACACAATTCACTTAATTCACTCGCTAAAATCAGTCTGTGTAACATATGATTTGGACAGTCAAAAAGCATATGATCAACGTTTCCAATATTTAAACCGCAACTTGTACATTTGTTTTCTTGAACAATTCCAAGTCTGGCTAAATGAGCAGGTGTTTTGGAATGGCCAAAGCGGAGTCTATTCATCATCGTTATGAAGTATAGACTAGCTGTTCTCAACTTATAATAGAAGTTATCTCCTCTTGAATATTTCCGTACCATCTACCTTTTGTTTCTTTGTCTTTTTTCCAAAAATCATCCCGTAAAGTTTTTATATTTATTCTTATTTCAGTATAACAGTCAGTGAATGGAATTGCAGAAGTTAGCCTTACATCTAATGAATTGATCCCTTCAT
This sequence comes from Tiliacea citrago, assembly GCA_963921375.1. Lineage (NCBI taxonomy): Eukaryota > Metazoa > Arthropoda > Insecta > Lepidoptera > Noctuidae > Tiliacea > Tiliacea citrago. Next base: position 27,224,389 of record OY992783.1, read on the forward strand.
AGGCAGTCTTATCAGCTACTTCGTTTCCAGTTATACCTTTATGTGAAGGAACCCACAAAAATAAAACTTGAATTCCTTTTTGAAGGTAATTGTATATTAATTGCCTAACATTATATAAAATATAATTACTTTTAAAATGAATGTCATGACTTTCAAGACTTTGAATTAAGCTAAGTGAATCTGTCAAAATCAAAAAATATTTATAGTTATTATTTACATTATCAATACGCCTAAGAGCTTCAAAGACTGCATATGCCTCTGCTGTGAATATGCTACAAGTATTATTAAGAACAAAGCTTTGAGCAAATCTTATCTGGGGATCATAAACTGCATTTCGAACATGTGACTCTCCTTTACTACCATCAGTGTAAAGTTTATATTAACCCTTATTATTATCTAAGTATTCTTGTAATTCTTGATTGTTAGATATTTTAACTTTGATAATATTAATTTCATTTATCAAAACTTTAAAAGGTTTTAAATAAAATGGCCAAAGATGATTTTGTTGAACATTTCGGAATTTATTTTGCAGGTGTAGAAGAATATTTGGTAATTTGGGAAAATTATGGGTAAAAATTTAGTATCGTTTGGCAGGAGGGGGGAGAAAGGGAAGGGGGGTGTTCCCTGTTTCCTCTGGCACTACTCCCATGAAAAGGTAACGCACCGTTCTTGAGAAAAGCGAATTATTGTAACCTAACCTCAAAACACATAAAGTTGCTTATAAGGCGTAGTTGGGCGAGCCCCGCTTCGCGGGGCTCAAGGGTTTAATAAAAAATAACAATATATATAAATAACAAATCCGAGTCGGGTTGCCCCAAGTCCCGAGCCCGCTTCGCTCGCTCTTGCATCCTAAGTTCTCCTAGTAACAGTAGTAACATTGCCTTTTGTACACATACACATAGCAGTGGAGGTACACCAACTTTCTTCTGATCAGGATTTTTAGGTTGTTATAAAAACAAAACATTCGTAAATTTTTCATTTAAAAATCCATAATATACAACTATAATTAGTTCCATAAGGATCTCTTTTATTTCTTTCTCCATTTCTTCTCCACAGATATTCATAAATTAAATCACTATTATTAGCACGATTATTGTAAAATGCCGAATGCGTAATTGCGTATGGCATACTCGTACCAGGTTTTTTTTACGTACGGCTTCATATTGATGCCAATGACCTTTGAAAGTAAACATAACCTTAGTTTGTTTTGGTGACAGAACTCCTTTACATTAAATTTCATTTTTCTTTTAAACTAATCATCTATTTAACTTCTGCCACACCTATCTACTCTCTTCCAATTTCTTGTCGCTTTCTTATTTGAGTTATAATCATGATTATGACTCGCAGCGCCCGTGCTCGCCTTGAAGAGTCCAAACTTAATCAGGCTTTGAGCGAATTAAAGGCGTCGAAGGAGTCCTGTGACCAACTTAATAAGGAAATAGATGACAATGAAAGGGTGCTCTTTGATGCCCATGAAAGAAATAAGAAGTTAAAAATTGAAATGGCTCAGATATATACTCAATACACTGATGCCATAGAAGAACGGGACAGGCTTCAACTTGTTGTGGATGGGTTCAGCCAGTGTAGCATAGAGTATGAACAAGCTCTTAATCACAAACATTTACTTCAACAGCAGCTACACGAGGCTCAAAGTCAAATTACACAACTTGAAACTACAAATCATAACATCACAGCCTCGCTGAATCAAAGTCTTTTCAATGAATTGATTCCTATTGCCCCATCAATGGTTTCTGCCATAAAACCCTCTTACACTATAGATTTAACAGGTGATGACGATTCGAAGTCATGTTATTCAGTGAGGGTAGTCACCAGTAAAAACAAACTAAAAAAATACATTAAAATGAATAAATACATTGTAAAAACACAGAAAATGGTAAAAAGACAGAGGCTCTTTATGTGTGATTTAACTGATTTAGAGACAGCCCGCTTAGTATACTTTAGTTATTTTCATAGTGTAATGTCGTACGGTATTCTGTTATGGGGAAATGCCGCCGACATTCAGACAATTTTTGTTTTACAAAAAAGAGCAATTTAAAGAGATTAATATACTGACTGTAGCTTCTCAGTATATTTATGAAAATCTATTGTATGCACATAAAGATGTAAATACTAGGAACAAGCACAAATTTGTTATTCCTAAAACCAGGCTTAAAAAAATAGGTGGCTCGTTTAGATGCCAGTGTATACGTTTTTATAATAAACTTCCTAGCCATATTCAAGAATTAAGCCTTAATAAATTCAAATGTTTTATAAAACGGAAACTGTGCCAGAAAGCATTTTATACTGTTATAGACTTTATTGAGGACAAAAAGGCTTGGGATTGAGCTGCTCCAATTTACAGTGAATCTTGATTTTTTTGCCAACTATTTATATTATTTTTTGATTGAAATTTTTAAATACCTAAACTATAATAAAATACTATATAAAATATTTACTTTGTAAAGTATTATATTATTTTAATTATTATTAATGTGAGGACTATGTGAATTGTATTTTTTTTTTTATTCTCAATCAAAAAAAAAAAATTAATGCAGGTCTGGCAGTTTGAGTACTTTATGCGGCCTAACCAATTGTCCTTTCTTTGGTATTGTTCGTCGAATCGCTGAGCTCCTTAAGTTTTGAGTTGAGCTGCACGATAACTGACAAATGCGTGCACTGACTGGACAGGTCCACTCAAATCTGTGTGGTTCTTTCGTCAAAAGACCATGTCAGACACCAATCTACATGGTTCTCAAATGATCTGACCAAGATTATATCCGTACTTTATATACACATTGACATTGATTAATTTTATATATACAATGACTGACTAACTGAAATGAATAACTTCATTTTTTTATAACTTTGATGGAATCTTAAGTAAAATATGTCTCAATTCCAAAAAAAAGGTGCTGATTTGCGGAGACTTTAACATCGATATTTTAAAAAACACGAAAATGTCAATTCAATTTCAAAATCTCTTACATAGTTTTAATATGAAATTAGGTGTGCGTGAACCAACCCGGCTAGATAGCGGTACATGCATCGACAATATTATACACAATGTAAGAGGAAGTGTATGTGAGGTAATGGAGCTAGCCGTCTCTGACCATACAGCTCAAATTATAAAATGTCCCGTCAAAAAGACCTGCACGATCACACACTGGTTCTCTTATAAACGCGATTTTTGCCAGGTAAATATCAAAAAATTTAAAGAGGCTCTCCAAAGTCTTAGTTTTAATAGTATTTATAGCTGCAAAGATCCAAACAATGCATTTAAAGAATTTCATAACCTATTCAAATTATTTTACGATCTGTGTTTCCCTGTAAAGAAAATAAAAAATGTTACTACTAAACCACAGAAATGGATCACAAAAGGCATTAAACTGTGCTCTAAACGTAAACGTGAGATGCTATGGCACTTCAGGCGGCATCCGAATGTAGTCAATAAACAAAGATATAATTCCTATTCCAAACGTTTAAAAACAATTATCAAATTGACCCAAAAATCGCAAAATAGCCATTTTATCAATAACGCTGCAAATAAAACTAAAGCAACCTGGAGGGTTATAAACTCATCAAAAAATAACATTCCAAGGAACTGTCCTTATAAACTCCTCATTGACAATAAATACGTAACAAATCCACCTGACATTGTTGAACTATTTAATAATCATTTAATTGACCAAATACAGCCAACAAACAATTCTGACCATAAAATAACAGTAACAAATACAAACATTAATTCATTATTCTTATCACCCACAGCACCAATTGACATTTATAACATAATTACGACTCTGAAAAACACGAATAGCTCTGGCTTTGACGACATTGAGACTAAGATAATAAAAAGCGTAGCTGTTGAAATTTCACCGGTTTTTAGCTATATTACTAACCTTTGTATAGAACATGGTGTTTTTCCCGAAGACTTAAAATTGACCGTAATAAAACCACTACATAAAAAGGATGATCCTCAAAATATACAAAACTACAGACCCATTGCTCTTCTTTCTATATTTTCCAAAATAATTGAAAAGGTTATTTATAACAGTATATACATGTTTCTTGAAAAAAATGGCATTTTAACTAAAGAGCAATATGGTTTTAGAAAGTGTAAAAACATAAACATGGCTATTTATGAATTGATTAATGAAATAGTTACTAATATGGACCATAAAATACCTGTAACAGCCTTATTTATGGATATGACTAAGGCTTTCGATTTCGTTGACCATGGAATCCTTTTAAATAAGCTATATAAATATGGCATTAGGGGCAAAGCTTTAAACTTACTAAAGTCATATCTTACTGGCAGAAAACAGCTAACTAGTATTTCAGCAGTCGATGTTCAAACTAAAACTGAAATTAATTACCAATCGAGAGAGAGACAAATTTACTATGGTGTGCCTCAGGGAAGTGTGCTTGGCCCTTTATTATTTTTATGCTATATAAATGACCTTCCAAAAACCATACCACATCCTATGACCCTATTTGCTGATGACTGCACTATAGTATTTTCTGGTAAAAATAGTGACTCATATGAAAATGACATAAACAGTAGCTTAAGTCTAATAATTCAATGGCTAAATAATAATAACTTACAGATTAATTTTAATAAAACTCAAATAATGACATTTAAACAAAGAACTAATCCTAAAATTCTTGACATTAATTATGACCAAAATAAGATTATTAAAACGGAACGAACCAAATTTCTAGGTATTTGGCTAGACGAAAACATGACATGGAAAACACACATAGAGATAATGATAAAGAAAATTCATCAATTTTGCTATGCTTTACACAATTTGAATAAGGTTGCAAATCGTAATACTGTCCTTACTGCATATCATGCATATGTCTCCACAACTCTTCGTTACGGCATAATATTTTGGGGCAACTCTACCGACAGAGATATGGCATTTAAAGCCCAAAAACAATGTCTTCGAGCCATATGTTTGTTAAAAACCACCGAAAGTTGCAAACCATTTTTCGTTAGTTTAAAAATACTTACGCTTCCATCCCTCTATATTTATGAAATTTCTATATTTGTTAAGGAGAATCTGTCTAAATTTGATAAACTTAATACTAGACGTCACCAAAGCACACTAAAATCAAAAAAACACAATACTGCACTTTTCTCAAAGAGTTGTCTTGGCATGGGTCCAAAGATTTACAACAAACTACCAAAAACTTTAAAGAGCATGACCAGCATGAACCATTTTAAATCGCAACTTAAGAAATTCTTGATTGAAAAGGCTTACTACTCTATCAATGAGTTTTTCGATGATAGAAGCATAAAATAAAAAATGTCCGATCCACATGTTACTCTATCTTGTTTACGATGTTACTTGTTTGAAACCGTTTTATTTAGTTTGTAGTTTTCTTTTTGTTTTTTTTTTTAATCCTTTACACCTAATTTGTACGCCTTGCAAGGCAAAACATAGTGATACAACACAAATTTTATACCATGTACCATATTACCTATGTTCGACAAATAAATTACTTTGACTTTGACTTTGAATGACATGAATATTTACTTTGTTAAGTATTATATTGTTTTAATAAACGAAAGCACTTATATCAATGTATTAACGGTAAAAGTGTGAGTTTGCGTTTCGTTCGTTTCAGTTACTTGTGCAAATCGTACAGACGCCAGCAGGTCAAGCTACCCGAAATTGTCAAGTTTTCCCAATCAACCAAATTTTTAAATAAGTACAGACGCCAGCACATCAAGCTACTACAATCTGTCAAATTTCTTCAATAGATTTTCAACTTTAACCCTACAGTATAAGGTTCAAGGTTGATTGGGAAAATTTGACAGTTTCGGGTAGCTTGATCTGCTGGCGTCTGTACATACGATGTATCGATTATAACAGAATCGATTAAAGATTGATTTTTGTAAATAAATAAATCAACAAACGATGCACACAAAGGCCCGCCGCTGATTGAAATTTTTTGTCACCGTGACTTTTTGTCACTTAGTCAAGTGCAATGAAAACTATATTGAGTGCGCTCATTATGGTGACGTGTAAATACGGTGACAAATAGTTGCAGCGGCAGGCAACACCGGAGTGACGTGACTGTCACTCGCCCTGTACATTACTATGGGAGTCCGCTCACTGGTGACTTTTTGTCACTCGGCCGACGCCGCACGTTCGGAGTAGACGAGTGTAGCTGTGTTTTGTTTTTAAAGATGTCGTCTTCTATGCAAGAGGAAGACATTGACAATGAATTATTAATAGAGGAGGTAGAGAAGAGGCCTGCATTATATGCAAAAAATTTAAAGCAATATTCCGATATATTTTTAAAAAGAAGATTATGGGATGAAATAGTATTAACAAGAAGTTTATCACAGGAACAAAAAGAAAATGCAGGTAATTGTATTAGCGTTTATTATACTTTACTACGTTACTTATTTATAATTATTAGATTAAAATAGGGCGATAGGCAATTATAGTTCTTGCATAGGTTACGTATAGGTATCACTAAAGCGTTGCGGAATTATTAATTACCCACATTGACATAAGATTGAAATTTAAATGAATTATTGCGTATGCACTTGTGAATTGTGACTACTATTATCATAAGTTACATGTTTAGTTATATTTTTTCATATTGCCACGGTACGGATCCCTGTGTTGAAATAAAATAAGAAGTAAAATAATTTCTTATATTGACACAGGACATATTTCGATGCCACTGATGTGTAGACGTATTGCTGAGCGTACATTCGTACGCGGTATCTGTGAATTGAATTCCATCCCTAACGCGTACATAGTTATGTAATATACAGCAAGCCATTACAATCTTATCACAAAATTCTATGTTAACATCGATAGGTCTGTGTAGAATTCTCCATTTATTGCACAGTATTCCAAATGTGCATTCCACCATTCGACGTGCTCTTGTATGTCGATAATTAAAAATTCTTTTAGCAACTGTAAGTCCTCTCTTAGAAAACGGTCGTAAGATATTTTCCGACAGACCAAAGGCTTCTTCACCTACAATGCAAAAAGGCATTATTTTTCCATTTTCATCATTAGGTAGAATTCGTCCAATCGGAATATTTAATAAATTCTCTTGATGCCTTCTGCCAGTATTCGAATTTTAAAAATCCTCGAGTCGCTTGCGCTTCCTTGTGATCCGACATCAATGTAGATGAATTTATAATCTGCGTCTACCCATGCCATCAAAACCATAGAGAAATATTTTTATAGTTAAAATAATCAGATCCACTGTGCTTTGGATTCGTTATTCTAACATGTTTACCATCGACGGCGCCGATAATATTAGGAAAGTTAGTACGCTCGTAAAACTGATCAGCAATTTTATACCAGTCTTCTTCATTTTTTTCTGCCATGTACAGAGGTTGCAATGCTTCCCATATAGATTGGCACGTTGAATTTACAATATTACGAAGTGTTGTGGCTCCAATTAGGTATTCAAAAGATAATGCATTGAAACTTGCACCAGTTACTAAATACCTGTAAATAAAAGAATGTTATTTTTTACAGTTAAAGTGATACAACGTCGTTGGAAAAATTTAAGAGCATGTTTTTCGAGGGAGCTTCGTTGTCAAAAAGACGTAAATTCAGGGCAAGCTGCACCTAAACGAAAACGATACGTGTACTTTGATAAGTTACTGTTTTTGGTACCTTCTATGGAGCCAGGGAGAGAAACCTCAAGTAACGTGACATCGCTTGACGAAGAAGCAATTAGTGAGAACGATTCTTCTACACCAGCAATAACACGACCAACACAAGAAAAGAAGAAGAATAAAAGTTACGAAGAATCTTTATTAGAAATATTAAGAGATAAAACCAACCACCAAGACATAATTCACAACAATTATTTCGCGTTATCTTTGGTTCCATTATTAAAGTCAATTCCAACAGATCAGAAAATTTGATGCACAGATTGCGATTTTGAACACCCTAAAATATTATACACAATCTTCTAGTAACTATAATAATTATTATTCTACTGCTGCAACATACATTCTTCCTCAACCACAACAACCTCGTATAATTTCGCAACAAATAATATCCCCAGCCCAACCAGCACCAGCTCGTATACTTCCTCAGCCAATAATGTCTACAACCCAACCACAATCTCAACCACCACCACCACCACCACCTCGTGTACTTTCACAACAATATTTCAATCCCTCTGCACCCTCTACATCTACTCAATCTTTTTATGATAATATGTCTCCCCCGCGGTCGAACGAAACTGTGCAATCATATCGCACACCCAGAACAACACTGTATTATGTCGAAAAATCAGAAAATCGACTTGTAAATATAATTGAATAGCCGAAAATTTGCCGCGTATACCACGAAGACAGGCTTATTTATATTTACAAAAATGTCCAACAGATGGCGCGCTAACTCTCTATTGGTGAAGACGCGCAGCCAGAGCCTTACCGCGAACACAAAACTATTTCTAGTTGCAACTTGTCCGCCTTAGGGAACAGCACACAGATCCTTTACGCAACAGTGAGTTATTTTGTGATAATGCTGTGTTGTTGAATGTATCATAAAAAATACTCCGAATCATTTAGTTTTAATTCAGTGTTGGTGACAGTGCTTATACAACGTGTTTGATACTATTTCGAAATAGTACTCTGTTGTTGACGAAGGTATGTTAGATTTTTTGTATTATTTCAAAATGGTTCTGTATTGTTCGTAAAAGGTGAAAATCAGTTAAATAATGCACTATTGATGGTAGATATAAATTATGCCCTAATTTTGTTAAAAAATCATTATAAATATTTTTTTATACTTATAATTGTTACTTACATTGTAAATTAAAAGAAATATATTTACAATTTGTGTTGTTCTTTATTTACAAAAAGATTAATAATTTTGTTTGAAATAATGCACTATTGTTGAATTAATTAAATTTGTTATTGTTATTTGGCAGATGATGAGAGGTCGTGGTTTCCTGTTACTTAAAAGGGCAATGGAAGCAACTACAGAAGAAACCGGACCTGTTCAACAAGGCAGCGTGGAAAAGGATGTCGAAAATACAACCGTTGCCGCATCAACCGATGAGACGTCAGCGAAGGCAGCATCAGCCGATAAAGCATCAGATAGGGAGGTACCCGTTTCTATTTTATCTGATCATAGCGATGAAGAAGATTTTATAGATGATTCGGACAAGGATCCTACTTTTGTAGTACCTGTTAAAGAAATATCTCGGCCTCTTGTAATCTCTAGAAGATTATCCTCTTCTTCTTCCTCGAGCTCCTCGTCAGACTCAAGCTCATCATCGTCAAGCTCCAGCAGCTCAAGTAGTTCATCTGATAATGAATTCAATAGACCGGGTCCATCTACAGCAAATATTCAAGGGAATTCCAATGCTACTCCTCCATCAGTGAGCTACCCCAAGATAAGTAGAAAGAGAATACGAAACCCTGCTGGCTGGAAGTCCAAGATTGGTAAGGCATTGCGGAATACAGGAAAAGAGTATGTTTCATTAACAAATCCTGCAATCGCTGAGCGTCAAATCCGTCCACCTTGTGGCGACAAATGCAGTTTGAATTGCAAAACTAAAATAGACGAGATGGTAAGACAAGACATTTTCAAACAGTTTTGGCAGCTGGGCGATTTGGAGAGGCAAAGAGAATTCATAGTAAGGCATACACAAGAAATCAAACCGAAATATAGGTACATCACTTCTCAAAAATTGAGGGCTTTGAATTCGTCTTACTATTTTGAAAAAGATAACAACAGGATTAGGGTATGTAAAGAGTTTTTTAAGGCTACGCTGAGCATTTGTGACAGGTATATTAAGACGGCCCTTTCAAAGAAAACAGATGGTGGTTTTATGGAATCTGATGCACGTGGGAAGCATGGTAATCACCGCAAAATAGACTCTGAAATAAAAAATAGTGTGACTGATTTCATAAATTCTATTCCTAGAATAGAGTCTCATTATTTAAGAGCTCAAACTACAAGAGAATATATCTCAAGTGATAAGTGTTTGGCAGACTTGTATCGAGATTACAAAACCCTCCGAGAGCAAAATAATGTATCTCCTGCTTCAGCTTCAACTTTCAGTAGGATATTCAATGAGGAGTGCAATATTTCTTTTTATATCTTTTTATATTCCTAAGAAAGACCTGTGCGACCTGTGTGAAAGTTATAAAAATGCCGATGATGAGGGCTAGGCAAAACTCCGTGAAAATTATAATAACCACCTGAAAGAAAAAGAATTGTCCAGATTGGAAAAAGAGGCTGATAAAAACAAGAAAGATGTCATCGTAGCTGTATACGACCTGCAAGCAGTCATGCAGGTTCCCAAAGGCCAAGTTTCTCTTTTTTTTTATAAATCTAGAATCAACTGTCTTAACTTTACTGTAAGTGACTTAAACGCAAAGGATGTTGTGTGTTTTTTCTGGGACGAAACGAGACGGGACGAAGCTAAGCGTGGTGCAGTTGAGATAGGAAGTTGTGTCCTTAAATACATTGAGATGATACTTGAAAAGAGTGTTCCTGACACTGTCGTTGATATTATATTTTATAGCGATAATTGCTGTGGGCAGCAAAAAAAAAAATACTTATTATCCGTCTATGCTTATGCAGTTAATAATCTGAGAGTTAATTCCATAACCCATAAATTTTTGATCCGCGGACATTCACAAAATGAAGGGGACAACGTCCATAGTGTAATAGAAAAACAAGTAAAAAGACACTTAAGATCTGGCCCTATTTATTGCCCACAGCAATATGCTACTTTAATTCGTACTGCCAAAAAAACAGGAAAGCCATATCTTTTAATAGAGCTTACATACGACGATTTTTACGATCTTAAAGTCGTCCAGGAAGCTTGGGGCAATAATTTCAACATAGATGAGGACAATAATCAACTTAAATGGCATGACATTAAGCAACTACGCGTTGAAAAGCAACATCCCTTGACTTTCTTCTATAAAACATCGTTCGAAGAGACTGATTTTAAGAAAGTCTGTGTTCGAAATCGTTCAAGGCGCTACAGAGATCAAGGCTTTTCTCCGCAGTTAGTTAAAGCATATACAGGAAAACAACCTCTGGCTGAAAACAAAAAAGAGATATTATGGAGTTAATCGAAAAAAATATAATTCCGACTAATTATGTTAATTCCTATTATAAGACTGCATTAAATTTAGAATAGTAGCACTGACTGAAAAATTAAACGTTGAGTTCCTATGTTATTAGTTATAAAAAAAGTATTTCTCCGTTTTTATAGTATTTTTTATTAAATATAATTGATATTTTTTTATTTGAAGATAGTGAATATTATGGTATATTTAAACCTGTGATTTATTGTAATACTTTGGTGATTTATATAAGACTTGTTATTCTTAGAGACTGGTTATAATAAGTAAGTATACCCTTAGAGTCCAAGGTAAAACTTTGAGTTAAGATAGCTTCATGGTCCTAAACAGTGTTTATCGTTTCTTTGTTACCAACTTTTTATGGCATTATGTCCTGTTTTTAGAGTTATTAATGAGAATTAATATCGTAGCTATTGTAAGTTGAAGTGCGTACGTTTTTTTATTACTGTTTTGTTCATAAAATTTCGTTTTTGTTTTATGTAACTGTTGTTTATTTGTTTTTAATTTATAACAGTTTTTGTGTTACTTATAATTGTTTTGTATCCAACCAACTTTGCCATTAATATTTCTTATTTTTTGATTAACAGAAGATTATTGAAGATTTTTTTTTAGTTTTTTTTTGTGATTTACATGTTATAAGGGTCCAAAACGAGTACTAGTTTATGTTCAAAATATAAGTACCTACTGATTTTAGTAAAATGTTGTGTTTTATTTCATTATTAATTGGTATATTCCTAAAAACAAAACAAATGGGTCGATATTGTTTATTGAATTTCAATAAATAAACAGTAGAATAATAGTGCATTATTTCAGAATCAATCAGTAAAAAGGACGTAACTCAAAATAATTATGTTTTATTTCGTTCAGTCATTCCACAACAGTGAATTAAGTAAAAAAATGCATTATTTTGCATTATTAATGCGTTTACAATCAACTGAACTTGATAATGCTGATACGCATTGGATTCTTTACATGCAATGTGCAGGACATTCGCAATAACTGTCACATAACATGAGATAACGGTTTTTGGTCGATTTTGAAAAATGAGCTATTTAGACTTAGTGCAGTGTTGTTCTGGGTGTGCGATATGTGTCAAATTACTCTGTAGATGATTGTGATATTGCAAATTTTTATGCCTCTGATTAATAAACATTTTTTGTTTAAATAAGTAATTGATGTAGTTTTTGTTACTTACCTCAAAGTTACCGTTAACCTTTCTTCTGCTGGAATAGCTTTGCGAAATGTTGTATCTTGAAATGTAATCACAGGACCTACCAAAGTCAGCAACTCATCGAAAGAGTTTATAGACATACGAAGATAATTAAAAAACTTTGGTGGATACTGACGTAATTCAGAATATATAGTGTAGAATTGACTTTTAAATAATCTTTCCGTGTATATAGGATGCACCCAGTAGCGTTTTTTTCCGTTTCATTTTTCTTCTACGTATTTCAAGAGCACAAATCACGGCAACCTCGTTGAAGTCCATTACAAAAATGAACGCGATTTGTTACCCAAGAACAGATTCAGTGAGCGCATCGTGGGTGACAGCAAGTGGCAGTAATAATAAATCACGGTGACAAAAAATTGCAATCAGCGGCGGGCCAAACATAGCATCGCAATGAATATGCCTAAACTCTAGCGAGTGAATTTTTTGCACGGGCTGTTAAGTCGGTTGTTTTTTTTTTTTTGATAAAGATTTTTATTTTTCACTTTTTAGTGGGTCAGTTCGTAATTTATCTAAGTTACAATAGCCTAATGACAAATGCTCATCACCTTTTACAAAATATTATTTTTCCCGATGCAGGGGCGTTAATTGGTGAAGAGTTCTCCTGTTAAGAACCAGGAGAACTGGGACTGATGGTGACTTCACCATATGCATAGTGACGAGCATAAATTGCTTAGCAACCATATTAAAGTGCCTAATCGAATCGCTACCGTGAAATACTTATTCCGGTGGCCATCTGTGGCCATCATTCCCATCTTCATTGCTTTCGAAGTGCAAATGCATGAGTTACTATAAAAATTACCCAAATCGCTATAATATGTGTGCCTATAGGAGAATGACAAAAAGTGGTACCAAATTTTCTCACGCCTCAAGACAAACTTAATATAGTAAATATTTTTATATTTTTTAACGACCTTCTGCGTCGGTGATTTGATTTTCGAATAGGGAATTTAATTTTAAGTTAAAAAGCAATTGTATTGTAATGCACGTTTCCGTAAACACTTTCTTCTTCCATCTAATGACGTTCCGTTTTAATTCTTTTGTACATTTTGATCCTGACCATGTTCCTTTGCACAAAGTCATTTAAAAATAATACTTTACATATAACTGTATGTAATAAGTTAATGATTAATTGTAACATTACAATTATAATTAATTCTTTGTGCTCAGTCTTTCTTTGATGTTATTATTTATTTTTTATCTATGGTTATGGCTGATCGCACCGGTCATAGAGATGTCGAACGCATTTAAATCGATTTTCGATAAAATTGGGCTCAGAGATATCTATTTTCGATGAATCTACTCGCTAGTCAATTTTTATTTATAGAATAAACAAATAAAATTTAGCTGGATAAACATTTTACATCGAGTTTTGATTATAATCGATTAATAACATAATATCGGATTTATTGTAGAGTTCAATGAAATGGCGTATAAGGGGTTCTAGAATCGATTTAATGTGTATGATTGATTAAAAAAATATTTCTTTTACTCGTAAAGATTTATCGATTTTAGATCTATATCGCATCCCTGGCCGGCCTGGCTTATGAATAAAATTATGGACTGTCCAGACTTCTTGGCGGGAAAGTGAAGCGTCATGATTAGAGTTTTGTTTTATTTTCTAAAACTTGTGTTTAGCCGAATGTTAATGTGTAATAATGGTGGATTATTAACCATTAAGGGTTCGTGAACGTGCATTAGTGTAGGCAAATGAAACAAAACAGTGCAACATATCACTTCAAGTCCGCGTGAGGTATCAGTAAAGTGCCACGTCTTTACTGAAACTTAAGGGGAGCGTACGGGTGGGGATATCATCTATCATGCATTGTTTAAAATTCATTTCATCATTACCTATAACTATACAAGGAACTAAATGAAGACTTGGCTAAAAGGTCGCAGCAACCAGGCCATTAAACTATTATTAAAAAAAAAAATATGATGTTTGACATTTTGAGTTTGATTGACATTTTATTTTGTACAGTGCTTATTGATACAATTGATGCAACATACCGTACATCTTTTATTTCTGTATGCGCTATCGCCTCTGATACATCTCTGTTTCGAGTTTTGTGTTGATTTAGTGAAGCCTTGTTAGTTTATTGAGAACTAGAACTATTGTATTTTATTGTGAAAATGTCGAAACGTGGGGCCGACCGGTGTATCAATTGTTCTCTGTTGATACCTAGAAGCCTGCGTACGCATTCATTAGAACAAGCGTCTACTTCAATGATTAACATATTACAGTCTTGGATAACTCCTTCTCAGGTAACAGATCTTATTTTACTCTTTGAATATCAATCAGTACGCCGTCCTATGGGCGAAGTTCATATTTTTGTGAGTGCATGTTTTTAGACTTTATACATTAACAGTTTTTTACTTTTTAAACTTTGATGTCGTTGTAAATTACCTACTCTTCATTTTAATCTTTTGTAAATATTGTTACGTTTTCAATACATTACCTACAGCAGATACTTAGGGAATTCGTTTAGAATTACTGTCAAACTAGAAAACAGAATGCGTGCAATAATAAAAGTAAAAAAACACTATTTTCTTTATCGCAGCTGTCTTCAGAAAGCGTCCTTTGTACAGAGTGTTAACACTACTACAAGATCGAGCGAACACCTGTTCTATCAATGAAGAAAGTGCTTTACCCTTGCCTGCTTTTGGTCATAGAAGAGTATGTGTTTCTTGTGGCAATTCTAACGGGTGGGCCATATGAGTGTTGGCGATTTAATTCTTCAATTTCTCGGAAACGTTTGTATCGACATGAACACGGTTTACGCGATTTAAGTGAAGTTCCAAGCGCCAATGTGATACGGAAATGGATCAGAATGTTCGAAACAACCGGCTCAACAGTGCCAATTTCGGCTCGTGATCGCCCAGTTTCTGCAAGATCAGCCGACATTGTGGAGCGTGTTCGTGTTTCAGTTCAGCGAAATCCGCAACAGTCAACACGTAAGAGAAGTCAGTCTTTGGACATCAAAAGAACGACTTTGCGACGAATTTTGAAGCGTGATTTGCATTTGAAGGCTTATAAGATTCAGATAGTCCAAGAATTAAAACCAGATGATGCCAATAACCGACTTAACTTTGTCAATTTGATGCTCGAGCGGTTCAACAATTTCAACAACGTGATGTTTAGTGATGAGGCCAATTTTCACCTTAATGGCCATGTGAACAAACAAAATTGTCGGTTCTGGTCCGAGACTAATCCCCGACGCTTGCATGAACGTCCACTTCATAGCCCTAAGCTTGTCGTGTGGGCTGGGATAACGTCAACCGGTATTATTGGGCCATACTTTTTTGAGGACGAAAGAGGGCAAGCGATGACGGTTAGAGCTAACAATTATTGCAACATGATAACAGACTTTTTGGTGCCTGATTTGCAAGAACTTCAAGGCAATACCTCGAGGATGTGGTTTCAACAGGATGGGGCCACATGTCATACGGCTAGGGTATCCATAGAGCTGCTGAAAAATGTTTTTCCCGGAAAACTCATTTCGAAAAGGGGGAATATTGAATGGCCACCACGTAGCCCCGATCTCTCTCCATGCGATTATTTTCTATGGGGCTACCTCAAGTCGGTAGTCTACGAGAATAATCCGACCAATTTAGAGCAGCTGAAGATGAATATTATTCAGGAAAGTAACAAAATACCTAGAACAACTTTTCAACGAGTTTTCCAAAATTTGCGACTTCGTTTCCAAGAGTGCCAAGCAGCCGAGGGAAGTCATTTGGACAACATTATTTTTAGGTCTTAAAAATTCCTATGTTTCTACTTATTAAAAATACAAATATATTTTTGTTATGTTTCGTAGTTCTTTTTTAATTGAATATTGAAACCGCCAACACCCTTATGGCCCACCCTGTATTTTGCGCGCAACAAGAACATATCCTGTAAGACAAGATCGACAAGAGAGAAACATTTTAATGAGATATGTTCCGCTTCACTTGGTAAATATTTCATATGACGGTTTCATGATTAGATAATAATTTAGGTGTTAGATACCTATTTTGACATTAAAACTGCCGAACCATCAGTATATAGTTTAACTACCTTTATAATTAAACTATAACTAATAACTATACATACAGTTAATATAACTATATAGTTTACATACTTTTATCAAGTCAAATAGCCCATTAAAAGACGTTTTGCATTCATTTGAATGATGTGTTATATAATTAGAATAGATATTACATACTTGTTACTTTTTTAGGTCTCAAGAATGGAAAGAGTGTGTGCTGCTTGCTGGAGGTCAGCAACTAGGGAAGTGCAACGTCATAATCAGCATGACTCTAATCGCCCTGCTCTGCCAGACGCTGGTCTGCCAGCTGCTCGATCAAGTGACGATCTTGATATTTCTGAGCCACCCCCTCTTCCACAACAAAGCTTACTTCTCAAGTTAGGTCAAAAATTACATCTGCTGTGTAGAGGTGTGCTGCTAGCACATCTAATCATTGTACAGGGTGTCTGGCGGCAGATTTACATTTTAAAAATCGAATATTTCAATAAGTTATAAACGGTGCGGGGGGGAGGGTGGTGTCATTAGAACCACTGATCGTGCGGATTTCTCAGTCACGATGTCGCAGTGGTCGGGTGAGCATCGCGCATTCGCTATCGAAGCGTTTTTCAAGAGCCACGATTCTTACGTACTCGCTCGCCGGCAGTTTTGTTCACATTTCAATATTCGACGGATAAGCGATGGACCGAGTGTGAATTTAATTCGTTCGTGGGTGGAGAGGTTCCGCGCAACTGCTTCGGCTATGAACACACCACGGCCAGGGCCTAGTCGATCGTCAAGGACCCCGGAAAACATCGCACTGGTGAAACGGAGTTTACGTGAAAATGCACGACTTTCAATACGGAAAAGGGCAGCTTCACTAGGACTTCCAAGAGCGATTGTTCATGAAATTTTGAAAAGGGACATGAAGTTACATCCTTTTAAAATTCAAATCATTCAAGAATTAAAAGAAAATGACTTTGTGTCACGCAAATTTTTTTGTGAAACCATGTTGGAGCGTTTTCGCACTGCGAATTCAATTTTTTGGAGTGACGAGGCTCATTTCCATCTAAACGGACACGTTAACAAGCAAAACTGTCGTTACTGGGCTCCAAGAACTCGCAATCCTCGATTGAAACACCAAAAACCATTACATTGCCCAAGGGTAACTGTTTGGTGCGCTTTATCCGCGAGTGGGATAATTGGGCCATTTTTTTTTTGAAAATGCACGGGGCCACGCGACTAATGTCAGTGGTGAGAATTATCGACACATGATTTCGAATTTCTTTTTGCCGAGCCTGCGAGCTCATCCATCGTTCTCATCACACACGTGGTTTCAACAGGATGGTGCGACTGCACACACGGCCAGAGCTTCAATGGATTTGTTGCGCGAAAATTTCCCTAAAAAACCGATTAGTCGCTTTGGGGACATCCCGTGGCCACCAAGATCCCCCGACCTAACCCCAATGGATTTTTTTTTGTGGGGCTACCTCAAAGCGCGAGTCTACACCAACAATCCGCGAACTGTTGTGGTCTTAAAAGAAAATATTCGGCGAGAAATCGGCGCAATTGAACCGAGTTTACTGCAGCGTGTGGCGCGGAATACGAGGCTCCGTTTTGAACAGTGTGTGCAACAAGATGGAAGACATTTGGATGACATCATATTTAAAAAATAAAATCCGCATTATGACTCTGTATTTTAACACGTTTATTAAAACAATACGTATAAAGGTATTTATTTTATTTTATTTTGAAAACCTAAATCTGCCACCAGACACCCTGTATATTTGTTGATTGTTTTGAAACAGAACGTTTACTGATACTCTCTTCTATAAAGGATCTGTTATTACTAAATTATAAATTCTATGTACCACCGGCAGCACGAATCTGTCGTCACCATCTGGATCATGGTTGTTGGAGTGAATTGACTTCGCAGCTAAGAGATTTTACCGGTAGTCAATTTGACATTATTATGAGTATGATGCAGCGAGCTGCCGATTTCCATATAGATTTCTCAAATATTTCAATTATGCCTTCATATTTGTGTCATTTTTGGCTTGGTATGAACTCGGATCAGTTTTATGATTTGTTAAACTGTATTCCAAATCTAGCAGAACAAGTACCAAATGCCTCAATTGCTTTGAGCATTTATTTAGTTAAGCTGAGAACAGGTGATAGTAATGAATGATTGGCAACTCTCTTTAACAAATGTCGTTCTACCTTGGAACGGTTGATGAATAAGGCCAGAGAGTGTTTAATAAATGACTTTGTATTTAGGAGTTAATCATATGACTGTTGCAAGATGTTGCTTCTCGAAATAGAATAATACCGGAAGGATTATTTGGTAATCCTGATTTGCCGCCAAATACCAAACCAGCAATAGTCTTATGTGACGCTACTTATGTATTTATCCAAAGTAGTTCTAATTACTTATTTCAAAAACAAACCTATAGTTTGCAAAAGCTGGATAATCTGGTCAAACCATTTATGATAGTGTGTTGAGATGGTCATATTGTGGATTGTCACGGGCCATACAAGGCTACCACTAATGATGCTACTATTACAAGTTTTAACTTACGTAACGAGGAATCTTCTTTAAGATCACTTTTTCGAAGAGGTGATATTTTCATCATTGATAGTGGATTTAGGGACGTAATAAATGAACTCCAGGGATATGGCTTTGTAACACATATGCCGGAGTCCCTACTTGAGAATGAATATCAATTAACAACCCAGCAGGCTAATTGGTCTCGGTTTGTAACTATGTGCCGCTGGGTGGTAGAAGTAATAAATGAGAGGGTGAAAAGAAATTTTAGACTCTTTCGTCATGTTTTTAATAATCGAGCGGCTTTACACCTAAAGGAAGATTTTAGGATTTCTTGTGCCCTAATAAATAAGTTTCATGTTCTTATAGAAGATCCACCAGATGCATTGGAATATGTAAGAATTGCTAAAAAAAAGGCTTTCACTTGAGAACCATTTGGCATCTTATATTGACCAAGAGAATCTCAATAGAAGGAGAGTGAACTTTCAAATGATAGACAGTAATAATCCACATTTAGATGGATTTCCACGTCTGACAATAAATGATTTAAAACGGTTTGCTCTTGGGACCTACCAACTCAAACAGGCTAGATCTTATTATGGGGAACACATCCGTCGGACTGGTATTTATTCAGTTGAGGTGAATAATACTATTGAAGACGATGCACCATTGATTTTAGGGCTTAATAATTACCTCTTAAGAGGAAGGATAAAATCGAGACATGTCAACAGTCGCACTTATCACACATATTTATTGATTAGCAGGGATGTTAATGTGGCCAACACATTAGAAGCCATAGTAGGTTACTGCTGCAGCTGTCTTGTGGGCACGCGAACAGTGGGCTGCTGCGCACATGTAATGACAGTAGTGTGGTTTTTGAGCTGGGCACGGTATAATGATATAACTGCTCCAGCAACATTTTTAGATGATTTTTTTCATGAAATTGACGAATGAGTAAAATGTGGGTGCTGTCCATTGTAACTGACGCTCAAAAGTGCATTTAAGCACTATTTTTACTTAATATTATTGAATTTAAGAATGTAATATTTTGAATAAATATTTTTTACTTTGGTTCATAATAAAATATCTAGCCCATTATGGGATGGGTTCCCAATATGAGATAGCAGGTTACTCCGGTTTACAAGCACCGCCATCTCTATTACGGGCAGTGAACTCCTTCCATTTGTTGTCCAGCGGCCATATTGAAACGCTCACGCGTCAGTCGCCATTCAGTTAGACGGGAGGTTGGTTCGCGCAAATACTCCGATTACGAGTTTTTTTAATAGTGAAGTTAGAAGTTTACTTTTCTTAAGGTAAGTTTGCTTTTTTGTTATTGTATGTGGTCCTGCAGTGTCTAAAAACATTTGTGTTGAGGTTCATGTGTTGATTCTTGCTAAAATTCAATTAGGTTTTGTTTTAAGACCACGTGTTAGCAAAATACGTAGTTGTCCTAATATGGGATACCTGGGTGTGCCTAATATGAGATATCTAATATTGGGGTACATGTATCCTAATATGGGATAAAATACTAGGTACATGTATTTAATAAAATATCATGGATTATAGTTCATTATCATTAGAGAGAGCGAGGGAAAGGTCTATAATCCACCACGCGTGCCCAGTGCGGATTGATAGATGTCACATGTCTGGGTTTTTTTTTAATGTTTTTATTTTCCTCTCATTGAGGAGGCCGTGTCCCTGCAGTGGGAACATTATAGGCTGATGATGATGATCATTAGAGGTACATAGAGGTATTTACTATACTTGCTAACCGATCAAGTTCTACCCAAAAAAAATTAAGATCCAAATGTGCTAATATTTAAAAAATTGTTTTAGATGAGTACCAATGAGAAAAAAAAGCGAAAGAAATGGGATTCTGATAAGATGCTGAAGGCGTACAATGCAGTAAAAAATAAAGAAATGGGCTACTTAAAGGCCTCTCAATTTTTTAACGTCCCAAAGTCAACTTTGGAGCGTTATTGTAAAAGTGTAAATCCTATAACAGAGCTAACCTCTATGAAAATGGGCCGAAAACCAACTTTTTCAGAGGAAATGGAACGTGAGCTTGCAGAGTACTGCATTACAATGGTGTCAAGGTTCTACGGACTGAGAGCCTCTGACATCCGCTCTTTGGCGTTCCAACTGGCTATAAAGAATGGACTGCCACACCAGTTTAATAGAACCAAGAATACTGCAGGCCGAAAGTGGATGAGAAACTTTCTAAAAAGAAATCCTCGATTGTCTTTTAGGATACCTCAAGCTACATCTGCTAATAGAGCCAAGGGGTTTTCAAAAGGGAAGGTAGACGAATTTAATGATATTTTGGAGAAAGAGTTGGCAAAAATTAATTTTGATCCAACAAAAATCTACAACGTTGATGAGACTGGCGTGACTGTAGTTCAACATAAAATGGAAAAGGTCTTATGCCTGAAGGGACAGAAACAGGTTGGTGGAATTTCGTCGGCGGAGCGGGGAGCTCTTATAACTCTAGTCACGTGTATGAGCGCGTCGGGGGTCTTCGTTCCACCCTTATTCATTTTCCCCAGAGTTAACATGAAGGAAGAGTTAAAAAATGGTGCTCCACCTGGCTCTCAGTTTGCGTGTCACAAATCTGGCTGGATACAACTCCATATCTTTACACAATGGATTGTTCACTTCATCAACACTGTCCACCCATCTAAAGAGTGTCCAGTTATACTGATCCTAGATGGACACTACTCTCATACAAAAAATATTGATGTCATTGACAAATGTCGGGAAAATGGTGTCATTCTGATATGCCTCCCCCCACATTCGTCTCACCGAATGCAGCCCTTGGATGTATCATTTATGAACCCATTCAAGACGTACTATGCCAAAGAAATCGACTCATGGCTAAAAAATCACCCTGGCCGCGTCGTGACTGCATTCCAAGTTGCAGAATTAGTTGGAAAGGCATACATGAGGGCTGCTACACTGGAAGTCGCCGTCAATGGATTCCGTAAAAGCGGAATATTCCCATTCGACCGCAATCATTTCAGAGACCACGACTTCGCTGTACAGGACGGCAACGATGATGACACTAACATGGATGTGGAAACAGCTTCAGTCCTATCTCCAGTTGCATCGCATACGGGCTCACCGACAATCCTGGCAACTACTAGTGCCGTTTCAGTGCACTCACCATTACCATTTCATTTCGCTGTACAGGACGGCGACAATGATGACACGAATATGGATGTGGAATCAGCTCCAGTCCTATCTCCAATTGGATCGTATATGGCTGTACAGTACGATGACGCTGAAGACACTGGTATGAATTATGAATCATCTCTAGCTCCAGTCCCATCTCCAATCGCATCTTCTACTGAATCAGCAATGCCCCTAGCGACTACTAGTGCCGTACCTGCGCACTCGCCATTAGCATTTGCTTTAAACATGCGTTCGTCAAATTCCGGTGCTGATACGCCTTCGCTATCAGTTTCGACTCCTTCAGGTGTCTCGACTCTAACATCGCTCGCCATGACTGCAGTCCAAAGTATAATCTCATCAGGTCCAGGTGCTGAAGCGGCTCCGCTTCCAGTCCTAACCCATAATGAATCAGCTACGGTGCCGTCGACATCAAATGACGAATTACCGGCTCCGCTTCCAGTCCTAGACCATAATGAATCAGCTACGGTGCCGTCGACATCAAATGACGAATTAGTTCATTCTCAAGTCTCGCGCAGTTCAAGGGCTCAAGCCCGACGAAAATTTTCCATAAAACCGGCTGAAATCAGTCCTTTTTCCACAATCCAGCGAAAAACCAAGAAACCTGATCAAGTATCACAGCTCCGAGGAGGAAAGCCTTTATTAGTCACCAGTTCACCATACAAAAATGAATTACAGGAATAACTGAATAAGAAGCAAGAAAAACCAGGAACGTCTAAAAGTAAAACGAAAAAGGCGATGATTGCTAAAAAGAAATCTAAGACTGTTCAAAAAACCAAAACCATAAAGAAGAACAAGAAGATTACAAAAAAAAATGAAAAAAAGAAGATATCAGTAAAGAAGAAGATATTACAAAGTAGCTCATCTAGTGAGAGTGCCGATGAAGACCCATCACTGATGAGCTCAGATGAAAGCGAATGTAATGAAGACGTTGAATGCATATATTGCCTAACTGAATATTCAAATGACATTGCTGGAGAAAAGTGGATACAGTGCACAAAATGTTTTCGGTGGTGTCACGAGTTGTGTGCTGGTGTAGAACCGCATGTCAATAACTTCAATTGTGATCTTTGCCGAGATTAGTAGAAGATTATATGATTAGTACAATACTACAAGACTGATTGTGTTCGTAATTAATATACCTACCTATATATAAAATTATATTTTTTTTTTACTTGCAGCCTAATTACAACCCACAAAAATAGATAAATAGATTATTAGATAGATAAATAGATAGACAATTTATTATATAAACTAATAATAATTAATTCAAAATTTAATGTTTTACATTGCCATGCAATTGTATTCTTCTAATTTTCATACATTTGAAACTACAAACAAAAAATTAAAAAATCATTATACATATATTAAAAAAAAAAAAAAAAAATATATTGACAAATAATAAACTGTTTCCTAATATGGGAAACCATATACCACAATATGGGATATCCCATTATAGGTGCCATACGCTAGGTGTTTCCTTATATGGGATATCCCACATTGGGAGTATATGGTATCCCATATTAGGAAACAGTTTATTATTTGTCAATATATATGATTTTTTAATTTTTTGTTTGTAGTTTCAAGTGTATGAAAATTAGAAGAATACAATTGCATGGCAATATAAAACATTAAATTTTGAATTAATTATCTTGTTTTGAGCAGAACTACATTACAAGTTTCTTTTTTATTAATGTTCAAAAAAAACTATCCCATAATGGGGCCCGCTCCCCTATACCCATTTATTATCTCTTTTACTGATACTCGTATTGGTACCTCTTCGGTTACGCGGTAGTGAAGACTAAACTATAGTTTTAGGTTATCTTCGATTTTATGAAATTATTTTGGAACCCGGATTTTGTTTACAAAAAGAACATTTGTAGGAGTTAATAATTATGTTAAATGAGGGGTGTAAAAGCAAAACCGACTCTGTCCATATTTTACATTTTTTAACCTGTGAATGCAGTCTTACTCTATGGTTGTCACTCTGTGGTACGGTAAAATTGTTAATATGCAAACTCGACTCAATCCTGCTATAAAGGAGAATGACCAAATTGGTCCAAAATTTTGGTAAAAAAATCAAAGTGTGCCCCCAGATTTACCACATAGCTCATTTGATAGGCGGATTCAAATGCAACATTTTCTTCTATGGAACCGAAAAAATCTGATCCACAGAAACATAGATATTAGCTAAAAAGTGATATTGAGAAAAAGTTGCACATTTCACTTTTTTATACAGGTAGCAACAGTTAGCGACCTTTTTTTATCGCAGGTAATTAGCTTACACGCGAGTTTGCTTTGTTTGTACATCATTGTATAGTTGTGTGTGAGGGAGAAGGTAATAGAAAGCTCTGTTGTATGCGCTTTGCATTGCAACTGCACAGTCCTTCTCTAACGCTCTTTGCTTATAGTTGTGTACTGTGCGATTATTTCTGTGGATATCCTATGTTAAGTTTCTGACCCTTGCATTAAGTTACCTGGACCTGATTTTAAACCCTGTGATTTGGATTAATTGTTTTTAAGATGTTTCGTGCATCTGCTGGACAAGTGTGTATATTATGTGGTAGATCAGTGCTATCGATCAGAAGAAGGACATTAACTACGCAGCTTTTTGAAGAATATCCAATCGCTGCAAGCAATATAACAGAACAAGTTCTCCCTTATCATGTGAGTGACTTTAAATAAAATGCTGCAATTATTGCAATTTACAGTTTACGTTGTTTATATTTTGAAATTTGCTACTGAACAAGGTAATTCAATAATTGCACACAATAAAACGGTAAACGTAGTATAAGTAGAGATATTTTTCAGTTAACTCACTCTAGCTATGATGTAATAGACTATGTGGGACATAAGCTAATTGTGTGTTAATATATGATATACATTCAAACTTATTAAGTATAATATGTATATACAATATAAATATCTAATGTATTTACATAAAATATATAGGTACTGTAAAAGATTAATAAGAGAGAAAAAGGTGAATATAATATGAATGAGTTGTGAGTCTAAGACTACATATTGAATTACTTTTGTTCAGTATTCTTGTCTTGTCTGTGTGGTGCCGGACATAAAGAATATGATAACTCTATTTCCTCCTGTGAGTGTCATAAAAGGCGACTAAGGGATTCACTAGAGCATGGGCAGCAGCGTTCTCTAGTATAAATACGAACTTACTGCGATCTCCAAACCGCCTGTCAATTGTGGCGATTATAGCAAAACCCAAGAGAGGTTTTGCTATAATCGTGAAGGCCTATGTCCAGCAGTGGACGTCTTTCGGCTGAAATTATGAGTTATCTAACCACGTAACAACACAGAGTGCGCGACGAAAGAAGGCCTGCGAAAAATTGTGGGGCTACTTTTTTTAATGCAATGTGATGCAATGACATAGACACTAGCGCCACGTCAAGTTCTTCTGTCGTGGCGCGGACTCTATGTATATTCATTTACTAAATAACATATTTGTATAAAAGATATGTATGAGAGCCTGGAACCTTATGTTTCAGATACAATTTGACAACGCCGAGTTTATCTGCCAGCCTTGCTGGCGATGTGTCGCGTACCCACCAAGACCTCGTTCGTCCAGTGGACAAGAACAAGAACCACCAGTACTTCCTACTGAGCAATCCGCAGATCAACCCGTAGCACAACCAGATCAAGCGGAGGTGCCGCATGCTGATGATCAACGTGGAGCAGTAGTTGGCGAACAAGATAATATTCAACATTCTACGAGTATGATACGGTTGCCACATGTCAGTCGGGCACCAAATACTTCAAACTCGTGCATTGTATTCGGATGTACAGGCGAGACAAGGCTTCGAATACCCAAGGACATGAAAATCCGTTTGTTAAAAGATTTTAACTACTACGCACCAACTGCTGCACGCATTTGTGAAGAACATTTGCTTTTGAATGAGTTTGAGGTTTTATTGTCAGCCAGAAATGTAAGTCATGACTTTAACGAAGCTCACATCATGGACATGATGCAGATTTTGAAAACTATGCCGCAAGAGGGAAGGGTGGATTTTGAAAATACAGAGACAATGGATCCAAATGAAGTTACTTTCTGACTGGTCGAAGTATCGAACAGTTCAATAGAATGTTTGAAGAAACGCCATCTTTGTCTAGGAAGAGCAAAAAACCCAAAACCGCTTTGGCGGTATATTTAATTAAGTTAAGAACTGGTGAACCCAATACAAGACTGGCAGATATGTTTCACACAAGCAGATCAACTTTAGAAAGAGAAATGAAAACGGCAAGAGGCTGTCTAAAAGAAGAATTTACACCTCTACATTTGGGTTGGGATCATATGACAAGAGAGCAAGTGCTTAGGCGAAACCTTTTTATACCTCAGGTGCTGTTCGGAAACCCAGAACAAAACAATTGCATTATTATACTTGATGGTACTTATGTATACATACAAAAAAGTAGCAACTTCCTCTTCCAGAGATTGACGTATAGCCATCACAAGTTCTTAAATCTACTAAAACCATTCCTAATAGTCTGTTGTGATGGTTATATAATTGAAGTAGCCGGTCCCTATTCAGCGACTACATCAGATGCAAGCATTTTAAAGAATTTAACTGCTGATAAGAACAGTGTGTTTCATTGGTTTTTCCAAGAAGGAGACGCTCTGATTTTAGATAGAGGTTTCCGAGATGCCGTACCACATATAGAGTCTTGTGGCTATGATGCCCACATGCCTAAATCTGTTACAAGAGGCGAAACTTAATTGACGACGGCTGATGCAAATAAGTCGCGATTAGTGACGATTTGTCGATGGGTAGTGGAAGTAGTGAATGGCCGCTTCATGAGAGATTTTAAGATATTCAGGCAAGATTATTTTAACAGAGCTCTGCCTCATATGCAGGATGATTTTAGGAATGCCGCGGCCATTACAAATGCTTTCCACGACCCAATCACTGATAACGTTAATGCTTCAGCTTTTGTGGAGAGAATTAACAATCGAATCAATGTTGAAAACTGTCTTGCACAGTATGTGATTGACCACAACCTCAATAGCCGGCGAGTTCCGTTTCAAAGTATGTCTGAAGAACTTGTTATGTTTGCGTTAGGAACGTACCAAATAAAACTTGCCAGGAGTTATTACAGTGAACACGCTCGTAATGGCGTATATACAATAGAAGTGTACAGAGAAAACCGCGATTTGAATAACCTTTTAAATAATTATAATATAACTGGTAATAACTTCTGGCTATTACGAGGGAAAGTTCAATCTAGGCATACCCGAAGCCGGATTTATCACACATATATACTTGTAAACTCAGACCACCTTGGGTTAGAGGCTCTCAATCATTATTACTGTTCATGTAAGAGTGGCAGGCGTACTTTGGGCTCGTGTGCACATATAATGTCTATCGTGTGGTTTCTGGCGTATGCGCGATATGACAATATTGACCATCCAGCACAGTTTCTAGACAATATTGTAATCGATGAAAATGATTTGTAATAACTATGCACTTTATATAAGCTATGCAGAATGGTCCTCGATGAACATGGTTTTTTTTTTTTTTTTAATAAACAGTATTTAAGTAAATATGTTGTCTTTTATTTTAAATTCAATCATTTAATTATTTAGTGCATTTTTAAAACAATATTTTTTAACTAATAGAAATAAAATATACAAATAATAAACGCAAGCAAAAGTGTATCGTTGCAGTATCAAATAACGTTGAATTACTCTGTAACTGTGGGTTAGAATTTGATGCGTATGTGCACACATAGTTAGTCCATCAGTACAAGTGCGCCAACAATAGTGTCAAATCTGGGGGCAGCAGATTTTTTTTGGACCAGAGCCCATACAAATTTGGTCATTCTCCTTTAGTTCAAAAAACGCAGTTAACCCTTTGAATGACAATGGCAATTTATATGCCATCATGTTCTCATTTTCACATTTTCGACAGTACAGACGAACAGATTGTGGTTATTTGACTTTTGCAACAGAGAACGAAGCACTAAATAAATAAAAAAATATGACATGCGACCTCATTGACATCTGTCACTTGTCAGGGAAAGACTCGTGACGAAGTACGTATTTTGTGGTTTTCAGTTACATCTCGAAATCTGGAGTACCTTTTTGTAAGTAATTACATTTATTCTATGAGTTGTTTATTCTTGACGAATCATTGAATATTTTTGGAAGACAATAAATATTATTTACGTAATTTTCAAAAATCATGTCGGCAATATATGTGCCACTGTCTGTATACCGTAAGGGTACGACGGCAACATGTTTGCCAATACCAGTTTAGTACTTACCTACTGTTTTACATATTTATATTTTTTTTGTGTATTTTATAGGAATATGGATCGTCGTGGGGTGAATCTGAGACCTGATGAAGTAGAAAGTGCGTTAGAAGAATTATTTGGTTTCAATGATGGAGCGAGATCTGAAGATGAAGCGGAGGATTCTGATGTGGAAGATTTATCTGGTATGTTGTCGTCAAATAACTATGACCCAATCAACACTACGATCTTCCCAGAACTAAGCCCTCGACCAACATCATCACCTCAACCAGGGCCCTCAAATGAAAATGTTATGCAGCCACCCCCACCAAGAAGTTCACGACACAGTCCTTCACATATAGAACTTGAACTTCAAGAAGATTTTGATGCATCAAAAATTGAGGACTCAGACGGATCTGATGCAGATGAAGATGAATGGAAAAAAGTGGCCTGGTCACAGAATCCCGTAGTTTCTCTTTTTGATTCTATTCAATTACAACCAGTTCGGAACATAGCCAATAGGACTAGGCCACTCGTATTTTTTTAAATGTTTTTTGACTCTGAAGCTATCGATATGATTGTAACCCAATCTAACCTATATGCGTCACAATGCAATGACCAAAATTGGGAACAGACGTCAGTAACAGAGATCAAAGCTTTACTGGGCATGATGATTCAAATGGGCATTCACAAATTACCCTGTATAGAAGATTATTGGTCCAGTGACCCATTACTGCATGTTGTTGAAATTGCTGAGACAATGACATTGAAGCGGTTTCAAAAACTTATGAAATATTTACATCTCAATGACAATGCCAATATGCCGAACAGGAACGACAAACTGTATAAAATAAGGCCGCTGCTAGATTACATCAACGTAAAATGTCAGACAAATGCCAAAAACACATATTCTCAGTCAATTGACGAGTGTATGATAAAGTTCAAGGGGCGATCTACTCTAAAGCAATACATGCCCATGAAGCCCATAAAACGGGGCTTCAAGGTTTGGGCTAGAGCTGACAGCCACACAGGATACTTGTATCAGTTTCAAGTGTATGTTGGAAAGACCGAAAACGTCGAAACAGGATTAGGCAGTAAAGTTGTCATGACATTATGCCAGTCACTCATTAATGACACCTATATGGGTCATATAGCATTTGATAACTTTTTTTCTAGTCCAGCTTTACTACAAACATTATACAGTAATGGTAAATATGCAACTGCTACAGTCAGAAATGACCGCCAAGATATGCCACTAATTGTAAAAAAGCCCAAAGCGACTGGTAATAAAGAAATTGATGAAAAGATAGCAAAGGCTGTAAAAAATGCAAACCAAAAAACAAAAAAGCTGAAAAGAGGAGAATGGAAATGGAGGGTAAAAAATAATGTTGGCTTTATTATCTGGAAAGATAACAAATTAGTAAGCGTTTTGAGCACTGCATTTCATCCAAAGCAGAAAACATCTTGTGAAAGAACTCAAAATGATGGATCTAAAAAATCATTCCCCTGTCCGCTGACAATTACAGAATACACAAAGCGTATGGAAGGAGTGGACCGGTTTGACCAAAAGAGAACCCCGTACGCAGTCGGAAGAAAAAGCTCGAAGTGGTGGAAACGCATCTTCTATTTCCTTATTGATGCTGCTATAACAAACGCGTATATATTGTATGCTTCTAACAGACGTAACCACACCGTATTGTCTCAAAAGGAATTTAGGCTGACATTGTCTCGAGAATTAGTAGCAAACGCAACATTCCGAAAGAGACCCTTTGCCACCATGCCAAAGTTCGCGTCCAAAAAAAGTAAGTCTGTACAATCGGAAGAAAGTGAATCAAGGCAAAATAAACTATTTGGAGTGCCTCGAGAAATTCGTTTTTCTGAGCTTGGAGCTCATTGGCCTGTAGAATTACCCACCTATAGAAGGTGTCGCTTGTGTAGTAGTGCACACAATAATCAACGATCCAGGATACAATGTGATAGGTGTCAAGTGCCATTGTGTGCAGTGCCTTGCTTCAAAAAATACCATCAAACAGATACATAAATTGGTAAGGCTAGACTGATGGTGGTTTATATGTTGCCATCATGTTTTTTTCTATCTAATAAATAAATAAAAAATAAAATAAAATGTTTAAAAAAAGTAAAAAAAATATATGATTCAAAGTAGTGAAGTTTTATTTCATTATCTAGGCTCATTCCCTCTACCAGTTAAAGGGTTAAAGTCCATTTCATGAAAGAAGTCCCGCGGACAATTGTGGAACTAAATTTGACAGATGGGGAGATCACCCATTTTGTCGTTATCAAGGTGCGTTTGTTGTGGTAGATATTTTGCGATTTTATTATTGGATTAGTGAGTTATAAGGATTATTTACGATGCCAAAAGTTGTAAAAAGTGCAGGACGAGAAATGATATTAAAGGTGAAGGAGTTCTGTGAAGCGGAACATAAGAATAGTTAATTTTATCTACTTCGCTTTACTATTAATTGGAAACCATCGAAATAATATCGTATGGACCAATCCTTAATAGTTTTCAGCTTTTGGTAAAAAATCATAATAAACATTTAAACTATTTAGTCCAAAGCGGAAGTAAAATATTTTTTTCAATATGGATAATCTTCTAGAAAGATCGATGTAAACTCAATCCATATTTTATCTGTGGCACGGTGTTGTAAGTGACACATTTAGTACTTGCCGAATTCAAGTTCTAGGTTATTTACCCCTTTGTTGATTTCAATCACCACGATATTACCAATTGTAAATAGCTCGTTATTGTTATAATAGGTTATTTGTATTGGCGTTACACTACAGGTTGGAGAGTTGTTGGTGATTTTCAAGAGTCGAATGTCTTGGTGTAATATTTATCATTAGTGTTCTTGTGGTGAATTTTACCTAGCGTAGAGGAGTTTTTCTTAAGTGGTCACTTGGTCAAGATATTTCCGGTCTTTTGACCGTGACGTATTGTCGAGGAATGCGATAGCTTATTTGCCAACGAACACGCTAAAGTGATACCACAAATCTTACTTCATGTCTTAAAAGGTAAGGATTGTTGTGAATTACGTGTTTGGAAGTGGTCTGTGAGCCCTTCCCTGGGTGTTAGAAGTATATTGTGGTGATCCATAGATATTTATTACAGGATTCCCAAGCAGCGCATTGCCGATAGTTCTCCAGCCAGTCGTAGATCCGGCAGTCAAGTACCATCACACATAATCAACCGTGAGTATTTGATCCACTGACTGTTTAGCATAGATATACCATGGAAGATTCCTCAGTGTTGACCACGATATTAAAATTGTAATTCAGGGGAATGTAGTACGCACTGGGTAAGGAGTTGGTAGACGCCACGTGGGTAATCCTCCTTCCTATTGTCCCACCACTCAGGAGTATCCAAATAAATTAGTTTCCCATTATATTATTTGGTCTCCGTATTGTCCATTCCAGGAGAGGCACCTCGAGAGATTCGTCTCGCCGCCAGGATTTGGCGAAGCGTCCGAAGCCTGGACGCGAGACCCGTTCCTCGAGCAGCTCGAAACCTCCTGTGGAGACGACTGTGCGGCTGGCAGAGTCCGCCTAGCGATTGCGCTGGCGGGACGGTTTTTTTTTTACCTTCTTCTCTAATACTTTTTATTACCTACGGTTAATATTTAAATAACCGGTTTAATACCTGGCTGGTTTCAAAATCGGAAACCGGTCGTACACAAAATTTAAATTAAGGACTCCGGGTCCGACACCTACGTTCATCGGAAAGGATATTGGACCTCTTCGTCGGCTCCGGGATCCGGTACCCCCAAAGTCCCTGGCGCCCATTTATTAGTAATAACACTTAAATTAATTGGAAGGTTATACTTTACAAATCTCGTTTATTCTTTAATATTTGATCTAATTAAACCATACACGGAACAGTACTCGGTTTATCACCAACCCTCTACGACCCTAGTTCTTATTAAAGAGTATCTAAGCTGGCTGTGGCATACCTTAGGTTTTATTGTCACCTACCTAATCTAAGTTAGGCTACTTATATTTGTTAAAAATATATTTATTGTTTGATACATTTTGTAGTTTCTTTGTGTGCAGATACTAACCCACCCTTACATCAGAGCTTTTGTTCTTTCATCAAGAGGGACAAAATCTCTATTGTAACAATGGATTTGATTTGTGCGCTATACGGCAAAAAATTCACAGTTTTTATGTTGTCAGGAAAGAATTACCAACATTGGCTAAATTACGTGCAGCTTTGAGAGAAGACATTAATTTTCAAGGAAGCATCACCACATTGCACCGTATATTGCAAAGTATCGGTTTCAAGTATAAGCGATGCCAATCGAAACGTAAATTACTTATGGAACGTTATGATATTACCGCATGGCGTTCAAGATATTTGGAGAGAATCCGAAGAAATCGCACTGTGGAGAAAAAACCTGTAGTATATTTAGACGAGACTTATATACACAACACTTATCACGCCAAAAGTTGCTGGCAAAGTGAGGAGGAGCCTGGGATGTTCGTGTCAGAGTCAGCAGGGAGTCGTTGGATAATTGCTCATGCGGGAACTGAAAATGGTTTTGTTAATGGTGCATTGTTAATGTTCAAATCACAATCCAAATCCTCAGATTACCACGATGACATGAACTCCACAAATTTTTTGAAATGGATGAGTGAAAAAGTCATTCCTAACCTACCTGATAGGTCTCTTGTGGTAATGGACAACGCTCCGTATCACTGCACTCAAATAAATAAAGCGCCTACAATGTCAAGTCTTAAACGCGACATGCAGGAAAGGCTGCGAGAAAAAGGACTATATTTTGAAGAGACTTGGACAAAAGCTGTATTATTTGCATTAATAAAACAAAACAAAGGTCCACCTACATATGCTGTGGATGAATTATTAAAATCTCACAATCATGAATTGTTAAAATTGCCGCCTTACCACTGCGATCTCAATCCGATTGAAAAAATGTGGAGCCTTGTAAAGAGACGGGTAGCGGATAAAAACGTGGGTGATCCAAAAGAAATTGTACGCCTAACAGAAGAGGCTTTTGAGACTATTACAGCGGAAGATTGGGCAGCTCAAGTAAACATGTACAGCATTTGGAGGAAGAGTATTTAAAAAATGATGGTCTTATGGATGAAGAAATGGATCGATTTATTATATCCACGGCTAGTGATAGTGAAACGGAATCTGATTCTATTTCTATTCACTCTTCTGACAGCGATCGTAGTATGACTGATCATAATTATTCAATTAAACTTTGAATAAAACTTTTAACTTTTAAATATTATTTTACTTTTCTAATTTAAAGTTGGTCGAACATCTCCATTTTATGTTTTAGAAATTACAGGAAGATTTATTTTTCACTAATCTGACCTTAGCAGTATGGTCATCAAATCTAACCTATCTACCTATATTAAAAATACATTACATTAAAATCTAAAAAAAAATTCTTATACAATATGTAACAAAAACCCTGTTGTTCCTTCTACCTACGTTTTAAGAATCGGTATACATACGTAATAAAGCAAGTCATTTATAAAAAACTGTTCAACAAAAATAATTAAAATAAATATTTAATTATTAATATTTGAAATGTTTAACTGATTTCTTACCTCTGCAATTCTGCATGAAAGCGATGCCGCGAAATCAGAAAATAGGTAGAACATTCCCGCCACTCTCTTTGATCGGTGCCGCTGCGCCCGTGCACCCGCGCCGCTCTACCTATTTTTCTGCACAAGTTCGCGACCTTGTCAGCTGTTGTTTATCACTGAACACGAATGAATCTTTGAAAATGTTGGTTTACACGGTATTTGCACAAGCACAATTGATAATGTTAAAACTACATTATTTTAACACTTTTACATAAAAAGAAAAAAAAGTCACCGCGTCTGTCACATAAAACCTTATGTAGGTACCTACTTAATTTATTATGATGTCTACTTGACGGCCACGGAGATGCTGTTCAATATGACCACCTTGTACCTCGACACATTTGTTGCAACGCCTAATCATATTTTCACGTACACTTCGCAGAACGGACGTATCGGACTTGATGTGGTCAAATGCTGCTACTATGCGTGAACGCATTTCGACCTCCGTATCACACGATTTTTTGAACACCTGTTGCTTAACAGTGCCCCAGAGGAAAAAATCTAATGGCGTCAGATCAGGTGATCTTGCGGGCCAATTGATGGGTCCACCGCGACCAATCCATCTCTCTCCGTATTCAACATCTAAATAGCTTCTCACAAGGCGGGAGAAGTGTGGCGGCGCGCCGTCATGTTGAAACCACATACGTCGCACGATATGGAGCCCTAATTCCTCAAGTTCATCACTCAGCTGTTCTTGCAGGAAACGAAGATAGTTGGCGCCGCTCATTGTTTGGTCTAAAAAACAAGGTCCAATAATTTTGTCACCAATAATTCCAGCCCAAACATTAATCCTCCACCGATGCTGGAAGTGACTTGGTTTAATAGCATGCGGGTTTGTGATCGACCACACGTGCTCATTGTGCGAATTGAATACACCTGTTCTAACAAATGAGCACTCGTCGGTGAACAGTATCCAATTCAAGAAATCACTATCTTGTTCGATCTTGTCGAGTACCCATCTACTGTATTCTATTCTTGGCTCATAGTCGGAGGGAAGTAGTGATTGGACGCGACGATAGTGAAATGGGTGCTGGCCATCTTCTTTGAGTACTCTCCAAACGCGCATATGGTTTACTCCTAGTTCTCGTCCCACTGAGCGCGTACTTCGCGTTGGATCGTGCTCAAACAAATCCAGGACTTGCTCCTCGATGTCACTGTCCTGAGTCCTCGGCCTGCCTGCGTCAGCTCGATGTTGGTCTCGTCCGTGCACACTGCCGGTATTGTACGTACGTATGTGCAAACGTTGGAATGCCATCGCCGACGGTAATGGTAGACTCGCAAAACGTTCTTGGTAGAGTCTGCGTGCTTCTGCATAATTGCAGTCACATTTCCCAAGACACATCAACATGTTAAAATATTCTACGTTAGAATAAGACATGGTTAACGTTAACGTAAAAAAACACAAGTCACTCACTCACTACGTAGGTCAAACTCAACAATAACATCCGTTCGGAAGTAAGCTGCGCGGGAGACTAAGGAAGTGATTCGCAGGGCGGCGGGTGGCGGGGTAAAGGGGTAGGTAGGCACGTGGGGTAGTACTGACCCGCGGGGCACGTGCGCCGGCCGCGGTAAGTTTTGGCGGCATCTTCTGTCGCATCAAAGAAAGCCGCCGAGCTCGTAGGCTATTTAGCGAAATAAAGATATACTTGTAAAATCAGATACTCCAAACATTTTTTTGAATGTGTCGTTTTTAATAGTTATTTGATTTTGACCTCTCCACTAGCCAATGTTGATTTTTTTAAAATTATAATTTCATCATTGTTGTGCTCGTAGGTAAATGTATACGTTCCTAAAAGGAACAACAGGGTTTTTGTTACTTATTGTATAAATATTCGTGTCGTATTAGTTAATTTTCTTTCATTTTATGAAACTAAATGAACGATAAATTATTTTCTCTGATTTCCCCATATATAACTCTGGCAACATTATGTCGCGCGAATACAGCGCTGTGTCTGCGGGACTTCTTTCGTGAAATGGACTTTACGTGCAAAATCAACTCTGTCCCAAATTTCCTAGAAGCAAATTTGACTCTGTCCATGTCAACTAATCAGAAGCCGGTATTTGATTAAAACTGTCATGGCGATCAGAGCTGCTCTCGAAACTTTTCAAGGTGCATGTTGTGTGTTTTAGTACTTACCTTATTGGTATTTGAAGAGAAAATATTGTGTTTTCTAAGTAAAAAGTACTGCATAATGGAAGTTAATATAAAAGAGGTTCCTCAAAATAAAGCAAGGAAGAGAAGACGTGATCCTAAGCAATGGAAAAGAGCGGTTGAAAAGTTGCAACGGTTAGTACATTTCGCGTGATTGGAGATAGTGATAGCAAAAAAGTTAAGAAAAGTTTTTAATTATACAGTTTGTTAAATGAATTATTATGTTTTGAATCGGAATCTACCGAAGCTATTCGGTAGGTACTAAATTTAATGTAGTAAACCGTTTGAAATAAAACATTAGATAAGATAGCTAACAAGGAAATTAATTAAACAACATGTCAATCTACATTGAAATACGGTACTAAGTTTGAAAACAAATTGTTTCAGGTATGAACCAAAAATTTTGCCGGCAATGCCTAGATGCGGTCATAACTCAGAAAGTTACAAATGTGCAACTTTAAAAATGGCAGATTTAATGTCATTTTTTAAAGCTTTCTACGATTTAAAGACTAAACCGGAGCAGGACGCCTTTTTATTAAAATATTGTCAGGTAAATGATATTCAGCGGCGGCGTGCTAAAGGAGATCGCTCAAGGGCACCTGCGCAATATTCAACTAAGTTGTTCGTGAAGAAATGTAACAAAAATCGGTTAATTCCCGTATGCCAGAATGCTTTTGTAAACATTTTGCATATTACATTCCATAGGATCCGTCGCGTCGCCAAAACTTTTAAACTGACTGGTAGCACTGTGAAAGAAAATAGGGGTGGAGATCACACATCGCAGAATAATGTGATGAAATTTCGCGCTGTTAAACAATTTATCAAATCATTTCAGTGTTTAGAATCACACTATTGCCGATCGTGGGTAGAGCGAAAATATTTGCCAGCGACGCTAAATATTAGGAAGATGTGGAAAATGTTTAGTAACCAGACAGCTTTGCGGGTAAAAGAATATTACTTTCGGCGAATATTTAATACTTATTTTAACATTGGGTTTGGCTCGCCAAGGACTGACACATGCTCAAAATGCTCGGAATTAACAGAACAAATTAAAAATGAAACCGACATCAGCAAGAAAAATACATTAATTATAGAAAAGAGAGTCCATAATTTGAAAGCGAAGGCATTCTATCGACTCCTTAAAGAACGAAAAAATGGCATGCTGACTTTCAGTTTCGATTGTCAGAAAAACCAGCCCCTACCCAAGATACCCGATCAGGCTGCTTACTATACCAGACAGTTATACAGGGTGTCTCACGGTAGAGTTAGGATTTTAAATTTGAATATTTTAAAAACCGTTGCAAGTAAGCGCGGGGTGAGGGGCGCAGTAGCTTTGTCATTCGTGCGGATTCGTTAGTCACGATGTCGCAGTGGTCGGGAGAGCACCGCGCGTTCGCTATCGAAGCGTTTTTGAAAGGTGGAGAATCGTACGTCGTGGCTCGGAGACAGTTTTGTTCTCACTACAATATCAGACGTTTACGCGATGGACCAAGTGAAAATTTGATTCGTAAATGAATTATCAAGTTTCGAGCTACCGGTTCCGCTATAAATCAACTGCGTCCAGGCCCAAGCAGAACTTCAAGGACGGAAGAAACAATAAACGAAGTTGCAGCTAGCGTTCGACGCAATCCACGCTTGTCAATACGCAAAAGAGCGGCGGCTTTAAACGTCACCAAATCAACCGTAGAGCGGATTTTAAAACGTGATTTGAAATTCCATCCCTATAAAATACAGATAGTGCAGGAAATAAATGAAAATGACTACAATTTACGTAAAAGTTTTTGCCAGACAATCATAGAGCGATTTCGCACTTTGAATACTGTGTTTTGGAGTGATGAAGCACATTTCCATTTGAATGGATATGTAAACAAACAAAATTGTCGCTTTTGGTCAGATGTCAATCCCAGACAAAAACATCAAAGACCGCTGCATAGCCCAAAAGTGACAGTGTGGTGTGCTCTTTCGGTCAATGGAATAATCGGGCCGTATTTTTTTGAAAATGCGACGGGTGCTGCGATAACTGTTTCTGGTGAGGCGTATCGGCAAATGATATCCAATTATTTTATACCCCAACTTCGAGAGCATCCAGCCTACAGCTCAAGAACGTGGTTTCAGCAGGATGGAGCCACTTGCCACACTGCAAGAGCCACTATGGACCAACTTCGTGAATTGTTTCCTCAGAAATTGATATCCCGCTTTGGTGATATTGCGTGGCCTCCGAGATCGCCCGATTTGACCCCCATGGACTTTTTCCTATGGGGGTACCTTAAGAGCAAAGTTTATGTCAATACTCCGAGGAATATCGCTGAGCTAAAACAAAATATCCAACGAGAGATACGTGACATCGATCCAGCTATGCTTAGGCGCGTTATGCAAAATGCGATGTATCGATTCCGTGAGTGCGTGCTACGAAATGGAAGACATCTGGAATATGTAATCTTTAAAAAATAAAATCCGCACTGTAGTTCAATAATTTTCAATAAAAATGTTTTCACAAAAATATGCAAATTGACTTTTATTTCATTTCAAAACCCTAACTCTGCCATGAGACACCCGGTATATTTATAATTTTGCGATAGTACAATCTGATCCATCTTCTCAGTTAAACACGGAAACAGTTTTTTTGTACTCATGGACTGAAGATCAATATAGAAAAGGAGCAAATGAAATTGCATCATCTGTCTTTCATAGACTGAATCTTATGGATACTGCAAGTGATATAGATACAATAAGACTGGTTGCAGATGGGTGTGGAGCACAAAACAAGAACAGTATCATGGTTGGTATGTGTGCTACCTGGCTGACCAATGCTCCAAGACATGTAAAATGTATAGAATTTGTGTTCCCCATCCCTGGACATTCGTTCCTTCCTGCCGACAGGGTTTTTGGTGTTATAGAGAAAGAGATAAAAACCATGGAAGAGATTCTTACACCAGAACAGTACGAAGAAATATTTGAAAAACGCGGAACTTTGGTTAAGTTGAGTACAAATTTTGACTGGAAAACAGCTCTTCAAAACGTGATTAAGCCACCTGGAAACTGGCACTTCCAGTTTGCAACGTGCAAGCGTTATATTTTGTCGAGGACTGAAAATAACAGAATTTTGGTGAAAGGAGAAGAAAATTATAACAGTGACCGAGGTGTATACAAATCCGTATTAAAAAAACATAAATCGTTTCTCAATCTTGAACCCACAGAGATTGAGAAAGACAAAGTGATTCTCAAGGGTGCTAAATTAAAAGATGTTGATGTTCTTTTAAAAAAGCATTTTGGAGTTAGCTGGAAAACTTTGCCAAATTTAATTTATTATAAAAGATTGTTAGAAAATGAGTCAAGGCGGTCAGACGATGCGTATGATCCTATAGAAATATGTGAAGGAGCCGTACCAGACACAGACTTATCTATTTAACAAGTTTAGTAATTCCAATAAATATTTTCATCATTATCTGTATAGAGATTTTTATTCTTTGTATACTCAAGTAGTTTTAGCATTTCCTGTTATCAAATGTCTCATTTATGCTGACCTTAGTAGTCCGTTGACAGCAATCTGCTTGAAACGAGAACTCGTCTTTTCCAAAGCCGCTCAAATAGGCTTTAACATGTCAAAAAATATTATTTCATTTTAGACACAGACACCTGAATAGCTTAATGCAATAAATCTGATAATACCCACAACATGTACACAGATACATCTCTGTCATAATTTTATAATAATATAATATAGAATATTAAATTGTGTTTTTTATGCAGTCAGTACCATTTTTTCGTTGAATGCAAAAACACCTCTATCCTGTCAGGTGAGAAGCAAAACAGCCTCTGTCCTCTAAGGTTAGGAGCAAAAGCACCTTTGTCCGACGTTTACAAGCAAAATCACCTCAATCCAAATTTTAACGCTAAATATAGCCGAAAAATTAAATATTATACACATTTTAACTTTGCGTATGTCCATCTTGAATCCTTTTCATTTTAGTAATTTCAAAAAAGTTCGGATAATCTTGACTATCGACGATTAAATTGAATTTAGCTTATATCTCAGTTTGACACTTTACGGACAGAGTTGACTTTGCTTTTACACCCCTCAAATTAATGTAGTCTATAAAAAACAAAGTTTTATTTTGATGCAACTTGGTACGGAATTCCATACATCAATTGGCATTGTCCTTTGAGGAATTCCCTCGATTTTCATGGGATACCCTCATCAGAATCTGACTTGGTGACAATGAGACCACCTCGAGAGCATACTCTTTTGAACAAAAATTAATTTTGCAAATCCGTTGATATATGACGAAGTTATACGGAATTGAACATAAAAAAACTTCCTCCTCCTTTTGAAAGTCGGTTAAAAAATCGAAACGCGTAAATACATTTTGCTCTGCGTGTGAAAAACCAATTGGATTGTTTCAATACGATGTCATTTTATTTTTTTTTAAATTTGGATTTAACTTTCTTATTACGAGTATTACATTTTCTCAGCGTAATTTATCATAAATAATTTGCATCTCGTACAATTTATGTCGTGATTATGTTTTTTTTTTAATAAGTAAAAATTTTCAATATTGATTTTTGTTTACTTTTCGAAATAATATCCACCTCCTGAGCTATGAAACTTTGATAATTTTACTAGGCGGGGACGGTAAGTACAAAACTTTATCTCAAAGCGGCGCGAATTTCTTAGTATATTGAAAGTATAGTATGACGTGGCCACCGGTGGTACACCTCGCCGTGTCAGCAAATACTCCGTGCTACACCGGCGGTAATCCGGTGGCCGGTCTGAACGTGTTAAAAGTAAATGGCACTATGATTGAAGTTTGTAAGGGCTGTTTTTTGAAAACATGGCGTTTCTAATAAATGTGTCGAGGTGGTAATAAAGAAAAAATCTATTAGAGTATTAGGAATTTCAAGCCCTGATAAACGTGGATCATATTTCAGAAGGTAATTTTCAAAAGTGGTCAAATCCAAATCCATAGGTTTTAAAGTAAGAACACAACATTTTTCTTTACAGTATTCTTCATTGCCTTATACTCGTAACATTCATAACTAGCCAAATCCAGCCTAAAGCCCTT
Organism: Tiliacea citrago; assembly: GCA_963921375.1. Classification (NCBI taxonomy): domain Eukaryota; kingdom Metazoa; phylum Arthropoda; class Insecta; order Lepidoptera; family Noctuidae; genus Tiliacea; species Tiliacea citrago. Next base: position 27,265,563 of record OY992783.1, read on the forward strand.
AAAAATAAGAAATAAAACTAACGTTACTTTCAAAATTAGCCTATTCCAGACCAGCTTACTTTCAAACATAGTCAAATCCGCATGAGCCAATCACGTCGCTCCAAACCCCAACCGCCATCTTGCAGTTTCCATACATTGAGGCGACGCGTGGGCACCTAACGTTTCTTTTTTGTGTCGTGTTAATTAGTGATTTTCTATTAGAAAAACCGAATAGATACGTGAATAAAATGGAGAATAGTGTTGAGGAAGTGCCTAGCCATCAGGCCAAGAAGAGAAAATCTGTCGCAAGACCAAATAGTCGCGGAGAAAAGAAGAAGAAGAGGTCAGTAATTTCTTGAACATTTTGTTTGTTTACCGAAGGTAGGGTTGTGCAACGTTTTCACTAGTATCTAATGTTAATATTTTTTCAAGCAAAAGAAATTGTTTTTAATGTAGGCTTTTTTTCTTTTTCAGGTATTCGAGTTTCAATTTGCCTTCGAGATACCCGTGTAGACATAACAGTGAGGCATATAGATTTATTAATATATCAATGCAAGATATCAAACGATTTCACGATCAGTTCTACGCTCACTCTGATAAACGGTATCAAGATGATTTTAGTAAATGGAAGAGGCAATGCGAAACATATGAGCATTGTTTACAAGATATTTTCGGCGTACCTATCTGCCAACGGAGTTAAGCATTACATCAATGTTCAAAATGTTCATCGAAGAAAATGCACAGTTCCCTCATTGCAAAGTCATATTTTAGAAGAATTTTTAACACGAAATTTAACATAAGTTTCAGTCATCCAAGAAGTGATATGTGTTCGACATGCATAGAACTGAAGGAAAAAATCAAAATTGAGAAGGACGATTCAACCAAGGCCCAAATCCAAGTTGAACTGACAATTCACGAAAAAAGAAGCAAATCATTTTTCACATTCCTGGCAGACAATGACCCCACAGTAAAAATATTATCTTTTGACTGTGGTAAAAACCAACCGTTACCTAAAGTCCCTGACCAAAGTACCTATTATTCCCGCCAGTTGTACATTTACAACTACACAATAGTTGTAGGTCATTCTCATGCAGAACTGACAAAAGAAATTTTTTTTTCTTATGTATGGACCGAAGATGTTCATGCAAAGGGGTCAAACGAACTATCTAGTAGAGTCTGTCAAGCGAGTCTAGTCCCATGAAAAAGGCGGCAAATTCAAAAATCTTTCAGGTGTCAACACTGATATAGCACGCTGAAAACTTGTTGATACTTGAATTTTGATAAAAAAATTACTTGGGATAAATTAAAAAAAAAGCATTTCAATGTACGTATTTATTCATCAGAACTAAAATCAGAATCAAGAAATTCAATGCCTTCAAATGAGAAATCACTGTCAGTAGAATCATTACGCACAGAAATGATGAAGGGTTCCAACTCGGTTTCGGATATCCTGTCTCTTACTTTATACTTATTTTCGACACTAATAGTGTGATCTGTGCATTGTTTCCAATCATTGGCTGTGACACTATTAAAGCATTCTTTTATAAGGTTCTCCATTTCTTTACCTGGAATCCCTAAGTTTTTGCTGGCTATTTTTCTTTTAGCCAAACTCCATATGAGTTCAATTGCGTTCAGGTCACAATGATATGGCGGAAGTTTCAAAACCTCATGGCCATGTTGTTTCAAAAATTCTTCAGCTTCATACATTGGAGTTGTTTTATGTTCATTCACAAGGCACATAAGCTCAGCCTTTGTAAAGAATTCTTCATAATGAATTCCATTTTCAGTTAGCCATTTCTGAATGTCAGCCTTTAAATCATTCATAGATGGTGGCTTATTTATTTGTGTTACATGGTAGCTAGCGTTGTCCATAACAATGACACTGGGCTGACTTAAATTGGGTATTAATTTTTCACGTAACCATTTCATAAAATTATTTCTGTTCATATCATCATGATAATCTGCCATTTTTGATTTAGTACTGAATACCAATAATGCATTGGGAACAAAACCTTTTTCGGATCCAGCATGAACAACAATATGTCTTTTGCCTGACGATATTTTGTCAATTACACCGCTTGTTGATGGCCCTTGCCATGATTTTTTAACTTTATAATTTTGGTGGACATAGGTCTCATCAAGATAAACTATTAATTTTCCTTGTTTCCGCTTTTCATCAATAGCTCTGAGATACCTATGTCGCCATGCAGCTAGTTCATACTTTTCAATAAGAAGAGATCTCTCATTTTTATTTTTTTTGAATTCAAATCCATTTTTGAGTAATAATTGTCTCAATGTTTCATGACATCCAGTAAATCCAATTGACTCTCTTAAATCTGCAAGCAAACTTCGTAGAGTTGGAACTTGCTTTTTCACACAGAAAAATTCATTAATTTTATTGCGTATGGCTGATAAGTCAAAATTATCCAGATTGGCTACAGTTGGCTGTCGTGGACGTTTTTTCCCCGGTGTGTTCCACTCGCCTTGGTTAATAGCACCTTCTTTTTTAATTCTTCGCAGTGTTTTCACACTTAAATCTGAAAGTTCAATATGTCAGTTCAGTATCAAACGCACAAATTTTATGATAATATTTGTAGAAAATGCCGACAATGTAAACAAATAAATCTGTACTAACCTGTCATAGCAGCAATTTTTGTCAAATAGTCTGTTTCAGATTTCATTTTTTTATTCTCATCTATGGCTATGACTTTCTTAACTAAATTATCAATTGTGCTTTTTATTAATTCATCATCCAAGGTGGCTGAAAAAAGATGACAACAATCTCTTATAATACTTTTCACTTATAGGTGCCCCATTGAGATTCAATGTCATGTATACGACGTCTGAATCTAAACCAAAACCGAAATCGTGATCACATCATAGTAAAATAAACAAAATTAGACAATTGTGCTAAAAGTATCAACATTTTGTAGCCAACCTACCTGTTGTTGAAACAATTTCATCCAAAAGTCGTCGTTTTTCTGTTAACACGTCATCAGATTCAATCTTTACATGATTATATTTATTAATCATTGTAAACAGCAGGCTCCTGACACTACTTTTAATAGGTTTTGGCATTATAACATTAAAAAATTCAACAAAAACCGGAATGCTTCGAGGTTAGAACAGAAATTGTGACAATCTGTTTGACAGATAATAGTATTGCCATTATAAGAAATCAGTAAAATGGTTGTGGACTCGACTCGCTTGACAGACTCTACGCTATATCACTGCCTACAAAACAATGTAAATTTCACTGGTGTAGAGGTACTCCGACTAATGGCTGATGGATGCTCTGGACAAAACAAGAACTCCACTACTATAGGAATGGTTTCCAAATGGTTCAGCAGTAGTGCACCGAGATCACTAAAAAAGGTTGAACTTATTTTCCCCGTCACGGGGCATTCATTTATTCCCCCCGATAGGGTGTTTGGTGTTGCTGAAAAAGAGATCAGAAAGAGAAATACTATTGTACAACCTAATGTGTATGTTGATATAATAAAAAAGCATGCAACTGTTTTTCATCTGAAGGACATTGAAGTATGTGATTGGAAGACAACAAGCCAACAAATCCGTAAGGGAACTCAAGCTTTCCACTTCAAAATAATGTCTTGTAAGAGGTTCGTATTCACAAGAATGAAAGGAGATCCCCGAGGAGTTATAGTGAGAGGTGAACCTTATTACCACAATGATACCGGTTCTAGACGTTCCATAACTAAACCATGCAAATATGCTTCAGAAATATTCCCAGAACCTATCACCACCTCTCCCAAACTAAAAAAAGAAAAAAATAATGACGTAGATAAGCTACTAACGAAACATTTTGGTAAAGACTGGATGCAAAGAGAGGACCTCGACTATTACAAAACTGTTATAGACTGTCACAGGAATAATGCTAATATTAATGATATGGATGATGATGAGGAGGTCATGTGCGAAGAACATGTTGAAGAACCTTGTGTTGGCGATATGATATCGACGGGTTCCGGGCTAATTGTATTAAGCGACACTCTGGGCGATATAGACTTTTATACATATTTGGAATCAACGAATTTTTCTGCGTCGTTTGAGCTGGGTTTGGTGACGATCGGAGCACTTTTTTGTCGCTTAATACAACCACATTTTTTGGACCCATTTTGAACTGCAATGTATGAAGCGACACAAAATATTGACAAATTTAGGAACTGTGTACTTAAGATCACTACCAAATACCAGACAGTCGTTTAAACTTTTTTTCCTGGAGCAACACTTTACAGGCAACGTACGTTAAAGCATTGAGCTTGACATTATAAATATATAGAAACGTCGCTTCATACAATTAGCCTCTTTGTTAAATTCTTATCCAGTGTCGCTTAATACAATTAGCTTTACCTTATAAATATACAAGAAAGTCGTTTAATACATTTAGCCTCTTTGTCAAATTCATACCCAGTGTCGGTCCCTACATTTAGCTCTGTACATGAAATGTTAGTGTGCGTCCACACTGCGAGCCTAGCGCGGTTGCGACGACGGGCGCGAAGTATCAAACATATGAAACGCGCCTTTGCGTCCATATTGTAGTGACTAACCCCCTGGCCACAGCCAAGAGCGGCGTGGATTGCGGCGCGGTTCATATGTTGTTCATATGTCACGCGGCAAGCGGTGAGCGGCGAAAACAAATTTAATGGTAGACAACTTATGAAGTATGCTATCGGCGACGCGCAGCGCGGCGCGACCTGCGGCGCGGGGAGAGACGCGCGGTACGCGGCGGCGACGGGCTGCGCAGTGTGCGAGTGAAACAAATGTACTAGCCAGTATCGAGGCGGCCACAGCTCAGAGCGGCGCGGGCGGTGGCATCGGTGGACGCATTCAGGCATCACACGACTGAAACAAATAATTTTGTTTCTACCGCGCGTTTTAACTTAAAATAATGAATGTGGAACAATTTATTAGTGAAATACTGAGTAGACCCGCAATATAGATGTCAAAACATCCACATCATAAATATAGGCATGTTGTAAAAAAATTGTGGGACGAAATAAAACAACAATTAAATAAATAAATAGGCATTTTAATAGTTTAGCCGTTCCCTAAATACGTCCACCGCTGACGCCGCCGTGGTCGCTACTAGTCTAGCTGTGGCATACCACCGCAAATCACACCGCCTGCCGCGCCTCTCGCCTCACCGCGCCCCGCACCGCCAGAAACTGTGCCCAGGCCGTAAGGCGGAAGCCTAGTGCGACGGGACTGAGCGAGACAGCGCGCGTAGTTTTCAAACTAGAGATGAGAATATTGGTTGAAATTGTTTATTGGTTAATGGTTAAAAATATCGATATTTTTATTGGTTGAAAATATTAGTTAATATTTTTATTCAAGTATCTGCAACATGTTGAAAAGTTGAATATTCTATTAACTAATGCATGTTGAAATTGTTAAGTTAAACTTCCCTTCATACTTTAACAGGCTTAGGACTGACTAGCATTTATCTCGATTAGATAATCGAATATTTTTAACAAGTGCTAGGCGTATTCACAAATTTTAATTGATTGTCTATGTACATTGTTTTGGTATTAAGTACTTTGATTTTGTTTATGGTTTTTATTTTTATGCATTTTTTTGTTTTTATTTTTTTGTTATTTCTTTTTTGTGTTTTTCGTTCTTTTTTGTTTATTGTATTTTATTTACATTTAGAAACATGATTTGGGCTACTTTTGATGTAGTGAGGCGAGTTCTTCTGTCATTTACGATATAACCCGCCTTTGAAAAGGCCCTCTCACAGGGTACCGATGTAACCAGTATATTACATTTGGTTTTAAATATATTGTATAGTACTGGATAAATACGTGTCATATATGTGTCCGCCACCATTCCAAGGGACAAAGTTGATGACTTTATCCTTCAAAAACATTTCTAGCTCCTCTTGAGCCTTGATTTCTGCCGTCTTCGGAACATTTGATGATGTTATTTTGGTATCAAATTCACCCCATATTGACAAATTGTCACCACAGTCGTTTTTTTGGCTTTGATTTTGATTAACTGCAGCTGTATTGTCATCGGTTAGTAAGCTTTCCATTAGTGTTAGAGCATATCTTTTAGTTTGCTCTAATGACAGAGTGTCAGAAAATGCCACGTCTTTGTAACGGGGATCCAGTAGAGTGCAAATGGCGATGTTTAAGTTGTCTTGGATATCACCAAACCTTTGTGTCAATCCTTGTTTTAGCTTTCTTAGCATATTTGTGACAGGCGCATAAAAATTTTTGTTTGATAGGCTGTCACAAATAGACAGTAGACTCGAGATCAAAACCATGGCGGTGCTTGCAGTTAGATAATTTTCTCCACTCATAACGATGCTCACTTCGTAGAAAGGTTTTAACGTGATGCACATTTGCTCAATACAGTCCCATTCTTCAATCGGAATTATTGGCAAGGAAGTATTCAATGTGACAATTGTTGCTTGGAGGGCTTCTTTTAGAGAATGAAATCGTTCTAACATCAAATATGTTGAGTTCCATCTAGTTGAAACTGCTTTTATGAGGGTTCTGGGTTGCTGGACGTTGTGATTGTTGCGCTGGTATTTAATTAATTTTTCTTTACCAATGCCACTTTTTTTTAAATACGACACTGTTTTCGACACTTTATCTATTGTTTCTTCATTAGTTTTTAACGCATCTTGGACTACCAGGTTTAATTTGTGCTCGAAGCAACCAAAATGGTTCCAATTTAGTATGGAGCTTGCGCTCAACATATTGCTGGCATTGTCTGATACAAAATACACAATTTTATTTGATATTCCCCACGCTTCTACTATTGCCGTCAGTTCTTGCGCAATCCTCGATCCTGTATGACTACCATCAAGTAGATCGCATTGTAACAGAATATTTTTCATTTCTAAGTTTTCAGTAAAAAAATGTGCTGTAACTCCCATGTATTGATCCATAGTTCTGGATGACTAGCAGTCAACTGTTAGGCACATACTCTTCGCATTTTCTCTTACAAAATTGAGTAAATATTGCCTTCGTTCTTCGTAAAAAGCAGGCAACATTGACGAGGAAAGGGTGTGTCTGCTTGGCAATTCGTAGGAGGCATTAAGGGCATGTACAAATTCTTTAAAACCAATATCTTCTACGATTGTAAAAGGTTGACAGTCGTAGGCTATTAACTTAACTAAGCATTTATCTATGACTTTCTTCTCATCTGGTCGGAGTTTTTTCGGTAAATATGAGGACATCATGCGTTGAACTTTAGTGGGCGGTTCACGGCGAATTTGACGGGTTCCAGCTAAACCACCATCACTGCTAACACCCTCAGTACCACCACTAGTACTAGCCCCATCACCAACACGCCCATTACCACCACTACTAGTACTAGCCACCTCACCAACACGCCCATTACCACCACTACTAGTACTAGCCCCATCACCACATCCCATATTTATTTGATTTTGCACATTACCTTCACTTGTTCTTGTCCCAGCAGATGCATCCTCTATTAAATTTAAATACACACTGAGGTGCTTCAGTCTTAAGTGTGTCTTCAGATTCGTGGTAGTACCTTTATAAGAAAGGTCTTTTTTACAATATTTACAAGTTGCGACTTTTTCCACCCCCACGACAAAAACGAAAAAACGACGAAAATCGAAATGGTTCCACGTAAAACAAAAAAAACAACAACAACGCAACGACGCGACTTTGTTATTTGAGTAAAATATCAAAACTAACTAATAAAATAAACTTATATCAAAAATCAACCATTAACCGACCGAAATATTGGTTAAAAATATCAACAACTTTCTTTAGAATAAAATATCCCCAACAGTAAATGTGTTTTAACGTAACAAAGATAGAACATACAATTGAATGCACGTAACGGAATAAATATTTTTACGACACTGACGACACTGCGTTGCCGCTCCGAAGGTCAACCCGAGCGAGCGAGAGACAGCGCGTTGTTTGAGCGAGACAGAGAAATATTCGTCCTTGCCAATTTTGCGCCGAAGAAGTTGATATGATATTTTTATTCGTTAATGTTAATTTTATTTATTGAATATCATGGTTAATTTTAAATATTAGTTAAATTTAATGGTTGATGATTATATTCATCATCTCTATTTCAAACGCTCCTTTCCGCGCGTTCTGGCCGCACTACGGGCCTAGTCAGCGAGCGATCCAATGCGCGGGTGGCGGGGGTAACAAACCAGTTCGGTCTTGTCGCTCGGCGTATACGCGTCTGTATTTGTTTGTCTATAAAATGGCGGTAAATACTCAATTGTTTTTAAGTGCGATTCAATCTAAACCACCTATTTGGCAAAGCAAACATCCACACCACAGTAATCGCACAATAACAAGAAAGTTATGGAGTGAAATAAAAGATCAGTTTCCTGGAAGTGAAGGTAAGTTTATTATAAGTACCTAATAGTAATTACATTCTTTGATATTGTTCCCAGAAATAGTTTGTGAATTTTATACGAACATTTTTTGCTCTCCGTGATGGATTATTAATGACTCCGCGGTTTCTGTGACCATCTTCGTATAATGGCGGGTTAGATAGCACATGTTGGACATCCTGATCGAGATCGCCGTTTAAATCCATTATAACATTGTGCAGTATACACGCAGCTTTTATTATAGACAAGGCATTTTTTCTGTTTGTTTCGATAGGTTTAAGAAGTATTCTCCATTTACATGTTAAAATGCCAAATGCGCATTCGATTGTTTGTCTAGCGGTAGACAATCTGATATTAAAACATTTTCTTTCATTATTAAGTACTCGCTCGGGATAAAGACGCATTAAATAATGTTTTAACGGGTACGCTTCATCACCCACTAGGACGTAGGGTGCAATGACGTCAGAATTTGTAAGTCTCTTTAGCATAGGAAATTTATACTTATTTTTTTCTATAAGCTTATACGGTGTTGATGCAATAAAAGTACCACCATCACTTTGCTTTCCTCGACCGCCTACTTCGACTGCTACAAATTTCCTTTTTGCGTCAGCCACAGCTTGCATGACAATGCTATTTCTTTTTTTATAACACCAATGTGCCGAACCAGATTAAGGTGTTTTTTTTATTTCGCAATGTTTCCCATCAATTGCTCCGATGCAGTGTGGGAAATTCCAGGTAGCTTCAAAGTCTTCTGCAATAGCTTTCAAGCGTTGTTCTGTTGGTATCGGCATGTGAATAGGAACTAACTCGGTCCATAAAACACGGCACGTTTCGTGTACTATAGACGCAATGGTGCTTTTCCCCATACGAAAACTGTAAGCCAGTGCTCTAAATCCAGTTCCTGTTGACAAAAACCTGAAATAAAAAAGTAGAATAAAATATTATGTTATTGTTACAGAAAAACAACTGCGTAAGAAGTGGAAGAACCTGCGCGATCAGTTTCGAAAAGAAAAAAAGAAATTCCCTACGCCGCGCTCTGGTGACGGTGGCGATGAAATAGAGAGCACATGGCCATACTTTCAACTTATGCAATTCATAAATGATGACATTACACCTGAAGTCATGACGGGAAATCTGCATGACAGTGATTCGGAACCCCTCAACGAGTCTTGTCAAACTGAGCAATCTAATATCGCTGACGTGATGAGTCCAGGTACATCCACCTGCAGCAGTCGCACAAACGCGTCAAAGCGCAACAAAACGGCATCAGATTATAGAGATGAACTTATAGAATGTGAAAGAAAAAAAATTATGCTAATTGAACAGAAAATGGTGTCAAATAGTGACCAGTCGGAGAAAGGTGATGATTATCATTTTTTTATGAGTCTCCTGCCACAAATGAAAAAATTTAGTGAATTACAAAAGTTACGCATTCGAAATAAAATTACCCAAATCATAATAGACGAAGCAGAAAGGATGCAGTTTTCTCAACCGAGATACGAGGAAAATTATGGAGGATATTCTACTGGCAGCTACCCTAATTATTTTTTTATTATTACAACTTTTTACTTACCTACTTCTTTGATTACTACTATTACATATAAATACAAAACTTTTAGTAAAATCTTATTTTATTCTTACCTCAGAGTTATGAACAATTTCTCCTCAGGTCTAATACTTTTGCGAAAGTTAGTATCTTCTTTGGTGATTTTTTGTGATATTTTACTTAGTATGTAGTCAAATGTTGACACGGGCATTCGAGTGTACTCAAAGAATTTTCTAGGGTATAATCTCAATACTTCATATAAGTTAAAAAATTCACCAGTTATTCCTCTGTTTTTATTTATTTCGTGCACATCATCTCTAGTGTTAAACACCTCCCATCTCAGGATCGGACTGTCTAGTAAAAATAGCAAATCCTCGTCCATAGTTTGTAACACCTGATATACGTCGAACAGCTACAAGAGCTCGCGCGTCACTGTGGCCACCGCACGCCCCCGCTCGCCGCGCCCGCCTAGGCTCCAGTCACCGCGCATTCAGTGTGGACGCACACTTAGATGTTGTCACTTCAACCATTTAGCTTGCAGTAGATAATGATATGTCGGTAGCATGAACTATTTAGGATTTCAACAGTAAACATCTAAAGATTATGGTTAAACATATTTTTGTTATTCAATATTTGATTTGCAGTGTCGTTTCAGTTATAACAAAAATAAAGTTCTAGTACTTCAAACATCTTAAACGGAATAAGAATAGTATACACATTAATACAATCAAAAATTTATATGGATTGACTATTATGACGTTGGAAACAATGATTTTGGCGCCATCGCGATAAACCGCGCGAGTTTAAATGCCCCCGCCACCCGACGCGGGCGCTTCAGGCGTCTCCCACCTCACCGCGCATCTCCCCGCGCCGGCCGCCTCGCGGTCGAACGATTTAGTAATTAGTTGACGCAAATCGAGAGCAAGTTCGTACGTGTTTTAGTGTTTTGTGGGAGCTGCGCAGAGCATAATAATAATTATTATACGAACTATTTTACAGTTTGATACCTAATAATGGAACCAGAACGGCGGAAATTGTTTAAAAATAAAATTAAAAATTGTTCGGAACCTGAAACACCAGAAAAAGTAAAAAGAAAGAAAACTGTTGAGCGAAATAAAAACTAAGGTGATTCTACCAGTCTGCGACCAAAAATATCTTTAGAAAACATGGCTAAAACAGTAACAGTTTTAGGTAGTCATTCCTACATGGAACAAAACAAAGATCTGCTCGTGTTGTAACCATTAGAGGGAGAAAAATTATCGTACAATGAAGAAAATATCCTGCAAACTAAAGATGAAGATCAGTTGCAGAATAAAAATGTACCTTTAGATATTATTATTGCAAACATGAACTATAAAACTCCGAAAAAATCACCACAAGCAAAGAAAGATAATGAGGTGAGTAAATTACTTACGTTCTGTTGTATGATCTAGATCCAAAGGTAGTAGGCTCGATTCCATGAGTCACCAAATTTATAATTTAACTTTATTTGTTTGAGACAGTTTAAAAATACAAAAAACCATTTTAAAAACATATTTTATGTGTATTGTCTATTATACTGTGTTTTCACTTTCAGGTCTTCATTATAAAAACGCCATACAAAAAGACGAAAGCTGAACTAAAAGAGAATATAAGGACAGAAATTAATGAAAAAATCACTTCGCACGTCTTTCAAATTGAGGTCGAATTTGAAAAAGAGGTATGCCTACTAAATATATTTTTTAAGGCTCAGTTTTTTTTACATATCCTAATGACAATAATCCAACAAATATCCACAACATGTAATCTAGTATCACTATCCTATTATAAACGAACATAAAGTAAAGAATTAAATCAAAATTGACTACTAAATACTTATTATTATATACAGGGTGTTAAAAGACCCATGACGAAAACGAAAACCACGTATTCTTCCCATCGTTACTATCATTTTCTTGTATGGAGCCAAACCTGGGAAACTGATAGTAAATGAGTTAATGAGGATTAAAGTCATATTTTGTTTCTAAAGATTATCGTATAAAGTAACAAAACCGCAATGAATTTCGAAACCACTCAATGATATGGTGCTCCGGTCACCTACTCGTACTCTATAGACACACGATAACGTTGTTGCACGTGTTTGCGTATAAAAAAATAACACCCATTTTTTTAATAATAATAAAAGTGGTGTCCTAGCTATAATTTTTAAATAATGTTATTTAGTTTGATGTACACTATGCATATATCACAGCTTCGGTATGGATCTTTTAACACCCTGTATAACTGTATAATTATATTATATAACGGTATAATACAAACAAATTTATTCACATTTCAGAACACAGAAGATAATGATGATGAAATAATTGACGTGTTTGATACTGCAAACCCGCTAATTGATAAGACTGCAAAAAAAACAGACAATGAGAATCTTTTGGAAACTGAAAAAGTGCACTGTCACCAAGAAATTACTGCAACCGATACTGAAAACTTGAAAATCGATAGGACACAAAATAGAGAAAACAATGAAAGTCTTCCCAGAAATGAAGAAATACACTGCCAACAAGAAATTACTGCAACTGATACTGAAAATCTGGATATTGATAGGACACAAAATAAAGAAGACACAGAAAATCTTTCTAAAACTGAAGTAGTGCGCTGTCAACAAGAAGAAAAATTACACAGTGAACCCAGTCAAAAAAAAGAAAGAGAAAAAGATGAATCTTTAGAAAATAGGGAACATTTCACACCTACGATAATGGACATTATTCGTGATAAAGATATGGATATTATTAGAAAGTGTTTAGAAGAAGGAAATGCCCAAGATGAAGACTTACCAAGTTTTCCTGACAATGAAGAACCACAACCTAAAAAAAAGAAAAGAAAACAGGCTGTAATGAAGAAAAGTTATGTGGATTTTTTATCTGATCAGGAAGATTTCGTATGGGATTCCTCGTCGTGGAAAGAGACTGGTGACGAATCTTCTAGCGAAAGTGAACTTAATAATCCAACGAAAAGACAGAAGAAAAATAAGAAAAGATCACAAGAGACAATAGTTGGTGAAGATGGTATAAGAAAAAAGAGACAGAACAAAAAAAACTTAATAGCCAATTGAAAAAATCTGGTCAGCAATATACAAAAAAAGATGGATCAATCGTTCTAGAAAAGATAGTACATGAAAACCCTTGCGTTGGAAAAAAATGTGGGAATAATTGTGCCGAGATTAGTGAAGAAAGAAGGAAAGGATTATTTCACACACCCTGTATGTCAAAAATTTTTGCTAATAACTCTGGATATTACTCAGCGATATTTACTACACTCTATCAAATGCATCTATGGGATCAGCAAAAAACTGAATCAAGAGGAAGAGTTATTCCAAAAAATAAGACATCTGACACAGTCAAGGCCTCAGCTGTCAATTTTATAAAACAATTACCGGCACTTCCTTCACATTACTGTAGGAAGGATAGTACGAGATTATACCTGTCAGTAGAATTTAAAAACATAAAAAACCTCTACCGCATTTATAAAGAAAGTCAAGCCAGCAAAAGGGGTTGATTATGTAAGTGAGAGGATTTTCCGTGAAATTTTTACTGATGAGTTCAATATCGGATTCCATGTTCCGAAAAAAGACAAATGTTTACGTTTTGAAGGCAAAGAAATAACTGAGAATTAAGAAATGAAGGAACATTTGAAAGAAAAAGATGCCTCAAAGAAAAGGTTAGAATGTCATAGAGAACTTCCAAAAAAGAATAGTTCCATTATTTGTACCTCGTTTGACCTTCAAAAGGCATTGAATACTCCATATGGAAGCGGCATGACACTCTTTTATTCAAGAAAATACACAGTTTTTAACTTGTGTTTTTATGAAAGTGTAACCCGTAATGGTTTCTGCTATGTTTGGGGAGAAATGGAAGCCAAAAGAGGTGGTAATGAGATTTCCACTATTTTGCAAAAGTACATAGACAACGTTGATGAACGTGACACCGTTAAAAGTTTAATTTTGTACTCGGATTCATGCCCTGGGCAAAACAAAAACAAGATCGTATTGGCAGCCATCCACAACGCTTTGTTGATGTCAAAAAATTTAGAAACTATACAGATGAATTATCTGCTGCCGGGACATACAGAGATGACAGTAGACAGTATACACGCTACAATAGAAATGTTAGACACACAACGGTTTGGGCGCCTTCACAGTGGCTGACAATTTGTCAGCTAGCTAGAAAGGATCCAGGACCCTATCAGGTGGAAAGCCTTACACATGAAGACTTCAAGAATTATGAGGAATTGTCCGAAAAATATTTCAAGGGAAACCTTGTCGGTAAAATAAGCAAGATTCGTGTAGCAACATTCAAGAAGTCTACGCCAAACGTGATGGTCGTCAAATATAGCATGCAAGATGATGTAAAAGAAGAGTCCATACAAATTTATGCAAAATCGAAACAACTCAATGCAAAATATAAATCAAAGCTTCCTATCACAAAAGCAAAATATAATGACCTGAAAAAGCTATGTGATACTGGCGCTATCCCAAGAATATTTCATTCAGAATAAATCAACCTACCATCCAGCAATACTGGCAAAGATACACTGATCGATACTGATATTGAAGACGAACAGACCTGCCAAATTAAGCAATTTTTATTATGTCTGATGGGAAAATAACAAGTGCTTAAGTTTATAGAAGAAGAAAAATAAATTAGATAGTAAGAAGGAAAAGATTGGTTGAATTTTAACTAAAACGTTATTTTTTATAATTTTGATTATTATAACATTTTTTTTGTTACTGCAGTGAACTACAATTATTGTCATAGGAGATAAAAATATTTTTGTTATTGAAGAGAAACCAGTATCTATAATAGGTTAGAAAACTTCTTACCTTTTTTTTTAACGAGAGATGCTGTTGTTTTTGTTTACTGAGAAGGTTAGAAAAAAATATAGAAGAAAATAAGTAAAGAAATGAAAACCAAAGAAACGCTCGTAAATATTTTCATTTTTATTGTGATTATAAATTATTTTCGTTTGGTTCTATAGATAAACCTTTTTTTGTTATTGAAGAGATTTTTCTTCAATACAGGTACAGTTCTTATATACTTAAACGTTAAAGTTTAGAAATAAAGAAGAATGAGAAAAATTATTTCAGGTACTAAGACTGTAGGCTACGTGATAAAAAGACTGTTTAACAGTGTGAAAGTGTTTTGAAAGTTTTTATCACAATTGTATAGGAATCAGAAGTTAAACTTTAACTTCTGATTCCTATACAATTGTGATAAAAACTTTAGTTGTTACCTTGGTAAGCTAAGAAATTACTGCTGTTCCTAGGTGAATAGAATAGAATAGAATAGAATACTCTTTATTATGTACACCATAAAAGTTACAGATATAAATGTTGAAATTTTACACAGGGTGGTGATTGTCATTTTAAATAAAAAACTTATCTTTGAACAATTTATGTGTGTTTTATTTCTCATTTCATAATTATTAACAAGATAGGTACACTCTACGTATGTAGGTGCCTTTTAATTTATCAATGTTTTAACCGCCAATTTCTGCAAACTTCATTATTCAAGTATGATTACAAACAATTTATTAATAAAAAAAACTAAATAAGCCATACATAAATAAGTCTAAGATATGGTATTTAAATCAATTAGCTTAGGTTTGAAATATGACCAACTCTTTGATTAAAGCACTTAGCTTAGAGCCATTATTTGCATGCTTAGGCGGTTAAGTCATTTAGCTTGGAACAAGAAATAGTAAACATAGGCGGTTTAGTCATTTAGCCTAGAATAAGAAACAATAATCATAGGCGGTAAAGTCATTTAGCCTGGAACAAAAAAAAGTAAAATATGGGTCATTTTGTATTAAGCGACATTTATCTTCGTTAAAAATAGGAATATTAGAAATATTTTTTTTTTTTTTTCTAAATATGTAAACTCTAAACTGCTCTGGTGTATAGTTTAAAAAATGTCGGTTAATACAAATAGCCCGGAACCCGTCGATATAGATATCACTAACACAAGGTGCTTCACCATTTTTTTGGAACAATTTTATTAAGTTAAATTTTTCTTTATTTCATGTTCACAAAATGTTCTTGTTTATAAACATAAATTGATCAATGCTTAACATTAAATTTGTTGAAGCATTTCGATACTACATAACATTTATCAAATTATGTTTATGTAGTGTTTAAGTGAAGATAGTATTGGGTGGGAGTGATTTTAATTTAAGATATAAATCTTTATTGTTTATAATATGTTGTGTGATATGATTGTGAGATAAAAACATTAATAAAATGAAAACCGATTTTGAATGAAGATGCTAATAGATAGATGATAATAGATTTGATGCTAATAGTTACTAAATTCAATAAATACGTCTTAAATTTTGTTAAAATAAATAATCACTTGATTTTCATGTCAACTGTTTTATTTATTATTTAAGTACTTTCCCTAATACATAGAACCAGTGACAACCCTATTTGAATCGTTTAGTTGGATTGTTCAAAAGTAGTCAAATCCTGACAGCTTCCTAACAAAATTAGTCAAATCCTGACAGCTTTTTAACAAAATTAGTCAAATCCACACCTTGGAAACAAAATAAGTCAAATCCGTTTTTTAATCACAGTTTTCTCTGTAAATAGAAGCATTTACTTTATTTATGTTATTGTTTAATAATCCTGAACTCCATAGTAATCAATACTTACCATCCAAAGCGTCACAACAGCGTACATCATGACGGCATACAAAAGTTCACTTTTCTCAATTTGGCATAAAGTGGATTTGACTGCTATTGAAAATTACCTCCTGATATATGCCTCCGAATAAAATAGCGGATGAAACCATACAGATTATAAAAAAATCATATAAATTCATATCCGTTATACGAACCGCATTATAGCCGAAGTCATACTAACAAAAAATATTTACCGACAGGGCTCTTACTGACAATATTGTATCAAATGTACAAATAGAAAGTGGCCAATCCCGTATCATACACGTATTTTGGAAATGTTTTTCGTACAATGGGTCTGTCTTTTAAGAACCCCTCTTTGGATACCTGCAATACGTGTGACTCATACAAGATGAAAGTTAAACTGGCTTTGCCGCCAGATTCTGAAACTTTAAAGAGAGACCATGATATCCACCAACTTGAAGCTGACTCAGCTTATTCAATGAAAAAAAAAAAACAAAGAAGAGTCCAGCGACGTTAAAAGAGTTTATTGTTTTGATCTGCAGCAATGTATCCCAAACCCCTTTCTAAAAACTAATATCGTTTAAGCCTTTGCTACATGTGGCGAAGCTGATAGAGGACGTGGAGCTAACCAAATAGCGTCTTGCCTGTTTACTTTTTACCCGACTGCGGCGAAGCCAAAAAAGGAGGGTGGTGTTTGACCTGTAATTATAATATATGTATGTATGTCCATCCCTATGTTCCCTCGTAACTACTAAACAGCTGAACCGATTTTGATGTGTGATATATCGTTAGATTCGTCTTCATTGCGCGAGTGTCAGCGGGTGTACTCAAATTGTTTAAAAATAAAATGGCGTAGTTTTGGCGTCAAAGTTGTTTTTGAAAAAAAAAACCTCCCAAGCCTGTCGAGTATCAAAATGAAGGGTTTTAAAAGGTGTTTACAAAATATATACAAATTATATGTGGTGTGGCATATTTAATCTCCACATAGATAATCTTGATTGTGGGCGGTGTTACGGTGTCTGTGGTCCAACCTTAGGCATATATTGCTGCGCGGACATGTGAAGAGAGCATCAGAGGACTGAGCGGCCAATGACAGCTGTCAGATGTAAAAGTGCGTGCGCGCGAGGCGGTGCATTTTTTACTCTCTAAGGAACCGCATTATAATCTTAATCCATCGCACCCGTTAAATCGATAAACACAAGTGTATTATCCCGTAATCCTTGAGGATTTGCCATTGTAACGTTTAACAGAATAAATATCAATCCGCGTCCGATTGAAGTGTGAAAAAATAGACTTTCAAGTGACCAGCGTGGACGACTTTACGTATGGCTGCCACCTGCGGAGATCTTCAAGGCAGCGAGAAGCTCATTCAGGTGCCGCATTTTGCTTGGGTTTAACTACCGACGCCACCTGACCGCCACCGATCCCATTTAATTTGTCACACAAAATAGCCACTTTGAATCGGCGTGCATTCCACACGCTGATTTTTCCCCGTTGAGGACGGGAGCCGCATAGGAAACACGGCTATTTACACGCCTGTCCCTCCAATATGTTTACTTAAATGTAATTTAAATGAGTAATGATAAAAAATATATCCCGTACTTTTGGAGTGGAGGCCGTTATCATCCGATTATAAGTGAGTTAATAACCTAATTTACCGTCTTATAATCAATCCTAACTAAAAACTGTAAAATTTAAAAAGTTAATTAAAAATATCAAAAAACCCGACTGTATATAAATGAATATATGAAGAATGTATATGTATGTAAATGAATACTATAAACAGTCTCATGCAGTCGGAGGCATCTTCTTAACAATAACGATCTATTACCTGATACAGGCTGATGCATTAGGTTTCATTTAGCGCAAAATTTGTGGCGGCCAACACTTACAGAAATCAGCGTTAGCTTCAAAGTACGGTAATGACAGCAAGTGCTCTCTTGAACTTCGCCATATAGTAGCTTTGACATATCGTACTCCTGAAGAAATACCGGACGCCTTTAAAGTTCTTAAAGAAAAGGTTTTGCCAGAAGAAGCAGAATATCATACATCGGTTTGAGACGTATTACGTACATGGTAGGAAAAAATCGCGAACAGAAGGTATAAAATATGTATCTCACAAACCCTTCCATTATTTTCACCACAGTTGTGGTCTATACCATACATAATTATAATAAATGAACTCGGCCTGCCATGGACCCAGAATAATGTGGAAGCTTGACATAGACGGTGGAACTACTTACAAAACAATAACCGCCATGGCTTATATGCGACTATACGGAGCCTTATACTCGTAAAAGGGCAAATAAGCACAAATCACGCTGTTGAAAAAGCACAGGCTAGCGTTGATAAGACTTCACCCAAGAAAAAAAGGAAAAGACTATCCGATTCTATTGTGAAGATTTGTGCAAACCGTAATAAAATGGAACTTCTTCATTTTTTAAGAGCTGCTCGCGCCATTTTTTGGTCCAAGATTCGGTAGAGGGGAGACACGCCTCACAAGGAAATGACATGCATTCAGTTCCTATAATCGGTCGCGCAAGTGGCTGCCAGCTACTCTTTAATCGCAGTGAAACAAGTCTATTTCGTCTCAACGGAAGATTACCAAAAAAATAATGAAACCCCGCCGGTGGTTTAAAACCAAAACCTCATTAAACCTGCCTAAACCAAAATAACTAACCAGCCATCGAGTGGAACGAGAATCGAGAAGATCAGGTCAGTGTAATCCTTTATACTACTGTTTCTAGATTGAATTTGGTATCGTGCATCCAATCCCTTGGTTTGCGTCTAGCAAACTTTTATCAAAATAATTCCAATTAAAAATAATCATTTCCGCATCACCAAGAGCCATTTCAAATCATATAGAATTGTAATTACAATATATTATTTTGTATTTTTTTTTTTTTTTGCAAAATATTGTAAAACATTTTTAAAAGAGTAACGGTGGAGTTTCTTGCCCATTCTTCTCCATACGAAACTACCTTTTGGAAGGGCCAACTAGAATCAATTCTATTTTTTTGTAAATTTTGACGTTCAAAAGTGCCTCTTATGTGCCTATTTGAAATGAATGGTTTAACTTTGACATTTTCATTGTTTTTTTTATTAAATGTGTCGTTACATGAAAATGTATAATATAATCATTGTTTTTTTTTTTACGATTAATGTTTTGTTTATTTCTTGTTCTATACTGATTATGTCCAAGTTTATATCGTTTTTGTTGTTGTTTAAAAAGATTTTTTATTAAAATAAAACATTTAAATAAGTATTTTACGTATTACGGACGCAAAAACATCATGTTTTTGCTTCCGTAATGGACGAGGATTAAAAAAAAACTTAGAGTGCCCCAGTTGCTGTCTTTTCCGTGCATAGACGATTGAGGTATGACAGTTTTGGCTTTTACGGGTATCAGGCGATTGGCTAGCAACCGATCACTGATATTATCAACGTTATCTTTGGCCCATGCCACAGCTAAACGTGGTGAATTTGTTACCTGTCTTTCTCATTTTAGGAAATTAGACATGAAGATATGTATGATATTTAATGTATTTCCTTAACGTCTCTTGACAGTTCATCAACTCGTTGAGTCGAAATTCAAATACTGCGGATCTGTCACACGACTCATTGAGTCGTCGAATTCCAGGTCGAACAAAGCGCGCCTTTTTTACTGTCTAAACTATACCTTTCCTTAGGAAAGGAAAGGTAAAGTTTAATATAAGATATAGTTCTATCCGTATAGTACTATATGAACGGATACAACACAACACTGCTTCTAGCAGACCGCGTGGCTCCCACGTCACTGTCGGTATCTTGTGATCTTGTTAATTTTATGGCGGCTCAATGTTCTTTGGATTAATTCGTTTGTAACATATCTGAGAGTGATACCTATTTACATACCTAAACAAAAATGTGCCAATAATTCACGTACTGTAAGTGTAAATAAACTGATTAATAATTATTGTAAATAAGACTGATTCCAATTTTTTTAACACGCCGCGTGGTTTCATATGTAGGTACGCATTATCGAACTTTTGAAAGACATTTTTACGTAGTACCTAAACAGCAATGTGCCAGTCCATAGCCTGGAGAAAGTGTGATGGGAATTTTGGAATCAATTTTATCAAAATTGTCATGTAACGTAAGTCGTTAACGGAGCGTTAGATACCTTTTTTTTTTGTTGCCGGGGTGGAAAATCCTCATGGATGTCCTCCGCCTTCGGGTGGGCGGAGGGGTCTGTCAGACTTACTGACTAAAAACCACCCCGGTGTTCCCTTCCCACACTTGTACCGGGGATCTTGGGAGCTAGTATTACTTCCGTGATCCCCGGCTAGTGCACCTCAAGTCTGCGGGGGGGTGAGGTGTTTGACCCCCCCGCAATGTCTGAAAGGGGCGCGCGTGGAACACTACGCGCCGCCACCTCGGGTCCAGTGTGATAGGGGGCGGCGGACGTCCCCGAGTCCCCGTCCCTGGACCCATTTAGCGGGGCCGGAAGAGGGCATTGTCTGCCCTCTGCCGACGCCCAGTGCGCCTGCTGCGGGCCGGGTGAGCGGACGAGATCTCCCGCTCCCTTTCCGCAGCCTCCTTCTGCGACACGACTGTTTCGCAGAAGGATACCACCGCGTCCCAGGACTCCTCTCTGCCGGCCATCGACTCGACCACGGCCGGCAGAGTGTTAGATACCTAAGTCATGCCGTCGATAACAAATTTTGATAACTCGTAACAGTGTGTAGTATTTTGATAAGTGAAGTGATGTTCTGACAAGAAAGTGAGCCGTTTGTGTTCAACGATTGTGTTTTGTAGGAAAATAAGGTTAGTATTTACTTAGTTAATGGTAAAGACATAAAAATGGTATAGCCCCATACAAAATTTTCACACAAATACGTTTTAACCATCACAATAATCCAATTTTTTTTTAATATGTGGTAATTAACATTGGGTTTCAAATTAACCCTAAATAATTTAATTTGGTTTTCTTGGTTCCTTTATTTATTCACTTTTATATATAAATACCTAATTATATTTGATATACAGGGTGTTTGGTAGATGGGTGCAAAGCCTGAAGGGGGTGATATCTTAGACCATTTAGAACTTATTAAGCTAAACTAGTCTTAGACAAAGTCTGTTCCTTGTATTTTTTTTGAAACTCTAGGTTTTTAACAATAATACCCATTTTTTTTCAATGAATTGTTAATAGTGTCCAGTAAAAGCTGTTATGTTATTATTTTCTATTTATTTTTTATTTATGTAATGTGTCATTACTCAAACAAAATAACTCCTAAGCATCTGTATCATCAGAGAAACATTCTAAGCCATATTCAAGTTTAAGAAACTTTTAAAAATCAAGATATTGTTTTGTTTACGGCATAATAAAAAAAATAAAAAAATTGCCTCAGTTGTTCATACCTTTTTAGAAACATGCTTGGTTATTGCAAGCCCTAACTGTGAGCTCCTTCACTGATTTTGGACTTTTATTTGTGTGATCAATCGACTATGGCTACTTTTTCGAATGAAGAATATGCGGATATCGTCTTCATGTATGGCAGAGCTGACGGTAATGGATCTTTGGCGCGACGGATGTACCAAGAGAGATATCCGAATCGCAGATTACCTAATATCAGAGTGTTTTACAACACATTTCGTCGGCTTTCTGAAGTTGGAATCCATCACGTGGCATCTGGATTCAACCCGGGAAGACATCACCCAAGTATCGAGGAAGACATTATTGCAGCTTTTGATGCAGATCCTACTACGAGCGTCAGAGTAGTAGCTCGAAACCTCAACATTTCGGTATGGAAGGTGTGGAATACGATGCACCGAGAAAACAAATATCCCTTCCACGGCACGGGTGTACAAGGTTTGGAAAATGAAGATCCCCCACGAAGGATTCAGTTCTGTCGCTTTTTGTTAAATAGTGACATTGAAAATGCATCGTTTTTAAAATCTATCTTGTGGACCGATGAGTCAAAATTTTCAAAAGAAGGAATTACCAATTTTCACAATCTTCATCGATGGACCGACAAGGAGAACAATCCACACTGGAAGAAGCAAGTGTCGTTCCAAAGGAAATTTTCAGTTAACGTGTGGGCTGGAATAATCGGTCGAACGTTGATTGGTCCCCACTTCCTACCAGATAATTTAAATGGAGAAAATTACCTGGAATTCCTCCAAAATTATCTCCCAGAGCTTCTGGACGAGACCGAAATACCAATATTGGCAATGAGAAGACCAATGATCGCGCTTTGTGAAAGGGGGCTAGACGGAAAAAATTCTTACGAAAAGTTGTCACGACACTTTTTGCTTAAAAAAATATATTATTATAACTTCAAAAAAATAAGATTTTTAGCTGCATTCTAGGGGGCCTATACAAGTAGCTGCATTCTAGGGGGCCTATACAAGTAGCTGCATTCTAGGGGGCCTATACAAGAAGCTGCATTCTAGGGGGCCTATACAAGTAGCTGTACTCTAGAAGGCCTATACAAGTAGCTGTAATCTAGAGGGCCTATACAAGTAGCTGCATTCTAGAGGGCCTATACAACTAGCTGCATTCAAAGGGGCCAATACAAGTTGCTGCATTCTAGAGGGCCCATACAAGTAGCTGCATTCTAGAAGGCCTATACAAGTAGCTGCATTCTAGGGGGCCTATACAAGAAGCTGCATTCTAGAGGGCTATACAAGTAGCTGCATTCTAGGGGGCCTATACAAGAAGCTGCATTCTAGAGGGCTATACAAGTAGCTGCATTCTAGGGGGCCTATACAAGAAGCTGCATTCTAGGGGGCCTATACAAGTAGCTGTATTCTAGAAGGCCTATACAAGTAGCTGTAATCTAGAGGGCCTATACAAGTAGCTGCATTCTAGAGGGCCTATACAACTAGCTGAATTCAAAGGGGCCAATGCAAGTTGCTGCATTCTAGAGGGCCCATACAAGTAGCTGCATTCTAGAAGGCCTATACAAGTAGCTGCATTCTAGGGGGCCTATACAAGAAGCTGCATTCTAGGGGGCCTATACAAGAAGCTGCATTCTAGAGGGCTATACAAGTAGCTGCATTCTAGGGGGCCTAAACAAGAAGCTGCATTCTAGAGGGCCTAAACTAGTGGCTGCATTCTAGAGGGCATATACAAGTAGCTGCATTCTAGAGGGCCAATACAAGTAGCTGCAATCAAGAGGGCCTATACAAGTAGCTGCATTCTAGGGGGCCCATACAAGTAGCTGTATTCTAGAGGGCCTATACAAGTAGCTTCATTCAAGGGGGCCAATACAAGTTGCTGCATTCTAGAGGGCCTAAACGAGTGGCTGCATTCTAGGGGGCCCATACAAGTAGCTGCATTCTAGAGGGCCTAAACGAGTGGCTGCATTCTAGGGGGCCCATACAAGTAGCTGCATTCTAGGGGGCTTCTACAAGTAGCTGCAATCTAGAGGGCCTATACAATTACCTGTAATCTAGAGGGCCTATACAAGTAGCTGCATTCTAGAGGGCCTATACAACTAGCTGTAATCTAGAGGGCCTATACAAGTAGCTGTAATCTAGAGGGCCTATACAAGTAGCTGCATTCTAGAGGGCCTATACAACTAGCTGTAATCTAGAGGGCCTATACAACTAGCTGTAATCTAGAGGGCCTATACAAGTAGCTGCATTCTAGGGGGCCTAAACAAGAAGCTGCATTCTAGAGGGCTATACAAGTAGCTGCATTCTAGAGGGCCTAAACGAGTGGCTGCATTCTAGAGGGCATATACAACTAGCTGTATTCTAGAGGGCCTATACAGGTAGCTGCATTCTAGGGGGCCCCTACAAGTAGCTGCATTCTAGGGGGCCTATACAAATAGCTGCATTCTAGGGGGCCTATACAAGTAGCGTAAGTAGCGTAGTAGTGAAAGGGGGCTAGACGGAAAAAATTCTTACGAAAAGTTGTCACGACACTTTTTGCTATAGTAAGCTATTGTAAGTAGGGTAATCCCGCTAATGCGGGATCCCGCACCTTTTTTGCGGAATCAAAAATGCGGGATTACTCATGCGGGATCCCGCACGTTCGCGGGATTGAAAAAAAGTAAGAAAAATAGGCTCAGACGATGATCGGAACTATTATCGGACGGAACGGAACGTAATCAATGTCAGTTCCAGTACTCTATGACTGGGGATTCCCCTACGGCGCACGGGGATTTACCTTTGCGCGCGGTCTAGTGTCAAAGAATGTTATTGCGTCATTTGCGTCTTACTTGTGATGTGAAAAGGTTACGTAACGTACGACAGGACTATTATTTTTTATTATCAAGTTATCAAAGTGCTAAGAGCACGTTACGAGTGAAAAAATACAATTTATTATTAAAAATGAGTGTCAATTTAGTTTATAAAGAGTATAAAAGCTCGAGTGAAGTATGGAAACATTTTTTAAGAGCGGAAAATGGATCAACCGCTAAATGTAAGTTATGTCCTGCTATTATAAAAATCTCTGCTCGCTCTACTAAAGGCCTTCACACCCACTTGCGAACAAAGCATAACATGAATTTGAACTTGGTTGATAGCGTCAGCGTCAGCAGTAGCGTTGAAAATCCAGCACCGGGAATGGAAACGAGCAGCGCAAGTTAAATTGGCTCGTTTAGTTCAACTACTTCACGTTTAGACGAATGTGCTTCAACTTCGGCAGTGTCAGTCCCACCGAAAAGAAAGAAATTAACAGATTATTTCCCATTCGAAAAAAAAGTTTCTATGGAAGAAAGAGTGTGCAGAATGGTAGCAAAAGATGGAATCCCATTCTCAAAATTCATCACGTCAATTGATTTGCGCGAATTATTTGAATCGGAAGGCCACAAATTGCCTTCTTCTGCCAGAACGATACAAACTATGGTGATGGCCTACGGAGCATCCATTCGAAAGAAAACTATCGGCGAACTTGAAACACTGAAAAAATTGCAAAAGCGTTTCACACTAACTTTTGATGAGTGGACATCTTTAAGAAATCGCCGCTATTTGAATTTAAATCTTCACTTATTTACCGGTGGAGCTGCGACTGCGAACATTTGGAACCTGGGGCTAGTAAGAATTGAAGGACGTTTTCCTGCAGAAGCCTGTGTAACTGCGCTTGAAAAAAAACTCCAGGATTTTAAAATTGACCTAAATCTAGATGTGATCGCAGCGACAACCGATGGTGCAGCCGTCATGAAGAAAGTTGGCAGATTATTATCAGCGCACCACCAATTATGCTTCGCACATGGATTGCAACTCGCTGTACTTGAAGTTCTGTACAATAAGAGACAAGAACAACAAGAAGAAGAAATGCAAGCTGAAGTACTCGGAAACAGACCAGATAATGAGAGTGATAATGAAAGTGAAGATGATAACGACGAGCAAGGTAATTTTTCGGTAGAGGAAGAAATCCAAGCAGAAGAGTTGCTAGTGCTACCACTACCACAATACAGAGAACTTATTCAAAAAGTGAGAAAAATTGTCAAGGTTTTTAGTTCAAAATCTCCTGTAAAAAATGATCTGCTGCAACAATACATCAAAGCAGAATTTGGCAAAGAATTGCAGCTTATTTTAGATTGCCGAACGCGCTGGAGCAGTCTCGCATCAATGTTGTCGAGGTTCAACGAAGTCAAACATTGCATATCTAAAGCACTTATTGACCTTAAACTGACATCATCTTCATTTTCATTCACAGACGAAGAATATATGACTTTGACTCATATTGAACAAGCTTTAGAGCCAGTGAAGCTCGCTGTAAACGTCTTATGCCGCGAGGATGCAACATTAATTACCGCAGAAACCACATTGCGTTTCATGATTAATAAACTGAATCTACAAAACACCAGGTTAAGCCAGGAACTTGTTGTGTCACTGTCTCGCCGGATAAAAGAACGCCGCACATCAATAACTGCTGTGTTGCTTTACTTGGAAAATCCAAAAAAATATCTAGAAAAAGATTCAAGGTCTGCAAGTGTAGAGGACAATCCATTCTTTTATCCAAGTAAAGCTACGCTAAGAACTGAAATGAAGTGTTTAATTGAGAGACTGATGTCAGACGTGCAACCTGAAACTGAAAACCAGCAAGATGATGACAGTGAAGAAGACATGCCTTTATCGAATCTGCCTTCACATACACTAGAAGAAGAATTAGAGCGCAGTCTCCGTACTGAATGGATGGCAGAGTCTAGAGCTGCTGTGCGTGTACCCACTCGAGATAATTCAATTGATTTGATATTGAAACGTGAGATGACACTTTTTGAATGTGGAGGGAATAGGGGGAAGTATTTGGAAGCTGTTTATACTTATGTAAAGTCAATTCCGCCTACAAGTGTGGAAGCCGAGCGTGCTTTTTCCGCCGCTGGCTATTTATGCAACAAGATAAGATCAAATCTAAAAGATGAAACGTTGGATACTTTATCATTTCTTCGAAAGTATTTTCAAAAAAAAATAAGCTGATTTTAAATGCCTCTAAAACCAATGAATATATTCTATTTCAAATAAAAATCTAAATATGAAACGTGAAATATTGTGAATATTGTATTGTCTTAAACATCATTATATTTAATTTATAATATAAGTGATAACTTTGCTTCATGTTGATAAGAATAATTAAAAATATTTGTGTGTATTTTCTTTCTTTAAATTACATGAAACAAAAATAATAACAATTTAAATCAATCCCGCAAATCCCGCAGGCTTGCGGGATCGCGATTTTGATGCGGGATTGGATTCTCTAATTGTAAGCTGTGCGGCGTCGCATGTTTCTCTGTCTGTTTGTCTGTCTCTCTCTCTGTCTCTCTCTCTCTTATAGAAAGCAAGCCAGATATTTTCATTTCTATTTCGCATTGAACAGTGTGGTGTCGCGACGATTATTTTTGTTGAGTGTATACAGGTTTTTTGTAAATAATAAATAATAAAAAATAATAATAATAATGAATCCTGACAGTGTTTCTGCACAAGTTCCGGATATTGCTGATGGAGTTAGGTAAGTAGAGATTATATACAGATAATAATAAATGCTTTTGTATTTTTAGCAAGTACGCACTATAACCTCTCTTTATTATTGTGCTAACCAAGTCATACGCATTATAATCTCCACATTTTGTGTGTTTAGCAAGTGTACGCGTCATAATTTTAATAAATTCAAAAACAAATCATATATTAATATTACAATATCAGAACGTATGTATTTAGCAAGCCGTGCGTGTTCTAACCTATACGCTGTTGTGTTTACGAAGTCGAGAGAATATATATATATATACACTCTGTTGTGTTTACAAAGTCCCGCGCATCTATGACGTGTATGAAAGAATAGACAGACAGAGTACATATATATATGTATATATATATAAATGTTTCGGTGTGTGTATGTATATGTACAATTTTTTTGCTTTTTTATTTTAATAGCGAATCAACTAAAGCATCGACTACTGAGGTACAAACTATAACATCAAGGAAAAGGCAAAAGACAAATGCACAAAGATGTAGAGAATATCGTGAGAGAAAGAAATTACAAAATACAATGGTACAAAACATAACTGCAGAGAGATCAGATGAATGTAGTGAGACTGATCAATTACCAGCCAAAAAACCTAAAACTGATGCAGAAAGAAGAAAAAAATATTATGAAGCGCAGAAATTAAAGAAACAAAAAAGTAAAAAAATACCTAAAACTGATAAACAAAGAAATAAAGAATGTTACGATAGGAAAAAGAAATTTCAGGCTTTAAACACTTTAAATCATCATTCAGATGTGTAAGTATGATTTTTTTTTATCTTTCTAAGGTATATTTTTTGGAGTAAAATATGATGTCATTTTAATCAATATTTTTTGATTGGTTAATTTTAGATCACGAGATAATTGCAGTGCAAAAATATGTAAACATTCAGAAGAAATACGTAATAATGCAGAAGAAACGCAGCAAAATAATTCATTTCACGTTCCATATCAACAGTTTAGGAACTGCACACACACACACTGCAAACACAGCCACAAGGAATCTATTATCAAGATGTCAACATTCCTACATATGGAAATTGTTTCTTTTTTTCTATAATAAAAATTATGAATCTCTCAATGTCACCTTTACAAATAAGGCAACAACTACTTGCTTCGCCCTTCGTCAACTCATGCATGCAAATGGTGCAAGGTCAATTCTCAGCAGTGAAACAGAGTATGCAGAAATGGATTGTATAGAAATATTTGCTAAAGTGTATAATCAGAATGTTTGTGTACATAATTACTATGTTAACACTAGAACTAACATAGAAGAAAGACAATTCCTTCATTTCAGAGTCAATGACTTCCAAAATTTCATACATTTACATCCTCGTCATTTCACACCAATAATTCAAGTTGAAGAAATGAATATTAATAATATAGCAGAAAATCAACGTACAGAAAAAATATCTTCCCTAACATCCTCCGATGATTAACTTAGTGGAGATGATAACGATGAACATGATGCTGATATTGCTACTTTCAACGTAGGAATGAACGACATTAATGATACAGTTCCAAAATATACAAAATATTATGAAGAAATCCATGGTCATCTGCAATTTTATAATATATTCAAAAAAAAATCTTTTGGTCATTCTTGTGCTGTTTGCGATAGACTTTGGTGGAAAAATGACTTAAAAAGTACTACTGGCGTACATGATGATATTCTACAATTGATATTGCTGGTAATATAATTATTTTATACAAGATTCAATACATTATAACAATGTGCAACATTGCTTAATTCACTATTGTTGTTATTTGTTAAAATTATTCTATTTTTTCAGAATTACGTACGTGGTACTACTGTTCAAGTATGCTCTACGTGTAAGAAGGCTATGGATAAAGGAAAAATTCCACTACTATCAACGTACTATCGGCCCAAGTTAAGCATGCTCACTTAAGAAAATATTCCTGCGAGAGCGCAGCTAGTGACAAATCACACCCCTTCCTAGTTTCCCCCAATTAGAGACAATATGCATTTGTGTGAGTAATGAGCGAGTAACATAAAATAACAAACATTAGCTAGAGCGCGGCAGTGCCAATTTGCTCTCGCTAATTGTTGACGCTTCCCTTAAATTCCTATCGCCATTTCATTTTACGACCTGTTTATTTCTATCGGACTGATTGCCTGCCTAATTGTGACCTCTGCTTGTATACCGGACTGTGATCGAAAGCCTCTTCTTGACCCTAGCTTGTATCCTGGACTGTGTGTGTATTGTGTGTGGGCTGTGACTAACGTGGTGCAACCATGACGACCCGAAACCTGATTCAGGAAGAAAGGAGTCAAATTATTGTTTTGCATAGACAAGGGTTAAATATATCCCAAATAGCAGTGGAGTTGAACATGCAAGTAAGTTATGTTTTTGTATTCAGATAGAGGGAGAGATATAGAAATAAATAAAGTGATAGTAATATTATTATTTCATAGTTTGCATTTTTCCTTATATTGCAATTTAAAAACAAATTCCATTAAAAATATTGGTATTCAGCTGCATCCGGTTAGACTGGAAGCCGACCCCAACATAGTTGGGAAAAGGCTAGGCAGATTTATATATAAAAATAATAAAATTATTATAACTTTCAGATGGATTCTTTTTAAAAGTCTCATAAGATATTACCTACTTATAGTAATGCATTCAAATAAGATTGTTCTTTTTATTTATTTTTGCTTTCAAAGACGTTGTTGGAGCCTTTTATGACCCGATAATAAATCCTAAACCAAAACAACCTAAACAATGGTGCCTTATCTCACAGCGTCGTTGCCGCATTTTAATTAGAAAAACCAGAGCGCATTCGTCGCATTTCTAGAGGCTTGATCATTATATTTCAAACTACAATTTTTTTTCGCCCAAGCACAAGATAATTGTTTTTTATAATTATTTTTAACATTTATTTTATCATAATACTGCAGATGGAAAGTAATTGACAATAATGTAAATTTTTGTTAGTAGTGCTCGTAAATACTTACCAAAAAAACTTAAAAAAAATTGCACACATAGTTTTAAATACTAACGATTTAGTGCTTGGCTGGCCGATAAAATAGCAAGTACTTACTATTTTTTCGGCCAAGCACTAGATCGTTGGTATTTAACCACGAAAAACCTTTAGAAATGCCACGTTGCCAGCCCGCACGGGATAAACACTTTTAAATAGTAGAGATAAAGCACAAATTTGCTTGGGACAGTTTCATACAATGTCGGAATTTACGCTATGCCATTTTTCTTACTCATAGGTATACGAGGTGTAAATTGCAATATCTGAAAACCTCTTAAGGGGTCATTGTACTAATCATTATGAACAAGTTTTACTACGGGACTAAACCTGAAATCGCGAAAAAAAAACAGCTGTTCCCTACATTTATGTTCGCGTAACTCGTCAAAATGTATGGACCAGCTGCTTTTTTATCGCGATTTCAGGTTTGGTTCTCATAGTAAAAATTGTTTATAATGATGAGTAATGACCCCTTAAGAGATTTTCAGTTATTGCATTTACAACTTGTATTTTAAAATATAGTTATGAATGTTATAACTACTTAAATTAGTTATAGAAAAGTTAAGAGTTTATTTATCATGAAGTCAACCAAAATGCACACCTTAAGTATTTCAATACTTATAATTTTTATTTATAGTGTACTAGTTGTGCCCTTTGAATAAGACTTTTGTAGTGTACTCGTATTATTATACTTAGTTCCTATATTATGTAAAAAATCGATGCTGATTTTTTTTTTTTTTTTTTTCGTTAGAGAACAACGGTGCGCCGCTGGGTGCGAAGATATGAAGAAGGAGAAATTACAGAACGCGTTCGTGCACCTCGACCCCGGGCTATAAACGAAAACGAGTTAAATAATATGATAGCCACGTATGAAGAGAACCCGTTCACACCCACTCGCAGTTTCGCACAAGAATACGAAGTTTCGATGCAAACTATTAGAAACGAGTTGCATCGAGCTGGAGTCCATCACAGACGTCCCGCAAAAAAAAATATTTTGACGCAGGAGCAGAAAGCTGCTCGCGTGCGATTCGCTCGTGACTACAGGGACTTCGATTTCTCTTACGCCATATTTTCTGATAAAAAAGTGCTTTAGGTCTAGCCAACAAGGTCGTCGGAATTTATGGCGTGTAGATAACACAAGATACGAACCTCGAAATGTGAACCCAAATGCAGAATCGGGAAGAATTGTAGTGAACATGTGGGGCTGGATGAGTGCTGCTGGACCAGGCGAGCTCGCTTTTATACCAGGGAGGGCAAACGGCCAAACGTATTTAGAGGTGCTACAAACCATCATGGTACCCACAGTGCGCACGGTGTATCCACAACTGGACGTGCCAGAATTTTATTTTTTCCAGGACAATTGCCCGATACACCGTGCGCGGGTTGTTCAAGAGTGGTTGCGAGGGCAACCACAAATTAAAACAGTGCCATGGCCCTCCCGATCGCCAGACTTAAACCCCATTGAAAATTTGTGGGGTTTAATGGTCCAGAGATGGGATAGTAGAGCAGAAAGAACGAAGGAAGCACTTGTCACACATTGCGAACAAGTTTGGGACACATTCAGAGGTTCGAATTTGTGCGAAGTCCTGGCTAGGTCCATGCGTAGCCGTTGCGATGCTGTGATAGATGCGGGAGGAGCAGCGACGAAATATTAAGTTAATATAATTTTTAACATGCACTATGTTAATTAACGAAAGGCGTTCCCGTTAACCCGCAATAGTCCAAACATGCTACAATTAATATTAGGGGAGACCGGGGATGGTTGACTATAGGGGCAGGTAGACTAACCGCCAAAAACTCGTCAAGGACATGAGGATTACGACATCCCAGCGCGGCCGCGCATCACTCTCCGCCCCCCGCTCAATCGGTCGGAGCACCGCGTCGCGGACGCACGCCGTTTTCGAGCAGTGACATGTGATTTGTTTTCGTATCACGTAAGTAATATTTTCACATTACATATTTTTTCATTCGATACCTACAAATTTTATGTTAACGGTTTGCCTATTAGTCAGAGTGTTTCATAAGGGTATATTAATCATATTTCATGTATTATTTCTTAAGTTCATGACAGTGTTTAGGTTAGCCATGCCATTGAAATTAAAAATGGTGTCTGGGGTTGGTAGACTAATTTCTTCCGGGGCTGGTTGAATAGTTAGTCAACCAACCCCAATAAAATTTGGAGTTTAAAATAGCTTGTAAATGAACCTTTTATTAAATTTTTATAATTGTTTTGTTACAGTACAATGAGAACCTATAAAAGAAAGACTGAACGAGCTGATACACCCAAAGATGTTGTGGAAAGAGCTTGTCATTTAATAATTTTTGAGAACAAAAGTATTAATGGAATTTCAAAACAATATGACATTCCCTATAAGACATTACATCGTTATGTGACGAAACTAAAGAGAAATTTGAACGTAATCCGAACTTGACGAGAGCAGAGCTAACCTTGGACTCAGTGGGATATATCAAAAATAGGCAAGTTTTCACTAATATAGAAGAAGAAGCTTTAGCAAGTTATTTGAAGAAAGCCGCTGATATATATTTTGGATTGACACCATATGAGACTCGAAAATTAGCATATCAGTTCGCCATAAAAAGTGACAAAGCTATGCCTGATTCTTGGAGAACAAAATTGTTAGCTGGTGAAGATTGGTTAGGCTCGTTCCTCAAACGTCATCCTTCTTTATCGATCAGGACACCTCAAGCAACAAGCCTTTCAAGAGCGACATCATTCAACAAACACAACGTCAGTATGTTCTTCGCTAACTTAACTACTGTATACCAACGTTTAAATCTAAGCCCTGGTGATATATGGAACGTCCATGAGACAGGTATGACAACCGTGCAAGTACCTAATAGAATAATAGCTCGACGTGGTATTAAAAGTCTAGGTAAAATGACATCTGCTGAGAGGGGTACTCTGGTGACAGTTGCAGTAGCTGTTTCAGCTCTTGGAAATATGGTTCCACCATTTTTTGTGTTTCCCCGCGTACATTATAAGTCCCATTTTGTAAAAGGTGGCCCGATCGGATGTGAAGGCGATGCTAATCCGTCTGGCTGGATGAAGGAAGATAACTTTATAAAGTACGCCAAACATTTCGTGCAACATGTTAAACCTAGTCAAGAAAAACCTGTACTTTTGTTGTTAGATAACCATGACTCGCATTTATCAATTGAAGTGCTGAATTACTTTAAAACTAATGGAGTGACCGTTTTATCATTTCCTCCACATTGTAGCCACAAGCTACAACCTTTAGACAGATCTGTGTACGGACCATTGAAAAAGTATTTCAATCGAGCATGTGACAACTGGCTGGCTAGTAACCCAGGAAAAACTATTACAATTTATGATATACCGGAGCTACTTAAAACTTCACTACCATTGGCTGCTACAATTGAAAATATTCAATCAGGATTCAGAGTTTCCGGGATTTCACCATTGAATGAAAACATTTTTCCTGACTCCAAGTTTAGTGGTTCTTATGTGACAGATAGGCCGATGCCCACTTTCCATGTTGGTGGTAATCCTTCATCAAGTGATGTAAGCACTGTTGCTGACCCATCGACTTCCGATGCATCTAACAGGTTGCCTATTGTCGAAGAGATTCCAATTCCTGATCAACATACACTAACCGAAACTCACTCTCCAGCAGCGCATTGTTCATCTGTAAATATAATTCAGATCACTACCACAATGCCCTCTCCTACAAGATCTTTGAGCACTGATTCTGAGTCACCTTCTCTTTTACACGAGACATTAAATTCTGTAAATGACTCGGAGCTGAGGGAAAATCTCAAAACCCCAGAAAAAGTAAATCCTACAGAAGCAAATGTGCCCCCATCGTTACACAATCTAAACCTGGCCTCAAGTTCAACAGCAACACTTGAAGAGATAAGACCCTTTCCAAAAGCGGCGCCACTTTTAGAAAATAGAAGAAATATTCGGAAACGTAAAAGTACTATTTATACAGACACTCCAGAAAAATTAATTCTTATGGATATGAAAAAAAAAAGAGAAGATTTTAAGAAGAAAAAAACAGAAACAAAAAACAGAATAGGAAAAGGAAAGGGCAAAGGAAAAGGAAAGGGTAAAGGGAAAGGAAAGGGTACAGTAAAAGGAACGGATAAAGAAAATGAAATTGCTGATGATACCGTCGATGAAAATGACGGTAATGTGGATTCAGATGACGAGAGCACGATATGTTTGGAGTGCACTGAATCCTACGCCGATAGTGTTCCTGGCGAACAATGGATTCAGTGCATAACTTGTAAGTTATGGGCTCATTCTAAATGTGTAAGGGGTAATCTATTGTTTTTTGAATGCAAACATTGTACTTCTGATATTGAAGACTGATAAGTTGTCTGTTTTTTTTAAGAATATGAAGATTAATATGAGACTGATTAAGAGTTTAGTTTAAACTAAGTTTGATGATAAAACAAGTCAATATATAATTAAGTTTTAATACTAATAATTATTAATATCAATACTGTTGTTTCAGTAGAGCAATAAAAAATGTGCATTTGATTTTTAGTGTAAGAAATGAAACTGTTTTATTAATAAAACTAATAAATGTCTAAATAAAAACTAAGAGTTGATAGCTTTGTTAAAGATTTATAAGATATGTTTGTACCTGATACAAATTGTTTTTGAATAAAAGCTTAATTACATTTTAAAAAAGGTTGTATTATTTGGCTTTTCTCATAATTTGTCGCTTATTGATACTTAAGTCTACTTACCCCGGGCATATAGTCAATCTACCCCGGACCCGGGGTAAATTGACTAAGAGCTGCTGTTCTGCAAAATGTATTAAATCATGATCCTTATATTGAATAATGAACTAGCTGTTACATTTTTTTATTAGTCTAATAGTTCTTCTATCCATTGATGCCGTTTTATTGTCTGTATGTATGAAATAACAAAAAATATGTATGATTTAGTAAAAAATTAGTCAACCATCCCCGGTCTCCCCATTTAAAAATTCGCGAAAAAAAATCAGCTGCTCCCTACATTTTGTTAAGCTGGGTATGCGAACATAAATGTAATGAACAGCAGATTTTTTTTCGTGAATTTTCGAATGGTCATATTTTGGTAGCATGTGGACGCTATACTATTGCGGGTTAACGGGAACGCCTTTCGTTAATTAACATACTGTATAATTACATTATACAGGGTTATTTTTCTAACACCTGGTAGGACTATATTAGTACAACCACTTTTGATCTATGACTTTTTAGAATACCAAAAGTAAACTTTCAAGTTTTTGTTGTAATATTTGTAATAACACTTTTTAGATCTGTATTTTGTAGTAAGTACCGCTGCGACCCTACATTCGCAACGCACTGTTTGTTTATTTAACTACTTACATATTTTGGTACCGCGTAGAGTTGTTCAAATTTAGAGCGATCAAAATAAATATTTTTAATTGTATTATGAAATTATTTTTTTATGAATTATTAAAAGTCATACAACAAAAGTTGTTATTTATGATGTTAGTATTATAGTCCTACGAGCTTATTAGTGTTTTATCATCAAATGACTTCTCCCGCTCTGGGCGGAGCGGAAGGTCGTGTCAAACTTTTACTGACTAAAACCCACCCGTGTTCCTTCAGTTGCCTGTGCCAGGGCCATGGTATCTCTTTCGAACAACCCGCGACTCCGGCGGCTTGCAAATAACCCTGTATAGCTATTTTTATTAGGTTTATTTTTATTATTCCAATTTGTATTATATTACTTCGTTGATTAATGTCACAGGGTAGACTGTAGACCGTAATCATAGTTTAAAATATTGCCAACGATTTTGAAGTCTTCTTGTAAAATTATTGATGTCAATTTAGTGTCATGTTGCCTTTATTGGTGGATTTGTTGTTTTATTTACAATCAATGTTGTCGTCAGCCCCGATCTCGTTAGTTTGTTATTTTACATATTCAGTAGTGTCATCATATCCGTCCACCTCATAAATAATTGATCTCATTTGCTTGATAAACCTAGTCTGTAGTGTAATGTAATTATTGCAAATTATAAAAATTATTAAGATTCTTAAATTGTACTAATCTTAAAACTTTTCAATTTCATTAGAACTGCACGAGCAATATTCTCCTAATCTTATTTACTGACAGGCTTTTTGCCTGTTGTTGTTGTGTTGTCTGTTTGTCATTGTTGTGTTGATTTCATATTTTGAACTTTACGATATAAGTGTAGATAAATACAGTTTATAAATGATATTATGAGTAAGAATCTTTTCACTTATAATATTTTGCATTTTGATGATAATTTCTGTGTAATTTTTTGTTATAATATGTTAATTTCTGGATGAATCTTTAATGTTTTGAAAAAGTCTATTAAAAATAAATTAAGTTACTTATATTGTTTTTTTTTCTACAACAGCAAATCCTTAAAATTGTTCTCAAGTAGATTTTAACTAACTGTTTATTTTTTCACACTGAGATTACAGCCGATAGTTTCATACAAAAAGCACTTACTATACATCTTTTATTATACAGATAAGATTTAAATATCAACCTAAATAAATCTTTAATCCTGCATAATGTTAAATGAACACAAACTAAAAATATATATTTCACTAGTACCCAACATTTTATTTCAATCCTTTCACTCTCACTGCTGCCAAGGCACAAATTATAGTTTAGTTTAATTACTTGATAAGCTTCTGAATTTTAAAGTGGCGTAGGAACTGAATCATTGTTAGATTTGTCAAAAAAAAACTTGACATGCAATGCCGATTAACGCGCCTGTAGCGTTGATTTCGCTTAAAATCATGAATTGTCAAACTTTGACTAGAGCATGAATTATAAAAGAGTAAAGTGTTGGTTTGATTATAATCCAGTCTTAAAGTGCTCATCCTGCACGGCATGCCTGGGCATTTTAATTGCAACGATACCTTGTTCGTTATACAGGCTGAAATTTAATTCATGGGTATCCTCTTAAGGGGTCATTGTACTCGTCATTATGAACAACTTTGACTATGGGAACAAATATGAAATCGAGAAAAAAAAATTGCTGTTCCCTACATTTTGTCGAGTTATGCAAACATAAATGTAGGGAACAGCTGATTTTTTTTTTCGCGATTTCAGGTATGGTCTCATAGTTGAAGTTGTTCATAATGATGAGTACAATGACCCCTTAAAAGGATGCCCATGAATTCAATTTCACCCTGTATTATTTTAATGAATAAAAGGTAATATTACAATTACCTACTGTTAAAAGTATTAAACCAAATACAAGGAACAACTGCAAAACATTTGAGATAATCCTAAGGTAATAAAAAAACGTATGGCCCTTGTATTAAGCCGTCCTCTATTGTTTAACCGAATTTCCAGACATTCCCACTAAATAACAATGGGTCTTAGATAATGAACTTATTTTTATTTCAGTTGCAAGAGTTGTGCGGCTTGCGGCCTTGCGTTAGCTACAAACAAAAAGCTCTGATAACATTGTATGAACTGCGCAGAGTATTGGTTCAAATATTACTGTAATTTTCAAGTATTCCCAAATTGCCCAAGTATAAACAAACACATAGAAATTTAGATAGTTATTTACTTTTAATAAAGTCGATTAAACACAAAAAATTTCAATATAAACATTTGATACCTTCATGCAGTGCCGGTCAACGCACCTATACCTAACGGAATCAGGGAGCCGTGAGATAAAAGGTAAACAAACCATAAATGTCCGTTCAATCGATTTTGAATGCTATTGTGTTGGTGGCATGACAAATGGCAGCTGCAGTAAACAGTTGGTATTGTAACCACTTTTTTGCCTTTAATGCCATCCATAAGCCTACGGAATATAAGTCAAAATCGGTGGAACGGACTGTAATAAAACGGTTCGTTTCAATGTCTCATCTTATTGTGAAGGGAATATGGTGCGGTTGCTGCGGCATGCGGCATCACATAGGATATGGTGAAAATTGGAGAGGCAGTGAAAGTGTTCATAAATAACCTATATCTATAGACCCGATAGAGAGAGGAAAATATTAAAGTGGATTAATACATATAAATTGTAGTTTATTAGTTATTACAAATTATTTTTGTAAATCCTGCAATATCAATAATACATTTTCTAAACCAAACAAACAGAAGATATGAGTACTAAAATTAATTCTTGTCAATAATAAAATAACAATTCAATTCAATAACAAAGAGCTCACGCCGCCGCCGCGCCGCGCTGGCCGTGCCCATTAAAAACTCGTCTCTTAGCAGAAACAAGTGAGCATAGTACGCTCCTAGTGTGAGTGTCACACATTCTATACATGATTATACTAATACGAACACCACTAAAATACGCTTTGTGCATCCTATTGGTCAAAACTCGTGCATTGTGCGATCGAGTCGTGAGTCGTGCTATGCGATTATCGCCTTTAAGGTGAGCCTGCGGAACTTTGGCCAATTGTACAATGGTTTTTCATTTCCGATAATTCCACCACATTTGCCAAAATTGAATCTTATTGAGCAGCGACTTGTATCACCGAGAATTCCCTTCATGCAAATAAGGAGACAGACATGTTAACGGTCAATATGGCATTTACGGACAAATTATTAATGTTCCTGTAGAAGTTAATACAATGGTGAACCAATTGCCAAGACATATTGAAGATGATCACTGTTTTTATGTCCACATTAAGAAGAAATTAATCCACAAAACTAGTTATGTTCATGGACTTATTAATAAAGGACACATTAAACAATGGTTAGATTATCTAGTAACAACTCCACTTTATATTCATGAAAATATAACAATAAACGAAGCAAATCTAAATTCTTATCAAATTGATGCAGAAATAGAAATATTAGTGAACATGTTCAAATGGAAGATAATGTCACAGCTCAACAACAAACTCTTATGTGGGACGAGAATAAAATGTTGCACATGGCACCAGGCGAAAAAAGCGTTCCACGTAGTATTTTGTTTGATAAATATGCCGAAGAGCTTTCATTTCCAACTATTTACGGTGGAAAATTTCGAACGTATAAAGATGGATGCAATGTTACTTCATTTATGCAAGCTACCAGTGAACTTAGGCGTACAGATCGCCGTGCTACTGACCCACAACATCTTCTGTAAGTAGCGGTGAAAATCATGAAACAGAGAGTCAGCAGTTCTGTTAGTGTTGGCATGGATTTTCAAATAATTCAAGACGAATATGCCTGTGCTGCTTATGTAGTTGAGTATGTTAATAAACATAATAGAGGCATAAGTAATTTACAACGGATGATTATTCAAACTATGGACGAGAATCCCGAATTTGATATCGTAGATATTACAAAGAAATTAAGTATTGATGTACTTCATGCTGTGGAAATGCCTGCACAAGAAGCAGCTTGGTATTTATTACGCGAACCAATGGCTAAATCATCTGTAGCAACAGTTTACATACCCACGATATACCCAACAGAACGTCAGAGAATAAGAAAAACTTTAAAAGAGCTAAGTGATTTAGATGATGACTGTACAAATATATGGAAGGAAAATTGGTTCGATAAGTACGAAAAAAGGCCTGAAATTCTTGAAAATGTAACATTAGCTCAATTTGTTGCTAATTATAGTATGAGAAAACACGGAGAGTACTACAAAAGAAAAATGTCTAGAGTTATTAGATACCGTAACTATGATATGGCTAACAATTTCAACGATTATAGACGAGAAATGGTGTTACTACACATTCTTTTTAGAAGTGAAGATAATGAAGTTCTTGCTGAAAATAAATTCATTCAAATTTATGAAGATAATAAAAACTTGATTTTAGAACGTAGGAAAGAGTTTGAATGTAATTTAGACCTAGAAAAAACACTTGAAATGTAGACAGTTAGGTAGAGATGATGGCAATGAAGACGAACAGTTGCGAAACGAAGCTAATGTCATATTTGAAGAAGATCCATATGCAAGATTACTACAGGATGTTAATTCTGTCGTTAATGCTGATATACGAAATGCTACACTCAGCAAACTTGGTGCTATTGCAAAAAAAAGAGAAAATACAATAGATACTCAACAATTCTGCGACTTAATGAGGTCGGCTAACAGTGAGCAAAAATAACTTTTAATGCATATTATATCTCATCTTCAAACTCAAAATCAGCAACCATTTCAAGCTTTTTTCACTGGTCCAGCAGGCAGTGGCAAGACTTTTGTTATTAAACTTATAATGGAAATCTACAATAGATATACTGACAATGATGGTTACTGTAATTCGTATATAGTTTGCGCATCTACTGGTAAAGCTGCTGTGACAATTGATGGTACTACGGTTCATACTGCTCTTAAAATTTCGATTTCTAAACCATTGCCATTATCATCTGAAATGTTACATTTGTACACATCTCTTTTTAGATACGTCAAAGTATTGATTATTGATGAAATCAGCATGATCAGCGCAGAACTGTTAGCCAAAATTGATTTGCGCTTAAAACAAATTACTGCAAATCATAATGTTGATTTTGGCGGCATTGACGTCATTTTAATTGGTGATTTACGCCAGGCTCCACCAGTAAGGGCAACATTGATATATAAACCTATTAAAACGAGAATGGTTGGTCCACATTTATGGCGAGGTCTCTAACGCAAGTCATGAGACAGGGTAATGCTGCATTTTCATTAATACTTACAAAGATTGGCAATGGTGAAGTTTTGGAACAATTTCAATTAGAAATTATCGAATCAAGATTTTTCAAAAAAGAAGAAACTCGACAATTAAGTCCTCATGGTGTTCGTTTATTTTATACTAATGTCGCTGTAGACAGTTACAACAATTCAATTTTGCAAGAAGCTCCAGATAAGGTCATCTCAATAGCAAAGGATATAATAACTGGAACTAAAAATCAAGAACAAGAAGCTTCTTTTAGATTACAACTACACAAAAAATCTGTCATCGATACTGGGGGATTACCTTACCAAATCACTTTTGTAAAAGGAAAGTATTATCTTATCACAACAAATATTGATGTAAGTGATGGATTAGTTAATGGTGCCGTTGGTAAATTAATTCACCTAGACTTCAATGAGGACAACGTAGTTTGCAGAGTTTGGCTCGAATTCTGTGGATCAGCAAAGGTTGGACAAAAAGCAAGAAAAAAAGCTACTTTACTAGCTGTCCAAAGCAAAGTTAATAATGCTGCTGTACCTATTGAATGGCGAACATCCAACATAACCATGACAAGGAATAAAGCA
This sequence comes from Tiliacea citrago, assembly GCA_963921375.1. Lineage (NCBI taxonomy): Eukaryota > Metazoa > Arthropoda > Insecta > Lepidoptera > Noctuidae > Tiliacea > Tiliacea citrago. Next base: position 27,307,271 of record OY992783.1, read on the forward strand.
GTTACTGTTAAACGTAAACACTTTCCCATAATTTCTGCTTGTGCTATGACTATTCATAAGTCACAACAGTGGAACATTTGATCAAATTGTTTACGAGTATGACAAAATACATCCACAACAACTTGTTTATGTTGCTCTCTCTCGTGTAACAAGCATCGAAGGTTTATTTATCGTTACATTTGATGATGATGAAACTAAATTTCGATTTCATCATAATCGAGTACAAGCTTCATCAATAATATCTCTAGTACAAGAGTTTCAGAGATTGTCATTAAATAAGCTTGAAACGAAGGCAAAATCTGTCATTGATTTCATTACTAGAGATAAAGGCATTTCATTGTGTACGTTCAACGTCCAAAGCCTTCGTAAACATTCAGTTGATTTAATAGACTCTGTTACAGAAAAAACGAACATTTTGTTATTATCAGAGACATGGTTGGACAATCGAGAAGAATGTGATATACCGAATTTTATTTGTATAACCCACGTTAAACGTGATTTTGTTCGTTCAGGTGGAGTTGCGATATATCACAACATAAATGATACGACCAATCTTGTAACACCAAATATGTCGGTCATAATGAACAATATTCAGGACTTGCACGTAAGACGTACAAGTGTTGCAGATTTATGTGCAGCAGAGTGTGTAATGGAAAACGGTGTTACCTTAATCATGGCAGTCATATATGTCTCACCAAATAACAAATTAATAGATATTCAGGAGTTCACTCATCGAGCACTGCTAGAGTATTCTAAAGATGTATCTCGAACGCTTAGCAGATACAACAAAAATTTAGATAAAGTTCTACTCATTTTAGCCAGTGATTTTAACATCAACTTCAGTAATGAAAAATCAAAACCATTGCTACAGTTTCTAGAGGAAGAATTTGATTTAAGAATTAACAATAATCCAGCAGAATCAACAACAAAATATAATTCTACCATTGATGCAGTTTTTTCAAGACATTTAAATAAAATAGAATCCCAAACATATGTTTCCTACTTCAGTTACCACAAGCCAATTATTACGAAAATTGAGCCTACTGATTAAGTTTATATAACATTATATGTGTTAATAATAAAAAAAATATTATTATAACTTAAAAAAAAAAAAAATATTACAATTCCTTCACTAATCAATCGAAAGGAACTTCGTTCCATCCGGGTGTCCCTTGACACCTCTCAAGTTTTTTTTATTGTGCCGTAAACAAAACATTATCTTGATTTTTAAAAGTTTCTTAAACTTGAATATGGCGTAGAATGTTTCTCTGATGATACAGATGCTTAGGAATTATTTTGTTTGAGTAATGTCACATTACATAAATAAAAGATAAATAGAAAATAATAACATAACAGCTTTTACTGGACACTATTAACAATTCAGTGAAAAAAAATGGGTATTATTGTTAAAAACCTTAGAGTTTAAAAAAAAATACAAGGAACAGACTTTGTCTAAGACAAGTTTAGCTTAATAAGTTCTAAATGGTCTAATGGCGCATCCACACATGCCCGGCGGCCGTGCCGCCGGCATTTGCCGCATCTCAGCCGCGGCACGCGCGGCTTTTGGTTGCCGGCGGCAGTTTGCTTGCGGCTTCGATACGGAGTGGTAGTGTTGTCGTATAATTTCATAGAAGTAAATAACGAAATGACAGAATTTAACTGGGATGATAGTGCAGTACTTTTATTAATAGAAAAGTATTAAGAAAATGAACCATTGTGGAACCCAAGGCATATGGATTTCAAGAATCGCAACAAAAGAAATGATGCTATTAGGGATATTGCTTCTGTGTTCAACATAGCATCATCAGAAATTGAGAGAAAACTGAAGAATTTATCCAGCCATTATTTTCGAGAAAAACGCAAATATGAAGAATCTAAAAGGAGTGGATCTGGACGGGAAGATGTTCAATTGCCGAAATGGTTTGCTTATAAGGCGTTATCATTTCTTAGTGACAAGAATGCACCGGTACCGACTCTGAACAGCCACGCACCTATTGTAAGTACCCATCAAATTCTTATAATCAAGTAGATTAGTTGGTCGCCCATTGATCGAAATTCGACCATAATTAATTTAAAATACATATCTCATTAAGTAATATTTTCGTAAATAGGGGTACAAACAATGATGTATAAAACTATAGATACGTTGTCCGCACTCTAAAATGGCAACATGAAATGAAGCCAATTGGCCACATTGCGCTCAGTCACGCACCAACCTGTCGCGCGACGCTACGTTTGTTTTTAATTTATATCGTGTGTGAAAACCTGTGCAAAATATAAAGAAAACATGCCGTCGTGTGTTTTCAGAGGATGTACAAATTATACCCCAAAAGTTAAAGACAAAAATGTTTACGCGTATAAGTAGTTATCTAGTATTTTCGCCGTTTTTAAGCGCCGAGATGTTTGTTGATAACGTGTCTATATATAATACGTCATTGGGTACAAAGATTTTTTCTCGCGTATTAATATTAGATACCTACTACCTACAACCCGGTAACAATATATAATACCACGGAGAGCGGACGAGCATACTCTCGTATTTGAACCTTATGCAGTCGGCAAAACGCTCACCGAAAGCGAAGTATTCGGGAATAAGCGCTCATCAATAGTGTATTTATAGGCGTCATCAATGGTGACTGTATACATGTAATGTTTATAAGCTTGGTTTTTAGGGTTCCGTACCCAAAGGGTAAAACGGGACCCTATTACTAAGCCTCCACTGTCTGTCTGTCTGTCCGTCTGTCTGTCTCCAGGCTGTATCTCATAAACCGTGATAGCTAGAAAGCTGAAATTTTCACAAATGATGTATTTCCGTTGCCGCTATAACAACAAATACTAAAAATAAAAATAAAAAAATATTAAGGGGGTCCCCATACAATAAACGTGTGAAATCGCAAATTATAACTTTGTTATTCATATATTTGTATGAAAAACAAAGTTATTTTTTGTTGCCGAAAAATGTTTGTATTTTGGCTAGTTGTAGGTAATAGATACGTTCATTTTTCATAGATAATGGTACGGAACCCTTCGTGGGCGAGTCCAACTCGCACTTGGCCGGTTTTTATTAAATATTTACATACTGATTGGATATTTCAAAACATAATGTTAATGATTGTTTGCAATTATTTATAAGATTTCCTTTTTATTTTCAGTCTTCTCAAGTTAATATCACTCCCCAGACTACGCTACCTTCGACAAGGAGGTCACGAAAGCGAAACATAGAGGGAGATCCTGAAGTTGATGAAGCTTTGCAATTACTGAGGGAGATTACATCTAATGCAAGGCAACGCGATGATGCTGCTATATTTGCAGACTATATAAGTAGCAAGTTGAGGAAGATGGATCATTTCACGATGTGTACAGTACAACATCAAATCCAGAATATTGTCTATGAAGCAGAAATGAGAATGGGTCCGATGAATTTTGATACCAATAATACTACTCAGCCTCTTCGTTATCAAAATGTTCGTCCAGGATACTTCACAGGCCAACCTCCGAGTACAACGTCAGCAATGTCACCATCGCCCTCAACTTCGCGCTCTTACTCTGTTCAAGCAGACTATGAAATGCAAAATAGCCCAGATGTCAACACAAGTGACAGTCTGTTACAAGTCTTGGAAAATAATTTAACCGAAAATAGTGTTATAGATTAAAATCAATGTTTAAATATTTTCAGTTGAATTATTTTATTTTAATAAAAGCTTAAAATTATTGATAAATGTTATTATTAATGTTATGTGTGTTATTCCTAAATAAAACAATTATTTGAATAATCATATTTTATTTCTTTAAAACATTATATTTGATATTGCCAAGGAAGCTGACCTTGTTCCGATAGAAAATAACATTTTAGCTCATTTCTAATTACACTTGGTTCTACATTTAGAGCGATCTGCGGAATATTTTGTTGCTCTTCGTTCAAAACTCCATCAGTAGTTCTTTCATTTCTCTTCATAAAATTATGCAGATGCACACAAGCCATCACGACAAGTTTTGCTTTCTCATTTTGTAAGCCAATGCGTGAATGTAAAATTCTGAATTTATTAGATAAAATGCCAAACGCGTCTTCTACAACCATGCGCCCGCGACTAATTCTATAATTAAAAACCCTCTCAGGTGATCCTTTTGCATGATATCCAGAAAATGGTTTTATTATATTCTGTGAGATGGGGAAAGCATCATCACCGATGAAATAAAAAGGTACAGGTGTATTTCTCCCTTGTAATGGAATCGCTTGTGGCAGACTTAAAGTTCCATCTCGTATCATATCAAATAAAGTTGAATTGCGTAGAACTCCACCATCAGATATTCTGCCCTGACATCCAATGTCCACGTATAAAAAGTTATAATTGGCATCGATTAAAGCTAGCAAAACAATACTGAAATATGACTTATAATTAAAAAACTCAGAACCGCTATTAATTGGACATGAAATACGTATATGTTTCCCATCGAGGGCACCTACGCAATTAGGTACATTCCATTTCTGCATGAAACTCCGAGCCACTGATAGCCATTCTTCCTGTGTATTCGGCATCTGTAAAATAAAATTGTTTGTGATATTTGTGTGTGTAGTTCTAGTTATATGTATGTAAAATGTGTGTGAAGTTCCAGGTACAGTATAAAATCATAGATATTATAATTCGACTAGGAATAGATATGTTACTTAGGAAGGTTCAGTTTCTAACTACCTAATGTGTTACGGATATTTGTACTTACCCTTAAATAATTGGATAATGTAGATACCAACAATAACTTGTGGAGACACTTTAAACAGCGTACCGAGTGAAAAATAAGAGTCTCCTGTAGCCAGGTATCTCAAAGTAATTGCTAGTCGATCGGAAGCTGACACAGCATTTCTCCAGCGGGTGTCAGTTTTTGATATCATGGGTCCAGTTAAATTCAGTAATATTTCAAATTCTTCACTAGAGATCCTTAGAAAAGTGTTAAATTTCGAACGAATATTTCTTCGGTTTATGTCATCCTTTCTAAAATCTTCAAGTATCAGGGACACATTAGGCCTATTTCGTAGACTTGGTCTGACCCAATATCTTCGTTTGATTTTGCGGTTATTTTTACGAATAATAAAATACAACACTACACTTGCGATACACGCAACTATATCATAGTCCAACATCTTTCAATCCTACGTACACGACTAACTTCGACGAAAGTCACAACACTACTGCGAAAATTGCAACCGCATCTGCAGGCCGCCGGCAACCGCCGGTAAAGCCGGCGGCCTGCATTCAGCGGCAAGGCGGTCTGAAACCCGGCGGCATAAGCCGGCGGCATGTGTGGATGCGCCATTATGCACCTCAAAAATCTTTTTATCGAGAAAACTCTGAAAACGGGACTATAATTTCTGAAGGATACAATACACAAAATAGTACCATGGAAAACTTGGAAAGAAGAAACCCAGGAAATACTTTGAACAACGCGAAGATAGTCCGAAACAATTTTATGAATTATTTCAATCAGGAGGGAAGGGTTCCATGGCATAATGATCATGTAAATTAAAAAATAAGGCTGAACGGGCAGAGTAGGTAGTTCTAAATACATAGTTATTATTAGTGATGTACAGGATCGTTAAAAATGTAAATACACGGATACGGATCTTTATTTTCGATGATACGGATATCCGGAACATCACTAATAGTTCTATTATAAGCTTTAGTGAAATTTAGAATGACTGTAAATACAAAATAATTATGTGTTACATGATTGTATTGAACTTAATAAAAAATTATACTACAAAGTATGAAATATTTTACTTACCTCACAACTATTTTCGTCATCACTATCTAAGTTGGATGAAGATTCTCTTGGAGTGCATTGATCATGAATGAAATTGAACAAATCGTAGTACCACAGTTTAATACGGTACACATCATCAGCAGATGCCCCACACTTTAAAGTTTTCTCATATTTCTTCTTTTCCTTCCTAACATTGCTGTATGAAGCATACATAATAACTCACTCATTCCGTTCAAGTGAACGAACATATGTCAACAGTCAGTCTTCATTCACAATCTGCCAGTGTAACACCTTTAACTATTTCTATTTAAATACAGTCCACTTTAAAGTGTTATTTTATGTGGTTTTATTACCAGCGTCCGCCACATAAAAATGGTCCTTCGACGAAAATAGTGTTCGCGGCAGATAATCAACTCTATATGAGTCTATTAGTTACAAAAACCGCAATGTCCATAAAAAAGTAATTGTACAAAAATCCATAGACAAAATAAATCATTTTTATATTAGTCGTATGAACCTAAACCCACTTAGTCCAATAGAAAACGGCTGTGAAACTTTTTAGTTTGCTACAAAAACAGCATTGTCCATTCCTGTTTGTATCAAATTACGCATAGTCCCTATCCACCAATCACGTCACGCTTTTCAATATGGCGGTTTATTGTGTGCAGTCGTGAGTTTGCGCTCGGTTTATTTTAGTTTTCTCGTGCTAAAAGTTATTAATTCGGAATAAGTTTATTAAAATATGAGACATGGAGTGTTACCCTGAAGTTGTTGACAATAAACAGGCGCGAAAACGACGAGTAAATGCTGCAAATTGGACAAAGAATCGTGCTAAAGAACAACGGTGAGTATACTATGATGATTATGTCTTGATACTTTTTACCTGTTCACTTTTTTAGGAAGAATGTAAGCCTTTGGGGCCACCTCATATTATTATATTTTTGGATTTTTGGAACATTATAGTAATCTTATTTGTATATTTATTTCGGAAACGGTTCTAACGATTGTGATGAAATTTGGTATATAATATGTCGCCCGGATACTACAAGTACCTATAGGGTAAAGTCTTACAAACATAAATATTGTATCCTTAATGCCCAAAAAAGTTATGTATGTACGAGATGATGATTGAAATCTTTTTATTCAACTTTTAATTAAAAATTAAACAAATTCATAAAAGCCTTTTATGAATTTGTTTAATTTTTAATAAAAAGTTAAGTTAAGGAATATTATGATTTAAGTGAGATTGAGTAATCTCAATCTCACTTAAATCATAATATTCCTTAACATATCACTTTATTTCTGTTTTCATCCTACATAGCAGTTATATTAGTATAGTGGAAGCAACATTTGTTTTATTGGGCTATTTTGCAAGCTCCGCAACTTTATGAATGATTACACCGGAATGTTCGACCACTGTTAATAACTAAAAACCCAAATGACAAGGAATTTTTTTTTCAGGTATGCAGCTAAACATTTGCCTGTTAAGCCGACTTGTGAACATAAATGTAAAAAGTTACAATGCTCTAAAATTCCACTGCAAGATGTACGCAAACTCCATGAGTCTTTTTACCGATTGAAAGACAAATTAAAACAAGACTCATTTATATTGAAACATGTGAAAGGTATAAAAACAAAACGTCGTCGTCCAAGAGCTGAATCTCGAAATTACAAACCTAGAGGCTTGCAGCTGAAATATATGATATATTGTAGATCACAGCTTAAAATGATGCAAGTTTGCCAAAAAGCATTCCTTCAGGTGTTGCAAATTAAAAGATACCGCGTAGAAAATGTTATAAAGAATTATCACCTACATGGCAATTTTCCTATTGAAAAACGCGGAGGTGACCGTATATCCCACAAATTCAAGGACAAAAAAGAAAATGTGATTAAATTCATAAAGACATTTAAGTGTTCAGAAGCTCATTACTGTCGTGGCAATTCGAGACGTATGTACTTGCCTTCATAGCTAAGTATTAATAAAATGGCCAAAATGTATAACGATCAAGCACAAGAAAACCTCAAAGTGAAAAAGTTGTATTTTAGAGCCATTTTCAATACTAGTTTTAATTTGGGCTTTGGGAGTCCTCGGGTTGACGTGTGCTCAACTTGTCTTCAGCTTAATGAAAAACTAAAAATTGTTCAAAATGATAGTGACAAAGCTACGCTGATGGCTGAGAAAACAGTACACAAACGTCGAGCTAATGAATTTTTCAAAATGTTAAAAGAAGACAACCGTAAAATAAAGATTATTAGTTTTGACTGCCAGAAAAACATGCCGCTGCCCAAAATACCAGACCAGAGTACCTACTATTCTCGTCAACTGTACTTTTACAATTTTACTATTGTGGAAGGTAACTCCAAATCAGCATTAACAAAAGAAAATGTGTTCAGTTATTGCTGGACAGAGGATGAATTTGCAAAAGATGCAAATCTCATAGTGTCTTCAGTTTACCATCGGCTTTGCAATACAGATTTTCCACCAGAATGTAATCAAGTTCGACTTATGGCCGACGGGTGCACCGGTCAAAACAAAAATTCTATGCTTATAGCAATGCTCTCACGTTGGCTAACAAAAGATGCACCAGCCCAAATACATCTGGTAGAAGTAGTCTTCCCAGTTGTGGGACACTCATTTCTTCCGCCGGACAGAGTATTTGCTCGTATTGAAAAGGAGTTACGGAAACTTGAAAATATAATCAAACCGAAAGAATACTTTGATGTAGTGGAAAAACATTCTACCGCCATAAACGTTGCTACTACGGTTCAAGTATGCAACTGGAAAACCGTCGTTAAAGATATATTTTAGATAACTACAAAATGGCATGTACCTTTTTCTAAATGCAAAAGGTTTTATTTGAAACGAGCCAGTAAAAGCAATGACATGGTTGGAGTTAGAGGAGAACTCCACTACAGATTTGAATCAGGTCAATATAAAAGCGTGTGCAAAAAAGGTAAAAACACGGCTATGATTTCTCCAACCGCTATTCCACAGGGCGCACAAGTAAAACCGTTAAAATTTAGGGACGTTAATAAATTGTTATCTACTCATTTCGGGGATAAATGGCGTGATTTAGAGATTTTGGAGTACTATAACAGAGTAGTACCATCAACACAGGAAATACCGGACGAAAATATAGTTGACGATATCGATTTCCTTGAAGAGTCGGTATGTGAAGAACAAGAAGAGTCACCATTACTTATAATTTAACATCGGTTTTGTCTAACTAATAAACTTCTCATAAAACAATCATAGTTTAATTTCAAGTACAAAGTATCAATATGGTTCAATCATTCTAGGCCAGGATAGGTATGTTTCAAAGCCAACAAAGTCCATATTGTTTTTGCAACAAAAACCGCAAAGTCCATCCGAGTGTTACAAAGTCAGCAAAGTCCATAATGTTTTTCTGGTTATTGTTCTAGTTCATAAAGATTTTACATGATTAAGTTTAGTATTTGATTAACTATATTATTTTAAATCAAACTACTATAGTTGCACTAAAGCCCACAGGGCCAATAATGCGAAATACGAAAATCATAAATTACGCGCGATGTCATACAACGGACATTGCGGTTTTTGTAACTAAGAGACTCATATGTTGTGTGAGTGTGACTCAATTTTGTCGGCGTGGACTAGCGGAAGCGGTCATCAACAAACCCGCGTTGTCATCAGTTGTCATTCATCGCACCTTTCAACTATCGCGTCGCGTGCGAGGAGTACGGAGTCTATACACAGCGTGCTCAGCAGACAGCGCGCCTACGCGGACGAGCGAGAAGAGTGTACGCGTGCGAACGAGAACCGCGATCAACTCGGCCGCCGGTTGGTCGGCGACGTCGAGAGTTCCAGAAACTTCTAGCAAACTCCATAGCTGCCGGAAGTTATCCGCCGATTTTCAACATCTTCATCCATTGTCCGACGCCATAATCCGCCATTTTGTGGTGTTCTATCAAGTGAAGTGAATCACACGTCTCATTTTTTTCCGCATTGTGCAATCATTGCATTCTGTACAACTAAGTAGCATCCATATATGCGCAAAATTGCTATTATTGCAAGTTTTTATAATTTGTGTAGTTACACAAACCTTTTAAGCCATCATGGCAAACAATTTAAAACGCCTAATACTGGCCAGGGGCCAGGCAAAAGGAACGATAACCACGTTATGTAAGTTTGTTGAGTCCGAGGAAATCGACAAAGCCCCTATAAGGGCGCTTATGGTTAAGAAGGACAGGTTGGTCACCGCCTTTTCAGAATATAGCTCATTTAACATTGATATATCTGTTCTAGATGAAAATAACGATGAAAACTTTGGCCACTATGAATCCATATATTTATGTGCCTTAGCCGCATTCGAAGATGCCATCGAAGAAAAATCTAGCCCAGGTAAATCTCCGAAACCCGGAGCAGAGCGTGACGAGGAAGAAAAAGACGCTATGAAACGTCTCCCACCTATAAATATTTCCAAGTTTGGAGGTGAGGTAGGTGACTTCCACGAATGTGATAAATTCTATTATTTAAAAACCTATTTAAGTGGCGAAGCCGCCGAACTCATTAAACATTTGTCGCTAACTGCACATAACTATGCAACCGCACTGCAATTGCTCAGCGAGCGATATGATAATAAAAACAAGGTCGCTAATTATCATGTTAATTCTATATTAGACCTAAAGCCTATTTCTAAGTGCACTGCCTTAGCTTTAAGGAAAATCATTTCTCAAACCAGACAGCATTTAGCTGCCTTAAAAAACATAAATATACCCGTTCAACATTGGGATGCAATTATTGTATGCATTTTGCAACGCAATCTCGACATGCACACATTAAGGTGCTTTCATCTAGAAACAAAATCAGATGCTACCCTGACTTAAATTCACTTCTTAAATTTTTAGAACAACGGGCAGCAGCACTTGAAACTGTGGCAGACAGCCAAACATCCTCAAATTGTGCAGTGAACAGCGGCCGCAGGACAGGTTTGGTAGCCACTAAGGAGGTAAACAAAAATACACAAGTATGCAAATTTTGTAAGACTAATTATCACCAACTATATACTTAAATGTGAAAAATTTAAACTTGCCTCGCTATCTGATCGTTTCAGCTATGTAAAGACCAATGTTGTGTACCCTATGCTTAAACAAACACCTGTCAAAGTGTAAATTTACCTTTAAGTGTTCAATTTGCAAACAAAACCATAATAGTTAGGTTAGTAGGCATAAAAATGAGCCTGAACAGGAGTTAAAGCAAGTTTCATTATCTATGAATAAATGTGTTGATGTTTTATTGCCTACTATAAAGGTAAACATAACTGACAAGTTAGGTCAACAATTTCAAGTAAGGGCTCTTTGTGACTCAGGTAGTCAGGTTTCCTTTGTGTTATCAGACCTAACAGAAAAAATTGATTGCAGGTTAGTCAATAACTATACCTATATTAAAGGAATATGTGGTCAATCCAACACAGTCCCTCATACTGCTACTTTTAACATCTCTTCTACTCTCAACACTTACAAGACTCAGATAGTATGCTGTGTAGTGCCAAACATCACTAGTGATTTACCTCAGTGTGAGATAGATACAGATAATTTAAAAATTCCTTCATACGTCAAGTTAGCTGACACAGAATTTTATAAAACTGGAAAAATAAGTATCTTATTAGGTTGTGACGGTTTCTTTAAAATCTTATTGCGTGAACAACTACCTATTATCCCTAAAGGTTTGTATTTACACAACACCCACTTTGGGTATATTGTGGCTGGAAGGGTGAAGACTAGAAGTTACTCTCCGGTAAGTAAGTGTACCAAACACATTTTAAAAAACAGTGAATGTGATAGCACCCAAAATATAGAAAAGACTTTAGAGCAGTTTTGGAAGTGTGAGCAAGTGACAGAAGTTTTCACTGTGTCGGTTTCTGAAGAAGCTCTTGCTGAAAAAATCTTTTCTGAATCTGTAATATTGAAAGACAATAAATTTCAAGTTAACTTACCTTTAAAACAAAATTTTGATCAATTAAACATGGGAGATTCTTTCATAAGAGCTTTACAACGTTTTAACAATTTAGAAAAAAGACTTCACAAAGATGCTGAACTTTTCAGAGGTTATAAAGCGTTCATTGACACTTACATTTCAATGGGTCATGCTAAATACATTGATATTCAAACATATGATTTAAAAGCTGGTCAGGTATACTTTCTACCACACCATCCAGTATTAAACGAAAATAGCAAAACTACAAAACTAAGAGTCGTTTTTGATGGCTCAATGGCTACTAATCAAGGTTTTTCTTTAAATGACATGTCGCTCAATGGGCCTTGCATCCAAAATGAGTTATTTAATATATTGATTCTCTTCAGATTACATAAATATGTGTTATTTTCTGACATTCAAAAAATGTTTAGAGAAGTTAACCTCAACCCAGCACACTGTGCTCTTCAAAATATATTGTGGAGAGATTCACCACAAAAGGAAATACAGTGTGTTCAGTTGCAAACAGTCACCTATGGACTTAAAAGCTCAACATTTTTAGCTACAAGATGTTTAAATGAGTTAGCTTTCAGATTTGCGCATACTTACCCTGAAGGTGCACACATATTATTGAATCAATGCTATGTCGATGATGTTTGTACCGGTAGTAACGACTTACAAAAATTACTTGATATGAAAAACCAATTAATTGCCATTTTAAACCTTGGTGGTTTTAAACTTCATAAATGTTTTTGTGTTTTCAAACAGTGAGCATATATTAAGTGACATTCCCTGTGCTTTACAGATTTCAAATGAAATTGATTTATGCAAAAGTGATGATCAATATGTGAAGACCTTGGGTATCAAATATAACACACAAACGGATGTATTGAACATTTCCTGTCCACAAACTGAGTTGTTAGATGTCTACACCAAGCGTCAGACATTAAGTTTCATTTGCAAACTCTTTGATCCACTGGGTCTAGTAGGTCCAATTATTGTACTTGCAAAAATAATCATGCAACAAACATGGTTAGAGAAGGTTTCATGGGACTCACCATTGCCACTGAACTTAAATAAAAAATTTAAATGTTTTGTTGATAATTTATCAAGAACAGGTTGTATTCAAGTAAAAAGAAATATTGACACACAAAACTCAACATGTATTGAACTAATAGGGTTTGCAGATGCCTCTCAGAAGGCTTATGGTTGTTGTGTTTATTTAAGAACCATTAACAGCAATGGTCAAGTAAATGTTGAGTTGTTATGCTCAAAATCAAGGGTAAATCCCATAAAATCATTAACCACACCAAGATTAGAGTTGAATAGCGCTTTGATACTAGCAAAACTATCAAAAAAGTTGTATGATCAACTAATTAAAAATAATTTTGCCATTAAGGTACATTTATATGTAGATTCTCAAATTGTTCTTGCTTGGCTTAACACAGAGCCCACAAAATTGTCTGTTTATGTTGCAAACAGAGTCAAAACTATCTGTGATCTCACACAAAATGCCTCATGGTCATATGTCAGTACCGTTGAGAATCCTGTTTGTCTAGGGGTATAGAACCTCACTTACTTAAAAACAAGCAGTTATGGTGGCACGGGCCACAATTTTTACAATAGTAAGAATTACACACATGAATCTACAAATATCAAAATTCCTAAGGAAATTCCTGAACTTAAGCTTTGTAATATTACATTGACTTCTGAATCAAATAAAGATTTCAGTTTATATTCATATTATTCGGATATTAACAAATTGAAAAGAATTATTGCCTATATTTACAGGTTTTTTAACAATTGCAAAGTAAAGAAAGAAGATAGGGTCTCCGGACATCTAAAAATAAAAGAACTTCAATTTTCACTCAAAAATATAATTAGACAAGATCAAAAACAACATTTAAGTGAGGAAATGAATTGTATCATGTCCAAGAAACCCATTAAATCCAATTTGAAATCCTTAAATCCATTTTTAGATGGAATAGGTATCCTCAGAGTAGGAGGTAGGTTACACAATGCTAACATACCATATGATCAGAAATATCCTATCATATTACCCAAAGAATCATACATTACACGTTCAATAATTAACAATGAACACAAATGTTTGTTACATGCTGGGAAGAAGTTGACCCTAGCCAGTTTATGTCAAAGGTTTTACCTAATTAATGGACTTAGAGAAGTCAAAGGAGTAATTCACAAATGTTTACTGTGTTTCAAGCTAAGAGCCAAGGCATCAGAGCAAATGATGGGATCTCTTCCTTCAGACAGGGTGAACCCCAGCCGACCTTTTGAAAAGGTAGGAATCGATTATGGCGGTCCGTTTTCAATAAAATTACACCGTATTAGGAAACCAGTAATTTTAAAAGCATACATAGCATTATTTGTTTGTTTCACAACAAAGGCCATTCATATTGAGTTGGTATCAAATTTAACAACTGAATGTTTTTTACAGGCATTAAAAAGATTTATTTTTCGTCGCAATACGCCTTCTATTATTTATTGTGACAATGGTTCTACCTTCAAGGGTGCCAATAATCAGTTGCATGAGTTATACTCATTACATTTTAATCAGGTACATCAGGAGAAAATTATACTCGTAAACTCAACTTCAGATCTTGGTATTGAATTCAGTTTTATTCCTTCTTATTCACCAGTATTTGGAGGCCTATGAGAAGCAGGAATTAAGAGTGCTAAATATCACTTAAAAAGAGTTGTAGGCAAACAGATACTAACCTATGAAGAGTTGAATACCGTGATAATTCAAATAGAAGGATTATTGAACTCCAGGCCTTTACTTTCTTTGCCAAGTATTGACCCAAATGACATGTCTTATTTAACTCCTGCTCATTTTTTGACAGGTGCTTCTATTACATCATTCCCTGAACCTGATGTAACAAATGTGCCCACAAACCGTTTGTCATTCTGGCAGCAATATACTCACATGGCTCAATCCTTTTGGAAAACTTGGTCAAAACAATATTTGACTCAGTTACAAAATAGGCCAAAATGGCACAATAGTGTACCAAATATTGAAAAAGGGGTATTGGTGCTACTCAGAGTTGATAACACCTCTCCATTAACATGGCCAGTGGCCAGAGTAGAACAGACTTTCCCTGGATCAGATGGCAAGGTCAGGGCATTATCTGTAAGAACTAATAGTGGTAAAATCATGCGTACTAGTGTTATGAAAGTTTGTGTACTTCCTATTTATGAATAAATTATACTTAATAATTTGCCTCTGTGTGGCTGCTGGACATGTCATGTGAACTTGTTCATTTACTAGGCTAAATACGTAGGGTATAAATATCGTTAGTTAAGCCAACTTTCTGTTAAAAAAAATCACTTAGATTAATAATCATAGTTGAACTTAAACATGGTGTAAACAAATATAGCATACTCAATAGATTCATAATTATACTTTAAGAAGGTAAAATGTAATATAAGTATGTGCACATCTATTTTGTAATAGACACATACCAACCTACTTAAAATGCATAGTACATAGGTACTTAAATGAAAGTAACATTCATGTATGTTATGTATGTATAAGTACAACAGGTTTTATAATCACAACAATTTAGTAAGTAGTTTGCCAGTTATTGATTAATTAAATTTACTTTGTTAGATTATTCCTTAGTAATTCTGTACATAACAATTTAAAGGATTTCAAAAGAATTGAAGCATCCAGTAAGTAGGTACCTAAATAGTTAAGCATTTTTGTTTATATTATAAAATAGTAAATAAATAGTACCCAAGTTTTAACAGTTTATTTATACTTGTGAAAAGGACACAAATGTTCCTATTTGTCTAATATTCAGTAAATTTAAGATTAAGTTACATTTTGGTTTGTATTCAAACTATAGCCTTTGGTTTCTTTGTCGGCGTTGCCATTTATGTATGAAGCATACATAATAACTCACTCATTCCGTTCAAGTGAACGAACATATGTCAACAGTCAGTCTTCATTCGCAATCTGCCAGTGTAACACCTTTAACTATTTCTATTTAAATACAGTCCACTTTAAAGTGTTATTTTATGTGGTTTTATTACCAGCGTCCGCCACAATTGCTTCTTAAGTTATTGATCTTTTTCACAACTAGGTACATCTTAGTTCGCATCTGGCTCAATTTCTCTCAATTTTTCTATTAGTAATTTATAAGCAGCTTCTTTTTTGTCTCGATTATGGTAATCTTGGTTTTAATTTGCCAAAGACATGGATTACTTCTATAAATTTCGATAAAATCTTCAAGGATTTTTTTAGTTGAATTTGGTGGCGCCATTTTCTGGCAATACCATGCCAGCGATGAGACAACCGTCCGAAAGAAACACTAGAAAACAACTGTCGCGACCTGCGCAGTAGACATGGGTAGTTCGTGAACGATTGAAGGAAATGAACTACTTCATTTCGCAAAATAAACTTATCATTAATTCAGTACTCATTCAAATGTGTCTCTACTTCATTTAGTTCAGTCTTTCTTTTCGCTCGCTGCAAATGTGATTTCGATTTCAAATACGCCAACCTAGACGAAAAGGTCTAACTATACACATAGAACAGAAAACATACTACTTAAAAAAAATAGTTTTGCTTAGATTCATTTTTCATGGTTGCAGAGTCCTAAGCCTGTATAAAGTATGAAGGAAAATTGAGATAGAAGATAGGTACCTATAAAATTGAACTAGCGAAGTATATCATTCGTGGTAACTTATCAATCACTCTCTCGTTATCTTAAGGTTATGAATTCGTTCTGTTTTGCTGAACTAAATGAAGTACTGAACTAAACGAGTGGACTACTTCGTTAAGCGAAAAGATATACTTCATTCATTTCTTTTCACTGACACATTTAGCGCATGTCTACTGCGCAGGCGACCGGAGTACACGCACACACGCACAGGTACACCGTACGGTGTCACTCGAAAGAATCGATTTTCGATCTTGCGCCGGTCGCCTGCGCAGGTTCAAAAACCTGCACAGGTCTATTCCCACACACATTCCGGTCTACCTGCGCAGGCATACCTGCACAGGTGGACCTCTCCGGTAGACCGTAGTGTGTATGGCCGTCGTCTAAGCGTCTTCGTAGCTGTTTTTTGTTAGGGAATACCAAAATGTATGAAGGACTGTCAATTTGCCCTCCGACGCCCTCCGTTGAGTAGTTTTAACTCACGGCCGTCACAGCCTTGAGCGCTAGTGTAGCTTTACGTAGCTTAGTGAATACAAAACTGAGTTTCACCGCTGCGCCAGCGCTGCACCACAAGGCTGTATTGTTAGAGAATAGCATTGCAGGAGCGTGTAATCACCCGCACGCGGGCAGGATCCGCACGCAGGTGTCAGAAGAGAGGGTAATATCTGTAGATATAGGTATGTATAGATATTACCCATATAGTAAGGTTTGAATGTCAGATTTCGTTACTGGTTATTTACTGTGTATGAAAGTTCTTATGAATATGGTTTGTAGGGAACAGTTGTTGGATTAATATTCGCCCTGAAAGAAAAAAAAGTGAAGCGGAAAAAGCGTAGCATCTGGCGCAAAGAATGGCTAATGAAAAGAAGTGTTTATTCTCATGTGAATTTGTTGGCGGAAGTAAAGATGTTTCCAAAAGACTGGCACAATTTTTTAAGAATGGATCATGATACGTACTTACATCTACGGGTTTTTCCCAGTGGTTAGATTGCTGGTCAGACTAGTCTTTCCAACGGGATTTTTTTTTCTCGATGGTCAGATTTATTTGACAGCTGGGAAAACAACAGAAAAAAGTACAATGAAAGTAAAAACCGTTTTGCATCTTACAACTTTATCTTAGGCGTTCTAAAAAATTGAGACGAATTGAGGGCTTTAGATGCGAAACAAATAATAGTTGCAGAAAAACTTATAAATGATTTACTTTTTGAAGCAGAAATAGGAAACCTCACTCCCGAGCATGCCTATATTAACATGAGAGATATTTTGACGACGGCCATACACACTACGGTCTACCGGAGAGGTCCACCTGCGCAGGCATACCTGCACAGGTGGACCTCTCCGGTAGACCGTAGTGTGTATGGCCGTCGTCTAAGCGTCTTCGTAGCTGTTTTTTGTTAGGGAATACCAAAATGTATGAAGGACTGTCAATTTGCCCTCCGACGCCCTCCGTTGAGTAGTTTTAACTCACGGCCGTCACAGCCTTGAGCGCTAGTGTAGCTTTACGTAGCTTAGTGAATACAAAACTGAGTTTCACCGCTGCGCCAGCGCTGCACCACAAGGCTGTATTGTTAGAGAATAGCATTGCAGGAGCGTGTAATCACCCGCACGCGGGCAGGATCCGCACGCAGGTGTCAGAAGAGAGGGTAATATCTGTAGATATAGGTATGTATAGATATTACCCATATAGTAAGGTTTGAATGTCAGATTTCGTTACTGGTTATTTACTGTGTATGAAAGTTCTTATGAATATGGTTTGTAGGGAACAGTTGTTGGATTAATATTCGCCCTGAAAGAAAAAAAAGTGAAGCGGAAAAAGCGTAGCATCTGGCGCAAAGAATGGCTAATGAAAAGAAGTGTTTATTCTCATGTGAATTTGTTGGCGGAAGTAAAGATGTTTCCAAAAGACTGGCACAATTTTTTAAGAATGGATCATGATACGTACTTACTTCTACGGGTTTTTCCCAGTGGTTAGATTGCTGGTCAGACTAGTCTTTCCAACGGGATTTTTTTTTCTCGATGGTCAGATTTATTTGACAGCTGGGAAAACAACAGAAAAAAGTACAATGAAAGTAAAAACCGTTTTGCATCTTACAACTTTATCTTAGGCGTTCTAAAAAATTGAGACGAATTGAGGGCTTTAGATGCGAAACAAATAATAGTTGCAGAAAAACTTATAAATGATTTACTTTTTGAAGCAGAAATAGGAAACCTCACTCCCGAGCATGCCTATATTAACATGAGAGATATTTTGAAACAAAATCAACGTAGCTATGTTCCTGCTCAGCAATATCGACAACATGCATATCAGTCCTCTCCTAATTCCAGTAGGGATATACCCCTGTAAGTTTTGTTTCTTCCGGAAGTCCTAGCCCACCCTGCCTTCCATTTCCCACTAGTCAAAATTCAGATCATATTTCTCAATCATTTCATACTAGCCATCTACTCAACAGTTCCCAAGGCAATCCCTACTCGCCACAAATACGAACACCTACAATTCCAGGAAATCAGCCCAATGAAACAGAGGTAATTTTATCGATTCCAGATTCGGCAGCGGCATTCCTTAATAATGTCAATGTTGATAATGAATAATTTGTACACGACAGTTTTGTACTTTAATGATTCAAATTAAAATCGCATTTTTTTCAATAAATATTATCTGTAATATAACAGTGTTTTAATGACTTACCTTCAAATAATCTCTTCTAAGTACTTTATACAAAGCCTCACATGTTTCAGGAATAATTTTTCCAAGTGCCTGAGGCGAAATAATTGTTGAAAATTTTAGGTCCTCATAACTTCTGCCAGTTGCGAGAAATCTCAATGTAACTGATAATCTTTGGTGCGCAGAAATACTGGGTACTTAGTCTGAACGGCCCAAATCGAATGGCACGCGGGCCATTCGACCGTAAACAAAAATTGTCTACGTTCGAATGGCCCGGTGGTCAAATGAATTTAAAAATAATTCAAAAGTACAGTCGCAAACATTCTATTAATCACATAGTTTATGAATTTTAACTAAATAAATATTTAATTATTTGAAATCGTCTAAATAAACGGAATACATCTTCATAACCGGTCGGCACGATTTCAGGTAGCTAGATAAACAATGACCCTTCTTGTCATCCAATCACAAGTAGGATGCTTATCTGTGACGTCAGAGGACTATGGAGAAATATGTTTAATAGTATGCAACTTAGTAACACCACTGTTAATTTTGCAATTGTCCATTAATGTTGTGCATTGAACTTTTACTTTCGAGAGTTTTGTGTTTTGTTTACTGTTGGATCCTGGTAAGTTTTTTTTTATATATTATAAAGCCAATTGCATATACTTACTGCAATATTTTTCTCAAAATGTTTCTTCAGTTAAAGGCGTTTCATATGTATTCTATCTTTTTGGGTCCAAGAACATAATATGATCGAATTTAATATAAGTACTTACAGCTTGGCCAGAAAGAGTAGAAATTAAACAAATATGAACTAATTTTTTCTACACATGGCAACTCGAAAGAAATGTCAAACATCAGTCAAACTATCAAAACAAAAAAGTGTATTGTGAAATAATTTAATTTTTCGTAGCTATTAAACGTATTAGTCGGTGAATTATTATTGAAAATGGGCAAGACGATAAAAAGTGGTGCCAGAGAAGTTATTTACAATGTTTTTAAGAGGTGTTTGGCGGAATATCATGCCGGAAAACTTCTAACAGAATTGGATGACCTTTACAAACGAGTTGCTGATATGACAGGTATTTATTCACTCTCATTTTATATAATTTATATAGTTCATGATCTAAGTTACAGTTAAAGTCGGTTAGGTCTTCAAAAAATACCACATCATCGAAGTTTTTTACGGATTTAATATAATTTTAGAGGTTATGTTTACATCGGGTTCACAATGACTTTGTATAGAGCGACTGCATTTTTTGATCGTCACGCACGTCATTCTACATTAATGTTTTATTTTGATTACAGGAAAATCAGAAAGCACTGTTCGACGCATAATAAACGAAGGCAATAAAAACGAAGGCAAATTCATAACACCAGCCAAGCATAGAAAAGGACGTTCAAAAATAGAGATGGACGATTTTAGTGTCTGTGCGATTCGTCAGAAAATTCAGTTTTCTTACACCGTACAGAAAATAGCACCAACTTTGCGAAAGTTGTTGGCTGTGGCAAAAGAAGAATTAGATTACAAAGGAGGCCGTGAGAAATTAAGGCAAATATTACATGCCATAGGCTTTTCATACAAAAAATGTTCGACAAATAGAGAATCGCTAATAGAAAAACCTAATATAGCAGCAAAAAGAGAAAAATATTTAGAAATTATAGAAAGAAATCGGGATTTGCCTGTTGAGCTACAAAAACAAATTGTTTACTTGGATGAAAGTTACATCCATAGTTCTTATAAATTGAGAAAGTGCTGGCAATCCATTAAAATCAAAGGCATAAAACATGATATATCAAAAGGAAAAAGATGGATAATTGTCCATGCTGGAACTGCCAATGGATTTGTACCCAACGCTTTACTAATATTTAGTGGTACTAACAAAATGGAAGACTACCATTCAGAGATGAATTCTCACAATTTTACCAAGTGGGTGACAGAAAAACTGATCCCAAACCTACATGAGGCCTCTATAATTGTCATGGACAATGCGCCTTATCACAGTGTGGTGCAGAACAAGGCTCCAACATCAGCTTCCCGAGTAGATGAAATAAAACTGTGGCTGTTAGAAAATAACATCCCGTTCGAGCCATCAACAAGAAAGCCAGCATTATTAATGCTTGTTAAAAAGCACAAGCCAGAACCAGTATACCAAATAGATGAGTTGTTGGGGGAACATGGTCATGAAGTGGTACGGCTTCCTCCGTACCACTGTGACCTAAATCCTATCGAGCTCATCTGGGGCATAGCAAAGCAAAAAGTTGCTGCATGTAATGTGGGAGGAGCAATTGGACTGCGTTATGTAATAACGAATTAAGCGACGAAATCGAAAAAAAAGAGTTATGAATGCAGATCGACTATAGGTATGATAAACTATGTATTCAGCTATTTTTGTGTTCAAAATCACTCTTACGGCCTTATAATAAGGGGTTGAATCAAGCGACATTTCGAACTTTGCTAGAATTTGTGCACACATTCGTTTTGTATTAAAGAATTATGCGTCAAAGTTACAGTTACAAACAGTTTTCAAATTGCATAAACGAATTAAACACGTCCACGATGAAGATAATTCAGTTTTGCCTTTTGATTTAACCGTTTTTAAACCGCAGCATCGAATTAACCACCTAAAATGGTATTTAATTCGTTAATGCGTATCACCACACGCGCAATCTTTCATCCGTTCGTGAATGAAGCGCCAGCTTCTGGCGTTTCATTCGTTATTGCATTCTATTTTCGCGGGTTTTTGCGTACGGGACGGGGTGGGGCGGCAGCGGGTGGTCTCATTACGCATCTAACGTAATAACGGAAGGATGTTTTGTTTACTTATCCATCATTTTTGTTGTTCATAAGTGAATTTATTGAAAAACAGCGTTAAAATGGATAAATTTAATAAGAATACTCGTGGTTACCGTTTCATTGCTTCATTAACAAGCAGTGATGCAATGCAAAGTAATTCTCTACAGGTATGTATCGTATACCTACTTACTACTCGTTTATTACCTACATTACATTATGTTGTCTAGTAATTCTGTTTACCTATTTATCTATACATATCCTATTAAAGATAAATAGCTATTAATTTATTTATCTACATACAGATAGTGCAATCTACGAAGACGCGCCCCACTCTTCTTCCTATTATAATCGCTTACAGTACAAGTGTACGCGCTAATTACTGTATAAGTAATTACATAATATAGGTAATTAGTGTGTATCGACAAAACTAAAGCACTAACAGACTGTAACACACTTGTACGCGACTAGGGAGAAGAGTGGGGCGCGTCTTCGTGGATTGCACTATCTATACCTACTAATGTAATAGGTATAAAATGACGAAATCGTCGCGCGCTTTTTGACATTACTAAATAAAATCCTTGATGAAATCCAACTTAAACATTAAGTGGTGAATTACACACATCAACGAACGACAACGAATACCTAAATCATAATTGACATGATTTTATTGTTTTAAGGACACTACTCAGATTTACGACAAAACCCGGATACAAAATAAATACACCCAGCTGCATGATGAGGTACTTATCTGTCAAATACTTTTTTATGTTTTCAAATCTTGCATGTTAGTGATTTGTGGGTTTGGTGTTAGTATGTGAGGTTTTGCCTAGCATGTGGAGAGTATGAATGTGTGACTTGTACCGATTTAAAGATTTTTCTTGTATTCGATAAGACTTGCCTTGCCTCTTTACTCGTTAAAATAAAGTTATGTACAATGACCCCTTAAGAGGTATTGCGTTTATTCTGTTACTCCCTGTATATTTTTGTACAATAATATACGTATAACCTGCAGTAGATGGTTCGCTCAATATTACCATTACTTGTTTTATATTTTTAGATAACCAAAGTATCTGAGGCTACCCATTACAATGTTTTACCTGAAGATGAGTTATTGGAAGCCAATGAACAAAGAGTATTACTAGATATATCTAACTCCATAAATCTTGTTCATACAACGACAGAAATTGACGAAAATAATATAAGCGTCTGTACCGAAGTAGATGATGCGTACCAAAATTTAATTCAGATGGAAAATGATGACTTAGGCTCAAGGTATTTAGATTCCATAGAATTCAATACTACAGCAAATTCAAACCATGAGTTACAACAAGAACCACAAGAAAAAAGTTACAACAACATTGAATGTTCTCAGCAAGAAAATGCAGATCTTACAAACATCGATTTATCTATATCAACAGTCAATCTATGTGACAATAGCCCCAGTATACTAGACAATAATATGACTACATCTCAAGTTAGTGTTTTAGCTGAAGAAAATTCACTTATAACTATATCAGAAATATCAACTGGCAATCATAGTGAAGGTGATCTACAGAACCCGATGATATCTGAACCAATAATAAATGAAAATAGAACTGGACGACCAAAGAAGGGCAGAAAACGGAAATATCCTGATCAAACACGTGAAATTCGTAAAAAGTTATGTGAAACTAACAATCAATACATAAATCAAAAGGGAGAAGTAGTCAATCAACGAAAGTTTATCGATGTTCGCTGTAATGATGGTTGTCATGAAAAAATATCGGTAAAAGAGCGCCAAGAAGAATTTTCAAAATTTTGGGAGTTATGTTTTGAAGGAAAGTGCTTGTATATATCTTCCAACGTGAAAGTGACATCAATAAAAAGGAAAAGAAACAAGAATTCAAATAAAAGAAATAACACTCGTGTCTATTCTTTAAAAAACATAGTTGTTTGTGCCAAAATGTTTATCGATACTTTAAGAATTTCATCTGCAAGGATTGACAGATACTTAAAAAAATGCTCACGTCCGGAAAAAATTGAAGACAAAAGGGGAAAGGTATCAGGAAACACTCGTAAGATGCCTCAGGATGTTGAACAAAGTATTATCGAACACATTGATAAATTCCCAAAATATAAGTCCCATTACTGTAGAGCGCAAACAGACAGGATGTATTTACTACCGGATATGACTTTGTCGAAAATGTACGACTTATATTTATCGGAAGCAAGCTTTGATGAATCAAGAAAGACAGTTTCATTTGCATCGTATAAAAGAATATTTTATACCAAATTTAATCTACAAAGGAAAAAGCCACAGAAAGACACGTGTAATAAGTGCGACCTATTTGCTGTAAAAATCAGAGATACCACTTCACAAGAAACCAAATTAAATTTAGAGAAGGAAAGAGAGCAGCACCATAAAGAAGCCGAAGACGCACGTGCAATGAAAAGACAAGATATAACTTTGGCTAAGACTTATGATCATATTGAAACCCTGACATTTGATATGGAAAAAACACTGCCACTGCCAAGAATTCCAACCAACATCGTATTTTACAAACGCCAACTGTGGCTTTACAACTGCGGTGTGCATTCAGGAAAAACCGGTAAAGGGTTTTGTTACGTCTGGGTGGAAGGAATAGCAGGCAGGGGAGCACAAGAAGTAGGCTCCACTTTACGTAAACATATATCTTTAAATCTAGACTCAAAAGTCAAAGAACTAATCCTATGGTCAGACTCCTGTGGTGGCCAGAACCGAAATATTAAGTTGACTCTGCTACTATTTGCAGTACTAGAAGAAAATGACAACCTAGAAAAAATCACCCTACGATTTATGGTCCCTGGGCATAGCTTCTTAGAAAATGATAGCGAGTTTAGTGATATCGAATCAGCGTTAAAAACCCATACTCGGCTTTACACTCCACAAGACTACATTGATGTGATGACCAGTTGTCGTAAGAGAAACAAGTTAATAGCTAATAAAATGGAAAGTTTAGACTTTGTCGGAGTTTCTAAAATGCTGAAGACAATAGTGAATAGAAAAAAAGATATAGAAGGAAATCCTATAAGCTGGTTGAAAACTAAAGAAATAAACATTTTTAAGGATAGACCTGGTCGGATATTTCTTTCAACCTGTCATGGCGGTCAAATCCATGAAGTAGATCTTAATAAAAGACCAAAAAGAGGGGCAATAAATAACCCATTGACATTATCAAGGCATTATGAGCAACTTTGGCCACAAGGAAAACCTATTTCTCAACCGAAGCTAGATGATATAAAATCCCTCCTTCATCTCATACCATCTGATGCGAGAAAATATTACGAAAATTTAACTGGATCTCGTGATTTAGAAGATGATGTTGAAGGTTTTGATGGATCCATTGATTTTGAAGTAGAAGATGAAGAATAAAAAATAATATGGTACAGTGTATAGGTAATTAATAAAAGAAAAAAAAGGAATAAAAGTATTAATAAGATGTAGAAGTGTTACAACATTTGTTTTGTTTAAGTAAATTTTATTAAAATAACTGGATTTAATCTTATGTTCCAATTTATTTCACCCGAAAAAAATCGCAATAAAGTATCAAACGACAATAATGCCGTATAGTACGTTATTGATAAATAAAATGGTCTGAATATGGCTTAAAACACATTAACAAATTAAGCGGAAAAATGGCTATAACTACAAAACTGTATAGTTTAGCCTTATATTTTTTTAACAAATGTGAACTTATACATATTTTATATGTTCAGAATAAAAATTATACTCTTGACATATTAAATGTATGCACAGCGACCATTTTAAGTTTGAAATTTTTGAAGCTCATTTTCTCAGGATTCGTTAAATGGCGCTTAATCGGTTCTTACATAACGCAGTCCAATTGACATAAAAAAAGCAACTGAGGAAGCTTTTAATAGCATTGGTCCCGAAACTTGGAATAATTGTGTCGAACACATAAAGAAAATAGAACATAATTACTATGAAAGGGGAAGAACACTCTATGAAGATATAGACAGACTGGTAATTCGTGTTGGTGAGGACAGCAGTGACAGTAGCTCAGATTCTGAAGATGATCAAGAACTTGGATCGGACATGTCAGGTGTAGAGTATTTAGATAGTGACTAGAAAAAATATTGTTACTATATTAAAGATGCTTTACTCTCCTATGGTTTTTAATTACTAAATTAAAAAAAATGAAATTTAGCTTCTGATTTAACGATTTTCCGCATTCAGATTTATCATTAAAAATACTTGAAGTATCAAATTCATTTTGGTTGTAGTATAAATGATGCCATATAAACGATAGTGGCGACCTCAATTTTTTTCTACTCTTTCTGGCCAAGCTGTACATCTCTTTCAACTCCGTATGTAAACAACATCAATATTCGGGCTAAAGACTAAGCTACCATATTTTATTTAGAACATAAATAATATATGACAGGGACTAGATTTTAGACCATACACATACAAATCTGTATTATATACTTTCACACTTCTAAGGCCCATATTGTATTTTCTAGGTTTAAATAATCATAGAAATGGATGACGCACATCCCTCTACATCACAATCTGCAAGTGAGGGTAAATCAAGAAAAGGTGCTCGCCTTCTACGTAAAGGTGGTTATGAATATAATTGGAAAAGGCTGAACAAAGACGGAACAGAACTTTGGCGTTGTGCAAAAAAAAGTACGTGCAGTGCTTCTATTAAAACCAAAAGTAACCCTTTAACAGTTGTACGTGAAACATCACATAATCATGGACCTAAAGACTTAGAAACGAGGGAAATTAAAGAGCAAATGGAAAAATGTATAAACGCTGTTCAACACGACGTATCTATTCCGATTCCTCAAATATTTAATGAGCACATGCAAATACTTACACAAAAAGGAGTACAAATTTTACCTAAGTTTGAAAATATAAGCAAACATCTATACCAAAAACGAAATAGCTCAATTGGAGCCAAGAGACTTTGCTTTAGAAAAGGAGCTGACGTTATTATCCCTCAAAAATATTTATTTATGTTATTTGCGATATTTGGACATAAGGATTTCACTGTTTATTTGCGGCAGTCAAGAAGTTTTTTCTTTGATGGGACATTTAAGATCTGCCCGAATGGATTTTATCAAGTTTTTACAGTTCATGCAGATATAGGAAGCACTCAAGAATTTGTTAACGTGATTCCTATTTTGTATGCTTTACTACCTGATAAGAAGCTTGACACATATCAGTTACTATTCCAATTAATAAAAAGTCAAGAACCAGAATGGAAACCAACTTATGCCACTATGGATTTTGAAGCAGCTACCATAGTTGCATTACAAAATATTTTTCCAAATGTTAAAATAACAGGGTGCAATTTTCATTTTAGTCAATGCTTGTGGCGTAAAGCAAATAAATTAAATCTACACAAGCCCCATTCAGGCAAGGCACATATAAAATTATGTACAGCATTATCACACATTCCTCCACAATTCGTTGACGATGGTTGGCTTTATATTATGGCAGAAAGTCCGTGCAGTGATAATTTTACAAAATTCAACGATTATTTTGTTAGCACATGGCTAGACGATAAGGTGAATTCAAGTATCTGGTGTACATATAATAAATATCATAAAACAAATAACATTGTAGAGTCATGGAACAATAGAATTAGAAAATTCATAAAAGTCAAACCAAATATTGGTCAACTTCTGCAAGGGTTGCATAACGACTTCAAATATTATTCAAATCAGATAAGGAAACCTGATGGCATCAAAATTTCAAAAAGGAAACCTGAAACTTTATCAAGAAACTGGAAAATTAAAAGTATTGTAGAAGAATTATTGACTGGACAGATTAGCGTGGGGCATTGCTTAGAAAAATTAAAGTTTTAATCAATTATATTGTTCAGTCGTATTTTCTTTTTATTTTGTTGGTTTTTTATTTTAAAATAAGCCCGATTGTTACTAAATCTTATTGATTAATATTGTATTTTTATATTTTGTTGATTTGTTTTTCTAGAATAAGACTTATTTTAGGTAAATCTTATAGTAAATTCTCATATTTTGTTGATCTGTTTCCTTACAAGTGCTGGTTGGTTTTGACTAAACATTGTTGTATAATAATATTTTTATGTTTGTTCATTTGTTTCTCTAAAATAAGACTGATTTTCACAAAATCTTATTGTGTAATAGTAAATTCCCACGAATTGAGGATTTTTATTCTTTAAAATTAGGCTGCTTTTGACTAACTTTTTAATTGTATTTTTTTACATTTTGTTGATTGCCTTGTTGTTTTATTTTATCTTATTGTATATTTTGTTGATTGTTTTAATGAAGATAATACAAATCTAAGAAAAAATCATCTTTTATTTAAACTTTTTACTTTTGCACCCGAATGTACATAATGTAGTTTATCCATTGAATTAAGATAGATTGTGTCACCAACGGGCCATTTGTACGTAGACGATTTTTGTTTACGTTCGAATGACCCACGTGCCATTCGATTTGGGCCGTTCAGACTAAGTACCCAAATACTATTTCTCATAACTGTGTCTTCTTTTTTTATCATAGGAGTAACCATTTCAAGTAATTTAAGGTATGTTTTCTCGTCCATTCGAAGATAGTTTTTAAAATCTTCTGGTTCAAATTTCAATTCATTTAATAAATTAACATGACTATATGTTTTCCTTTTCAATAACCAATGCTTACACCACTTTCTTCGCTTGTTTTTCGTATCATTTTTCTTCAAAATTAAAGCAAGACCTAGCAATGCCAGCGTGTCATCGTCCACATTCGATGCCATCGCTTTAGAGAACTGAAGACCGCTCCGATAAACCGGAACGTCCCCATACACGCTACCATTGTTCGGTTGACCTGCGCAGGCATACCTGCACAGATTACCTCTCCGGTAGACCGTAGCGTGTATGGCCTACATTACAGCCTCGCCCACAGCCTCGCTTAGAACTGTCAAATCCAAAAGCTACAATATTCGTGGTGATTCGTGTGTACTCTTGACTAAAATATTAAATTAAATTGAAATGTTTCGATTCTTTTAGATTCTTATTTGAAAAAATGGCAGCTCGGTTAATTATAAAGCTACATTTATTAGAAGAAGCTAAGAAAAGTGATGATTTGAAGAAAGCTCGACAAGCGAAACAATTAAGAAAGTTAAAAACAATATCCCGTGATTCAGAGTTTATTCATATTTATAGGATTTAATTAATTTATTGGAAAATGATTTAATATATACATGCGTCCGCGAGTTCGTTCCAGTGGTTTAACCAAGAGGCTAAAGGTTTGTTTACACTGAGTTACAGCTAGGTTTCTAAAGATAAGATGGGTAACCAACCACACACTAACAAAAGCTTATTGAATTCCTGATGTTTCAGATATTATGCACTCTATCATTTTTGGCTAATGGAAGTTACCAAAAAATCATTGGCAAGAATGTAGATACTCATATATCTCAGACTTCTGCCTCTAGGGCAATCCACGAAGTTGTTGATGCACTAAATAATAAGAACATCATTAGTAAATACATTAGATTTCCGCAAAACCACAATGATCGACAAGTGCTCAAGTCAAGGCAAGTATCAAAACTACTACCTACATTTTCGTGTTAGTTTTTCAAGTCTAGTTAAAACAAGAGCCATTGTTTGAAATTTTAAATGCTGATTACAGGTTTTATGAGAAATTCAAAATCCCAGGGGTGCTAGGTTGCGTTGATGGCACCCTGATTTCCCTGATACGTCCTAAAGAGCATGAGGAGAGATATTATTGCCGGAAAGGCTATCATGTCAGGAATGTTTTAATTGTAGGTAAACTGTTGGTCTTTCTTTATTAATATATTGTAAAATTATAAAGAATCAATAATTATTAATACCTACTTACTTATTTCAGATTAATGATGCTGACCTGAACATATTGCATATGGATGTGACTTTTGGGGGTGCAACCCATGATAGTTATGTTTTTTCAAACACTAGAGTAAAGGAGCATTTGAAAAATTTAAACAATAATGAAGAAAAAGTTTACTTACTTGGTAAGTTATTATTTATAATATAATGATAACTTACAACTCAAGTCAAGGTTGCACTTAATTCCAGCTTCATTAATTGATTTCAGGTGACTCAGGATATCCTCAAAGGCCTTATTTAATGACTCCATTTAGTAATCCAGAAACTGGGACTTCAGAGAGCCATTACAACAATTTGCACAGCAGTGCACGAAATAGTGTGGAGAGGACTATTGAAATACTGAAAGGGCGGTTCAGATGTTTATTAGTTCACAGGGTATTGCACTATGACCCAATCACAGTGGGAAAAATTGTGATAGCCTGCTGTGTTTTACACAACATGTGTAATCGAGCCGGGCTACCAGCTCCTAAGTTAGATCAATGTGACTTAGATGAAGAATCTAGGTTACTTGAAAACCTGACACGTCAGGCTCCAACACATGATGACTTAGTGAGTGGGCAGATAAGTAGGCGAGATTTAGTTAATCTTTTATGGCGAGCACGTCATATCTAAAATATGCTTTCCTTTTAGTGTTTAGATAGGATATACTCACCATAATTGATTAGGTAGGCTAAATAGGCATTTTAATTTTAAATGAAAGTATAATTTGTGTATAATAATAATACGGTCCCGAGCATGTGATGTCCGAGGGTGCCCTGTGGCAAGCCAACGACGCCCTTCCATACTCTCTAATAGCATCTCTACTTGCGCACGGGATGGGATCACACTTCTTGGCATGCTTAAAATACAAAATGTTACGTTACAACAATAAAGTTATACTTAATTAGGTACATCTTTACTATAAAAGAATAGTTAAGTACTTATTTTACATAATTCTAATAATATGTCGTAGATCATACAATAATATTGTGACATTAATATTCTCCATGTAAAGTGAAAATAGCATAATATTAGGTACTCACATTTCAGTAGGTATATTTATCTTCTTAGTCACTGAACAAAGCAATCGCTGATAATTTATTAAATATTTAACTATCACGCACGTAAGTTTTCAAACTAGAACTTCAAGTGGTTTTGATAGCGTCGCGTCGGTTGTCACTGTTGGTTGAGTGTTGATGTTTTTTGTATTCATCGCCGCGTCGCTTTGCTCGAAATAGGCAAAGGAATCGTCATTCAGCCATAAAATGTAATAGTAAATATGCAATAAACTCTTAAATTAATGAAATTTGTTTATAGTTTTACGCTATTCCGTAAAATACTTAAAGATATACCTTTATTATATATTTTAAACCCATAAAACTCTCAGTCGAGATTGTTCGATTATGATTTATAGAGTTTGTTTCAAGTCCTTAGTTCGTCCACGAAACAGCGACGGGAGGCTACAGCCTAGAGTTCGTCGACGATCACAATCACGCTAGTGAATACGGTTTGAATCAGCGCTACCCGCTCGATCGATCTCAAGGCTGCCTCGTCGACAAGCTCGTCGCAGCTTACAGCCATGAAATTGTCTTTTAGAGAATAGCACTGCTGGCCACACGCAGGACTAAGATTGCGTTTGTTGCTGCGGTGTCGTACGTGTCGCCAGTGACTAAACTCGTGCATCATTTTTGTTTGCGATTATATGCGTACTCCATGCGTGCGACCCGCGTCACAGTCAAAATAACACTGAAGGCAGAAGAACACCGCCCGCATCGGCGAGCTGTGCGCAACCAATCCGCGTTCCGCGCGCGTGCTATTCGCATGATAGGAAAAACATGTATGAAATGGTAGGATGCGGACAGCCTGCACGCGGACCAAATTCGCGCGCGGGCGAAAATATGACAGGAAAAGCGCCCTAAGACTAGTAAGCTGTACAAGTGATTTGTCAACTTAAACTGTTATAGGTGCCACAGTAAAACATGGATTGTGACTCCGGTCTTACAGACTAGGTTTTTGAGTTTAATAATAAAAAAGTTAATCTGAAGATTATTTTAATGAATGTGAGGGAACCCTGTTTTGCTATATTAAAACAGAAACCAATTAAATTATTCTTTTATTTACTCAATGGTTTTCTCAAATAAAAAAGAATAAGACTTATTTCTCAAAATTTCAAAGGTACAAAAGGCAACTACGTAGATATAGTTTTAATATTTATGGTACTGAATAGTGTTGCCCAAATGCAAGAACAAGACGAGACTTAGCCAGTCTTGGTCTTGGTCTTGCGCCAATACACCTGGTCTTGGTCTTGCGCTCCCAGTCTTGGTCTTGGTCTTGGTCTTGCAGCAAGAGTCTTGCAAGTCTTGCAATTACCTATTAGTCTATTACTATTTATTAAAGTTTACTTTAAATCTTAGAAAAACGTATTAGAATTGGAACATTGTGAGCTTGAATTAACATAGCCATAGTAAAGATCAAGCAGATTAATAAATAACTGAAGATTTGATAAGAAATTCGAAAAATCAACTGACCTATATGTCGTTTTCCATGGAAGTAACTGTTTCTTAATAAACATTTATGATTTATAAGCTTACATTTGCTAAAACATGTAAAAAAACAAATTAATTACAATAACTTGACTGTATTTTAAAGAACAATACTTATCTGTCTAGAAAGAGATTGAACCCTCAACTTATAAGAAATTTAATAAAAGAGTTTTACGATTTATCATTTATTTGAATAAAAAATAAAATACAACACAAATCAACAGCTTTATCATTAGGTTATGATACTTTATATCAATTTTTTTGACCAAGAATTAATACAAAGTAACCATCTGGCTGACTCATCACTTAACCTATTTCTATGTTTTCTAATTACTAATGATGCTTTAGAAAATAACCTCTCAGCAGGTACTGAAGTTGCAGGTATTGAGAGAAAATCACGGGCCATTTTCGATAAAATCGGATACTCTGTCTCATGCGTCCTCCACCAATCTAAAATGTCTTCCGAGCTGGCAGTTCTTGGTTTTCTCAGGTACTCCTCCAACTCGTCTATCACTAAGCCTTGAAGACAAGATCCAGATGACGTCGAGGGACATTCATAGAGTTTATCAAAGTCTATTACGTCTTCATCTTCATCACATACTTTATTTTCTTTTTCTGGTAATTCCAGAGATTTGTTCAGTGAGTGTAGACTTTTATATTCTTCATAAAGTTCATTGAACTTGCGCAGACTTTCTGTTTTAAGTTGCTTCCCCCACATTGTCAGGTCAAAAGTCTGAGCCTTATGCCTTGGGTCTAAAATTAAAGAAGTACAATAAATCCAGTTGCTCTTCTTGTAATGTTTAAGCATTTTGTCTCGAGCTGCTTGGAAAGCTAGAATGAGCCTTTCATCCACTTCAGATCGATTAGGTTTCTCATCTAACTGTTTTACCATGGATTCAATTTTATCTAGCAAGAGATTGAATGATACAATGACTAGCGGTAATGTAACATATTTGTCTCCACCAAGTTTTGTACTTAAAAGTTTAAAGTTTATTAGAAATTTATGTAATTTTTCGAGTACCTGCCATTCATTAGCTGTGATTTGAAAATCATTTAATTCGGTGACAGAACTGCACAATATGTCAATGCCCGCTCTCACTTTTAAACCAAATCCAATCATATCATGTGTGGAATTCCATCTCGTTGGACAGTCAAGAATGGCATTTAGATTTGATGGCACGCCAGCTGCTTCACAAGCAGACTGAAACTTCTTCTTCACTATCTCACTTCTTTTTATTTTACTGGAAATACTGCGTAACTTTGTTACAGATGTACGCGAGTCAGCAATATTTGGTGCAGATTCTTCATCTTCCTCATCCTCAGTTTCGTCTGCATAGTCTTCGTACTGCTGATCTTGCGCGTTAGTGTCAGACTCACAGTGTAATGGTCTTTAAATTCTAAGGTCTTTAATAAATCTTGTACACCAAGGTTTAAAATGTGAGCAAAGCACCGGAAATGTTGATTGTCTGAATCAAAGTGTGGCTACGCGAGTCAGCAATATTTGGTGCAGATTCTTCATCTTCCTCATCCTCAGTTTCGTCTGCATAGTCTTCGTACTGCTGATCTTGCGCGTTAGTGTCAGACTCACAGTGTAATGGTCTTTAAATTCTAAGGTCTTTAATAAATCTTGTACACCAAGGTTTAAAATGTGAGCAAAGCACCGGAAATGTTGATTGTCTGAATCAAAGTGTGGCGGCAGCTGTTTGCCCAGTTCATACATAAATTTGGTATTTGCAGTTGCGTTGTCGACCGTGATACCTTGTATTTTATCAATTATGCCATATTCCAATAAACATTCATGGAAAATCGTTGCAATATCTTCCCCAGTATGTCGACCGCGTGATGGTATAAAATCAAGAACTACAGATTGATACTTCCATTCGTTGTCTATATAATGAATAGTAACCCCGTAGTAACTCCTACCAGCAATTGACGTCCACCCATCAATGGTAAAAGACATTTTAGATGATAATTGTTGAAGTCGTTCCTTGAGATTCAATTGGAGCTCTTCAAATCGCTCTTTGACTTTCCTTCTAAGTGTAGACCTTTTAGGAAACACCATATTAGGGCAAATACGTCGAAAATATACTTGTGTAGCTTCGTCATCGAAAAATGAGAAGGGAAGATATTTTTTCACCACCCAATCAACTGTAGCTGTCGTGATGTTGTCACTGCTGTTTTCCGACTGAAACAAAACAATAAATCTTGTGTTATTATTTAAAACATACTAGGTTTGACGTATAAGAGGAGGTTTGTTGTTGTTAAATCGAGAAAATCGTTAAATTGATATTTGTTATATTAAGGTTGCACTGTACTGTAATTTACCAAAATAAAGTACTTAGTTGTTACTGGCCGATTAAATGAAAATATGGGTGTTTATAAAAAATATTTAAGACGATAATTACATACTTAATATGTCGCACCCCTAGATGAAAACACCACTAACTCAAAAATACTTACGTAAGTTAATGGCGTTTTTGAAAGTATCGCATGAATAGCTACGCGGAGTTAAAATTATTTTAACTGTTAAAAAAATATTCTTACCTGTCCACTTCTTCCAGCGGTTACTAAAAAGCTTGTGATATCTCCACTTAATTTTGGTTTAACAGGAAGAAATATTTCTGATTTCTTTTTGTGGAAAGATATTAGATGTTTACTTAAGCCTGAAGTGTTTCTGTTTTTCATTTTTATTTCAATCTTTTTATGTTGGCACAATTTACAGAAGGCAGTTTGGGATGCATGAATTATTTCGAAAAACTCCTCAAATTTGCTTTTGGGTCTTTTAGATCTGTGACTCAAACTCTCGTTACTCGGACTAGAATAATTTGAATCTTCGTCACTCATATTAAATTGTACACGTGATACGTTTTTAGAAAACAACGAGAATTAGTAAAAACAATTATTAAGTTAGACTCGAAGCACAGCTCAATTGGAAATGACTGGAATTAAAATAATTCCTTTATTTATAGTACGTTTCCTTGCTTTCTACCGCGCCGCCTCGCCACGTGCCGGCTCTATGAAAAGGATGCCGCCGCAAATCAAACAATGCCGCGTGCGGCGTACAAACACACACTAAATATTACCTACTTGTACAGACGCGACGCGTGAATAAAATAGAATTAGTGCCAATCACTATTCTTTACATATAAGTGAATGTTTTGGCGTACATCTATACTAATATTATAAAGCTGAAGAGTTCGTTTGTATGTTTGATGACAGAAGTTTTAAAATAAATAAATAAGTCCTGAACGTCACTATACCTCCAAAGTTACTATTCCTCGTGGACGAAGTCGCGGGCACAGCTAGTAAATACTTACTCTCATCATCTCTCTCAGAGATATTCGGGCTGGTAAGTAATACAAAACTCTTATCGCAGGCTTTTTATTTTATTAGTAGGTAAGTACCTACGCTTTTTATATTATTTTATTAGTTTTGTAGAATTTTTTTACACGTTTCAAGTATATTTAAAAGTGGCTACAATATTTATTAAACGGGTGATATTTGAATACTTTTTTGCTATTTTTTCTTGTAAAAACTTAAGAAATATAATGACTAAATGTACAATAATAGTACCTAAGTAATTAGTTTAAAACCATATAAGTAATCAATATTATAATATATACTTACTAGAATGAATTAATATGACATCTACTACCTATCCTTACCATTTTATCCTAATCATAATACTACTTGCGTGATCAGTATAATGTATTCATTTTCATTCTAAGCACTCTGAAACTTATTTATTCTTTGGAACACCTGTAGGTACTCTTAAAAAAATTCGAAATTATTTTGCATGAGTATACCTACGGCGGCAATGACGGCCTATGGCGGCAATCAAATAGTGTCACAAATGTTATGATTTCGGCGTAGCGGCAACGATTGTTTTAGATTTCAAAAGAAGCCGCCGGCGCGTGTATCATAACCATGTACTTCCGAAAAGCGGCAAATTTCTTTGAGAAGTAAGTACAAAACCTTTGATGCCGCATTATCAAAGTGCCGATGGTTAAAACATAACTATGCATGCACTCAGTTTGATTTTAATAGATATTTTTTTATTCGCTATGTTTATGGTATTAGTCGTAATGCGCATAGGTCCAGTTTTTCATATTCTTTGATACAGTTTTTTGCGTCTCATAGAATTCCTAAGCGTACCTACCTATACACCGAACTGTTACACCTAACTACTCAGTGAAATAGCGCTAAGTCCTAGCTGCAAGACGCAAGAGTCTTGCAGGCTATGTCTTGTTCTTGCTCAAGTCTTGCACGGTCAGTCTTGGTCGTGGTCTTGCTAAAAATACGCGGTCTTGTTCTTGGTCTTGGTCTTGCAAAAACGCAAGAACAAGACCAAGACTGCAAGACCAAGACTGAATTTGGGCAACACTAGTACTGAAGTATAAACAACTATTTTATGTAGTAAAAATGGAACATCTTAGTTACTTCACACAGACTGAGGTTGCATCAAAACACCAAATTATGAGCAAACATTGTTTTCATTAGACTGGCTGATGATAAGGATGGGCAAATTAGACAGCTACACAAAATAACAGCCGAATTTGTTTATCAGAAAAAGTAATTCAACTGATGATAATATTGCAATGTTATGTTACAGGTGTTCAGCGAACAATCAGTACCTTTGTGGAGACAGACCATAGCTATTGTCGACCTAGAAGACAATCTGGTCATGCCGGACCTATGATTGATATCACCAACTTGGCTGAGTCATCGATTCAAACTAAACACCTACCTGGTCCATCCAGATCTGGACCTACCTTCATCTGCTGTTGGTTCTACAGAATTCTCAGGGCCATCTGGATCTACCTGTTTAATGTCAAGTGAAAAGTGCGATGCGATGATCCCTTAACATAGACAAAATTTGATGCAGATATTGTTTTTTTTATCATTATTATTGTAAATGTGAACTGGTATGTGTTTGCTTGTTATAAATATTCACATAGCACTACCTAACTGGTTTGATTTACGAGCATTACTACTTTACCCAAACATTAAAAACATCAAAACTTAAAGAAATTTTAGCAGACGTTATAGCCAACTTATGCGACCAAAGCTCGGCAAATGTAAGCACTATAAATAGCTTAATCTCCGAAGCCAAAACTGCATATTTCCAAGCAGGAAAAGAATGGCGAAAGGACATAATTCATGTTAACAAACATGATACTCGTATAATCCCGCTGTTTGATGTTCCCCACTTGTTAAAAGGAATACGAAATAATTTATTAAATAAAGAAATGCATTATATGCACGTAAATGTATTCAAAATAGTAAAGTGGGAATATTTTCAGCGGGTTTTTGAAGTCGACAGGTCGCATGGAGAGTAACGGAGACGGTTGTGTATGCTGCCCAATTTGACCAATGAACACATAGATCCTGGCAAAAAAAAAAAACGAGTGTGCTTTACACCACACGACTGAAGTAAAACTTACAAATAGTAATACTAATTATACTTACAACAATAGGCCTGCACTGTCTTAGATATACGAAACGCAACTGGCTATGAGAGAAAGAAAATGTGTGCTCGAACCTCTCTCTCTCCCGCACTGGGCCCGCGTTATGGATTACGGCCCAATCCCTTTCACACAGAGGCCTGTGTCCCAGCAGTGGGAACATTATAGGCTGATTATGTACCTCTCTCTCTTGCCCCTACAGTAATATACGAAACGTTTCTCTCTTTCTTTCTTCACTAACTTATATCTCCCTCTCAACTTCCGCTGTCTCACTTCCGTAACGCTTTCGTCACGCATTCACCAGCTTACTCCCCAAGGCAAGCGTGCCTAAAGAAGTTTTACTTCAAAAAGAGGGTGAAAAATGCGGCTCAAGTATTAAGTTATAGTATGGCAGTTGCTATTGATAATGTAATTGCAAGAGGAGATTGTCCCTCAGAATGTCGAGATCTAATACCATTTATACTATTAATAGACAAATTGTTTGACACATTTAACGCGTCATCTTTTACGCCGCCAAATGGTTGAATATACAGAGCTGCTGTGCAGCGAAACTCTCCTCATCACATGTTATGGCAAGATGCGTTAATAATGTTAAAAACCGCCAAATTTATGGTGAAAAAGGTGATGAGAAAATTGAAAAGTCTGTACCAACTTTAAATAATTTCATTAGAACAATAGGTTTTAAATCGATTTGGCAATTATAATAAAAAAAATATTCCTTTGACGCAATGCTGACACGCAATTTTAACCAAGACCCACTCGAAAATTTCTTTGGATGTTACACCAAACTGTGTGAGATTTGAGGGAGCATTTAAAACGTTATTATCAAAAAATTTCAGCACGAATCATTCAGTAGGCTCCAATTGCGAAGAGGATTCTAATGACTGTCTACAATCAGTCTCATTTTTCCTTAAAAATAAAGAAAAAGGTAATTCTCCCTTGCAATCCCAAAGTTTGTAATTGATCAGCCCCTCAGGGGCTGATCAATTACAAACTTTTTTGTTATGCAAAATACAAGAAATATTTCTGATTCAGGGGCTGATCAAAGAACTTATGTATGTGGGTGGGCCTTGACGAAGTGTCTACAAAAAGTCGTAAAAGGTTGTAAAAATTTTAAAAGCAAGCTACTGAACAATTCAGACAATGAAATGTATAAATATATACGTGCCAAAGAATATTGCCAAAATAAGAAATTGCTTTGCAAATTGAAAAGTCTGTACCAACTTTAAATAATTTCATTAGAACAATAGGTTTTAAATCGATTTGGCAATTATAATAAAAAAAATATTCCTTTGACGCAATGCTGACACGCAATTTTAACCAAGACCCACTCGAAAATTTCTTTGGATGTTACACCAAACTGTGTGAGATTTGAGGGAGCATTTAAAACGTTATTATCAAAAAATTTCAGCACGAATCATTCAGTAGGCTCCAATTGCGAAGAGGATTCTAATGACTGTCTACAATCAGTCTCATTTTTCCTTAAAAATAAAGAAAAAGGTAATTCTCCCTTGCAATCCCAAAGTTTGTAATTGATCAGCCCCTCAGGGGCTGATCAATTACAAACTTTTTTGTTATGCAAAATACAAGAAATATTTCTGATTCAGGGGCTGATCAAAGAACTTATGTATGTGGGTGGGCCTTGACGAAGTGTCTACAAAAAGTCGTAAAAGGTTGTAAAAATTTTAAAAGCAAGCTACTGAACAATTCAGACAATGAAATGTATAAATATATACGTGCCAAAGAATATTGCCAAAATAAGAAATTGCTTTGCTATCCCTCCGACTGACTAGTAGCTTGTTTTCAAGAAATACAAGAATCAGCTGTTGCATTTTTTAATAATGATTGCCACGAAAAGAACACCAAAGAAAGAATAAAAACCTTCATTGAATTATTCACCGATTTTAGTTTTATAGACTGTGAAATACATCATGAAAAAGTAAAACAATGTTTTGTTGACACATCCATAAACACAATTAAATATAGTTGGTGCAGGTCAATTAATAGAATACTAGAAGGTAAAATCACCTACGAAGGTGGGGATGTCACAAAAAAGCAGCTCAGCTTTATTACAACAAGTATAAAACGAAAAAATATTAATTTGTTTGATGATAAGGAAATAGTTGATAAGGAGATAGTAAGGAAAAATCTACATATTTTTAACAAGATAAGCGATAGACATAATTTTAATACTAGAAATAAAGGTAAAATAGATCAACCATTTTTCAGATTATCTAAAGTACATACATCTTTTATGGGGTACTGTGTTAAATGTTACAACAAAATACCTTGTGATATATTGAAATTAAATGAGAGAAAATTTAAAACACATATTAAAAGTACACTTTGTAAACAAGCATATTACAAGTTAGAGGATTATATCCAGGACAGGAATGCTTGGAAACATGCTGGTCCAGCTCCATAGGACAATCTAGAGTCTAGACAAAATCAAACTGGTTGCTATTTTTATGGTAAAATCTGTTATTTTTATGATATTCATTTTACATTCTGTGATAACCTATACTCACACACTGACTTATTTTTTTAGAAAAACATACTTGTATGATGTTTGTAAATA
This sequence comes from Tiliacea citrago, assembly GCA_963921375.1. Classification (NCBI taxonomy): domain Eukaryota; kingdom Metazoa; phylum Arthropoda; class Insecta; order Lepidoptera; family Noctuidae; genus Tiliacea; species Tiliacea citrago. The sequence goes on from OY992783.1 coordinate 27,347,573, forward strand.
TGTGAACACCACGTATCTATCTAATAATTAAGTTATTTTTCATTGCTTAGTTTTTAATTCGTTTTACCTATTATGGTATAGTAATTTTATTCTAGGTGCATCGTCTTCACATATAATCATATAAGGTCTACCGAGGCAAGTGTGACAGTGGGGCTAGTGTAACATTTTTAAATTACGCGCCTTAAACACGTTTTTCGTTTAAGTGCCATCTATTGAACAACGGAGGAACTTTTACTGAATTGACAGTAACAACGATAAATGGTCTAACTTGTACTGCTTTATCGACACCCGCCATTTTGGATAACTAAACGACTGGTGACAAGCGTTAGGCAATTCGAGAGGTGATGTTTGAAGTGTTTTTGTGAATATTTTCAAGTTATTTCAACAAAATTCAAGGTAAGTGGCAAAAAATAATGTAGATAAGTAAGTGTGATATATTTATGTGACTTAAAATCCATTATCTGTTCAAATACGAGACCTGTTACACTTACCCCGAATAATACCCAACATGTATAAGTGTGACAGTGTCACGCTTACCCCAGTGGCGTTGTATGAGAATATCATTACTAGTGATGGGACAACGTATTATTTTTTTATTTCATCGATCAAATTATTATGAGGAAGTATGATCTCAGAGTAAACATATTACTACGATGCCTTTTGTCATACCTAATAAAGATTTTTTTTTATATTTTAGATGGTACGAAATTATAAAAGAAAAACTACTGATAAATACTCTCGAGAAACTCTGCTGGCAGCTGTTAATGCAGTAAGGGAGGGACAGATGACGGCTTTGAAGGCATCTACAGTTTATGGTGTACCTAGACCAACAATAATCTCATACTTAAATGGTGATCGGGGTATGAAATCGAAAACTCATGGGAGACCGACAGTATTTACGACTGAATGTGAGAAAGATATGGCGTCAATGTTACACAGTATGGAACGTCACGGTTTTGGTTTAACTCAGCGAGAAGTCAGAGCCGTTGTTGGACAATACGTTCGTAGAAATAACATTGACACTCCCTTTAAAGACGGAATTCCAGGGGAAGAATGGATACGAGGCTTCAAAAAGAGAAATAAATTAAGTTTAAAAAAACCACAATCCGTAGAAATAGCGAGAAAGAAGGCAGCCGATCCTTGTCTTGTAAACGAATTTTATGATCTACTAGAAGAAATTGTGCAGGAGCAAAAATTAGAAGGTGATCAGATTTGGAATCTTGATGAAACAAGTTTTTGCCAAGATCCAGGCAAGTCGAAAATTATTGGATTAAAAGGCTTCCAAGCCACAAGAACTACCAGTTCACCTGGTCGCGATAACACAACAGTGTTATTCGCATGCAACAGTTGGGGTCAAAAAATTATTCCTTTAATCATTTTCAAAGGAACATATCTTTGGAACTCATGGCTACCTGACGATGATTCGATTGATTCAGCATTTGCATCGACCTCGAAAGGTTGGATGGAGGCTTCCGTCTTCGAAAGCTTTTTTTCTAACGTATTAATACCTGAAATATGCAAAACAGGTAAACCACAGCTTGTGATATACGACGGCCATTCAACGCATCTGGACTTGAATGTTATTTTAAAGGCAAAAGAGAACAAGATCACCATTCTAAAATTGCCGCCTCATTCTTCTCACATTTTACAGCCGTTAGATGTGAGCACTATGAAAGCGATGAAGGATCGATGGGATCAAAAGTTAATTAAATGGCAACGGCTTAATATCGGTAAAAAGTTACCAAAAAAAGAATTTACCCAAATATTGGTAGAAACTTGGAATGACCTGGAACCATTGATATTGATGAACGGATTCCGAAAAACCGGTATATATCCTTTGGATAGGAACCAAATCGGAGAAGACAAATTTGATCCTGCATCACTACAGCGTTGGAAAAATCATTTAGCAAATAAAACTACAGAAGAAGAAGAAATAATCACGGAAACTCAACATATTCAAAAACAGAATATTGAAACGGATGAAACAACACAAATAATTCATCAACTTGAACAAGAATTTGAAGGAGAAACTGTACAGGAAGCTCAGAAGGAACAACAACAATATGATGAAACCACCGAAACACGCAAAATGTTCGGTTGTGTACATAGAGGTCCAGCTAAAAATGTTGGCAAATTTAAACTTATCCCTAGGAAACAAAGCAATTCTAACGCTTTAACAATCATAAGCCAAAATAAAGTTATCATGGAACAGTCAGAGGAAAAGAATAATAATATCAATGTAACTTTTGGGAGCTTATTACTTGAATCCATATCAAGAGGAAAAGAAGAAACGAAGCAAAAAAGAAAACGCTTAGGAATAGGCGCTGAAGTAATCACAACAAATGATTACATTGAAAGAAAAAAAAAGGAAAGTGAAGAAAAAGAAAACTTGAACAAAAGAGCAAGAAAAGTTATTAAAAAGAAGCCAAAGAAGACGCAACCTAAAAAAATACAAAGAAAAATATCACTCACTACTAGCGAATCTGACATTATGAGTACGCACTCCGATTCTGATTTAATGGATGCTTGTAGTGACAGTGATTCTGAGAATGCTCAAGACCAACCATTACGAAAAAAATCGACACATGCGAGTATACTTACGGTACAAGCTGATATTAATTATGAACCAAAAACAAAAGCGCATGCGATAGTAAAAAAAACTGTTGATGCGAAAGATGTAAACAAAACACAAGTTTACAAAGAAAAACAGAGAAACTTGACCAAAGAAGAAATAATGAATGCTATTCAAACTGATACGGAAGAAAATACCAGTAATTTGATTTTGGAAGTAAATGACACTGTTCTGGTTCGGTATTTCGAGAAAAAGAAATGGAAGTTCTATGTTGGTACTATACAGACAATTGAAAAAAATGATCGGTACAAAGTTTTATATTATAAGCATTCTGTAGACAAAAATACGTTCCTAACATTTTCGGTTCCAAAGAAATTAGACGTTGATGTAGTCCCTATATCAGAAATTGTAAAAAAAATTGAGCTTTTGGAAGTTAAACAAAATTCAAATGTTTTTGTTCTTTCCAACGACCTAGATGATGTATACTTTAAGTAAACTTAGTGGTAAAGTGTTACCGTTTTATTTTATTAAACTTTATGGTTTTTCAAATAAAATTCTATTTTAGCTAATTTAATTGTGTTTTATTATGCAAAAAAGTACCTGAGGTAAGTGTGACAAGATTTTAACATAGTTCACATCACTATTCATCAAAAAATCTGTTACACTTGCCCCATGACGTCATAAATCTATTGCTACGCGAAAAGTTATCATATAATTATTGAAATAGATCATATAATGTGTTAAAATTAGTAACATCTCATAAGATTTATCAGATACCACAGGCAATATAAAGAATACAACAACGAAAATGCTTATTGTTACACTTGCCCCATTGGTGGGGAAAGTGTGTCAGTTATTAACATTGAAACGTTTTTCTTAATGAAAGTCACGAAAAACTAGTATTAAATACTAAAATATTTTATGAAACATAAAATAAATCAATAATCAACGTATTAAAAGTAAATAATTTATGTTAACCTATCACGGCATAGAAATATTGATATACAAACTTTTGTACTAATGCATTTATGTCACACTTGCCTCGGTAGACCTTAATTAATGTAATCAAACAAAATATTGTAAAACATTTTTAAAAGAGTACCGGTGGAGTTTCTTGCCCATTCTTCTCCATACGAAACTACCTTTTGGAAGGGGCAACTAGAATCAATTCTATTTTTTTTGTAAATTTTGACGTTCAAAAGTGCCTCTTATGTGCCTATTTGAAATAAATGGTTTGACTTTGACTTTGATAATAAAAAAACACTATTCTGAACTTCGTACGTGTTTTTTTGAATTAGGTGAAACCCTCCCCCCAAGTGACCCTAATACAGACTCGCTCTACAGATTGTACTAATTTCTCAGTTTTAGGTACTTTTGTCATCGTTCACTATCGAAGACAAAAGTACTTTCTTTCTGTAAAGGGAATTGGCCGAACTTGGCCATTTTTAAACGCGATGCAATACAAAAAACCAGCCAAGTGCGAGTCGGACTCGCGCACGAAGGGTTCCGTACCATTATCTATAAAAATAGGAAAAAAATCACGTTTGTTGTATGGGAGCCCCCCTTAAATATTTATTTTATTTTAATTTAATTATTTATTTTAAAAGAGAATATAGAACTAAATATTTTGTGAATATTTCAAGCGTCTACCTGTTGCCGATATCAATATCGAGCAAAAACGAGCAAAAAAATCACGTTTGTTGTATGGCCCCCTTAAATATATATTTTATTCTGTTTTTTAGTATATTGTTGTTATAGCGGCAACAGAAATACATAATCTGTGAAAATTTCAACTGTCTAACTATAACGGTTCATGAGATACAGCCTGGTGACAGACGGACGGACAGACAGACAGACAGACGGCGGAGCCTTAGTAATAGGGTTCCCGTTTTACCCTTTGGGTACGGAACCCTAAAAAGGTTGCTAAAATTTGTTTGGATAGTGAAATTTTGTCAAAATATTTTCGCCAAAACGGCAGGAACTTTTATGCTAGTGATTATTTCTACTTACCTTAATGTGATAGCTAGTCTTTCCGCAGGGGCGATACTTTTACGCATGTTGGTGTCGTGGTGCTTTAATCCAGCATGTAATAGAGCCAGTAGTTCCCAAAACGTGATCCTTAAACGAAAATGTTTGGAAAACTTTTCTGGATGGTTTAAAAGATTATCGAAATGCTCGATACATTTGTTAAAATTGGTATATCCAATAACTGCGGTTTCGTCTTCTACGACGACATTTTTTATCAGAAGCAGCGCAATTAACTTCTTCGTCCGAGTCCACTATGATACTGCATGCATGGTTTAAAAAGTAGCAGATGTTCAAGTCCATATGAACATATACTTGTTTATAATGTTGTACTTGTTTCAATGTAGTAACCATTTCCAATATTCGTGTTGTTATGTTACATCTCTAGCTTGATAAACTGGCAACATTATTTGAGACTTCCTGTATCCTCCCCACTTAGAATAAATAATTTAAAAATTGAAATAAAAAGATTTTATTGATTGAGATTAAGATTGCGTAGTGGTCCTTCGAATTAGTGGTACAGCAAATTCAGTGCCTTTGGAAGTATATATTCGTCTTGCATAGTGTGTGTGGCGAGTTTGTTCGGGAATTCAGGACCCTTGTCCCCGGGCGGAGCCTCACCCTGCTCATAGAAAACCCGTGTTGTCGGACCGGTGGCTGCCGCTGTTGTTGATATCTCGATGGACGACACAGAAAAAGTTGGTTGGACGGAAGTTCGACACAGACGCTCCCAACGTTCATTCAGTAATGTGTTGCGTGGAACAGCGGCGCCCGGCACCACCAATCTAGAAGCCTCTGAAAGATGGAGATACCTGCACCTCTTCTACGTTAAGCAGGGCACATCTGATACTCAGGTACGTGATCACCTAACTACCATTTGTGGAACAGATGTTTGCACGGTAGAAGTCCTCAAATCCCGTGGTAAATACGCATCCTTCAAGCTGGGTGTGCCCTCAAAATTGGCTGATCAAGTTGTGGCTCCTGAAAATTGGGCAGAGGATATTTGCGTCAAACCATGGCGCTGTAATTTTCGTGGCCGAAGCGATGAGACCCAATAAGCCCTATTGCGTTGTTGCCGCTCCCGCCTCTCGTGCTTGTACTGATCGCAACGTCTATCTGCGCCTACTGTACCAGAATGTGCGTGGGCTCAAAACCAAGCTACCCATTTGGAGGTCAAGCTTATTACTGTCTGAGCATGATTTGATAGCCGTTACCGAGACAAACCTGGATAATTCAGTGGAGGACTCAGAAATATCGGCTGGAGATTGGCGTACTCTTCGACGAGACAGAGTGACCACGGGTGGTGGTGTGCTGCTTGCTGCGCGGCCTGGGGTCACCGTGAATAGGCTACATGAACTTGAGACGGCCTGCGGCGAAGATTTGTGGGCCAAGATCACAATTTATGGCCTAAATATATATGTGTGTGTTGTTTACGTCAAACCTAGTGCAACTGATGAGGATTACCTGGCGTGGTTCTGCAAGGTCGAGGACGTTTTTCACAGTTTGAAGGGAACTATTATTATTTTAGGCGACCTTAATCTAAAAAGTGCGTCAGTAAATGTTAATAACTACTACTGTTATTTTCTAAGCTTTTGTAGTCTGGTAGAGATGAATGAGGTGATGAATATGCGTGGCAGTAAGTTAGATGTAGTGTTGGCTCGGGAGGGCGCTGCTGTAAACTGTGAGTATATCCAGGGTACGGAACTGGTTCCGATTGATCTGTATCACCTTCCGTTAGATATTGCTGTTACCATCCTAAGGCATAAGGTACATGAAAAACTTGACCCTAGCAATATTGACCGTAGTAAGGATTGGAACTTTTGTAAAGGTGACTACACATCATTGTTCGATCTTGTTTGCTCTGCTCCATGGCAAGACGTGTTTCGCTGCAATGACGCGTCCACCGCTGCTTGTAAGTTTTATAATTTAATGTACGATATTTTTGATTCCTCTATTCCAAAAAAGACGAGAAGGACCGCTGGTAATAAGCGGTACCCAGTCTGGTTTACTAGAGATATCGTAAGCGACACTCGACGTAAATCAAAACTCCATATTAAATGGAAACAATCCAGATGTGATGCTACATATGCTCAGTTTAGCGCACTGCGGTCGGAATTAAAAGTGAGAACCGAGGAGGCATATAGACTGCATTGTTCTAATGTGGAAAACAGCCTAGGCAAAAATCCAAAAATGTTCTGGCAGCACATTTCAAGCCTGCGATCTAAGGGTGGGTTTGAGCCAGACGTTGTGCTTGATGGCAAGGTCTATTCAGGTGTCAAAGCTGCTGAGGCATTTGCTGAGTATTTTTCCAGCGTATTTCTGCCGGACACCAGAATTGGACCCGAAATCAGTCACGGTGAATAGTGAGGGAGGTAATTTTCCCCTACCCGTTTTAGTCCCTCCGGACGTGGTTAGGGGTATTTCCAAACTCAAACCCTGCTGTTCGATTGGCCCAGATAACATCCCTGCATATATCGTTAAAGGATGTAGCAGTATATTAGCAGCCCCTTTATGTCATGTTTTTAATCTAGCTCTTAAGTCGGGCGTGTATCCGGAGCCGTGGAAGACTTCACGTGTTACTCCCATCCCTAAAACCAGTGACAAGACAAATGTCGAGGAACACAGACCCATCGCTATTTTATCAACCATTGCAAAGGTCTTTGAACATATACTTCACACTGTTATCTGTAAACAAACCAATATGTATCTTTCTGATGCTCAACATGGTTTTCGACCTGGTCGCTCCGTGAACTCAAATCTGCTGATTCATGTTGACTTCATATCCAGTAGCCTGGAATCCGGTAGGCAGGTCGACACTCTGTATTTTGATTTCCGGAAGGCGTTTGACAAAGTGGACAACGATGTGCTTTTGGCAAAGTTAGGGGCTACGGGCTTCTCATCCGGCCTTCTTAACTTCTTCGCCGACTACCTACGGGATCGCAAACAGTTCGTCCGCCATGGCTGCTTTGAGTCGAAGTCTTATTACACTCGCTCGGGCGTGAGCCAGGGATCCGTGTTGGGGCCGCCTCTGTTTCTGATCATGATCAACGACCTAATTTGTAAGATTCGATTCGCAAAATGTCTACTATATGCCGACGATCTAAAACTAGCTGCGCAAATCAGAACAGAGGTGGATTGCGAACTCCTACAAAAAGATATCGATACCGTCTATGAGTGGAGCATGGCGAACAAGTTGTTGTTTAATATTAGTAAATGCAGCGTTATGACTTATAGTCGTGGGTTGAGACCAATAAAATATGATTATAGTTTGGGGGGTTTAGTGATCACCCGTGTCACCAGCGTTAAGGACTTAGGAGTGACCTTCGACCGCAGTCTGACATTTAGAGACCACGTGTCTGCCCTTGCAAAGGAATCCTTCAGGCGTCTGGGATTTGTCTTGAGGAACGCTCGTGACTTTCGCAATCCCAGTATTATTAAACTTCTTTACACCACTTTGGTTCGGAGTAAACTCGAGTCCAGCGCCTGTGTCTGGCATCCGCATACTGCGTCTCAGACACTGATGCTTGAGAAAGTTCAGAAGACCTTCCTGAGATTTTTGTATCAAAGGCTGTACCATTACTTCCCATTCATGTACCCAACGAATTATCTTCTAGGGGTGTTGGGTTTAAATTCGTTGGAGGTAAGAAGGGGCTTTGATCAGCTCACGATTGCCTGTAAAACCCTAAGCGGTCGTATTGACTGCCCTGAACTCCACGGACTTTTCCTGCCGCCTATTTGTGCCCGACAAATACCTTGGGCACCGTCAAAGCCGCCGTCATAACCTGTTCGCACTACCGCTGTCTAGATCTGTTGCTAGAGCCGAATCCCCAGTTTGTCGAACCCTAAGGATGCTAAACGCCCTCCTGACTGCCGACCCTGAATGTGATGTGTTTGCCGATGAATGGAAGAAAATAATGCGTGCTTGTCTGTTGTTTTGTGAGGGACAATATGCGAGGGTGTCCACTGTTGCATGTTAGTTTATTGATGTATCTAATTTATTGAACCATTTACTCAAATAATTATTAATAATTTTATCCACGAATTGTATATCTTTGAATTTAATTTTTTGTATTGTATGTTATTTGAATGCTTATTTTATTTTAATTTTTATAATTCTATGTTAATTAATGTAATTGGACCTGTGCCGTTTTAATTAACTAAAAAAAAAAAAAAAAAAAAAAAAAAAAACAAGAGAGTTTTAATTTTGAAGGAGATGAAGAAGGAGCACGCTAAAGTAGGAAGAAGAAATACTTGGAATTGTACGTACCTACCTAGTTACCTATCCTTCACCCGGCGTTATCGAAGTGTTCGGGCGTAGGTATTTCATTGCGTTCGATAGTATGTAGGTAACTCTAGGAAATTATTAATTAGCATTTAAACAAAATAAAAACATTATTATCGCATCGCCGTACAAAAAAAAAAAGTTCGTTTTTGTCGTGGAAAATTCGAATTGTAATTTACATACCGCCGTTGTAGCGTTAGTTCGATTCGCGTCCGATAGTAGGTAAGTAATTAAAGCATTTAAACAAATAAAATAATTTTAATTCTAAACGATTGCTATTTTAAGTTAGTAGGTGCTAATACAGGGAGGGACATCGACGCGCAAACGTCGTGAAAAGGTTACACCTTGTCATAAATAAAATTACGAAAGTCATACTAACTACCTAACCTACACATACACACACACACAAGTATGAGGCGCGGCCGCCCGCGGCGCCATCGCCGCCGCTGCCGGACGAACGTGAACGTCAACATTGATAGGTACCTAACACAAAAGATCATGTTTAGTTAGTCTTGATAACCGATGGTAGTTAATTATTAAGTACCCGCTACGGAAATAAAACTAACAATAAGCTTATTCAAGCAATGAGGATTGATAACAAAAAAGATGCTTGATAAAATTTTAGCGATCCAGTGATGTTCAATTAATGAACTTACCTTAATCTCGCTCATTCCTAATGAGATAGGGTTCGAAGTGGCCGCCACCAATTCGCTCGCAGATCTGAGCGCAGCGCAGAGTTTCAGCGTGGATACGGGCCAAAAAAGTGGGATCCTGGACACACTCCTCACACAGCGTCGCAAACACATTCACAATACGTTACGATCTCTAATTTCTGCTGCAGTATCGCACTCGGCCACAAATACCTTATCCTTGACGTAACCCCAAACACTGTTCCACATTCCGTTGCGACTAAATGTAGACTCATCCGTCTAAATCACATTAGCAGCAAACGTAGGCATTGCGACGTGCTTTCGTTGCAGTACGAGAAACGACGAACTCTGTCTGCGGGCAATAACGCCTGCACCTTGTGAAATCGGTACGCTCGCTGCAAATCTCTGCGTAAAACCCTAAGGACAGTCCAGCGTGAGACTTGGGACCTGTAACAGTCACGAACTATGCGAGCTGCCGTGCGTATTCCCAGTCGCCGGTTCTGCCGCACGACACTCAGTATGTGGTTCGCAACACTCGGTCTAACGAGCCTGCCAGCACTGTCGCGCTGTAGGATTGTCCAAGACACGTTAGAACGCTCGTGTTATTAATTACACGAGAATTTCGTGGGTGGCTATCTTCGGGATATCTCTCCACATCATGAGTGTATTCCCGTATTCGCGGGCACTGAAGAATTGTTCAGGTCTGGAAGGCATTTTGAACGTCACTCACAAACACACACACAGAGAAAATTACTTTTGATTTTAAAAACTACGTTAAGATCACAAATTCTCGATAAACAGCACGCCCGTTTGCGATCAACGAAATCTAGGAACTGGCAAAAATCCGATAAAATCGGCGAAATGCAAAAGAAATGTACTTTGCTGATCTTTCTTTCAATTTGCCGCATTTGCTGCCTACAGTTAGTTATTCTGTGCCTACAGTGCTACACCGAGCACAGATCAACAAAATGATAGACTGTACAAATACATTTAGTTGTACCTAGTTACCTACTCACGAAATTAATTGCGAAAATGGATGTATTTTTTTTAGAAAACAGTAACTACTCAAAACAAAATAGGGCCCACCTCGAATCAGTCACTATTTTGGTCAAAATAAAGTTATCTAAGTAGTTGTTGACAAAGTTATGCATTGAACCGTCAAGCTGACATGTTTAGGAACCCTTATCAATGTTTATTTCGACAACATTCATATTGGTTTCAAGAGGGTAGCTAAAAAAGTGAAGTACTCGAAAAAATCGTCGAATGCACAAATTCTCAGTCACTTAAGTTTTCAGTCTACACTAAACAGTGTTGTGGAATACTCACGTTTTTAACAATTTTGTTTGGTTCCTGTGTTAGTTGTGATCACTATGCCTGGTCCTCGCCGTCATATGGACATGGAAACCGCTGCAAGAGCAGTATCCTTGCTTCAAGAGGGACAGTCTCAGAGGTCTGTGGCTATCCACCTCGGTGTTTCGCGACGAGCAATCCGAAATGTTTGGGAACGGTATCAGGAGACCGGAAGTGTAGCTAGGAGACCTGGCACAGGAAGAGTTAGGGCTACGACTACCCAGGAAGACCGATATCTAAGGTTAACCGCACGACGGGAGCGTACTGTTACCGCTCGGACCTTACAAACTCGACTACGGCAATCCACAGGAACGAGAGTCAGCGACCAAACCATTCGGAATCGGCTTCACGAAGATGGACAACGCTCCAGAGTACGCGCTATTCGACTGAAACTAACGAGGGCTCATCGTGCAGCACGATTAAGGTACGCCCGGGAACATTTGGAATGGACCATGGATAACTGGAGGAATGTGCTTTTTACGGACGAGTCTAAAGTGAAGTTTTACAGTGATGACAGACGGATACGCGTGTGGAGAAGAGAAGGGGAACGTTTTTCTGAACCATGCGTCCATGCAACAGACCGATGGGGGGGTCCCAGTGTTATGGTATGGGGTGGAATTAGCCTACACGGCAAAACAGAGCTGGTAATTCTCAATGAAGGTACCGTAACCGCTGCCAGTTACATCGAGCGAGTAATCCGGCCACATGTCATCCCGTTTTCACAAAGAGTGGGCAATAATTTTGTCTTTATGCATGACAACGCTCGCGCACACACAGCCCGCACCACACAAAGAGCCCTTTCTGAAGCCAATATCACCGTTTTGCCATGGCCAGCCATGAGTCCCGACCTCAACCCAATAGAACATTTATGGGATCAACTCAAAAGAAGCCTGAAAGAAAACTACAGTGATGTTAATAGCCAGCAGGAGCTCATTAACGCCCTGAAAGTCTGTTGGGAACAAATACCGCATACAAACGTGACTCACTTGATTGAAAGTGTACCAGATAGGCTCAGAGAGTGCATACGGAGCAGAGGAGGACCCACTCGTTATTAAAAAATAACAAGCACCATAATTTTTTTCAGAAGACGTGTGCTTTACAAGATCCTTTATTTTGTGTAATTTTTCCTAAAAACTGTTATTTGTGTTTTTATTAAAGAAAATAAACAAATGATTCCATTGTTTATTTTTACACTATTCCTGAATGCCCACTTGACACTTGTACATTCATAAAAACTGAACAATTACGTTCAATTTTAAGTTAAGGCAAAAAAACATGGTGGGCCCTATTTAGTTTTGAGTAGTTTACATTGTTGAATTACATTCAAAACTAAAATGAATGTTGATAATAAAAAAAAAACGAAAAATCACGTGACTATCAATACACTTCTACACGTATTTTTTAAATCTTCTTTATTTAAATCGATGTAGCTTTAGAAAAATAATTATCCCCCATAGTGAATCTAAAATAAAAGTAGTAAATGGGTCCTTCATTTATGTAGATCATGATTAAAATGCCTCATGTGACGCGTCTGTTAGATTCATTGGGATATGTCGCTTAGCTTCTTACGAGACCGCTCGCCGCCGCGGTCCGTTTGTCGGCATTTGAAAGCGAATAGGGCACCGGACATCCGTAGGACTTAGGGCCAGGCCACAACAGTGCGTTGCGGCGTCGCATCGCAAAAATCAACGACGCCGCACAACGCATCGTGGAAATTTCCGATGCGCTGCCGCAACGTACAAATCTGCGATGCGACAACGCTTTGCCGTTTAGTCGGTGTCCATACTTTGAACGACCTGCACGTGTTTTTTAAGCGATATGGCGCAGTACGATGTCGACCACCTGATATCTTTAATTTACGAACGTCCCGTCCTTTGGGACAAAACTATATCACAATTCAAAGACAAATTTTTAAAAACAGAAGCATGGAGGGAAGTGTGTACAAGTTTATATTCAAATTTTGAGGAGTTAAATAGTGTTGAAAAAACAAAACTCGGTAAGTACTTATAAACATTTATATTTTTGTTAACTGCCAACTAAGACCTCCAATGTTACTATTAAAATAATTACAAAATTCGTTTCTGATTATGTTAGCTCCTGTTCTACTTTCATGTGTTGTTTCGTGTAAAATTTGCAAAGAATCGTCAATAATCATTTCTTCAAACGTTTGTGCGCCATCTCGATTCAATACAAAGTTGTGTAATACACAGCATGCTTTTATAATGTCTATTGTGAAATCGTAAGAAACATTAATGGGTCGATGAAATATGCGCCATTTATTTGCGAGTATGCCAAAAGCGCTCTCAACATATCGTCTGGCTCGGCTCAAACGATAATTAAAAACTCGTTTTTCTATCGATAAAAACTTCCCAGAATATGGGCGCATTATATTATTTGTCAGTGGTAATCCTTCATCCGCCACGAAGACAAAAGGAATTTCTTTTTGAAAGCCAGGTAACGGTTTTGGCGGAGGTATAGATAATTGACCTTTTTTTAATAAGTCGTATAGATTTGAGTTCTGAAAAACAGTGGAGTCACATTCCTTACCATATGCACCTATATCGACATATATAAATTTGTAATTCGTATCAACAAGTGCTAATAGAACAATGGAATTATAATTTTTATAATTGAAAAATAGGGATCCACTGTGATCCGGGCTCAATATACGAATGTGTTTTCCATCTAGCGCTCCTATACAATTAGGAAAGTTGGTCTTTTTTTCATACTCTTGAGCAATTTGTTCCATCAGCTCTGTTGTAATTTTTGGTAATTCCAACCTTTTAAGAATGTTCCATACAATACGACAAACAAATTTTATTATTCCTGTTATTGTAGATTTTCCACGATAATATGTGAAATGCATATCTTTAAAAGTATTTCCCGTCGCCAGGTACCTGAAAGAAAACAAAATAAATCATTATTCGTCATATTTTTTTAGGTAACGATGTCATAAAGAAATGGAGAGGAATCAAGGATAATTTTACAAAATACGAAAAAAAATTAAACGAGCAATGTAAATCCGGAGCTGGGGCCAAAAAAATTAAACAATATCATCTATACGACCAGCTCCTATTTCTGAAAAAGAATTCTCAAAATAAAACAACATCAAGTCTTGACGATGAAGAAATAAGACCAAGCACCTCAACCCAACAAAGCCAGCAACCTGTCATGCCACGTTACCAGCCTGCATCGCGTAAAAGAAAAATTGACGAAGACGAATTTGAGAAGAATATTATAGCTGCTTTAAAAACACCTGAAAGTAGACATTTATCTTTTTTTAAAGGAATTTTGCCATCATTGGAAAAATTGAATGATAATCAAACAATAATTTTCCAAAGTCGTGTCCTACAGATATTAAGTGATTTACACCAACCATCATACTATCCCAGCCACTATCAAACTTCACAAACAACTGTTCAGACTGGCTATCAAACAGCTCAAATGTCTATGCAGAGTGGCTACCAATCAGCTCAAATGCCTATGCAGAGTGGCTACCAATCAGCTCAAATGCCTATGCAGTGGCTATCAAACATCCATTCAACGCAGTGCCTTCCAAAGCGGATGCGAAACATCACCGGCACCTATGCAATCGTCTCCACAAACGCCAAGGAATGATGATGTAAATGAGCCAGAACAAATTCATTTCGATGAGGAACTAACAAATTTGACGAATGACACACAATCGGAATACGAGTTTTGAATAACACTAAATTATGAAAATGATTAAACAGTATGATTATAGTAAAAATAGTTTATTTTTTTCTTACCTTACAGTTAATCCCAGCATCTCCAGAGGTTCGATGGGTTTTCTAAATATGTATTTCTTTTGTAAATGAGGCTTTATCAAACTAAGAAGTTCTTCAAAACTTACTACACTCATCCTAAAGTAATCGAAAAATTTAACCTCGTCCACTTTTAGCGCCTCATATTTCCTTTTGAAGTGGTTTCCATCTTTATTCATAATTGTCAGTAATGGGTGCACCCAGTACTTTCTTTTCTGTTTCTTTTTCTTAATACGCCTTAACGCAAGCAGAAGTAGAACACGCGCAGTGCGGTCCATGTCTCACTAGAAACTGAACTGACGGTTAGCGTCTTGTCGTACGATGTCGTATCCGATGAAATTTTTGCGTTGCGACATCGCATCGCATAGCTGTGCAATGTTGTTTTTGCGATGCGACGCCGCAACGCACTGTTGTGGCCTGGCCCTAAGGGTCCGTTCACACAGACCGGCTCGGAGAGGAGAGCAGATTCTTATCACGTTGAAAACAGAGTTTTTAGTATTTGTATTAAGGTTTATTTTTGCATGTGCACTGCTTTTGTGATTAAGAATGCTTGAAGGCGCTTGGTGTGAAATAATAAGAGGAGCTTACCGGCTCCGATCGCGTAATTTTTCTCGATCGTGCAGCCGTTTGGCTCCGATTGCATGCTCTTTAACGCTCGCACAGCCGATCGGTTCCGATTGCGTGCTCTTTCTCGCTCGCGCAGCCGATCGGCTCCGATTGCGTGCTCTTTCTCGCTCGCGCAGCCGATCGGCTCCGATTGCGTGCTCTTTCTCGCTCGCGCAGCCGATCGGCTCCGATTGCGTGCTCTTTCTCGCTCGCGCAGCCGATCGGTTCCGATTGCGTCCGCGCTTGTCCACGCCGACCGCCATTTTGATAGCACAATCCTTTCAACGACCAAGCGAAAGCCGGCTGTCGCGCTGCTATTGTCTTTCTATAGTGTCTCGAATAACTTGCATTCGAAGGTTTAAAACGGAACAGTTGTGTGCACTTGCAGGAAAACATGACTGACGAAAAATTAATAATACCTACTCGTGTCAAAATACGAGTGTTTATTTGACATAACCAAGCCATCGTATAGCGATCGGGTAATGAAAGACAATGCATGGGAGGAAATAAGCAAATGTGTGGGATTAAGTGGTAAGTACCTACTAAGATTTTATTGTTTTACACCTATCTCCAGATACTCGAACGAATTCTAAAGTAAGGGCTTCTTAACGTGCTGTGACTTGTTAAATTCAAAGTCAAAACAGGAATAACATGAGTTTAAATGCACTCACTTTACTCGTAAAAATCGTTTGAGTATCTGAACGTTACAATATACCTACTCAAAAAGTAGCGGACAATTTTTATTAAATATAACTTAAGAAACTCGAGTGGCCACTTGATCTTGCCAATCTAAAGCACCACTTGCTGAAAAATAATCCTTAAATTTATTTCTTATCGTTATACCTGCGTCGATAGAACTATTTTCATCATTATTGTCTGTCATCGCTGTTAATAAATTCATAGTGCTGTGAAGAACATTCTCTTGTCTTGGTGATGGCGTCCGATTTTCTATTAAAAAGTTATGTAAACATGTAGTTGCTAATATAATTAAGTCACAGTACTTCGGTTGAATTTTCATTCTTTTTTGATAAATCTCAAATCTTTGAGTTAGCATTCCAAATGCACATTCTACGACTTTTCTTGCCCTGAACAGAATTATCAAAAAAAGTATTTAATCTGCGTTTAAACGCAGATTAAATACTTTTTTTGATAATTCTGTTCTTGTTTGTTCTCTCGGATACGGCCGCAATATGTTATTGTTCAAAGGAAATGCTTCATCTCCTATGAAAACATGTGGTAAGCTTTCAGTGGTATTCGGTAGAGGTTTATTTGGGGGCAGCTTTAACTTATTAGTGTTCAATTTTTTTCCAAATGTTGAATTCTGTAAAATTCCACCGTCGCTATTTTTACCATACGATCCGACATCAACAATTAAAAAACTGTATTTCGCGTCTACCACAGCTAGTAACACTGTACTGAAAAAGTTTTTATAATTATAGTATAAGCTTCCACTATTATCTGGTGCCTGTATACTGACGTGCTTTCCGTCTTAAGCGCCCAAACAGTTAGGAAAATTCCAAATATTAAAGAAATCACGAGAGACCTTTTCCCACATTTCTTCATCTGGTATCTGCATAACTAAGGGCATCAAAACATCACAAATTGCTCTGATTGTCTCATGAATTATTGAATGAACTGTAGAAATTCCCATTCGGAAATTAAATGACAAGTTTTTGAAACTGCAACCAGTAATGAGGAATCTGTAAAAACAATAAAAAAATCTAAATATAAGTTTGCCGTACAAAAACGAAGTATAAATTAAAGAAAACAGTCCACTGACTGCATGCTCATTTACCCAATGAACCAAAGCAGGGTGATGTTTTTAATTTATTTATTTCTATACTTTCCAGTTAGGCAGTGCATGGATCGTTGGAAGAAACTGCGAGATAACTTCAGAAAAGCCTATCATAACCGAAAAGGCAAGAGTGGCGATGGAGCGACAACGTCCAAATTAATAAAATTTGAAAAAGAACTTTCTTTTATAATACCGTTTTTTCGCAATCGGAACCAAATATCTAATGTTACATTATCATCGGATGAATCGGAACCTGGCACACCACTACCACCAGCATCGACATCATCTAAACGTTCTGACCATTCCGAAGTTGAATCGCTTGCAAGTACTTCCGACTCGAAAAAGAGACCACGCATAAACAAAGATGTTGCTACGGTTTTCGAAGAATATCTTGAAGAAAAAAAAAAAACTAAACCCTATGACAAGGCATTACGCAATTTTTTTTGTCTATGTCAGATACAGTGGAAACATTTCCAAAAGAAGTCCAAGCACGAATTAAAAAGCGCGTGTTTGACATTGTTAATGAAGCTGAATTAAGTCTGTATGAAAATAGTGCAGATTTGAATTATTCTTTGCCAATAAATTCTCCGTCATCCTCTAATCAATCTACTTACCAACAGTTGTCAAACGAAACCTATATTTCTCAAAACTATCAGACTACTTACGGGTACAATACTAACACACAAAATACAAAATAATTAATAAACACAAACAATAAAAATAATGAAACACAAATCTAAAATGATTGTTTTTATTTACCTTAAAGTTACCGTTAATCTTTCTTCGACTGGAATGGCGCAACGATAATTTGTAGTCTTTTTTGTTATATGTACTCTTAACAAATCTGTCAATTTTAAAAATTGCCAATATTCCATACGATAATACTCATAAAATTTAAGGCTATCATTCTTCAATTCCTCGAAAATGGTGTGAAACTCCCCATGGATTAATCGATTCTCCCAAATATTTTTTGCCCATATTTGTCTCCGCTTGCGCTTTCGTTTGTTTTGTTCTGCTTCAAACAATCTTGCTAACAAATATATTTCTTCATCGGAGCTATCTAAATCCATGTTCCGAAAAGCACACGTTAACACCGAAAACAAAACTTGGACTGCGTGGAAGACTGGTACTGCCTTTGTAGTGTACCCATCCGGCTCCGAGCACATCCGAACGGCTCCGAGCGCATCCGACCGGCTTCAAGTGCATCCGACCGGCTCCGAGCGCATTCGACCGGCTGCGAGCGCATCCGACGGGCTGCGAGCGTATCCGACCGGCTGCGAGCGATTCCGACCGGCTGCGAGTGCATCCAACCGGCTCCGAGCGCATCCGCTTTCAGGTCGCTTCCAGCCGGTCTATGTGAAATAGTTGGCGGCTCCGCTCCGACCAACTCCAAGCGCATACGATCCGGTCTGTGTGAAAAGAAAAATGCGCGCCGATGCTCTCCGAGCCGGTCTGTGTGAACGGACCCAAAACCAGTGTTGACCTCGCAAATGAACTTAGCAAAACTGCTGATCAGGTAGCCCTTTGAGTTTTATTTTTGCTATTTTAAGTGAAACAAGTGAATTTACTATTTTTTAATTAAAAATCTCATTGGTCTAGATAGAATAATGATTTTATACAGTTTACAGTAAAAAAAAATGCGGATTTTTTTTTTTTTCCTGGCTTCCTTTATCGATTCTGAACCTACCCCTAAGCTATGGCACGCAATTACTTTAACACCCTGTATAGTGTAAGTCGTAAAAAATGTAGTGAATTGTTGTGTGAATATTTAGCGACACTTAATTACTCAGACACTGAAAACTTGCTAGATGTAATGCAATAAGCTTATTAGTGTTAAATCAATATTTATTTAAAACTATAATCACTATGTATCAATGCTAGCTCTATGTACAGTAACTTAATGTCCACTAAAGCACACAGCGTTGTTAAGTGATGGCCTGAAACACAGGTTTGAATAAACCTACATCAGGCAGTTCGCTATTGTGTTCAATTAGACCCTTAACTTAACTAATCTTTATAAGTTATACACTTGATTTATTTTAGACATAATTTAACATGTTCTTACTAATTAATATGTAACTTGGTAAAGATGTAACTTCTTGGTAATTTTTATGTGAACTTATGAATAAAATTATTATTATTTTCTTTATTATTATTATAGTGACCATGTAGTCGATTTAGTCACTGAACGATTTATTATTTATGCCGGTGGCGACAGCGACTCCTCAACCAACGAGAGTGACGAGTGTTATGTTGAGGATGAGGAGCCAACTCCTTCCACAGGCTCAACTGCTACAATAAATTTATTGCCAGAGGTAGCACTATTAGAAAGTGGTAGTGACGACGACACATAATTGTATTTTTTTTTTCAGTAATATATTTCTGAACTTTTAACTGTATACAGGGTAGATATGAGCGCCGCGCCGGCGCGCCGCCGCCGCCGTGATTTCCCCCGCGCCGCCGCCGCCAACCCCAGGCGCCGGCGCGCCGAGCCCGAGCGGCGGCATTCAGTTTACGAGGGCTGCACTAAAAGTATCGGGAATGGAATATTTCCACTGTTCCTGTCATATTAAAATCTTTTTAATTGAAAACTCCTTGGTTTTAAAAATCGAATACAATTCATTTATTTAAAAAAAGATTCTCGGTCTTGTCACAAGGTTTTGTCAAACTTGTTTAGTCGTTGAGAAAATGGAATTGACTCGAGAAAATTCAAGAGCGATGATTTATTATGACTTCCGAACTGGTTTAACACAAAAACAGTGTGTTGACCGGATGATTTCTGCATTTGGTGATGAAGCCCCATCCAAAACCACAATTTATCGCTGGTTTGCTAAATTTCAACGTGGACGTGTCAAGCTCAGTGATGATCCCGTCAAGGTCGTCCAAAAACTGCAGTCACCCAAGAAAACGTTGATGCTGTGCGTAAGCTGATTGAGGAAGATCGACATGTGACATACCGCGAAATTCAGGCAACTTTAGACATTGGCATGAGTCAAATACAAATAATCTTGCATGAACAATTAGGCGTAAAAAAGTTGTTTTCCCGATGGATACCGCATTCGCTCTGTGAAGAGCAAAAAGCGGCTCGCGTTACTTGGTGCGTCAGAACTCTCGAAAGATTCCACGCAGGATCCTCAAATGCTGTATACAACATTGTATCAGGTGACGAATCCTGGATATACGCGTACGAACCTGAAACAAAAAACCAGTCACGAGTTTGGGTGTTCGAAAATGAGTTAAAGCCAACAAAAATTGTTCGTTCACGGAGTGTTGCAAAAAAAATGGTGGCCACGTTTGTCTCCAAAACCGGCCATGTTACGACTATTCCTCTTGAGGGACAAAGAACGGTTAATGCAGAATGGTATGCTAGCATTTGTTTGCCACAGGTCGTTTCTGAAGTCCGTAAAGAGAACTGCAACCGCCGCATCATCCTCCATCACGACAATGCGAGTTCTCACACTGCGCACAGAACAAAAGAGTTTTTAGAGCAAGAAAACATAGAATTATTAGACCATCCGCCGTACAGCCCCGACCTAAGCCCTAATGATTTCTATACTTTCCCTAAAATAAAGAATAAATTGCGTGGACAGAGATTTTCATCACCTGAAGAAGCTGTGGACGCCTACAAAACGGCCATTTTGGAGACCCCAACTTCCGAATGGAATGGTTGCTTCAATGATTGGTTCCATCGTATGGAAAAATGTGTCAAAGGACCATGCAAATGATCGTCCCCACCCATCAACAGAAATCAAACGGCCATTTTGGAGACCCCAACTTCCGAATGGAATGGTTGCTTCAATGATTGGTTCCATCGTATGGAAAAATGTGTCAAAGGACCATGCAAATGATCGTCCCCACCCATCAGAAAGAAAAAAGCAAGGAAGAAGCAGAAATCAAACATATTTATGTTAACACAGCTTGCCAGCCTGATCATTTTTTACTATGACAATACTTGCGCCACACACGGGGTTCTTATGCAAAAACAGTATGATTTAAAAAATATATGTTTATTAGTGTTTTTTTTTTATTCTTACTGTTCTTTGTATTAAATATATACAGAGACACTACTAACTAGAACACGGCTATTATATCAGAGCAATCGTTGGGACGCACAAAAAACCGGTCAAAGCGTCCGCGCCGCGCCCCTCCGTCCCCCTCCCCCCCGAGTACCTCCAGGCCTTTTGTTACCCTTGCGACACGCGTTCCCGCATCACACTTCAGTCGTGGCTAGTACGTTCGCTGTGTTCACGTTGTGTATCTGTGCAGTATTAACTTGTTTGCGACTATCTTGACCCTGCTTGATTAACGGACTTTCTTTGATTGCTCTACTACTGACCCTGGCACGTTTACTGGATTCTGATTTTCTACGATGGAGACTGGACGTCGATGTGTAATGTGTCCAAGATCCGTCTTAAGACAGAGGCGACACATTTTGCAAGATGATTTGGTTCAAAACAGTCCTGAGTTGGTTTCATACATTTCTCAAAATGGATTGATACAAGTCAAAATCATTAAATAAAAATCATATTACGAATAATCAGTTTTAACATTTATTTTAAAATGAATACTGCTACGACGCTTTTTGTCTTATGTTTAAGTATCTAGATAATGAAAACACATAAAATGTGTGTGTAGGTATTTAGTTGTTTGTTAGAACACAGGTTATTTGAAAAAATGTTTGCCTTTTCAGTTTCCAGTCTTCATATGATTGTTGACTTGTGGGTAATTCCTTTATTATAATAACATATGTTAGTGTTATTTATTACACATACATACATTATACAGAATCGAATATAAGATTTCTTATTTAGTAGTCGAGTTTTACTTAGTGTTTACAAAATATAACATTGAAACCTTAACTATCCATATGCTTAACTGCAATGCACTTTAAGATTTTAAGACTATAGCTGCTTTGTAAGGAATTGTATCGATACCTAAGAAGATATTTAGAAAGGTAAAGACTCCCTTTTGTCAGTTTTCTTTTGTGTGGTAGGTACGATCCTTTTTATATGGCTACATTGATAACTTAACAAAGAAATAACGGGTGATTCATTTAGAGGTACTTTTTTATCTATGGATTTGTTGACAGATAAAGCGTCAGTAGTGTTATTCTATCATGATATTTTTGTTCAGTATAGTTTGACATTTCATCATGGAAAGTCTTTGGCCGACTCAGCGTCTTCAAATTATTCAGCTGTATTACGAAAATCAGCTCTCTACGAGGAATGTGTTTCGAGCACTTAGAGCAACGTATGGTCCACATAATCGGCCTACCGAACGCACGATTCGCAATACGATCGAAAAGTTTGAAAGCCAATTTACATTATTAGATAATACACGACCAAATAGACCACATCCAGCACGTAGTGAAGAAAATATTGCGGCGGTAGCTGAGAGTGTACGCGATGACCGCGAAGAATCGATTCGGCGCCGTTCGCAACAGCTTGGCTTGTCGTATGCGACAACTTGGCGTATTTTACGTAAGGATCTTCGTTTAAAAGCATACAAAATTCAACTTGTGCAAGAATTGAAGCCGACAGACCTACCGAATCGTCACCGATTTAGTCTTTGGGCTCTTGAAAAGCTTGAAGAAAATGCACTGTTTTCGACAAGAATTTTGTTTAGTGATGAGGCACATTTCTGGCTTAACGGATATGTCAACAAACAAAATTGCCGTATTTGGTCTGAAGAGCAACCTGAAGAGATTCAAGAGCTGCCATTACATCCAGACAAAACAACGGTTTGGTGTGGTTTATGGGCCGGTGGCATCATCGGTCCATATTTCTTCAAAAACGAAACCGGCCAGAACGTAACTGTCAATGGCGACCGTTATCGTGCCATGATAACTGAATATTTGTTGCCTGAAATTGAAGCCCGTAATCTCCAGGACATTTGGTACCAACAAGACGGCGCTACTTGCCATACAGCCCGTGAAACCATGGCTTTATTGCGAGAACTATTTGGTGAACAGATAATTTCGCGCTTCGGACCGGTGAGTTGGCCGCCTAGATCCTGTGACATCACAGCCCTAGACTGTTTCCTTTGGGGCTATATAAAGTCCAAAGTCTATATGGATAAGCCGCGTACGATTGAGCAACTGGAAGCCAATATTACTCGCGTCATTCGCCAAATACCACTTGAAACGCTCGGACGCGTCATTGAAAATTGGAACTGCAGGATTGACCATGTTAACCGCAGTTACGGACAACATTTGAAAGAAATAATCTTTAAAAAATAAATGTCAAGAATGATTGTTTTGTATGATAATAAAGATAACCCGATACATTTGTAAATATTTTTTTTTTTTAGTTTTAAAAAAAGTACCTCCAAATGAATCACCCGTTATTTCCGTTTCAGGTACTGTTTGATAACGTCATGGCAGTGTGTCATAGATGCTGGCAGAGAGCGAATAATGCAGTTCTTCAACAACACCGTGAGAACTCCCCCTCAGTTCCAGAACCTCAAGGCGATGGTTCAGAGCCTACCAATGCGGAAGGTGGAGAAGACTCCGAACAGCATCCAGAACAAGAGACCCATGAAGTATTTGTTCGAGATTATGTTAGAGCTCTCACTGAATGTAGAAGTCAAAATCTGAGACGAGCTCCATTGGCTATGAAGTTACATGTAACGGGTGATTTTTTTGCTGGTATCTCTTTGGCAACACTGTTTTTGACAGATCACGCGTGAATCGTGTCTTGTGTCATTGTCAAACTTGTTCAGTTTGGTCTATAATTTCACCATGAATCGACTTACGAACGAACAACGCTTGCAAATTATTGAATTTTACTATCAAAATGCATGCTCGGTTAAGAGAGTGCATCGCGCACTTCTTCCAATTTATGGGCAGTTTGGTCGGCCTACTGAGGCAGCTATTCGGAAGCTTGTGACTAAATTTCGAACCCAGTTTACATTATTGGACATTAAACCACGAACACGCATACGTAGAGTGAGGACCGAAGAAAATATTGCGGCTGTATCCGCCAGTGTTAGTGATGACCGTGAAATGTCGATTCGCCGCCGTTCGCAGCAATTGGGCCTCTGTTACTCCACTACGTGGAAAATTTTGCGAAAGGATTTGGGTGTAAAACCTTACAAGATACAGCTGGTGCAAGAATTGAAGCGACACTACCTCCCACAACGTCTAACATTTGGTGAATGGGCAATGGCAAAGTTGGAGGAAGATCCACTTTTTTATCGAAAAATTGTGTTCAGCGACGAAGCTCATTTCTGGTTGAATGGATATGTCAATAAGCATAATTGCCGCATCTGGAGTGAAGACCAGCCAGAAGCATTGCAAGAGCTACCACTGCATCCCGAAAAATGTACTGTTTGGTGTGGATTATGGGCCGGTGGCATCATCGGGCCGTACTTTTTCAAAGACGACAATGGCCGAAACGTTACTGTGAATGGCGAGCGCTACCGTGTGATGATTGGCGATTTTTTTTTGTTCAAAATGGAAGAATTGGACATGCCTGACATGTGGTTTCAACAAGACGGTGCCACATGCCACACGGCACGCGAAACAATGGCCCAATTGAGAGCCGCCTTCGGTGAACAGTTTATCTCACGTTTTGGGCCCGTCAATTGGCCGCCTAGATCGTGTGATCTAACGCCTTTGGACTATTTCTTGTGGGGCCATGTTAAGGCTCATGTCTACAGGGATAAACCAGCAACGATTGACGCACTGGGAGCCAATATTGAAGCATTTATTCGTGATATACCGGCTGATATGTTGGAGAGAGTGTGCCGAAATTGGGCCTTGCGAATGGGCCATCTAAACCGGAGCCGCGGCCAGCATTTGCATGAAATCATCTTCAAACATTAAATTATATTGATCGTTCTATCGATTCCAATAAAGATTTCATCAAATTTCATCAAATTTTTTGTGTTTTTTTTGAAAATCAAATCCTCTTAAAAAATCACCCGTTACTTGTCATTACCGATTATATATTCCGCCAAGTGCTCGTATATCTGAACAACATTTAATGAACATTGATTTTGAAGGGTTATTGGATAGCATAAATGTTACTAATTATTTTAATGGTACACTAATCAATGATATGTCTACCATGTTAATTAAAGCTATTAACGAAAGGTCCACATTTGATTTCGAATCTGACACATCACTAAATGTTAGTGAACTTCATTTTTGGACCGGACTTACCTTAGAGCAGTTCAAAACTATTTTGGAAGATACTCCATCTCTAGCAGAAAAATGTAGACGTCCGCGGTCAGTTCTCGGCGCATATCTCACTAAGCTTAGAACTGGGGAATCGAACGAGAGACTAGCTTCGCTTTTTGGTATAACACGTCAAATGTTTGAACACAGGTTAAAAATTGCACGACAATGTTTAACACAAGATTACGTTCCGAAACATCTTGGATTAGATCACATTTCTAGGAATGAACTTTTGAGAAGAAATCTTTTCTTACCAATGAAGATTTTTGGAAACGAAGAAAATACTAAACTAATTATTATTGCAGACGGAACTTATATACATAGAGAAAAGCACCAATTTTCTATTCCAGAGAAAAGAAAAAGTTACAGTCATCACAAGTTTAAAACTAGCTTAAACCTTTATATATTAGTTAGCAGCGATGGGTACATCATTGATATATTAGGTCCATTTGCCGCAACTACTTCTGATGCAACCATCATGCAGAAAATAATGAATGATGAGGAGCATCTGCTCCATTG
The DNA here is from genome assembly GCA_963921375.1 of Tiliacea citrago. Lineage (NCBI taxonomy): Eukaryota > Metazoa > Arthropoda > Insecta > Lepidoptera > Noctuidae > Tiliacea > Tiliacea citrago. The sequence goes on from OY992783.1 coordinate 27,373,336, forward strand.
GTTACTGCATGCTGGGGACATCTTTGTTTTGGACAGGGGGTTCAGGGACAGCATACAAGACATAGAGTCACTTAATTATGAAGGTTACATGCCACCTACTAAGGATAGAAACGCCACCCAACTATCAACCACACAGGCAAATGATTCGCGCTTAGTGACGTTATGTAGATGGGTTGTCGAGGTAGTAAACGGAAAATTCAAAAACCGATTTAAACTATTTAAACAGACCTGCTTTAACAGAACATTACCTGACATGTTTATTGATTTCCGTATAGCAGGCTCTTTGATAAATGCTAATTATCGAGTCGCTACAGACCATAGGCTGGCACCGCAGTTTTTTGATATAATAAGTTCTCGCATAGATAGTCCGAATCTTTTACATAATTATGTGAATGGGAAAATCTTAATAGGCAAAGAGCCAATTTTCTGACTACATCCAGTGACCATGTAGTCGATTTAGTCACTGAACGATTTATTATTTATGCCGGTGGCGACAGCGACTCCTCAACCAACGAGAGTGACGAGTGTTATGTTGAGGATGAGGAGCCAACTCCTTCCACAGGCTCAACTGCTACAATAAATTTATTGCCAGAGGTAGCACTATTAGAAAGTGGTAGTGACGACGACACATAATTGTATTTTTTTTTTTCAGTAATATATTTCTGAACTTTTAACTGTATACAGGGTAGATATGAGCGCCGCGCCGGCGCGCCGCCGCCGCCGTGATTTCCCCCGCGCCGCCGCCGCCAACCCCAGGCGCCGGCGCGCCGAGCCCGAGCGGCGGCATTCAGTTTAATACGCTGACCAAACCGGACACACGTCTGCCTGAATGTGACAAATGGCGGCACTAGATATCGACGTTTATAAAACGAAACTGTTTGAGATTACAATTTCTGTGTGTTTCTGTGTTGTCCAAATTATCTTCAAACAAACACAGTTTCTGTTGGACCTATTTTGGTCAATTAGTTGTTAATATTGAGGGAAGAAAAATAACAGTGCTTAGCGACCAAGTGTTTTGCGACGCTTGTTTGAAACTAGCGAAAGAAAAAGATTGCGATTTGCAATTTTCCAAGTAAGTTTATGTACCTCCCATTATTTTTAAATAATTAAATACCTACTTACCTATATCTGATAGCTTTTATAAGAGGTTAGTAATTTAGTTTTGTAGGTATGTTTATAATAGGGCCTTGTTTTAATTTAACATTGCTAATATACATTTGTTTGTTTCTTTAAATATAAAATGTTAGTCGTTAAAATATTTTGAATTGCCTACGTATTATAGTATTTTGCGAAGTACTTATTTCCGTGAGGTTGGTTATAATATTGCGTTTTTATTGGGATTTTGTTTTTCATATTATTTCATTTAAGATATTGTAAGAAGCCTGTTATAACAAAATTTATTTAATTTTGTTTCAGAGCACTCGTCAAGGCCTATAGCAAAAATATAGCCACCAGCAATTTACTGCGTCATTTAAAGGACGAACATAACTTAGAAGATACACAAAATAGAAAAAAGGTAGCCCCATTAAAGATTTTTTTTCCGTACAGAGAAAATCAAAACCAGTAACAAAAAGTGGTGAAACTGGTGGAAAAAAAGACAAGTGGATGCTGGCGCGCCACCTAGCACTATGGTTCGCCAGATCACTATTGCCATTCGACAGCATAAATGATGAAGCCATGATTGATTTTTTTTTTAAATACAATATAATTGTGGCTGATGACGATCTACCCTCACGGCGCACTATGGAAAATGGTAGAACAAGCGCATATCAAAAATGCTTTTTACGAATATCATAATTTGGCTAATATGGCTATTCTTTTAGGTTTTCTAATAGTCAAATTATAATATTCATTACGATTTTTTTTCTTAATACGCGAATTTTTTTTTTTTTTCTTAGATAGAAATACATAGAAGACAGAAGTGCCAAACTCAAGTCTTTGCGTATACCTACATGTTTCAATACCATATTGTGAAAAAAATACTTGGTACAGATATGCAGTATTATACATTTTTAGAAAGGTTATTTTATGCTTTTTGCGATACAGCTTAATGATTTTAAAAGTAAAGAAAAATATTTCAGTAATTACTTAAAAAGTGACATACCTTTTTTTTCACTTGTATGTTTTTTCGTCGAAGGTTTTCAGTATTACCCACGTTTGCCCAAGCGCTACTTTTTGTGTCGACTAGTAGTCTAACTATTCATAAATAGAATGCAAAAAAAATCAGCTGCGGATATTTGCGGTTTTAGAAGATATGAGAAAAAAACTAATAAAAGTCAGAACCCGAAAATTAGTATCTTTTGCGGTTTACCACTGACACCATTCACATGAACAATATATAACTTTTTGGATATTTTCTTCATTATTTCGTGATAACAAAGGGACCTTATCAAATTTGCACTCGGTTTGCGTGGGAAATTACAAGATAATAATGATGTAGGTACCAATTCGATATTGTAAAATGAGTATTTAAAGGGAAGCAAAAACTATTCGAACCATCTACATCAGTGTAACTTCAAGTGAAGCAAATCTCATCTACGCCTATTATTTCTGCAGATTGTGAAGTGTTAAAATGTCTTCCTTCAGCTGTACCAAACGAGACTTCATAATCCCCTATATAGAGGGCGGCAAGACCATGGAATCATTATCCAAAGTTTTAGTGGAAAAGCTGAATGTTTCTGAAAACAACTTGTGTTTTATAATTAGTGACATACAAAGGCACATTCTTCCTATTTTCAACAAACGCTGGGCCCTGGCATCTCGGAAAAAAGAAACATTTTTACAGAAGTATTGTACTTGGTTGGACTCAAGGTATTCGTTAAATTTACCGGATTCTGAACAATATTCTACGCCATCAACATCTGGCCAACGAGGACGAGCATGCGTGGCTTATGGAGACTCCTCAGAATCTACCAAGAAGAGGAAAAACACTCTTCTACTCCAAGACTATGGCTTCGAGCATATAAAAAACGCCTATCTGCAGGGACTACGGGCTTTACGTGAGTACACAGAAGCTCATCTTGTCGAAGAATTAAGAACCGCTGACACTCAAAAGAAATTAGATATCTCAAGTAAGTGGAACGACTCAGACCAGATGAAGATTCTTTCCGATACGGAAGCATTGAGTGCTTTTATAGATTTAGATCTAACAAAAGCACAATATATGTACCTGAAAAACTTAACCAACGAACGAAAGTGTTGTATATTCCCGCCTTACTACAAAATACAAGAAATAAAAAGATCCTGTTATCCACCATCTTCTACAATCGAAATCACGAATACTTATGCTAAAGTGATTAATATACAAGATTTATTGGATCATACTGGTGCTAGAATTTTAAAAATCGATTCTGTTTTCCAAAAACAACATAGAACATTGATCCTTTATTCTAAATGGGGATGTGATGGTTCATCTGGTCAAAGCCAATACAAGCAAATACTTGCAGAAGAGTCAGAAACAATTTCAGATGCCAATTTGTTCATCACTTCATTAGTCCCCATCAGATTAGTTGATGTGCAATCGGGATCCGTTGTTTGGCAAAATCCGGTACCTTCATCTGTCCGTTTTTGCAGACCCATTTCTATTGAGTTTTGTAAGGAAACTCCAGAAAAAACCAAGGCAGTTGTTGATGATATTAAAAAACAAATTAGGGCTGCACAAGCATCACTTATAAACAAAGATGGTGTTGTAGTAAATGTGAAGCATGAACTATTTCTAACGATGATCGATGGAAAGGTGGCTCAGGTCTTTACAGATACTCCATCTGGTTCCACATGCACGATATGTGGGGCTACTCCACGGCTAATGAATGACCTATCGAAAGTAACTGCCAGACCCGAAAACGAAAACGCCTACCAATACGGATTGTCCACCTTACACGCCTGGATTCGCTGCATGGAAATGATATTGCATATTTCCTATAATCTTTCGTTTAAGACTTGGTCTGCTTCAACTGAGGAAAATAAGAGATTAAAAAAAGAAAAGAAAGAAGTTGTTCAAAAACGTTTCAGGGAGGAGTTGGGATTAATCGTCGACAAACCTCGGCAATACGAACGATGGCAATACCGCACGAAGATTCTTCTATAATAGCACTTGCTCATCGGAAATAACAGGTGTAGATGAGGCATTGATTAAACGCCTATACATTATCTTGCAAGTTCTTTCTTCTGGAATGATGATCGACCCTGAAAAATTTGGGGAATATGCAATAGAAACTGCAAGAATCTATGTAAGTAATTACGATTGGTATTATATGCCATCCTCCGTTCATAAAATTCTCATACACGGGCAAAACGTTATCAAACATTTTGCGGTGCTTCCTATTGGACAGCTATCGGAAGACGCACAAGAGTCTCGCAACAAAGACTACAGAAACATACGACTTCATCATGCCAGAAAATGTTCCCGATCTGCTACAAATGAAGATGTCTTTAAAACGCTTTTATACACGTCAGATCCATATATAACAAGTTTGAGAAAACCGTACGTAAGAAATGTGAAAGAACTTGAAGAAGAGGCACTAAGTCTTTTAAACGTGGCACCTGAAAGTGAACCCACATTTACTGACCCTGATCCTGAAGTGGTATAAGTTAAAAATAATATTTATATTTAGTTATTACTTATATTTGTACCTAGCTACATCATTTCCTGAAGCCAGAGTATAGGATGTACCTATTAGTAATATGATTTTAATTTAGTATTTTTTTTCATATATATATATTTTGTTTACTTTGCTTGTTACATAATTAACCATGGTTTAATCTTTTTAGTCATTATAAACTTGTATTCCACTTGAAATAAATTTTTAACTATTTTTTTCGTGATTTTTTCCCATTTCTTTCATTCTATGCAAAAAAACATACATAGATATACAAGAAAACCCTATAAACTACACATCGTTCGAATCTCCGAACCTTGCTGCATATTTGTGCCAAATTTCATCACGATACAACAAAAATTCATGAAGTTACAGATTTTTGATCCGATACCGACCTATATTTTCCATAGTGCGGCGTAATATTGCTCGAGAGGGGCTAGAAGATGTACGAGTATATAACACTATGTTAACATATGTACAGAGTATTATTAAAAAACAAAATATAAGATTTGGTGCATTAACAACAGATTTGTGGACAGACCAATTTAGACGTCGCAATTATATTACCTGCACTTTCCATTATATTTCTCATGAGATGAAACTTTTGAAATTCACGCTAGCTACCCAACAAGTTATTGGAAAACATACAGGTGAAAAGATTAGAGACGAAATTCAAGGTATTTTGCGGACATTTCAGATTCCACAAAAATATATTGTCCTTGTGACTGACTCTGGCAGTAATATGAAAAGAGCTGCTGATCTACTGAATATGCGAAATCATCTTTGCCTTGGCCATGCTTTGCATAATCTGGTCACCGTAGATGGTATTCAGAACACTGATGCGGTTCTTTGCCTTATTAATAAATGTAAACAAATAGTCAAGCACTTGAGGTATAGAGCTCCTCAACTAGAAGCCGCTGCCAGCAAAGAACAACGTGATTTGCTCTCATCTTTTGAAGATATTGGTGAAAATATAAACCACTCGGATGATGAAGCTTCATCGAATGATTATGATCTAGACGAGGCTTCGTCAAGATCTGGAACCAGCGCCCCTCCAACTATAAAGACGAGTACACCAACGAGATGGCACAGCATGCTTATGATGCTAACAAGCATCAGCTACAGTGCAAATCGCCGACCCATTAGAGACATGCTGATTGATATAGGTCGCAGTGCTCTTTTACTAGATGAGAACGAGTACAATTTAATTACAAGCTTGACATCGTTTTTTGATAAATTCAAGACAATAGTGGAAATTTTAAGTTCTGAATCACAAACCACGATTAATTTAGCATTGGTTTTTAAATCAGAAATTAGAAGGTTGCTGGAAGAATGTAACGACGATGAACCTGTCATTGTCGCAAGACTAAAAAATAACATGTTGCAACGTTTGGACCATCGCTTTCCTGTTACAGACACTATTGTGGCGGCTACTTTATTGGATTGCAGGTTTCAATCAATTAAGGAAATCGACATTTACATGGAAAATCAAGACACCAATAAGGTAGCATTTTTGACTAAATTTGTAAAGAATATTTTGAAAGAGGAGGATGTTGTTGACCCAGCAAGAGATGCAACACCTGGACCTACTTCCGCGCCTACACCGTCAAATTTTTTGATGTATTTGGTTGAGAGGCACAGCAGTATATCCAGTGATATAGACAGCGTGGTTGAAAATGAATGCTGGAAGTATTTTAGCACAGCTAGTGCCAAGGATCTTCAGCCATACGACGGTGATGTATTGATGTTCTGGAAAGACAGGAAGATCTCCTTTCCATGGCTATCAACTTTGGCTCGAGCAATATTGTTTGTACCGGCGACAAGTACCCCAAGTGAAAGAGTTTTCTCTGTTGCAGGGCAGGTAATAACCGCAAAGCGGTCTCGCTTAAATCCCATAAGGGTAAACCGAATAATATTTATTCATGACAACTATAGCCACTGCAAATGAAAATCGACTTTAGAATTTAATTTTTATTTCATCTTTTAACTGATTGTACCTCTGTTATAATTATAATAATAATGTTAAAGTTTTTAATAATGTTTACTTTAATTTTAATATGAATAATATTTACATGTACGTTAAGCTGCTGGATATGAAAAGATACTGTCCTTGTTGTTTTTTTTATTTTTATTTTTTATTTACTAACACTGATGAAACAACTACTGTAAGAGAACGTAATTAAAGCGTGTGCTGTTCCTAATTTCCTATTGATTAAAAGCTAAGTCACTGAATATGAGACTATTTTAATTTTATTTTGTTTTATCTTTTAAAATTCACCTTGACAATTCAATTTGTCATGTCAAAAATATAATAAATCTTAAATAAACATAATTATTGTTTTATTTCTTCTCTCAAATTAACGTAGATATATGAAGGCCACGCCGCCGGCGCCGACTTCAAAGAGTCGGCGCGCCGCCGCCGACAGTCTGACCATCGGCGCTCATTATCTAACACAGGGTGGAAACTTTCAGCGGGGCAGTAAGGGGAAGTACCTTATCCGTTGCGGCTACGCGAAAATGGTCTTAAGAGACTATCCATAATTTTTTATGGAATTTTGATCCCCATTCACAGATTTTGAAAAAAATGTACAGTTAGCAGGAAAATGGGCAATTTTCACAAAAACATTTTTTTATGCCAATCGATCCTCTTTCTTATAAGGATCAAAAACCTCTATTGGACCAATTGAGGTTTGAGTACTAGAAAAGTCATAAATCGCAAAAAACTTTTCCCATACGTTTTGTAGGAAATGAGAAGTTCCAAATTACATTTTTTACCATCGATAAACTGGCCGCCTAAACCTATGTCTACGTCAAAACGGCTACCATTCTGCATGAATTGCAATTATAACATTGAATTTGATGTTGTAACCGTTTTAGGTGTAAAAAATGGCATTTGGACGTTTCCAAATACTTTTTTACATCTAAAACGAAATATTTGGTGTTACAATATTAATTATTGCATTTCATAATCAATATTTTAGTACACTAATTAGCCACATTTCATATATACAGTAATATTGCCAAATTAATCAAAACAGGTAAATATTTGACAGCTACCTGCGACGTTGCCAACTTTAAAGATAAACGCTATTAACTTTCTTCTAAACAGACATTTGTGTTAATAATAAATTTCTTAACTTTTAACTGTATATACAAGGTGTCCAGAAAGGGTATCGGGTATTTGTTTTCGCGCCATATTCGAAACGGGGCGTCTAAAGGGTGCGGGGAGGGGTTCGTGGCGTCCGCCATTTTGTGGAGTTTTAGTCACGATGGAACAGTACTCGGGGACGCATCGCGCATTTTGCGTACCAGCGTATTATCGTAATGGTGATTCAATAGTGACTGCTCAACGTCTCCATCGTGCGGAATATCGTACACGCCACGCGCCAAGTGACGATAGCATTAGGAAATGGATCAGGATGTTCGAGAATACAGGTGCGACAGTTAAAATTCAAAACTCTGGTCGTCCTCGTACAGTTCGCGATGAAGAAACAATTGAAGAAGTTGAGGCGTCGGTTCGTCAAAATCCGTCTTTATCCATCCGAAAGCGAAGCCAAGCGTTGAACATAAAAAAATCGTCTTTACATTCGATTTTAAAGAAAGACTTACATCTAAAAGCCTATAAAATTCAATTGGTTCAAGAATTGAAGGATACGGACTATGCTAATAGACTGAATTTTGCGAACGAAATGCTGCAGCGATTTAACAACTTTAACAACATACTGTTCAGTGACGAAGCAAATTTTCACCTGAATGGTCATGTTAATAAGCAGAATTGTCGGTACTGGGCAGTGGAGAATCCGAGACGAAAGCATGAACGACCCCTGCATAGCCCAAAGGTCGTTGTTTGGGCCGCTATGTCTGCTAAAGGCATAATTGGTCCTTATTTTCATGAAGATCAACGAGGCCGAGCAATTAATGTGAATAGTGACCGTTATTGCGATATGTTGCGAAATTTTTTGGTCCCAGAGTTGCAGGAGTTTGCAGGTTTCAACTCAAGAACGTGGTTCCAGCAAGATGGGGCCACTTGCCATACCTCAAATGACTCAATGGAAGTTGTTAACGAATTATTCCCTAATAAAGTCATTTCGCGAAGGGGTAACATCAACTGGCCTCCCAGAAGCCCCGACCTTAGCCCACTTGATTATTTTGCATGGGGATACCTTAAAAGTAAGGTTTATCAAAACAATCCGACGAATCTAACCCAGTTAAAGCAAAACATCAGGTCAGAAATGGCAGCAATATCAATAGCTATGTGTCAACGTGTTATCGCCAATCTTCGTTTCCGTTTAGAAGAGTGCCAGCAACATAACGGTCATCATTTGGATAACATCATCTTTTCCAAATAATTCTCCAATTCATATGCTAATAATAAACAATAAACTTTTTTATTGGATACAAATAATTTTTGTTTCAATGAACTTACAAATACCCGATACCCTTTCTGGACACCTTGTATTTTATTTGTAACACCTAATAAACTTCACGCACTCCTCTCCTTTCTTTAACTTTCTTCTAAACAGACATGTTTCAAATAAATGATGGCAATAACCATAAAATAATGACAAACAATAAAAGTGTCAATTTTTTTACAGTTTTTTCAGACAGAACCGGGTGACCCGGTTCTGACTGTTCCCTGTACTGGGTATCAAAAATCTGGAACCCTAACCATTCTGCATACTCACAACCCATATGGGTTAATAAACCACCATCTGAGTAAGACTCTTTGTTTACTTTAACAAAATCCTCCAGGAACACGCACAAAAAATAACCAGCTTGAATAATTGTAGCATAGATGCAATAAAGATATTATGATATTATTAGATGCAATAGAGATATTTGAATGAAGGAGGATCAATGTGCCGCTATAGAAAATTCTTTTCCAACTGCCTGGTCGGCATTGGAGTCTTGGGGCTTGTTCCTGGCTCTCGTGTGAACTTGTTAGTAGGACAACACAAGATACCAGTAGGTTAAAGTTACACTATAGAACACCATGGTATCTACTAGCACACAAATACCACATGGTTCTGAAATCTGGATTTATGCTCACAGAGCCAATTTACAACAAAAACCTTTAAAGAACACAATGTTTAGACTACCAGCAATTTTACAATGGACACCTTCCATGACACTGAATGTTATGGCTACCATTTAAAACTTCAAGCTATTGTTAATTCATTGTAGGTAAGTTCAACCCTCTCTGACTTCAGACACTTAACATTTTTATCTTTTCTATATTTTGAACCAGACAGCAAAGGAGGTTAATGTGTCTCCAGCTTAAATATATTTGTTTTTCCTGTAATTTATGTTTACAATGAATATAAGCATCCTTACTAATAATAATAAAAATGCGAAAGAGAGTTTGTTACGATTTCACGCTAAAACGACTCAACGGACTTGGATGAAATTTAGCAAGATAGACCATGACCTAGGTAAGGACATAGGCTACTTTCATCCTGGATCACAGACAAAGTCGCAGGCAACAGCTAGTTTCCAATAAGTTCCACATGCTGAACAGAACAGCGGACGAACACAACTTCTTTTTACCATTTTGTTTGATACAATCTAAAACCGTAGGTTTATTATTTGATTAAAAGAACCGAGTTTGACAGAAAGTTTCAATCAAGCCAAAAACCAACGTGGACAAATGCAACAGTCGCTATTATTTAAAGACTACGTCTCAATGGGCTCGTCGGATCGATGTGAAAGTTACCAGAACATTTTTGTTTCTTAACCTCAATAACAGTACCAAAATTGTTAGCAATATCACCGTAAAACACTAACCAAATATTAAAATCACAACTAAATACACAACACCAAGAAAGCTCCCTTATTTAAGTGCATAAAACCCCCTAAGACGACCCACTGACCGACAATGCAGCGCAAGGAGTCACAGACTTGCCCTGCTGTGTACAGCACAGACTAATGATCACAGAACACATTTAACTTATACTCATAACGGAGCTAGAGCTAATGATCTCGTGAGTACCTAATAAGATATGTTTAATGTTTGTTCCTTGCTAATGAATCTAATCACAGATAACTCTTTAATAAATAGTCCGAGAATAATGATCCAGTGAAATCACAGTAAAGTTACAAAACTGATCAGCCGTCACTGTCAGTGTTTTTTTTTTTAATAATATTTTAATGGCCTGGTTGCTAGGACCAAGTCAAGTCTTTATTTAGTTACAAAGGAGAGGTCAAAATTGGTATAATATTCCGACGATTTTTAAACGCTAATGTCATGTACCTTATTAGAAAGCTTATTTATTATGCTACTCGATTATAGTTAAATCAGATTTTTTCAGGCGCCCGTTTTTGTGAAAAAGTGAAAAATGTTTCATTACAATCAAAACGCACATAGTCTTTATTTATTCATTTCTATGCAATATAATTATTTTATGTGGCTAATCATTCCGTTTCTATTAAATACCTTGAGATTTTATTATAATTTTAGCTGCAGCTCCATGAAATTAAGACAAAAAATATTGATTATCATGACAATACAATAACAAAACGTATCCAAAAAAGTCAAAGCTGTATACTCGGACTAAATATCCGCTGTAAATGACAAGCCGAGTCCTGCTGACTGTCGTTGTCATTGACACGTCATTTGCCACAGGGCTGCCATCCCTAAAATATAAATAATGCTTGTAGAACATTTTATTTTTCAACACTTGTTTTAAAAAAAACTGGCGGCTGTAAAAAAAAATTAAATGTCCAAAGCCATCAAAATAATTACCCTTTTTCAGCCTATATAGGTCGAAGGCTGTTTAAATTTTCAATTATTTTAGTACCAAGCCCCATACATTTCGTGAACGTCTCCTTTGTTTAAATATTGATGAAATAAAATATTCAATGCATGATGCCCGCTCCCCTTGAGTTTCTGTAAAGATGTGGCACTTTACTGAGACCTCTCGCCGACTTCTTGAGAGAACTTAAAGTGATGTTGCACTGTTTTGTTTCATTTGCCTACACTAATGTGTCAGATTGAAATGGGTGAAATGACGACAGACTAAGTAGTACTGGAAATTTTCATTGTTCTATGACTGGAAATGGCTGGAAAGTTGATGTTGAGTATTGTTGAGTTGAGAGAGAGACAGCGAAGAGATAAGATCACAGACTACAGAGCTACTGTTTTTTAATAGTAATAGTTATAAAAAAACAAAATGATAATTATTTTGTTTTTTTTTTTTGCTTCAGACGGAGTTATTTGATTGTAACAAAAGTATAGCTGAAAAAGCGCGGGAACCATGGAATTTGGCGGGCGTGATTTTTCTTTCGTTTTCTTTTTTAAATTAAAAAAAACACATAAGATTGGAGATAAGTTGTGTAAATATATGTAGATATTCATTAGATTAGTTAATTTTATTGTTTGTGTATATTGTACTTCATATTTAGGGTAAGTTTTTTGTATTTTATTTTTTTCTGTCCACAATGGACAATGAACCGCCTGATCCGGGGGGCACAGTCCCCTCGGTCAGGCATAATATAACAATCTATGACTCCATTATGGATACCGATTCATCCATAACCAGATCGGAGCGGAAAAGGACTAGAGCTCCACGTAAAGTGTGCAAAAATTGCAATAAAAAAAGGCGAAATAGTCACTCTCACTACAACAGAAATAAATAAAGGAGCACAGTGTCTTTGCGACAACGACTCAGTCACATTAAGTTCAAAAATAGCATCAGACGTACCGGTACATTCAATTTTAGTTCACCAAGAAACCTCTCCACGTTCTGTGGATTTCCAGACTGAAAACCTCATAAAGTCAGATCTTCCCCAGAAGGCGCCACAGGTTGCTAGGGCTTTGTATGAGGCCACAGACCTGTTGCCATACGTTGTACACATCCAAAAAAAATTTGATACACAAAACTCTGCTCAAATATTACACCCAATAACTTTAGGGCATTTTCTTAAAAAACGCATGTTCAACAACATCATTAACGGATCATTAACGCATTGGTCATAATAGAATATCATTAAGTTTCTCTCGTTACGTAGATGCTAACTCTTTCTTAAGAGGGGGTAATAAGGCAGAAAAAAATCAAGATTCACCCGCGCCTCCTTGCCTACCCCTTTTTTTTTTTTTTTTTAGAGGGTATGGTTTCCGCACTTAGTCCTTCATGTGGACCATTGTGCGTGGGCCATGGCGGCCGTCAGTGGTTTATTCCAACCAGCCCACCTCCCTCCAGAAGCTGATTAGGTCTTCTGGTCTGCATAGGATATCTGTGAAGGATCTGGGTGACCCGAGGGTTTCTGTTCTGATCTGGGTGACGCCTGTGCAGTCAAAGAGCACATGCGCAACGGTTTCTTCAGCCTCCATGCACGCCCTGCACAGAGGGCTGTCCGTTATGCCTATTGTGTGTAAGTGTTTGTTTAATGAACAGTGTCCCGTTAAGGTCCCCGTCACCAGGCGCAGGCCGTTCCTGTCCAGGCGCAGCAAACGCCTGGTTAGTCTACCATCTAAGGATGGCATGGCTTCCCTAGATTGCCTGCAGCCCGGTGTCGAGGTCCACCAGTTCTCCACTTGTGTGTGGGTGAACTCCTGTAGCCACCTACGTAGTTGGTTAAAGGGGATGGGTACGATGGGTTCGGGTCCACAGACTGACGCGCCGGATGCTCTCCTAGCTAGTTCGTCAGCTGCGTCGTTACCTAGTGATCCGCTGTGTCCTTTAATCCATTGCAGTGTCACTGTGTTACGGTTGCACACCGTCACTCGCTCCAGTGCATTGTGACATTCTAGTGTTAATCTGGAGGTAATATACTTTTTCTCTAGGGATTGCAGAACTGAGGCACTGTCGGACAGTATACGTATGCGGGTGTCCGTAACTTCCCTGGCTTCTATGGCATAAGCGGCTTGTATAATGCCCACACATTCCGCCTGGTAGACGGTGTTGAACATTCCCAACGGGCTGGATATATTTATGTTAAAATCGTGTGAGAAGACTCCGACTCCGGTTCCGGAGTTGGTCTTTGATCCGTCGGTGTAAACTCTCATCTCTCTCAGGCCTGAGTAGTCACACCGTTCCTCTGTGAGTATAACGTTGTAGTGCTTCTGAAAGAAGTGAAGTTTCGGGGCCTTGTCGCAGGGTGATGCCATCATCGGATGTCGTCTGATTGCATCTTCCTTTATGTGTGTGTGCTTGACCCTAGAGTCTTTGCTTAGGGTTCCCGTTATGCTGAGCCTGAAATAATAATAGTAAATAAATGCTTTATTTCCAGGTTTACAATTTGGCAGAATAGCACTATGTAGCACAGAGTTTAAAACCTAAACAATTGTAAAAATACCACTGAGTTTAAACCTCTGGCACCCAAGCTAAGATTAAACTTGTGTTATGGGTGACAGGGCTCTCTCTATAAACATTTATCAGATAATTTATACAAGTTCGGAGTTACATAGTGATTAGTGTCACTAGCGATTGCCTGAGCAAGCAGCATGGTTATTATAGTTTAATACAAAAACAAAAGAATGGAATAAAAATTATATAAAATAAAACTTAAAACTATAAACTGTGGCCATTCTCTAAGTGTATATATGTGTGTGTGTGTGTGTGTGTGTGTGTGTGTGTGTGTGTATGCGGGGGTGTGTGAGTGTGTGAATGTGTGCGTGTTTGTGTGTGCGCGGGCCTACTGTATAGGTTTGCGCTATTTTAAGGAATTTATAATATGAAGTGCAAGAATAAATAAGTCGGTTTTTTTAGAGTAACTTTTCTAATAGGTTTTCTGTTTCCTCATACGTATGAGTCATGATCCATTTACTCACTAACTTTTTACACTCAAACTTATTTATTTTATAGATGCCACAGTGTTTATTAACTGCATTGTACAAGCGGCTTCCCAGAATTCGGAAATTTCTTTCAGCAAATTTGGTTCTATGTCTTTCTATGGGACAGACATCAGTCGATCTTCGTTTTGCCAGATGATCGCTACTATATTCCAAAGATACATGTTTGCGCAAAATGGTATTGAGCACAAAGAGCTGTCTAACGGTCATGACTTGACAGTCTTTATACAATTGCTTAGTGCTATACCGAAAGTGATAAATGATAAATGATAAATGATTTATTTCTGTAAGTAGGTTTGTACAAACACTTTTACACGTCAATCATATTTAAAAAAACTAGATGAGGTCGGCGTTTCGTATCCGACTACTCTGAGAAGAAAGGCCGAAACAAACTCAGAGGTCACAGTCTCTTTTTAAAGTCCAGACATAATCTTGGTCAGATCATGTGAAGACCATGTAGATTGGTGCCTGAAATGATCTTTTGACGAAAGAACCACACAGGTTGAGGGGACCTGTCCAGTCAGTGCACGCATTTGTCAGTAATCGTGCAGCTCAACTAAGAACTTAAGGAGCTCAACGATTCAACGAACAATACCCAAGGAAAGGACATTTGGGTAGGCCGCATAAAATCACTCAAACTGCCAGACTATGATAAAAACTAAATGAGAAAAAAAAAGGAAAATGAACAATAACCCACATAGTCTTCACATTTACAATACTTAAAACAATATAATACTTAACAAAGTAAATATTCATGTCATTGTATATATAAAATTAATCACTGTCAATGTGTATATAAAATACGGATATAATCTTGGTCAGATCATTTGAGAACCATGTAGATTGGTGTCTGACATGGTCTTTTGACGAAAGAACCACACAGATTTGAGTGGACCTGTCCAGTCAGTGCACGCATTTGTCAGTTATCGTGCAGCTCAACTCAAAACTTAAGGAGCTCAGCGATTCGACGAACAATACCAAAGAAAGGACAATTGGTTAGGCCGCATAAAGTACTCAAACTGCCAGACCTGCATTAAAAATTTTTTTGATTGAGAATAAAAATAAAAAAACAATTCACATAGTCCTCACATTCATAATAATTAAAATAATATAATACTTTACAAAGTAAATATTCATGTCATAGTTTAGGTATTTAAAAATTTCAATCAAAAAATAGTATAAATAGTTGGAAAAAAAAATCAAATCAAGATTCACTGTAAATTGGAGCAGCTCAATCCCAAGCCTTTTTGTCCTCAATAAAGTCTTTAACAGTATAAAATGCTTTCTGGCACAGTTTCCGTTTTATAAAACATTTGAATTTATTAAGGCTTAATTCTTGAATATGGCTAGGAAGTTTATTATAAAAACGTATACACTGGCATCTAAACGAGCCACCTATTTTTTTAAGCCTGGTTTTAGGAACAACAAATTTGTGCTTGTTCCTAGTATTTACATTATGGATATCACTGTATTTTTTAAACAGATTAATATTTTTATGTGCATACAATAGATTTTCATAAATATACTGAGAAGCTACAGTCAGTATATTAATCTCTTTAAATTTGTCTCTGAGGGAGTGTCTGGGACTTAATTTATAAATTGCACGAATTGCTCTTTTTTGTAAAACAAAAATTGTCTGAATGTCGGCGGCATTTCCCCACAACAGAATACCGTACGACATTACACTATGAAAATAACTAAAGTATACTAAGCGGGCTGTCTCTAAATCAGTTAAATCACGAATTTTTCTAACGGCGTATGCTGCAGAGCTAAGCTTTTTCGACAATTTATCTATATGGGGGAAGTGTTTAAACGTCATAACTTTAAGGACAGCTCGTTGCGCTCTTTCTAATTGTAAAATGTTTGTTTTTGGAGCTCCACCCCAAACCGTCACACCGAACGATAGCACTGACTGGCACAGTGAGAAATATACCATTCGCAGGGTATCAAAATCTGCGCTACATCGTAGATTTTTAAAGATTGAGATAAGCTTCCTCACTCTGCCAGACAACGCCTTCAACTGCATACTCCACGACATAAGATAGTCAATAACGATGCCTAGGTATCTGACGTTGGTTGCTCTGGTCAGGGGAACGCAGGAGCATTGGTCTAATTGTTGACTACAGACATGTGCCCTGATGGCAAACGACTCATCGGGTTGCGAAGATTTTTTAATTGAGAAGGGGATAAAGTTTGTCTTATCAACATTTAAAGTTAAGGTGTTTGCAGATAGCCATGCCATGACGATGCCTAGAGCTGATTCAGCTCGCTCATGGACTTCCTTCCAGTCTAGACCATATACGAGTAGAGCGGTATCGTCCGCATATGTGTATATGTTACTATTTTGGATGGTCAGATTACAAAGACTGTTTACATAGATTAAAAAGAGAGTGGGTCCTAAAACGGAGCCCTGAGGAACTCCAAAAGACAACATGTGTTCATCACTAACATATGTGCCAACTTTTACACATTGTTTCCACTCAGAAAGGTAGCTCTCAAAGATTGCAAGTGCAGAACCCCTCACTCCTATCCTCTCCAATTTTATTATTAGAGTAGGGACAGAGACAGTATCAAATGCTTTAGACAAGTCCAAGAATATACCCTGACATTTATATTTTATATCAAGCATCCTAACGGCTTTGTCAACAAAGGCAGCAACAGCGTCCTCACAAGATTTTCCTCTGCGGAAGCCATATTGATTATCCGATAATATATTATGGGCTTCCATGAAGTTGACGAGGCGATTGTTAAAGACCTTTTCTAATTTTTTTGACAAAGCCGGAAGTACCGATATTGGTCTATAATTATTTACACTGCCTCTGTCTCCACCCTTGTGTATTGGATGCACAACCGCTCTCTTTAAAACCCTTGGAAAGTCACCCTTCGAGAAACATAATTCACATATGTATGTAATTGGGGGGACTAAGGTCTGTTTGCTCATCTTTATCATTCTGGTTGTAATTCCATCCCAACCCGCGGCAGAGTCAGTACGAAGATTCATTATAGTTCTTTCTACTTCAGCCTCATCAGGAGTCAGGAGGACGAGAGAGTTTGATTGTGCTTCGTCTTGGAGATGGGGAACATGTTTAGTGGGTGTACTTGTGTGTTTGTCCGCGAGATTTTTGGCAATATTAGCGAAAAATTTATTTACCAAATTAACTGAGCTCTTGCCGTCGACACCAGAAGTGGATAACAGGTCTGTGGGAGGAGTTTTAGAATTTTGTTTGCTCAGTATATCATTAATTACTTTCCAAGTCGCTTTGGGATTATTTTTTGCTTTAATTAATTCATTTTTCTCACATTCTGTTTTAAGTCTGCTTAGGAGTTTATTACAAAAATTACGGTAACGGATGTAAGTGATTTTAAGAAAGCAGCCAGGGCTGCCTCCTCTCGCACAATAAGGTGTAGTGGTGGCAGTCCTAGCATTACCTGTAGTGCGGCAGTGGGTGCAGTCCTCATACTGCCAGTTATTGCTACACAAGCAAACCGCTGCAGTTTTTCGAGGTCTTTTTGGGCTGTGCTCAGGTCCGTCCTGGGCCACCAGACCAGTGAACCATATGTGATAATTGGTCGGATGACTGTGGTGTATAACCAGTGGGTGACCTTGGGACTGATGCCCCAATTTCTTCCAAGCTGTCGTTTACACTGCCATAGGGATATGCTGGCTTTTGTGGTGTGTTTTGCCCAGTTCAGCTGTTTGTCCAAATATATGCCCAGGTATTTGGTTTCAGTTGAAAGGCTTAGGATAGTTCCAAAGAGTCGTGGCAGTTGTAGTGTCGCCAGCTTCCTCTTTTTAGTGAAGAGAATCAATTCGGTTTTTCACGGATTTACCGAAAGTTGGTGTTTGTTGCACCAGTCTTCTACTATTTTCAAAGCTTTTGAGGTATGGAACCCTGAAAAGCAAAAGTGTACTACATACTCATGATACTACATCATGAATCATGATGAAAACAAACTCAATAAACTTGTTGTTTTGACGTTGTGAAAGCGAATTTAATTGCATCACTTACCTTCCGCTTTTTGCTTTGAGGTAATGAAACCAAGCCTTTTTAGAATGATGACGTCTTATAAGTCATATTAAGGACAAAATATCAATAATCTTAGGATATTTTGTTGGACCGCAGTGATCAGCAAATGAAAAAAATCCTTGAAATGGCTTTTCAATAACAATATTTAATGAAATATGATCATAGCCCACTCCTATTATTTTCAATGAAATTCTTCGTTATGCAAATACATCTGTTTATGTTGCATATGCTATACAAAAAGCTTGAATTCAGAATTTTAGACGATATTCATATATTGGAACTAGAAACTCAATGTAGACGTGACAAAGTTCAAATTCCGATGTAACCAAATTTTATTTACGATCTTGTACAAGTTGGACCTCACGACGTTTTCATGGAAAACAGTGTTAACCGAGTAAAAAAAAATGGTATATCGTGGATTTTGCTTTGCAGGATCGTGCAAAGTCAATTAGCAACAGTGTTACCCAAATAAAAAATAATATTGGTATCGTGGATTTTGTACTGTATTGTGCAAAGGCAAATCGCATATGGCATGAAGACCTTCCCTGCGCGAAGCGCGAGTAGACAAAAATTTCCGCTGAAAACATTTGTGTGCCACAAACATTATTTAGGTTTCTCGTTTGTAACTGTTGAAACTTTAGCTTTAAAAACTTGCCAAGTTACATTATAAACTTTCATTCAACTCTATAGAACTTAGCACCCATTTGATCTCAATTCTTTTGCAGGTGAAGCCGACAGTCCCAAACATTATGATCCGTCACAACCTTTACCTCCCATAAAAAGGAGGCTCAATTCATGGGAACACCATCCATATGAAAAATATGAACTCTCGTGCACATGACCGTTTCTTACTTTTGACCATAATAAACCTGTAGGGTTTAGTCCACCAATAAAACACCTTTCTTACCACACCGAACAGGTGTATTTATAAATATGACTTTATGACAGTTACACAAGAGAAGAGATCACACTAACACTTTAGATGGGAAGATGAAAGAATATAAGAAAGAGATATAACAAGAAAGCTAAGCAGATAGTATTTCGAAGAACAGATAATTAGATATTATGAGAGGTTACGTTTAGTAGTTTTTATATTAGCGAGCGCGTGAGTGCCTTGCGCAACGGCGGACAAAGGACTGGCGCGTGAGCATGCGACGAAACCGAACTTTCCCGAAGGAGCGCGCGGCGCGGTGGAGACACCCGATGATTTACGAGCGCGGCTCGAGTCCGTTCATCATTGTGGCGGCGATGCCGCTACAAACCCATTAAATATTAAAGTTAACCGATTTATTTCTTTTGTATACTGCAATAATAATAATATACCAATAAGCTACCTTTATCCTAAACGAGTTTCAACTTGATTGCCAAAATCGCTCGAAATTGGTCGTCTAAGGGTTACCTTAAAATGAAATGAAATGAAATCGTTTATTCTGTAAATAGGATATCGGAATCACTTTTACACGTCATATTAAAAAGTAAAAAATAAGCTAGATGTAGTCGACATTTCCTATCTGACTACCCGTGAGAAGAAATGGCGAAACAAACTCAGGGGTCAAAGTCTCTTTTAAAGTCCAGACATAATCTTGGTCAGATCATGTGAGGACCATGTAGATCTGTGTCTGAAATGGTCTTTTGAGGAAAGAACCACACAATTTTGAGTGGACCTGTCCAATCAGTGCAAGCATTTGTCGTAATCGTGCAGCTCGACTCAAGACTTAAGGAGCTCAACGACTCGACGAACAATACCAAAGAAAGTACATTTGGGTAGGCCTCATAAAGTGCTCAAAATGCCAGACCATCATTAAAACTGAGAAAAAGCATAAAATAATAGGAAAATATTTAAAGAAAAAAAAAAAAAATAAGACCCACATAGTGCTCACATTCACAATAAATTAAAGCAGTAAATATAATACTTTTCAAAGTAAACATTAATGTAATATTGTATATAATATTCTGCAATGTCAATATTTATATAAAATCATGCATTATGCTTATACGGAGTTTGTGAACCAAATTGGGAGTAAACGAATTTGGATCCTCAGTTATTCGCAATAAAATCTAAAATCTCCATCACGAACTTTCAAATGAACGTGGAATTGGGCTATGTTGTAAATTTTCTCCACAAGAAAATTTACTGAATTATTATAGAACAATGGCGCTAGTTGTACTATATCAGTCAAAAATCTGTCAAATATAATGTAAAATGTGTTCAAATAACAATATTGAAGTATTTATTTTATAGTTTAGCCTAGCTATCTATTTAGTTTATCAAATCTTAACGTTTTTAATAATGGTTTCGGAAGTGGTTTTTTCATGTTTTCTATTTCACAGTTTCTTTCCTACAATGTGATAAATTACGAAAATATTATTTACGCAAATAAATAATATCTCAGCGCATGCGAATATTTGAGCGCAGTCCTCTCGTCTCAACAGAGCGACGGCGACTGAATTATGAAACAAAAATATGCTTGAAGTTCCCGCAACGTGTGACGGAAGATGACTTCTTCCACGAACTAAGAATGTCGTAAGTGCTAAAAGCTTGTAGTCGTGATAAAAATAAAAATAAAAAGAATTTCAAAAATTGCCTGCACAATTTTTTTCGCCCTGTTTTAATACAAATAATCATCAAATTTTTATTCTATTAGTCA
This sequence comes from Tiliacea citrago, assembly GCA_963921375.1. Classification (NCBI taxonomy): domain Eukaryota; kingdom Metazoa; phylum Arthropoda; class Insecta; order Lepidoptera; family Noctuidae; genus Tiliacea; species Tiliacea citrago. The sequence continues at coordinate 27,394,400 of OY992783.1, forward strand.
TTAGCATATTACGTACAGATCGACAATACGTGAAAATTCGAGGTAACTTCGTGATGGTTTTTTAGCGAGGAAATTTTAATATTTTGTGTTTCTGTTCCACAAAAAGTTTAGAAATATCATGCAATTACTCATATTATTTTTATTTTATACCTTAGTCTTATCAATTTCCTGAAAAATCAAATTGAAGGAAGGCAATTTTGGTTGTTACCCCCTCTTAAATGACCCAAGTTTGGCCAAAGAAAAATTGAAGGCATTTGTTCCGTCAATTAATGTGTGTCGCATTGGAATTATTAAAGGCGTACCTACCGAATGGTCTCCGGAGGAAATACTGGAAATTATATCTGTCCCCGCTGGATGCGGGAAAGTTATCAAAGCAAGGCGTCTCAATTATTAAGTGCACGAACCGACCCCTGTGTGGAAACCATCGCAAACAGTCGTGCTCACCTTTGATGCACAAATTTGACCAAAACGTGTGTTTTGTTGTTACAATTCTATGCCAGTGGAATTGTATACATTCCCAACAATTCAATGTTTTAATTGTTGTCGTTTTGGCCATATAAAGGTACAATGCAGGTCGAACCCTCAGTGCTTCAAGTGTGGGGAGAAGCATTCTGCTGACACTTGCAGTATTGAAGATGAGAGTAGTAGTAAATGCTGTCATTGCGGTGGCATTCATTACGCCATTAATAAAAAAATGCCCAGAATTTGAGAGGCAAAAAGCAATTAAACATTATATGGCCCATAGCTGCGTGTCATAAGCGGAAGCGTCACAGCTACATCCACCAATCTCAAAATTGTACCATCACATACCACTAAAAATTCGTTCTCTTCACAACCTTCGCCCCAATCACGTAACACACCAATTGTTTCCTCACAAAGAAAAACCGTATTTCTTAGGCCGCGCTCACTTTGGATGCGAATTATATCGTACGTAAACGTATGAACACTGTTCGTACGAATTGAGTGCGCACACTGAATACGTTTTTCTCCGTCAAATAGACAGAGTACCGGTGTTAGCGCATACGTGAAGTCATCTTTGCTGCGATGAATAATCTTTATCTTTTGGATAATCATCTTCTAAACCGTAGATTGCGACGCCGTCGTCGTTATCGTAGAACCGAATGCGTGCGCAAAATATTTTTGAAAAGAGATGAATTCGGTGAATTGCATCACATTATGGAATGTCACGTAAGTGATAACTGGAATCACTTTGATCCCACAAAGATTTATGCCCGTGAACCAAGTTAATTAACTTTTCTACATCCGTTATTGATGATGAACGCACGAACGTGTAATAAAATCCCAACAAGTTCAGATTGATTTCGGACGTCGGACTTGCACGTATACGTACGACTAACTCGCGCGCAGTGTGAGCGCTTTCATAGTACTCAGAAGGTCGGGAATGTTCGTGCGTGTTCGTACGATTTTGCACGAATGGAATTCGTACGAAAACGTATCCAAAGTGAGCGCGGCCTTAAACCTCGGGATCCCCCAAAAACAACTAAGGGGTATGACCGGGCAGCTCATCAAGCATTAATCACTAATGATGTTTCTGTGTCAGGGAATGGTGTTGCATTCCAAAATAAAACAACAAATAATAATGAGAGCCAAATTTTTAATTTAATAATTATGCTTATTAATACTTTAATCTAAAAATAATAATATTGAACCGTCCAACGTTGCCACTTTAATTGATACTCTAAATCTACCCAAGATTGTCCAGTGGAACAGTCGCAGCATTGTGAATAAAAAAAATCGAACTGTCCTACATATTGAACAAATACGATCCCTTTGCAGTCGCTCTCTGTGAGACTTAAACCAGGGTTTTCTTTTAGAATTCCTGGCTATGCGTGTCTAAGAACAGACAGAAGCGATGGGTATGGCGGTGTCGCCATACTTATTAAAAATAACTTGTCTTTTCAATCTTTTCCTCTTCCAAGTCTCAGTGACGAAATATCTGCTGTCGCTGCTATTGTAAATAAAATCTGTTTAGTATGTATATATTATTCTCGTCCCACTATTGATATTCTTTCTGAAATAAGTAATCTTCTTTCAGTTTTACCTAAACCATTTTTGGTAATGGGAGATTTTAATGCACAACATCAGTCCTGGGGTAGTTCTAGTTCCAATTACTATGGGGAAAAGTTATTAGAAATTCTAGACTTTAATAATTTGTGTATTTTAAACACATGTCGCCCAACACGCCAAACTAATCCAGATGAGACCCCTGACCTCTCAATCTGCACACCTGAGTTAGCATCAACATTATCCTGGTCTCCTTTACAGTCTTCTTATGGTAATGATCATTACCCCTTAATAATTTATTTTCCACATAAAAACCAGTTGCTAGCAATCCAACACCACGATTAAAGTATAGACTTCAAAATGCAGATTGGGATACATACAAAAATGATGTACAAGAAAGAATTCTTGGTTTATCTAATTCCTTACAACTACACGATCCTCAGTTATTATCTAATCAAATAACAAGAATTTTAATAGAGGTGGCAGATAATACTTTCCATATTAAGAATGCTGCTACAGGCAAAATTCCTTCACCACCTTGGTGGGAGGCTGAGTGCACTCAGACCATTAAAAAAAGAAAAGAGGCAGAAAAAAAATATGGCCATACTATGACTCGTCACAATTTTGAGATATACCTAGAAGCTGCTCGAACAACTCGTAAGCTCCTTAGGAAAAAGAAATTTGAAGGTTGGCAAAGATTCTGTGCATCTATCTCGCCAGAAGTTAACGCATCTCTAGTATGGCAAAATATTAGGCGATTCAGGTCAGCATTTAGTGACACAACAGCCTCAAAACTGCCATTAGAATTAGCCAATGAGTTTATGGATCATTTAGCTCCTCCTTCAGTCCCAGAACAGAGATCTTTAATGCACTATCCCTATGTTCCTATTCCTAATTCTGAGTTGAATTCCCTGTTCACACTAAGTGAGTTGAAGGGAGTCCTTTCACATGTTACGGATTCAGCTCCTGGTGAAGATGGTATACCATATTCATTTATAGCTAATTTATCCGACTCTGTTCTTTTAATATATTTCAATCTCATCAATACAGCTTTGATATCTGGCAACATACCATCAAGTTGGAAGTCTCAATCCCCATTCTGAAACCAAACAAACCTTCCTCTAATGTTACATCTTATCGACCAATTGCACTTTCTACAGTTCTTGCTAAAATTGTTGAACATCTCATTAAGAATCGTTTGGAGTGGTTTTTGGAAAGCAAAAACTTGCTAGCTACATCACAGTTTGGTTTTCGGAAGGGTAAAAGTACGATGGACAGCCTTAGTGTATTCATAACTGATATTCGCTTAGCCTTCTCTTCTAATAACTCTGTAATTGCTGCTTTCCTGGATATTAGCTCAGCTTACGATAATGTCCAGGTATCAATCCTAGAACAAAAGCTGAATTCATTACAAGTTCCATTAATGCTGTCTAAGTTCATAATTAACATCCGTTCAGAGAGATCTTTAAATCTTCATATTGAAGGGTATACATTTACCCGTTTAGTATGGAAAGGTCTCCCTCAAGGTTCTGTAATTAGTCCAATTCTCTACAATATTTACACTTATGATTTGGAATCCTCCCTAAATGAGTCAGTACAAGTTCTTCAATATGCAGATGATTTACTTTTTTATTCATCTGGTCATTCTGTTGAGAATATCTGTACTTCCTTCCTCTTCTTTAGGCTTACTGAAGACTTGGCTAGAAACCAATGGTCTACACCTGTCAATTGATAAAAGCAACATTGTCTTGTTTACTAGAAGGCGTAAGCCCCCTATAGTTATAGTAAGGTATAATAATATCCCTATGCCCGTTAAAAACCAGGTAAAATTTTTAGGCCTTATTTTGGATACACATTTTATTGGTTTACCACACTGTGATTATATAGCTGCTAAATGTGAACAAAATATCAACATAATTAGATGTCTTGCTGGTGTTTGGTGGGGAGCATATCTTTTTTCATTAAAACTAGTAAAGTAAAGTATTGGACTGTGGGACGTTTGTGCTGGAACCTGCTAATGTTGCTGGTCTTAAGAAACTTGACAGTGTTCAGTCAAAGGCACTTAGAGTGGTTTCAGGTGCAATGACAAGCAGTCCTATTAATTGTCTTCAGGTGTAATGTGGAGACCCTCCACTTCATTTACGACGTCAATTTTTAGCTGATAGATTTATGATAAATGATAAATGATTTATTTCTGTAAGTAGGTTTGTACAAACACTTTTACACGTCAATCATATTAAAAAAAACTAGATGAGGTCGTCGTTTCGTATCCGACTACTCTGAGAAGAAAGGCCGAAACAAACTCAGAGGTCACAGTCTCTTTTTAAAGTCCAGACATAATCTTGGTCAGATCATGTGAAGACCATGTAGATTGGTGCCTGAAATGATCTTTTGACGAAAGAACCACACAGGTTGAGGGGACCTGTCCAGTCAGTGCACGCATTTGTCAGTAGTCGTGCAGCTCAACTAAGAACTTAAGGAGCTCAACGATTCAACGAACAATACCAAAGAAAGGACATTTGGGTAGGCCGCATAAAATCACTCAAACTGCCAGACTATGATAAAAACTAACTGAGAAAAAAAGAAAAATGAACAATAACCCACATAGTCTTCCCATTTACAATACTTAAAACAATATAAAACTTAACAAAGTAAATATTCATGTCATTGTATATATAAAATTAATCAATGTCAATGTGTATATAAAATACGGATATAATCTTGGTCAGATCAATTGAGAACCATGTAGATTGGTGTCTGACATGGTCTTTTGAGGAAAGAACCACACAGATTTGAGTGGACCTGTCCAGTCAGTGCACGCATTTGTCAGTTATCGTGCAGCTCAACTCAAAACTTAAGGAGCTCAGCGATTCGACGAACAATACCTCGGCGGATATATGGCTCGGTGTCTGCAATTTACATATCATCCTTTGCGAAATAAACTTTTAATTCTCTCTGAAGAAGTAATTTCATCCACTTACTAGAGGCACAAAGCTACTCCGTGTTTAGTTAAAAGCTTTAGAAAGTTCAATTTAATTGAAGCTCCCTGCTACCAATCTCCATTTCTTCCTATATTTCACTGTAATTACAGTTCATTAATTATGTCACCAAATATATATTATAACCATGGACCTAAAAAAAAAAGTCGGACGGAACTCCCGCTAAGACAAAACTGTGTCTCGTAATGGCGGCGACAGTCTTAGGTGTGAGTGAATTTAGGGTTGTCATGATAGCCAAAATTACCCACTTAAATTGTTTTATTTTAAGAAAAATATCGTGTCGTTTTCGTAATTTCAAAATAAATACCATGTTACTAACATGTTAGCTTAGATTGTTAATTTACCTTTTGAGGTACTGCATATGTAACAATACGCCGGAGGCCTCCTTTAGTTGTATAATAGTCATTCGTTTCAAAATGTAAACTGCAAATGACACTGCATTTGTTTGGAATCCAGTCATTTTGACAGTTACAATTTCGATTTTTTTCAATCCAATCATTTCGCCAAACTTCATTTACTTTAGGAAATCTAGTAGAAAGAATATAAAACAACTAGTCATAATTAACCTAAATAAATTGAATTGATTAAAAAAATATATTAATTTCCCATATATTTAGGGTAATTTGCACACGTGAATATTGGCAACACTGGCCTTGTGATGAATTATTTTGTTCTGGTGAATAATAATAATAAATAACTACCGGAGACATATTATGAAGGACGGGACGGTTGACGTGTGTCGGGCATGCCACCGTCCGGGTGAGTCCATCAGACATATTATCTCTGGCTGTCCTCGTCTTGCTAATGGCGAGTACTTGCACAGGCATAACCAAGTAGCCAGGATTATTCACCAGCAACTTGCTTTGAAATATAAACTTGTGGATTCTGAGGTACCGTATTACAAGTATGTGCCCGACCCAGTTCTCGAAAATGACCATGTCACGTTGTACTGGGATCGGTCTATCATTACTGACAGGACTATTGTCGCCAATAAGCCCGACATAGTAGTGATAGATCGATTAGCGCGCCGCGCAATGATTATCGATGTTACCATTCCGCATGACGAGAACCTCGTGAAAGCTGAGAAAGAGAAACAAATAAAATATCTTGACTTAGCACACGAGGTTGTTGACATGTGGATTGTGAGCTCGGCTATCATTGTGCCGATTGTCGTATCGGCCAATGGCCTGATGGCCGAAAGTCTCGAGCAACATCTTTCGAGGCTCTCGTTAGGTGGTTGGATCAAGGGCAGAGCCCAGAGGGCTTGGTTCAGAAGGCAGTACTCCTCGATACGGCTCGCATCGTGAGGAGGTTCCTATCTCTGCAGCCCTAGCCACCGGTAGCTTGGACCCTGCTCCCGATACCGGTGGACAACTATTTTTTTATATTTTTAAATGTTTTTATATATTTTTTATATTCTGATATTTAAAAATATAATTTGTATGTATCTAAATTAATAAAGGAAATAATAATAATAAATTTATTTCAGACCATAAGTCCATAAACAACACACATTACAATTTTATAAATATTGATTGTAATCTATAAAATCGGGAATTAAGTTGTTGAATTATTCATTTACCTATGAAACGTGATTCCTGTATTTTTTTTCTTCTGATCGCTACGGTTTTTGCAACAGTTCACCACACAAGACATGCTGTATTTCAATACTTTTTTTGCCGCGTAAACGTGTCGACTGTGTTGACGTTTGCACGCGTAATGGGTGAGTATGCTGTGAATGTGTGCGTGGGGGCCTGTACGTACAGCGAGCTGGCTGACTCTGAGTGACACAGTTTTCTGTTAGCGAGAATCCGTCCGAGTTTTTTATACGTCCATGATTATAACCTTAACATTTACCGAGATGACGTATGTCACAACCATATCTTCAACTTCACTATGGATAGAGACTGGAAGGGCTGTCAGCTCTTGTTCACACTTGCTTCGAAGCATGGAAGAGACTCATGTGTGGGAGTAGGTGTATACCACTCCCAATATAATATCGTCCAAAAAGTAAAACTCCCGCCCGAATCATCTGTATTTACGGGAGAATGTTACGGTCTATTCAAAGCTGTCGAATATATACTTATAATGGGCTTACGGAATTCACTCATTTTGACTGATGCAAGGAGTGCTTTACAATCTTTGGCCAGATTCCCTTTCTGTTCTCATAATCCTTATATTATATTTGAAACACGTGAACTCCTTTATAGGTGTTCTATTAAGGGGTATTCAGTGCATTTTGCGTGGATACCCTCGCATTGTGGCATTTTAGGTAATGAGAGAGCTGACCAGATAGCTAATGATGCCGTATTGTGTGGAGACGTTTTTCCGAACAAAAATAATACCCAAGATCTGGCAGCACTGCCCAAGGTTTATCTACAGGAATCCTGGGGTCAGCTTTGGTCCGGGCAATCAGTGAAAGGGAAATTTTATCGTAATATTCAGCCATCCATTTTTGTTAAACCTTGGTTTAGCAAATACAAACTAAGCAAAAAGATTACAACAATATTCATACATTTGCGATTAGGTCATGTGTGCACTCCTGCTCATCTTGCCAGGCTTGGCATTGTGCAGAACCCTGCGTGTGAATGTGGCGCTGAAGTGGGAGATCTGAACCACCTTATTTTTTCCTGCCCCCTTTATGACCACTCCTCACTTTTCCAAAGTCTTGTTTCCCTCCGAGTCCCTTTTCCCACTTCTATTGCATGTATTTTATTTTATTTTAATGCAGATATCTATAAAACCATAGCTCTTTTCCTTGTTAATAATGATATATCTATATAGACATCATTTATAAACCTCTTTTATGTACCATGTAGCTCTTAGTTTACGCACCGAGTCGGCCTTTTTGCTGGGCCACCTGGTGGCGTTAAAACGTTAGTTTTCTGTTAAATTATATTTCCATAATGTTAATTTGTTATAATTTATTATTTTTATTTAATAACAACTAATGTCCTTTCCATTTCCAAATTCCCCGTTATAATATTTAATCATTTCGCGAGTACTTGATTCTTACGTTTTGTTATCAAATAAAACATTGTCAATGGCAATAAGCACGAATAGTGCAACGCCAAAAAGAAACTAGTGTTGGTACAAATAAGGTCTACCGCTGATATATAACCCAAATTTAAAAAAAATCTCTTTGTCTATTTACAGTACTTACTTTATCGTGTCCGCCAAGTTATCCAAACAGAAAAAAACTGAATCCAAAAAATTGTCGAAATTTGTCAAAATCGAAGGGAACAAACCGAAAATTTGTCAAAGTAGAAATAAAGAAGTTTTAAGTTGGCCGCGCGAACGTAACGTGGAGGATTGCGCGGCCATGGAGATCTCAGCAACTACTTGGGTTAGAGATCTTATTCTTTTTGTCAATTGAAGACTGAATTTGTCAAAAATTGTCGAAAAAACAATTATAAGCTCTAGATCAATATTTTACGAGATATTCACCTTGGAAGTTATGGCCGCGCAATCGTGCACTTGTTGTTTTTTTATTGTTGATTATTTCTTTAAAACTTGAGACTTATACAGTAAAACTGTTACAAGAAGAATGTTCTTAATTTGTCAAAACTAACGAAAGCAATAAATTCTTCAAAAGTTTAGTTAAACATACGAAATCAGTTCAAAACAAAAAGCACGTGGCCGCGCAGTCGAAACGTTACTTTCTACGCTGATATCTCATTATCTATCATTGCTAGGAGTTCGGTGTGAACATCCAATTTTTCGACATATTTACGTCATTAGATTGACATATCGTTTTACCCTTAGAACAGTTATCAACGCGTGTAATCTCAAAAATTATGTTATCTCAACCAATGTTCGAGCAGGGTAACCATAATTTCGATTTCGATTTGGGAATACCTCTAACTGGAGACTAGCAATTATATTGGACAACAAATAACTTAATCTGTAAAATTTATTATTAATATTGAATAAAAAACTTGTATATTTCAAATAATTCGATTTATGTTCATTCATCAAAGTTTACAAAATTTTGCGCTCTCACTCGTACAACTGCTGGCCAGCGGACCACCGGCCGAATGATAGCCGCTTGGTTGTCGAGAGGCGAAGGTGCCTCTACTAAAAAAGAACCTCTGAATATAATGTTTGAAAAAAATAGTATATTACAAAAAAAAAAATCACAATTAACAACTTGGAAGATGCAATTAATAATAATATTGATAATTAATTATTTTAAGGTGTAATTAGGTACTTGTGTTCATTCAACACAGCTTGCAAAATTAACAAAAATAGATTCCAAAATATCAACAAATAAAATAAAATTCTTTAAAAACCAACAGAACCATTTTTAAGAAAATGAAAAATCAATCACTAAGTATGTACAAAATAAACAAATCAAATAATAATTCTGGTTACACCTCTACAAAACCTGTGAGAAAAGGGATGCAAATAGGATCTTTGTACTTTCACGTAATTTACTTCCGTTGTCGTCATAGCAAAGCATTCCGGCATTTCTTGTAAAATGACATTTGTAGTGACCTATTAAGATTGGAGGAATATATATCAATAGCACCTAACAATTTACTCGTATAAATATTTTGTTTAACTGTAATACTTTGAGGTATTTCATGTAATAACATCAATTATGTGCCATTTAAATCAAATATTAGTACTATTTTTGATAAGGTATAAGTAAATTCAACTAATTCAATGCATGTTCTGCATCGTTTATTCTCCCAATCATGAATAATAATAGCATCTTCCAAACTGTTAATTGTGAAAATGTTTATTATATATAAATTTAACGGTAGAAATATGTGTTTTCTCTATGATTGCTCCGAATTCATGCACGTACTATTAGAACATTTACTAAAATAACTAGCGTTGAAAATAATGTCATTTACGATGTGTTCATAAATAAGAGAGAACGGGTCATAAGCTCATATTACAGTAAATATTATGTGCGTGTGAACTGAGGGACCACACTGGGAATTCGCGAAATGAAAATCCTAGGATTTAGTAGTAGACTTAAAACAATTGTAGAACGAATCTGGGAATTTGTAAGCAAATATATTAAAAACTACGACCCATAAAGTGTGGTCCCTCAGTTCTCACAGACGATCAGCCAGATCTCGGAAAGTATCTTAAAAAATAAGGTTTTGTGAATACAGACATTTAGTAAAGAATTTGTAAAGATAAGATAAAAGATAAAAAGATTTAATGTTCAACTGGGACTAGATTACATGACAAGGTAAATGTATAAAGCACAAGCATAAAGTTTCATAATCTAGTTAGTGGGTATCGTACTGGTCTCCTAGATAGGTTACAAAATAACCTGTGTTTAGGAGGAACAGTTCCGATCCCCATCATAAATGGTGGACTTATGGTGCACGTGTTAAAACGTATATAGTAATCATTGCAGAAAACTAAGTTACTAAACGTAAAGATATTTACTAAATAACAGACCACAAAGCATTAAAGATAAAAAAAATATAACGACTGCACTGTGGTCCCTCAGTCCACATACCAAAGATAAATATTTTAGCGAATATTACTGAATAAAATTAATAAAACCATTCTTTTTCTACATAAAGTTTTAGTAAAAGTCTTAAAGCATTTTGTAAAAAAGAAATGGAGCTTAAATATCGAAGCATTTTGAAGATAGCGATGATTAAAACTGGTCCCTCAATCCTCTCCTCCACTGACGTATGTGCGTGTGCTAGCTGCTAGACGAGAGGAATATCAGAAAGTTAAGTGTACTTAACTTTTAGTAATAAGTTTCTACTAAATAATAGGTATCTAAAATTGTGTATTTCTTACCTCTTAGCTGAGATAATATTATATTTTTAATCCTATGAAAATTGATAGAGCAGTGTGACCACACAATAAAACAAAATGTAGACAGTACTATTATACTTTATTTAATATATCATTATTTAGACGAAACGAAAAAAGGTTGTACGGTTAATTTAATGCTATATTACATGGCTTATGTGTATTTAGTAAAAAGTAGATTACAAAATTAACAAATCACTTAATATAATACTTTTATTTAAGTAAGTGACATTTGGATGTAGCTTAATGAATGTAAGTATATTTGTTGGTCAGTACTTTCAATAAGTTTGAGATGTTGAATGGAAATGGAGGGATTTGCCATAATTGCCACGCTTGGCAGGCGGGTTGGCAATCGCAGTATGGTTTTAAAAATACATAGAGTACGCTGCTGCCCATTCTCTAGTAAGTCCCTTAGTCGCCTTTTACGACACCCACGGGAAGAAATGGGTGGTGCTAATCTTACATCGGATTCGTTGCTGTGGCTCAGGTGGGCCAGCTAGATAGAAACACATCCTTGCTTGTACCGTATGCGAGTGACGATGCGCCCTTTTCATTATTTTCTTACAGGATCCACGGCAGTGAGAGCTTGAATAAAATTTACCATAATAGGTGTAAAATTAATGGGTTCAGTTGGAATCCGTACTTGTCCGTTGCGTGTGTACGGCGTCTATTGACGAGTAATGGCGAATATCTTATTAAATCACATCACACAAATAGTATAAAGGCGACATTTTGTGTGTGTGTGTGTTTGTTTGTTCTTCACGCTCAAACGGCTGGACCAATTTTGATAAAATTTTGTATGGAGGTAGCTGACACCCTGGATTAACATATAGTCTACATTATCCCGATATTCCCACGGGATCCAGACTTCCGCGGATGAAACCGCGGGAAGAAAATAGTAACGTAAAAAAAAATAGAATGTTTCAACTCAACGTTTAATAAGTAATAAACAAAATAGAAATGTTCCCACATACGATTCCGTCAAACCTTGTCTTGCGAATTTTTTTACCACTTTTTATATCTGGAACAAAAAGTGATGATTAAGAAGACATTCACCTACATCGGTTTCACTAAGAAAAAAAATCAGATTTTGTTTACTGTTTTTAGTGACATACTTTTCTACTAATTTTCAACCTAAGTGCGTAAGTGCAAGAAGTAACGTAAGTGTCAACCTCCTTTTAACTAAGTTGCGTACAGCTAGTACAGCATAGCATATCTTGATGACGACCCTGCGGGCCTATACAAATGGCATTCGGAGCCATTCTATTTCTACAATCGCTATCGCTTCAACGATAACGAAGTTCGATTGGCCGACAAAGTACACTACGTTTCGCTATCGTCCAGTCGATTCGTCTATTCGATAAAAATTACATTTTGTTTATGGTCTTTCGTCAGCAAACGTCGAATTCCGTGCTGACGCTGGCAATACATGTTTTTTTTTTGTTATTGCTTCTTGCGGTTTGCACATTTAGCCAGTGTCAAGTAAAATTAGATAAACAAGTCAAAAGTTTGTTATTGATTGATTGAGCTTGATCTCACCCTTTCTAAATAAGAACTATATTTAGCGGACAGTACTGACAGCCATCTGACACTTCCTAAATTTACCACAATAGCCCCAGAAATCAAAATTATTGAAAAAAAACTCTCTTCGTCTCCTTGGGTCTCCAATCTTTGAGAATTCCTTTCCCAAAGATTGTTCCAAATTAACATTAATTCGGCCATCACCTTAATCCGTTACTGTTGTTTCGCCCCAAATGAACATAGGTATTTCCTCCGCGCTTCCCATTTATGGAAGCACACTCACCTTTTAGACAGAATGGACCAAATTATCCGGCATACTTTAACTTCGATCTTAAATGTAGCCATGGACGACCGAGCTTGGGCACAGGCTACTCTTCATATTCGTATGGGAAACCTCGACGTCCGCAAAATTTCTAGTATTAGTTTACCGGCTTTCATATCCTCGGTCCACGGCACTGAGAAATTAATCAGGAAAATCCTAGCCTCCACACTGATTGATTTTGATGTGCCGTGGTTCACCGAGGTTATGGATGCCTGGAGACCTCGCTTGCCCGAATTCAGATCCACCCGACAATCCATCTTTCCAGAGACGGTGGGATGAGCAGCTCTGCAGAGTAGTACAGAACAATTTACTTGACACATCTGCTACTACTGCGGAGCGTGCGCGCTTGCTGGCCGTGGTTAAATGGGAGTCTGGTCTTCGGCTTCATGAACTACCGTCGTCGAACATAGGCACTTTGTTCGACGACACTACTTTCCGCCTCGCTGCTTCCCTGCGACTAGGAGCTTCTTGTTGTTCTCCTCATCGCTGTCACTGTGGGGAAGTTGTCAACAGCCTCGGACACCGCGGTCTTTCTTGCAGGTGTAGTGCGGGTTACGCCGTTGAAGCCGGCGTTCCACAGGGGTCAGTCATAGGACCTCTCCTCTGGAACGTCGGCTATGATTGGCTCTTGCGGAGAACTCTCCTCCGAGGCACGAGTGTCGTCTGCTATGCGGATGACACTCTCCTCACCGCCCGGGGAGTTTCAGGGAGGCGGCCAACTTGGCATCGGCGGGGGGATCCTTGGTCGCAGGGAGGATGGCCGCCTAGGCTTAACGGTGGCGCTGCACAAGACCGAGGCCGTGTACTTCCACGGCCCTCGGCAGCGCCCCCCACCTGACGCCCACATATTTGTGGAGGGCGCCAGAATTGAGGTGAAGGCCCAGATGAAATATCAGGGCCTTGTACTCGACAGCAGGTGGCGCTTCGGTCCGCATTTTAGCGGGCTGTCGTCGCGCCTGCTGAAGTCCGCGGGTGCCCTGTCGTGGCTGCTTCCCAACTTGGGGGGGCCCAGCGCACGATGCCGGCAACTCTACGCCGGCATCTTGAGGAGTATGGCCCTCTACGGAGCTCCCATCTGGGAGGACTCCCTCCACAGGAGGGAGAACGCCGCGGCTTTGCGGGCACCCCAACGGGCCATAGCCCAGCGTGTGGTGCGGGCCCATCGCACAGTGGGCTTTGCGGCAGCATGCGCTCTGGCCAGCACCCCTCCTTGGGAACTCGAGGAGTGGGTGCTCGCCAGAGTGTATGAATGGACGGCGGGGCGGAGGGCGAGAGGAGAACGCCCAGCCCTGGAAGAGCGAGCTGCAGTCCGGCGGGAGGCGAAAGACGCCATCGTCGTCCATTGGACGTGGGACCTCGCCACTGCAGCCTTCGGCCGCCGAACCCTCGACGCGATTGGGCCAGTCCTGCGAGACTGGCTCGAGCGGTCGCACGGGTTCCTCTCGTTCCGTCAGGTGCACGTGCTGTCCGGACACGGTTGTTTCGGATCGTACCTGCATCGAATCGGACGGGAGGAGCGTCACAGTGGTGGCACCTCGTCGTGCCATCACTGTGGCGCGGCGGAGGACACGGCGCAGCACACCCTCGAGGAGTGCCCATCGTGGTCCGAGCCGCGCCGCAGTCTGAACGCGGTGATCGGACCGGACCTCTCACTTCCCGGCTTGGTTAATGCCATGCTGAGGGATGAGGGATCCTGGGCGGCAGTCGCCTCCTTCTGCGAACACGTCATGTCCCAGAAGGAGGCGGCAAAGCGCACGCGGGAGGACGATCCTGCCGCGGCGCCGCTCCGAAGGCGGAGGAGGAGTCGAAGAAGACGTCAGTTTGAACGTCACCTCCGACTCCTCCCAGGTGGAGGCCAGCAGGCAACGGGTGCGGGGGCACCCTTACCTGTAGTGCACAGGCCTCCACCAGTGTCGGACGGGAATGGCCAGGTGTTCCCGGCTATTCCCATAGCCCCCCAGTAACGGGGGGCATGCCCGCTAGCTAGGCGGGCATGCGCCGGGAGGGTTGTTGAAGAAAAGGCTGAGCCGTTATCCCATGGCCCTCCCAACACGGCGATGTGGGAACACCGCTGAGTTTTAGTGGGTATACTGTAGTGACAGGAGTCCCACATACCCCGACTCGTCCCCCACGAGCGGGCATGCGTAATGCATTTCTCAGCGAAAAAGAAAAAAAAAAAGGCGTAGTGCGGGTCGCTTAGAACGGCACGCGAACATTAATGACATCATCCGACGAGCTCTTATCACCGTCGGCGTTCCGGCTGTATTAGAACCCAATGGCTTGGCACGTGACGATGGCAAGAGACCGGACGGCGTGACTTTATTTCCATGGAAGGTGGGTAGGCCTTTAGTGTGGGACGCAACGTGTGTCTCTTGCGCCATTCCATCTTCCTGACTCCGCTTGCTGTGCTAGAGCTGCTGCTGCGTCTGCGGAAAATCTCAAGCGGCGAAAGTTTAACAACCTTATCGGTAATTATATTTTCATGCCGTTTAAAACGGTTGAAACCGTCGGGCCGTGGGGTCCGAATGCTCATGTTTTGTTCAAAGAAATCTCCAAACGGCTGGTTGACACTTCCCGTGACCCAAGGGCTGGCTTTTACCTTGGCTAGAGGCTAAGCATTGCCACACAAGGTGGCAATGCCGCCAGTCTCTTGGGTACATTACCAGTCGACAGCGATGCGGAGGAATTTTTTGACTCCATATTTTGGTTTATTAAGAGTTTTAGTTTAGGATAATCATTTTGTTATTTTTATATAGTAATTAGATATAAGTTGTTATTTATGTACATATTATTTAAATTCTAAATAAATCAATATGTATAAAAGTTTGTTTAAATAATGATGAAATGAATTATATGAATATAATTCATTTCAGTCTTTAGAAATGGAATCAAGAGCAAGGCCTAGTGGAGAGCAATTCGCAACTCTTGGAGTTCATGCAAAGTTACAGTTAAGTTCACAAGTTATTATTGTATATCTATATTATGATGACACAATTGTCTCGAGTTACAATCTTATTGAGGCGAATGGAAGGACTTGATTTACCTACAACAAAGTACCTACCAACTTACTAAAGGGCTCTTTGTTTATTCATATTTTTTCTTTCATATATCTGTTTGCTCAAAAATCAGTAACATAATAATAACATATTAAATAAGTGCCCGTGTTTGTGGTGTTTGGGGGAAAACAATCCATTTTTTTTTTAATAGAGTTGTGGTTCAGGGCATCAACAACTTCTCTGATGCAACGACTTGCTGTCTTTGAGTAATATGGTGCGTGAAACCCACAACCCTTTCATACGGCCCTAAAGCGAAGAAGCTAAGGGCACAAAAGCACCTGGAAAAGGACAAATATTGAAATTATGTTCTATAAATAATGCTTCGCGAATTTCGTCACGACTTTCCAATTGCTGCCGGGAGCGCAATCATCTTTGGCGTCTAAGCCAAACACTTTCATTGCGTGCTGCCCACAGTAAACGCACCGTGTCAATTTTATTTCAAAACAAACAAATTTAGCAACTGGAACACCTACCTACAGATGACTGCATAAAGTCGCCATTTTGTTTCGTTTTCCACAGGGTCTTGGCTTTCGTTAATGTTTCCATCATACGAATCGAAAACTAGCGATAACGCTTGTCAAAAAGTGCCACTTGGCTACGCAGCTCTAAGGAAGATATCGTTCGATACTGTCGTTTCAAGGAATCGAATGATAATAACATTGTCCAGCTAATTTATATTCGTTGACCTATGATCACGTGACACTTCTATAGCTTATGTCAACCCCATACATGTTTTGCCTTTTCTACTAGCGTCATCGCTAATCGAATGTTACTTTGTTAGTTTGTCACATTACAGCAGCAACACATTTTCATACAAAAAAGGCGGTGCGGCTGTACAGGCCGCCTGTAGTGTGCGATGGGGTTCATAGAAAATGTACGAAAGTGATGCGGGAGGATTCTTGCAACGTCTGCTACAGCCTTAAGACTTACCTCGTTATGCATACTCCATGGTCGGCTTTCGTTTCGTGCGTTTCGTTCGTTTCTTCCGTAGTCGTTTCTATCAGATCCGCCGGCTTGTACACGCACTTAGTGCCCGGGAAGCCGAGCAGCTCCGCCAGCGTGTTGATCTCCAGGTATGATGGCTTCGCACGAAGCAGCTGCGGAAACAAATAAAATATTAGTAATTTTTACTCGACAACGGCAAAGCCGAAGGATGTATGTATGTTCATCTGTTCCCTAATAACTCCTAAACTCTGCACGATTTACGCCTTATGTAATACGGGCTGGTATTCGCAACTCCACGTCACAGCGCGTATTTTGTCCATACCTAATGACGTGTCGTGACGTCCGTCATACGAATACCTATGTTGTTTATTGTTACGGTGTCTTCTTTAGACCTTTTTAATTGACGTGTTTGTCGCAGATGAGTTGCGCGGCGCCGTAGAACAAGCTACAGCTATCGACAATTTTCTCGTTCAAGAAACGTACTGTAAGATGTAGGTCCCGTGTCGTCCGTGTCGTAAAAGAGATACATAATTATAATAATATAATAATCCTCCAGACCGGATTTCGGCCATGGCGACTCATCTCAGCGGAGCACAGCCTTCGGCGCGGGTGATATTGCAGGCGTGTGACGCACACACGTTGCACTAGCCTCCCACAGCATGCGGTATCGGAGGTTACAGGTGCACTCTCTCGTGACACAGGTGCACTGTTTCTTCCCTCTCATAGTCCTCAGGGCCGGCACCGGCAGCCCGACACTCGCCGGCGCGACACGCGGCGACGTGCGCGGGGCTCGGCAAGCACGGCGGTAGCACGCCGCCTACTTCCAAACTCCAGGCTGTTACTAAGAAGTTCCTAATGGAAAAACCCTATGACACTTTTCCCGAGCCGGAAATCGAACCTAGCGCAGACGCGCTTAAGACCGCGAGACCAACGGGGCAGTTGGAACATAATTATATTATTAATAGTTGGTCGCAGACGTGTGACAAAAGTGCGCGACGGCGACGAGCGATTACTTGCTGGTATGCGGATGTACCAAGCGTGAGTCTCTCAGCGAGTGTTCTGCCCAGCGCCCGCCAAGCGAGCGTCGCTGAGCGACTCTCTTTGATAGCTCGAGTAACCACCGGCGCGGCGGCGGGCGCGGCGGTGTAAACAGTCAGCGATCAACTATTAACATAGTAGTATCTCTTTTACTTACACGGGACCTATAATCTTTTGTACGTTTCTTGAGCGAGAACATCGTTGATATCATCAGAACATCGCTGACCAAGATTATGTCTGGACTTTAAAAGAGACTGTGACCTCTGAGTTTGTTTCGGCCTTTCTTCTCAGAGTAGTCAGATAGGAAACGCCGACCTCATCTAGTTTTAAAAGTATGACTGACGTGTAAAAGTGTTTGTACAAACCTACTTACAGAAATAAAAATCATTTATCATTTATGATATCTATTTTATTTAGCCAAAGTTTGTTCGCCGTCCGGCCACCTGCGGCCGAGCTTTTTGTACCTTATTATGACATCGCACTAAGGGCGAGATTCACATACCGCTGAACGTATAAACCATCGGCTAACCTCTCGTGAAAGCACTTGTTGTGTCGTTTTTTGTAAGTATACGGCACAGTTAATGTTCTCATGTTTAACCTCTCGCGAAAATTGTAGAGACTGATGTGCGTATTACGGCTCCGAAGGTAAATTTTAGGAAAATGATTTCAACTAAAGACAAATTGGTAAGAGTTTCATACGGACATAAACATGATTCGCACGTACAATATGTTAATATTCGTATAAAACGGTTATTCAAATTCGATTATACAAATACGAACATTATTTGCACAAAACTAAGGTTTAAATTCTAATCACTTATTTTGTTTGGCAAAGTAAATCTGGTCTTGAGTGGGTGGGTATTGGGTACACTTACCTCAGTACACACTTGCTTCCGATCTTCAATGGGCGGCATGTTCCAGAACACGAAGCCGACCACGGTCTCGTTCCGCAGGTAGAACAACATGCCGCGCTTGTACCGGTTGAAGTACTCCGTACCCTTGGGGCTGCGACAAGACCAACAAGCTATTCAAACCCTTGTTCCAATACATTAATAACCGGTTTCTAAATGAACATAAGAAATAGAGAACTTGTCAAATTCTACTTTAGCATTACTTGAGTTGATTCGTTCACTTAAGTCCGCAAATTTAAAATTTCTTACGTATTTTGCAAAGAAATTTGAATTTCGCGGGCCTTACCTAATGTTAAGTTTAACAAGTTCTCAACTCAACTCGGAAACCGGGTGTTTTAATACCCTTTACAGGTCGGTCGTACTCATGAATTCTATAACAAGTTGCCAAAGTCGGTTATAGAACTTAGCGATGGAAAGTTCAAAACCCACATCAAACGTGTCCTAATCAAAAAAGCATACTATAAGATTAAGGACTACGTTGAAGACAAGGAAGTTTGGCAATAATTCCTTCTGCACATGTGGCTTCCCTGGTACCTCATTAACGGCATAACTATGTGAACGTCTATTAACTGCTCCTAAATTACGATTTTTATTTCTTTTTTTTACATACTTTGACATAACCTACAATTTTAATTTAAAATATTTATTAGTGACTTGTGGACAGAATATTTATTCAGTTTTTTTTTTACAGTTGTAATGACAATTTTGTCATTTGGTTTAAATATGTAGGTTTTTATTTTAATACTTTAGTAATATTTTATATACTTAGATTCTTTTTTAATTTGTGAATGTGAGAACGTTGTAGGCTTAATAGACTGTAGCTTTGTAAACTATCTTTTATTTTGTTAAGTACTTGGTACTTGTTGACGGGCCTACACTGTCCTCCCATACCTATTAACACTGTAACTTATAACATTGTTAAAGCCCACTTTTTTTAAAAAAGTAACCGTGGAGTTTCTTGCCGGCTCTTCTCCATAGGAAACGACCAATTGGAACCGTGCACCTAGCTTCTGACGTTTCATAAGTGCCCATGTAGGTTTATGTGAAATAAAAAAAAAATATTTTGATTTTGAATATGAACAACTTTCAGTATATGTATATTATGTGACCAAACCTGAAGTATGACAATAAAACTGCTGTTTTTATACATTTTGATCTTGTAGGTTAAAAATAAAAGGGGGACAAATATACAAGAAAGGTGTTTTGTTCGGCACGGAACCCTTCTTGAGCGAGTCTGACTCGCACTTGGCCGCTTTTTGTTCATATTTCAGGGTTTTTACCATAATAAAACTTGTTCATATTCTTGAGGTCTTTTAGCAAGAATATGGCGGAGGAATGAGGAAAATGTCGTAAGTTATGACTATGGATGTCGATGGCTATAAAAGTAGGGGACGACCAAAAAAAGCTATGGATGGACTGTGTGAAAGATGATATGGCTAAAAAGGGAGTGACTACCGAGATGACGACTAATAGAGAAGTATGGAAGAAAGGGACATGTTGCGCCGACCACCAATCAATTGGGATAAGGGCAGGAGAATGATACATGATGATGATGGCTATTATTGTAATAAACTTAAATTTTTGTGTAAATAACTTAATTTAAACACTAAGTACGAGGTTCCACCAATGGAACTGAACGCGATCAGCACATCTAAATCGGGTTCTAGACGCTATTAGTGTCATCTCCTTTGTAGAATATTGACACTGACAGCTCTTGAACGCGGTTTAGATGTGCTGATGGCGTTAAGTTTCAATGCTGAAATTCGCCCTATATATTATGTAAATTGTGAACTCAGTTTAAAGTACTTCTTCTTATAGCAAATCCTTTTGTCCTTTTCTGTAGGGATTAGTCGATCAGCGTCCTCGATGGATTCCTCGTCATCGCACTCCTTAAACAGACCTACGATGGGCATGCACGCTCCTACTTCACCAACCACCTGAGGATAGAATAAACCACATTTATAAAAGATAACCATGGACTTTTTGACCGGGGAGTATTAAGTACTATAACTTTTTTATTGGTAGGCATTAATAGCGTGAGCGTGATAGGATGAGTGGAACGCGACTAACAAAAGGTATTTATAAAGCAGAGGTGAGTGGGAACGCCGGGAGGGGACGTCCTCGGAGGACATATAGTGACCAAATTGGTGATGTTCTTCAGAAAGGTCAGGTGCGTAGTACTCGCAATCGGCGTGCGTGTATGACCAGATGTATGAACGTAGGCGAAGCAAAAGGAGTATGTAAGGAGCGTAGCAGGTGGCGTTCTATAGTTTCTGCCTACCCCCATGGGAAGAAGGCGTGAGTTTATGTATGTATGTGTATGTATTAATAGCAAGAATTATTATTTTGAATAACCTTTTTGGAAGTCGCGTTAGAAAGCACGTGGATTCTTCATGCTCGTGAAATAATTTTGATCGTTTCCAGTTCTTTCGTAATTATCCTGACAGCAGAAGCCAAACAGCAACCTTATTTTATCGACGAAGATCACTGTGATTTAGTCAGTGATTCAAAATCAGAGGTAAAATAACTTTAGAAGGACTGTACGCTTGATGTGCTTGACAAGCCCAGCACCTTAATTGCGTAATATACTCAATCTGCCTAGCCTTTTGCCAACTATGTTGGGGTCGGCTTCCAGTCTAACTGGAAGCAGCTGAATACCAGTATTTTACATGGAGCGACTGCCTATCTGACCTCAACAACCCAGTAACTGGGTAATACGATACCCCTTGGTAAGAGTGGTTGTCAGACTTTCGGGCTTCTGACGACCCGTAACGACTTTCAAAGATCTACGAATGACATCCGGGACCTGCTTAACGTGCTTTCCGAGGCACGGAGGAGTCTTGGTATGTAAAGATGGTCACCCATCCACGGACCAACCCTGGCAAGCGTAGCTTAACCTGATGGATGGACTCATGCAGCTGTTCTCATGCAATTGCGTAACATACTATCAATCACAGTTTGAATGATTTTGAAGGATATTGCTAATCCATTGCTTCATTTATTCGAAAAGTTTGTCAGCTCAACAACGTAAATAACGCAATGAATGTTGTTGAATTGTCAAAATGAAACCCATTGCTACTGATGGTGTGTTAGAGATAAACAACGTTATCATGGCGCGCCCCTCCTAATTACTGTTTCAATATTATGTAGTCAAATCCTTACGAATAAATAAATAATTGGACTTATTTTTGTTTGACGGCTGCACTCGTATCAGTATGCACACAATGCGTTGTGAACTTGTGAGTCTTGGTGGCACTTTGTAAATATTGTCATAAATACTTTCAAACGTTGAATTTTGGAGGGGCGTGCCATGTTATCGTAGCTCGTAGTTTATCTCTACGTAATTACCCCGCAGGTTGGGCAACGTGATGTTCTCAGTAGCAGCCCGGAGCCTGGATCTGTGCCCGGTGATAGCAATAGGCTCGCCCCTTGTTACAACGTGATGTTCTCAGTAGCAGCCCGGAGCCTGGATCTGTGCCCGGTGATAGCAATAGGCTCGCCCCTTGTTACAACGTGATGTTCTCAGTAGCAGCCCGGAGCCTGGATCTGTGCCCGGTGATAGCAATAGGCTCGCCCCTTGTTACAACGTGATGTTCTCAATAGCAGCCCGGAGCCTAGATCTGTGCCCGGTGATAGCAATAGGCTCGCCCCTTGTTACAACGTGATGTTCTCAATAGCAGCCCGGAGCCTGGATCTGTGCCCGGTGATAGCAATAGGCTCGCCCCTTGTTACAATGTGGACTGGAAGCCGACCCCAACGTAGTTGGGGAAAGGCTACGCAGATGATAAAACACATTTATACAATATCAATAAAAATCCAGACAAGTGCGAGTTGAACCCGCATGGTGAAGGTTCCGTACAATTAATATATAATCTACCATGTTTTTATCCCAAGAACAAACGTATGTGAGTTTAAACGTTTGTAAACGCACCCACGATTCAAGAGAAATGCCTAGTGTGGGGCAACGTTTAAAAAAAAATATTCACGATGCACGTCCCCGTGTTTGGGTCACCAAATTTGAACTGTTGCAAAAATCGGCTGTGACAGACGGACAGACAGACAGACACACGAGTGATCCTATAGGAGTTCAGTTTTTTCCTTTTGAGGTACGGCACCCTAAAAAGAGTAAGTATTTTAATAAAAAAAAGTAAAAACAAACATACCGCGTAGGACTTAGTAGGTACGTACTACTAGTCAAAGACGCACATACACACATACACACACACGCACATGATATGAACTCATACATTCTTCTCACAAAATTTCATACATCCTGACGTTATCATCTTCCATTCTTCCACAAACAAATCAAAATGTGTATTTGAATCGAGGAGAGCATTAATTAAACGCAGCTAGTGTTACATTACCTCCATCTGAAAGGACTCTCCCAGCTGCACCCAATAGTTAGGTTCCATGTTGCAGGGCAGCCAGAAGCCGGTCATGTTGGCGCCGGCGACGTAGCCCTGTTCCTCCGCGTTGATGTAGTGCTCCACGCGCAGCCGCGTGTCCCGCCACTGCGAGTAGTAGCTGGCTGCGTCGCCCGCCTGACACACAGAATAATACATAAATGATACCAGCCTGTTGCTATCCCACTGCTGGGCAAACGCCTCTTCTGAAACAGAGAAGGTACGAGCATTGATCACCCCGTTTCCTCAAGACGGGATGGTGATTTCAGACTTTTATTAACTAAAGCAAAGGTGTCCTCACGTTGTTTGACATTACCTACAATTTAATTTCAACAAGGTTTTTACTTAATAATCTATACTGAAATTAAATTAAATTAAATTAAATCGTTTATTCTGTAAATAAATGGGATATCGGAATTCACTTTTACACGTCATATTAAAAAGTAAAAAATAAGCTAGATGTAGTCGACATTTCCTATCTGACTACCCCTGAGAAGAAATGGCAAAACAAACTCAGGGGTCAAAGTCTCTTTTACAGTCCAGACATAATCTTGGTCGGATCATGTGAGGACCATGTAGATCTGTGTCTTAAATGGTATTTTGAGGAAAGAACCACACAAAGAGTGGACCTGTCCAATCAGTGCAAGCATTTGTCAGTAATCGTACAGCTCGACTCAAGTCTTAAGGAGCTCAACGACTCGACGAACAATACCAAAGAAAAGACATTTGGGTAGACCGCATAAAGTGCTCAAAATGCCAGACCACCATTAAAACTGAGAAAAAGCAAAAAATAATAGGAAAATAATAAGTTGGGGAAAAAGTTTTTTCGCATTTTTTAAGAAAATTCAAAACATTTTTTAATATAGTTTATTTGCATTTAACTAAAGTATGTAGGTACCATTTTGTTCGATAACTTTTTGCCATTTTGTAGGTAGGGACATGATCCCATTGTTATAGAAATTATGGGACTTCTGATCAAAATACCGCGACAAGTGGTTTTGGCAGTCCTCTCGTGATGTAAACCTGACACTGCCTAAAGAATTCTGAAGAGACCGAAACAGGTGGAAATTTGAAGGTGCAAGGTCAGGACTATACGGCGAATGCATTAACACCTCCCAGCCAAACTCTCTTAATTTTTGCTGAGTGGCTAAAGATGTGTGAGGTCTAGCGTTATCATGATGAAAAACCACACCCCTTCTGTTGATTAATTCCGGCCGCTTTCTCTCAACTTCTTGCTTTAATCTCATCAGTTGTTCGCAGTAGAGTTCAGAATCGATGGTCCTGCCTGGTGGTAACAGCTCATAATGAATAATGCCCTTCCAATCCCACCACACACACAGCATCACCTTGTTGCGAGTTAACCCGACCCGGGTTTCGCCACAGTCTGTGAAGCCTGACCGGCCTTTGACCACGACCTTTTTCGCACGTTCTTGTCGTATGTGATCCACTTTTCATCACCAGTTATCAGCTTCTTCAAAAATGGTTCGGTTTCATGACGTCGTAATAAAGAATCACAAATGAGTACACGGTTTATTAGGTTTCTTTCAGTGAGCTCGTGAGGTACCCAAATATCGAGCTTTTTTGTGTACCCAGTTTTTTTCAAATGTGCCAAAACTGTTTTGTGGTCAATTCCCAGTTCTTCAGCTACGTCGTAACTACTGATATGCCGATCATGCTCCACTTTTTCAAAAATGGCATCCATTGTATCCGTAATAGGGCGACCAGAGCGACGTGCATCTTTGACATCAAAATTTCCGGATTGAAAACCCTTAAACCGAATTTGTGCTACTCTCACAGACACTGCACTAGGTCCATAAACATCGCAATTTTTTTTCACGGCTTGCGTTGCATTTTTACCTTTTTTGCAGTAAAATTTTAAAATGTATCGAATTTCTTCATTAGATTCACTCATCTTGACAGTACGAAAAACCAATGAAAATCACACATTTTCCTAATTTGAATTTGGAATTATGTTCTTTAAAATTTAAACTTTCAATGATACCAAAACCAGCCAGATACAAATAGTATAGCCAAAGAGATTTTATTACAAGTTCATACATACTATAATGCGACAAGACTTTTTCCACAACCTAATATTTAAAGAAAAAAAAAATGACCCACATAGTGCTCACATTCACAATAAATTAAAGAAGTAAATATCAAAGTAAATATTCATGTAATATTGTATATAATATTCTGCAATGTCAATATGTATATAAAATCATGCATAATAATTAAAAATATCAAGTTTTCTATTTTCATCACAAGGCATGCAGAGCGAGCAGCTCAATCCCCAAGATTTTTTGGTCTTCTAAATAATCAGAAATTTTATAGTACGCTTTTTTACAAAGTTTGGTTTTAATACAGCTTTTAAATCGTTTAATGGGTAAGTTTCGAATGTCAGTAGGAAGTTTGTTGTAAAAGCGTATACACATTGACCCATGAACGAGTTACCTACTCTGTGGAGGCGAGTGCGATGTACAGCAAGATTGTGTTTATTCCTGGTTAACTATAAATATCGGACATTTTCTTAAAACGCACAATGAAGGGTTCCGTAGTTCGGATGAATTTATCCCAAGAACAAGCTTAACATTGTAGTTGAAAAACACGTTCCGTCCTAAATTTCAATTGCAAATGTGTTTGTACGCACAATATTGAGAGGTTTACCATATTTTTTAAGATCATAGATTTCCTATAGGTTTTCCTGTCATCTTTATGTAAAGAAAATTTTTGTGTAATTTTTTCAAAATGTTAGGCTCAGTAGTTTCGGAGATAAGTGGGAATGGTCAATTTTCATATATTTTCTTTAATAACTTTAAAAGTATTTATTTTGAAATTATACAAAAAATATAAATCTGAAATAATAACAAGCCCTTATATAAGATATGTCACACAGGACAGTTAGCAAAACTTTTTTTTTAAATATTCTAATTTGCCCCCAAAAGTGACCCCCATATTCAAAATTCATTTACTTACGTAGCACGGCCGTGTTTGGGTCACAGAAATTCATATGTGTACCAAATTTCAACTCAACTTAATCGATCTAGTAGATTCGGAGCAAATTGGCTGTGACAGACGTTCAGATAGACATACACACACACGAGTGATCCTATAAGGGTTCCGTTTTCTCCTTTTGAGGTACGGAACCCTAAAAATGGCGAAGTGATATAAGTTTTAAAGTCTTTGCTAGAGAGACAAGTACTTAGTATCTTGAAAAATAAACCGATTTTATTCACTTTTTCACGAATGTTCTTTTTTAATAACATCTTTAAAATTATTATTAATTCATGTATAGAGATCGGATATTCGGATGCATATTTGCCTAAAGTTAATTTTTAGCTATGAAAGTATGGAAACGGCTTATTAAAATATATTTTTTCGCCAAAAAAATAAAACGCGTAAAATATATTTGGATCGCGGAGTTTCATTAATAAAAGTAAGTTTCTATAAAATTTTCAATTCCTAAGCATAACAAATATTTCTTATCTATTTAGAAGTAGGCAAGAATTTTAAAAGGCTAGGCTTAAATGATATAAATTTATTCGCCCGCTTACACAGTACTAAGCTAATGCTAAGTAATAACAGCCGCACGGGTCGATCCATCAGGTTAAGCTACGCTTGCCGGGGTTGGTCCGTGGATGGGTGACCATCACCATTTACATCCCGAGACTCCTCCGTGCTTCGGAAAGCACGTTAAGCCGTTGGTCCCGGCTGTCATTCGTGGATCTTTGACAGTCGTTACGGGTGGTCAAAAGCCCGAAAGTCTGACAACCAGTCTTACCAAGGTATTACCCAGTTACTGGGTTGTGGAGGTCAGATAGGCAGTCGCTCCATGTAAAATACTGGTATTCAGCTGCATCCGGTTAGTCTGGAAGCCGACCCTAACATAGTTGGGAAAAGGCTAGGCAGATAGAGACACAGTACAAAAGAGTAGTTCTTATCGTCGGTCCTGGATACCGACACTTTTCCCATACTGAAGCGCACTCCATACTAGTTAACTCTCAAACTTTAGGTAAATATGCATCCGAATATCCGATCTCTATAATCATGTACATTTTTGATGGTAGTGAAATGCCCGCTCATGTAGCTCCCTAAATATTAAGAGGAGGTCCCTGTTTTTATGTTAATTTGCATGAATATTGTGAAATAGTCACACATACAATCAAAATGAAACTTTAGTATAAGATTTATTGGATCTTTTTCTTTCCATGGACAGTTACGTAATTGTAATATTTTCGCTAGCTACAGTTTTTATTCGAAAATCATGTCTTTTTTAAGGATAATTATAAAAATAAACAAGATTGTTCGTTTTTTATGTCTAAAATAAATATTCACAGCAAGAAAATATAGTTTATTATCCAGCCACCAGATATTTTTCTCTAGATCAATTATTACTTTAGTTATAAATGAAATAAGAATTGAGACTTACGCTATTTCGTTTCGTGCCCGAACACGATCAAAGAGCGCTCGCGATATTCAACTTTAGTACTGATGTGTTAGCGTTTAGCACATAACGGAGTGGCGGGGAGCAAGGGGCGGAGCTTGCGTGGAAATTTGATTTAGACTGACCGGTCTTAATAGCTGAACAAGTACGGTACTTTAATTGTCAATAGTGAACTTTTTCAAACAGCTTTATCTTATCGAATCTAATTTGAGGACAACCAACAGTTAAAGCGTGCACTACTTACAATATAGAGGTGTGTTCTGGCTTCCAGCTCGGTGTTCACGAGGTACCCTCCGTTCACATAATCTTTCTCTAAGGTTGAGTCTTCGGCGATATCGACTCGCGGCTCCGCTCCCACCGCCAAAAAAGCCTGGAAAACATACCAATATCTCTTATACTACCTATGTATATTAAGATTATTATACAGAATATTTTTCACACGGCTTCGCCCTCGTGGACATCGTTAAGGTACTACCGGGATGACAAGTGTCCTATGTCCTAATCTAAGTATATCCGTGTGCCAAATTTTATCTAAATCCAATCAGCCATTTAGGCGTGAGTCGTGACAAACAAACAGACATAACAAAAGATACGAATTAGTTTCGTATTTTTTAAATTATTGGAAACACCAAAACAGCGAACGCGATGAATCTCATCGAATGCGTACACAGACGCGAACATTTTCAGACGTTTTAATTACATAATATTTAATGTCAAACAAATCATCATTATTGAATTGAATCATATCGCGTTGAATTTTTGCAGCGGTTTAAAAAAAAACACTGTTGTGTCATACATTTTGATCATGTATTTATTGTATGCATCAGTTTTTTTTAACTGATATAAAATATTAACGCTGGGTAAATATTAAGTACTTAATTCGTGTACAAAAATATAGTTTAAATGACCCTAATAATTTAATTTAACTATAGAAAATCAATAACAAAAAAATAAAAAAAGTTTAGGTACATAATCTGTGACGACGGACGTTCCATTTGATAAAGTCATTTGGAGTCTTCCATCTTTTGTTTCGAAGACATCGTACACTTGAGCTGTAAACGAAAAGTACCCAGTAGATATTAGTTTATTTACTTATATATAATTATTCATATTTAAAGCAGACCACTGCATCAGTCACTAGAACTTAAATAATACATTATACTGACATACGATGCGATACTTCACAAAAATAAAGTATTTCTGAACAATTGCATAAATAAAAAATCGGCCAAGTGCGTGTCGGATACCACGCACAATGAAGGGTTCCGTAGTTGGGATGTATTTATCCCAAGAACAAACTTAACATTGTGTAGTTGAAAAACATGTTCCCCCATACATTCCAACTGTAAATGTAATATGTTTGTAAGCACAATAATGAGTGATTTACCATGTTATTTTAAGGGATTCTATCTGGCAGAATCTTGGTGCTCCGAAATTTATATGGTATAATCTTAGTCAATCGAATATTTTTAAAGCATAAAAAATATTTGATTTAACTATTGTTTGGCAGAATGTTCGTATGTCCGAATCTACAATGGCAGTAGTGAGAGTAGTGAAGGGTGGGCCGTTTTTGTGGGACCGTCTTATGTAATTTTTGACGTTCAAACGATTTACTGCGAAATAAAGTTTTATGCTATCCGCTGTTATGCAAAATAATATTATGACATAAAAAGTTTTGATAAAAAGGGTAGACCCTATTTTAAGACCTTGGATTGGACCAACCAACCATAGGTTTTCTTAAAATCTGTGAGTATAAAACTATTCTATGTATTTTTTCAAAATTGTAGGCTCAGCAATTGCGGAGATAAGGGGGAGGGAGAGTGGTAAATTTTCATCTACACACATCATTGTACTCTGCCTATCTGCCTTCTACTTGCGCTTGCGTAAATCTTACTGGGCTTCTCTTTGTGTAAACTTTAACCTTCTGTTCTTCTAACTTTATATGTGTACGTGGGACTTCGGTCAATATACCAAGCTAGTGAACATACCGGCTTTCATTCATCTCCCGTACGTACCTACTTCAGGATCATTTGATATGTCACACGGTCCAGTTTGCAAACCCTTATTATTATTTTCAAATTTTTCCCCCAAAAGTGAACCTGAACCCCCCCATATTCAAAATTTATTCATTTACATTTCTCTTTCTTGTTTGGGTCACAGAAATTCATGTGTACCAAATTTCAACTTAATCGGTCCAGTAGATTCAAGAGTGATCCTAAAACGGTTCCGTCTTTTCCTTATGAGGTACGGAACCCTAAAATACGATTAAAAGTTGAGTCCCTTGTTAGTCTAATAGGCGCAAGTGCGACTGCTGGGCTTGGTTCAATCTACAGGTCGGGCAAAGCGTTGTTCATTAGACATTTCTTAATAGCAACCCCGTAGCCAGAAGTTCCTCCTGGTTGATGGCAATTAGCTCGCCCCCTATTACATGGCACTTAAACTTATCTGACCAAATGGCCAGAGGTACACCTCTACCTATCCTTCGCCTTCGTGATGTTATGTTTAGGCTAAATTTAATCAGTCGATTGTTAATGACATCACTCGTCAGACTTCTATCAGTTGCCCTTTGCACACAGAGTACCATTATAATATACTATTGCACTTGGTGCAGGCCGGACACCCTCAATCGACTTAAGTTCGAGTTGTTACAACTATTTTTACTTATTATGTAATTTATTTAAAAAATGGGAGGAAAGCTGAAACGTCGGAAATGTGATGATTGCCGAGTATTGAAAAAACAAGACGGCGGCGTTCGCTCCGATTTTGAATCCTAGAACGGGGTGTTAACACTTGTGATGATTGTTTTTTTTTTTTTTACTTTTTTCTGTTTTCGACGATTTTTTTAATTTTTTTTTGGTAAGTATACCTAGTGGCGTGTTCTAGCTAACATATATGGCAAATAATTGAATGTTTTGTGTTGCGTAATGCAAATTATTTTACATTCTATTGTGTAACAATCAAGTTTTCTAACTGAACAGACAGCTGTGCTGCTGGGGAGTTTGTAGCGCCACTTCTTCCCAGCTAAAGCCCTAGAAAGTTGTGAAGGGTTTGGGGGACTGTCTTATGTAACTTTTGACGTTCAAAAAGTGCTGATTCTCAGCCTAGTTTGAATAAATGACTTTTGATTTTCATTTTGTCACGTACCTTTAGGAATTTGTGTTACTCCTGCACACTTAATTTGTTCCGCCGCATACTCTCCGAGGTACTCTGGCAGGATGCCGGAGAGGACCCCCTTATCTTTATAGAGGTGCACGATCTCTTTTGGAGGATAACCTCCTACGACAGAATCTGGAAAAATAAGATTAGAAGATTACTCTTATGTATTCTTTCTGTGAAAACAACTCCGTCATCAGCCAGTTTACTCTAGCGACACATCTACGGACAATACGAACGGATGTACGGCGTTTTTTAAACAAGCACCTTGTCAGGCTCAATATTGGTCGGAATTGGGCGGAAGTTCGACATTGGTGCCGAGAGTATCGGCACCAATGTCGAACTTCCGCCCAATTCACAATTCACAATATCACAAAATTCTCTAAACTATACCTACTAAAAATCATAAAATAGACTAACAAAAATTCCTGTCAAACGTCGTTTCCCATTCTGAAATTGACGAAAGTAACAACTATGTTATAGTTTGACAGCACTAATGTCATTTAGTTAAACAATTTATTGAAAATGGCCATTTTGCTATTCTGAATTTGACGTTTTTCACCTAAAATTTTGATCGTCTAACTAAATCAGGCTATTTTTATGGTGCATGTTTATCATTACAAGATCTGTCTAAGTTAGATTTATTCCATTGAATTACCTTTTCATGAAATCATGAAATTGAAAGTTAAATAATAAAATTATTGTTATTAACAATAATACGACATTCATTCGTGAAAGCAAAGCCTTTTTTTTTTCTACTGAACATCTATATGTACTACATTATGATTTGGAAAAGAAGTGGATAAATCCATTTCCAGATTCTGCGAAATAAGAAATAACAATTTTTTTGAAACTATCAAGAAAAAGTTCAGTTGGAAGTATAATGCCAAACGGCTGAAAAAAATTAAAAACATTGTTAGACTCCCTAGATCGGGAGTTTGCTGAACATCAACAAATTGACAAGACATACAGACAAATTGAAGATGTCCTTCATAGGGCGTTCCTAAGGCGACAAGTGAATACCGAAGATATTCAACTTACTGAATGAAAAACCAGGTTTTCTTTTCTCGAGTTCACATTTTTATTAGTGAAACTTACCCAGCCTGGCGCCGCACGGGTAGCGCTAAGTAACTACCCTAGCCTACCCTACCCTATCTACCTACCCTACCTACCTACCCTAACTACCTACCTACCTACCTACCCTAACTACCTAGTACCTACCCACCCTACCTACCCTACCTACTCTCTTTCTACTTAAGTAAGGTCGTCATCTCCTTGGCATTTTAAAACAATAACAGTAAATAAAGTTCTAGCGCACTAGCAAACTGATGATAGATTTTAATAATCGTCTTGAAATTTATTTATTTTCTTTTTTCGACAACCAACTGACACTTTTAAACTTTTTTATTTCTAAAACAGAACTGTTTTGTATTCCAACAAAACAGACCGAAGAGATCGGACCTCATACTACAGCTATGAAGCAGACAAATTTCTGAACGCACCTATAAATATTTGACAACCAAGTGACAAATTTTTATTTCTAAGACAAAAGACATCAAATGTTTCCCAGCTAGGAACAGTTTGTATTGTAAAATTAAATTGTCGGTTTTAGTATTTTCGTTTACTTATTATTTATATTTCCCACCGTGTTTAGGGTTCCGTACCCAAAGGGTAAAACGGGAACCCACCCTATTACTAAGGCTCCGCCGTCTGTCTGTCTGTCCATCTGTCACCAGGCTGTATCTCATGAACTGAGATATTTAGACAGTTGAAATTTTCACAGATGATGTATGTCTGTTGCCGCTATAACAACAAATACTAAAAAACAGAATAAAATAAATATATAAGGGGTCTCCCATACAACAAACGTGTTTTTTTGCCATTTTTATAAATAATAGTACGGAACCCTTCGTGCGCGAGTCCGACTCGCACTTGGCCGGTTTTTAAATGACAGCATTAAAAAAAATGATTCAGTTTTAAAGATGTTAATACAATAATTAAAGGTTATTTCGTAATGCAAATCAAAAAAATATCAATAATTTTAATGACCTCGTTATTTGGACATATTCGGAGTGACGCTCCAGTCAAACCATCCATTTTGTAGGCAAATTGTTTTTTCAAGTTTATCGTCCAATTACCTCAATATTTAAAAAAAAACTTACTGTTATTCAGACAATTTAGACACCCCACCTCACAAAATCTGGAGGTAGCATGCGTCTGAGTTTGGATATTAGACCCTCATACCAGACTTAATCAAAAGCTTGTGCGACATCTAGGAATACGGTGGCGCAGACTTGCTTGCTTTCCGAGCGTTTTTTCATTAATTTTTGTTATTCTGTGCACCTGATCTATTGTATAGTGTTTTCCCTGAAGCCAAATTGATGGTTTGGAATAAGGTCTATTTCTTCTATTGGTTTTAATCGTACTAACAGTTTTTCAAAAAGTTTTGAGTTTCCCAGGCTTCGCAATAATAATGACTTGAGGAATCTTCCATGGCTCAGGTATCTACATGTTTTAGCAGAAATGTAACGTTGATTAGTTTGGTCAGCTTTGCGTGGGAGGTGTTTTTAGACCTCTTTTAAGGTCGTATTCCGGGGATTTCTTTGAGCATATGTTGTTTTAAAATTCTCTCAAAACATCTTTGGCGGGTCACAAGCGGAATTATTTGATTTTGTGATAACTTTTCACTGATAACTTTTTTGGGTTGTTAAAGCGTCTTCTAAGTATTTTATTGTTCACTAGCTGCGCCCCGCGGTTTCACCCGCGTAAGTCTCGATCCCGTGGGAATTTCGGGATAAAAAGTAGCCTATGTCTTAATCCAGGGTGTCAGCTACCTCCATACAATTTTTTTATCAAAATTGGTCTAGCCGTTTGAGCGTGAAGAAGTAACAAACATACACACACACACTCACAAACTTTCGCCTTTATAATATTCGTGTGATTACTTATTGCCTATTTTCTGTCACTGTTTCTGATAACTAATAAAAAAGCCCGTTTATGCAAATACCGCCCGTATTTGCATAAACGGGCTTTTTCATTAGTTTTCGTGTCGCTTTCCAAAGTAAGAAATCCGTTGATTGGTAGTTAGTTAGCTGCACAAGGTGAGTGTTCAGACATTCCTCTGTAATCGTTTACTTAGGTTATTTAATAAAGTTTTATCCCGCGGGCCCCTTGTTTGGTGCCACCTCTTTCTTTGCTTTCTTTTCTCAGATAGTAAATTCAAAATATTTTTGGGATAGATATATCCCTTATATTTAAGGTTTAATTATGGCGTGTTGTTCCACGCACATTGTTGAATATTAATGACGTATATGACTTTATAAATATTTTATTAATGACTTTACTTGAGTCTAGCTGATCTTTATTTTGTAACGGTGTTTTAGGTCGATAACATTATCTAGAATTCTAGATCAACGGCAAAACTGTCCCAAAAAACTATCCCAATTTGTTAGACTTATTAACCAGGGTTAAATGTCTTTTTAACCGACTTCCAAAAAGGAGGAGGTTATATGTTCGGCTGTTTGTTTTTTTTTTTTTATTTGTATGTTCACCGATTACTCCGTCAATTGTGGACGGATTTTGAAAATTCTTTTGTTTGGAAGGGTATGCTCCCGAGGTGGTCCCATTGCCACCAAATCAGAATCTGATGAGGGGATCCCATGGAAATCGAGGGAAATCCTCAAATTTTATAGGCATACCTATAGCGATTTGAGTATTTTTTATAGTAACTCGTGCATTTGCACTCGAAAAGCACCATTTGGTGAAGTGGAACTGATGATGAAGACCACAGATGGCCACCGGAACTACTTAATAATAAGTATTTCACCGTTGCGATTCGATTAGGCACTTTAATATGGTTGCTAAGCAATTTATTCTCGTCAAAATGCATATGGTGAAGTCACCATCAGTTCTCCTGGTTCTTATCAGGAGAACTCCTCAACAAGTGACGCCCCTGCATCGGGAAAAGCAATATTTTGTAAAAGGTGATGAGCATTTGACATTAGGCTATTGTAAATTGGATAAATTACAAACTGACCCACTAAAACGTGAAAAATAAAAAACTTTTTACAAAAAAAAAAATACAATAGCTTTAATTTCGGAAGTCGGTGGCAAAAAACTAAAATACAGATCAAAAGCCGCCGACTTCCGAAATTAAAGTTATTTTTCACTTTGTAGTGTTTTTTTTGGAAGTCGGTTGATTTTTAATTGTAGTATGATTTTTTGAGTAAGTCTTAGTATAATCGGGGAGTGGTCCGAATTCATATGCAAACCTTCCTCCAAATTAATTTATTTGGTGGATATATTTTTGCATATGAGAAACTCTTATAAGATCCGGCATTTTCGACCATAACATAAGTATCAAGAGCTGCGATGTAAATGCCGTTGCACGCTCTTAACCAAAAATAAAACATTTTAGTTACCTATAGTTTAGTTCGGTGTACAAGAGAATCGGCACCAATAACGCCTTCTTTGCATTTTGTCAAGAATTGCATCACGTAACATTCGACATAGAGCGTCATAGCAAAGCTAAACTCCAGAGCGTACTTACCTACTTATAGGGCAAATTTCACAAATTAAACTGAATACCGCGTTCAAGAGCTGCCAGTGTGTCAATATTCCACAGCAGAGATGATTCGGACAGCTCTAACAGAGATGATTCGGACAGCTCTTGAACGCGGGTTAAATGTGCAGATCGCGTTCAGCTTCATTGGTGAAATTCACCCTTAGCTGAGTTACAGCGTCGTAATTTCGGCAGGTGTGTCGCTACGCTGGCGCTCTCAAGCGCTAACTTACTCATTTTGCCCAAATACCACGCGAGCTCGCAGCCCAAGGGGCCCCCGCCGATCACTGTGACATGTCTCGCCTTTTTTACCTTCCTGCAAACACATCAAAGTTCAAGTAGAATGCCTTTTTGTTGTTTTCGGGGGAAACCTGGGCTAACACTAGGTTTTAATATGAATAAGTGTATTATTACGTAACATTTATAGTGCGCCTCGCCTCTCGTGTTGATAGGTATGCTTAATAATAGTGTCC
Organism: Tiliacea citrago; assembly: GCA_963921375.1. NCBI lineage: Eukaryota > Metazoa > Arthropoda > Insecta > Lepidoptera > Noctuidae > Tiliacea > Tiliacea citrago. Next base: position 27,430,047 of record OY992783.1, read on the forward strand.
CTTTCTCGTAGTACGTAACCCTAAGAGCTATTACGCACTGTCAACTGGTCGCCAGAGTGGGAACACCCAAATACTCCGAAATATTTTATTCCGAATTTCGATGTTCCGATTTTCAAAAGTCCGAATTTCATAATAACTAAGAATTATAATGTCTATTATTAAAAATCACGAAATTTACTTTACTGAAAGTCGTAAATGCGATTTGTTTGTTTTCCGATTTTCATACGTTCGAAGAATCAAATGCTCGATGGGTTCTCGGTCCGAAAAACAACATTCCGATTTTCAATACTTCGAATAAACTGCTAAAATTAGGATTCTGATTCAATTAGTATAATATTCAGTTACACATATAAATTAAAAATCTTTGAGTAACGTTTAATGTAGGTCAAGGTGGGGAAGTTCGTCCACGGGGTTAACACCATACACCGTCTCTCTAAGCTGTTTTTGAATAGCTACGACGTTGGCAGCTTGGTCGGTAAAACAGAGTCACTATTTTGTCCTACCTTTAAATTATAGATAGCGCTGTGTTGAGTTCAATAGCAAAAATCGGTCTCATAATTTTTAGTAGTTGACAAGTTTAAAACACAAGTGAGTTGTGTCGACGGTTTAGGTAACGTGAAATTTGAATATCAACGGATTTTTACGTATTGTAGTGGTAAGTGTCTAGCTTGTATTACATTTTATTGTTTTATTATATTCTAATCGAATTTACAATATTTACAGAAATATTCGTTGTGATAAAAAGTTAACCTATAAATTCAATATTGGGGTAAGACTGTCTAGTATTTTAGGGAAAGACCATCATGTGCCGATCTTGCCCCAAGGCAGATGTTAACCTTTTTTTGGTATAGGCGTTTTCTTTAAATATTATTATTTAGTTATACAGTCAATGCTACTTATTCGCAGGTTTTTTTTTTTTAATTATGAATAGGTACTGTGATGATATTAATATGGTTCTTTTAGTTATATCACTAGAAACATATCATGATAGTGTGATAGAAGTCTTTTTCTTTGTATCTTATTATCTAAAATAGTCATTTATCCGATTTAAAATCATTTTATTTTATTCTTCAGGTAAATTGTCATAAAATGACTCGGAATTATAAAAGAAAATCCAATAAATCGTCTTACAGTAAAGAAAAATTGCTGGACGCTGTGCGAGCTGTCCGGAATGGAGAAATAAGCGGGTATAAGGCTGCTCGTATTTATAACATTCCTAGAATGACGATCATGGATTATTTACATAATAAAAGGTGCAAATCAACCACTCTCGGGCGGCCACCGGCCATATCAGTAGAAACTGAATATAAACTGGCGTCATATCTTCACACCATGGAACGGTACGGGTTTGGGTTAACTAGAGAAGAGGTTTTAGAACTGGTTGGCCATTATGTTAACCTAAACAGAATAAAGACTCCTTTCAAAAATGGAAAGCCTGGCAAGGATTGGTTTGCGGCTTTTAAAGATCGAAACAATTTATCCGTTAAAAAGCCGCAAGCTGTCGAATATGCACGAAAAAAAGCCGTAGATCCCTATATTATTTACCCATATTTCGACCTACTTAAAAACAATAAATACATTAGGCCTAATAAACAATCCACGAGCAATCTGGAACCTGGACGAAACTAGTTTCTCAAAAGACCCATCTAAGTCGAAAATAGTTAGCCGCAAAGGTCACGCAGCAACCAGAATTATTGCTAGTCCGGGAAAGGACAACACGACGGTCCTGCTAGCTGCCAACGCAGCCGACGAAAAAATGCCTCCACTAATTATATTCAAAGGTAAAAACGTGTGGGACCAGTGGACCTCACCTAATATATATATATCATATAGCATATCCACAAACGACATATGCTGCCACAACAAATGGGTGGATGGAAACCGAGGTGTTCGAAAACTATTTAAAAAAATCTTTTTTACCAGCTCTTGGCAATGAAAGTCCTGTGCTTTTGATTTATGACGGTCACTCAACTCACGTGGGGCTTAATATAATGGAAGAGGCTTTGAAACACAACGTAACTATTATCAAACTCTACTTTCAATAGTTCTTGATTTTATCGTTAACAATACCAACCTAATTAATGAAACCAGCCAGAATCAAGTAAATTATCATACTTCGGAAGTAAATCCATTCAGCTTTGAAGATTTTTTAATAGACGAACCTAGCCAGAATCAAGTAAATAATGATACATTAGCAGCAAACCCAGTCAGTTTTGAAGAATTTCTAATTGACGAACGTGCCCAGAATCAAGTCAATAATCATAATATTTCAGAAGGAATCTCAGTTAGTTTTGAATAACTTTTGCTTACTAAAGTCCAAAGGGGTGAAAACAAAAAAAATACACGAAGAAAAGTAGCACCCGGCGCCGAGGTTATCACTCAGATAGATGTAATAGAAAGAAAAAGACTAGAGCAAACGAAAAGTTAAAAAAAAGCTTGTAAAAAAGAAAAGGCCCGGTCCTCAACCAGTTCTACAGTTACGTATTTAGGTCAAATATCAAGAAATGATGATCAAATGCAGTCATTCGCCGTAGACAACCCTAGTGACCAGGAAGGTCACTAGGGTTGTCTACGGCGAATGACTGCTGTATGCGTTGCATACAAAATAAAATACCTGATGCTCGTAAAATTAAGATTTTGTCCAACATAGTTATCCCGCGACATCAAATGCAGAAAACAAAATACCTACAAATACGAAGGGTAAAGGTAAAGCCATAAAGAAAAAAAGCTCTGGAAAGGAAAACGTCTTACCACGCAACAAACGTAAAAAACGTAACTTATCATCTCCTCATAGTTCTACTACGACTAGTGTCTCAGGATGTATAAGCAACCACAGTGATTCTGATTTGTTAGATATTTCTTCCGATGATGACATACAACGATTCTAAAGAATTCGTTCTTGAAAGAGCAGAAATTAAACAAAAAAGTTCTTACATAACAACTAGAACTAGTAATTTTACGAAAAGAAACGAGAAGACTCAAGAGTCCAATATCTGAAATTGAAGCCCAATCAGATCTTCAGCTTCCGGTTAATATAATACAATATTATGCTGAAGACTGTGTTTTAGTTCGGTATAATATTAAGAACAAATGGACTTATTATGTAGGTGTGATTGAAAACATCGCAACAAAAAATGAAAATTCTTACTACTGTATCAAATTTTATAAAACAATAAAAAAACCGAGTCTAATATTTAAAATGCCAAAATAAGTTGATCGCGATGAAGTTCCTGAATCTTTGATTGTTAAAATAATTCAATTAGTACCCGCACCGTCAAAATCAGACGAATTTGTGCTAGCTGATGAAGGTGAAGCTATTTTCTTCTAAAAACAATTACAGTACACCTGTTTTTGTATAATAACAACGTCGGCTCTTTCGTAACTCATTTTTATTTTTTGTAGCAGATTTTGTAGTGTTAATTAGTTAGTAATCTCTAAAACTGTTAAACTTAGCCGTAATGTAGTTTCCAAAAACCTACTGTTTATTTTGTTTTTGATTATTTTATAAATTGAAGTTTTTACATTGTATTTTTTTTTGTATGTTACGGACGTATCGTCTCTTGTTTTTTAAATTTTATTTCATTAAATCAGTTCCATCAACTTTACCAGCAAATTTCAAATTTTCTTAAGTTTTTTGCAAATTGCAGCTCTGTATTAGGTACTATGTTGATCGAAATGTGACTCGCGGCACTAATGGTAGTATACTTAATTTATAGTCATATAAATCCTAATGCAGAGCTGTCATTTGCAAAGAACGTAAGAAAGTTTGAATTTCGCGGGTAATCGTAAAGGAACCGCCATAATTAAAGATCTTAGAAGTATTAAAGTAAGTTAAAATGTAGATTTTCAAAAGTCTTTTCGTCTTGTATTATTGACGGGCTAGATTATGGACAGATCGTCAGTTGTTGATTTTTTGAAGATTTACTTTATTTATTATTAGTAAGACACCTTGACTGAAAAGAGACAAAGAAATTATTATCTTGATGTCCCAAAGATTTTTTAGTTTTAGTAATTATTTCCTATTTATAATTATTCCATAGTAAGCATACACCGTCCATTGTTGTTTTTTTTATCTTTTTAAAAAATTATTGAAGGTTTTAAAAATAGTACCTATTTAAACTTAAGCCAAGTCATATTGTTGATTGTTTGGTATTTTGTTAAACTTGTTTTCTAATTCTATTATTAGTAACTAATATGCTAAGTACAGAAGTCGTGGGTTGATTTTCTGAAGATATTTGGTTTTGTAAGCATTTACAGGATTTAATTACTTTTTTATAATAGACTACATGCCGTAGGTAAGTTAGTTCATTTAGTAGTTGTACGTTGTTTTTTTTATTGTAAAATTATTAATTTGAATTAAAAAAAATGCAGAAAGAGGGTTTTTATTAATACCTTTCATTAATATGCTATCTGCTGCATTTGTTTGTTACCATTTAGTTTTTTCTATGGTTTAAAGACCCTCTGGATCTAGTTTTCATCTAAATACCAAAACTTACCAAAGCTCACATTGCATTTTAGATGCAACCAATAAAAATACTTACCTGTACCCTACAGTCAGAATATTCGAATATAACTGTACTGATTTAAATGTTGACACTTCATGATTTTACCGCCATAGTATGGTCCTTAAAGCATATATTTGTTAAATTTTATTTTCGAATATGTACTGAATGCGTGTGTTGCAAATATCTATCAAATTACAAACAAATATGATTATGACGGAGTTGTCCCAATTACTCGGGAAAGCCCAACTACTTACTCCCTTTTAAAAAAAACGCCTTTATTTTCATGTTGACAACAGTTACGTTGATGTTTGTAGAAGCTACTGACAAATGAGGAATCTTTAGTCATCATTAATATACAAAACATACAATTAAGTAAAAAAATCAGCCACATGGTGTTTATCAAATCAAGCTCGTAATAAACTACTTCACCACCTTGACCTTACGTAATTTTAAAACGTCTACTTTGTTATTAATAATTGTGTACCAATATTATTTTTTAGTGTTTTCTTCTCCTTATACCTGCGTCGGGTAACATCTAGTGTTATTGAATCCTTTGGGTTAGGTTAGAACAATGGCCATTAACGCTAGATCCTCTCTACTGTTGGTGAATCACTTGGGTTAGGTTAGAACAGTGACTGCCGGCCGTGGTCGAGTCGATGGCCGGCAGCGAGGAGTCCTGGGATGCGGTGGTATCCTTCTGCGAAACAGTCGTGTCGCAGAAGGAGGCTGCGGAAAGGGAGCGGGAGGTCTCGTCCGCTCACCCGGCCCGCAGCAGGCGCACCGAGCGTCGGCAGAGGGCAGATAATGCCCTCTTCCAGCCCCCCTAAATGGGTCCAGGGACGGCGGACTTGGGGACGTCCGCCGCCCCCCATCACACTGGACCCGAGGTGGCGGCGCGTAGTGTTCCACGCGCGCCCCTTTCAGACGTCGCGGGGGGGTCCAACACCTCACCCCCCCGCAGACCTGAGGTGGCCCGCAGAGGCGGGCCGGCACTAGCCGGGGATCACGGAAGTAATACTAGCTCCCAAGATCCCCGGCGCAAGTGTGGGAAGGGAACACCGGGGTGGTTTTTAGTCAGTAAGAGTCTGACAGACCCCTCCGCCCACCCCAGGGCGGAGGACATCCATGAGGATTTTGGACTGTTGGTGAATCACTTGGGTTAGGTTAGAACTGAGCTTTAAAATTTGTTTCGGAATTCTAATTAATCGGTACTTTAATAATCGGAATTTGTATTTTTGATGTTTCGAATTATCATTAAGTCGGACTTTTTGTTATTCGAACTATTGAAACTCGGTATTTTGAGAATAGTAATTATAAACCTTAGGAATATTGAATTTTTGGATTTATAAAAAAAGACGAATGATAAATCGGAGTTGTTATATTAGGAATTTTAAACCATTCGGAATTATGAAAATGTATTTGTGACTGTCGGAAAAAAGTTTTTAGTATTTATGTAGTGTACCTCGCCAGAGACTCGCCGCACAGTGGCGATTATATATAGGATCACTCGAGTGTCTGTCTGTCTGTCTGTCTGTCCGTCTGTCACAGCCGATTTTCTCCGAATCTACTGGACCGGTTAAGTTGAAATTTGGTACACATATGAATTTCAGTGACCCAAACAAGATATTGTAAAGTAAATACATGAATTTTGAATACTCTTTTCTTCACTTCACTTTTGGGGAAAAATATGAAAATTAAAAAAAGTTTTTGTAAACTGTAGGTACCGTGAACCATATCGAATGAATGGTCTTGTTATGAGCATTTCAAATATATATTTTTTAAATATAAATTTAAAATAATTAGTTTAAGGTAGAAAAAAAAAGAAAATTGACCATTCCCCCTTATCTCCGAAAAAGCGGCGCCTAATTTTTTTTCCCTTTAGAGAGTAGTTTAATTATAGATTACAGGAAAACGTATAAGAAGTCTATGGTCTTAAAATAACATGGTAAATCTCCCAATATTATGCGTACAAACTTACATTTGTACTTGGAATGTATGGGGGACCACGTTCTTCAACTACAATGTTAAGTTTGTTCTTGGGATAAATTCATCCCAATTACGGAACCCTTCATTGTGCGTGGTCCGACTCGCACCTGGTCGGTTTTTTTTTCTTTTCAAGTAACTTATTGATACTGCGCTATGCTGTGCTGTGTGCGCTGGGTCGTGTTGTGTGCTACGTGTAAAAAAAACAGCTGTTTCATACAAAAGAGCAATACCTACACTATCAAAATGAATGAGACAGCTGAGTTTTCGTTTAATAACCAACAAAAAAATGTCACCGCTGGTGTATCTAGAATCAAGTACTGAATTAATGCAACATTGCGGGGTGATGTCCGTTACACCGTGTATATTGGCAAAAACAAAGAAATTTTCGTACTTAAATGCAATTTCCAAGTCTCTCATTGTTCGCAATTTGCAAATCTTGTCCCGCACTGCCTTTGGTGAAGCCTTAATGATAGCTAAGTTTTTGGTTTTTACACCTGCACATAATAAAAGAAAACAACGGCTTACTTTTCAACACAAGGTTAATGCATCTATACACCGTGCCATATATTTTTTTTACTTTCATGAATTATTAGTAGTCATTGGATACATGAAGTGGGCTGCTGTTGTAAGACGAATAAAATAACATGGTGTATACAACTGGGTCAGTTAAAGGACCTTCTGGTCTGGGTCTACGTACGTCAGAGCATGCTGCGGATGAAAGTTGAATTACCCGGAGCTCGTAATGTCCTAACTCGTACCCCTGATAGAATTTTTACCGGATCAGAGGGCCTTGACAAAGTAACATTCGATTAGCGATGACGCTAGTAAAAAAGCCACAAAATGCATGGGGTTGACATAAGCTATCGAATTGTCACGTGATCATAGGTCACGAATAGAAATTAGCTAGACAATGTTATCATCATTCCATTCCATGAAACGAATCTACAGCGTCGAACGATAACTTCCTTAGAGATGCGTAGTCAAGTGGCACTTTTTGAGAAGCGTTATTGCCTGCCAATCGAACTTCGGAAACTTCAGCGTTGAAGCGATAGTGATTGTAGAAATAGAATCGCTCCGAAGCGAATGCCATTTGTCTAGACCCTCCATGGACGTCGAAAAAGGCGACGGCTCTACTGATGAAAAATTGTTAACACTGCCTATGGACATGTGCACCAGAGGCATCACGGACGCCTTGTTATTCTAACTACACAAGCAGAGACGTCTCGTGCGCCTGTGATACACCGCCACCCACACCCTACAAACCGCAACACAGCACCGCTACTTGGCTGCAGAAATACGACGAATAGCTCCTCCACAAAGAGCTCTACTACTACGTGTATGTAAACAGTCTGGTCAGCTCACCAGGTGCGAGAAGACATCGTTCGTAGTAGATCGGACGCTCCCCACTCAAGGTCTTCACCCAGACTACGTGGTCGTCAGGGTCGATCCTCAAGACACTCCAGCCGGTTGCTATGGTCACCGCCGGACCCCTCTTTTGTTGATGAAACGTAATAGGGTCCATAAAATCTATATATTCTGCATTATACATCCTGAAGTTGTAAAAAAAAATTATTATGGTTGATGCTTCACACTGCTAAGATTTTTCTTTGTAACTATGGTCCACTCAAACAAAAGCATAGCTGAAGCACGCCGCCATTAATTAATAAATGGGGCACACAGTTAAAACAACGGCAACAGAATGCAAGGTACTTATAATACGAACACTGGCAATGTTTACGAGATTTAAAATTTGTAATTTAATATAAAATACATTCATAATTGACCAAAAAGTAGTGGAACTCAGTACAATAACTATAATTTACAAGTGAAATTATTGGTATTTATAAAATAAATCAACAATATTATGTGACGGTTCAAAACACTTCTCTAACAATAATACAGTGTTACAGCAACAAATCACTGCAACATCATTCTAGTTTATATCAAATAGTGAAGATGAGTGCAGTTTTATATTAAAAATAGTGCAATCATTACAAAAGACGAGAATATCAACACCGTTAGGAAGAATATTTTTAAAATTGACCTTTGGACTCTAATGAATGTTCGATAACTAGCGCCAGCATGGCACCGCGCGCTGAATAGACGAACCAATATAGTACAGCTACTTGACGCCACTGGGCGCAAAACAAACGATTAGGGATATCACTCAAAAAATATTTTAGTAATTGGTAGAAAATAAATAATTTTTGAAAATGGTGGGGACAAATTTAAGATGAATGTTCTAGAAAATATTAACTTCCGTCGTACTAGAACCAAGTCACATTCAATACTAAACGACAGCGACGCAGTCTCTATACAAACAATAAATGACACCGGAAATAGTGTCCCGGAATTATCGGATGACGAAGACTTAGGACTTATAAAAGAATTGCGTGAACAAGTCATGAATCTCACAATAGAATTGCAGACCGCTCGTACAGAAATCGAGGTCCTTTCCTTAGAAAATAGTAACCTGAGGAGTTTGAATAAAGACATGGGAAAAACTAATGATACATTATGAAAGAATTGATGATAGTTCACCTAAAAATAATCAACCTACTACAAATAAGGGCATTAACAGGAACAAACAAATCAGAGGAGAACAAGAACCCTGAAAAAACCAATAAAGCAACTACAACAACACAAAATAGATCCGAGAAGGTCGAGATACAGAAAAATGGTACGAAGCGCAATAAAATCTGTATCTTAAGCACAGACAATAAAAACAAAATACTTTACATTGCAGAAAATACATTTAATAAGTGTGATATTTGCCATTACATCACACCACATAGCAATATGCAACGTCTTCTGAATGGCATTCAACCACAACTATCAAACTTCACCTTACAGGACTATTGTATAATATTGCTGGGCGAAGAGGACTTCAAATTTACAAATAGATATTTGAATTGTGTAATGCAGATTAGAGAAGTCAAAGATTAGATTGATTAGATTATTTGCACTACAACATATAAATTCTTTAACAACTATTTGTTCAATTCAAGAATATATAATCTTTAATAATTTGCTTTATCTAGACATGACAGCTTATTCCGGACATGCTTATTTCTTGGACAGCAATTAAAATTTAAAATATGATTACACTATGTTTGATAGACGCACTGGAAGTATTTAAAGTTACATTGGACTACAAACTATTTTTAGTGATGTAAAAAATATGATTATGTTTATGCAAACAACAAAGGTAATTCAATATTCAGAAGACTGTAATAATAATTCCACACAATGATTGAGCTACGTTTGTTTGGTGATTTTCTTTAGAAAATCACCAAACAAACGTAGCTCAATCGAATAACTCTGAGTTTTTTCTTTTATAATCACATGTTTATTGTTCATCAAAATATTGCTGGTCTTTTAAACAAATCTGATATCTTAACAGTAAATATTCAAGAATTATTGCGCAGACAAATTAATGTCGACATAATACCCTACAGAACATTTTGTTATCTCTGGTCAGGAAGTTTAATCAATATACCAAATTATAAACTTGCCGCCTCCTACTGTAGGAAACATCAAAGGCGAGGAGGTTCGTGTATTTTAATTAAGAGTTGTTACGAATATAAAGAGCTTCATGATGTAATGAAACTTTCTTCATCAGGAGTTTTCAAATGCAGTGCAATAGAACTAATCAAACAAAGAATTATAATGGTATGTGTTTATAGGCCACCAAATATATCTAATATTAGTGTATTTTTTGATGCTATGGACTCTGTATTGAAAACATTGTGTTATAAATCTAATGTAAGGGTAGTATTGTGCGGAGACTTTAACATAGATATCCTCAAGCTTAACAGAATCACCCTGGACTTTAAATTTCTTCTTCTAAACTATAACCTTAAGCTACAGATACGACAACCGACGAGGCCCAAAAAGTCAAACATGTTTAGATCATTTTGCTTATAACTCTAATTTAAAGTGTACAAGTAAGGTTGTTGATTTTGCTTTATCTGATCGTTCATCTATAATACTAAAAATCAAAGTCAGTAAAACTTGCAAATTAAATTACTGGCGCACTCAAAAACGGGATTACTTACGGGAAAATCTAGTTAAACTTAATAATTATTTAACAGATCTATCTTTTTCAGATGTTTATAGTGAGCACAATCCTAATGAAGCATTATGATAATTTTATAGGTATTTTTCTTCTACTTTACAATCAATGTTTTCCAATGAAATGGGTTAAATTTCGATCAGAAGGAAAAATTAATTAATTAATTTATTTATTTATTTATATAATCACTTACAACTATTATTACAGGTATAACCCAATGCAATAGTGAAGCATACTTAATAATAACAACTTATTTTCTAAAACTTATTATATACAATGTTATCCTTGTGAATTCACTCCGTGTACAAGCAAAAATATCAATTTCCTCTGCTACAAGGTTAAGAGTGCGAAGCGCACGCGTCAGGGGAGCCTCATTTAACAGATTAGTGCGGCCACGAGGTACAGTCAGCAGCTGAGGCCGCCGCCGCCGACACACATATCTGTCGGGCAAGCTCAAACCCACCAACTGTAATATGTCGGCGTTATGTATCTTGCCTCTAATTAATTTAAATAAATATGAGACAAGTGCGAACTCACGCCTAACTCTCAGCTCATTGTATCCAACCATGCCTAATATAAACAAGGTTGGATACATAAGCGGGTAAAAAGGATACACTCCATAGAGCCTCAAATATAAAAATCTTACAAATTTATTTTGTATTCGCTCCAACATGAGACTATATTTAGTCTCATGTGGGCCCAGATGACTGCGTTGCATTCTAATTGGCTTAAATGGATCACAAAAGGTATTAGGCTATGTAGTAAGAAACAAAAAAACTTACTATGGAAATATAGAATAAAGCCTTCATATAAGAATAAAACCACATTCAAGACGTATTCACAAAGATTAAAAAAAAATATAAAACTGACACAAAAGGCTCAGAATAATTACATAATTAATAACGCTCAAAATAAATGCAAAGCATCATGGAAAATAATTAATAGCACTAAATATATTAAAGAACCAATTACGAAAATCGTTAAGCAAAATATTTTGATTACGGATCCCTATGACATAACAACTTTTAATGATTTCTTTATTGATCAGGTTCAAAATACATCTGCGATTAAATCATCTGATAGAACTATTCTTTTAAACAGCATCCTGAATTCAATGTTTATGTCACCGATAATACCAGACGACATAGATAGAATAATCAGAAGTCTTAAAAATTCAAAAAGTCTCGGTTATGACGGTATTACCATAGAGGTTCTTAAATTCGTTAGTAATACTATAGCTCCACCTTTATGTTACATTATGAACAGGAGAATTGTTTCGGGTATGTTCCCTAACATGTTATAATAAAAACCTATACTTAAAAAGAATAACAAAGAGGAAATGTCCAACTATAGACCTGTAGCATTAATTCCTATATTATCTAAAGTATTTGAGAAGATTATTTACACATTTTTAATTAAACAAACATAATATATTATGCAACACAAATGGGTTTAAGAAAAAAAAGAAATATTAATATGGAAATATACAATTTCTTATGCAATATAATGCCAAGTGTAGATAATAAGATTCTTGCATGTGCAATATATACCGATATGACCAAGGCTTTCGACTACGTAAACCATGACGTCCTTCTGGAAAAACTATATAGTTACGGTATAAGGGGAAATGTCCTGGACTTAATAAGCTCCTATCTTACTGGACGAACTCAACACACAGAAGTGTCCAGAATATGCCTTGAAACTAAATGTGAGCTTAGATATACATCACCCGGTAGGGAGGTCAAATACGGTGTACCGCAGGGGAGTGTCTTGGGACCTCCACTATTTCTCCTCTATATAAATAACTTGCCACGACAGACACGACACCCCATGGTACTATTTGCAGACGATAGTACAGCGATAGTTAAGTGTACCAATAAAGACAACTATGAAAGGGAAGTTAATAACACATTAGAAACAATTATACATTGACTTGATACAAATAACTTGATAATAAATTTAAAAAAGACAAAAGTAATGCACTTCACCAAAGGTTACGTGCTGATGATATAAATGTTAGTTATAATGGTCAAAAGGTGGATAAAACTTGTGTAGCGAAGTTTCTAGGTATCCTAATTGACAACAATATGACTTGGAAACCGCATGCCGATGAGGTATGCAAGAAGATAAATAAATCAGCCTATCGCACAAAGTTAGCAATGATACAGTTCTACTAGCTTATCATGGGTTGGATGCGTCGGTGTTGAGATTTGGAATCATATTTTGGGGTAACCGTAGTGAGAGGGAGGAGATTTATAAGGCCCAGAAACGGTGTATTAGATCTATGTCAAATCTTAAAAGCACAGACAGCTGTGAACCTGTGTTTCGTTCTCTTAGGATACTGACTTTTCCATGTTTGTATATTGGAGGTGGTAATATTTGTAAAACCCAATCCTAATTTATTTCCGTCACTGGGCAATGTAACACACACGTAATGATGGCCCCTTGAGGTCCCAATATAAGAACTTGCTACATTCGGGTAATTACAAAACAGCACTGTGAAGGAAGAGTATTATGACAATGGGACCTGTCATTTATAATAAAATACCTCATGGGTTAAAGGATTGTTCTGTAAACATTTTTAAATCTAAGGTAACTGCACTACTTTTAGGCAAATGTTATTACTCAATGAAAGACTTTTTAAATGATATGAGTTTGTCCAGATTATGACTGATAGAATTATTTACAAATTGACCATGTAAGACATGTATGGGCAACAACCGGCCCGCGGGCCGGATCCGGCCCGCTGTAAGATATTATCCGGCCCGCGCGATATTTTGAAAAAACCTAATTTAAAAAATATTACATTAGGTACTTATACTCACGCCTACTTGATAATCACCGCCACTGGGCTTGCTCGATCAAATTTTTTGAGGTTTGCCGCCTCACGGGCGACACATCAAAAGATTTATTGGTTCTCAATTATTCTAAACTAGTTAATTCCAGATTATTCCTTCATTTTGCCTATATAAGTGGGTGGATGGCCCGAATGCGAGTTCTGGCGGCTGTCGGTAAACGTGGGTAAGACGCAGGCGATAATCACCGGGTTCGCGCCTCTCCCGCCACCCTTGAAACTACATGGGGCCGACATCGATTGGGCGCCCCGGGTCAAATACCTGGGTGTGACCATCGACCGTCGGCTCACTATGGGGCCACATTAGTGTTGCCCAAATGCAAGAACAAGACGAGACTTAGCCAGTCTTGGTCTTGGTCTTGCGCCAATACACCTGGTCTTGGTCTTGGTCTTGGTCTTGCGCTCCCAGTCTTGGTCTTGGTCTTGGTCTTGCGCTCCCAGTCTTGGTCTTGGTCTTGGTCTTGCAGCAAGAGTCTTGCAAGTCTTGCAATTACCTATTAGTCTATTACTATTTATTAAAGTTTACTTTAAATCTTAGAAAAACGTATTAGAATTGGAACATTGTGAGCTTGAATTAACATAGCCATAGTAAAGATCAAGCAGATTAATAAATAACTGAAGATTTGATAAGAAATTCGAAAAATCAACTGACCTATATGTCGTTTTCCATGGAAGTAACTGTTTCTTAATAAACATTTATGATTTATAAGCTTACATTTGCTAAAACATGTAAAAAAACAAATTAATTACAATAACTTGACTGTATTTTAAAGAACAATACTTATCTGTCTAGAAAGAGATTGAACCCTCAACTTATAAGAAATTTAATAAAAGAGTTTTACGATTTATCATTTATTTGAATAAAAAATAAAATACAACACAAATCAACAGCTTTATCATTAGGTTATGATACTTTATATCAATTTTTTTGACCAAGAATTAATACAAAGTAACCATCTGGCTGACTCATCACTTAACCTATTTCTATGTTTTCTAATTACTAATGATGCTTTAGAAAATAACCTCTCAGCAGGTACTGAAGTTGCAGGTATTGAGAGAAAATCACGGGCCATTTTCGATAAAATCGGATACTCTGTCTCATGCGTCTTCCACCAATCTAAAATGTCTTCCGAGCTGGCAGTTCTTGGTTTTCTCAGGTACTCCTCCAACTCGTCTATCACTAAGCCTTGAAGACAAGATCCAGATGACGTCGAGGGACATTCATAGAGTTTATCAAAGTCTATTACGTCTTCATCTTCATCACATACTTTATTTTCTTTTTCTGGTAATTCCAGAGATTTGTTCAGTGAGTGTAGACTTTTATATTCTTCATAAAGTTCATTGAACTTGCGCAGACTTTCTGTTTTAAGTTGCTTCCCCCACATTGTCAGGTCAAAAGTCTGAGCCTTATGCCTTGGGTCTAAAATTAAAGAAGTACAATAAATCCAGTTGCTCTTCTTGTAATGTTTAAGCATTTTGTCTCGAGCTGCTTGGAAAGCTAGAATGAGCCTTTCATCCACTTCAGATCGATTAGGTTTCTCATCTAACTGTTTTACCATGGATTCAATTTTATCTAGCAAGAGATTGAATGATACAATGACTAGCGGTAATGTAACATATTTGTCTCCACCAAGTTTTGTACTTAAAAGTTTAAAGTTTATTAGAAATTTATGTAATTTTTCGAGTACCTGCCATTCATTAGCTATGATTTGAAAATCATTTAATTCGGTGACAGAACTGCACAATATGTCAATGCCCGCTCTCACTTTTAAACCAAATCCAATCATATCATGTGTGGAATTCCATCTCGTTGGACAGTCAAGAATGGCATTTAGATTTGATGGCACGCCAGCTGCTTCACAAGCAGACTGAAACTTCTTCTTCACTATCTCACTTCTTTTTATTTTACTGGAAATACTGCGTAACTTTGTTACAGATGTACGCGAGTCAGCAATATTTGGTGCAGATTCTTCATCTTCCTCATCCTCAGTTTCGTCTGCATAGTCTTCGTACTGCTGATCTTGCGCGTTAGTGTCAGACTCACAGTGTAATGCTAAGGTCTTTAATAAATCTTGTACACCAAGGTTTAAAATGTGAGCAAAGCAGCGGAAATGTTGATTGTCTGAATCAAAGTGTGGCGGCAGCTGTTTGCCCAGTTCATACATAAATTTGGTATTTGCAGTTGCGTTGTCGACCGTGATACCTTGTATTTTATCAATTATGCCATATTCCAATAAACATTCATGGAAAATCGTTGCAATATCTTCCCCAGTATGTCGACCGCGTGATGGTATAAAATCAAGAACTACAGATTGATACTTCCATTCGTTGTCTATATAATGAATAGTAACCCCGTAGTAACTCCTACCAGCAATTGACGTCCACCCATCAATGGTAAAAGACATTTTAGATGATAATTGTTGAAGTCGTTCCTTGAGATTCAATTGGAGCTCTTCAAATCGCTCTTTGACTTTCCTTCTAAGTGTAGACCTTTTAGGAAACACCATATTAGGGCAAATACGTCGAAAATATACTTGTGTAGCTTCGTCATCGAAAAATGAGAAGGGAAGATATTTTTTCACCACCCAATCAACTGTAGCTGTCGTGATGTTGTCACTGCTGTTTTCCGACTGAAACAAAACAATAAATCTTGTGTTATTATTTAAAACATACTAGGTTTGAGCGTATAAGAGGAGGAGGTTTGTTGTTGTTAAATCGAGAAAAGCGTTAAATTGATATTTGTTATATTAAGGTTGCACTGTACTGTAATTTACCAAAATAAAGTACTTAGTTGTTACTGGCCGATTAAATGAAAATATGGGTGTTTATAAAAAATATTTAAGACGATAATTACATACTTAATATGTCGCACCCCTAGATGAAAACACCACTAACTCAAAAATACTTACGTAAGTTAATGGCGTTTTTGAAAGTATCGCATGAATAGCTACGCGGAGTTAAAATTCTTTTAACTGTTAAAAAAATATTCTTACCTGTCCACTTCTTCCAGCGGTTACTAAAAAGCTTGTGATATCTCCACTTAATTTTGGTTAACAGGAAGAAATATTTCTGATTCCTTTTTGTGGAAAGATATTAGATGTTTCCTTAAGCCTGAAGTGTTTCTGTTTTTCATTTTTATTTCAATCTTTTTATGTTGGCACAATTTACAGAAGGTAGTTTGGGATGCATGAATTATTTCGAAAAACTCCTCAAATTTGCTTTTGGGTCTTTTAGATCTGTGACTCAAACTCTCGTTACTCGGACTAGAATAATTTGAATCTTCGTCACTCATATTAAATTGTACACGTGATACGTTTTTAGAAAACAACGAGAATTAGTAAAAACAATTATTAAGTTAGACTCGAAGCACAGCTCAATTGGAAATGACTGGAATTAAAATAATTCCTTTATTTATAGTACGTTTCCTTGCTTTCTACCGCGCCGCCTCGCCACGTGCCGGCTCTATGAAAAGGATGCCGCCGCAAATCAAACAATGCCGCGTGCGGCGTACAAACACACACTAAATATTACCTACTTGTACAGACGCGACGCGTGAATAAAATAGAATTAGTGCCAATCACTATTCTTTACATATAAGTGAATGTTTTGGCGTACATCTATACTAATATTATAAAGCTGAAGAGTTCGTTTGTATGTTTGATGACAGAAGTTTTAAAATAAATAAATAAGTCCTGAACGTCACTATACCTCCAAAGTTACTATTCCTCGTGGACGAAGTCGCGGGCACAGCTAGTAAATACTTACTCTCATCATCTCTCTCAGAGATATTCGGGCTGGTAAGTAATACAAAACTCTTATCGCAGGCTTTTTATTTTATTAGTAGGTAAGTACCTACGCTTTTTATATTATTTTATTAGTTTTGTAGAATTTTTTTACACGTTTCAAGTATATTTAAAAGTGGCTACAATATTTATTAAACGGGTGATATTTGAACACTTTTTTGCTATTTTTTCTTGTAAAAACTTAAGAAATATAATGACTAAATGTACAATAATAGTACCTAAGTAATTAGTTTAAAACCATATAAGTAATCAATATTATAATATATACTTACTAGAATGAATTAATATGACATCTACTACCTATCCTTACCATTTTATCCTAATCATAATACTACTTGCGTGATCAGTATAATGTATTCATTTTCATTCTAAGCACTCTGAAACTTATTTATTCTTTGGAACACCTGTAGGACTCTTAAAAAAATTCGAAATTATTTTGCATGAGTATACCTACGCCCTATGGCGGCAATCAAATAGTGTCACAAATGTTATGATTTCGGCGTGGCGGCAACGATTGTTTTAGATTTCAAAAGAAGCCGCCGGCGCGTGTATCATAACCATGTACTTCCGAAAAGCGGCAAATTTCTTTGAGAAGTAAGTACAAAACCTTTGATGCCGCATTATCAAAGTGCCGATGGTTAAAACATAACTATGCATGCACTCAGTTTGATTTTAATAGATATTTTTTTATTCGCTATGTTTATGGTATTAGTCGTAATGCGCATAGGTCCAGTTTTTCATATTCTTTGATACAGTTTTTTGCGTCTCATAGAATTCCTAAGCGTACCTACCTATACACCGAACTGTTACACCTAACTACTCAGTGAAATAGCGCTAAGTCCTAGCTGCAAGACGCAAGAGTCTTGCAGGCTATGTCTTGTTCTTGCTCAAGTCTTGCACGGTCAGTCTTGGTCTTGGTCTTGCTAAAAATACGCGGTCTTGTTCTTGGTCTTGGTCTTGCAAAAACGCAAGAACAAGACCAAGACTGCAAGACCAAGACTGAATTTGGGCAACACTAGGCCACATGTCCGCAAGGTCGTCGCACAGGGCAGGGTCGCCCGCAACCTGCTCAAACCTGTGCTCTCGTCCCGCATCCCGGCGCGCGTCAAGATGAGCGTGTACAAGTTGTACGTGCGCCCTATCTTGACGTACGCCGCCCCCGCTTGGTTCGCCCTCACGAGCGCCTCGAGCCGGAAGCTGCTCCGCGCGCAACAAAGTCTTGCGCTGCGGACCATAGTTGACGCTCCTTGCTTCGTGAGGAACGATGTTATCCAGCGGGACCTCGGGATTGAGGGCCTGGATGAGTTCGTGCGGCGTCTCGCGAAAGGGATGTACGCGCGTGCCGACGTGTCTGCTGGCCCCATGTCAAGCAGATCGCGCCCTGGCATACGCGCCCCCCTGACGCGAGACCCCTGCCCCGCGACCTGATAGCGGACGAGTGACCCCATCACCGGACTGGACGCCTCGGGTAAGCCGCACTCAGGTTACACGCGGCTTACCCGACCCAACTGAACTCTACAGATGACTCATACATCTGTTGCGTGGCGTGTTCTAAGTTAATATAGGCATGCCACGTAACTAACAACAGACACCCATTACTATACATGCATCTATACTCACATACACGCAGGCGCGGCGCGGGCTGCGATGCGTGTAGACACTGAGCGGTGTTTCACAGTACAATGCCGCTCACACACGCATGACAGTCCCTTAGCTCGGACCGTGATCGGCTAGCTCTGAGATCGAGACGAGCGGGGACTAATCACCTATTCTGTAGGAGCGTCGAGTCGGCACACACGTCGCTGGCCACCTTCACTGGGCCTCCCCCGGGCAACCGGGGGTCTCACTTGGTGGGGGTCGACCGCCGTGGTGTCGTGAAGAAAGCGGCGCTAATAATAAATTAGCGTCGCGGCGCGCCTACAGTTTTACACATAGCAACCACTCACATCGACGCATTTTATCTTTAATAAAATGCGTCCGCCGCCGCTAGCCGCTCTAGGCAAACATAGAGAGGGGTCCGTAGTTGCGGACCACCGTGAACCCTCCGCAGCCAGGGGACTTATAGTTCCGGCACTGCATGCCACGCCCCCTTGCGGGGGCGTAGCGATATCCTATTGAATGCTAGTTCAGTTCTATTTGAGCTACCGAGGTGATAACTTGGACAAGCGATATCCTAGCGAACTGCTCGAGCCGTCAACTTGCTTTGTGACTTTGTGTGCATCTTGAGTGGTTACTAACTATAGTTTGTTATTAAGTTTATTGAACGAAAAGTAAACAAAAATGATGTCAGGTGGAAAGAAACGAAAAGTAGATACAAAAGGCCTCGCCAGTTTCAAGAAAAATGGACTGAAGAATTCTTTTTTATCTTGCACAATGGTAAGCCTATTTGTTTGCTGTGTAATGAATCCATTTCAGTAATGAAAGAATTCAATATAAAGAGGCATTACTCAACTAAGTATGCTACGCTGCACTCACTGACAGGACAATTAAGAACAGACAAAATCCAGAAGCTTATCGCAAATTTGGAAAAACAGCAACAAATGTTTCATAAACATAGAACACAACTTGATAATGTTGTGAAAGCTAGTTTTATTGTTAGCTCAAAATTGGCAAAGGCATTAAAACCATTTGCCGAAGGAGAATTTATCAAGGAGTGTATGTTAGAAGTTTGCAGTATTTTGCGTCCTGAAAAGAAAAATGAATTTAAAAAAAAAAGTTTGTCAGGACGTACTGTTGTTCGTCGTATAGAAATGATGGCTAATGATATAAAAACAACATTGACTGACCGTATGGCTGGTTTTGAATCATTTTCCATAGCATTGGACGAGAGCACCGATTTGTCTGACACAGCTCAACTGGCTATATTTATTCGAGGTGTTGATAAGGAGTTCACTGTTACTGAGGAATTGCTTGCTTTATAGCCGCTTAAAGGAACCACTACAGGAGATGATATTTTTATTGAAGTTCAAAAGGTATTCACAAGTCTTGGCTTGCCATGGTCAAAATTAATTGAAGTATGCACTGATGGTGCATCTTCTCTGGTCGGCTGAATATAACGACGTAACATATTATTGTGAAGTCAGATGGCTGAGCAAAGGAAAAATGTTGAAACGGTTTTACGAGCTTAGAAATGAGATAGCAGACTATGAAAATAAAAGATAAACCACTATCTGAATTAAGTGACCCAAAATGGATATGTAACTTAGCATTTCTGTTCGATCTTACAGGCTATTTGAATGATTTAAATTTGAAACTTCAAAAACAAGGACAGTTAGTAAATGATTTGTACAGCCATTTGAAAGCGTTTTAGATCAAACTACGCTCGTGGGAGTCACAGATTCTGTCTGGTAATAGTTACCATTTCAACACGCTCTCTGCGTATGAAAATATTGCTAATGCTCAATATGCTGAAGAACTCTGTCGGAACAATTTTCGAACAGATTTAGCGACTTGAAAAACATGGATGACTGTTGTTTCAGTTTATTTGCTACTCCTACAAAATGTAATGTACAAAATGCTCCATTACACTTACAAATGGAGTTAATCGAGATTCAAGAAAACTCACTCCTAAAATCCAAATTTGAAGACGTAGAGTTGTGCGATTTCTACAAAAAAAAAGACCTAGAAGAAGACAATTTTCCGCAGCTTAGAAAATTCGCAAGAAGATTGATTTGTGCGTTTGGCAGTACTTATAAATGCGATCAGTTCTTTTCATTGATGAAAGTTAATAAATCAACACATCGTACAAGACTGACTGACGATAATTTGGAAAATTCTTTACGTCTTTGTATCAGTGGAATTAATCCAAATATCGATGGATTAGTTTCCCAAATTCAAGCTCAAGTGTCTCATTGATTTCGGTGTATTATCTATCGCAAAAAATATTATCACTACTTTAAAATGCACTAAGTACTGTTAAACGCGGCCCGCGAACGTATTTGCACGCTAAAGTTTGGCCTCAACATGTCAAAGGTTGCCCATACCTGATGTAATTATGTACCTGACTATATTATTACCTATTAATTGACTTCATTTTAATTTCTGTTTTGTTTTGTTGACATTATTTTGTTTGTATTAACATTTTAGTTTATGTAATAATTTGCACGCCGTAATGTAGATTGTAGCCGAGCTCATTAATTTATGTACAACATCTTATACCTGTACCTACATTCATAGCAAATAAAGATCTGAATCTGATGCAGCGGGCAGCGTATTGGCAAACGCGATATCCTAAAGAGGCGCGGGTGGCCACCACGTAACGGCCTAAGTGGCGGTTGTCATGGAATTATGGCAGCGGGATTTGACTTTACGGTGTTAAAGTTCGCTCTACAGGGCCAAATTAAATTAGCTAGCGAAACTCTGCAGACGTGATGGGTTTCCATATCTAACATGGACCATTTTAGTTACCCATTGAAAGGGTTTTCCATAGGGTTTTTCTAAGCAGTTAATCAAAAACCCATACGATGGATGTGGGTAACCCTTTTGAACGGCTTAAACGATGATGGGCATAGATTGTAAAATGGAATAGCACGTGTTAAGCGGCCGCGGCGGCGCCTTTGTGGCTACTAACCGATCTTCTTGTTATATGATCAATATTGATCATTATTGCATGTAAGATAGGTAATTTTAGCTTTGCTGGGCGGATATCGAAATTACAATATTATGACATTTTCATGTCACTGGTTTCCAAGTAGGTATAGAACCCATTTAATGGGTTATCATGTAACCTTTTCAATGGGTTTCAAGTAAAGAACCCATTCAATGGGTTATTCATATTGAAGGAATAACCCTTTTACTAGGTTTCAAGCGTAGAATCCATTCAAGGAGTTACATCATGATAACGGTAACCTCATAAAAGGCTTACCCCTTCGAAAGGTTTAACTCGTAACCGGGTTGTATGGTCTCTGATCTAAACATAATAAAGCAAAAGCTATATTAATTTGACGATTTTTTGGGGTCATCACCGTAATGTAGTTGAAATATCTATTTAAAAAATCAGTTTCGATTTTTAAATATTTCACAGACGTTATGGGTACCGACTACCGATATCTAAACACGATAAAACAAAAAAAAACATTTCTGAACTCACACTTCAAGTTTAAACACTAACAGCGGTCGTTAATCCAAAAAAATCATCAAATCTTTTTTAGGGTTCCGTAGTCACCAAGGAACCCATACAATTTCGCCATATCCGTCTGTCTGTCTGTCCGTCTGTCTGTCCCCAGCTTAGCGCAGAGACTTTTAGTACTAGAAAGCTGTAATTTAGCATGGGTATACGTATTAATGACGCCAACAAAGTGTACAATGAAATCTTGAAAAAAAAAGTTATTATGGTACCTCTCTTACACGCTAAGTGGGGGATGATATTTTTTTGTCATCTATCCCATGATATGGGGTATCGCTGGATAGGCCATTCTAATATTAATAGTAATATTGAAGGTCTGTGAAGACCATTTTTCGATTCAGGGATCCGTTTAAAACTATCACGGCTAAGGAGGCTTTACAAGTTAATGAGTATATTAGTCGACCAACTAAAATTTGCACCGTGACGTATATCGATGTATGGGAGAACATTTTTTTCAACTACAATGTTAAGTTTGTTTTTGTGATAAATTCATCACAACTACGGAACCCTTCATTGTGCGTGGTCCGACACGCACTTGGCTGATTTATTATATTATTATTTTACTTTGCCGTGTGAAGAACTTAAGATATCGATATTCATCACGTCTGCGGAGTGCCGCTAGCTAATTTAATTTCACCCTGTATATGAAAATACAAAAACTTACTTTCATATAAACATAACGTTTCAGTGACGTCATTCGTCGGTAATTTGCGGACGCTATGTGGCGGCTACCGCTCTTCTAAGAAACCATTGCTTTACAGTACCTATCTACCGGCCGTAATATGGCACATCGAGGGCGTGTACAGATGTTGCGTGTGGACGCACTACGGGCATTACATACGCTCGGGCTGGCGCTCGCGCTGATCCATTGGCTGTCGGTTTCTAGCGAGAACACAGTGCTCGTTTGTTTGCCGTCCACACTATTTGCGTTATATTACATTACACAAGTCTGTACACGCCTTTAGGAAGAGACCATCACACAGCAATGAGTTACAGCTTAGAAAGAAAGTTCTACACAGCCAACTTTTTACCCGACTGTGGCGAAGTCAAAAATGTTTCAGACCTTTATATTTATGTAAGTAGTGAGTCAAACTAACGGCTGTAGAAGAAGACAACAGTATTTTCGAACATTAGGTAAGACCATCAAGGCAAACCAGAAGGCTAAACAAAGTAACATTCGATTAGCGATAACACTAGTAGAACTGCCACAACATGTATGGGGTTGACATAAGCTATAGAAATGTCACGTGATCATAAGTCAACGAATAGAAACAATGACTAGAAACAATGTTATCATCATTCGATTTCATGAAACGAAATGACAACGTCGAACGATAACTTCCATAGAGATGCGTAGCGAAGTGGCACTTTTTGCCAAGCGTTATCGCTAGTTTTCGATTCGTATGAAGGAATTCGAATCGAAAATTAGCGATAACGTTTGTCAAAAAGTGAAATAACGATAGCGAACGCCATTTGTCTAGGCCCTCTGGCGTTCAAAATCGCTAGAAAAAAATGGGATGACTTACGTTTTACTTTTCCCCTCCTCCATGTAATTAAGTTTCAGTTGGTCTGGCTGTTCTTTATTCCACCACATGTGTTTGCTCATAGGCGGCCGTCTATATGGCAATGCGTCTTCTTTGGTAATGAAGAATACCTGAATATAAATAGTTTTTTTTTTAAAGAGTGAACCATTAAGGCCCGTTTTATTTAAATGAGTTTTAACATGGTACCTAAGATGAAGAGCGCTAGTGCTCACCTCCGCGGTTACGATAAGGCTCGCGGCCAAACAACTATCCGTTTCATCAGCATATAATTATACAAGAAGGTCTGTTCGAATGTTCTTGTTTCGTGTAGTGTACCTTAGCGTATTTGTCGTGTTGCATGATGGTCCGGTATGCTGCCCAGCCCGCCGCACCGGCGCCTATGATGAGGTACTGAACGCACTCCGGTAGATCCTGTTCTGAATACGGCCGTTTGATCTTCCCTCGAGGTCGCCCTAGACAACAAAACCATCGTTTTTGTACATTACACAAGCTCACGCCTGTATTCTTCATGGGTATGAAGAGGCGTATAGTACACCCACATCTTGCTTCATCTCATGTCATCTTGTATCACTTGTTGAGAATTGGGTCCTAGGTTTGATGCCCAGTTCGGGCAAAATATCTTATTAGGTTTTTCCATGAGTTGTTTACGATTTGGCGGCAATTCGAAAATTGTCTGTGCCACGTCAGCATGAATTGAACGCAAGAAAATTTTCGGACAATGATTTTTTATGACTTTCGATGTCATTTAGGTCAACAAGAAAGTTATTATAGAGTTCGATTGGCCTTTCACGATGAAGCCCCATCTCGTGCCACTGTTGACAACTGGTTTACTAAGTATAAACGTAGTCGCACTAATGTCACCGATGATCTGCGTGAGGCTCGGCCTTCTACGGCGACGACTGAAGATAACATCAGTGTTGCGCGGCGTATGATAGAGAGACTGACAAAAAAGTGACTTATCAGTAGATTCGGACAAGCTTAGGCATCAGTATGAGTCTAAGTGCACAAAATCCTCCATGAAAATTTAGCGGTCAGGAAGATTTGTGTCCGGTGGATACCTCATAATTTGACAGAGGCCCAAAAACTCCGTCGTGTTGATTGGTGTCGTGAAATGGTTCAAAGATTTAACGGAGGTGACTCAAATGCTGTGTCCGACATACTTACGGAGTGTTTCCTTCCGAGGAGTTGCCAACTAAAGTGAAGAGAGGTCGAAGCGTGGGAAAAAAGATGGTGGCCTCTTTCTTCGGAAGGACAAGTCATTACGTAACAACTGTTTTAGAGGATCGAAAAACAGTTACTGCAGAGTGGTACATTAACAATTGTTTGCCACTTGTCTTGGAAAAAGTTCGGAGGAAACGACCTCGCAGTAGGATCCTCCTTCACCACGACAACGCCTCGTCGCACACCGCCAAGCAAACAATCGACTACTTGGCGACGTCAGACGTGGAATTACTGGGTCATCCGCCCTATAGCCTTGACCTCGCACCTTGCGATTTTTATTTATTTCCGAAAATAAAAGAAAAACTTCGAGGAAAACGTTTTATTGGAAAGCAGTGGCTGCGTTTCAAAATGCCGTCAAACGGACCCCTAAGGGCGAGTGGACAAAGTGGTTTTCTCAGTGGTTCCATCGGATGCAGCGAAGTATTGATGTAAATGGACACTATTTTGAAAAGATATAATAAAACTAATAACTTGCTAGTTTGTTCAGTTTTTGATTTTCTAAGAACTTTCAGTGTCACCCTCGTAAAATCACGGAGCCTAGATTTGTGATAACAAAAGGCGCGCCTTCTATTAAATGGGTATTAAGCGTCGTAACTGATAAAATGTTGGTGTACAAGCTCCCAGCAGGCTTAGCACGAGAATCGTAGAGAAGCGTTTTGTCCACGGAGAGTAGACAAAAAATGACGTTTGCGTGTAGACGGTACAAAGTTTTCAACTATATAGAACACGGCAATTACAAAATTGAATGTGAAGCGAAGTGTCTTCACTACCCTAGACAATTCGGTATGTAAAGTAAAAATTAACCTATGCCGATTCGAAAACCATTTCGAGATTTTAAGGTTTTATGAGTTATTTTTCTATTAATAGGTCTTAAAATTATAAGATCGTATTTATTTTCACAAAAATACTTAAAATCACTTGACTTTTATTTGACCTCTAAATGTCATAAAAAGTAGCCTGAATTGGGAATTTTCAGTGCCTCTTGTAATTAAATAATTAAGTTGTTCTGTATGTGTCAAGTGTCAATGTCAACGACAAATTCACATGAAGCACTTATTATTATTCTATTCAAATAGGTAAATAGGTAGTGTAGTTTTTCACCAGCGGCCGACAGTACAAGTCGAATCACATCGATGTATCGCCTCAAGAAAACTTAACTTAGGTTCAAATGATCTTCACAATAAAACAGACGCCGCACAGACTAGTACCTACTCAACGTTTACTTCCTCGCACCATTTCTTTTTTTAAGGTTTCTTTTACTAACAATCAATTTGTGTCGGCTATTTGTTGTGGTGTTTATACTTGACGGTATGAAGCACGTAGCAGAAGTAGTCTTTGATCCATTCATTTGATTAATAAGCTATAACTTTAAACTAAGGTACGGAAATCGCATCTCGTATGAAATGTAAACAAATTAACTGTCAAATTTGACTGTTTGACTTTACTAAATTTTGTTTTTAAATAAGTGTTAAACGTGGCAAACATCCTAAGCTATTCAGGCTACTTTAGAAATAAGCACGAACAAAACTTTAAAAAAATATATAAAAATAACTACAGCTTGTAAAAACAAAAAGATGAAATTATGTGTTTCAAATACTCTTATCTTTAAAATAAAAATATAAAAAACATACCTGAAAAATATTTTACATACCGAATTGTCTACAACGTCAAGCATGACGTACAATTTTTCTCCCATTTTGACAGTTCGCGATAGAAAACATTCTTTCGAAATAGTCTACATTAAAAGGGACCTAGACAAAGATTCTAGTTGTTATTCCGTCAAGGCGAGTAGTTTTAGGCGATGCTTTGTTGCTTTTATCATATTATAATACTTAGGCTGAAATTAACATGTTGGGTTATAATCGGGGAAATTATTTTATTTTTTATATAGAAAAACTTCGTCTCGAAACTTGTCATATTCGGCATTAGCATCGTTAAAAAGCGGCCAAGTGCATGTCTGACTCGCGCACGAAGGGTTCCGTACCATTATCTATAAAAACGGCAAAAAAATCACGTTTGTCGTATGGGAGTCCCCTTGACTATTTATGTTATTCTGGTTTTTAGTATTTGTTGCTATAGCGGCAACAGAAATACATCATCTGTGAAAATTTCAACTGTCTAACTATCACGGTTCATGAGATACAGCCTGGTGACAGACAGACAGACGGCGGAGCCTTAGTAATAGGGTTCCCGTTTTACCCTTTGGGTACGGAACCCCAAAAATGTTAAACCTGAAAATGATACCCCATGTTGATTTAACCTCTAAAAAACTACATGGCCGGCATCGCTTTTCGAATATCAGACATCAGTAAGTATGTATTACATACTAGGCCACATTTTTATATGGGAGTTTTGATTTTAATAAACTTGCAACACACCGCCAACGTCAACCACAAAATGGCGAAAAGAAAAATTATTTTTTTATTATTTTTTTTATCGGGGAAAGAAGGCGTGATGTTATGTATTTTTTTATGATACGAAATAATGTTAGCGATGATAGGTAACTTTTTTAGTTGTTTTCAATCGTCTTTTGTAATTTCTGCACACAATAAAAGCGCACATCGTCATTTTTATATGCCATAGAACGTGTGTTTACCGTACAATGACAGTGTCGCCACTGAGCGGGCGGAACGAGCCTATGAGCCAACAGTAGGCTGATATTTTTTTGGCGTTTAGACGCTCGGACTCTCTATCTAGACATGTATATAATCTAAGGGTGCAATATTTATGCGAGGAATTCAGCCTATACCGAAGACCCGTCGCTCAAAAATTCTGTGAATAATACATTTTTGGGATTAACAATAAACTAAGAACATCAAAGATCCTACAGTTTGAACACTGTGTTGGCCCTTAATTTGGATCTATGAAATACATTCACAGGGAATATAAAACAACTTAATAAGAGCCAAAATGTTCATTGAACTACTACTTGACTACTTACATTCAGTTTTAAATTCAGATTATACTTAGATATTTTAGAAAATATAATTAAAATATTCTACAGTAGAGTAGACGAAGAAAGCGTCATGCTAAGCCTGCAGGAATGTATTCCTCCTTGTGGAATACAGACATGATGTTATGTTAAAATACCTTTAAATAATTAAACGCAATGAAAATGTTTCACTTACATACTGCTTGTTCCTTCTTTTTTTGCTTCATTTCCCACCATAAATACAACTTATACATCTGAAAGAAAGTTAAAATTAGAGATGCAACAGATACTAACTTTGACAAATATCGGATACCCGGCCTTGACCTGGATAGGCCGTATAGGTTATTCGGCATTCACAGAAAAAAATATAGTACAAAACAGTTAAAATTAATATTCGGAAACGACAAGTTAAAAAAAATCATATAAAAAAATATAAAATAGGGTTAGCTTTTGGAATAAGACTTCGAGTTTTTACCGGCCCAAAAAACATATAAACATATGATTTAATTTAAAAAAAAACACGTTAAGTCTCTCCCTTATGAATAAACCAATTTTTTTGTTCTTTCACTTTATTTAGTAGAAAATTAGATACTAATAATAATTATACAACATTGTGTATTTAAGTATTGTTTTCTATTCAAATAACCGGCTTAGCCAAAAAGCTGTCTCCTGTCCAGCTGAATGACAATATCTGAAGAACCGACCGCGTACTGAATGCCGGACATTGAATGGATATCCGTTGCATCGCTAATGAAATTTAAATTGATTCCAACTAGCAAAGCAACGAAGTTCATATTCCTACTTATTGGTATTTCAACGTTTGGTCTCGTGGGTTGGTCGCTTAATCATATAGCAAGCCTAACGGTAAGGCTCAGTTCGGCCGCCTACGCCGTCAGGAAAGTAAGACAATACACTGACGTTGATTCAGCCCGATTAGTCTATTTTAGTTATTTTCATAGCGTATGTCCTACTAGATCATACGCGAAAACTAAAGTATACAGCTCCGCTATAATATTGTTTTTTTCTGTAAATGTGCTAGATTTATCCTAATTTTGATGTTAACCGACATAGATTAGTCCAATAACAAAGTGTGTTATCTTTAAAAAAAAACTAAAGAATCAGTTAAAATCTAAACTCAAACAGTGAAAAGTGTCAACAAAAATAACAATAAATTCGTAGATATTATATTATAGCGTATTACATAAAACTAAATCAAGTGCTTAGTGATTGTGATAAAAATAAAATAAAACTTTATGCAAAAAAAAGAAAGAAAAACAATATTATTTCTCATGAGTCATTATCCTAACGACTTAGTATATTTAAAAAATAGTGTATGAAGAAACCGTTGCCTAATTTCGACATATTACTTGTTACAACAAGAGATCAAGAGGTTTCAACGTACGCCTCTCTAGCGGGAGGACACGAGGAAACTGAAACGGTTTACCAACAGTCGATTGGTCCATGAACCGTTGGTCAACATTATCTTTAACTTTTCACCCACGAACGTTTCGCCAACATAACTCTACGTCAGTGAATGCTTAACCAACACAATGTTTTGACCAATAACTTTTCGCCCAAAGAACAAGTCGGTATGTAAAGTAAAAATTAACCTATGGCCGATTCGAAAACCATTTCGAGATTTTAAGGTTTTATGAGTTATTTTTCTATTAATAGGTTTTAAAATTATAAGATCGTATTTATTTTCACAAAAATACTTAAAATCACTTGACTTTTATATGACCTCTAAATGTCATAAAAAGTAGCCTGAATTGGGAATTTTCAGTGCCTCTTGTAATTAAATAATTAAGTTGTTCTGTATGTGTCAAGTGTCAATGTCAACGACAAATTCACATGAAGCACTTATTATTATTCTATTCAAATAGGTAAATAGGTAGTGTAGTTTTTCACCAGCGGCCGACAGTACAAGTCGAATCACATCGATGTATCGCCTCAGGAAAACTTAACTTAGGTTCAAATGATCTTCACAATAAAACAGACGCCGCACAGACTAGTACCTACTCAAGTTTACTTCCTCGCACCATTTCTTTTTTTAAGGTTTCTTTTACTAACAATCAATTTGTGTCGGCTATTTGTTGTGGTGTTTATACTTGACGGTATGAAGCACGTAGCAGAAGTAGTCTTTGATCCATTCATTTGATTAATAAGCTATAACTTTAAACTAAGGTACGGAAATAGCATCTCGTATGAAATGTAAACAAATTAACTGTCAAATTTGACTGTTTGACTTTACTGAATTTTGTTTTTAAATAAGTGTTAAACGTGGCAAACATCCTAAGCTATTCAGGCTACTTTAGAAATAAGCACGAACAAAACTTTAAAAAAATATATAAAAATAACTACAGCTTGTAAAAACAAAAAGATGAAATTATGTGTTTCAAATACTCTTATCTTTAAAATAAAAATATAAAAAACATACCTGAAAAATATTTTACATACCGAATTGGCCAACAGACACCGGAACAGGTGAAAGTAAATAAAAGCTTGTAAAAATAACTTAAAAAATATGATAGTTTTACAAAGTTAACAAATAATTAAATCATGATTGAATTGCGGCCACTCCGTCTCTCCGGAGGGACACCTCGCCCCAACTGTCGAGCTGCACCGTCTCTCCGGAGGGACACTAAAAACAAGCCATTATCAGCTGAATTTCTACTAATATTAAGCCTAATATTGCGTGTGGTAACTTTAATCGTCGGGCCTGACAATTCTAAAAAATTAAACATTTCCATAGACGTGCGGCCGGCCGCCATTGTTGTTTACAAATGGATTGCAGTGAAGTGATTTTATTGTGTTAGTGCCCTAAATGGATTTGAAATCGGGGTAAGTGGACTTATTTTCATTTATATGTTATTATTACATTGTTTTAGATAATAATTGCACGAAATCACGTCGTAAAATTTAAATTTTTGAACAAAGTAATGTTACGAGAAAATTCGTTCCGCCGAGTACATTTTACGAAATATGTCTCATTTTGTGTTTTATCGCCTGGAAATAGATGAATAATCATAAAATAATACTTACTACATCGTTTTAGATAATAATATCACTAATTATATCATAAATACATATGAAATGTTTCGAAAAATCATACGTCGAAAGGCGGCCCCATGCACTGTGATGTTTGGGGGTTATTATTACGAAAATTTTACATAGAACACTCTAAAAAACGCTGTTGTTAACAGCGTTTTTTAGAGTGTTCTATGTAAAATTTTCGTAATAATAACCCCCAAACATCACAGTGCATGGGGCCGCCTTAAAACAAAACGCCGGAAAAACAATAACCTTCCCAGATCCATTCTTGCAATTGTTTATTATGGCCTGTCTAATTAGCTTCTCAGAAAAAATTACTCTTTAGGGTTTACGTCTTGTTATTTTTTTTTAAATATGTTTATGAGGGCCCCTGTCATAACAATGACAGGCCATAAAAAAGGGCGGTCCCTGAGTAGAGTTAGTCAAACGCGAGCGCGCCTCGACAGGTTAATGTATTACTAGTCTGTGGGTGTATGTAAGATGTTCCTTTATCAATATTTTTTGTTACCCACGATATCCAAATAATGTGGGTAGATTGAACTTACTACTTGATTTATCATTTGTTTGTTTATTTGTCAATGTGTCCTTGGGAGTGTTCGTGCGCATCGTTGGTTAAAAGTACTTACCTATTTAATTAAAGTGCAATTAGTGCCAGTGGCGAAGGGTGAGTTTATGAGAAAGGTAAGCCGGAGCAAAAAATATGCCAATAAAGAACTTCAATTAAAAACAAAATTTCATCCCCCTTTTCACCCCTTAAAGATTGAAATTCTAACAACACCGTTCCGTTAGCTTCCGACCATAAGCCTAGATAATAAATTTAGTGATTTTTACATTCTAAAATGAAGGACTTTCCATAGACAACTTTATCCCCCTTTTTAACCCTTTGGGGGTGGAATTATCAAAAACGCTGAGACAAGTAGAAATTAATTTTCAGCCGTCAGCCTAAACACAAAATTTGAAGATCCTTACTTCAAAACTGACGGTTTTTCATATAAACTTCCATCCCCTATTCTACCCCTTTAGGGGTTGAATTTCGAAAAATGCTTTCTTATTCCTTGTCCACATTACAAAGGGAACTTCTGTACAAAATTCCAGCTTTCTAGGTCCAAGGGTTTGGGATGGGCGTTGATGAGTCAGTCAGTCAGGACTTGTCTTTTTATTTCTTTACCTTATCACGTAGAAAGAAGATTATAAAACCTTGGATAACACAAGGGTTACTGCGCTGTATGAGAAATAGAGACAAATTGCATAAGAAATCAAAACTTTCACCAGATAACCTGTACTAAAATTGACATACACACGCTTCAGAAACTACTGCAACTCAATACTTAAAAAAGTAAAAAGAGCTTATGAAAAAAACCTTGTCCATTCGGCTGAAAATGATAATAAAAAACTTTGGCAAGTAATAAAAGACGTTACAAACACTAGTAAACACGCTAGCTACTCAAATGAACTTCTATCCCTTGAAGCCAGTCCGAAACAGTCTCTGGATAAAATAAATGACTACTTTGTGAATGTTGGTAGGTCTCTGACCGATAAGATCCGGCAAATTAATTCAAACCCAACAGGCACCGGTAGTAGAGGTACAAACTTTGATAAGCCCATTGCAATTAATTCATTTGTATTGGAGGATACTGATGAATGTGAAGTTAAGCGCCTCATCATTAACTTGAAAATAGATAGCTCAACGGGATTTGACGGGATTAGCAATAATTTTTTAAAAACATTCAAAGACATTTTAGTTCCCCCTCTCCCTTTTATTTTCAACTCATGTCTCCAATATGGAATTTTCCCTGAATCATTAAAGAAGTCTGAAGTCTGCCCTATACATAAAGGTGGAGATAGAGATTCCATCGCCAATTATAGGCCAATTTCCATACTCCCATCTATTTCAAAGCTCCTAGAGAGAATTATCAATAAGAGACTTACTAGATATCTGGAAAATAATAACTACCTCTCACCCAATCAGTACGGCTTTCGAAATGGTAAATCTACTGAACAAGCAGTAAACAATCTGTTGGGTTATATCAGTGATCATTTGGATAGTAAAAGGAAGTGCTTGGCCATCTTTTTAGATCTTGCAAAGGCCTTTGACACAATCTCTATCTCAGCCCTCTTGGCAAAGCTAGAAAGGCTGGGAGTCAGAGGCACGCAGTTTAAACTCTTCAATAGCTACCTTACAAACCGCCGTCAGTGTGTTCGTGTGCCTTTTAACTTTACCAGCACTGACCGCCTAGTCACACACGGGGTTCCACAGGGTAGCATATTGGGGCCAACCTTATTTCTTTTATACATAAACGATCTTACTAATATAGTACTTTTCCAGGGCGAAATCATCTCTTTTGCGGACGATACCGCTCTTCTATTTTCTGCTGATAACTGGAACGAAGTATTTGATGCCGCTCAATCTGGATTTGATAATGTGAGAAAATGGCTAAATGACAATGTCTTAACATTAAACACCGGCAAAACGAAGTACATTTGCTTTAGTATTCGACCAGACATGGGGATTAACCACGATCATGCCATTATTCCACATGAGTGTACACCGTCTGATTTTTGCTCTTGTACTAAATTAGAGCGGGTTGATTCCATCAAATATTTACGCGTAACTATAGACAAAAATCTTAACTTCAAGGCACACATAAGAATTTTATCGGGACGGGTTCGGAAACTCATATATATCTTTAAAAATCTACGTCACATCGCTGATCCTCATATCTTGAAACGAATATATTTTGCTCTTTGCCAGTCACTCATAACATATTGTATATCCGTTTGGGGAGGTGCTCCAAAAACTACTCTCAAGTCTATTGAGGTTGCCCAACGTGCAATACTAATGGTTAGCACCTTTAAACCTATACTATTCTCTACTGCCTTACTTTACCAGATGTGTGGAGTACTAACTGTTAGACAATTATTCATATCGAAAATAATCACTATGCAACACACTTGTACAAATTACGACCCCCAGATTTTAAATACACGCAGAAATTATATGGTTTTATACAACACAGGTCTTACAGCACCAATTTCAGTACTAAATTCTTTAATTTCCTCGGTCCCTATATCTATAATAAACTTAATAAAAATCTTAATATTTATCCTCTCAATACAGTTCGTTGCAAAAAGAAAGTATCGGAATACCTGCAAGGTCTCAATTATGATGAGACTGAGCAACTTCTAATTGTACCAAGTTAGACAGTAACATTGTTTAATGTTGGCGTAACTAATTATCTATAGACAAATATATATACATAATATATTATATACGTACTCACTAAAACCACGTATCTCACTAATACATGTGTTAACTCATAAAAATCTCAAGCACAGTCACAAATAGACACACCCTCTCACACTCACTCATTCACCATAGCATATGACACCAAGAGAGGTACTGATCACTTAAACCACCTAAGATTATTTTGTTTGTAAAATGTAATGTTTTGTAAAATGCTAGTATTTAAGAACTCTTAATCTAATGTAACTCGAGGGGATTGGCGTTGTTAGCCGAAATACAGGTCCTCCTAGTTCGGCTCCAGTTCTAAAACTTTTTGTGTGCTTACTATTGTTTTATCATAGCACTCAGCTGTAATGTAATCTAAGTACTTTTTATAGAAATAAAGCTTATTATTATTATTTATATAGCTATTTGCGTAATTGTGTTTACCAACAAAAAAAAAATGCCGATTATTGATCGAGGCACTTTACTGGCTTATGGACGGGACATTCAAATCCTGCCCCGTCCCATTTACTCAAATCTATACAATTCATGCAGTAGTAGGCACAACAGATGGAATACATAAGATTGTGCCACTGGTGTATGGACTACTGTCCCACAAAACTGAAAAATGGTTTACAATATTTTTTGAAATATTAAAAAGATTTGTTTTTAACAAATTGAACAAAAATTTGGCTCCAAAGCTTATCCTTACGGATTTTGAAACTGCTGCAATTAATGCTATCAGACATGCTTTCTCAGACTGTATAAACAAAGTGCGCTTTTTCCACCTCCACCAAATTATATAGCGGCACATTCAGGCATCCGGCTTAGCAAAACGTTACAGTCAAGACCCAATTTTTGCACATAAAATGCGACACTTCGCGGCATTGGCATTTTTAGAGCCAACTGAAATCCTCGATGCTTTCGACATAATAAGGAATGAAGTTATACCAGAAGAAGCAGAAGAAGTACTAACATGGTTTGAAAAATATTATGTGAGAGGGACAACGAAGATTTCTAAAAATGTTAGCTCGAAGATGACACTGTCACTATGTAAACCCAAATTCCCACCTTCTATGTGGTCAGTAGTTGACAGTTACCGATCTCAAGTGCCTGCCCCTGTCTCAAAATGCCCTCGAGTGCTGGCATAACAGGTGGAATATATTGCTGGGCCGACGTAAATGTAATATATTTACAACTATATCTGAAGAGCAGAAGAATACGGATTGCATAATAGAGCGCATTAAAGCTTCGGAGCCCATGCCGAAACGGAAACGAGCAGAACTTAAATATCAAGAACGCATCTCCCAGCACCTGTCAAAGAAAGAAGAAATGGACTTAAAAACTTATTTAAGCGGCTGGGCACACATTTCCCATTTACGAAAGTAATGTTTTAACAACTGTTCTTGCGTCTATAAAGTTGTGATTACATCAATGTTCTTTGTTTCAGTATTATTCTCTTTTGTAAAATGAATATTAGTTTCTTTATAAATTGTGGTTTTAATTTTTGACAGTACCTACACCTCATTATCTTGTAAAACTATCATATTTTTTAAGTTCTTTTTACAAGCTTTTTTATTTACTTTCACCTGTCCCGGTGTTTGTTGGCCAATTGTTCTTTGGGTGAAAAGTTATTGGTCAAAACATTCTGTTGGTTAAGCATTCACTGACGTAGTTATGGTGGCGAAACGTTCGTGGGTTAAAAGTCCTTTGGATGAAAAGTTAAAGATAATATTGACCAACGGTTCATGGACCAATAGACTGTTGGTAAACCGTTTCAGTTTCGGACACGAGTTCGCGTCTGGGATCGAGCGAAAGTTTTGGAATATTAAAAAAACATAATATTTCTATGGAAAATGAGCAAGGTGATAATATCACATTCAGAAAACCACAACGTTCAAGCTCGCTTTGTGACTTGTCATCTAACCAATCACTCTGATGCAACAATGTTAAGTTTACCAAATACCTCAATCAACGAATCACAAATCTATAGAGAGATTTACGATAAAATGAATCAACTACAAGAAGAATTACTAATTGCGAACCAGGAAGTTACTAACTTAAACTTAGATAACACTACGTTAAAGCGAAAATTTGTGAACAAAACGATGTCATTCTACGCTGATGGTACATTTAGAGTGTGTCCCAAGCCGTTTTATCAAAGGATAAAAATATTGAATGTAATTCAGATAACAAATCCACAAACGTCGTCCCTGTAATATTTGCACTACTACCTAATAAAACAGAGAAGAATTATAGGCGATTATTTACCCTCATAAAACAAAATTTTTTGAAAAAAGATTTAGAAAAAACAAGACAATTAACATGGCTATTTTATAACTTTTGCATACTGTTATGACAAATATGGATAAAAATACTGCAGTTTGTGCTATATTTTGTGACATGCCCAGGCATTTGATTATGTGCGGTTTTTTTTTTTTTTTTGGGTGGGAAATTATCAAATAACTTCTCCCGCTCTGTGCGGAGCGGGAGTGCGTGTCAGACTTTTACTGACCCCGTCAGTTTGTGCTGACATCTCTTTGAGGCGCGCGTGGAACACAACGCGCCGTCGACCCGGGCCTGGTCCTTATCGGACGGCGAGCTACCCATCGCTCACCGTCCGCAGGCCCGCGCCTACGGTGACCGGAAATCGGCTTGCGACTCCCGACGCCCGGGGCGTCTCCTGCGGCGACTAAGGGCGCGAGGGCGCGAACCTTGTCTCACCCTCACGCGTTCCGCCTCCTCCTTCGCTAGCATAACTGCTTCGCAGAAGGAGGTGACGGCCTCCCATGCACTCTCGCTCCGAACCATGGCCTGAACCAGGGCTGGACGCGAGTGATCGCCGCCGCCGATCGCCTCCGTGAGGACACGGCGGTGCTCCGCCCAAGCTGGGCAGACCCCACCGTATGCTCCACCGTGTCCTCCGGGCGATCCACACAGTGGTGACACCCGGGCGTTTCCTCCCGCTTAATCCTAAACAGGAACCTCCCGAAACATCCATGTCCGGTGAGGACCTGTGTCAGGCGGAAGGTGAGGACGCCGTGGCGCCTCTCCAGCCACTCCTCAAAGAGGGGACTTATCGCCACAATTGTGGCGTGCCCATTTATGTGCAACTTAAGCTTTTATTAAAAAAGCTGGACGCTTACGGGTTAAGAGGAAATGTCCTTGAGCTCTTAAAGTCGTACCAACATGGCAGAAAACAAATAACGGAAATAAGCAGAATTAATAAAAGCACCAAAAAGGAAGAAATCTTCCAATCGGATGAACGTAACGTTATCTACGGAGTTCCACAAGGAAGTATACTAGGACCACCGCTTTTTACACTTTACATTATTGACTTTCCAATGGCAATCAAACATCCGAAGACACTATACGTAGATGACAGTACAATAACGATACCTTGCAATCGAAGAGATTTTTATAAAGAGGACATAAATAGTACATTAAAAGATACTATAGAAAACTATTATCTTTTGGGGTAACTCAACTAATAAAGAAGTTGCATTTAAAGGGCAAAAGAGATGCCTTAGAGCAATGTTTAAGTTGAAATCCACCGATAGTTGTAAGCCCTTTTTCACACAATATAAAATATTGACATTGGCATCCCTTTATATTCTGGAAACAATAACGTTTCTTAGAAATAATAATAACTTATTTTCGCGAATAGCAGATACTTCAGAAACTAAATATTCGCATCACCTCCACGACGGTAGCGAAACGGCGAAGCCATACATTTTTACTGCTATGTAGAATTTGTGAAGTTAGGGTCGGTAGAGTTAGGCCGTGTAGGTTCAGAAGCTTGGCTCTACATGAGATCTGATATCTTTTTCACAGGGCAAACCTTATGTGGTCGTCTTGGCAACATTTTACATGAAATGTTTTTGGTGGGTTAATGAATTTCTGGCAGAATCTTTTATTTTGTCATAGATTTTAAGCATTTTTTATTGACATTAATAATTCATTATTGATTGACGTTAAATTATTGTATTGAAATGAATTATTACCAATTATAATATTTGCACGCCATATCGTGCGCAAACATGTCTGAACTTTTATTTTATTTAATGTTATAATTAAATAATAATAATAAATCTATTTATTTTCAGGCAACACAGGCCCATACATAAATACCTCCTGCATGCATTTTTATTATTGTATGTGTACACACGAGTACACAGCAAGCTATACATTTCCAGTATACGCTGACCTATCATTGTACGGAAATTTTATTCAATGCGAGATCAGCCTAAACAGGATAAGTATAGCTTCATATGTAGCCGTGTGTACACTTGTTTGAACAAATAAACACATCTATATCTTATAACTTTATCTATATCTTTTACTGTATTCCGCTGTGGGGTAAAGCCGCTGACATTCAAAATATAGTTGTTCTTCAAAAACGAGCAGTTCGTTAATTATTCGAATAAATATTTCAGTATTTCCAACTAATTTCCGAAAATACTGCGCCTAAAACTTAAAAAAAATACAGAAAATAGTTCTTTACTAGATTACAGGAAAACCTAATAACATGGTTAAATCACTCTATTGTGCGTACCTACATAAACTTACATTTGCAGTTGGAATGTGTGGGAGAAACATGTTTTTCAACTGCAACATTAAGTTTGTTCTTGAGGTAAATTCATCCCAACTATCATTTAGCGTGGTCCAACACGCGTGGGCGACTAGAATCAATTCTATTTTTTTTTGTAAATTTCATAAACAAGCTTATTTGAAAAAAAATATGTTTTTTAATCAACACAATTGTGTCTTTTTATTACGGGAGGGCGGCACGAGAGATCCTTCGTGCAACACAGTAATAGATAACTAGCGCAGGAGTTTGAGAATTTCATGATTCGTTTTACGTCTTGCTCTATGAATATATTTTTTTTGTAGATCATCGCTTTCAACATAGAAGAGTAAGAGACCGTGTCTCAACTCTTCAGGATAGATTTGTCAAAATAGAATGAGACACCTACCTGAAAAGTGTCTCACCAAGCTAAAAAGCCTAAACAGATACAAGTGCACAGCATTATGCTGAGCGATGGCCGTTTTGCGTGAATGTGACGCATATTTTCCCTCAACTTGTTCTTTCGTGTTTGTGTTTTTATTTCTTTGCTTTGTTTTGTTTACCGCAAATAAACGTATTTTCTTTCTTTTCTTTCTTTAAGTATCAGACAGAGCAGTGGCTTATTGTTGTGTCCCACAGATTGCCGCGGTGCAGAAAGAGAGAACAAAATGATTTTTTTAATTAACTGGCGAAATATAGGTGTACCTACGTACACCTCCGCCTAACTCTTCGGGGATTAAAGGCGTGATGTTATTTTTGAATTTGAATGAGCACCACCCGTAGCGTTGCTGTCACACCATTTATTGCGGCTAGTTTAATGACGTCCTTACCCCTGGTACAAAGTCTATTCAACCGATGTCGAATCACATGGCTGAACAACTAATCGGTCGTCAAATTAGTCAAGACCAAACTAAGAGTGTTGCTAGCAGTTTTACCAACAAAGAGGCTCAAAGATGGTTAGCATACATTTTTATAGCAGGCCAATATTTGAACAAAGTGAAGAGTCATGTGATTTTGTGCCAACAGTGGTATCTGTCCCTGCATTACCCGTTCATTCCCCACGACACCACTAAAAACGACACCACCGGTGGTGTCGTGGGGTGTGACAGAAATCACTATTCCCCGCGACACCACCGGTGGTGTCGTGGGGAATGACAGAAATCACTATTCCCCGCGACACCACCGAAGTGATGTCCGGTCAACTGCTATTGATGTAGGTATAACATAATACTGTAAAACCTCACTTTTAATGAAAAAAAAATGTTGCATGGGTTTGTAACGATTTATAGCCACTTTACTCCTACCGCAAGCCGCCTAAAAGAAGTTTGTTCCAAAAAATATATTTTATAACTTCATACTTTCAATTAAAAAAAAAAAACGCATGAGTTCGTGTCGATTTCTCTAAAAATTATATTGTATAACATCATCATAAAAATTATGTCATGAATATAAATTAGCTGGACATCACTAACAGTCGGTGGTGTCGCGGGGAATAGTGATTTCTGTCATTCCCCACGACACCACCGGTGGTGTTGTTTTTAGTGGTGTCGTGGGGAATGAACGGCATTACCTGCCTACTAATGATTATGGTGCGGGTCCAAAGTAAAGTTAAAATGAATGCAGATACTGACCGCACCGAATGCACCGAAGAAGGACAAAAGAACCCACGCATAGATCCAGGGGAAGGGCGGCCGCCGCGGCGGCGGCGGTGGCGGCGGAGAGGCCAATAGAGGCTTCAATGAACAGGGCCCTCGTGTCCTGGTGCAGTCGATCATAGGCTAGAAGGTCAAGTCAAAACACATTATTAAAATTAACTAGTATAAGCAGCGGTATCGTTACTAAAGACAGACCCAAAACACCCTCACCTTTTATAGGTTTTTAGTTTACTTAAAAAGCCGGAGAGAAAGCGCGGAAGAAGGCCCCAGTAAAACCAGTATTTTGCTGTTATGCAACAATGTTGTCCGTACTATATCAAAACATAGCGGCCACCTGACATCAGTTCCTTGGTACACATCGACCAGTGTTCACAGTTGTCACTGTAAGCCCGAATTCAACAAGGCTGTCTGGGTTATTAAGGTTCTGATACCGAATGCGGGCCTAACGACCAAGTGTAATTGCGCCATAAGACAGTTATAAGATCTTTTCAAAGAATCTATAAGGTGAAGAGTCTGTTTTCTATTTTTCTATATACTTACCTACTAATAATAAAGGTGAAGATTTTTTTTGTTCGTTTGTTTGAACGTGCTAATCTCTGTCAAAGCCCAATTCTTAAGGTTAGAAGGTTGGTTGAGGAAGGTTAAAAGCCTATTTAACATCACGCTATGGCCTTTAGAAGCCGAAAAAAGAAAAGATGTCAAAGAAATTAATCATTAGCGCGAGCGGGCGATGCGATACGACGCAGTGGGTTCGGCCAACAAGAAATTTAATGTGGATGAAGTCGCCGGCAGAAACTAGTATACTTATAATTTTATACCTAAAAAGTGTGCAATGTAATACTCAGCGTCGCGTCCGTCGTTGTAGAAGTGACCAGGCGTAAACATGGCACATCGAGTTCTAAAGTGAGACCGCCACAAGTGGATGCTCTACAAAACCGAAAAAATTTCGTAGAGGACTCATAATGAAGTCGTCATCTTATATACAGCGGCTCGTCAAACAACTGTTGGCATAGCGCGTTATGTTATTGCACTGCTTATTAAATCTTCATGTCTCATTCATTCGGTGTATATTATCATAATTATGTTTCCATTTAGACCACATCATTAGTAAAAGCCCCAAGTAATCAAACAAGAAACATTAATTTATTAGAAACTATGCGACATTTTAAGAAACTAAGGTTATGAATTTATTCTTATTTTTTTCCGAATCAGAAATCAGAGCCCTTCCAGAGACGTTTCTGCTTTC
This sequence comes from Tiliacea citrago, assembly GCA_963921375.1. NCBI lineage: Eukaryota > Metazoa > Arthropoda > Insecta > Lepidoptera > Noctuidae > Tiliacea > Tiliacea citrago. The sequence goes on from OY992783.1 coordinate 27,471,837, forward strand.
AGAGTTGTCCTGGACGTGTCCTCTATCAACTCGAGCTCCTGCTGCTCCGCTTCCTGCAGCAAGGCGATGCGGTCTAGCGGCTTCCACGGCTCGTGGAACGCATACTTGTACTTGCTCTTTCCGTGGTAGCCCAGGTTCGGCACCACCTCCTTCACTATTTCGGCCAGTCTATTCGATGGCTTATCTTTCCAGTAGTCTGGGTGAACGATAGGCGAATTGTGAAACAAATCTTGAACACTAGAACTCGATTGCAAAGTAAATGCTGGATTTTTGAACAGCTCCATCGAATCCTCAGTCGGAATTTCCTGTCAAAAAATGTTACTATTCACTTCAAGACTATCGGCAGGAAGGTGTTATAGTGCGTTGGACGAAATTCAGTGCCCTCGATAACTTTATAAAATCATAAAAATGAAACCATTTGATTGTGTTGTAAAAGGTCTATTTCAGTTTGATTTTTGGGTGTGTATATTGTAATTATAAAGTTCAGTTTGCGAGTTGAAATAAGCACTGCTCAAACTGTGGCGGTAGCCGCCACCGCGTTCGTTTATTATTTTAATGATTAGGAAGTCACGCGTCTATTGGCGCCAGTTTGAACACCTCCATACAAGTTAGTTGAAACTACCAGCGCGAGCGAATTTTAACTCGCGCCCCGCGTGGGGTTCGCCTCAGTTTGACCAGAGCTGTTAAGTTGATTCAACAATTTGTTGAGTTATTAACGGTATAGCCAGTTGATGTTCTGGCTACCGGTCATCATGTTGTCTCCATCTTGCTTCCTTTTGCCTTTCAGTCTTCCGAAGAAGCCTTTGAGTCGTCCAAGGAAGCTCGAGTCTTTGGGTTCCTCGTCCTCGCAGCTCTGCTGGTAGCCTTGTTGGTAGCCTTGATGGTATCCTGACGAGGTCCGTTGGCGGTGGTCAGCTCGATGGTCAGGATTTTGGTCGTCAGAGGTCGAGTTCAGCACGTTGATCCGCTGATGAACAAAGCACAAGCTGGATTTCATTAGATACTTAATTACACGGCGCGGGGGGCTCTGATTTCGTCAAACGCACTATTCAAACACCGTTTCAAGAATGTCGCAAAGGTTCCATTAAAGTTTGTATTGATAAATGCAAGTAAAAAAAGGGTAGGTGTACCTTGACATTGCTAGGAGGGAGCGGTGGAACGACTGTTTCGGGGACCTTGATTCTGTAGGGGTCGTAGTTGGGGGGCTGGGGCTCCTGCGGGCACTCCACGCGCCACGGCTGCGGCGGCATGTCGGGCTTAGGCCATGGCTCTACTTTCATGCCAGAGGTCTGCACGACATCCTTACAGCACCCTTGTCCTTTGTCGTCTGCGTAATTGTGACGACCTGCTGCTGCAACAACAACCCAGTTAACATTAACTTCGGCTATCGTATGTGTAATAAGTATTGTGGTTTTTGTTTTGTAATGTTAATGTATTGTTTGTTGTAAGTGTACAGTATTGAATATTGTGTATGAGTCATTGTAACTTTAATAAATCAATGAATAATCATAAGTAGGTTCTCCTAGTAGGAAGTAATCACCCACCCAGTGTTCAACATATGATATTTACTGTATCGTGTATTTGGAATAAAATGGTTCCATCTAACAATTTGAGCATAATTTATATTATGATGCAAAAAGGTTATATTTGCTCCAAATTGTATTTATTTCAAACACCCAGTGCCATCTGTTGCATAATTTTTATACTAGCCTACAGTAAAGGTTCAAGTGAAACCCATTTTAAAGTTTTTTGCGGTTTTCTCGAAATATATGTTGGAGCGATGCAACCCTTTTATTCCAAAAGCACAGTATAATGGCGGGTAGCAGCAATTATTAAAAGTTTATACGAGGGCTGCACTAAAAGTATCGGGAATGGAATATTTCCACTGTTCCTGTCATATTAAAATCTTTTTAATTGAGAACTCCTTGGTTTTAAAAATCGAATACCATTTATTTATTTAAAAAAAGATTCTCGGTCTTGTCACAAGGTTTTGTCAAACTTGTTTAGTCGTTGAGAAAATGGAATTGACTCGAGAAAATTCAAGAGCGATGATTTATTATGACTTTCGAACTGGTTTAACACAAAACAGTGTGTTGACCGGATGATTTCTGCATTTTTTGATGAAGCCCCATCCAAAACCACAATTTATCGCTGGTTTGCTGAATTTCAACGTGGACGTGTCAAGCTCAGTGATGATCCCCGTCAAGGTCGTCCAAAAACTGCAGTCAACCAAGAAAACGTTGATGCTGTGCGTAAGCTGATTGAGGAAGATCGACATGTGACATACCGCGAAATTCAGGCAACTTTAGACATTGGCATGAGTCAAATACAAATAACCTTGCATGAACAATTAGGTGTAAAAAAGTTGTTTTCCCGATGGATACCGCATTCGCTCTGTGAAGAGCAAAAAGCGGCTCGCGTTACTTGGTGCGTCAGAACTCTCGAAAGATTCCACGCAGGATCCTCAAATGCTGTATACAACATTGTATCAGGTGACGAATCCTGGATATACGCGTACGAACCCGAAACAAAAAACCAGTCACGAGTTTGGGTGTTCGAAAATGAGTTAAAGCCAACAAAAATTGTTCGTTCACGGAGTGTTGCAAAAAAAATGGTGGCCACGTTTGTTTCCAAAACCGGCCATGTTACGACTATTCCTCTTGAGGGACAAAGAACGGTTAATGCAGAATGGTATGCTAGCATTTGTTTGCCACAGGTCGTTTCTGAACTCCGTAAAGAGAACTGCAACCGCCGCATCATCCTCCATCACGACAATGCGAGTTCTCACACCGCGCACAGAACAAAAGAGTTTTTAGAGCAAGAAAACATAGAATTATGAGATCATCCGCCGTACAGCCTCGACCTAAGCCCTAATGATTTCTATACTTTCCCTAAAATAAAGAATAAATTGCGTGGACAGAGATTTTCATCACCTGAAGAAGCTGTGGACGCCTACAAAACGGCCATTTTGGAGACCCCAACTTCCGAATGGAATGGTTGCTTCAATGATCGTATGGAAAAATGTGTCAAATTTCGCGGAGAATACTTCGAAAAGCAATAAATACATTTTTAAATAGTAATGTTGTGTCACTTCCTTGATTCCCGAAATTTTCAGTGCCGCCCGTATTATATATAAAATTCAAAGTCCTGACTGACTCACTGACTGATATATCAACCGCACAGCCTAAACCGCTGGTCCTAGAGACATGAAATTTGGAGGGTGTGTTTTTTGTGAAGAGTAGGTATCCACTAAAAAAGAATTTTTTTGAAATTTCACCCCTAAGAGGGTGAAATAGGGGATGGAATTTTATATGAAAGTCCGTCAGTTTTAAAGTAAGAATATTCAAATTTTGTGTTTACTCTGACAATTGAAAATTAATTTATACGTGTCTCAGCGTTTTTGATAATTCCATCCCCGAAGGGTTAAAAAGGGGGATGAAGTTGTGTATGGAAAGTCCTTAATTTTCGAAGTAAAAATCACTAAATTTATTATCTAGGCTTATAGTTGAAAGCTTAGGCAACGGGGTTGTAAGAATTTCAACCCTTAAGGGGTGAAAGGGGGATGAAATTTTCTTTTTAATTAAAGTTTTTTTTATTTTTTAAGTTAAAATCACTAATATTTCGGCTTATGGTTAAATGATTTATTTTCTGTAAGTAGGTTTGTACAAACACTTTTACGCGTCGATCATATTAAAAAAAAAAAGTTTGAAACTAACACACAGCCCAAATCGCTGGTCCTAGGGACATGAAACTTGGAGGGTGTGTTCTTTGTGAAGAGTAAGTATCCACTAAGAACGGATTTTTGGGAATTCCACCCCTAAAGGGGTAAAATAAGGGATGGAAATTTATATGAAAGTCCGTCAGTTTTGAAGTTAGGATCTTCAAATTTTGTGTTTAGGCTAAGGGGTTTTTGGAAATTCGACCTTTAAGGAGGTAAAAGGGGGAATTTTGTTTGTATGACAATACTTATTCCAAGAGTTAATAAACATGGCATGAATACTTACGTAAGTAAATTATAAAGTTTGTCATTTTTTGTTTTTTCAAACTTAAAGGGGATTTGGGGAAGAATTTCAACGTGCGGTCCGATTAACTCTAAACTCAGTATTTATACTTAGAAACAAAAAGTAAGAATAAAATGTATCAAAGTTTTTCGAAAATTGAACTCTTTTTTTTTTGGTGGGTAATTATCAAATAACTTCTCCCGCTCTGGGTGGAGAGCGAGGGCGTGTCAGACTTTTACTGACTAAAACCCACCCGTGTTCCTTCATTCGCCTGTGTGCCAGGGCCACGATATCCTTTTCGGACAAACTCGCAACCCTGGCAGGCATTGGCCTTAAGGGACCCCGCCAGTTGGTGCTGACATCTCTTTGAGGCGCGCGTTTAACACAACGCGCCTTCGACCCGGGCCTGGTCCTTATCGGACTGCGAGCTACCCATCGCTCACCGTCCACAAGCCCGCGCCTACTGTAGCCGAGCATCGGCCTGCGACTCCCGACGCCCGGGGCGTCTCCCGCGGCGACTAAGGGCGTGAGGGCATGAATTTTGCCTCTCCCTCACGCGTTCCGCCTCCTTCTTCGCGAGCATTACTGCTTCGCAGAAGGAGGTGACGGACTCCCATGAACTCTCACTCCGAACTATGGCTTGAACCAGGGCCGGACCGACGAGAGATCGCCGCCAGCGTCATCTCCGTGAGGACATGGCGGTGCTCCGCCCAAGCCGGGCAGACCCGGTGTTCTCTGGGCAATCCACACGTGGCGCCTCTCTAGCCACTGAAACTGACCACTAACGGGCTGAAAAAGGGTAGTCAATTTGACTAGGGAGGATTTTACTGCGTGGCTTGAATTAACTCTAAATTATGACGTAGGCATCTGCTGAGAAGGGGTTTTGGGAATTCGACCTTTAAGGGGTGAAAAGCATTAAAGTAAATTATAAAATTTGTAATTTTTTGTTTTTTTAAACTAACCCCTAAAACGGGTTTTGGGGATGTCAAAGTTTGTAAGAATTTTAACGTGCGATCCGATTAACTTGAAACTCGGTATTTTATATATACCTAATGCTCACAAAATATAAAGCCTTCCATGTGTTTGGGTTTATTCAAATGTAACCCTTTACGGGGCAAAAGGGGGTAATTAAGTTTTTAGGGAAGGATTTTACTGCGCGTCATGATAAACTACGTAATTGAATAAAACATAATTTAATATTTTTCAAAAATAAACTCGTTTCGGTGTGAAAAGGGGGAGACAGTTTATATCAAAATTATGTTTCCTTTGATCAAAAAACTTGAAAATTGACCCGGATATTTTCTTAATAAATAAAATAGGCCGTAAACATAAATTTTCGAAAACAACCTTTTGAAGGGGGTGTTGAATTTTGTGGGGGAAATAATTGAATGGAAAGATTTTAACACGCGGTTCGATTTACTTGAAACTCGGTATTTATATTTAAGATCGGAAATAAAATGAAATCTAAAAGAGGTAGTCAATTTTAGAGGGGATGACTTTGTTTCGGATTGGCTCAAAAATGGCTGAACGGATTTAGATGAAATTTGGTAACATACATATAGTTTATAATCTGCATTAACACATACTACTACACGTACTTTTAATTCCGGTAGTACGTTCTCGTGACATTTTTTCCGACAACACGCGGGCGAAGCTAGTTTACAAATAAAATTGCTATTTGCCTAAAGAATTGCCACTTACTGCGGCATACCACTCCCAAATTGAAGAGAAAGAGCTAAAGAAAGTTTTATAATTATGTTATCTAGTTTAAATCGCAGTGTAGGTACATCCTGTCACTATTAAAAGTAGGATCCCTAATGTTCCAAGCCGGTAATGTTCTCTAAAGACTGCTGGTTACATTTATCATTATTTTACTGGTAAATTTGGACTTTGAGACAAATAAATCCCACCAAACTCTCTCTCTCTTTTACGATGAGACTATTTCACCCCAAAATCTTGGAATGCGACCGCGTCTGATTCCCCCCTCAAGTGAGTAGAAGTCCAAAGTTATGGTTGCAAAATTGTGCTCGCTTCTTTTTGGAGGACATCCCTTTAAGCTCTGACGTCTAGTGCCGTCATGAAAATAGCCGCTCTAGAAGCGAAGACATTTCGAAGAATATGAAAAAATCGTGTCTTACCTAGGCCGTTCCTAACATGCCCTAGGCTAGTATTGGTTAGCGCTAGTGCAGCATGGTTCAAGTGCTTCATAGGAGGGCAATGACGAAATGGACTCAGCATCTTGACTCCCGACACAAAAATTTTCATCAATATAAAAAAATATAAACACACCCAATTTAAACTTTGTATTTTTAAAATTACATTGTTTTTGTGAAGAACGGCTTATTTTAGGTTTTGATAGAATTGTTTTCTGACAGCATTTTGAAAAAAGTGAACCAGATAAAATTTTCTATTAATATGGCTTTTGGAAAAAATATATAAGTTGCTGGTTTTTGCGTCAAAATAGGACTTATTGATTCTTGAAAGAGGTTGAATGTTTTTAAATTTTGTTGCACTTTCATTTGTTAGTGGAACCGACCGGCTTTGTTATACTTACCGGCAAATGTTGCTTGTTTCGTAGTTACACGAGGAGGTAGTTTCCCGACCGTCGAGAGTCGAGAATGTCCTTGCGATAGTCGTACTGCGAAATGTGTACTTTTTCTTTTAGTAAATATGATCTTCATTTTAAGCAGAAGAGGGCAGGTACGTCTAGTGATTGTAATGGTAAATAGTAGCTGTAATAGTTTTCCTTTTTTTTTCGTTATTATATACTTACCTACTACTGTCATACATTTTTAGGCTTCCGTACCTAAAGGGTAAAACGGGAACCCTATTACTAAGGCTCCGCCGTCTGTCTGTCCGTCTGTCACCAGGCTGTATCTCATGAACCGTGATAGTTAGACAGTTTAAATTTTCACAGGTGATGTATTTCTGTTGCCGCTATAACAACAAACACTAAAAAACAGAATAACTTAAATATTTAAGGGGGCTCCCATACAACAAACGTGATTTTTTTTTGCTGTTTTTATAGATAATGGTACGGAACCCTTCGTGCGCGAGTCCGACTCGAACTTGGCCGGTTTTTTTTTCACATACCCAAAAAATTGACCTTTGCTTGAACCTTAACTTGAACGCTTCATTTCATCATTCTCCTGCCCTTATCCCAATTGATTTGTGGTCGGCGCAACATGTCCCTTTCTTCCATACTTCTCTATTAGCCGTCATCTCGGTAGTCACTCCCTTTCTAGCCATATCATCTTTCACACAGTCCATCCATCGTTTCTTTGGCCTTCCCCTACACTTATAGCCATCGACATGCATACTCAAAACTTTCCTCACGACATTTTCCTCATTCCTCCGCATCACATGCCCATACCATGACATTCGATTTCCGCACAACTTTTCAGTCACCGGTACCACTTTCAGACTTCCTCTTATGTACTCATTTCGTGTTCTATCCATTCGTGTCACACTACACATTCCTCTTAGCATTATCATCTTAGCTACATGCAATTGCGTATCATTCATCCCTTTTGTGGCCCAACATTCTGGTTTGTTATGCGTTCACGCTAAAACGGCTGAACGGATTTCGATGAAATTTGGAACCTAGATTAGGACATATGATAGGTACTTTTTATCCCGATATTCCCACGGAATCGAGACTTATGCGGGTGAAACCGCTGGGCACAGCTAGTGTAAAATAAATGGCTTTTGCACAACACAACGATAACGACCGATGTTTACGGGTGAGTACCAAAGTTGTACGTTGCATGATAAATGCACGCTGTGTTTGATGGGATAAGGTTTATAATTGATTGTGTAGAACGTTTTGATTTATGAATTGCGAGTGTGTGAAAAGCAAACAAAAAAAAAAAAAAAAAGTGCAAAGGTCCCTATATATATAATATAAGGTCCCTACCTATGGTATGGTCATGGCGAGTGGTAGGGACAAACTGGAGACACCGGGTTCCTATACATTTTCAACTACCGGGCTTAGCTCCTTTCTTATAAGTATCTATGGTCGAGACTGTCCTCGAGGAAACGGCTAAATGAGACAATTAATCTATTGTTCTTGACCCAAATTTGAGTACTTACTAGAGACATCTTGTCTCCACCCTAAGCGCCTGCGCACCTGTAGGTGTCAGTGTATTGGCTGCAGCTGCGGTGTACATCATCGGGGTAAGCACAAGCGTTTGTATCTTTCTGGTGTAAAATTCTTGGTTAAATCAGTGTCCATTCAAAATATATATTTGGGAACCTACATATTCTGTATTCCAATCGGAATAAAGACACACTACCTTAAGAATATGTTTGATTTATATTTTTTTTTGGTATTACGTTTGTATGAAAACTCTTAATAAAAACCTTCTCCATAAAAATATACATAAGATGAACCAACTTTCATGGTGATCGGTTAAACGGTGTTGGACTATAACAATCTCATATAATACAAACATCCATTTTTACATACATACATAAACTCACGACTGCTTCCCATGGAGGTAGGCAGAAGCTATAGAACGCCTGCTACGATCCTTAGAGTATACATAGTCCATTTTGTTCGTTGTACGTTCATCTGGTCACACATGCGAGCATCCGTTTTTATATTTTAGATTTCATTGAACTATCGTACAGTTGAAGTTGAACGCGTCGGCGCGCGGCGTGTGCACGCCCACGAACACAAAGAAACATATCAATACATTCCAAACATAATTTATTTTTGTACAAAATAACATAAGAATTTATTTTAATAAATACATTACTTAATTGATCGTTTTTTACAAAAATACTTTGAATAAATTCACATAAATAGTAGTTTCAACATGGAATGGCGGAGCGCAAACAATATTATACGAACACATAAGTACTTAACATACTAAGTATTTTATTAAATACTGCATTCCTTTTTTTTATCAGAAATATAACTGGGTTCGTGACATGCAATTAGCTACTTTATGACTTTGGCTTACGGTTTATATATTTTCTATCACTGTAAAAATCATACGGTAAATACTCTAGTAAGTAGTATTCAGTAAACAAAACTAAGATACTTATCTAAACAACGTGGAAGAGTCTGGGGGTCTACTCCGAAGATAAATCCGAAGTTTCGGCCGAATGTTCGGCCGTTTCCTGACTACGGCGATATAAAAAAAATGACAGTCAAAGAGGTCAAAGTCAAAAATATGACTTGAAGTCGGGTAAGGGCTCAAAAGTCAAAAAAGGTAACTTTGGAAGTCAAGAAACGGCCGAACATTCAGCCGATACTTCGAATTATTGCTTTGGAGTTAAACATTTATACCGCTCAACGAAAAAGGGGGTCTCTTTTTCGTTGAGCGGTATAAATGTTTAGACAACCTATTAATTGGATTGGATTCTATTTTAACGGGCATCACAGAATAGTGTGACAATTTCTCAACTTTAAATTATGAATTCAAAAACGGGGTGTGAAGGTCATACATGTACGTTTAGTTCCGCCTCATCTCTAAATAATCCGTATCGTGTGAGGTACAAGTTAAGGCCTAAATACCTGAAGTAGTAAGTTTGTAAACCGCTAATTCAACGCCACGAACAAAATGCAATATAGGTAGGTATTAGGGAAATTGAGGAATCATAAAATCAATGGTAGGTACAAACTTATGAACATGCCAGCCAGTTAACTAAGGTGCATCCCAGACCCGGGCCCTATACGACGACACTTTACAAGTGTACAATACTACAAAAAAAAAAAAAAAACTGTGGACTTAATAAAATAAAATCAAACAATCCACAAATCTTTCGTATTGTTAAAAGGGTAACACACGCTATGTGACGACGCCTTACATAATTTCACGATTTGTAGATTTGTAAAAATATTTGTCTACAAATTGTTCAATTTACTGTAACACAAACCTTATTCTTACAAGTGTCAACTACAAAGTAGGGTTTTCCGGAAAAACACATGTCGTATGTACATTTTTATGATACGCTCAATTGTAGAATTGTCATTACAATTTACATAACTGTAAGGATTTCCCGTTACAGTAATGTGGCTTACCGCCTTATTACAAAACAAGATTTATATTTTGACATGGCTTAAACCATGCAGCTAGTTTTTGTAATAAGAACCGTTCTTTATACAAAACTGAAAACTTAGTTCGGTACTAAGTTGTCAGTTTTGTGTTTAGGAACTTTACTATAGTCGGAATAAAGTTGGAAATTTCATAATGGCTCCATGTTTTAAACCTGGGTCTGAAGATAAACCTTGTTTTGTAGAGTTTAGTGGTACTGATGCTCGTGTAAGATTTACAACTGAGTAAATTTTCAAAGTAAAGTTTTGTGGTATAGGGCCCAGAACTATAAATGTGGTGCCTCACACAACATATTTATCGTACAGTCAACCGCACGTCCCTTTTAACAATTTGACATTGACAGCGACTTAATTTCGTAGCTATAAGTGTGGTTTTTCTAGCTGTGTGAATGATGCTACTGTGGTTGACCACAACATACCTACATATATATTTCAATGCCGGTGTGATAATAGTAAATACAATCATTTACAAGTTGTATGATACAACACAATCGTCAACAACACACGTAAGACACACGAGCTGTCAACAACACACGCCGTGCACGTCGTGCTGCAGCCGACGATTTTAATGTTTTTTTTAAAAGCTCTCTTTGCGTTAAGTTGTAGAGTCAACGACAGGCTAGGGGAGTCGCACGCTCTCGCTACTTGTGGCAGCGTCTAGACGCACGGTGCATGCGCACACCCGATGGCAATCGTAGGAGATAGGTCCCGTCGTCGAAGCTCAGCGTCCGATAAGGACCAGGCCCGGGGCGAGTTGTGTTCCACGCGCGCCTCAAAGAGATGTCAGCCCGAATTGACGGGGTCCATTAGGGCCAATGCCTGCCAGGGTTGCGAGTTTGTCCGAAAGGGATATCGTGGCCCTGGCACACAGGCGAATGAAGGAACACGGGTGGGCTTTAGTCAGTAAAGGTCTGACACGCCCTCTCGCTCCGCCCAGAGCGGGAGAAGTTATTTGATAATTTCCCAAACAAAAAAAAAAAAAAAAAGGTCCCGTCGTCGAGCTGTCGCAGTGTGCGAGGTGGTTTAATGTTCTTTAGTCTGTGATGCACCCAATGCAACATGCCACATGTTATGCAACAGTCAGCCTCAAAAATATGTATACATATACAAGAATTCATTCAATTGTTCACAATCTGTTTCATAATATTGTTTCAATATGTAGCCACAAAACATTACACATTGGGTAATTAATTATAGTTACACATTTGATAGAGTATTGTGGAACACTAATTGTAGACATCAATAACTAAGAATTCTTCATCTTCGTGAGGCTGACTTATAGGTACATATGAGCTTAAAACTTGTCATCAGTGCCGCCTGATGACAATTTATAAGTGAATAGAAGCTGATATTATTATCTTAGCGAAAGCTAAATAAACAATATCGTTAATTTTATAAACTTAATTATAATAGTTGAATATTCTAAGCAGCGAACGGAGAGTAGAGTACATTTACCTAAACTTCAAGGAAGTAACAAAGAGTGGATAATACTTCCCTATAAAATCCCGGGATGAAAGAAATTACAAATAATTTATCGCACTTTGAATAAATAGCAAATGATTATTTAAAAAAAATCGTAATAAAACTGTAACTAAAGTGGCTTGTATTACACATAAGCAAACTACACATAAGAATGAAACAATAATTTGTTACCAATGTATTCGAACTCCAATAAATAACGCGTGATTCTGAAATCCTGGAATAAAAAGCCCATGAATTATTATTCCGGGATTTGAAAAGGCGGTATTATCTCTCAGAAAGCTGTTAATGTTCTTCGTGTTCAGTACAACAATGCATTCAGGATGCTGGTGGGGCTGCCACGTTCTGCAGTGCGTCGGGTATGTTCGCGGCATCCCTGTTGCACAGAGTGCGTGCCAGCTCCAACAGTCTCCTGGGTGTCATTGCTAACTGGATTGTCCTATCTTACACTATTTACGCCAGCTACATGTACTGCTAATAAGTGTGTTGTAAAGTCATAATTTTATGTAAAAATATTTTGTAAATACTACTAACATAATGCAGTTTGTAAGTCTGACCACCAGTCTTACCAAGGGGTATCGTGTTACCCAGTAACTGGGTTGCGGAGATCAGATAGGCCGCCGCTCCTTGTAAAATACTGGTATTCAGCTGCATCTGGTTAGCCTGGAAACCGACCCCAACGTAGTAAGGAAAAGGCTAGACAGATGATACTAACGATATGGTGCATGTTACTCGAAAATAAATGTTTTTATTTATTATATTACTTACTTTCATGAAGTTCAGGCAAATATACTCTACTTATTCCGATCTCTGACTATAAGACTCAGGGGCACACGATCTATTGAAATCAGTAAACGCGACGGCTCTGGGAATAAAACGTCACGATTTCACGAAACGTTATGTACTATGTAGTAATCACACCGACGCTCTCAAATCGTTCGCATGGTATAGCTTACTACATTATTATCTCGACTCGCGTCAAAAATAATATTTTTTATAATATTTACATAGTTTAACATACAACTTTCTGTAAGCTTACCATTATGTACAAAGACAATCATGTGTCGAAAGATGTCGGTATTCCACAGAGCACGGAGACCGTCGGTGGCCGCGCTAGAGGCGGCATAGTCAACACTTTACTTACAAATCAAGCGAGTCACCGTTTTACTCGTACTATGACACTAATGACGTACAGAAACTGACGGCTTTGAAGACGTTCAGTGACAGAAATTGTGCGCTCAACGCAAATACGCCATGAATTTTATGAATACTACCGAGAGTGTAGGTGAGAGGCGGCGCCGTGCTCTGTGAGGTATACATTTCACGTTTATCTAATAAACTATCTCTTTTACTTATTATACAATTCATAATAGTATGTGTTTCTACATTTCGCAAAATGTGAACATCTTTTTACTTATGACTGTGCATACAACACTGTTGTATAAAACTACGGTAAATCTTCTAAAAACTAATTATTCATTGCCATTTCAATAAACATTCAATAACTTCGAGGCACCGGCAATGAGGAGTTATAATTTCTTTGAATAATAACCCTTTCTAAGCCATGTCAACTATATGCCGAGAAGTCGGTTCGTTTTATTATTACGATTTATAACATACCACACTTACAGGGTCATTTATAATTCTCACAGATTTTAAATTGTTTTGGGTTATTCGACAAATAGTTGACATGCGTGGACCTCTAATAACTAATCGTATACAGCTTGTATCAGTAAGGTATGTGGTCAATTTAAGGATGTGTGTCCATCAAACGTCTGGAAAGGCTTATGATACTGGGTAAAATCGCGCTCAAGTCAGACCACCGGCAAGATCGTCAGACGCGATCAAGAAGGCTGTTGGAGGCAGCAGTACCGAGCGGTCCACACTGCAGAAGACCGCATAACCTGGAGACTGGTTGTATGTGGTCACGATCCTCAGCATTGAGGGAACGACGAAGAAGAAAGACCGCATCCTTAATATCAGCATACATTTCTGGTATATGCTGTATCGTATATTTTTATATATTATACAACTTGATGTACTCATATCGTTCCGGCATAGTAACGAATTACATTATTATGTTGCGTTCATTTAATAATAAAAATGTAATCAATACATTATTGATAAATTTTGGACAAGAGATCAAACAATTTTAAATACATAAAGGTAAATATTAGAAGATAAAATAAATCGGAGACTAACTATATAAAAGGTCATTTTAAATTGTAGATATATTGCTTTACCCAAAAATGATATTTCGAAAACCTTCTTTAAGCAAAGTCGACCTTTCCGCGCTACTTGAATAGGCGCCAGCCAAGTTGTATAGAATTTCATTGCAGGTGAGTTTTAGCCAACAGCAATTTCCTTTGAAAATCCATTACTGTCGAGTCTTGTTTCAAAAATAGTCACGTGCAAAAAGATTTTATTCAGGATTTGGCTGTATAGTACAGACGGTACAATCATCATTACTTACCAAATTAAAAAAAAATTAAAGCGCGGGGAAAAAACAATAGTATACTAAGCTTGTTTTATTTAAATGACTCGCATTGTTTGAGTAAAGCACTATATAAGCCTTGGTCCGCAATGACTGCGTTGCTGGCCACGCTATGATGGCCTCAAGCTTAGCTTAGCTACGCTCTCGGTGTTCAAGCTTGGTCATCATTGCAGCCCTTGCTGTCCGCGCTATAAAGGCTTCGGCCTTTGGTCTCGGCCTTTGTTCCAGCTTGTTCATCAAGGGCTGCAATGCTGACCGCGCTGTGTTGGCTTGGAGCTGCGCTACGCTGTGCGTTCGGCTATCATCAGTGCTGCCAACGCAGCCATTACAGATCGCGACAGGAATGTACTATTCTTTTAACGTGAAAAATATATAATTAAAAAGGGAAATAATTTAGCAACAATAAAGTACTGTTTCTCAATTTTTTTCTGTGGAACAGAAAATTAGCTGATTAAGTATTAATTAGTATAAAACCTTTTTATTGATGTGGAACTATTTAATGAACTTACAATGCCTTTGTTACAATTTGAAACAAGCTAGCAAAAATAATTTTGTATTTCATGGTATTACTTGAAGACTATGAAAAACAAGCTTTTTTCTGCGGTTGTAACCGAAAACATCGCAAACATCTCATATTTATTTAAATTGCAGTCACTTAGGAACATAATCTGTTTGACGAAATTATAAGGGTTCTGTTATTGTACCCTGGTCCGCCCGCCACCGCCTAGCTTATATTAGTAGCGCGGCATTAACTATTGTGACACCGCGCCCACGAGCGGCGGCGCTGATGCCGCGTTGACACAATGCAAGTACGCTTGTACAAAGTAGATTACACAAAACAGCTTTTGAAAAGCTGAACGTTGTCCTCATCCACTTTGATTGGACGCCGTCATCCAAGTGCACTTTAAAAAATTATAAATAATAAAATAAGTTTATTGACACAAAATACCTTTGTATACAATTCCAATACATTTCACAATAGGTACATTTGATTTTAGGAAAAGGCTGCACAAATAGTAAAAAACCCTGCCTCCTAAACTAGGGGAACCATGTGACCTAGGAGTCAGTGTTGTACTGTAACTTCGTGTACAAAAGAAACCTTTATTTATGTGTGTTATTAAACCAATTACGCTTTGACCAGTGTTGCTACGATCAAAAAAACATCCATTTAGTCGTCAAATCTACTTTGTCCAAGCGTACTCAGATTGTGTCAATGCGGCTTAAGAGATGAATTTAATTATTATTCGGATTTATTGCATTTAACCGGCAAGAGATTGTTCGGCGTGCCGTATTAATGACAAATGAGTAGTCAATTTAATAATTTCTAACGTGACCATTATTATCGTGGACGGTACAGCATCACGATAACACGGGGAAGTAAAATGTATGGTAATATATGAAGAAGCTTTAAAATAACGCACGTTTTTAAATAATTTTTATGGGCATGGACGTCCACGATAATACGTTAGAAATTGTAAAAGCGGGCAATGACGTGTCATAAATACGATTCTGGAGCTATGCTTGTGGAACAAAATCCGACCGTAGGTCGACCGACCCAATCGGTTGTTATTGGTACGACTAGTCTCTACAGGGGCAAATTAAATTAGCTAGTAAAACTCAGCAGTCGTGATGAGTCATCATTCATCATCATTTAAGCCAAAAAGCGTCCACTGCTGGACATAGGTCTCCCCCAACATTTGCTGTTGCTGGTAGTGTTGTTACTGGAAGTATGACTTATGTAAATCAGTATTTTTTAAAGTATCGTGTTTAGATATCAGTAACCATTACATCTGCGAAGATAAACAAAAAAAAAACTGATATTTTAAGTAACTTCACCACCAAAGGTTGGCCCCATAAAATAAATCACCTTATCTCTTTTAATTTGTTTTAAAGATTTCGATACCCATCTGGTCCATCTGCGGAGTTTCGCTAACTTATTTAATTTGACCCTGTATATTGGGCAAAATTGGCGGGGTTGATCCCACTAATCAAATTTCAAAGTTTGTATACCTATTTGATAGATTACTCCTCATCACACAGACGCGGCCAAACAGATTTAGATATTTGACATCTGCCCTTAACAAGTTGCCCCATCACAATCACGAAGATGTTTGTCGGACTTATGTCAGATGATAACAACACTTTCTTTGAATAAATAACTCATTTATTTAATACTAGCTTCTGCCCGCGACCTCGTCTGCGTGGACTTCAGAGATAGGTCCAGTTTTAACATAAATTGATAAGTCGTTAAGGCTCCGAAAAAAACTCTTTTTCGTCAATTTCTTATCTAATTGTCAGAAAGCTTGAAATAAATTTAAACATTAAGTCTGTGTAACTATAAAAGTAGTTTTCGTGGTGATAAACCATTCGTGTCAGTCTCAGCATCTGTACCCCAAGTGTAAGTTTGCAAGAGAGTAAACGTAACTATTTCGTTTGAGTTAAAATTTGACCGATAGATCATAATGCTAAGAATATAAGGGTGAGAATAAAAATCTTAACGCAAACGCGCTAGTTACGTTTTCCCTTTCTCACAACCAATGAACAAAATTGATCAAAATCAGCCGATTTCGTGCACAGCCCCTTAAGCCATGTATGTCATTTACCGGGATAAATAGTATCGTATCCATCCAGGTTGTAAACTATCTGTGTGTCAAATTTCATCCAAATCCGTTCAGCCTTTTTAGTGTGATTGAGTAATCAACCAAACATACAAACTTTCACATTGATAATATTGATGATTGATTTATTTATTAAATTTTTATATTTTATCCAAATAATAACAGTTGAGGGTAGATCGATCTTAGACCAAATCTCAGACTACTTAAAAATAACTTTTTATACTGTAAAGGCTTACAAACCACACTGCACTGACATAAGGAACGCTTTCACTTCACTGACTAATGTCCTCAAACGCAACAGTTCACTAAGTAAGCACGGAGGTCCTGTATGGACGGCGCTGTCCTCATTCGAGGCCGAACAGCCAGTTGATGCCTTGAGCGAGGAACAGGATGAGCGGCTGCCAGGCGACCAGCCAGCGGATCCAGTCTAACAGCTGGCCGTAGAGGATGTGCGGCCGATCCCAACTGAGGACGCGTTAAGGGTAATAGATTGATGATCACACTATAATATAATACATAATCAGCCTATAATATCTGAGACACAGGCCTCCTTTTTCTGTGAGACCAATGGTCTAATTCGCCCGGAGTGTGATCACCATCAGTATGATTGCCGTGATGGCCCAGGGTTAAGACTTCGCCTCTCATGCACGAGGTTGTGCGTTCAAATCCGGGTAGGTACCAATGTGACTTTTTTAATTCTTATGTACTTCCTGAGTTTATCTTTGACATTACTGACTTCGGTGAAGGAAAAAACATCGTGACGTCGGACTTATAGTTACTTAGAGTCTGAAATCACCAACCCGTATTGAGCAAGCGTGGTGATCAATGCTCGAGCCTTCTATGTGTGAGAAGGGGCCTTTGCCCAGCAGTAGGACAATAATAGGCTGGTGTTATTATTTTAAATGGTGCAGGAAAACATTGTGAGGAAACCGGCATGTCTTAGAACCAAAAAAATCAAAGACATAATGACATCTACCAACCCTGGAGGAGGCCTGTTTCTCAGCAGTGGGAACTTATAGGCTGATTATGTATGTTATGTATATACTCTTATTACTGACGAACACGAAAAACATAACCCCGTCTTTCCTGTCGCGCAGTCGGGTAATAAAAAATATCGAAGTAGTAAAGGATACGGGTTGGTGAACATCCTCTTGAGGTCCACCTTTTCCTTGCAGTAGGGGCAGGTCTGCTTCTTGCCGACGATGCACCAGCCTCGGATGCAGAACTCGTGAAAAACATGCCCGCACGTCAACTTGTACGTGTTCTCTGCAAACAAAATAACAGAAAAATATTTTATACAAAAAAACGCTGTAATGTACAAATTAAACTTAACGAGTTTTATTAAACATCATTTTTGATGTGTAAAATCTTTCATCTGGCTTTCTGTGGGAGTGATTTCGTGAAAAGAGACGGAAGTGTGTAACAGGAAGTGACAGCTTGTGCATGGAATAAGTAAGTACTTTATAATAGCATTGAATTAGTGTACCCACTTATGGAATTAGTAAGTAATATATAGATTGTAAGTAGAGGTGGTCGAATTTCGACAAGTGGGCGACCACTAGTAATGAATAATTATTCGAAGAAATATTTAAGAAATATTTTAGCTGTCACTGTTCAGTTGCTTATTATACCAATGTGAGATGTCAGATGTTACACATCATATGCGACTACTGTAAGGCTCACATCGATTTTTTATTATTTTGATATGTCAAAGTATAGTATCATTCACATTATAAATATTAACGGATGCGTCCAGGACCGGCTGGGGCGCTTGTTGCAATAACGAATGCATTAACGGCGCTTGGAAAAGTTCAGAATTAAAGTTTCACATTAATTATCTCGAACTCTTCGGTATTTTTAGCATTAAAATGGTTCGTTCGCAATTGTACTGACTGTGCTTTATTATTACGTATTGATAATACAACAGCCATTAGTTATATCAATCGTATGGGCGGAATACAATTCCCACATTTGAGCGATTTATCTCGATCTATTTGGCAGTGGTGCGAGAGGAAAAAATATCTGGTTAATAGCTTCTTACATAAACACACATGATAATGTTATAGCCGATGAACAATCTAGAAAAATTAACATAGACACAGAATGGGAGTTATCAAATTCAGCATTCCAATTGATAACACAAGAATTAGGCCAACCAGAAATAGACTTATTCGCCTCTCGCACTAATGCAAAATGTGAGAACTATGTGTCTTGGCGACCAGACCCCGATGCAATTTTATGCCTTTCCGCCATTTTCTATGCTATTAAAATGCTTACAAAAAATTGTTTTAGACAAAGCCGAAGGTATTCTTGTTTTTCCCATTTTCCCCATATATTTCCCATATTATCTTCGAACGAATCGATTAATATAATATCGATCGAACTTCACTTGTCGAAGTTCGTTTGATCATATAGTCTAGTTAGAACCTGATAATCCTATAAGTAGTTGGTTAACAAAACTTTTTATTTTAGAAACGGCCATGTACAGAGAGCGTCAATGAAATGAAATCGTTTATTCTGTAAATAGGATATCGAAATCATTTTTACATTTTTAAAAAATAAGCTAGATGTAGTCGACACTTCCTATCTGACTACCCCTGAGAAGAAATGGCGAAACAAGCTCGGGGGTCAAAGTCTCTTTTAAAGTCTAGTCTTTTGAGGAAAGAACCACACAAATTTGAGTGGACCTGTCCAATCAGTTCAAGCATTTGTCAGTAATGGTGCAGCTCAACCCACTATGTGGGATCCAGTTTTAAAATAATAAACTGTTTTAACATGGAATTTTTTTACGACTAACCTAAGGGATACTTTCAATTAAAAAAGAGAACGGCTTGACGTGGATTCGAACCAACCATCACACAATGTTTTTAACAGCCAACACAAACTTGGTCAAAACTGCCGGGATTTACCAAGTTTGTTTTGGCCAGCGAGCTCGCTGCGTTCTAACTAAGGCAGTACCTTAGTTAGAACGCAGCGAGCTCTAATTTTAGAGACTGTGCTACCTAATACAGTTATAGAGATACAGCATTGTGACGGATAGGCCGACAGGTGGATAGACGGACAGGCTAAGTAACATGGTGTTGGCACCCTTTGGTTACGGAGCCCTAACAATCATAACCCTCCTTTGGCTTTGCGGTAGCGATACCACGGTATTCAATATGATACTTATTTACAACATGCATACTTATTTGTCCGTGTAAATAAGTATCATATTAATCAAATCACAGCCAAATGTTTGTCACTTATATTTGTCTGCCCGACTCAGCATTATATAATGCATCGAAATGAACCCTTGGTGCACTGGTAGATAAGTTCGCCTTTGTACCTTTATTGTTCACAAGGACTTAATAAATAAATGTGAGTACCGCAGAATGACATTTAGCCATTTCTTTACATAGCAGACCCAATTAAAAATGTGACGCAGAAAAACAGTTTAAAAAACCACACCAGGTTAAAAAAAAACAGTTTTTTGTCTTTCAATGGCCTCATTAAAAAGGTTATATCATAATAATTATTTTACATTATAAAAGACTTGAGTGCACATACCTAGCACGCCTTCTACATTGACGTCCACCAGCAGCTGGTTGCCGCATACTGCGCACACGTTGCTATCTAACTGACGAGTCGGCATTCCCTCTTGAGTGTAGTACTGAAATACACAAACAGTGCAATAAGGTACATAGGATGTGGCAATCACGAAATTTTAACCAGAGTCCTATTTAATATAACTGACAATGCGACATAAATGTCAACAATTACAAAATTGATACATTTTATCGACAGGTGCTGTTTAATAAAGCAAAAAATGTATGAAATAAACTTGTAAATATGTCGGATTGTCGCCTGTCTGTTTTATTAAATTGGACCCAGGGCTGTTTAGATACCTTTTGTGGAGAGTTGATCCTAAAACAGACAGTTTTAGGATCAACTCTCCACAAAAAGCTTCTTTAAAAAGCTGCAGGTCAATCAAATGCTGGATGTTCTGCTAAACAAGACGATACTAGTAATGGTTAATTCGTTAGAGTTGCTCTTGTGGCGACAATCATAGTTGTAGCATCAACTCATCTCTACCAAATAACTGCATTGGCATCGGAAAGCAACGCGTATACAAGATACAGGCTATGCCTAATATGGTACCAACGCTATCTCAATATTGTAATTTTTTATGTTAAAATAAACGATTTTACTTTACAAAGTTTATACTTGATAGGTCCAGAAGATTTTGTCTCAACCCGTCTTAACATATACTGCGTTCGCGATTTAGATTCCAAACAAATGTGTTTTAGGAAAAGAAACCTTTAATACCCACACACAGAGTTCAATTTGCGCAATTCCTTCAAAAATGTTCAAATGTGTAAATTAAGTTGATGTCCGTTTACATGGAAATAACATCAAATTGGAAACAAGGATTCGAATAGACTTTACATAGAAGTGAACTAAACAAAAGGCTTCAACGATTAAATAGTCCTCACCCCAATAGAAGCCGCCATTTTATCCGTACAGTACTCAGCGACGTCTCTTCCTAGGACTCCGAAGTACAGGCCATAGAACAGCAACATGAGGGCCACGTCCATCCACTGCTGCGGCTTGTGGCCGAACGCCAGGTTGAGTCCGAAGAACGTCAGCATCATCAGGATGTAGCCCACCACGCCGAGGAAGCAACTCACTTTGTATATTAGGTAGAACCATTTATATACTAGCCTGGAATTGTTGAGAGGTAATGTTAGCCATTTTTTATTAAGTGAACACTTCTTTAGGCGCACTTTGCGCTCTTTATAATCAGTGAACGTAACCGTCACGCTCGGGTCGGTGACGTTGAATCGGGTATGCTCGGCTCCAGTCGGTCGGTGACGCTGAATCGCGTATAATCGGCTCCAATCGTAAGTTTTCACTACTATCGTGTGGTCACACTCTTCAGGATTCTGTACCCGAAGGGTGCCAAACGGAACCATATTACTAAGCCTCCGCTGTCCATCCGTCCGTCTGTTTCTCAGCGGGCTGTATCTCATGAACCGTAATAGGTAGACAGTTGAAATTTTCACAAATTGTGTGATTGTGCATTTCTATTGCCGCTATAACAACAAATATAATTATATCAAAATAAAATAAAGTAAAAAATGTAAGGGGGTCCCCATACAAGAAACGTGTTTTTTTTCGACACTCTACAGAGTGGTACAATGCTGGGTCGGTATCGACGGTATCGGTATCGGTATCTTCGGTATCGGTATCGGAAAAGTCGCAACTATTAGAAGTAGAATAGAATGTGTTTTTAGGAACTACGTCGTCGATTTTAAATATAAGTTATATTTAAAAAAATACCATACAATATTATCGGCCGGCGGTCGCTGAAAACCAGCGCTGGGGCTCTGTCTAGCATAGGGTCGCAGCATTATGCTGAGCGATGGCCCGTTTTGCGTGAATGTGACGCATATTTTCCCTCAACTTGTTCTTTCGCGTTTGTGTTTTTATTTCTTTGCGTTATGTTTACCGCAAATAAACGTATTTTCTTTCTTTCTTTTCTTTCTATCAATACACAACCAACGAGTAGTTCTATAACGACAGCCTTTTTTAAGTCTACCTACCTTTCTACCAGACTTCGCCAGTCCCCTCAGCCCGTGAGGATTACAAAAATAAAAATAAACTCCGGCTTCATGTTTTCTTAGCACAGTTTAACACAAAACTACCTCCAGTAATTACCGAAACACATAATATTCATAACTTTGGTTTAGTTAGTAGGTAGTGGTCCTAATAAACAACATAGCCCGAAGAATTGCTAAACTTAAGCGGCAGTGGGGCACATTGCTCGCAGAACAGATGGCCGATGGGGCTGAAAGGTTCTGAAGTGGCGACCGCGTACCGGAAGACGTAGCGTTCGAAGGCCTCACACAAGGTGGACCGATGACCTTGTGAAGGCCGCAGGAATCCGCTGGATGCGGGAAGCACAGAACCGATCGAAATGGCGGTGCCTATGTCCAGCAGTGCACGTCTTTCGAATGAAATGATGATGGTTTAGTTAAGACAAAAATGCAATACTCTTACCTAGGTGTGGTAACCGACATGGGCCTATTGGTAGATTTCCTTATGACTAGGGCGGTGAGCATGGTGAATATACTCCAGATAATGATGAACCTCCACCACTGGTTCTTGACGCTCATCAGCACCGGTATTGACCACATCGCCACCATTGTGAAGAACTGCAAGTAACATAACATCACGCTCGTACTAGACCAATGGGTAAGCAGAGTATAGTACTGCGTGTACTATACACCACAGCCCTATTTTGCTTTAGTATCATCTATTCAGTACCTTTGTACCCACTGCTGGGTCACAGGCCTCTTCTCTGTGAGGGAGCGGACCAATGATATTATAAGTTAAAAGAGGTAGCTTTAGGATACCTATCCAATATTCTATCTTCAAAAACAGCACGTTATACTATTAGATGACACGTGGAAACGGAAAGTATTATAATTTTATTTTATTGACTACAACACGCCACGGCCCGCGTGTCTTAATTATCGGGAGCGAAAAAAAGACAGGACAATACGTAACTAGGCTAATTAGCCAACTTTTACTACTACTTTACATATCCTATCCACCTGTTTTTACTATCATTGGATTTGAAGCGCTCACGTGGTCCGCAACCAAGGCCCAAGCGCTTTAAAGGACGGGATTAGAACAATGCTACGTATATTTAAGCAACTAAGCAACATTGCTGATGATTCCGTCGGCATCATTTAGAGCAGCCATACTCAAAGTGTGTTCCGCGGAACCCTAGGGTTCCGCAAAGCCTCTGTGGGGGTTCCGCAAAAACACTGGTCAGAATAAAAAAATAATACTAAAGGAGTGTCTACCTACTATATTTTATTTTACTCTAGTACCTGAGTAACATAATATCAATCTAAATATTTCAACAAAAGTAAAAAAATATGTAAATTTTAATGTCAAGTAATATGATTATTAATGAAGAATACACATAAAACCATTTTTGATTACTTTAGGGCTCCGTCAAATATTTCGTTTTCGAAAAGGGTTCCGTCTCCAAAAAAGTTTGAGAACCCCTGAGTTAGAGAAGTTATTCCGGTAGGTTTGTGTGTGTAATAGATTAATAATAATTAACATACATATAGCAGAAATCTTGATGTTTTGAGAATGTCGCCGGATGAGTTGATTTCACCTACGCAAAGCATGCTCACTTACAATAAAAGTCAGAAAAATAAGATCCACAGGATCTACTCACAGCATATGACCTGTAATGCCTCTTCTTCCACTCCATGACTACGATTTGTGCCACGATGAGGGTTACGATGAGGATCATGACCATGGTCGTGTGCATCGACTCGTGACCCTTGTGGAGCTCGTGCAGCTTCTGATGATCATATCTGGAAAGTTTACGGTTTAAGTATTTTGGGTATGATTATTTTTCGGTAATAATTTTAACAACAGCTGTCATTAAAACATTAGGGTTATTATAATCAGTTGGAAAAAATAAAAGGCAGTCATTTTATTTTTCGGCGGTTGGTGAAAAGAAAATTGGTCGGTTATTTCACCGTACAATGTCAGTACAAAAAATGCTGTGAAAATGTTCGAATGGGCAGTAAGGTAAATAGTTCGGCAGTTCATAGGTTAGGGTGGAACTGTGACCAACCACGCGCGAGCCGAATTGGACGCAGTAACTAAGCCAGGCCACCCTGACCAAATGGGTTCGATTAGGTTAGAACTGTGAGTTTTGACCAACCGCGCGCAAGCCGAATAAGCGAAGCGGGCGGTGTCGCAGCAGCGGCCGGCGAGCGCTACTTCCAAATTACGTTTCTCACCGACTAATTCCGATTTGTTAACTGCCCAACCGTAACTGCCCGTTAAGCCATTTTGCTAGATATTTATTTAATTACCCATTTAAGTATTTGTTATTAAGACTCATTTATATTTAGTTTACCGCTCAGTTTTTACTGCCGAACTTGTTAATAAACATACATTTTGTAATTTTTAATTAACCAAAACTATAATAAACAACTGCCGCTTTAAATCAGTAATGAGTATTTTTTTTGTTTTTAGGGTTCCGTAGTCAACAAGGAACCCTTATAGTTACGCCATGTCTGTCTGTCTGTCTGTCCATCCGTCTGTCCCCGGCTTAGCTCAGAGGCGCTTAGTACTAGAAATCTGTAATTTGGCATGGGTATACATATTAATCACGCCGAGAAAGTCGTAAAATAAAACCATGACAAACATTTTTTTTAGGGTACCTTGCACTTAAAATGGGGATGATATTTTTGTTTTCTCGTCTGTACCATGGTGTGGGGTATCGTTGGATAGGCCGTTTAAAAATATTGTGGATCTGAGGAAACTCTTTTTCAATTTAGGGATCCGTTTGCGTAATATTAAGCTTTAAAGTGGTATTTTTTGTTAGTAAAGTGTCCCAGCCCAGCCAGCTAAATGGTTGGTGTCGGATATGTGAAAAAATTCATGGCAGTAGTATATATAACGAAATTAAAAGGAAAACTATCACAGCTAAGTAGGAGTCGACCAACTTAAATTTTCAGTTGGAGAATTGACCGTATGTGGATGAATGGGAGAGCATGTTTTTCAACTACAATGTTAAGTTTGTTTTTGGGATAAATTCAACTACGGAACCCTTCATTGTGCGTGGTCCGACACGCACTTGGCCGATTTTTTATGTAGGTATGTCCACGCATACTTACCTTTAGCATAGTAGTGATTTTGGCGATTCTTTGTGATGATTAGATTAGTGATTAATCATGTTTGTGTTTATTTGAAAATATGAATTAACATAACTTGACGCGTTTATTTCCGTCGCGTCACAGGTGTACGTACCCCACACACAAGTACAGTAGTAGTACACCCTCATTTCGACACTTATTAACTTGTTAGAAAGTATAATATTACAGTCTTATCAAATTATAATGACTTAAAAGAATGACATATTATAACATTGACCTACCTCAGAACAGTTGAACAACTGTATGCACATTATGTTTGCTTGTTCAAATAACCATTGATAATTATATACCTACAAATGAGGTATATTTTGTGACACCAGCCAATCTATTCTGTTGAAATCTCACTGCAAAAACTTAGGGGAAGAGAGCTTACAGCGAGCTGTCAAGTGTCATCCTTAGGGAGACTTCACCTGTCTTCACAGTGGTCAATCAATCTGCCTAGCCTGTTCCCAACTACGTTTGGGTCGGCTTCCAGACTAACCGGATGCAGCTGAATACCAGTATTTAACATGGAGTGACTGCCTATCTGACCTCCACAACCTAGCAGTTAGGTGATACGATACCCCTTGGTAAGACTGGTTGTTAGACTTTCGGGTTTCTGATGACTCGTAACGACTGTCAAAGATCCACAAATGACAGCTAGGACCAACAGCTTAACATGCTTACTGAGGCACGGAGGTATCTTGGTATGTAAAGATGGTCACCCATCCACAGACCAACCTCGGTTTGCATAGCTTAACCTGATGGATCGACCCACGCGTCTGTTATTACTTAGCCACAAGCTCCTCACACTAAGTTTTCACAGTGATATTTGTACAGAATAGATTGTCAGAACATTTGAAAATCATCAATAGATGGTTATTGCCAGCTTTTAATGGAGTTATACATATTTTAGTCAGTGAGGTAAATGTTGTGAGGAAAATAGTATGAATGTGGATAGCTATAAGAGTTGGGGAAGACTAAAGAAACATTGGATAGACTGTGTGAAAGATATAGCTAGACCAGGGGGTGACTACCGAGATGACAACCAATAGAGAAGTATGGAAGGCGACATGTTGCGTAAACCCCAAATAAATTGGTATAAGGGCAAAAGAATGATGAAGGGAGTAATATTTTGCCTATTCTTGAAGAACTTAATGTGGTAAGTATCAGAGTTTTAGAAAGAAATAATATTAAAATAATTTTGACTAGTTTTGATGTTTTGGATGTGAAAACTATAATGCTTATGAAATCATTAGCATATATTAAGGTGTACAGAAAGATTGAATTAGGCAAGGACTGTCTTATTGTATGTTGAATTTATTAATTAATAATAAATATTCATATTGAATTTAGATAATATAAATGTTTCTTATTTATAATGAAATCAAGTTTACAAGGTTAACTTATCTATTAATTTATTACAAATGGTAAGTGTAACAATAATTAATGATAGTCAGAAAATTTATAAGGTAATTTCAATGTTAATTCTTGATGCTTCAATTTAAGGAGATTGTGGTGCTACAGTTAAAGTTTTCAAGAATTCATTACTGAAATGCCAATTGATAATCAAGATTTTCATGTCAGCAACAATGATGAAATAAATAATTTAATAGTCCTTTACAAAGACTGTGCTGGTCCAAAAATTTAATTTATTACTGCAGTGCATATGGTCTAATGGAAGGGACCTTTACAAATTAAAGCCCACTTAAGGGTCTAGTAGTCCATATGGATTTTTATGCAAATTTAACCCTATCTTATTTATTTTACTGCTGTATAGTGGATAATGATGTGAGCATAATATCCATTACAGATTATTAACTGTTGGCGTATTGGAATGCCAACGGGAACTAGTAATCATGTGTCAATGGGCTTATCACTAAATGAGCCGACCAAATGCAAATGACCATGAATTCATGAATACAATACGAAACATATAAATGAGTGAAAACCTTACCTCAACTTTTCTTCTGAAGTTAATTCCTCGTAAGTCTACACAGAAAACACAGTTGAATTAACATTAACATGTTAAAATATTACCTACCAAAATCTTTTAATAGAATCCAATATGTTTTACCTTATTAGGATCGACTGGTCTATGGAGATCCATGGCTACTTTTTACACACAATACTATCAAGAAATTAAAGTATCCTAATAAACAACCATACGTGAAATAATTCAATTTTATTATTAAATTAATCGAAAAACCCCGTGCTGCAAAACTTATGCCGGAGCATAGCATATACGTTCCAAAGCCCACGAATTGTGATTCTTGTAGTTCTTAATCATTTGAAATGTGCTCTCTCTGTTTCCCTTTTATTATTTTGCTATTCTTGTCTTTGTGTAGCATGCTAATAATGGGCAACTGACCTGACTTTTTCTGATAATTTTGTCAAAATGACAGTTGTAGAGTTGTACAACACGTTATCAACCCGATTACGATAGATTTTAGTCGATCGCGCTTGATTGCTAGTGTTTTTTGTTGTGTAAAGTAAACCCGTAAACCGTCCACAACCAGTCCTCAACCTTTGTCCACAACAAAACAAAATAGGTATTTTGACTTTTGACAATAACTGACAGTCAAAAGCATTGTCAAAAGTTACAGGAAAATAACGACAGTGCTATGTTTTTATTTGCGCTAAGGTTAATGTTTTGTTTATCCTAGATAATTACAAATCAGGCAATCAAATGTTTCTGACTGATATCTTTCGGTGATTGCTTTCAGCACAATGCCGAATAAAGGTAAATACTTTGTTATAGGCACTCCAAAAGCTACTCAACACACAACCAATTTAATAGTTTTAGCCGTTCTTGAGCAAAATAGTTGTAAAAGCCAGTACGATACCTTTAATAAACATGTGATAAGAGTGCTAGATAGGCAAACTGGCTATATGATTCATCGTCCACTATTAAACCTATCTTTCTCAAATTGCGCCTTTTCATCCGGCAATCCACCATTCCTAGCTTTAGAACTTTCACAAACAAATTAATGACGTTCACAGTTCGTAATCCTTATCCAAATGATTTCTTTTAATTGTACATACCTTACCTCCACCATTGGCGATGGCTTCCTGCCCATATTCCAAATTACTGGGGGTCGGCGCAACACGTCGGTTTCTTCCATACAACTTGAGTTGCCGTCATCATATTCAATTCCTTCCTTCCTTATCATCTGTCACACAAATCACAACCCATTCTTTCGTTTTTTGGTCTGCCTCTTTTTATGCCGATCTATAATCATATTTATTTATTGTGTTCCGTAATGTTTAAAAGATGTTACACATCATAGCCATTAACCAGTCCACATTCATACTTAACTGTTTCCTTGTCACATGCTGCTCATTCCTCCGCATCACTTGTTTATTTTACTTCCTGCCTATGTTTACAGCTAGACAAACCCCTTTTACTACACCCTAGTACATAAAGTGTGATTAAAATAACTGAAATTGGCTTATTGAAGTCATCATAATGAACAACTTTCACTATTCGAGCAAAGTGGAAATCAACAAAAAAAATCTGCTGTCCTATATATTTTTTGATTTATTAAATACAAAATGTACTGCAGTGGGATTGGTCCCTTATTTATGATGTCATAATTGAACTATTTTTAATATGGAACCATTCCAATATTGATGGCTATTGAAAACCTGAAAAGGGATACTTTATTTCAATTACATATTGTATACTTATTTCTTAACATTAGAGGAGCTTGTGGCTAAGTAATATATAACAGCCGCACGGGTCAAACCGCCAGGTAAGCTAAGTTTGCCGGGGTTGGTCCGTGGTTGGGTGACCATCTTTACATACCGAGACTCCTCTGTGCCTCAGAAACCATGTTAAGCCATAGGTCCTGGCTGTCGTACATGGATTTTGACAGTTGTTACAGGTCGTCAGAAGCCCAAAAGTATGACAACCAGCCTTACCAAGGGGTATCATATAACCCAGTTACTGAGTTGTGGAGGTCAAATAGTAAAATACTGGTATTGAGCTGTATCCGGTTAGACTAGAAGAACTAGAACTAACCCAACATAGTTGGGAAAAGGCTAGGCTAATTAATTCATACTTATTCCTTAACTTAACAGTCTCCACTGGATGTAGTAGGCAGTAGCATAATTATTATGTTTTTTCAATCATTCACAGAAATGAATCGCAGTCAACCAGTGGACAGCAAGGTGCTAACACCACCACCACAGCATGGGGTAGCTGTCAAAGTTACACCGGGGCTCACTAAAGCTGTTGTTGTCAAGGTAAGTGGATATAGACTATTGAAGTTATAATTATGTTGTGGTAAATGCTTTAAAAGTATGGATATTATGATGGACTTGGTTTAATAGGTTTGCTGTCAAACAATCAGCATTCAGCATGATCAATATAATGTGAGTCATGGGACTGACAACAGGTCAACTGTAAGCTGAACAGCCCTCAGAGCGACACTTCAATATTTTATAAGTAGTCCAGTACCATTCATTTTATATAAACATAATGTATAGACTAAAAGTAATGTTTATTTAAAATACACTGTATTCCACTATGGCTATTTCACAGTCGTAATCAGAGTCGTCTTTGATCTATTGGATGCCCTGGGCAGTTTAGGATATGGAGGATGCAGGGTGCAAGAGAGGTAAGGATTTCTTTGACTGTTGATACAGAAACAGTAGTTACTTTGTCGACATATGCAGAAAAGTTTGGGAACCAAGGAAACGTAGGATGTACCTACGAGTGAGCGAAGTGAGCTCGAAAATTCCCCTCCCCTCTCTTCCTCTTCTTGAGATTTGCTTAGCTTTTCTTTTGACGCTTGCAGGAACTAGGGGGCCTCATCGATCGCCTGGCCTTGGGCACTTGCCCAGAGTGGCTAATGACAAACACGGCCCTGGTTGTAATACACACACACACATACATAAACTCACGCCTTCTTCCCATGGGGGTATGCAGAAACTATAGAACGCCACCCGCTACGCTCCAAAATCACCAATTTGGTCACTATATGTCCTCCCGGCGTTTCCACTCACCTCTGCTTTAATTACCTTTTGTTAGTCGCGTTCCATTCATCCTCTCAACATGACCAAACCATCCAAGCATACTCTTTTCAATTTTTGTTACTACATCTTCTTTTAAACTGCACTGGTTGTAATGGACTGCTAATATCTAGTCTTGAAGCGTCTTTAGT
Organism: Tiliacea citrago; assembly: GCA_963921375.1. Classification (NCBI taxonomy): domain Eukaryota; kingdom Metazoa; phylum Arthropoda; class Insecta; order Lepidoptera; family Noctuidae; genus Tiliacea; species Tiliacea citrago. Next base: position 27,502,375 of record OY992783.1, read on the forward strand.
ACTTCTATCTAGTCACAAAGTTACAAGCTATAGCCATTGCAATAGGATAATAAATACTTCTGTCTGATGATACTGAAGTTGCTTACGTATGCAAAGCCATTCACGGTGGATTCGCCGTGTGTAGGCACGGTTGAGTGTTGTATGGAACACTATGGAAGCTTGTTGACGGACGGCGGCACTACGCCAAGGCGCCGTCGGTCGCCGTATACCATACAACCGGTGGTTTGCCGTGTCATATGTACAAGCTCACACGATAATTCTGCGGTGCGGCTAGCGCGCCGTACCGTAAAGAAACCTTGCCATTGTACAGTCGGTGACCAGCATTATATGACCTCTCTTCCATTATTCTTCTCTGTAAGAGGTGTTAGGTAATGCTGGTCACCGACTGTACAACGGACCTTACTTGACAATTTGCATATCTTTTTTAGGGTTCCGTACCCAAAGGGTAAAACGGGAACCCTATTACTAAGGCTCCGCCGTCTGTATGTCTGTCTGTCTGTCCGTCTGTCACCAGGCTGTATCTCATGATCCGTGATAGCTAGAGAGTTGAAATTTTCACAGATGATGTATTTCGGTTGCCGCTATAGCAACAAATACTAAAAACCAGAATAACATAAATATTTAAGGAGGCTCTCATACAACAAACGTGATTTTTTTGCTCGTTTTTGCTCGATATTGATAACGGTAACAGGTAGACGCTTGAAATATTCACAGAATATTTAGTTATATATTGACTTTAAAAATAAATAATTAAAATAAAATAAAACAAATATTTAAGGGGGGCTCCCATACAACAAACGTGATTTTTTTGCCATTATTATAGATAAACGTACGGAACCATTCGTGCGCGAGTCCAACTCGCAGTTGGCCGGTTTTTTCTTTCTTTTTCTTCTTTCACAATGTAACAGAAGTATCTAGGGAGTAGGGATCATGATCGTTGTAAGTGATATTCTGTAGCTATTCATAGTTCAGAGACTGCTATCTTGTGTGTAAAGCAAACTATCAAGTACTACACAGAAAGACAAACGCCCGTTTATGCATGTTTCCTCGACTTATCGAGGGCATTTGACTTGGTTAATTACGATGTCCTGTGGCAGAAACTAAAAGACATATCCCTGCCAACTGAACTCAGCAGGATCTTTAAATTTTGGTATCATAACCAGGTCAATGTCGTGCGATGGTCAAGTGCATATTCCGAGCCGTACCGGTTGGAATGTGGGGTGAGGCAGGGCGGACTAACTTCGCCAAAACTCTTCAACCTGTACGTCAACGCGCTGATATAGGAGCTCAGCAGCACCCGTGTCGGCTGCCATATTGATGATGTATGTCTCAATAATATCAGTTACGCGGACGACATGGTGCTGCTGAGTGCTTCTGTATGTGGCATTTCAAAACTGTTGGGATCTGTGAACGGTACGCTTACAGCCATGGCTTGATATATAATGCCAAAAAGAGTGAATGCATGGTCTTTCAGGCCAGAGGAAAATGTCCAACTACAATACCGGCTATAAAATTGTGTGGAACACCACTGAAGAGGGTGGAACATTTTAAATATCTTGGGCATATGATGTCCTTTGATCTGAAAGACGATGCTGACATAGAGCGAGAACGCAGGGCGTTGTCTGTAAGAGCGAATATGATGGCCCGCAGGTTTGCTCGTTGTACCACTAAAGTGAAAACAACATTGTTCAGAGCATATTGTACATCTTTCTACACGAGCAGCCTGGTCTCATACACGCGCAGACAGTACAACGCCTTCCGTGTGCAATATAATAATGCGTTCAGGATGCTGATGAGGCTGCCCCGGTTCTGCAGCGCATTAGGAATGTTCGCCGAGTCGCGTGTGGACTGTTTCTATTCTACTATGCGAAAACGGTGTACATCCCTGGTGCGCAGGGTTCGGGCAAGCTCCAGCGGCATCCTGAGGGCATTTGCGCAGAGGTTCGATTGCCAGTACCTGAACCATTGCTGTATGGTTCACATACTGATCAATCGAGGTCGGTAATATGTGTATGTGGTATTTTTAATTGTGTTTTTTTTTATTTATTTTATATGTGTTTTTATTTTATTTTTAATTTGGTAAAACACTGTCTATGATCCTTGTTGGTCGAAATAAACGTATTTAATTAATAGTATAGGAAAAAACCGGCCAAGTGCGAGCCGGACTCGCGCACAACTTGCGCACAGCAACAGAAATACATCATCTGTGAAAATTTCAACTCTCTAACTATTACGGATCATGAGATACAGCCTGGTGACAGACGGACAGACAGACAGGCAAATAAACAGACAGGCGGCGGAGCCTTAGTAATAGGGTTCCCGTTTTACCCTTTGGGTACGGAACCCTAAAAAGAGAAGGAGAGGGAGAGGAAGGCCAAAGAAAAGATTATGGATTGTGTGAGGAATGATATGAACGAGAAGCTAGTGAATGATGGCTGACGGGGGGGGGGGGGTGGAAGAAGAAAAACATGGGATTAGGGCAGGGAGATAAGATTTAGGAAAAAAAACAAACAGTCATACTGTACTATATTTATTATACATTTGGTTTATGTGCTTCATGAGTGGTTTGGTGAAAAGTTTACCTACGTCCTTCGCGAACACAAAGTCTAAGTGGTTGAATTTGGGCCATGAACAGGCTGGCTTGACTTCCTCTAGGACACCGTTGGCTTTCAGCTCTTCTGCTAGCCGCATTATTTGCTGTAAACAATAAAATTATGGTGTTTTTAATACTTAGGAACATGGTTTCAAAATTCGGGGCTCGTGGCAATAATAACCTCACGGGTCTATTGGTCATGTTAAGCTACGCCAGCCGAGGGCGGTCCGTGTATGGGAGACCATCTTTACATAGCGTGACCAGTCCGCGCCACTGAAAGCACGTAAAGCCGTGGTGTTGCCCATTAACTGGGTTGTGGAGGTCAGACTGATTTGCAATCGCTCCATGTAAAATACTGGTATCTGAATTCTGAACTACCAATTCAGGTGGAAGACGATTTAAAATTCCTAATCCAACTTCTCTCTTCTTGGTCTAATGGTCGTTAGCGTGACTGCTCAGCCCATACTCTACAGTAATTGCTTGCGGTCTTTTTATTATGAATTTCTCAATAGCCGCCAGGAGTCTCGATCTGTGGCCGCTCAATTCTCGCCCCACGAAACTGGCGACATGAAATTGTACGTCTGCCTAACCCTTCGGGATATACAGGTGTGATGTTATGTTACTTGAATAAATGAAGGCAGGAACTTACAGACTTCTCAGTGAGCTGATCATTCTCTCCGTATAGTAATGAGACGGGAATTTTTACATTACTTATGTTGTACGGTTTTACTGGACCGGATAATCCGCCGCTGAATGTCGTGAACACGCCTGAAAGTGGAAATAAATACATTTTAAAGTTTCTTTGTAAAGTTCAACTGGGCAAGTCTATGCGCAAAGTTAACTTTGACTTTTTACTTTACTAAGTAAGTGTTTCATACGAATGTGAACCTTATTGTTATGCGTTTCATGATCATAAATTCGTACGGGCGAATATGAGCAAGCGTTCATACGAATGTTATGTGCATTTGAATAAGGTTCACGTTCCTATGAAACGCTTGTTTAAAGGATGTTTAATATTTAATTGTTTGTGCCACCAAAGTGGTAAGTAAGCATTCCTGTTAAAATAGCTAAAAGATATGTTGCGCCGATCGTAAACTAATTGGGATTAGGGAATGAGGGTGATAACTCCAATTGATCAGGTTAGAAACTCTCGCCCTGGCGCTCGGCAGTCTTAGCTGTTGGGCAATAGCCCGTTATCACTAGCCGACACCTAAATAAAAGCGCGCTTTAGGGATTTATTTGCAAACTTGCTCAACTTCCGAGTGTTACGTTTGCCTGTATAACAAGATATTAGGCACGTACCTGTCATGGCGATTTTCCCGAAATGCTCCAAAGCGCGCCACGACGCCGGCTGTACTCTTTGCAAATATATCGGCGTCATTTCCTGAAAGCCAACAATAAAAAAAACTAATTACAATGATCGCTCGTGAGAACGAAATGGGGTACAGTACGCGACCGTTAATATGGCACACCGTATTTATTTCAGGTAAATCATTTACAGGCACTTCTGAACAGTCAGAGTCGGTTAGTTAGTCAGGCAGTTGAAGCTCGTTGCACATTCCAAACCGTAATATATTTCTATGGAGAAGAGCGGGCAGGAAACTCCGAGGACACATTTTGAAATCAAGATATTACAAAGTTCTGCGTACATTATTCTTGTTGCTTCTGTATGTGAGAACAATGTAAAAAAATAAAATAAACACGAAAGAAAAAAAAGAACCTTGGCAGTTGATTAGCACCATCCAGCTCAACCATTCTAAAGGGAACCGAATGATCCAAAACACGCCTCGTGTCACTCGTAAGTCTTTCCTGCGTGGCAGTCTCTTTAAAACTCAATGGTAAGTGATGATAAATAATATTTATTTCTGTAAGTAGATCTAAACAAACACTTCACGTCAATAATAAATTATTTCATAACTAGCTAGAAGAGGTGGATGAACCATATGAACGCCCTACTATAGTTACTGTTAGTGCCAGCTGGCCCGAGACTAGCTCATCCAACAAATACACTAGTACAATACTTTCGCATTTATTATAATACAAGCCGTGTTCCCGATGGGATATCCAAAATGACGTACTTCCATAAAAACTTTCACCTTCCCATCCCCACGCTAAAAAAACGAAAGTTTGTGCAAAATGTCATGCTTCTAGATTTCAGTTCAGGCTGTGCGTTGTCTGTCAGTGAATTAATGAATTAATTTGAAGTTCCGTGTGGTGCCGTACGTAAAGAATAGCACCATCCTATTTCTTCCCGTGGGTGTCGTAAAAGGCGACCAAGGGACTTACTAGAGACTGGGCAGCAGCGTTCTCTATGCATTTTAACACCATACTGCGATTGCCAACCCGCTTGCCAAGTGTGGCGATTATGGCAACCCCTTCCCTTTGGCGGAGGCCTATGTCCAGTAGTGGAGGTCTTTCGGCAGAATGATGATTAAGTAGATATCAAATTATCGTGCATTTATTCATATTCTTCTGCTCTCTAAACGTTGAAGGAAAATATAGTGACGAAACAGGCATGACCTAGAAGCAAAAATTCGAAGACATCACTGACAGTTACCAATCCGCATTGGGTTCGCGTGGTGGATTACGGTCCGGGATCTAGGAGGCCTGTGATCCCAGCAGTGGGAACTTTATCGGCTGATAATACATTTATAATATTAGTAGGATTGTAAATATTCTGTACCAAGTCATTCTGCTCGTAATCTTCACCGACTATGGCGTAGATGAAGCTCGTGCAGAGGTCGTTCTCTGGTTGCTTCAGGTTACATAAGTTCGCCATGATGCTCAGCAGAAGTTGTGGCTGTAGTGCCAGCATGCCTCTGGCTTGGAACACAGTCTGCAACATTTCATTAAAAATGAATCAAACTCAAAATCGAAGCCGTTGTTGCAATTAAAACGTTCACAGGCACTTTTGGATTGTCGAAGGAGTCGGTCATTCAGGAAGATAAACCTTTGCCCATTCCAAAGCGTATTATGTTCCTATGGAGAAGAACGGGCAAAAAACTCCATGGACATGAATCCTTAAAATAATCGTCATTATCATAGAAAGAGAAAGAAACTAAAATTATTTCACCCAGGTTAAGGCACACAATATTCACACAAAAACAAAAAAACAGAGAATTCTTAAAATAGTATTGTGTGCCTCACGGTTGCACCAAATAGGCCCAGTTCAGCATAAATGCCAGACAATTAGTGCCGGACGCGGGTTTCAACTGGACCTTATGGTGCAAGGACGTCTTTCGGATGTAAACCCGTGTCATAGTGTGTGTAAATATTTAAATAAAAAATAGATACATAAATATGTGTAGCAAATAATAATAAAATCGAAGATATTTGTTTAAAAATAAAATAGATAATCATCATAATTATAGTGTTTAAGAAAATAAATAAAATGGTATCGTTGCACAAAAAACAATGGACTTAATGGAAATTGATTGAAACACAATTTCAAGTGGATGCAAGGACATAATATATTTTTACAGTGACACAACACAATCAATCATAATAGACATAGGTCTATTTCAAAAACATATGGAACAGATTAAGGACGCTATCACATTTTTCCTCAAACATCAGTGCTTTTCAGGTACCATTTTAATGAATTAGGAGTCACAACTGCAAGGATATCATTGTCTCAAATTAAAGATAATATATTCATCTCCAGAATAGGCACATAAAATTTGTATAGCCCCATACAAATTTTTCACACAAATACGTTTTAACAATCACAATAAAACCAACAAATGAAAAAAAATTAGGTCTGAATAGGAACCCATATAGCTAAAATCCACTGCATAGTTATACATAAAAATAATAACAAACTGTAGCTTATATAGTCTTCTATACGGTCAACTTAATATTTTGTAAGTAAATAAATAACTTTTTTATTTATGATTAAAATAAGAAGCGCCCTCAAATTTCTCCATACATTTTCTACTCGCGGTTCGTCATTCCGTATATAAAGATTACAGGAAAAATAAAACGATGTCTCTAAATAGCACAGTTTTTCAGAAATCATCAACATCATATATACGTACGGAACCCTCGGTGCGCGAGTCCGACTCGCTCTTGACCGGTTTTTTATTTTCAGGAGCAAGAATGCGCAATAAGAGTATATAAGCCAAAAGGCACAAAAATAATCGAGATGGATTTCCTTTTTAAGCAGCTAATCCTTGTAGGTAGCCACACACCCCGTTTTGATCGCGGCGTGAAGTATCTCATCATGAATAAAGAAAAAACAAGGGTTAACAAGATGCTTATACTGTGAAAATTTAAAGACTAGCTTCAACAACCGTTTGGTTGTAAAACCTGTGTGATAGACGGACACGTGAGTGATAGCAATAGTGCTCCGCTTGGACCCTTCGGGTTCGGAACCCTAGAAAGAGCTGGCCTTCATTCTAAATATGAACTTCTTTGAAACATGAAATGAAAATATACTTTTTACTACTTGGTATTAATTTTTATCAAAAGTACTGAAATCGCGGCCCAGTCTCTCTAAATAAAATACTGCTTTCATAAGGCAATGATTATTTTTAAATATCACAACGAAAGTCTACGATAAACTCCCAGGCTAATATTTGATTATGTAATGCTCCAACATTTGCCAGCAAAAATAATATTTACAAGTACCTACTTACATCTTTTCTAACTAATAGTAGCCTGGGGAATAATCGTAGGTGTTCCTTGTAATAGTAAAATGTTTAGGTTGTTAGTTATGTAAAAATATGGTATTTAATCCATATGGCTAGCGCTTGAAATTTTTGGGTACCTACCGACGCTACGTAATGGCTGCTCAATTTTAAAAATACTAAAAACATAATTATTACGCAGATAGTACTTAGCCACAGTTACTAAAATTCGATTGCAAACTTACAACTAACTTTACTCAATCAATACCAGTAAAATTAAAAAATATATATCTTCAAGTACCAAGATTAGTTAAGTTACGTATAAAATCGAGCGGTCAGCGGTTCCAATGTGTGCGTGCGCGTAATGTTGTTGTGTTGCGATTCAGATACCTAAACTCGAGCGAGTTCAAAATGTGATAGCGTCCTTAATATGCCAGTATCAAATCTAAGTGGCCTCGAACACACCCCCTTAATCTATTACACACATAACATAATACAGGCAAGGCAAAACATTAAAAAAAAAATCACTTCTGTACTTTCCTGTCAAACTCAACATTTAAAAGAACAAATAAAATTACAAAGTTGTGCTAACCCTATACTATTATCTTTCTATAGCGTATCGCGCACAAAGCAAAATAAAACAAATGATTGCAAGGACTGATAACAAATTCAAAATTATTCTATTACACAAAACACTATCAAAACATAAAACTTATAAACGCAAAACATAAAACTTTAAATCGTCTAACTACTTATCCGGCCCCTTAATAGAGTAATTCGTCAAAGATAACTGCCCTAAGAACTCGTTTAAGTTTCGGACCATGTACAGACTTAGTTAAAATGTCAGCTGTCATTTTGTCCGTTTGCATGTATCTAATTTCAACTTTATTACTTAGTACACATTCCCTAATAAAATGATGTTTTATATCTACATATGTGCTTCGTCCTTATATGCATCATTTTGTTGCCTGCAATTTTATGTGCCGACTGGTTGTCATTATAAATGACGACCGCTTTACTATCCACAGATATTAAACTGGTAAGTAAACTACGTAAATAAATCGCTTCTTTCGAAGCTTGACAGTCCTACATATTCTGCCTCCGTGGAAGATAAAGATACAGTAGCTTGTTTCCTACTCTCCCACGTCACAACATTATTTCCTAATTTGAAAATTAGTCCAGTGTAAGATTTTCTATCATACGCACCACCCCAATCTGCATCTCCGTAACCATTCAAATCTAATTAAATTTTCCTGACTTCCTAAACGTAAGACAAAGATTTGACGTACCTTTTAAGTACCTAAGGACTCGCTTTGCGCACCTGAAGTGTACTTCATCATAACATGAATTAAACTGGGAAAGTACACTTACAGCGTGTGCGATGTCCGGTCGCGTATTGCAAGCTAGGTAATTTAAACAACCTATTAAACTTTGATATGGCAGTTTACAATTGGAATCGGGTGATTTTTCCAACTTCATTCCGACTTCCATTGGAGTGGTAACAGGCTTAGCATCTGTCATGCTAAAATCGTCTAAACACTCAGAATGAACTGCTCCTGATCTAAATAAATAACACCTTGATCCTTCCTCAGTCTCATCCCTAAAACATGTCTAGCCGCGCCTAGGTCTTTCACTTTAAACTTTTTAAGTAGATTCGCTTTTAACTTTTTCTTTTCTTGTTCGCAATTTCCAAAGACAAAAATATCATCAACGTAAATTACCACTATAAGTTTCTAGTTATCATTCAGTTCTTTTTGATACAAGCATGGTTCTATTTTTGACTGAAAATCCTAACCCTAACATCTCTTTATCTAACTCATTTATATGGATTAAACCAAGCATTTGAGGCTTGTTTTAATCCATATAAAGAACGTTCAAGCTTACATACTTTAGTTTCCTGACCCTTAACTACAGCTTCTTTAGGTTGAAGCATGTAAATGTTTTATTTAATCCTACCATATAAGAAGGCAGTAGTGACATCCCACTGGTCAATAAACCAACCATATTCAACCGCCAAAGAAAACAACAAACGTAAAGTAGAGCTTCTAACAACAGAGGAATAGGTATCATAGTAATCTACACCACGTACCTGTGTAAAGCCCTTCGCAACTAACCTAGCCTTATACTTCGTCACCTTACCATGGCTGTCTTTCTTGACCTTGAATATCCATTTGCATTATATTGGCTTCTTATCAGCTGGTCGATCAGTCAAAATCCAGGTCTCGTTCGCCTTCAAGGACTGTAGTTCGTCATCCATTGCTTGTTGCCATAAATTACCGTCAGGTCTCGCTAAAGCTTCTTCAACACTCAATGGATCATCCTCAATCATGCTTTCCATAGCACACAGGATATTACAGCCGTAGTGATCGACTTGTCTTCTCTCTCTGAGAGGATACCTTCTGACAGTCTCTTCAGGAACTGCCATTACCTCTTCAGGTATCACCACGTCTTCCACAGCGTCACTAAATGTACTACCATCACTACTTCATTAACAGTTACTGGTTCTGTAGCAACAGTACCTGGGTCTCTTGCCACATCCGGCTTAACGCTTGCTTCATTATCCAGGTTAATCGTAACGATGGAATCGTCAGCATTTACTTTCTCGTCTTGTAAAAAAACATGTTCTAAAAATTTGACATCTCTTGGCGTTGTTACTTGCCCTGTCTTGGGGTTCATCAAATGATATCCTTTTTGATTATCTGGGTATCCAATAAAAATCATAGTTTCTGTTTTCATGTCTAGTTTACGTCGCTTTTGCTTCGGTTTCAATACAAAAACCCAAAAAACCAAAGATTTTCAGATGACTCACATCTACATCTTTTCCCGTCCATAGTTTCTCCGGTACAGCATTGCTTACAGCCGGCTCCTGTTCTTTAAATATACAACAGTTCTCACTGCTTCTGCCCAGTAATTTTTGCTCAGTTTGGCTTTCGACAACAGTGTTCTCGCCTTTTCTATAATGGTTCGGTTGGCTCTTTCCGCCACACCGTTATGTTCCGGCGTGTAGGGTACAGTCGTTTGGTGCTTTATACCTGCAGACTTCAAAAATGTATTAAATTGTCTACTACAGAATTCTCCACCGTTGTCAGATCTCAAACATTTTATTGATTTACTCATCTCATTCTCAACTTCCGCTTTATACTCACGAAATTTATCAAGTCTGACTTTTATTTTTCAAAAAATAAGCATGAGTTTTTCGAGTATACTCATCAATAAAAAGTAGCACATACCTCGAACCACCGAACGACGGTTCCTCCATCGGACCACATAAATCAGTGTGTACGATCTCTAAAATATGTTTCGCTCTCGTACATTTGTTTTTAAATGGACTCTGACATGTCTTCCCTTCTATACATGGGACACACGGTTCGTACAAATCACAACTTTTAAATTCCTTATTCATATAATTTCTGCTTAAATAAGCTAATCTTTTATGCCAAATGTTCGAAATATTTTCACTTTGTTTTGACAGTGTCAAATTGACGACGTTAGTTTTCTTTTCCTTCAACTCGAAAATTCCGTCAATTTCTTGACAGGTTGCAATAACTCCATTTTTATTTTTAATTATGCATTCTCCATTGTCAAAATTCACACTATATTTCTTCTTCATTAAATTGCTTACCGAAATAAGATTCATGGATAAATTGGGAACATGTAAAACGTTATTCAAAATATACTTTTCATTTCCTTAGGTACTTCTAAGGACTCGCTTTGCGCACCTGAAGTGTACTTCATCATAACATGAATTAAACTGGGAAAGTACACTTACAGCGTGTGCGATGTCCGGTCGCGTATTGCAAGCTAGGTAATTTAAACAACCTATTAAACTTTGATATGGCAGTTTACAATTGGAATCGGGTGATTTTTCCAACTTCATTCCGACTTCCATTGGAGTGGTAACAGGCTTAGCATCTGTCATGCTAAAATCGTCTAAACACTCAGAATGAACTGCTCCTGATCTAAATAAATAACACCTTGATCCTTCCTCAGTCTCATCCCTAAAACATGTCTAGCCGCGCCTAGGTCTTTCACTTTAAACTTTTTAAGTAGATTCGCTTTTAACTTTTTCTTTTCTTGTTCGCAATTTCCAAAGACAAAAATATCATCAACGTAAATTACCACTATAAGTTTCTAGTTATCATTCAGTTCTTTTTGATACAAGCATGGTTCTATTTTTGACTGAAAATCCTAACCCTAACATCTCTTTATCTAACTCATTTATATGGATTAAACCAAGCATTTGAGGCTTGTTTTAATCCATATAAAGAACGTTCAAGCTTACATACTTTAGTTTCCTGACCCTTAACTACAGCTTCTTTAGGTTGAAGCATGTAAATGTTTTATTTAATCCTACCATATAAGAAGGCAGTAGTGACATCCCACTGGTCAATAAACCAACCATATTCAACCGCCAAAGAAAACAACAAACGTAAAGTAGAGCTTCTAACAACAGAGGAATAGGTATCATAGTAATCTACACCACGTACCTGTGTAAAGCCCTTCGCAACTAACCTAGCCTTATACTTCGTCACCTTACCATGGCTGTCTTTCTTGACCTTGAATATCCATTTGCATTATATTGGCTTCTTATCAGCTGGTCGATCAGTCAAAATCCAGGTCTCGTTCGCCTTCAAGGACTGTAGTTCGTCATCCATTGCTTGTTGCCATAAATTACCGTCAGGTCTCGCTAAAGCTTCTTCAACACTCAATGGATCATCCTCAATCATGCTTTCCATAGCACACAGGATATTACAGCCGTAGTGATCGACTTGTCTTCTCTCTCTGAGAGGATACCTTCTGACAGTCTCTTCAGGAACTGCCATTACCTCTTCAGGTATCACCACGTCTTCCACAGCGTCACTAAATGTACTACCATCACTACTTCATTAACAGTTACTGGTTCTGTAGCAACAGTACCTGGGTCTCTTGCCACATCCGGCTTAACGCTTGCTTCATTATCCAGGTTAATCGTAACGATGGAATCGTCAGCATTTACTTTCTCGTCTTGTAAAAAAACATGTTCTAAAAATTTGACATCTCTTGGCGTTGTTACTTGCCCTGTCTTGGGGTTCATCAAATGATATCCTTTTTGATTATCTGGGTATCCAATAAAAATCATAGTTTCTGTTTTCATGTCTAGTTTACGTCGCTTTTGCTTCGGTTTCAATACAAAAACCCAAAAAACCAAAGATTTTCAGATGACTCACATCTACATCTTTTCCCGTCCATAGTTTCTCCGGTACAGCATTGCTTACAGCCGGCTCCTGTTCTTTAAATATACAACAGTTCTCACTGCTTCTGCCCAGTAATTTTTGCTCAGTTTGGCTTTCGACAACAGTGTTCTCGCCTTTTCTATAATGGTTCGGTTGGCTCTTTCCGCCACACCGTTATGTTCCGGCGTGTAGGGTACAGTCGTTTGGTGCTTTATACCTGCAGACTTCAAAAATGTATTAAATTGTCTACTACAGAATTCTCCACCGTTGTCAGATCTCAAACATTTTATTGATTTACTCATCTCATTCTCAACTTCCGCTTTATACTCACGAAATTTATCAAGTCTGACTTTTATTTTTCAAAAAATAAGCATGAGTTTTTCGAGTATACTCATCAATAAAAAGTAGCACATACCTCGAACCACCGAACGACGGTTCCTCCATCGGACCACATAAATCAGTGTGTACGATCTCTAAAATATGTTTCGCTCTCGTACATTTGTTTTTAAATGGACTCTGACATGTCTTCCCTTCTATACATGGGACACACGGTTCGTACAAATCACAACTTTTAAATTCCTTATTCATATAATTTCTGCTTAAATAAGCTAATCTTTTATGCCAAATGTTCGAAATATTTTCACTTTGTTTTGACAGTGTCAAATTGACGACGTTAGTTTTCTTTTCCTTCAACTCGAAAATTCCGTCAATTTCTTGACAGGTTGCAATAACTCCATTTTTATTTTTAATTATGCATTCTCCATTGTCAAAATTCACACTATATTTCTTCTTCATTAAATTGCTTACCGAAATAAGATTCATGGATAAATTGGGAACATGTAAAACGTTATTCAAAATATACTTTTCATTTCCGTCAACTTGGGGTTCAACGTTTCATCGTCCTTTTACACATATCTTTTGACCATTCGCTACCGAGATCTTCATGTTGCCTTTTTCAGGTTTATAGGCTAACAACTTCGATTTATCGTGGGTCATATGATTTGAACATCCACTGTCGAGATACCACTTGTCTTTATCAATCGCCTCCTTTGCATTTCAGGCAGACAGTCGCGGTTCCATTCCGCATTTTGCACTCAGACGCTTTATGTCCTTGCTTGTGGCACTTATAGCATTTATAAGCAAACTTCTGCTTACGATCACCGGGTTTCATAGGGGATCTGGCATTGTTCCATACTTGTCTTATAGCCAAAGCTTGTTCCTGGGTTGTATTACTTGTATTTACATTGCTCTGTCTCGTTCCTTCCTGAAGCAACTTGGTCTTTATTTGCTCTAACGTGAAAGCGATCACGTTAGAGCAAATAAAGACCAAGTTGCTAAATAAAAATAAAGACCACTATTATCAACAGCCATTATAAGGGGGCCGTACTCAGCAGTCAATCCACCCAGCAAAATCGAAATGACCCAGTCATCAGACATTTTGGCATCTATATCTGCTAACTGCTATGCGAGGAAGGTAACCTTCGCAATATACTTTTGAATAGATTCAGAATTCTCCAATTTACAACTCCAAAGTTCTCGTTGAATAGAAATCCTTCTACCCCAACCCTTGTCCTCGTAGGCATTTTGTAAATTTGCCCACACCTGATTCGCAGTCTTTGCATCGTATACGTGTGTAAAACACTCTGGTTCGAGTAACAAACATATCGTGGTTCTTGCCTTACGATCAACGTCTTTTTCTGTGTCAATGACGACACCTTTTTCAACTACAGTCCACCAGTTTTTATTTTCTAGGTAATTTTTTACTAATAATTTCCAGTTTGGATAGTCCGACGTACCTTGTAATTTTCTTATTCCGCTCAATCCGCTTATGCCAGTTTTCTTCCGACATAATTATTGTGCAAAATATTTTCGCAAATTTTATAACCACTTTCTATTTTTTATTTAATGAACGTTACTCAAATGCTATATGCTCATTTCTGGGGTTCTGGGCTCATAACCTAATGGAAATTGATTGAAACACAATTTCAAGTGGATGCAAGGACATAATATATTTTTACAGTGACACAACACAATCAATCATAATAGACATACTTAGGTATATTTCAAAAACATATGGAACAGATTAATATGCCAGTATCAAATCTAAGTGGCCTCCAACAGGACTGTCGTCGATAAATAATAGAGAACTATATCATAATTCATATCAATGAAATATTCAGATTGATCATATCTAGTTTCCGTTGCGCATCGATGAGATACTGCCGTAGGCATCTTCTAAATGTGTCGATCGTGTTAATTGCTCAAATAGGTGGTAGCAGGTTATTCCACACTTTGGAATCCGCATAACGGATGCTATCTCTAAACGCAGCTGTACTATGTGACTGGGTCGAGAGTAAGAGACTTTGACCCCTGAGTTTGTTTCGCCATTTCTTCTCAGGGGTAGTCAGATAGGAAATGTCGACTACATCTAGCTTATTTTTTTATATATGACGTGTAAAAGTAATTCCGATATCCTATTTACAGAATAAACGATTTCATTTCAGTTGCATTACCTTATCCCACAGTGCAGGTAGCCCGGAATGGGAATCATCTCTTTCCTAGCCTTTTTACCGACTATGTTGGGGTCGTCTTGCAGCCTAACTGGATGCAACTGAATTCTTAAAATAATATAATACAAAAAAAAACGAAAATATAGCTATAATTTGACCAATTTGGTCCTTTTGTTCAAGAAAATGGGGACCACGATTAGTTTTCTCAGTTTATAATATGAGCAAGGAAAATAAATAATCCGAAATTGCTAATGTCCTTTGTAGGTATGGGGCCTCACCAAAAAAACCGGCCAAGTGCGAGTCGGACTCGCGCACGAAGGGTTCCGTACCATTATCTATAAAAACGGCAAAAAAAATCATGTTTGTTGTATGGGAGCCCCCCTTAAATATTTTAATTTAATTATTTATTTTTTAAGTGAATATATAACTAAATATTCTGTGAATATTTCAAGCGTCTACCTGTTGCCGTTATCAATATCGAGCATAAACGAGCAAAAAAATCACGTTTGTTGTATGGGAGCCCCTTAAATATTTATTTTATTCTGTTTCTTAGTGTTTGTTGTTATAGCGGCAACAGAAATACATCATCTATGAAAAGTTCAACTGTCTAACTATCACTGTTCATGAGATACAGTTTGGTGACAGACAGACAGATGGCGGAAATAAGTAATAGGGTTCCCGTTTTACCCTTTGGGTACGGAACCCTAAAAAGCAAAGACTGCAAGCAATTCTATCAAGGATGCTGCTATGTTGCGTGCGTGTCTCTACTCCTAGTACTAACTTAATAGTTATAAATTAACAAATCGTAACTTTTTGTCAAATGTTTTGATAGCACAATCCTGGTTAAACCGGCTTGTAAGTATAGTATCAATTTATCCTTATTCACTTACTGGTAAATCCAAAGTATTCAACGCCAAGTTCGCCAGCGCTTTTACATTGTTCACATACACCGCTGGTGCGAGAGCCACGGAAGCTATCAGCTTCTCATTATACTCTGGCCTCTCAGACATCATGGTGAAGAAGGTGGTGGTCCCCATGGAGTAGCCTAGGTACATAATCTTGTCCAGACCTGTGACGTTCAAGACTCGGTCGATCATCGCTGGAACGTCGTATTTGCCGTGTTCATGAAAACTGGAAGATAATAAAATTTGTGTTAGTATGAGAGGACGAAATAAGATCACTCAAAGCATCTACATATTTCAATTAAACCATCTACAGGCACTTTTTAACTGTCACGGAGTCGGTCAATTAGTCAGAAAGTTGAAGAAAGTTGCCCGCTTTGACTTGGAAAAACTGACTGGTACAAAATAATATCAATGATACAAAAGACTTTAACCACTGAAATGTCTGTTTACATGACTGCGCAAGAAGGTTTTGAACATCGGCAGGGAACTAACGAACACATCAAAGTTGAGCTCGTTGTACTGAAGAATCCCATCCTAGAAGTGGTATCTCCCAATGTTACAGACGAACGGTTGAAAAGTACTAAAGTAAAATTATTGTAATACTAGCTTTTGACCGTGGCTTCGCCCGCGTGGAGATTGGAAATTATCCCACGGGAAGATACTACTGGGATAAAAACTACTATTCTATGTCCTAACCCAAGTCATAGTATACTCATGTGCCAAATTTCATCCAAATCCGTTCAGTCGTTTTAACGTAAAAGGGTAATAAACAAACAAACTCACTTTTGCATTTATAATATTAGTTAGGATAATTGCAAAAATATAATTTCTTTATAGTTTGCACGCGGAAACTGTTCTCGCTATACGTAAAATCAAATCCTCACCATGTAATAAAATGCCCTTAAATAATTTTGTTCCCACAAAGCAGTGCCTAAGACTTGGTTATAGGTCATAGTCAGAAGAAGAATAATTAGCACATAGGTACCTGAAGTCCCAGAACTTCTTGTCATTTCTGGTTAGACTCGTGTGAGAGGTGTACACGTTGCCTCGTAGGTTGGCTAGCCACACGTCGTAGCCAGCATCAGCTAGCACGTACGCTGGAAACATAAAGATGGGAAATTAAGAACTTTTGTTCAAGAGAACTAAAAAAAAGATATCATCTAGTTCCAATTTTGGGAGATATAACGAAAGCAAATACGGTTATTTAGTTGTAAAAATGGCTGTTGATTGATGTTTCGATCGATCGATGATCCACCTTAAAAACATACGTTGCTGCACGCATAAAGTTTTGTATAAGTTTTCAACAGACGCTTAGAGTGCGATTCCTTAAATAAATTGTATTTATTTATTTGAGATCTCCAACAAAGGATACACATATATACAATTTAAATCACAATAATAAAAAAGGTTTTTGTACGTGTGCTCCGTCAATTATAGTAGACCACAGCATGCAAACAACAAAAAACAATTAAACATGATAAAAATAAAATAGATAAAATTAATGTCGAAAGAGGAAATAAAATAAAATTAAAATTAACATGTCATGATTGAGCATTCCTAATAGGAATGCTCAATCATGACATGTTAATTTTAATTTTTAATTGTTTGGTATAATAATAATTCTTACACATTTGTTAACTATTGGAACTTGGAAGAAAGAAAAATAATAGCATACTTAGTTATTTTGCAATGGTTTAATTTATGTAGTACTAGCTGTTGCCCACGACTTCGTCGGCGATGCAGGGTGAAAAGTAGCTTATGTCCTTCTCCAGGTCATGGTCTACCAATGTGTCAAAGGCGAACGGCAGATTTCGTACCGCATATTTTTGTTGTTGTTTTGTTATAGAATTTATACCACTTATTAAGGCAACTAAGACATTTATTTTCATGTAAGTGTACTATTTTCAGAAGTTCGGATTAATGAATAATATCAATAAAAAGATTTTAATAATTAAACGTAATAAAATCGTAAACTAAACGCAGTTATGTTTTTTAAAGTTGCCATATGTAAAATAACACTAATAACGAAATGATAGATTAATTATTTAGAAATAGATATAACATTAAATATAATTAAACACTAATATATTATACCTAAGAATGCGTGATTGTTACCTAAAATCATAATACTTAACAATTTAATGATAGGAATGATTTTCGTCATCAATATTATTTTTGTTCATATGGCAATTATTTATTGACAGGTAAAGAAAATCTGTATTACTGTTACTGTATTTCAGTTCAGTTCTGTGGTTCAGTTCTTTGCTGTTGTTTTGGATGGTGGTTTGTGACTGCATCTGAGCAATTTAGTGAATTAACTTTATCATTATCAAACTGTTGCAGTATGCAGGTGGACATAGATACCTCCTAATACACCCCTCACTGAGTAGGTACGATTCTCATCTCAATCTACCTACTTAATAGTAAGTAGAACACTACAAAGATAGCGACAAGCAATCTAGAACATTTACTTTTTCACCAAAACAATGTTTATGTACCTTTAAGTAACAATCTTCAATGGTACATAACCTTAAAAAATAAAACTCGTTATAACTTTGACGTCCCAACTTCTAAAAATCTAAGAATTTAAAAAGGGCTTCTATCTTATTAACTACCAATTAAAACAAAAAATATTCCAAAACACGAAATTTTATCAGCGGTACGAAGTTCCCATACAAGCCTGCCGTTCACCTTTCATCTTAATCCGTTCAGCCGTTTTAGCGTGAAAGCGCAACAAACTTACTTTCGCATTTATAATATTAGTTAGGATAGCCGATCTACAGGGTGTTACAAGACCCATGCATAGCCCTTATCTACGCATCCTATACATTAAACTAAGTATCAATGAGCAAAAGTATTGCTGGAAAATTACTTATAATTTTGGTGTGATGTTACTGACGCAAAGTATCATGGTGCATAAGGAATTTAATGTTATAAACTTATAACTTGTTTTCCTGAAAAAACATAAGAAAAGGTTGGCACTTTGACCTTCAATATCTCCGTAACTAGAAGGTTCCCAGGTATGGTCCAGTACAAAAAAATATCATAATGACGAGGAGTACCATTGACTGTCGGCTTCGTTGAGCATCTTTTTAACCGACTTCCATAAAGGAGGAGGTTATTGTTCAGCAGGAAAGTTATTTTTTTTAATGTATTTCCACTGATTTCTCAGTCAATTGTATACCGATTTAAAAAAATATTTTTTGTTTGAATAGGTATGCTCCCGAGGTGGTCCCATTGCCACCAAATTAGAATCTGATGAGGGGATCCCATGGAAATCGAGGGAATCATCAAATTTTATAGGCCACCTATAGCGGTTTGGGTATTTTTTATAGTAACTCATGCATTTGCACTTGGAAAGCACAATTTGGTGAAGTGGAACTGATGATGAAGACCTCAGATGGCCACTGGAACTACTTTGTAATAAGAATTTTACGGGTTGCGATTCGATTAGGCAGTTTAGTATTGTTGCTAAGCAATATATGCTCGTCACAATGCATATTTCTTCTACCATAGTTCTCATGGTTCTTACCAAGATAACTAACTCCTCAACAATTAACGCCCCTGCATCGGGAAAAGCAATATCTTGTAAAAGGTGATAAGCAGTTGACATTAGGCTATTATAACTTAGATAAATTAAAAACTACATATTTTTTTTTTTACAAAAAACGAGTAACTGACTTCCAAAAAAACACTACTAAGTGAAAAATAAATTTAATTTCGGAAGTCGGTATCGTTGGATCTGTATTTTAGTTTTTTGACACCGACTTTCGAAATTAAAGAAGTCGGTTGTTTTTTTTTTACACCCGATATTATCTTACCAACGCTTCTCTCGGGTCCCATGATCACGAAGTCCCCACTGCTACCTAAGAGACCGTGTACGACCAGGATGGCCTTCTTCCCTTTAGCGTTGAGGTCCTCAGTCCTTCTAGCAGAGCGCCTGCCAGCCGGGATCCTATGCATCTGCAGGACGTAGCCATCTGGCGTCGTCACGCGGTGCTTCTCTGTGGGGTAGCCTGCTTCTTTGATGAGGCTTGGCTGTGGATGATAAGGGTTATATTATTATGTTTCGTTATACAGGGTGGAATTTTGTAATGCCACCTGGAGGGAAAGTACTCTTAATACTGCAGATAGAAAGTTTTACTCAAAGGAAACATTCCTTTATTTTTGAATAGAAAGCAAACTGCATTCAAAGATTTTCGAAAATTCTCTTCTCCCACACCCGGGAATCGAACCGGCTAAAATCTGAAAAAATTATACCCTGTACTTTTATTGCATCGATCGTTAGGGTCAATTATAACCTCGCGCACATTTGGGTGTGGCGCGAAGAGGCGAAACTCCGGGGCATAACTCCGCTACCGCAAGAAATCGCGGCACAGCGGACGGAGCTCCGGAGGGATCTCATGGCGACATGGAGAGTGCGATTGTCGCAACCCAGCGCTGGGCACGCCACAATTGTGGCGATAAGTCCCCTCTTTGAGGAGTGGCTAGAGAGGCGCCACGGCGTCCTCACCTTCCGCCTGACGCAGGTCCTCACCGGACATGGATGTTTCGGGAGGTTCCTGTTTAGGATTAAGCGGGAGGAAACGCCCGGGTGTCACCACTGTGTGGATCGCCCGGAGGACACGGTGGAGCATACGGTGGAGGTCTGCCCAGCTTGGGCGGAGCACAGCCGTGTCCTCACGGAGGCGATCGGCGGCGGCGATCTCTCGCGTCCGGCCCTGGTTCAGGCCATGGTTCGGAGCGAGAGTGCATGGGAGGCCGTCACCTCCTTCTGCGAAGCAGTTATGCTAGCGAAGGAGGAGGCGGAACGCGTGAGGGTGAGACAAGGTTCGCGCCCTCGCGCCCTTAGTCGCCGCAGGAGACGCCCCGGGCGTCGGGAGTCGCAAGCCGATTTCCGGCCACCGTAGGCGCGGGCCTGCGGACGGTGAGCGATGGGTAGCTCGCCGTCCGATAAGGACCAGGCCCGGGTCGACGGCGCGTTGTGTTCCACGCGCGCCTCAAAGAGATGTCAGCACAAACTGACGGGGTCCGTTAGTACCAATGCCTGGTCAGTAAAAGTCTGACATGCCCTCCCGCTCCGCCCAGAGCGGGAGAAGTTATTTGATGATTTCCCACCCAAAAAAAAAAAAAGGGTCAATTATAAGGATGAAATCTCTCTAACAAACATGATAAATTAAATTAAAGGAAAACCAGGAAATCTTAAATTAATTTAATTATTTACAAAAAATGGTAAACTAACTAATTAGTTGCTCGAAATGGGCTCCATTCTCTTGGATACACAAATTTATTATTTTAACGAATTCAAGGAAGTAACCTTTACTAAAGTGTTGTGGTGAATATTATAAATCATATTCTGAACTTCAACTCTCAACTCGTTGTCATTCGCATAAGATTTCATGTAAATTTGATTTTTTACATATCCTCACAAAAAAAATCTAATGGGGTGAGATCTGGCGATCTCGCAGGCCATCTGATTGTGCCGTTTGTACCAATCCAGGTATTAAAATGGTTATTAATGTAGGCAGTAGTGGTTCTGCTGTTATGTGCTGGAGCACCATCTTGCTGTAGAATTATTTGGTTTCGCTCTTCCTCGGGGAAACCATTTAACTCGTTTCTTAAGAGATCCAGTATTTCAATATACTTGACAGTGTTTAAATGACCTTCGTACACGTGGACTAACACTACATTATTTCTCATAATTCCGCACCAAACGTTGAAAGAAAATCTTACTTGATTGTTAGTTTCATGAACACGAACAGGATTCACTCGAGACCAATAATGGTTATTGCGGCGATTGTACATGCCATAATTTCTGAAGTTGGTTTCGTCAGACCATACAATGTTACTCAAAAAATTAGGGTTTCGGTCAATTTCTCCAAGCATGTTTTCACAAAATTGTAATCGTCTGTCACGATCCCCAATATGCAACTTTTGCACCAACCGACCTTCACGATAGCATTTATACTTATACTTTTTCAGCACTTTAAGTACGCGAGTGTGGGTTGTTCCTAATTCATCGGCAGCATCTCTACTTGAAGCCTTTGGAAATGATTCAAAGTATGTTAAAACATCTAGTTCAAAATCGAAATAGTTTTGCTGAATAGTTTGCCGTCTCGTCTTGAAACCACCCGTATTCTTTAAATTTTCTACCATTCTTTTTAATACGAACCGAGTTGGTGCCTGTCGGTCTTGATATCTCTCCATACCACCGCAGAGCTAGATTCACGTTTTTGTTATTTAAAAAATAAGCTTCCATTAAATCAAACTGATCTTGATAAGCCATTTTCACCGTGAGACAAAATGTGAAATGAGTTGTAAAAACAATCAAATGTGAATAACAACTATGACAATCTAATTTTCAAATTTTAATCTAACATTCCATATTTAAATTACCTCATACACGCAGCTACGAGTATGTCGCAAAGGAGTCTGCATTGCTTGACTCATTGAATTTGTAACTTCAGATTTCCTGGTTTTCCTTTCATTTAATTTATCATGTTTGTTAGAGAGATTTCATCCTTATAATTGACCCTAACGATCGATGCAATAAAAGTACAGGGTATAATTTTTTCAGATTTTAGCCGGTTCGATTCGCGGGTGTGAGAGAAGAGAATTTTCGAAAATCTTTGAATGCAGTTTGCTTTCTATTAAAAAATAAAGGAATGTTTCCTTTGAGTAAAATTTTCTATCTGCAGTATTAAGAGTACTTTCCCTCCAGGTGGCATTACAAAATTCCACCCTGTATATAAGAGTTTACAGCAGCCATACTTAAACTATGCCCCACAAAACCGTTGTCACGGTTTATCTGCGGGAACAGACCGTACAAAATAAAGTTTATAACGTAGTGCGGATTCTTATATTGTTTTATCGATACTTATAAAATCAAAATCAAAATCAAAAGTCATTTATTCAAACTAGGCTGAGAATCAGCACTTTTCGAACGTCAAAAATTACATAAGACAGTCCCCCAAAAACGCCTATATATTAGTTATATGTATATTCAATATGAACATTGTATAAAAATTCTTAAGGAAGACTGAAGAAAAGGTTTGGGCAAAAAGAGCAGAATTATCAGATAAGAGCAGGATTTAATCTCAGTTTTGACTTGAGTCGCGCACCTTGAGCCTCAGGGGCTCCTCAAGTGTTATGAAGATTAAAAAATATTGCGGAGGAACTAAATGTCCAACTACTGACAAGCATGTGTGCCATCAAACTACATAGCAACTGAATCCTTCGTATTTCCGTCAATTGTTCTTTACCTACGAAGTCTTCCCCATGAATAATTAACGTACTCGTAATTGATATGACAATTTATTTCCCACCTATCAATGCGATAAATCGATATTCATTAAGTCTAATGATCTCATGCACGTGATTCTACGATTACCAGCTGTTCTCTATAATTCTGTCTAGGAAAAGAAAATGCTTTATTTAATGAGTTCGTTTATTTTTTTATTATACTGGTAGTTGTTGCATGCGGTGGCGTCCGATTGTTATCTTCTACCTTAGGTCTCATGTTACTTGAGTTAGGCGCTGGTTGTTCTCTTCCATTTTTCCCTGACAGTAGTCACATTATCATTCACTCCCTTTTTAGGGTTCCATTATTCCATAGCCAACAAGGCGCCCTTATAGTTTTGCCATGTCCGTCTGTCTGTCCCCGGCTTAGCTAAGATACTCTTAGTACTAGATAGCTGTAATTTGGCATAGGTATACATATTAATCACGCCGACAAAGTAGTAAATTAAAAAAAATTGGGAACCTCGCTTGCACGTTAAGTGGGGATGATATTATTTTTCTCGGCTATCCCATGGTGTGGGGTATAGTTGGATAGGCCGTTCAAAAATATTGCGGGTCTGTGAAACCATTTTTCGGTTCAAGGATCCGTTTGCGTAATATTAAGAGCGTAAACGACGTACGGTATTTCATACAAACTTTCAAGCCCTTGTTTTTCGAAATGACTGAACCGATTTTAATGAAACTTCATACGCATAAGCAAGATACAAAGGTCTAAAAAGTTAGTTAAGAACATTTTCAAAAAATAGTGTTACAGCCAAATTAGACAGATTTTAAATTTTCCATAGAAACAGAGACTTCCAGCTATCTGTTTTTAAATAAGACATTTCGAAAATGTTCTTTGACCCCTTAAGGGGTTGTGCGTTAATTCTGGGACAGTATATAAACTATCTCAGCTAAGTAGGCTTTACAAGGTAACGAGTAGTAGTCAACTAACTTACATTTGCAGTTGGAGAATTGACCTTGACTTATACCAATGTACGGGAGAACATGTTTTTCAACTACATTTTTAAGTTTATTTACACACACATACATAAACTCACGCTTTCTTCCCATGGGGGTAGGCAGAAACTATAGAACGCCTGCTACGCCTGCTAAGTTTATTTTTGGGATAAAATCATCCCAATTACGGAACCCTTCATTGTGCGTGGTTCAACTAATTTTAAAGTTTGTTTTTGGGATAAATTCATCCCAACTACGGAACCCTTCATTGTGCGTGGTTCAACTAATTTTTAAGTTTGTTTTTGGGATAAATTCATCCCAACTATGGAACCCTTCACTGTGCGTGGTCCGACACGCACTTGGCCGGTTTTCACTCAATCCATCCCACTTTTAATTATCTTTTCGTCGTCAGTTGGCCATCCTTTCTTTGGTCTTCCTCCTGCCCGAATTGATATAAATGTTGATGGAGAAGATCCATCAACATATTATATTCATCCCTCTTTTAGTCACATGTGTTTCAACCCTCCTTATCACGTGAACATATTATATATAATAACTAATGATTCCCTTTTTATCTTTTACCCTTCTTCTACAAACTAGTAATTTCTTACGATACCCACTGTCGCCACCCCACACCACACATCTATATCAATTTTCTCATCCTATTGTTTAACTTTGTAACGTTAAAGAGATGGTTGTTAGAAGTAAGGTGCTTATTAGCGATATATAAACATATACTGTAGGATTCACGTGTAAGATTAGACACAGAGTTATACAAGCAACATTTTATGGTACCTACGATGAATTTCATTATACTCGTGCTAAATAATAACAGCCGTACTGGTCGATAGTAGGTTAAGTTACACTTGCCGCGGTCGGTTCGTGGATGGGTAAAATCCATTTCATACCGAGACCCCTCCGTTCCTCGGAAAGTATGTTAAGCTGTTGGGCCCGTAGATTTTTGACAGTCGTTAAGGGTCGTCAGAAGTCCGAAATGCTGACGCCCAGTCTTACCAAGGGGTATTGTGGTACCCAGTAACTGGGTTGTGGAGGTCAGATAGGCAATCGCTCCATGTAAAATACTGGTATTCAGCTGCATCCGGTTAGCCTGGAAACCGACCCCAATGTACGAGTAGTTAGGCAGATGATCGATGAATTTAATACTAATCTAATATAATTTTCAAGGATTTACATTAAGTTTTAAAAACTCTTTCACTTATGTGATATTGTATAGCATAATCAGCCTATAATTTTCCCACTGCTGGGACAGAGGCCTCCTCTCTCCGAGAGGGGGTGGGCTCTATTTACCACACCGGACCAGTGCGGATTGGTAGACGTCACATGTCTTTGAATTTTTGGTTATAGAACGTGCCGGTTTCCTCACAATGTTTTCCATCACCGTTTTGAGAGCAGTGGTGACGAAATTATTTACACAAAGTAATACGCCTGCCTGGTTCGAACCCACGACCTACAACTCGGTAAGTCGGGACCGTTACCATTGGACCACCACTGCTCTGATATTGTATAAATCTAGATAACCATGAAACTAATATTTTGTAGACACGTCAGTTAAGAAATGGGTACTAAAACTATTGATTCTGTGCATATTGGGTGTGTAGCTATACAAAATGTCTCTTAATTTTATAGACCTTTAACGCACAGCGAAGTGCGTTTTATTTGCGTACTTAAGGACCATTTACGACCAAATTAGGGCCAATGCCTGCCAGGGTTGCGAGTTTGTCCGAAAGGGATATCGTGGCCCTGGCACACAGGCAAATGAGGGAACATGGGTGGGTTTTCGTCAGTAAAAGTCTGATACGCCAAGAGCGGGAGAAGTTATTTGATAATTTCCTACCCAAAAAAAAAAACAAAGGTAGGTAGTTTTTATACCGAGGCGGTGAAATGAGCGATAGCATATTATGGTAATTGTGTAAAGATTAACTAGTCCGAAATGTTGGCAGCAGGAGGGTTACCATCCGTCTGGATTTTTCCGGCCAGCAAAGTCCCGACTTGTCATTTGTCCGGAATATCGACTTACATTTTATTAAGTGAACTATTTATTTATCCGACATACATTAACTTCGATTTTAAATGTGGCCATGGACGACCGAGCTTGGGCACAAGCTACTCTTCCCATTCGTATGGGAGACCTCGGCGTCCGCAAAATTTCTAGTATTAGTTTACCGGCTTTCATATCCTCGGTCCACAGCACTGATAAATTAATCAGGAAAATCCTAGCCTCCGCATGTGCCGTGCTTCACCGAGGCTATCAATGCCTGGAGACTCGCTTGCCCGAACTCGGATCTACCCGATAATCCATATTCTCAGAGACGGTGGGATGAGCCGCTCTGCAGAGTAGTACAGAACAATTTACTTGACACGTCTGCTACTACTGCGGAGCGTGCGCGCCTGCTGGCTGTGGGTAAGTGGGAGTCGGGTTTGTGGCTTCATGCACTACCGTCGTCGAACATAGGCACTCTGTTCGACGACACTACTTTCCGCCTCGCTGCTTCCCTAAGACTAGGAGCTCCATGTTGTTCTCCTCATCGCTGTCACTGTGGCGAAGTTGTCAACAGTCTCGGACACCACGGCCTGTCTTGCAGCCGAAGTGCGGGTCGCTTAGCACGGCACGCGAACATCAACGACATCATCCGACGAGCTCTTGTCACCGTCGGCGTTCCAGCTGCATTAGAACCCAATGGCTTGGCACGCGACGATGGCAAGAGACCGGACGGAATGTCTTTATTTCCATGGAAGATGGGTAGGCCTTTAGTGTGGGATGCCACGTGTGTCGATACTCTTGCGCCATCCCATCTTCCTGGCTCGGCGTGCTGTGCTGGCGCTGCTGCTGCGGCTGCGGAGAACCTCAAGCGGCGTAAGTATGATAACCTTGTTGGCAATTATATTTTCGAGCCGTTTGGGGTTGAAACCCTCGGGCCGTGGGGTCCGAGTGCTCATGGTCTGTTTAATGAAATCTCAAAACGGCTAATTGACACTTCCCGTGACCCAAGGGCTGGCTTTTACCTTGGCCAGAGGCTAAGCATTGCCATACAACGTGGCAATGCCGCCAGTCTCTTGGGTACATTACCAGTCGACAGTGATGTGGATGAATTTTTCGACGCCATATTTTAATTTGTGAATAGTTTTAGATAGGATATAATTTTATTACTTTTATTAATGAATTAAGTAGGTTATTTATGTATATATTATTTTATAAACTGGTGTAATATTATACATACATAAAAAAATACATTTCAATTTATTTACAAAAAAAATGTTTAATTTAAAGTAATAAAGAGTACGTACTGAAAACAGAAAGATGAAAACTAAAATGTCCGGACTTTTTTGGAAATGTTCGGCTTTTTGTTAGGACTTTCAATTTTTTTTCTGCAGGGTGGAGTGCCGAGGGTCAACTGGACATTCATTACTAGAAGCTCCTTTAAAAATGCTTTTTATCATAGTTGATTATATTATCGAACATCGGAAAATTGAGGTTTACTTGTTGTTAATAGCATAATTTGCAAAAGGAATGAAGCATGAGCAATATGCTTTAAATATACCTAGTATCCAGGAAAACAATTGTAAAAAAAAAAAATTACATCAGTGACCAAGCAACATAATACTAATTTAGACCACAAGGAGTCCTCAATTTGCACCGGCTAGGCCGCTACCGCACATTAGCAGTTTTGTCAAGGTATATCAGAATATAAGTAGTTTTACATAAGAATCCTGGTTAGGCCAAATCGTTAAGGGCAACATCTTTTAACTTATGCCACCACCTTATCTTAGGAAAGCAGTGAACTCGGTTCCATATTTGTTGACAGTGATCATACTTAATTTTTTGCTTTTTTTTATTCTTCTAGCCTCACTGTATAATTAGTAATAAGATTTAATGTTTTCATGTAAGTGACGATTGTCTTAATGAGAATATAGTTCTTTAAACCGAAGAAACCAGGGGGCCGATCGCGCTAATTTTGAACGTTAATACCAAAACTAAACCACAACCAAAAACGTTACGTTAGACACATTTCGTATCGCGCTAATCATTTCAACGGAAACGATTTAGCTTTACTTTGGAAGTTACGTTGGAGGACCGATCGATCGAACTTTCAGTATTGGGTAACGTCAACGATTTTGTCGCTCATAAAAAATAGCGCGATACCGTTGCTTACATCAGCTAAACCAAAACCAAAAGCGTTCCGTTCGAACGGTAATTACGTTGAGAAATAGCGCGATCGGCCCCCTGGTTAGTACCACCAACGATGTTGGTCAAAATTTTTGCCAGATTTAAAAATCTTTTTAAATCTCTATCGCTCATGAGTCGTACTATGCCTAAAACCGCTTAACTACACCGAACTCAAATATAGGTCTATACTCGTATAGCGCAAACAATCGAGGCGAGGACCTTAGGACCAAAATATATTGCATTGGACCTTACGCTATTCCACCGTTTAGGAATGGACACATAGGACTTCATGCATTTGGATGACAAACTCACTCATAATCTCCCAATGCCTTCTTCCCATGGGGGTAGGCAGAAACTACAGAACTTGCTACGCTCCTTACATACTCCCTTTGCTTCGTTTACGTTCATACATCTGGTCATGCACGTGCGCCGGTGGCTAGTACTACGCCCCTGACCATTCTAAAATCAAAAGTCATTTATTGAAATTAGGGTGAGGATCAGCACATTTAGAACGTCAAAATTTCTGAAGAACAACACCGTTAAGGATGCACACCATCCTATCTGTGACAAACTTACAAAATAACATAATGGGTACAAGTTAATTAAACCTACTGCTTAAACCGTAGCCCTGTACTGATAATCTCACCTAGAACCAGACCTTTACTATCGGTGTTAACTATTACCCGACAGACCTCGACATCACTAAACGTTCTTTGTCTTTTTTGCATGAAGTTGTCATAAACTGTATGTTAATTGCGAATTGATTTGAAAATACCGACGACGGCGACGCTTATCTGCATTACAGTAGTACTTGTGTTTGAGGTTTTAAAGTTATTGAATACGCTAGTATTTGTATAAAAAAAGGAACGATGACGTGTGAAAGAAGATATAGCTAGAAAGGGGGTGATTACCGAGATGACGACGGAGAAGTATGGAAGATAAGTACATGTTGCACCGACCCCTAATAAATTGAATAATCACAAGAATGATCACAAGCCTTTATCTCGGGTCCGTGGCTTAAGCCTCCAGTGGTCTAGGCACCTGTGGCCGACGCTCCCGATTGGATTAAATTAATATCTTCTTTTTTTTGTGGTTTTTCACTTAGTACAGTAAATGAGAAAAGTGTTTAATCATAATAATAAAGTATTTTTCCTTGCTAAACAAAAGTTATCTATCAAATAGCTGAGAGAATAGATCGCCACTAAACCTTATCCTTACACACCCTTTTCCCCATAAAAAGCATATTTATTACCAACTAACCAAAATGTACAATTTTTTTACTAGATTTCATATTGAGATAAATAAATAAATAATGAAAAATAACTAAGACTTTCATTTTTCAAAACATACATCCAATATAAAAGCATTTCTATGTTATAAGTATAATTATGACTAGCTGTTGCCTGCGGCATCGCCCGCGTGGATGTCGGAAAAAATCTCATGGGAACGTACCGGGACTAAAAGAAAGATTATGAACTATATGTGTGCCAAATTTCATCAAAATCCGTTCAGCCGTTTAGCGCCATTGCTAAAAATAAAATCATCCCCTCCAAAATTGCCTACCCCTTTCCACCCCATTATGGGTAGATTCTTTGAATACCCTGGTATACCTTTTCCTTTATTTCTGATCTTAAATACAAATACCGAGTTTCAAGTTAATCGAACCGGGCGTAAAATCTTTCTATACAATTATTTTCCCCTACAAAATTTTACATCCCAAGCACCACGTTTCAAGTTTGTAGATCAACGATAGAAGATTATTTTAATACAAACTGTATCCCCCTGTTCACCCCCAAAGGGGTTAATTTTTGAAAAGTGGTTTGCGGCTTTACCATCATTTGACATATAGGTTATTTATACCAATTTACAAGTTAATCAAGCCACGCAGTAAAATCCTCCCTTGTAAAATTGACTACCACTTTTCACCCCGTTAGGGGTTAATTTTCGATAAACCCTGACACATGTTATTCTTAATTTTTGGTTTTAAGTATAATAATTGAGTTTCGAGATAATCGGACCGCGCGTTAAAATTCTTCTATTACAAACTTCGACATCCTATAATCCCCATTTAGGGGGTAGTTTAAAAAAAATTACTAACCATATAATGTACTTACGTACGTATAAGTATTCCTGCCAAGTTTCAAGATTATTAACTCAAAAAATAAGACTTTTCATACACACAAAGTCCCCCTTAAAGGTAGAATTTCTAAAAACCCTTTCTTAGCGGATACCTACGTCATAATAACTATCTGTGTGCCAAATTTCAGCCCAATCCGTTCAGTGATTTGAGTTGTGGGTTGATAGAACAGTTAGTCACGCTTTCCTTTTATATACATAGATTTAATATTATACATTTATACAGTTTACGATACATTTGAAATTTTTGTAAAACATGTTTGTGCCTGATAGTACATTTGATCAAAAATTGCTTTGAATTAAATTAATCGAATCGGGGGCGTAGGCCACAGGTGCCTCGACCACAGGGGGCCTAAGCCACGGACCCTTTATCTCGACTGGTGGTGAGTGATGATGTGGTCAATGATGGTGGACCAAGATTCTATCTCGGAAAGTTTAGGTTTTGGGGAAATGTAGACGAAATGTTATGTTATGGCATGCCTGATGCCATTTACTGTGAAAAACAAATATAATTTACGTAGCAATTAAAAATACATAATTATCAGATGTAATATTATAATAAAAACACGGTAATAAACAGATATCCAATGGTAATATAGTATAGGTACTTGGCTCTTAATCTTTAGCAGCGTTCTAAAAATAAAAGAAGATTAAGACCTGTTATAAATTGTTCTCACGTGTCTCTGCCAATAAATTATAAAACGTTGCACTGAGTTGATAATTTTGAGAAATGTCATTTACATATAGATAATAAAATCACGCCTGTAATCCCAGAAGGGTAAAAAAAAAACGTCGTAATGGGTAAATGTCGTTTAGTAACCGTTATTTCTAAAATTTAGGTAATAATCCTTTGGAATCAGATGAACAATATTTTTTTCGTTTGGAAATCCTCTTGGATGGAGAATGGAAAGATGAAGGGTTATTTACTGGACTGCTACCTAATAAGCGACACGTATCCCGCCCCCACCACATGACACCGGACATCTGGACGCCCCTGGCTTTGGGATGACCTTTGGAACTAATTTGACCATTTAAAAATTGTTATCCTGACAAAAAGCTGGACTTTTGAAAAAACTCGGAATATTTTACTTTTTACAAATTTTTAGGGTTCCGTACCCAAAAGGAAAAAACAGAACCCTTATGGATCACTCGTGTGTCTGTCTGTCACAGCCAATTTACTCCTAATCTACTGGACCAAATAAGTTGAAATTTGGTACACATCAATTTCTGTGTTCCAAATACGGACGTGTAACGTAACTTTTGGGGGAAAAATTAGAAAATAAAAATAAAAATTGCAAACTGTACCGTGATATCAAATGAAATGGCTTGTTGTGGGGATTTTTTTTTGTTTTTCAATAAATACTTTTAAAATTATTTAAGAAAATAGATGAAAATTTGGTCAATTTTCATGTATTTTCTTAAATCATTTCCCCACTTATCTCAGAAACTACCGAGATATTTTGAAAAAAAATACAGAAAATTGTTCTTTACCTACTCGTACTTGTAGATTACAGAAAAACCTTTATGAATGAAGCCTATGGTAACATGATTCATCTCTCATTATTGTGCGTACAAACTTACATTTGCAGTTGGAATGTATGAGGGACCATATTTTTCAACTACAACGTTAAGTTTATTCTTAGGATAAATTTTATTCCAACTACGGAACCCTTCATTGTGCCCGACAAACACGCACTCGGCCGGTTTGTTTTACTCATTGAACTCTTTATATTTTCGAAATAAAAAAATTCCCTCATGTAGAAAAATCCGTACAAATCACAAGGCCGGACGGAGTCCGGATGGGGGGAAAAAAGCCTGACAAATCCGGATGGATGGTAAAATGATAGTGCCTATCACGTGCACATCTCTGCAGAAAATTATTTCTTCCACGGTAACATGCCTACCGACCCTCATCAGGTCACCCGATCAGGTTGATTTAAAGCGTATCCAGATCTTCGGCCGAGCCATAAGATCGCGGTAAAGTATTTATTCGAAGCACCCCGGCGAGTCAGGCAGATCATGGTTAACTTGCTCGTGGGTTAGAGGCCTTTAAGTCTCCACAACAGATGAAAAAAAAAATACTCTAGTTCTAGCGACCGGCACCTTGACAGCTGTCCCATTTTGGCAAACATACAACCTGACACAGACCTGCAAATTGCAAAAGCTTGAGAAAATTTGAATTTCGCGGGCTACCTTAGCGTATCCCCCTTAATGTTATTAGTATTACGTATCCTTACCTGCATAAATAATGATGTATGACTCGTAAACGAAGCAAAAGAAGTATGTAAGTGGCGTAACATAGAACTTAGCGATGGAAAATTCAAAACCCACATCAAACGTGCCCTAATCAAAAAAGCATACTATAAGATTAAGGACTACGTTGAAGACAACGAAGTTTGGCAATAATTCCTTCTGCCCATGTGTCTTCCCTGGTACCTCATTAACGGCATAACTATGTAAATGTCTATTAACTGCTCCTAAATTACGATTTTTATTTCTTTTTTTTTTACATAACCTACAATTTTAATTTAAAATATTTATTAGTGACTTGTGGACAGAATATTTACTCAGTTTTGTTACAGTTGTAATGACAATGTTTTCATTTGGTTTAAATATGTAGGATTTAATGTTTATTATTTTAGTAATATTTTATATAGATTCTTTTTTAATTTGTGAATGTGAGAACGTTGTAGGCTTAATAGACTGTAGCCTTGTAAACTATCTTTTATTTTGTTAAGTAGTTGGTACTTGTTGACGGGCCTATACTGTCCTCCCATACCTATTAACACTGTAACTTATAACATTGTTAATGCCCACTTTTTTTAAAAGAGTAACCGTGGAGTTTCTTGCCGGCTCTTCTCCATAGGAAACGACCAATTGGAACCGTGCACCTAGCTTCTGACGTTTCATAAGTGCCCATGTAGGTTTATGTGAAATAAAAATAAAAAATAAAATTTGAACAGGTGGCGTTCTATAGTTTCTGCCTTCCCCCATGGGAGTAGTTGATGTATTCATAACGATTACCCATTTGCATTAATTCTTAGTCATTGTTATTGGACATTTAATTGCTTGACAATTTATCATTAAATGCTGCGCGTGCGTGTATGTTACGCTTTAATTTATGAGAGTGTCACTTTTTATTAATGATCTGCGGATTGAACCCGGAATAAATGGCGTTATAGATATTAATGCTGCTGTTTTTTTCTAAGGTATTTTTTGCATTTTTTTTTTCAAACTTGATTGGTTGGATATCTAGGAGGAGGTCCGCCTGATCACATCTGCAGTACCAGAGACATCGCAAAGTGTAATTACCCGTAATAGGTTTAGCAATAGGTTTGATAATGGTTCTTCGGACGAGCTCCTTCACGAAGAACTCTACTACTACTACTACAAAAAAGTGATAGCCACCAGTAGGCCTCCTGGCATTATCTTTAGCTCAGCAGTGGCGCACGCGTCCACTACACCAACGAGGCAGCTATTTTACTTCAGCTTAATTAGGAGTCCATAACTGAAGGCCAATTTGTAAAATTGTTTACTTATCTTTTTCATAACGACCATCCATATCTTTGTCTTGCATCGATATCAATTGAATATTTAGTATCAATCCACGTTCAAGGAAATAAAAATATAAGTCTCATACATAAAAATGGGTGCGCGTGATACAAATTTGAATGCGGAATTCGCAGCTTGCGCGCATCTTTATGACATAATCGTTGTAAACGTGACGCGAATTCTGCGCAGCCATTGTTGTCGTTTTTGTTGCGCCTTTGTGATATTGGACAATTATACTGTTTGCGTGTAAACATATGATTACAGTGTGATGGGCAAATTGGATTCACCCTTCAGTAATTGATTGGATGGAAAATCAATTACAATGTATAAGACAGATTGATCAGATAACATGGGAAATCTTACAATGTAAAGTCTGTGTTTATACAGGTTGATCTGTATAAATAATAACACCAGCCTATTATTGCCACAATGCAGGGCAAACGCCTCTTCACACAGAAGGCACGAGCATTGATCACCACGCTTGCTCAAGACGGGATTTCAGACTTATATTAAATGTAAGTCCAGGTTTCCTCACGATGTTTTTCCTACACCTATGTTGGTAATGCCCATGATAGGCCCCTCAACAACTGGGCCATCACGGTTTCAGTTTAATGATCTTACTATTTGTTACCTGAATACTTGCCCAATAGGTGTGTCCTTCGTTCCGTGTGGTGCCGGACGTAAAGAATAGCACCATCCTATATTCTCCTGTGGGTGGCGTAAAAGGTGTCTAAGGGACTTACTAGAGACTGGGCAGCTGCTAAGCGTGGCGATTATGGCAACCCCCCCCCCCCCCCCCTACCTATTGGGGGAGGCCTATGTCCAGCAGTGGACGTCTTTCGTCGGGAATGCTGATGATGAGGTGCGTCCTTGTCCAACTTAAGATTGACCCTTTTGGTGTTCGGGCACAGTGGACAAGCCAGGAAGTCTGACACAGGCTGGTATTCTTCACCGCAATCACATTTGGTTCAGATTTGGCACTTTTTCAAAGTCAAAGTCAAAGTCAAAGTCAAACCATTTATTTCAAATAGGCACATAAGAGGCACTTTTGAACGTCAAAATTTACAAAAAAAATAGAATTGATTCTAGTTGCCCCTTCCAAAAGGTAGTTTCGTATGGAGAAGAATGGGCAAGAAACTCCACCGGTACTCTTTTAAAAATGTTTTACAATATTTTGTTTAATTACATTAATTATATGATTATATGTGAAGACGATGCACCTAGAATAAAATTACTATACCATAATAGGTAAAACGAATTAAAAACTAAGCAATGAAAAATAACTTAATTATTAGATAGATACGTGGTGTTCACATATTTACAAACATCATACAAGTATGTTTTTCTAAAAAAATAAGTCAGTGTGTGAGTATAGGTTATCACAGAATGTAAAATGAATATCATAAAAATAACAGATTTTACCATAAAAATAGCAACCAGTTTGATTTTGTCTAGACTCTAGATTGTCCTATGGAGCTGGACCAGCATGTTTCCAAGCATTCCTGTCTTGGATATAATCCTCTAACTTGTAATATGCTTGTTTACAAAGTGTACTTTTAATATGTGTTTTAAATTTTCTCTCATTTAATTTCAATATATCACAAGGTATTTTGTTGTAACATTTAACACAGTACCCCATAAAAGATGTATGTACTTTAGATAATCTGAAAAATGGTTGATCTATTTTATCTTTATTTCTAGTATTAAAATTATGTCTATCGCTTATCTTGTTAAAAATATGTAGATTTTTCCTTACATACATAATATTTTCATAAATGAATTGGCAAGGTACCGTCATAATATTAATCCTTTTAAATAGTTCCCTAAGAGATTCGCGGCGACGGAGATTATAAATTGCTCTGACAGCTCTCTTTTGCAAAATAAAGATGGACTCAATGTCAGCAGCCCGACCCCACAGTAAAATGCCATACGACATAATGCTGTGGAAGTAACTAAAATAAACCAAACGCGCGGTTTCTATATCTGTTAGCTGTCTTATCTTTCTAACAGCATAAGCGGCCGAGCTTAGCCGCCCCGCCAGAGAGGTTATATGTGGTCCCCATTGCAGTTTCTCGTCTATAGTGATTCCTAGGAAAACCGTTTGATTAATAAATTCCAGTTTTTCTCCGTTCAATATGATATCACATTCGCTACTTCTAACATTAGGTAATTTAAATCTAATACATTTGGTTTTTTTTTCATTTAATACCAAATTATTTACCGTAAACCAATCTTGGACCTGAAGAATAGAGTTATTCACTTCGTCAAGATTTTGTGATCGTCGATCTATTTTAAAGATCAATGATGTGTCATCAGCAAATAACACCATCTTCGGTTGATTTTGAAGTAATTGGGGTAAATCATTAATGTAAACTAAAAAGAGGAATGGACCCAATATCGAACCTTGAGGAACGCCCATTGCCATTTCAGACCCTAATGAGTTAACGCCGTTTATTTGAACTTTAACCTTTCTATCTTTTAGGTATGATCTAAGTAAATCAAGAGCTGCATTCCTAATCCCATAGTGCTCTAGTTTCAGCAAAAGTGTCTCATGGTTCACGCAATCGAACGTTTCCTTAATTTCTTCAGGCATTTGTTTATTAATCGATGTTTATCAAAGCGCGGTCACCACATAATTTTGCGATAAAATCAGTATTTCTACTCCTGTGTGATTGTTGCATGTTTTGAAGTAATGATTGTATTGTATTATGTTCACGATACAGCATTTAATGTGAAATTGATTTTAATTTTATTGTCTGAACTACCTGTAAATATTATGTATGGTTTACTGTTTACGAAGGCTCACATATTTCAATAACTCTGTCATCAGGCAGCAGGTAATATTTGAACTAAAGTCACCTAGGTCTTATGACAAAATCTAGACAGAACGCAATAAAAATTTGATACCTTAATTAATTATGCTTCTTAACCCTTCGTGAAAGCAAATGGTCGGATCATAAAATATAAAGACTGAAAAAAAAAAAAAAAACAATTATCTCTCCTTGGAGGACCAAAGGACAAAAACAACATTAAATCTCGAATGTTTCTCTGTAAGGCAGCTGACGAATGACTTTACTATTCTCAATTGTATTCTTTATTATTTTATTTTTGTTTTGCCAATTACATACATACATACATAAACTCACGCCTTCTTCCCATGGGGGTAGGCAGAAACTATAGAACGCCACCTGCTACGCTCCTTACATACTCCTTTTGCTTCGCCTACGTTCATACATCTGGTCATACACGCACGCCTATTGCGAGTACTACGCACCTGACCTTTCTGAAGAACATCACCAATTCGGTCACTATATGTCCTCCTAGGGCGTCCCCTCCCGGCGTTTCCACTCACCTCTGCTTTATAAATACCTTTTGTTAGTCGCGTTCCACTCATCCTCTCAACATGACCAAACCATCTAAGCATACTCTTTTCAATTTTTGTTACTACATCTTCTTTTAAACTGCACCGTTGCCTTATCACCTCATTTTTTAGCCTAACATTCATAGTCACGCCAGACATGCTTCGCAAGGAACGCATTTTGTCGCCAATTATTTCCTTGAAATTTACGAAAATACCAAAGTAACTGTAATAAGTACATGCAGGTATTTTTGTTGCTGTGCTACATACAAATTAACTTATTTTAATGATACTCGACATAGATAGCGATCACTTTACAACCGAATTCGGTCGCCAAGTCCTAATGGGGTCTATAGACTGTCAAAATTGCTTGCCGAGATCGTGATTTTTTCGTGTTTATCAAGGAATTTTAGGCCCCATAAGGACTTTGCGACCGAACTTGGTTGTATAGCGATCGC
Source organism: Tiliacea citrago (assembly GCA_963921375.1). Lineage (NCBI taxonomy): Eukaryota > Metazoa > Arthropoda > Insecta > Lepidoptera > Noctuidae > Tiliacea > Tiliacea citrago. The sequence continues at coordinate 27,540,152 of OY992783.1, forward strand.
TGTCTATGTCTAGACTGCAGGGCCTGAGATTCAATGCTGAACGATTTTGAAGCGCTTTCAACGCCAATACTGATGCTCAATGAGTAAACATGTACCACATAATTTCGGCAACTTATTATGTTGAGATACAAAAAAATATGGCCAAACGGAAGTTCTGGAAAAACGTAATTTTATTCTTATTAGTAGCGTTTTTTTTATACTTTACTCAATATGTAGATTACAGACATGGACGAGACAAAAGAATAAAACAAACGAATATTGATTTATTTTTTGTAATATTTTCAACTTTTAAACGTAGGTTCTAAAATCCTAGATCCTCAAAAAAGTATTTACATACTGCGAGTTAATTAAATGCATAATTAATTAGATTCGTCCGTTACTCCCCCAGAGAAAAAAAAACCGGCCAAGTGCGAGTCGGACTCGCGCACGAAGGGTTCCGTACCATTATCTATTAAAATGGCAAAAAATCACGTTTTTGGTATGGGAGCCCTTAATATTTGTTTTATTTTAATTTAACTATTTATTTTTAAATTGAATATATAACTAAATATTCTGTGAATATATCAAGCGTCTACCTGTTGCCGTTATCAATATCGAGCAAAAACGAGCAAAAAAATCACGGTTGTTGTATGGGAGCCCCCTTATAAATTTATTTTATTCTGTTTTTTTTTGTATTTTTTGTTATAGCGGCACCAGAAATACATCATCTGTGAAAATTTCAACTGTCTTACTATCACGGTTCATGAGATACAGCCTGCTGACAGACGGACAGACATACAGACAGACAGACGGACAGACAGACAGACAGACGGCGGAGCCTTAGTAATAGGGTTCCCGTTTTACCCTTTGGATACGGAACCCTAAAAACAGATATCATGTCTTAACTGATATAGATTGCTTCAAGGAGTACCTACCAAAGCTTCAACTTAAGTTGACGGTCCTGCTATTCATTCGGCAGACATAAGGTCATAAGTCATAAAGGATCATAAGGTCGTAGGAGTCTAGATTCTAGACTGCTAAGGCTGATAAAACTCGAGAGAGTCTCGATATAAGTATTCAGCGTTAGCAGGTAAAATTCATAATAGACCGTTGGACTCCCAACATAATTTGAAGAAGCTTGGTTAACAAAGTAACAAAGTCCTTTGCAACCACTAAGAACAAAGAGATATAAATTCACGATCACGTGAAGTGGCAGCAAATCATGACGGAGAAGGCCTAAAAAAACATGATTACTTGACGCATAAGCATAGCATAATCAGCCTGTAATGCTTCCACTGCTGAGGAACAGGCCTCCCTTATCTCTGTAAGAGGGTTGGTGGCTGACGTGGATCTCACAATATGTCTTCGTATTATTAGCTCTAGTCTAGGACATGCCGGTTACCTCACGATGTTTTCCTTCACAGTTTTGATTACATATAAACATGACAATCATAGCAGCTGCTTCATACAAGTCAATTAATATAAAATGATGAAGTTAACAATGACAGATACTTAACCATTATTAGTAGCAGGTCATCATTCATTAGGCCCCGAGCGAGTAATTATCGACGCTATAAAGTGATAAATATAATTGGTTTAGTTGTAACACGTAGCTTATCCTATTAGCACTTTGCGTGTATTCCCTTAGGGGCCATCATCACCATTCAGTTGAAAACATCGACTGCTGGACATATGCCTCCCCAAAGAATCGCCACAACGACCGATCATGTGCTTCCCGCATCCCGCATCCAGCGGATTCCTGCGACCTTCACCAGGCCATCCATCGGTCCACCTCGTGGGCAGCATAGGTAATCGCTCTACGCCTTACGTTACGCACTCTACTCCAGGACTTCAAAGGTGAGTTGTGAAGAATTCCAATTCGGGAAAAACGACTTTGAAGGCCCACTAGGCCCAGAAAGATGAGGCGAGGACTTAAGAATTATGGTAGACCAACAGCCGTAGAATACGGAAAAGATAGGAAGCGTTCGTTAATTACTCCATATTTTGTCAGCCTGAAAAATGCCGAGACTATGAGGTTAGGCGTATCACAGGAAAAGGATTTAAGGCATTAAAATAAAAAATAAAAATTTGGAGGATAGGTAGAAACCTCGACTTTAGAAGCTTGGAACTTATTTATTCTCTGTATCCTGATCGCAATCTGTTAAATTACGAAATTATTGGAGGTGGTTTATACTTTAAAGGCCAATTTCACCAATGAAAAAACGTAAACCACGTTTAAGAGCTGTCAGTGTTATTATTTTCTTTGGAATATTGACACTGACAGCTCTTGAACTTGGTTAGATGTGCTGATCGCGTTCAGTTTCATTGGTGAAATTCGCCCTTAGTTTGTTGCATTTTCAGCTTAGATATTGGTCAATTTGTCCAGAATAGAAAAACTACTTCGTATGCTTTTGGTAGCTATAATGAAAACTCATATTACGTGCTTATTAATTATTGCCCATGGGAAGTACTCGTATAACACCTTCTTGAAAAACAAATGATGTGCCGGTCTTTTGTCACCTGCGACTCGGTACACTGCTGTGTGCGCTTGTTTGTTATCTATTATTTTATTATAAGACGCACGTGCGCAGCTATTGTCAACCGTCCCTGTTGGTCTTTTATCTAGAGACAATATACGCGGAATTAACTACAGTAATGTTGTTATGTTACACGTGATTATTATAATTTGCGTATGAGCTAGGTACCTAACCAGTAGCCACTGTGAGACTGAGAGATTCTCGCTATTTAATGTTAATAATGCTTATTAAATATGTGTATTAAAAAAACTTTTTACAAAAAAAAACCGACTTTCAAAAAAACACTACAAAGTGAAAAATAACTTTAATTTCGCAAGTCGGTGTCTTTGGATCTGTATTTTAGTTTTATGCCACCGACTTCCGAAATTAAAGTTATTTTTCACTTTGTAGTGTTTTTTTGGAAGTCGGTTTTTTTTTTGTAAAAAGTTTTTTATTTTTCACTTTTTAGTGCCGAAAAAGAATTTTCCAAATCGGTTCGTAAATGACGAAGTTATGCGCAAACAAAAAACGCAATACAGAGTAAACGAAAAGATCGTTACTGTAGACAATGTAGATAAATTTTTAGATGTTTGTTGATTTTTCAAAAACCGCTTGTCCGATTTTGATACAATTTTCATGGGACCATTTGGGAAGTATACCCTTTCCAACAAAATAAGAATTTTTCAAATCGGTTGGCAAGCGACGGAGTTATGCGCGAACAAACATGAAAAAAAAAATACAAACATCCGAATTGAGAACCTCCTCCTTTTTTAGAAGTCGGTTAAAAATTGGAGGATGTTGACACAATTTTCACATACAATCAGCTTCTTCTTACAAAAACGTGTGCAGGTATGTATACGAGTACCAGCTATTTTACCCCTTAGAATTGAAGCCTAGTACTTTTGGGTTCCACACCGAAGTATAAATCATCATCATTCACCTGCCCTTATTACAATAATTGATTGCGCAATGAAGACTCATTGCGCAATCAATTGTAATTCTTCCATACTCATAATCTCTATTAGTCATCATCTCGATAGTCACTTCCTTTCTAGCCATATCATCTTTCACACAGTCCATCCATTGTTTCATTGGTCTTCCCCTACTCTTATAGCCATCCACATTCATGCTCAGAATTTTCCCGACGAGATTTTCCTCACTAATCCGCATTACATGCCCATACCATGACAACCAAAGCAGAGGTCTAAATATGATCACAAAAGCATCTTTAAGAAACTAGTGTGATATTCTACAACAGGCATTTGTTATCTTTATCAGTTTCGCAACAATTACATAAAAATTATAATAGATTTTTTTCCCTGTTTTTGCTGAAATCTGCAATTATTAGTTAAAAGTCGCCGTCCAACTCATAGAGGGAAGTAATTACCATTCAACATGTCAATCGTGCGTTAAGATAGCAAAAACCATCAACTGAATAATTTTATTTGACATGTTGATATTTGACAAGCTTGTCCTATGATCTTTTTTTTTAACCGACTTCCAAAAAGGAGGAGGTTATGTGTTCGGCTGTATGTTTGTTTTTTTTTTTTTTTTAATATATATGTTCACCGATTACTCCGTCAATTGTGGACGGATTTTGAAAATTATTTTTTTGTTTGGAAGGGTATACTCCCGAGGTGGTCCCATTGCCACCAAATCCGAATCTGATGAGGGGATCCCATGGAAATCGAGGGAAATCCTCAAATTTTATAGGCATACCTATAGCGATTTGAGTATTTTTTTATAGTAACTCGTGCATTTGCTCTCGGAAAGCACCATTTGGTGAAGTGGAACTGATGATGAAGACCACTGATGGCCACCGGAACTACTTAATAATAAGTATTTCACCGTTACGATTCGATTAGGCACTTTAATATGGTTGATAAGCAATTTATGCTCGTCAAAATGCATATGGTAAAGTCACCATCAGTTCTCCTGGTTCTTACAAGGAGAACTCCTCAACAATTAACGCCCTTGCATCGGGAATACCAATATTTTTTAAAAGGTGATGACCATTTGACATTAGGCTATTGTAAATTAGATAAATTTGAACTGACCCACTAAAAAGTGAAAAATAATAAACTTTTTACAAAAAAAAAATCAATCGACTTCCAAAAAAAACACTAGAAAGTGAAAAATAACTTTAATTTCGGAAGTCAGTGGCAAAAAACTAAAATACAGATCCAAAGACACCGACTTCCGAAATTAAAGTTATTTTTCACTTTGTAGTGTTTTTTTTGGAAGTCGGTTGATTTTTTTTTTTGTAAAAAGTTTTTAGTTTACATGGAGCGGATGCCTATCTGACAACCCGGTTACTGGGTAACACGTATCCGTGTTACCCAGTACCCTTTGGTAAGACTGGGTGTCAGAATTTTGTGCTTCTGACTATCACAATTACTCTACTATTTATTTAATTAATAAACCTATCTTATTATACAAGGTGTAATGTCAATAACTGAAAAAATGTGCTATCCCCTACATTTTGACGAGTTATGCAATCATAAATGCAGGCAACAGCTGATTTTTTTTTCGCGATTTCAGGTTTGAATTTGAATAGCTTTAGTAATGGGATCAGAAAAAGGCTATCGATTAATCTATCATGCAATTCATAACGTTTTAATTGTGAAAGCCCTTGAGAACATGGAAAACCCTTGACTAATAGGATGCGCCCATCTTGCAGTATTTTAAAATTCTTTTTTCCTGTATTATAAAATAAAATAATTTACTTTGACAAAGTTAGGGTGAATACGTGCGTAATCTTGTCAAGGAAACCTAATAACGAAGTAACGTCTTCTAATTTAGAGATCTATACAATCAACAAAAAACCGGCCAAGTGCGAGTCGGACTCGCGCACGAGGGGTTCCGTACCATTATCTATAAAAATGGCAAAAAAATCACGTTTGTTGTATGGGAGCCCCCCTTAAATATTTGTTTTATTTTAATTTAATTATTTATTTTTAAAGTGAATATATAACTAAATATACTGTGAATATTTCAAGCGTCTACTTGTTGCCGTTATCAATATCAAGCAAAAACGAGCAAAAAAATCACGTTTGTTGTATGGGGGCCCCCTTAAATATTTATTTTATTCTGTTTTTTAGTATTTGTTGTTATAGCGGCAACAGAAATACATCATCTGTGAAAATTTCAACTGTCTAACTATCACGGTTCATCAGATACAGCCTGGTGACAGACGGACAGACAGACAGACAGATGGCGGAGCCTTAGTAATAGGGTTCCCGTGTTACCCTTTGGGTACGGAACCCTAAAAACGGGTTTTTGGTGGTCAAATATGGCCAAACTACACTTAAAACACGTGTCGTTTTGCCCATTCGTTAGATATCTCTAGATACTGATCTATACGAGTATATACTTATATAATAAAACTGAAGAGATTGTTTGTTTGCGCTAATCTCTGGAACTACCAGTTGGATTTGAAAATATATTTTTGCATTTGATAGCCCGGTTCTTGAGGAAGGTTATATAAGGCTATTTAACATCACGACCCTTAGGAGCCAAGCAAAAAGAAAAAAATCTCTCGGACGAAGTCGAGCAGAAGCTAGTCAAGGATAATATTAACGAGGTAGGTTAGGCAAACCTGAAGTAAAAACGTACAAAAAACAGTAAGAATAAAAAGTTGACGCACCTACATATTCAAAGGATTTTTCCTTGTTTATCAAAACTAGTGGTCGTCCACTGGTCGAAATTCGACCCCCACTTAATATAGTACTTACTAATTCCATGAGTACACCAATTCCATGCTAATATATTAGCTTTCTGCACTCCTCCTTATAAACTTTTAACCGTGCCAAATTTCATACTCCTCCATCCGCGAATTTCGTAAAAAGGGATACAAAGTTTTCGCTTCACGTATTAGTTAAATTGTACTGGTTCGCGTCATGTTCCGCTACTCAAATCGGATGCGAGTAGCGGAACTTGACGCGAACCAGTACAATTAAACTACTGCGGTTTCGCTGCTATGGTTTCGCGGCGGAGGTGTGCTACCAGCGAAAATATGCATGTCGATGAGTATAAGAGTAGGGAAAGACCAAAGAAACGATGGATGGACTGTGTGAAAGATGATAATTACGGCTAGAAAGGGAGTGACTACCGAGATGACGACTAATAGAGAAGTATGGAAGAAAGGGACATGTTGCGCCGACCACAAATCAATCGAGATAAGGGCAGGAAAATGATGAAGTTGTGGTGAATTCGCAATTTCCAACAGAACAGCGGGGTAATAGCGTAACGCACTATCAGTAGCATTAGGTTTCATTTTGACAGTTCAACAACGTTCATTGCGTAATTTACGTTGTTGAGCTTCGAAGTCTCCGTTAAACTAATGTTGGTTTCGTGCAACTCACCGTGTGAGAAGCAAAAAGAATTATGTATCCTGGATTTTGTAGTATCTTGATTTAAAAGATGTGTCCTTGGAGTTTCTTGCCTGTCATCTCCATAGCGACCTACGTTTTGGAATGGGCAACTAGCTTCAACTTTCTGACCAACTAACCGACTCTTTGACAATTCAAAAGTACCTGTAAATGGTTTAATTAAAATAAGTGCTTTGAGTTTATGTTCTGGTGTTGTGTAGGTATCTCCTACATTAGTTATGTCTTTTACCCAGACGAGTTTTTGTGTAAAGCATCTTGCGTTTTAATAGTTTATGAAATAGTGAATTAAATAAACATATAGTAACATAAAACCAAAAACAAATTGGTTAAATAGAAATGGCGAAGCGAGTATTGTTATTAGAAAACCGAACAAAAACTGTTCAATTCTCATAGACTCTAGGTAACACCAAAATCAATTAACTCATAATTCAAGACATTCCTTTCATCATGCCTTAGAATAGAATGGAATACTTTTATTTCAGACAAAGTGTTAGTAACAATTTTACTTAACATCTAGTGTTTACACAGACACAGATTAACATACAATTAAAATTAAAATTCAGCGTGGATGTATTTATAGTGTGGCCATTAGTGCTGTGCACTCCCTGAGGTATGCGCGGCGAGGTGGACGCGAGGCGAAGAACGCCCCGCGCGCCACGAGCGTTGACGGCGCGGCGCACTGACAGAGCGCAGCAGCCGATTCTCCCCCCCCCCGTCTCGCCGCGCGCATACCTCAGGGAGTGCACAGCACTAATGGCCACACTACAGTACACGCAATTTTCTTTTACAGTCAATTTTACGATATTTCCATGTGGTATAAGTAAACTGTAATGTGAACGAATTCACCGGCTAATCTAGAAACTAATAAAATTACAATAAAATGTCACGAAATTAATTCGTACAGAAGGACCAATCCATACTACTGTAGTACTACTAGTATAACTGCAAAAGTCGCCTCAACTGCTAAACAGATTTAGATGAAAATGGCACTCGGGTGGACTATGGACTAAGCGGACATAGGATCCCGTTTATGCCGTAGTATGTACAGACGCCAGCAGGTCAAGCTACCCAAAACTTTCAAATTTTCCCAATCAACCTTGAACCTTATGCTGTAGAGATAAAGTTGAAAGTCTATTAAAGAAATTTGACAGATTGTAGTAGCTTGATGTGCTGGCGTCTGTACCTACGTTCTCGTGGGATAATTTTCAAAGCAAGATATTTGCAAAAGCTAGTATTTCTTCATTTGTCTGACGCACTAGCATAAGCAATAGAACGAATGTCAAAAAAGAAATCACCGCTTAAAAGAATGCAAGCAAAACCAACGCCTAAAATTGTTGAATACAAGACAGGATTATATTCATACTAGCCGACCCGGCAGACGTTTTCCTGTCCAAATTTAAATAAGTCATACAAAATTCTAATAGAAATGTACTTTCAGCTATGCCGATAATTTTCCAATTTTCTCGGCATTTAAAAAAAATATATTTTCCTAAGAACAATTTGGAAAATCGGTCCAGCCGTTCTGAAGAGATGCGCTTATCAACGAACAACATTTAATTTTTAGGGTTCCGTAGTCAACATCCAGAACCCGTATAGTTTCGCCATGTCCATCTGTCTGTCCGCGGCTTAGCTCAGAGACTCTTAGTACTAGAAAGCTGTAATTTGGCATGGGTATTTATACATATTAATCAAGCCGACAAAGTGGTAAAATAAAATATTGAATAAAAATGTTTGTAAAAAAAATATCATACCCACTTTACGTGCAAGAGAGGTTTCCCTTGCACGTAAAGTGGGTATGATATTTTTTTTACTCTTGTCTATCCCATGGTGTGGGGTACCTTTGCACAGGCCGTTAAAAAATATTGCGGGTTTGGGAAAACCATTTTTCGATTCAGGGATACGTTTATACGTTTGCGTAATAGTAAGCTTTAAAGTGATAATTTTGGGCAAGTGGTCCCCCTGCGAGCTAAATGGTTGTTTTTGGATATGTAAAAAATCATGGCAGTAGTATATATAACGAAGTTAAAAGGAAAACTGTTACTGCTAAGTCGGCTTTACAAGTTAACGAGTAATAGTCGACCAACTTACATTTGCAGTTGGAATGTATGGGAGAACATGTGTGTTTTTTTAACTAGTGTTATGTTTGTTCTTGACATAAATTCATCCAAACTACGGAACCCTTCATTGTCCATGGTCCGACATGCACTTGGCCGGTTTTTTTTTAAATTATAATATAGATTAATACGCTCGCATCTCCGGGTAGATCCAGAAAAAATAAGACCAACTTCTTATCGAACGTCCGAATTGCCGAAAATCCATAGCCGCGATGTACCACAATTTCGAATAGTAATTAGATCGAGAGTCCGTTTCGCCCGAAAAGCCATTGTAACGATAGTCCTATCTACCTAATGTCTATTGGCTCGAAGATGTGCCAGCACATCGAATGCGAACAGCATTAGCCAACCATAGGATGCGAAGTCGTAAAACATTTTTAGTTACCTATTTCTAACATTTTTTTATGAAAAATATTAGTAATGTGGATCACTGGTGTGTTTATCCAATTATTATGTATATATATTAGGTTGATTAAACCCTGCTGGTTTGTTTTTATCCCATTTTACATTCCTTCTTTTACTCTTCTTGAATATTTTATCTAGAATAGCTTTCGATTTACTGGCACGCCGAGGCAATAGACATTCGATGGATAAGACAGGACTATCGTTGCAATGGCTTTCCGGCGATACAGACGCTCAATCTAATGATTATTCGAAATTGTAATACATCGATGCCCTGGATTTTCGGCATTACGGAAGTTCAATCTGATGACATTCGAAATCAAGCAGTAAATACCTTCTGATCTTACTCATAACGAGCCATAAATAACAGGCGACTTTTAGATTCGGGATTAATAAGACTACTACCCTGACTACCTATCAACATCTTCATTCTTCCGTCTGTTAACGAAAACAGTGTAAAGACTAAGTTTGGACCATGACCAGCGTGGCTAAATGATAAGTCGCAGGGATTGATCTTCAAGGTTAAACTACATACCGAGAGCCCTCCGTACCTCGCAAAGCACGTTGAACAATTGATTCCCGACTGTCATTAGTATATATTTGACAGTCGTTATTGGTAGTCAGCCCACAAGTCTGTCAACCAATCTTGCCAAGGGGTATCGTGTTACCCAGTAACTGGGTTGTAAAGGTCAGATAAGCAGTCGTTCCATGTAAAATACTGGTATTCAGCTGTACCCGGTTAGACTGTAAACGTGTGAAGACTCCAACAATAACGTATTTGGGAAAGGGCTCGGCAGATGATGATTAGCTTTGAACATTACGAATATTGCGACATTTTCGCGGACGACAGGGAGTCAACTTTCTTTAGTTTTCTTTGATCATCATTCCGACATGGTAAGTATACGACACACTATGCCGCGTTTTGTGAATAAAGTGTATTACACATTATTTAAATCTTGTAAACGAATTGGACATAATTAAACAAAACAATACAAAGTTATTTATTTAAAAGAAAAGAAAGAAAAACTGTTGTTTGATGTCAGAGCCAGGGACCAAAGACAATTTACCTTGCGTAATTACTCTGTGTTGCGACACTGGCAAATGACAACAAACAAACAATCAAAACAAAAACAAAATGCCGATTGTAGAGTGGAAAAATAACTAATTAATACTATTAAATACTTAATCGTATTTATTACGTTGTTGGTGAGGCTATAATATGTCCTTGATTTATATAAGTGGTTACTGGTCTATCTGGTATACAATGTTTATTTTCGGAGTTTATTCAATGTTTTTGAATTCTGACCTTTAACATCACCTCTAAAAAAAACTAGGAATGCGGAAATGTTAAATGCAGTCATGCATTTAACATTTCTGCATTCCTAGTTTTTTTTTTCGGAAATTATGTGGGGTTTGCATAATTTTAATGTCGCATAGAAATGCGATGGTTATTAATACATAGGTTTGTCCTGACTTCATCATGGGCTGTCAATTTTTGTTTATGATACTACTGATTTTTCTACTACCTTGTTACTATTTGTATATAAAAAATATGTTTTGGAGGTACTCATGACTCTTGCTACGGTTGCGGGTGTGTCCGAAAGGGATACCGTGGCCCTGGCACTCAGGCAACTGAAGGAACACGGTTACACGGGTCGGTTTTAGTCAGTAAAGCTTAGACGCCCCTCCCGCTCTGCCTAGAGCGGGGGAAGTTATTTAATAATTTCCCACCCAAAACAAAAATAAAATAAAGGTACTCACGACTGTCATATAAGCCTCCTTTCTCATCGTCAGCGGCGCCTGTGCCTGGCAGTAAACACCGATTAACAAAATCAAACATAATTTATTTAATAAACACATTTTTAACTATCAGCACTATAGTACGTCCCACTAAAATTGATGATTATTTAAAAATGTTATCTTTAGTCCTTAGCCTATTTTATAAAAAAAAAACTAAGGTTCTAATCTCAAATGGCGCCCGGTCGCGCCGCGTTCTCATCTCAATACTCAAAAGTCGGCCGCCCATGCAGGGGTTTTTATCATTCTGCCTTTTGCACGCACCCTTTTTTTTTTTTTTTTTTTTTTTTTTTTTTTTTTTTTTTTTTTTTTTTTTTTTTTTGGGTGGGAAATCATCAAATAACTTCTCTCGCTCTGGGCGGAGCGGGAGGGCGTGTCAGACTTTTACTGACTAAAACCCACCCGTGTTCCTTCCGTTGCCTGTGTGCCAGGGCCACGATATCCCTTTCGGACAAACTCGCAACCCCGGCAGGCATTGGTCCTAACGGACCCCGTCAGTTTGTGCTGACATCTCTTTGAGGCGCGCGTGGAACACAACGCGCCGTCGACCCGGGCCTGGTCCTTATCGGACGGCGAGCTACCCATCGCTCACCGTCCGCAGGCCCGCGCCTACGGTGGCCGGAAATCGGCTTGCGACTCCCGACGCCCGGGGCGTCTCCTGCGGCGACTAGGGGCATGAGGGCGTGAACCTTGTCTCACCCTCACGCGTTCCGCCTCCTCCTTCGCTAGCATAACTGCTTCGCAGAAGGAGGTGACGGCCTCCCATGCACTCTCGCTCCGAACCATGGCCTGAACCAGGCCCGGACGCGAGAGATCGCCGCCGCCGATCGCCTGCGTGAGGACACGGCGGTGCTCCGCCCAAGCTGGGCAGACCTCCACCGTATGCTCCACCGTGTCCTCCGAGACGCACCCTACGCACCCTACGTCAGCGCTCGTGTCGAGAATACGATGCGTATCGCGGAAAATGGTAGCACGATATTAACTCATCAACTGATGCTTAAAAAAACCGGCCATGTGCATGTCGGACTTCTGTGCTAAGGATTCTGGTTCATAGTTTAAGGTTCATCGTTTATTAAATTATTTACCTAATTATTGAGGATATATGTATCATAATAATGTAAGATGATTTGGCTTATTTTAAACCGACTTCTAAAAGGAGGAGATTTGCAATTCGGATTATTATATATATTTTTTTTAATATTATGATTCTTATCGGTGCCCGAAATGACCGCCGTCGCCAGTGGACTGTCTTACATACATAGTTCACCGAACGGAGGTCAGCCGGATTTAGGCTATAGGGACAAATAGGGCACAAGGGGCATGGAGTCATTTTGGACACGTTATACCATTGATCGTGGCGGGCACTTTGAGAACATTTTAACAGGTAGCTTCTTCAAGAATTTCGTGCTGAAGATTGAGGCGGTATTGGGTAAGCCCCGCTTGCATTCTCAAGACTGCCAAACAGCTGCTGGTCCTAGGATATATTCTTCGTTAAGTATCTTCATTAGGTTTTTTGATTCTTATGCTCCTAATGCCATAATTCTCAAAACTTTTCCTTTTTTTTGGCCTAAAATGTATCCCACTGCTGGGCAAAGGCTTCCATTTTCCTTCCATACTATCTCCGGCCATGTTGGCCCTGCAAACGTTATCAGATCATCATACCACCTTCGCCGTGGTCTACCTCGACGGCGATGCCATCCCTCAGGCGTCCAGTGAGTCACGATCTTTGCCCATCTCTCCGGGTGCATTCGTGCGACATGTCCGATCTTTGCCCATATCAATACCTACCTATAGCCTGCAGCTACTAGCCTGAAATTTTAAATTGGAGCTTATACAGGGTCAAATTAAATTAGCTAGCGAAACTCCACAGAAGTGATGGGTATCGATATCTAAGTACGACAAAATAAAAACAAAAAAGATTTGATGATTTTTTGGTCAATGACCGCTGATATTGTTGTTACTTACTTGAAGTTTGAGTTGATAAAATCTATTTTATCGTGTTGAGATATCGATACCCATCGCGTCTGTGAAGTTTACACAAAAAAACCTGATTTTTAAGCAACCCCAAAAATAAACATTAACAAAATTAATTAATTTTTATTTTATCATGTCTAGATATCGATAACCATCACGTCTGCGGAGTTTCGCTAGCTAATTTAATTTGACCCTGTATAGGTACCAATAATATGGGAATGAATACCGTCGCTGGAAAAATAAGGTGCCTACGCCATAAAATCGTTGTTTTTCGTTTCAATTAAAAGTTGCATTGCGAAGTTCTCAGGATGGGCACAGGAAACCATTGTTACTCGGCATCAAGTCTTCAATTTGATAACATAGAGAACATAACATCACACCTGTAATCGCTGAAGGGATAGGCGAAACGTGGGTGTACATAAAGTACACCCACGTTTCGCCAGTTATGTTTAGGTCCCATGTAATAGGAGCGAGTCTATTACCATGAACCGGGCACAAATCCAGACACCGGGCTGCTACTGAGAAATTTCTGGTGGATGAAACCCAATATCAATTTACCCGACCTGGGAATCGAATCCCAGAGCTCGTGCTCAGAAGTAGCCGCTTGCGAGCACTAGTCACTAGACCAACGAGGCAGTGTTAATACTTATTGGTTGTTGTATAATGTAAAAGTTTGCGTTATCTTTGTGAGTCAATTTAAACAATTATGCTAATAGCCTGCCATGTGCACAGTCAAACGCGTTCCGACTGTAAATGCCTTTCATTGTTGTCAATGTTTTACGGTTAAAAATATTTATGGGTTTTAAAAGTAGGCATAGATTATGGCTTGGGTGGTCCTTTTTTCCCCACTGCCTCAGAAGGAGGGTTATGTTTTTCGAGTGTATGTATGTATGTCTATTTCTTTGGCACGCTCTGTAGCCTAAACGGCTTGATGGATTTTAACATTTATGAGGTATCGTTAGAATGGAATAGAATATATTTATTGTAAAACATGAGTATACATCAAATAATATGTGCAAGGTCTTAAAATAACAGGTACATGTGCATGTTTTGCCATTTCTAGCGTACAAAATAAAATATTTTTGGTTTAGTTAGAATAAACCATTAAAGATTTGAGTCTACACAAAAAAATAACTACGAAATTAATAATTTGAGTAAAAAAAGTATTGATTTTACAGATTTGAGGGTCAAATTGTGAAAATGTCGTAGATCAGTGTAGCCTGTAATCGTCAGTCACCATAGTAGAATTTTAACCCAGAGAGGTTAAAATTCTACTTTGGTGACTGACGATAATTTCTTAAAAAAAATAAAATAATCTGTTATTTTATTTTTTTAAGAAATAATTTTATGCGCACATAAAATATACCTTAAGAGGAACCGCGGTTACTGGGTCGTTGGCGTTCCATCCATACTAACGTATCCTGTTTCCTCACTGGTTAATGATACTAGTCCAAATATTTTTTTTACGATATTAGTATATCTACTACTGCAATGTCCTTATGTTTTGTTTTTAGCGTATTGTTTATTTTTTCTAAAATTAATATAATTACGCCAAAAAACATGAACGCCAACGACAACTTGACCGCGTTTCCTCCTAAACGCGTTTTGTCATCATCCACACCCTTAATGTTGGTAATGATCATTACTAGTCAAGCGCATGGAAGATACCCAATTGTAATTTAATTAAAATTCAATTAACATCAACAATCCAGTACCTAATCTAAGGAATAAAGCAAACACCAGTAGGTAATTAATAATTATATGTAAATGATTGATGACTCTATAATTACAGGTGAGATAAAGATAGTAAAAAAATACCAATGTATTTATTCCCTATTTTTAACTCTTTTGACTTCTCGGAAGAGGTTATGCTGGTCACAGTGGCCACTCAACAAAGTAATCAAACTCATTTTAAAATAGTACCTATAATTTACAGTAAATTTAATAGCAAATGAGAGGTCATGCTGGCCACTCAACAAAGTAAACAAAACACAGGTTTAAAAATAGTACATATAATTTACAGTAATTATTTAGTAGAAAATATAGTATACAATTTATTTTACCAACAAAAAGTAAGCATTTTGTCTCAAAACATCTATAAGCCACACAAACAAAACAACAACTTTTCAAATCAACTCATTTACCTAAATGATAGCAATTATTGTAAAAATCTCAACTCCCTGCATATGATCATCAGCTCAAGTCAGTTCTTTTGTCACTAAACATGTAACCCAGAGGTCACATGTTTAGTCACAAAAGAACTGACTTGCACGGGAATGAGCTTGTCCAATTGGAAACAATAATCGGAGATTATTGTTTCCAATTCAAGGACAAGCTTCATTCCCGTGTCTAGCCTAAATCTGTTATACTTCCGCTGACTTTTGGCCTTTCCGCTGGCTTTGTTTATGATGACCGTTCTTGTATTGTTTTTTTACCCGACTACGGCAAAGTCAAAGGAGGATTACGATTTTAACAGGTATGTCAAATCAAAATATTTTATTTCACTTAAACCTACATGGGCACTTATGATACGTCAGAAGATATGTGCACGGTTCCAATTGGTCGTTTCCTATGGAGAAGAGCCAGCAAGAAACTCCACGGTTACTCTTTTAAAAAGAATGGGCTTTTGCAATGTTTTCAAGTTACAGTGTTAATAGGTTTGGGAGGACAGTGTAGGCAAGGCAATGTAGGCGTCAACAAGTACCAAGTACTTAACAAAATCGAAGATAGTTTACAAAGCTACATTCTATTAAGCCTACAACGTTCTCACGTTCACAAACTAAAAAAGAATCTATATAAAATATTACTAAATTAATAAAAATAAAACTTATTTAAACCAAATGACAGGATTGCCTTTACAACTGTAACAAATCAGAATTAATATTCTGTCCAAAAGTCACTAATAAATATTAAAATTGTAGGTTTTGTCAAGGTATGTAAAAAAAAAAAACATCGTAATTTAGGAGGAGTTCGGACGTTCTTGTATTGTTTTTTTACCCGACTACGGCAAAGTCAAAGGAGGATTGCGATTTTAACAGATATGTAAAATCCGAAGTCACATAGGTTTGACTCCGTATTTTACATAGCCTGTCTCTGTGTGATCTGTGCGATTATTGCCTTTACATGACGTGTGCACTCCGGATTTTCAATTTGCCTGTGTTGTATCTACTTGTCTTCTTTATAACTTTTTAGTTGGTGTGTTTGGCATCGTTGGGTTTTAGTTTTTAACTTTTATTTTTGTTTATCTGAGACTGCCTGGAGACTGGGCCCTCGGTATCTGGGATTATCCAAGGAAACAGTGTCTAGATCTAAGAATTGAAAATGTCATAAGGGGGGATGCGCCAAGGTAGCTCGCGAAATTAAAATTGTCTTATCATGATATTTGAGGTCAATTCTAACTTAGAGAGTTGTATCGTGCGCTTTTGGTCGTAGCTCCGTTTATATTTATCTTCAGCATATCTTTACGAACTTATTCTACAAGTGTGCAGTAAGTACTTACCTATTTTTTTATCGGAAGCATACCTATTAAATTGAAATTAGACAAGCCACTTTATTTTTCGAATGGAACTTATTTACCTTTTTATTTCCTCTAGCTTGCTCTGTCCCACTCATAGGCAAAAGCCTCCCTCCACTCCTTCCATCTGTTGCGAGCCCGCGCGCCCTTCTTCCAGTTTGGACAATACCTATCCATTTGCCTAATTATAATGTTAATGTGCCAAATTCGTATGATGACAGTCGGACGAATCTGTTTTTTTTTTGCGGATGAGGATATGCAAATTTTAATAGCAACGTATTTAAATTTAAATTCTTGTCACAATTTCATATTGAATTGTAATCAGAAACAGAATTGGGCTGTGCCGGAAATAAAATACAGTGTCTTTGATTAACAACTTTATGGTACTTAATAGATATTTAATATCCAACTTTTTTGTTATTTTTGTCCCCAATAATAATTCATAAACATATTTACAACAATCAATACTTACATGCTAAAAAATCGTAGTGAAGTGAAAACTACATTGTTTGTTCTATTGTTTACCGCAAATTTTAAAAAGAGAGCCAAGAGGTTAGAGTATTGCTTACAGTTACAGATTTAACCTTTTAAATTATTATCATCACATATCTTTATGGATCTAAGCGCAGTCAATCAATACTCAATATATTGATTACATGCAGTGAACTTAAGAGCCTATACTACCTCAAATGGCTTAGCATGATCGTCCATTATGTCGTTAAAATACTGCAGCATTAATTTTGAAATAAATATACAGTAAAGTTGAAGATTAATGTTAAGTACTATGTTTGTAAAGGAGTATGTATCAGTCAGTGTATCAGTGTTGTGCCATATCGTGTTATCCAGTAACTGGGTTGTGGAGGTCAGTTAGGCAGACAATCCATGTAAAATACTGGTATTCAGCTGCATCCGATTAGACTGGAAGCCGACCCCAACATAGTTGGGAAAAGGCTAGGCAGATGAGTAAGTACCGTACTTATATTATACATGCGAAAGTAACTGTCTGCCTATCTGTCGTGTCTGTTTCCTTTTCACGCCTTGACGAGAATTTGCACGAAATTTGGCACACGGTAGACCTTAACCTGGGTTAGGACAAACAATACTTTTTATTCCGGTAGTACGTTCCCGCGCCGCGGGATAATTTCCGACGTCGGAATTTCTCCTGTATCGTCGGTATTTTCAAATCAATTCGCAATTTTTTTTTTTTTTAAACGTTGCCCAACACTAGGAATTTCTCTTGTATCGTGGGTGCGTTTACTAACATTTAAACTCACATACACAAACGGCCAGACCCGAAACAACTACTTGCAGGTCATACAAATATTTGGTCCGTGCGGGAATCGAACCCGCGACACGCAGCGCAGCAATCTCTTAACCACTGCGCCAACCGTGCCGTCATATGAATGTTTAACTCTGCCTGTTTTTGAAGGCGGTTAAATAAACAATTTATTTTGTTCCAGGTCGTGAAAGATGTGACCATGTCCCCTGGAGCGCCGTCCAGCGTGGAAGCAGAACGGATAGAACTCCTGGGCTCCCTGACCACGCAGCAGCAGCAGAGGACCAGCGCCAGGGTCATCAAGAAGCTTCTACTGGAACCGCCTGTCGAAAGGGACAAGAGATCTGGAAAGAAAGATGGGTCTGATGGTGAGTGGCTCTAACAACTTGTAACAAAACTTAACATCATCATTTCGGTATACACTGAGCAGCAAATAATCTTTCAGTTTTTCATTGATAAATTGAAAATGAAATAAATCGCCACTAGAATAGAGTTGAAAATTGCTTCAAATCTAATCAAATCAAATCCATTTATTTGCCGGAATGTAGGTTTACAAATGTACGATCTTAAAAACTATAATGGTCCCTTTACATTCTAGCATTTTATATGGTGTGCAAATATTTAATGTTATCATAGACAATGTTATTATTTTAATTAAATAAAAAGGCAGCTACAACAAATAAGAGCTCCGGCATTAAGATTTATATGGAATAAATTAATTAATTGATGTCAAAGACCTATGTCAGTTCAAGAGATAAAGTTTACTATAATGTCAGATTATGATTATATAAATCATGTATGGGCAACAATCGGCCCGCGGGCCGGATCTGGCCCGCTGTAAGATATTATCCGGCCCGCGAGATATTTTGAAAAAACCTAATTTAAAAAATATTACATTAGGTACTTATACTCACTCTTTGATAATCGCCGCCACTCGGCTTGATCGATCAAATTCTTTGAGGTTTGCCACCTTACGGGCGACACATCAAAAGATTTATTGGTTCTCAATTATTCTAAACTAGTTTATTCCAGATTATTCCTTCATTTTGCCTATATAAGTGGGTGGATGGCCCGAACGTTAGTTCAGTTCTATTTGAGCTACCGAGGTGATAACTTGGACAAGCGATATCCTAACTTGCTCGAGCCGTCAACTTGCTTTGTGACTTTGTGTGCATCTTGAGTGGTTACTAACTATAGTTTGTTATTAAGTTTATTGAACGAAAAGTAAACAAAAATTATGTCTGGTGGAAAGAAACGAAAAGTAGATACAAAGGGTCTCGCCAGTTTCAAGAAAAATGGACTGAAGAATTCTTTTTTATCTTGCACAATGGTAAGCCTATTTGTTTGCTGTGTAATGAATCCATTTCAGTAATGAAATAATTCAATATAAAGAGGCATTACTCAACTAAGCATGCTACGCTGCGCTCACTGACAGGACAATTAAGAACAGACAAAATCCAGAAGCTTATCGCAAATTTGGAAAAGCAGCAACAAATGTTTCATAAACAAAGAACACAACTTGATAATGTTGTGAAAGCTAGTTTTATAGTTAGCTCAAAATTGGCAAAGGCATTAAAACCATTTGCCGAAGGAGAATTTATCAAGGAGTGTATGTTAGAAGTTTGCAGTATTTTGTGTCCTGAAAAGAAAAATGAATTTGAAAAAATTTGTTTGTCAAGACGAACTGTTGTTCGACGTATAGAAATGATGGCTAATGATATAAAAACAACATTGACTCATCGTATGGGCTGGTTTTGAATCATTTTCCATAGCATTAGACGAGAGCACCGATTTGTCTGACACAGCTCAACTGGCTATATTTATTCGAGGTGTTGATTGGTATGGAGTTCACTGTTACTGAGGAATTGCTTGCTTTACAGCCGCTTAAAGGAACCACTACAGGAGAGGATATTTTTATTGAAGTTCAAAAGGTATTCACAAGTTTTGGCTTGCCATGGTCAAAATTAATTGGGGTATGCACTGATGGTGCATCTTCTCTGGTCGGCTTACGTAAAGGTTTCATCGGAATTTTGAATGAAAAAGCAACAGAATTAAATGTGCAAAAAGATGATTTGATAGTCCTTCATTGCATTATCCACCAACAGAACTTGTGTTCTCCAGTCCATTCGACTCCAGAATGTTATGAATGTGGTAGTAAAAACCATCAACTTTATTCGATCCGGAGGGCTTAACCATCGTCAGTTCAAGGCGTTTTTGGATGAAATATCAGGTGAATATAACGACGTAACATATTATTGTGAAGTCAGATGGCTGAGCAAAGGAAAAATGTTGAAACGGTTTTACGAGCTTAGAAATGAGATAGCAGACTTTATGAAAATAAAAGATAAACCACTATCTGAATTAAGTGACCCCAAATGGATATGTGACTTAGCATTTCTGGTCGATCTTACAGGCTATTGGAATGATTTAAATTTGAAACTTCAAAAACAAGGACAGTTAGTAAATGATTTGTACAGCCATTTGAAAGCGTTTCAGATCAAACTACGCATGTGGGAGTCACAGATGCTGTCTGGTAATAGTTACCATTTCAACATGCGTGCGTATGAAAATATTGCTTATGCTCAATATGCTGAAGAACTCAAGTTACTGTCGGAACAATTTTCGAACAGATTTAGCGACTTCAAAAACATGGAAGACTGTTTCAGTTTATTTGCTACTCCTACAAAATGTAATGTACAAAATGCTCCAATACACACACACAAATGGAGTTAATCGAGATTCAAGAAAACTCACTCCTAAAATCCAAATTTGAAGACGTAGAGTTGTGCGATTTCTACAAAAAAAAAGACCTAGAAGAAGACAATTTTCAGCTTAGAAAATTCGCAAGAAGATTGATTTGTGCGTTTGGCAGTACTTATAAATGCGAACAGTTCTTTTCATTGATGAAAGTTAATAAATCAACACATCGTACAAGACTGACTGACGATAATTTGGAAAATTCTTTACGTCTTTGTATCAGTGGAATTAATCCAAATATCGATGGATTAGTTTCCCAAATTCAAGCTCAAGTGTCTCATTGATTTCGGTGTATTTAACTTTCGTAGTTTGTAACAATTGCAAATTTAACGATTTAATTTTAAATTCATTTTGTTATTTTAATAAATTGTACTATAATAACATTGTCGTATTATTTAATGTCTAATATCTATCGCAAAAAATATTATCACTATTTTAAAATGCACTAAGTACTGTTAAACGCGGCCCGCGAACGTATTTGCACGCTAAAGTTTGGCCCTCAACATGTCAAAGGTTGCCCATACCTGATATAAATAATTGTAATTGATAATGTCGTAACTAATATAGTTTTAAAGTGTTGATTAAGTAAAATTTGAACATTAATTACTTATTATAAGGTATATACCAATAGTATTGATTTCAGTTTCCGTCTCCGCGATCTGACATGTGTTCAGAAAAAAAAGTTAACGCAATGGTTAAAAGAAAAGATCTTTTTTCTTTTAACGAAAAGATTTTTTCTTTTAACCATTGCGTTAACTTTTTTTTTTTAATGGGCAAAGGTAAATCTTGAAAGGCGTCCGATAACTTGTTATATACCTTTACAGCATTTATGTACGAGCTCCTCTTATACAATTCAAGACTGCATTGCGGTAAACAGAGTCCATGTTTAAATTTATTTTTATTTCTAGGAGCTACATTTCGTTTGGTTACATATTTGTGTTTAGTAAAATATTCCGCATGCTGTTGTACAAATAGGCATAATTCTCTAATATACATACACGGTAATAGCAGAATATTGTACTTTTTAAACAAGGGCTTACAACAGGGATGCACAGACCACGGAATACTGGTGGCCCGCCGACAGCAAAACTAATACTCTCGTACATTCGAAAAATATTGAATTCTATTCCAGAATAAAACCAAAAAAAATATGTTCGAAAAGTAATTTGAATCTCGCGCGCGCGCTCTTAAGTGCGCTTATCGGTGCGCCGTGCATGCGTCGGTAACAGCGGTCGGTAATGTTCGTGCCGATCTCGGTTAAATTCGTTTTCTTGAGGAAGCGCCGCGGCCGGCGGCGCGGCGACGTCGGCAGCGCGGTGGCGGCTTATCCACGGGTTATATTGTTAGAGCAAGCGAGATAGCAATAGTCCCGAATTCCCGGTTGGACGAAGCTTCCAGAGTCGGTTTCGAGATTTCTCCAGACAGTTTTCGACTCTATACGCGCGGTATAAAAGCCACGCTAACCGCAGCGACCGACAGTTCGGTTTTAATTTGAGTGAAGTGTTAATAGTTCTAGTGTAGATTTTAACTCGACTAGCCGGTGTCATATATTTTGATCCACATTCAACGTAGATTTCCCGTCAAGTGCCGTGTATAATTGTGTTGTGAAATCGTAAGTAAAACTCTGTTATTAATAATAAGTGTTTCCCTACATATTTAATCAATTATTTTTGGTAATTTAAAAAAGGATGGGTAATTTAAGTAGGTACTGTAATTGTTTTTAGGTGCTGTGTTAATCCTAGCCAGGATTAGAACGCAACATGGACAAGCCAGGGCCTAGTAAAAAACGTAAGGTTAAAGATGAAAATCGGCAGTTTCAAGAAATTTGGACTGAGAAATACTTTTTGTATGGTCGCATAACAAAGTCGTTTGTTTAATTTGCAAGAATTCTGTTGCGATTGCAAAGGAATATAATGTAAAAAGGCACTATGAAACGCAGCATCCTACTTTTACCAAGTTTACAGGCGAATTAAGAAAGCAAAAAATGTTGTTTTTAAAACGGGAGCTTATTGGTCAGCAAGCTATGTTTACAAAACCCATTCAAGATTCAGAAACAGCTACAGAAGTTAGTTATGAAATTTCTCGAATGATAGCAAAGCGAAGTCGCCCCTTCAATGATGGGGATTTTGTAAAAGAATGCATAGAAATTGCCGCTAAGAAAATGTGTCCAGAAACAGCAAAAAAGTTTGAGAAAATTCAACTGAATCGTATGACTATCCAAAGACGAATTATGTCTTTGTCAGGTAATATTGCGGAACAATTAAATGAACCGAACTAAGATCATTGAATTTTTTTCATTAGCACTCGACGAATCCACTGATATTAGTTCCACAGCTCAACTTCTCATATTCATACGAGGTGTTACTCAAGATTTTGAAGTCTTAGAAGAGTTATTAGCAGTGATCGGAGTAGGTAGATTAATTTTTGGTACTTGTATCATAAATGCACACAGAAAGAATAACATGGATAAGCCATTTTTCCGGAAAGTAATTCCGGTATTTCCGGATTCAATTAAATATTGTTAATGTTGGTAGTGATATTATTACTACTCAATTCAAAATTTATAAATTGTTGCACTTAAATTTAAATATTTTCATAGTGGTCATGGTAATTTACATTAAGGGTAGAATAAATGACGGGGCCCCATAGAGGGCCAATGCCTGCTGGGGTCGTGAGACTGTTCTAAGGATGCACCACCACTCTGAAACGTAAAGGGCAAAAAAGGATCTAAAACAGACCCAAAGATGTACAGACCAATTTCATTACTACCTATTCACTCAAAAATTCTTGAAAAGCTAATTAAAACTAGATTACTCAGACATTTTAACCTAAATGGAGTGTTAAGTAGAAGACAATTTGGTTATCAGAAAAACGTTGGGACACAAGACGCAATATCGACTCTAATTAAGGATGTAGTTAGCAGATTGGATGACAAACAGAAAGTAGCTGGGCTTTTCTTAGACTTAAGTTCAGCATTTGACACGGTGGATCATAAATTACTGCTAGAAAAACTTGAGCATTACGGTGTCAGAGG
The DNA here is from genome assembly GCA_963921375.1 of Tiliacea citrago. NCBI lineage: Eukaryota > Metazoa > Arthropoda > Insecta > Lepidoptera > Noctuidae > Tiliacea > Tiliacea citrago. Next base: position 27,563,906 of record OY992783.1, read on the forward strand.
CAAGGTATTGGCACTACTCACGTCATATTTAAACAACAGGAATATGTTCGTGGAGATCAAAGCACAGACAAATTCTTCTGGTAAAAAATATCCAAGTGAAGAAACATATAGGTCTTCATTGTCTCCTGTGCACACTGGCGTACCACAAGGCTCCATATTGGGTCCGATATTTTTTATCGCGTTTGTTAATGACCTTATACAACACATGAGTAGAAAAGCTGCTGGATCTATCCAGCTTGTGGTGTTTGCCGACGATACAAACGCAGTTGTTTCGGCTGACAATATACGCGATCTTAATTCCATAATTAATCAAACCTTAGATATCTTCCACAGCTGGTTTTCTGTTAACGGTCTTAAATTAAATGCCAGTAAAACGAATGTTATGCTTTTTCGTTCTACTTCCAGAAATTAAGATAACATTAACTGCGTCATAAATGGAGAAACAGTGAACGTGGTCCCAGTGGTTAAATTTCTGGGAGTTCACATTGATAGCCAGTTAAAGTGGAAACAAGAGCTAACACACCTAGAGAAAACAATCAGCTCTGCGTGCTACGTACTAAGAAGTCTAAGAAACGAGGTAACCATAAAACATTTAAAAATGGTCTATTACGCATTAGTTGAGTCGAAACTGAGATACAGCATACTTTTCTGGGGAGGAAGTTATGGTTACAACACTCAAAAAGCTTTTGTAATTCAGAAAAGAGCAGTCAGAACCATAGCTAGAATTCAACAGCTAGAATCATGCAAGCCACATTTTAATGACTTAAATATATTGTAAAGATATAGTCAATGCAGTTAGAAATTATCGACATTCAAAACGACCAAGATTTATGCAACAAATTCAACGAAGGAGACTTGCTGAACTTTTACCGCTGCATTGATAAAAATACGTACAAAGAGTTGCGCATAAACGCTCTGAAATGTGCCAGCTTATTTGGTTCTACCTATATACGTGAACAAATCTTTTCAATACTAAATAATAATAAAACAAAAAATCTAAACCGCCTTGCAAACGAAAGTTTGGAAGCAGTTTTACGTGTTGCTACAAGTAAATTTGAGCCAAATATAAAAAAAGATTGTAAGCACTATGCAGTGCCACGCTTCAAATTAATAAATTCTTTTTCAATTTTAATACATTATTATCAATTCTTTATTGTCTTTAATTACCTATACTTCTGGCGGCCCGCCATCAGTTCATAATTTGCCCGAGTGGCCCCTAGTCTTAATAAGTCTGTGCATCCCTGGCTTACAACTATCCATGTACCAGGCTCCACAGATTGCACGTACTCATTTTTTTTGTACTCTAAAAAACGCTTTTAAAATGTCAACCGAATTAACAGAAGATCATAAGCGAGTACGGACGAAACGTATCCGTGATATTCACAAAGAGCAGCTTCTGTTTATACCGTGACTCGTAATCTTTTTATTGCGTAGACAAATCTGTCGAGTTTATCCCAACCGTAATCGATGTGTGTTTTCCAGTCGCAATTCTGATCCAACCTTATTCCCAGAAATTTAGTACTCGCAACTTGTTTGATGATAGTATCGTTATATTTAACATTTAACGTCAACGGCTTTCTTTTATGGGTTTGGAATTGGATCATTTTAGTTTTCTCTATATTAATCTGTAAATTGTTAGAATTTAACCAGTGTATTATGTTCTTTACTGCTTTGTTTATGTCTAGTTCATACGTGTCTGCATCTTCACATTTCACAATGAGAGTTGTGTCATCAGCAAACAATATTGTGTTATGGCAATTGATATTTGGGAGATAATTAATATACATATATGAGGAATAAGAAAGGTCCCAATACACTGCCCTGTGGCACTGCAAAATTATTTTGTCGATAGTCTCTTCTATGTGACACCTTTTTGTTGTTATGTATTTTAGAGATTTCCACACATTGATTTCTGTTATTTAGGTAGTCTCTCAACCAGCCGTTCGCTTTGCCTCATATTCCATATTTTTCTAATTTGTGTAAGAGCAATTTGTGGTCCACAAAATCGAAGGCCTTACTCATGTCAAGGAAAATCGCAGCAATTGGTAAGCCATCATCTATAGCTTGGGTTACAATTTTGATCAAATTGAAACATGTCTAAACCCAAATTGATCATCTTTAATACTTTATACTTTGACTTGCTATAAATTTTTGAAGCCTTTTCAGCATAATTTTCATAATTATATTATTATTTAATAATTATTCATGTCAGACTTTTCTCCTTTTTTAAAAAGTGGCTTAACAGCAGATTTTTTCAGCTTGTGGCGTGTATTGTTGATAATTCGTGCTGACGTAAGAGGTGGGCAGAGGTACACCTCTGCCCACCTCTTATATCAGTGCCCTATACAGTTTAGAAATAGGCCCTAGAACTTATATCGATGTCAACTGGCCAGAATATTTTTCGGTTTTCATCGGCTAGCGGCTAGGGTAATAATGCCTACCGAGAATTGGGGATACTCGAGAATATTGGAAACAATAAGGGTTTGCAAACTCCGAAATCTCCGAATGTCCAAACGGCACTAAGGCCCGGTTGCACCACCAATCACTTTAATAAGTTTTTACGCTTTAGACAAAATCAAACTGGTTGCTATTTTTATGGTAAAATCTGTTATTTTTATGATATTCATTTTACATTCTGTGATAACCTATACTCACACACTGACTTATTTTTTTAGAAAAACATACTTGTATGATGTTTGTAAATATGTGAACACCACGTATCTATCTAATACTTAATTAAGTTATTTTTCATTGCTTAGTTTTTAATTCGTTTTACCTATTATGGTATAGTAATTTTATTCTAGGTGCATCGTCTTCACATATAATCATATAATTAATGTAATCAAACAAAATATTGTAAAACATTTTTAAAAGAGTACCGGTGGAGTTTCTTGCCCATTCTTCTCCATACGAAACTACCTTTTGGAAGGGGCAACTAGAATCAATTCTATTTTTTTTGTAAATTTTGACGTTCAAAAGTGCCTCTTATGTGCCTATTTGAAATAAATGGTTTGACTTTGACTTTGACTTTGCTAAACGAATTCAAAACATAGCTCTTTTTCGAGGTTTACGATAGTGAGGACACATACCATAACATCACGCCTGTTTTCCACGAAGGCAGCGGTGTACCTATGGTAGGTATACCCCATTTCGCCTGTTATATTTAAGTCCGATGTAATAGGGAGCGTGCCAGTTACCACCAACCAGAAATTCCAGATGGAAAACCGCATAATACTTGCCCGACTCGGGAATCGAACCCAGGAATTCCTGCTCAGCAGTTTCGCTTGAGACCGCCAGAACAACGAGTCAGTTGAGCGTTGGAGCATTTGAGGATGCGCCAAAAAAGCGGTTTAAGAAAAAAAAAACACCATGATACAAAAAAAAAAATCGACAATTTTAATATTCTTTCAGTGAATACGTATAGAATTGAACGAAAGACTCGGATTTTTTCAAATAATTATACTTACCGTCACGCATTTGCAGTTTTATTTCCAATTTATTTGATTTTGAAAAAATAACTTAGATCATTTTATTTATTATTTAAGTAAGTCTAAGTAAGTGCTCTATAAATCTTTCTAAAATCAATTTAATTTACACAGAAGTAAAGTTGATATTGGTTTAAGTGGAAATAACATGTACTCTGAGCATTAGATGTCTTTTGATTACTAATTTGTTCGTTATTTGAATTTTAAATTATTTTACTACTTGCGAAAGAAATGGTCTGATTTTACATCCTGGTCGCCATCGTAACGTTATCCAATGAAATTGTGAGAAAATCTTGCAGTCAAGCTCACACAACTCCCGAACAAACTTTCTTTAAACGATGAAAATCTTGAAAAAGGTTACTGCTACCCCACAAAGGCGCTGTCAATTTTTTTTATTTTACCTTAGATTTGTGGTTGACCGTACACCCACATTTCGCTGATAATATTTAAGTTCAACTTCCAATGCATGAGGCGAGCGAGTCTATAACCATAAAGCAGGCACTGGCACTAGGCTTACAGGTTATTTTTACCATGTCTCGACGTATCTTTTTACTTGACCTAAATACCATTATAGGCCCCTTATATAGCGTTTTACCCTATGTAAAATTGGTAACCCACCTATAGAATATCTACCAAAATTTGGTACCTATATTAGAATATTTTCTTTCTTATTTCCAGACACCCCAGAATGTGAGACCCCAAGCAAAATAGACGAGAAGGAGCTCAAATTCCCGATGGTAAAGCAACGAATGCCCAAAGCTCTCTGGTCCACTGACGAAAAAAACTTATTCTTCGAAGCACTCAACGAGTATGGAAAGGACTTTGACGCTATAACTGCCTACATCTGTGCCAAAATGAAGAAGAAAGGCATGCCAGATGTCAACCTGAAGACCAAGACGCAAGTCAGCCATTTTTATTACAGAACCTGGCATAAGCTGTCGAAGCATGTGCATTTTGATGAGAGTAAGTATAGCTTTTATTTTTTTTGTTAACTTCGTAGCCTGCACTATGTAGGACAGTGCAGGTTACCTAAAAAATAAAAGCTGCGCAAAGGCCATTCCCAAATCCTTCCAGGCATCCTTTTCCAGACGCACCTCGACCCAACCCTTGCGGTACGCGTCTAGGTCGTCCCGCGGAGGGAATGCAGAACCGGTTCTGTTTTAAAGAACCGGTACTTTCGATACTTTAAGTAAGCCTTTATAAGATAGTAGAGTTGAAAGTGTTGAAACGGAAAAAGTGCGACAAAGACGAAATGGCAGTACAAAATAAAAACATTTAGATCAAATCAACTCAAATAAAACGATTTATTACTTGTTATATAGACACTAAACAGTCTTATTCAGTATAAGTTACTGGTAAAGAAGCATATTCTACCAGCAACTTTTTTTTGCCTCTTAATCCTACTTAATATATGTACAGAGTGGCGAAGTGACGTCTTAATGTAAAATTTAGATGCCTTTTATTGCGAGGCATCCGAATTATTAGTATTTTAGGAGATAGATTTTTTAATGATATTTTTCATAATTTTCATCTGACACCAGTTTTGATTTTTTCTCTCTTTGTATTTGACGTTTGAGGATTTTTTTTGTTAATACATCACCATAATGTCAAGTACCACCTTAAAATTTTCGGTTGACCTGGGCCTCAAGTCTGCTATTACAATAGTGTCAGAATGGTCGATCATTGATTTCATAATTCTTGATTTTGACAAGTTTGGTTATTTACTATTATAATGGCGTCATTATGACTTTCCAATGGTCGGCCACTGACACTACTTTGAAAGAAATTGCATATATTGGTAATCTCGTACATAATGACAAATGAATGACATTTCTACTAATGGGTTTTATAATAATGGCAATGCGACAATGCCATTATAATAACACAATTATATTACGACAACATTGACCGACCAATGATCGACCATTATGAATTGACCAGATTACGAACTTTTAGCAAAATGACAATGGCATGACAATGGGATCGTGTTGGAATGACTGAATTTATAAAAATACCAGACTTGGGCCCCTGGGCCTTATGGAACATGACTGAAATTGAATAGACTGTTAAAAATTACAGCTCAAGCATGATAGCAACAATAGTTCACTCATGTTAAAAAAATAAAAATTGGTGGCAAAATTGCTTCTAACGGCCGAACCCTAACCAACCTATGTTCAGTGAAAAATAGATCGTTATAGACATCTCACAATCATCGATAAAGGCTATTTATCTAACGAAAACAATTGGGTTCTCTATTTGGCCCTCCCGTGTGTATCGACAACCAACATCACTTTAAAGAACAACCTGTATAATTAGTAAGTATTATTAAAACTTGTATTATATTAAATTAAAACTCTCCCTCTCTCTCTCTCTCTCTCTCTCTCTCTCTCTCTCTCTCTCTCTCTCTCTCTCTCTTGTGCATGGTACAAGATTGTACTGCATTTTGGTGAATAAATAGTTAACGCTGGAGGGAGTAAAGAAAGGTAATTTTGACAGTTTGACATAAGAAACACCACACCTTGTTACGGTTACTTTTATATGATGATATATTTCTGTGATTGATGAAGGTGTGGAAAGGAGAGTAAATGTGAGAAATAAAGTGAATAGTGCTATACATGCGATTGTGACCAATCAGTCGATGCCCAAAAAGGCTCGACGCGCTGTTCACAATGGTGTGCTGGTGTCTACGCTTATGTAAGTGAATGTTGGGTGTGGCAAAAGAAGCATGAAAGTAGAATAAATGCTTTGGAAATGCGTTGCTTGCGAAGCATGTCTGGCGTGACTATGAATGATAAACTGAAAAATAATGTGATAAGGCAACGGTGCAGTTAAAAAAAAGATGTAGTGACAAAATTTTTAAAGAGTATGCTTAGATGGTTTGGTCATGTTGAGAGGATGAGTGAAAGGTGACTAACAAAACGTATTTACAAAGCAGAGGTGAGTGGAAACGCTGCCGCCGGGAGGGGACGCCCTAGGAGGACATATTATAGTGACCTAATTGGTGATGTTCTTCAGAAAGGTCAGGTGCGTAGTACTCACAACCGGCATGCGTGTATGTATGAACGTAGCCGAAGCAAAAGTAGTATGTATGGAGAGTATAGTTTCTGCCTACACCCATGGGAATAAGGCGTAAGTTTATGTATGTATGTATTAATTTTTCACTGCTGTTTTATTTAAATTAATAACATCTTAATTTGCTCATATTACTATGGACGATGCGGCATTTATAGGAAAGTTCTTTGTGAACTACAAAATAACTTTCTGGATTGATAACTTCTGTGACCATTTGAAAATCACTACCGGTTAACGTACTTTCAGTTGAATCGGACGTTTTTATGATTATTTAAAAAGTGTTCTATTTTTAACCGACTTCCAAAAAGTAGGAGGTTATTAAAGTAAACAAATGCTTAGATAGATACTTTTATCCCTGCAATTCAGGGATAGACCAATCTGTCATCTTTAGTAACTGTCCTGTCAAACAAATAGCTGTGAACACGATATTGTGACGCATACTTTGGGTTTTTCTTATAAATAGTTAACCGTAGTAAGCGATAGACCATCCCATCAATAGATAGCGTGGGTCGGTAAGATTCCTTAATCTCTGTTAGAATATTGGGATGTTAAACCATACATAGATAGGTTTTTAGTACACTAAAACTGGTGATAGATAGGTCATTGGGTTCGGCAGTAAGTGTTTCTAAAAACTGCTAGTGACCTTCAATAACAAGACACATTAAAAAAAACCACACCTCTATCGGGATTTATTTTCTGTAACTTGCCTTCAAAGTAAAAACGAGCAACTATTTTTAAGGAAAATAGAACAACATATTGTAATAATTTAACTTTAAATTATGATTTATGGGCTATAAAATTAGAAATATTCTAAACGCGAAGTATCTTGGACCTTCTCATTGTTTCGTCTCCTCAACATGTCAGCAAGCATGGTCAATGCCCAGCTGACATGTTTTCTTACCATGACCTATTATTCCTCTCCTACAAAATTCGCCCACCTAAGGCTAAACCTAAAATCCTCCTGCAGCGTAATTTTGGTGGCATGAAGACAGATGACCTCCGAAGAGATGTTAACAGCATTGACTGGTCTCCTCTAGTCAGTGTCGAGTCGATTGATGATAAAGTCAACCTGCTGACAGACAACCTTGTGCAGCTGTACGATGTCCACGCTCCTATTCGTGCTGTAAAAATTAAACACCTTCCGGCACCATGGCTTACAGACGATATAAGAAGCATCATGCACAGGAAGGCTGTAACCAAGACTAAATTTAAGTGTCGGCCCTCACCATCGAACCGGGAGATCCTTGTGGATGCTCGAAATCGCTGCAATAGGGTGTGTAGAGATGCCCAACGCCGTCATATCCACACCTCAGTTGAAAACGGAGATCCAGCTAAAGTCTGGAAATTTCTTAAGTCCTTGGGAGTTGGAAAGTCACGCCAAGAATCAATTCCTAAAAACCTAGATATTGATCTACTGAATCAACACTTCTCATCTTCGTCCCACTGTAATGGGACAGCTAAAACAGCTACAATAAACTATATTTCAAACCTTCCAACTCCGGACCATCCTCCATTTGTGTTTAGTCAATTCTCTGATTGTGATGTTAAGAAAAGCGTAGTATCAATCACGTCGAACGCAGTTGGTAGTGATTGTGTAAGTCGGAAAATGATACTCCCTGTCCTCGACGAAATCCTTCCTATCCTATGTTATATCCTAAACTATTCTATATCCTATGGTGTTTTTCCACCGATGTGGAAAGAGGCAAAAATCACTCCTTTACCCAAAAACGCTAATCCTACTTCCTTTTCCGAATACCGTCCTATCTCCATCTTGCCTTTCCTCTCCAAAGTCTTAGAACGCCTTGTCCACAATCAGCTTAGTACTTTTCTTTGTAAGAATAGTCTGCTGAATCCTTTCCAATCAGGTTTTCGTCCTGGTCACAGCACTGCTACAGCCTTAGTTAACGTCACTGATGACATACGGTTAGGCATGGAAGGAGGAAATCTGACAGTTCTTTGCTTACTGGATTTTAGTAATGCATTTAATACTGTCGATTTCGATATCCTTCTTGGCATGCTTCGCTTGCTTAACATATCTCCAACGGCGATTGACTGGTTTCGTAGTTACCTGTATGGCCGCCGGCAACGTATATGCATAGAAGAGTGTTGCTCTTCTTGGTGTTATACTTCTGCCGGTGTTCCTCAGGGTGGCGTTTTATCTCCTTTACTCTTCGCAATATTTATAAACTATATTTCCAAAAAACTTATTTCTTCCTACCACCTTTATGCAGATGATTTACAAATATATAAACAAGCTGCCCTTGCGGATTTGGCTGATGCAATTAATACCATTAACAAGGATTTGGGTTCAATCTGCGAGTGGAGTGAGGCACATGGGTTGCAGGTCAATCCATCGAAGACTCAGGTCATTGTTGTTGGCAGCTCAAGGCTGACCCCCAAGATAAACTGGTCGCAACTTCCCCAAGTTCAATTTAACGGAATTCCTATTCCAGTAAGCGAAAAGGTTAAGAACCTTGGAGTTTGGATAGATAAACATCTTTCTTGGGGTCCCCAGCTACAGGACGTAAGTCGCAAAATTTTTGCATCCGGGAAGTCCCTGAGACGATTAAGGAATTTTCTTCCAACTGCAACTAAAACTGCGCTTGCACAATCCCTTTTACTACCCATCCTTGACTACGCTGATGTCAGTTATCTCGATCTCACTGAGGCACAATTAGATAAACTTGAGCGACTTCAAAACTTTTGTATAAGATTTATATTTGGCTTGCGCAAATATGATCACATTTCCGAATTTCGTACAAAGCTCAAGTGGCTACTAATACGTCTTCGCCGGAATTCTCATATCTTATTTCAGCTCTACAGTATTCTGTTCAATCCTAAAACCCCCTCTTATCTTAAAGAACGTTTCAAGTTCCTTCATGACACACATAATAGATATCTGAGGTCATCGGAAAACTTGAGACTAGAGATGCCGATGCATTCTACCAGTTTTTATGACAAGTCTTTTACAGTTCAAGCAGTACGGTTATGGAATGCCTTGCCCGTGTCGATAAGGCGTGCTCAATCTTTGTCCACTTTTAAAATTCTGGTAAAAAAACACTTTCTCTGTTCTTAGACAGCATCATTACAGAATACAGTTCCTTGATCTTGTTTCATGTTTATTATTGTATATATATATTATGGATAAGTTATGCTTAGTGTATGTATGTATTTATTGTACATGTAAATAGTTCACCACTGACTACCTGCAGTACTGTCTCTCCTTTCTCTTTTTAATCCATCCAAAGGTTGTCTGTAAAAGATCGCTTTTAGCGATAAGACCGCCCATTGTGTCACCCTGTGTAAAATTTCAACATTTATATCTGTAACTTTTATGGTGTACATAATAAAGAGTATTCTATTCTATTCTATTCTATCTTTTTCGAAAGTACCGAAAGAACCGGGATTTGGTTTTGAAAATACCGGTTGTTACTAAAACGACGCAAATTTCCGGGTTTTCCCGTTACTTTCGGTTCCGGGATTACGACTTCTTTGATTAAGAACTAAATCACAACTGTAATAGAGTTTAAATAGCTTGCAAGAGATGATTTCCTGTTGTGTATATCATAGAATATTTTTACTTAAAAATTGACAGCAAAGATCATCCTCGAGAATTTTGCTGTCCTATCTGCGCTGAACTTTAGAATCGAGTGTTTGTAAGCGCGACCGGTGAACCCGAGGTCCTAGGTTCGATCCTTAGAAGTTAAGAACGGACAATGTGTTATTGCATTTTTGCTGGAATTACACAATAGCAGCACGGTGTTTGAATTAGTGCCAGTTTGATAACAATTATTGAAAAATAAAAAAAGAACAAATTTCAATTATACAGACTCCAGGCTGAGAAATCCCTTGATTTGCCACATGCATCAAATTCAAACCATTTATTTAAATTAAACCAATTACAGGCACTTTTGAATTGACATAGAATCAGTCAGTTAGTCAGAAAGTTGAAGCTAGTTGTCCATTCCAAAACGTAGATCTCTATGGAGAAGAACGGGCAAGAAACTCCAATGACACTCTTTTATTTTAAATCTAGATGTTACAAAATCCTGGGTACATTATTACAATACATCACAACTTCATACCACGATAGTGATAAATCAAAAACATTGAAAGCTGTAACTGTAATACTAACTGGCGTCACACATGTCATCAATTCAAAGTATCTAATAGTATCTATATTATTATATAAATTAAAATAGCCATATCCATGACTATACGGTACTTAAGCTATAAATTATATTCAAGATGATATGCCTCGCTTATGGGACATCGGTATGATTACATGAGATGTAACATCTTAATAACATTATATTAATACGTCTGTTTCATTGTACTGCTGGCTTGACATGTGAGTGCCACTGCTGCCTAGTTAGATAACTATTTATCAAGTGAGGAAAATTATCTACTTATACAGGGCGGCCCAGAGTTAATTTTACAAACTGTATTTTTGTTGAAGGTTTTTTTACTGAATATTATTTATTATACATGCATAAAATAAGGTTTAGAAATTTAGTTTTTAAATGCTATGTCTTCCAGATGACCACCATTGCGGCGCTGGCATTCATTAAGAGCTCTAAAAAATTCAACTACACGCCTACAGGTTGCTCTGTTGTTTTGATGTGTGACAAATTGCCCCGTCTTGTTGGAACCATGTCCTGGAATTATAGCCACGAAATTCTTGCAATTCTGCCGTCAAAAAGTCCCTCAGTATGATAATGTACCGCTCAGAGTTAACAGACATTGCTCTGCGTCGTGAGTCTTCAAAAAAATAAGGCCCTATGATTCTGGCCGCAAAAATGGCTGCCCAACCCATGACTCTTGCGCATGTTTGTTTACAAAACCGTTTATGTGAAAATGTGCTTCATCGGAGAAGCGTATGTTATTGAAGCTGGAGAACCTCTCGAATATTCCAGACACAAAGTCCAACATTTTAACCCAGTCATTCACATTCAATTCTTGAACGAGCTGTATTTGGTAAGGATGACGCTTCAAATCCAGGGGTAAAATTCTCTGCAAAGTCGTACGGGACATTGCTAATGCTGCTGTACGCTTGAAAGTAGAGAGCCTGTGATCAGCAAGAACAGACACATTCACTTGCTGTACACTTTCTTCGCTTTGAACAGTAAATCGCGCGAAAGCGATATTTACGAAATAATTGCTCTTAAATCACAAATCCGTATTATGTATCAGCGATAGCCACACTATAGCAAACTAGCGATAGTGCTGCCTTTAGGGGACCATCTGTTAACTAAAATGTGCAGTGATCGCATGGTGATCGCGATTATTTCGTATTACGCATAGTTTTTGATAGCAGAGCGACAACATCGGTGAGCGGCTGTCAAATTGCGATAACCTTTTCCTTTGTTGTGTCAAATCTCGAAAAATAAACTGCTGTCCCATACCTTCAATACTATACAGATTCGATTTTTGACACAGCTACCATATCCGTTATAGCTACAAGAATTACTTCTTAGGAGACTGTGCTTTTTAGGGTTCCGTAGTCAACAAGGATTATATATATATATATCATCATCTGCCTAGCCTTTTCCCAACTATGTTGGGGTCGGGTTCCAGTCTAACCGGATGCAGCTGAATACCAGCATTTTAAATGGGGCGACTGCCTATCTGACCTCCACAACCCAGTTACTGGGTAACACGATATCCCTTGGTAAGACTGGTTGTCAGACTTTAGGGCTTCTGACGACCCGTAACAACTGTCAAAGATCTACAAATGACAGCCGCTACCAAAGGCTTAACGTGCTTTCCGAGGCACGGAGGAATCTTGATATGAAAAGATGGTCACCCATCCACTGACCAACCGCGGCAAGCGTAGCTTAACCTGATCGATCGACCCGTCTGGCAGTTATTACTTCACTACAAGCTCCTCCAAGTTTAGATGTATATATATATATATTATATTTATATATACTTAATATATTCAGCTAGAATCACACTAGGTTTGACGACTGTTCTTGCGCAGATGTGACCCACGCACACTGGTCCCGAATGATAAAAAAGTGGACATTAAGAAATTTTTGACAGAAGGTCAACGGATTCGGCTGATTTTTTTTTTTTGTAGACAGCTGATGCAATTACAAATCACTTTTATAAATTGAGTTTTTGCCAAATAAGCCGTATTTTCAGAGAAAAAAAATATTGAAATATTTTTTGTATGAAAGAAATCCTATTTTGTCTTTATCTTCCAAGATTCAAACGTATTCAAAATAAAACTTAGCGCAGCTTGTAGAGGTGCTAATTGCTCACCACTTTGTCATAGACACTCTTCTGCGATTTTGTGCTCCTTTTGAGTTACAGGCACTTTAAATATTTTTTGTATAAAAAAATTCTAATTTTGTCTTTATCTTCCAAGATTCAAACGTATTCAAAATAAAACTTAGCGCAGCTTGTAGAAGGGCTAATTGCTCACCACTTTGTCATAGACACTCTTCTGCGATTTTGTGCTCCTTTTGAGTTACATGCACTTTAAATATTTTTTGTATGAAAAAATCCTAATTTTGTCTTTATCTTCCAAGATTCAAACGTATTCAAAATAAAACTTAGCGCAGCTTGTAGAGGGGTTAATTGTTCATCACTTTGCCATAGACACTCAATTGCGATTTTGTGCTCCTTTTCAGTTACAGGCACTTTAAATTTTTCGTTGTCGGATGAGCTTTACTAGTTTTTTGTAGACAGCTGATACAATTACAAGTAACTTTTAAAGATGTATTTTTTGTTAAATAAGCCGTATTTTCAGAGTTAAAAAATTAATTCAGGCGGATTAGAAATAATCTTGTTAAAGATAGACTAAGATGTAATAACATTTTCTTCATTAATAAGTAACTCTTATAAATGTCTTTCTATTAAAAAAAGTCTTATTTTAAATATATCAAATAAACAACTTGGATATCTCAAAACGTGTACAGACATGTTCAGGTACAGGTAATTTATTGTGTGACTCATATTCAGATTATAAGCATTTTTTGGTAATGAGTCATTGCTTAATTAGCCGATTACTTACAATTTGGGCTATATTTGGTCATCTAACGCTAGTGAATGCGTCGGAAACGCTGAATGATAAAAAGGTATAAATTGCAATTAAAACTTTTCCTTCGTACTTTAACGGGCTTAGGACCGTCAAAATACAAACCTATATAATAATATAGGTATTGTATTAAGGCGTACTTAAAAAATTTGAACTACCTGTAACCCTAACGCTTAATTTATCTTTACATGCATGTTTTGTTTATTTATTTATTTTATACTTTATCACTTAATATGTATTTGATTTAGGGCAGGGATCTTGGCGTGCTGTTTTGGTCACTTTCTGTTTTAATTGCAATTTATACCTTTTTATCATTCAGCGTTTCCGACGCATTCACTAGCGTTAGATGACCAAATATAGCCCAAATTGTAAGTAATCGGCTAATTAAGCAATGACTCATTACCAAAAAATGCTTATAATCTGAATATGAGTCACACAATAAATTACCTGTACCTGAACATGTCTGTACACGTTTTGAGATATCCAAGTTGTTTATTTGATATATTTAAAATAAGACTTTTTTTAATAGAAAGACATTTATAAGAGTTACTTATTAATGAAGAAAATGTTATTACATCTTAGTCTATCTTTAACAAGATTATTTCTAATCCGCCTGAATTAATTTTTTAACTCTGAAAATACGGCTTATTTAACAAAAAATACATCTTTAAAAGTTACTTGTAATTGTATCAGCTGTCTACAAAAAACTAGTAAAGCTCATCCGACAACGAAAAATTTAAAGTGCCTGTAACTGAAAAGGAGCACAAAATCGCAATTGAGTGTCTATGGCAAAGTGATGAACAATTAACCCCTCTACAAGCTGCGCTAAGTTTTGTTTTGAATACGTTTGAATCTTGGAAGATAAAGCCAAAATTAGGATTTTTTCATACAAAAAATATTTAAAGTGCATGTAACTCAAAAGGAGCACAAAATCGCAGAAGAGTGTCTATGACAAAGTGGTGAGCAATTAGCCCTTCTACAAGCTGCGCTAAGTTTTATTTTGAATACGTTTGAATCTTGGAAGATAAAGACAAAATTAGAATTTTTTTATACAAAAAATATTTAAAGTGCCTGTAACTCAAAAGGAGCACAAAGTCGCAGAAGAGTGTCTATGACAAAGTGGTGAGCAATTAGCACCTCTACAAGCTGCGCTAAGTTTTATTTTGAATACGTTTGAATCTTGGAAGATAAAGACAAAATTAGGATTTTTTCATACAAAAAATATTTAAAGTGCATGTAACTCAAAAGGAGCACAAAATCGCAGAAGAGTGTCTATGACAAAGTGGTGAGCAATTAGCCCTTCTACAAGCTGCGCTAAGTTTTATTTTGAATACGTTTGAATCTTGGAAGATAAAGACAAAATTAGAATTTTTTTATACAAAAAATATTTAAAGTGCCTGTAACTCAAAAGGAGCACAAAATCGCAGAAGAGTGTCTATGACAAAGTGGTGAGCAATTAGCACCTCTACAAGCTGCGCTAAGTTTTATTTTGAATACGTTTGAATCTTGGAAGATAAAGACAAAATTAGGATTTCTTTCATACAAAAAATATTTCAATATTTTTTTTCTCTGAAAATACGGCTTATTTGGCAAAAACTCAATCTATAAAAGTGATTTGTAATTGCATCAGCTGTCTACAAAAAAAAAATCAGCCGAATCCGTTTACCTTCTGTCAAAAATTTCTTAATGTCCACTTTTTTATCATTCGGGACCAGTGTGCCACGGTTTAATTGTTCTTGTTATTAATTTTTGTTTGTTACAAAAGTTGTTATTTTTCCACTCTGCAATCAGCATTTAGTTTTTATTTTGATTGTTTGTTTGTTGTCATTTGACAGTGTCGCAACACAGAATAATTACGCAATGTAAATTGTCTTTGGTCCCTAGCCCTGACATCAAGCAATGGACAAGATTGTCAAACTTTTATTGTTTGAACTTGGCTTTTGGCTACTTTGTATGTGTGTATTTATATTATAATGTGCGTTTTGTTTATGCAGATTTTTTTTTTAAACTTACATGTGCAGTTGGGATGTATGGGAGAACATGTTTTTTAACTACAATGTTAAGTTTGTTTTTGGGATAAACACATGCCAACTACGGAACCCTTCATTGTGCGAGGTCGAGGTCGACAATCGATGCAGTTTCATAAAAGCATTAACTTATTTATTTATTGGATCTCCAACAGAGGCTACACAATTACATGCAACTATACATCGAATGGACGAATACAAGTGTGTGCTTCCAATTATAGGAGACCACATCATTTACCACCACCATTTATCCAGCAGTGGACTGCTATAGGCTAAGTTGATTGTTGACATCATTTACATAAAATCTAGGTACATTAAGTTTGACAAGAAAAAAAAACATTAAATAAATCAAGATACTTACATAACACAAGGAAAAAAAGTGAATTACACATATAATGAATAATAATAAAAAATACAAACGAATAAGAAAAAAAAAACACTAAAAATGTTGTGAGTTTTTCTAGTGCACTAACCTCGGTTGGTCCAGAGCACCTTGACTTTGTCCAATGCTTGTGAACATTTTTATGTAGGTATTCAGTTTTTTAAATAAACACAATATTTTATTTTCTTATAGGCTTCTATTTAGCTTCTATTCTTCTATTAAGCTCAAATGGTCCCCAGAAGCAGATAAAGGCGGATGGGCTAGCGACTCTGCATTCGAATAAGAAGTTTCGGGAATTTTGGAAACATACCAATAAACTGAACATCAGGTCTGGCGTCCCTTTGAGTGTCGAGGGTGTCGCCGACGTAAAGGTGATCGCTAACATGTCCCAAAATCACTTTACAGTGGAATTCCGAGTGGATGCGGGACGCTGACCCCGTGTGTGAAAATATCAGACTAAAAGTGAGTACTAAGGAAATATGAAAGATTTTGAAAAGTATCACCGGGACATGACGGGCTCAGCGTCGAACATCTGCAAAATGCAGGGCCATACATATCTAGACTTATCGATGTTTTTTAATCTGTGCATTGGACACTCGTACCAACCTGGTGAACTAACGAAAACAATAGTAACTCCCATAATAAAAAAACAAGACTCGGGATAGCTTCAGGCCTCTTCTCACCTCCAACGAGTTTAAAATATAGTTGATAGGGTACGTATAAGGAAAGAAACAATATAACCTTTGGAAGAGGAATCGTAGAAATGTTTTCTGGACCTTATAAGCATCAATGTTTGGGTCGTGGTATAGGGGTGCCAAATACAGGCACTGGACTCGAGTTTGCTCGGAACCAGAGTGGTGTACAAGAGCCTAATAAAATTTAGTTTGTGGAAGTCACGAGTATTTCGCAAAACAAATCCCAGGTGCCTGAAAGATTCCTATGCAAGCGTAAAGATATGATCTCTAAAAGTAAGACAGCGATCGAAAGCCTTTATGTTGGTGACAAGAGTAATTACTTCACCACCCAAACTATAGTCATAATGGATTGGTCGCAGCCCTATACTGTAAGTCATGACGTAGCTCTTGTTAATATTACTAGTCGTCTGGAGAGCTAGGTTGAAGACATGACAGAGGAGCTGCCTAGGTATCATGAAACCCCTTAGGGATTAAAGGCTGGAATGTTGTAAGGGCCAACCGAGCTACGGGGTTAGAATTTAGCAATCCCCTTAACTACATCCGATGGGGTTAAACGGGAAGAGGAATGTAATCTCCCTCACCACCCACACTTAAGTTTCTTGGGTCCAAATTAGGTGTATCGGGCAAAAATACGCGTGAAAAATACTGAGCAAATGCCTCGGCCTCTTTGACACCCGAAAAAGTCTCACCATGGAGTATGACGTTTGGCTCGAAACCGCCCTTTGATCGCAGGTAGGACATGCACCCGGGTATACCAGGTTCCGAAATACCCGGGTATACCCGGTTCTTCCGAGGTATCTGCAGAACCGGTTCCGAAGAAGTATACCAGGTTCCCCGATTCTTTAAATAAATCTGAAGTTACTTAATTCAGCAATAATAGCTTTCAAACTATAAAGTAATACGAGACATCAAGACCACGACGACTGCTTTAGGTACAACAGTCGAAATAGAAATGACGTTGTTTGAAAATGGTGGAAGTCGTGGTAGCAACCTTTCGCTAGCATTTAAGTATTTAAAAGCTATACCGCCAACAAGTGTGTAGCCTGAAATAATTTTCTCCTCAGCAGCCTACGTTTGAAACCGTTTATGCAGCTCGTTAAGTAACAGGAGCTTAGACGTGATTAGTTACTTAAAAATTAAAAAAAAAAACTATTCATTAAAACTAAAATAGTGATTTGTTACTTTAGATAAAATGAAAAAGACATTGTATTTTTTTTTCATGTTGATGAATAATGGCAAAAATTGATTAAAGTGGTTGCTTTTACTTATTCAAATAAAGGTAAATTAATAAAATAAAAACTCTTCTTTCCTTAAAAAGTTATTTGTTTTTACTTTGAAGGCAAGTTACAGAAATTAAATCCCGATTGAGGTCTGGTTTTTTAAATGTTTTTTTTTTTTTATTGTAGGTCCATAGCAGTTTTTAGAAACAGATAAAAGCCATTGCCACCAATTTTTATATTTTTTCTATGAGTCGAACTTTTATGGCTTGAGCTATAATTTTTAATAATAATATAATAATAATTTCAGTCAACACACTAATATTATAAAAGCGAAAGTTTGTGAGTGTGTGAGTGAGGGAGTGAGTGTGTGTGAGGGTGTGTGTGTGTGTGTTTATTATTTCTTCACGCTCAAACGGCTTGACCAATATTGATAAAATTTAGTATGGAGGTAGCTGGCACCCTGGATAGGGTACTTTTTATCCCGATATTCCCAAGGGATCGAGACATATGCGTGTGAAAGCCCGGGGCGCAGCTAGTGCTCTATAAGACCCAGGTTAACCAAAAATTGTAAGGTGGTTCTTGACATTATGGTGATGAATTATAAATTATTAAAAAAAACATCGACAAACGTCCAATAGAAAGAGCGGAAAAATCATAACTGATATTAGGTGAAAATTATGGAAAAAATCATTTAAAAAATCTATCTCCTATACTACTAATAATCGTGGAACATACATGGAAGTGATTCGGATGCCCCGCAATAAAATCCATCAAAATTTTAACTTTAGTCGTCGCTTAACCGGCCGCCACCCTGTATATTTTTAAAGTTCCTTTATTATTCCTGTTATTTAATGATAACAGTGACTGTTTAGCAAGCTAGAGTGGCCAAGTTAATGTTGATTTGATATTATTTACCAGGTTTTTTATTTCATACCTCGTAATAATGACGTATCTTTTCAGTTTCTCTGTGATATATTTGATCATATTATTATATAACTTACAGTTTTATCAGACAGAACCGGGTGAAACCGGGCTACCCGGTTTCGACAGCTCCCAGAACCAGATAACAAAAATCTGAAACCGTAACCGGTTCTGCATGCCCTAATCGCAGGTCAGAAACATGCTCACAGATGTACGAGTATTAACGAATTAATTAATTTCGCGGGCTACTCTAAAAAACGGTGAAGGAAAACATCGTGAAGAAACCGGCAAGTCCTAGAACAAAAAAAAATCGAAGACATGTGACATCTACCAACCCGCACTGGGCCCGCGTGGTGGATTACGGCCCACTCCCACTCATAGAGAGGAGGCCTGTGTCTCAGCAGTGGGAATATTATAGGCTGATTATGTACAGCTACGAATCCGCCTTAAGCAAATTGACAATCAAAAAAAAAAATAATGAAAATGTTTGTTTATTATTTTTACAAGCTGATTTTTGTATACATGTGATGTTATGATAATTTTATCGGAATAGAGAATGTAGAAAACAGTCCCAAATTATAAAAACCAATTCATACTCCAATATTTGAATTTTTTATTTTGTGATGTACAGTGTGGATTTTTGAGATGTCATGCCTGTAGCTACAACAGTTAAGGTAGCTGCCCTTACTGTTGTAGCTACAGGAAAACTGTCTTAAGAGACTGTCCTTAACTTTTTTAGAAATTTTGATCTGCATTTACAGAATTTGAAAAAAAATTACATTCAGCAGGAAATTGGGTAATTTTCACAAAAACTTTTTTTTTATTCCAATCGATCCTCTTTCTTATTAGGATCATATTATCAGGAACAAGATATCGAATAATAAAATAAATAAATAAAAAAACCGATTGAAAGTATTGTAGGTACACACGGCTACACATCAAGCTATACATTTCCAGTATAAGCTGATCTCGCATTGTGTAGGATTTCCGTACAATGAGAGGTCAGCGTTTACTGGATTTGTATAGCTTGATGTGTAGCCGTGTGTACATGATGACGAAAGTTTCTAGATTATACTTCTAATATTATTATACAGTAAATCCTCCTCCCCCGAGCTCTCCACACCTTGATTTGAGTTGTCTTTTGCCCCAAAGACAAATTTGTCTCAAATTACAATAATTAAATTAGATTCTCTTCCAGACGTAAAAAAAGTAGCTCAAGAGCTATACGCCCTAATAAACTACGGCGAACTCCGTAAGAAGCTGGTGTCAGTGAACGAGAAGACGTGCGCTCGTCTCGGCGACATGGTGTTGTGTGGCAGTATTGTGGTGCGTGCGAGGGGACGGAATCTGCGTGTGCGCACGCCTATGTGTCGCGCGCTTCGAAGGCTCAATCAGATCACTGGTATGTGCTTTTATTTTGGTGAAGTTTTATTTCGTTATTCTGGTATACTTTGTGCATTCTTTTATATCAATAAGGAATATGCAAGTTATTATTTACTTTTATATTTTTTTTAATATGAATTGTGTACGAGTCAAGAAACAAATTGCTATACTTTTACATTTTCTAATGTACTTATTACTTATTTTACAATTCATTATTTTATGTTGCAATTTTTGGTCGAACGGAACGCAAAGTCATGTGAAAAAACATCTATGTCTAAATCTTCTTGAGTATTTATATATTCTGTGTTGAAATCACACTAAGGTAGGGTAAGTGTGATTTATTTTGTGGACAAAAAATTTAATGCTTATCCCTAATATATAGGTATTGTATACCCTAAATGGCCATGTTCGGACTTTAGATTCAAAATCTGGGGCCCAATTCTGTAAAATAACCCACTTTTCAATAGTGTGTCGGTCGTGTCTAAGTAGCGTCTCAATAGAATAGTCATTGATTTTCGGTATTCTACAAACTATTTATGGTCATTTTCTTCCTGCCAGGGTTGCGAGTTTGTCCGAAAGGGATATCGTGGCCCTGGCACACAGGCAACGGAAGGAGAAGTTATTTGATAATTTCCCACCCCAAAAAAAAAAAAAATGGTAATTTTCTTGCAACTGTAGTGCCATTGAAACGCCAGAGTAAGACTATTGTAATAATTGGTAGTCTGGTCCACTATAATGTTACAATGGCATCGTGATGGCCAAAGTTACGGTAGTCTGTAAATATTTGAAGTGTATTTGACAGTTGTTTCTGTCTCAAGGTGACCCTTTTACGGTCTCAAGCTCGCCTATGACGGCCAGAATGAACTACTGATTTTATGTGACACTTGGCACCTGTCCCACCGCCGACGAGGAAGCGACTCAACGTTTTTTTCGCCCAGAAACGTACACAACATTGTAGGTCCCGTGTAAGTAAAAGAGATGCTAAAATAATAGTTCATCGCTGACTTTTAGCACCGTCAGCGTATACCTACTCTTTTGTCGCAGCGACAATAGCTATCAAAGAGAGTACTCTCTCAGCGACGCTCGCTTGGCGGGAAGAGCACTCACTGAGAGAGTCACGCTTGGCTCGTCGCTGGCGTGCTCTCGTTGCTCGCCAACACAATTAGTTGCTAACTCTATTCGCTTCTCGTTAATCGCCGGCGGTAGGGCAGATGCCTTACAACACGTGCAAATGGTCAGCGTGAGTCAAAAGCAATTTTACAGCACTGTGGTCAGACGCGTAACAATGAAAAGAGGGTAAAACATACTACATACGTTTACACTAATCAGCCTTAAGGAACCTGTCCGACCGCCGATGATTAGCGGAAAGCGAGTAGAGCTAGCAACTAGAAACGTGTTGACGAGCAGCGAGTGTTCTGTCCGCCAAGCGAGCGTCGCTGAGTAAGTTTTATCATTGATAGTTCTTATCGCTACGATAAACTAGTGAAGAGAGCGTTTTTGCCGGCAATGAGAACGGTCAGCGATCAACTGAGCAATGAGTTTATGATTGCACCAACTTAAGGTTTAATACCTACTGAATGAATGAATAAGTAAATATTAATATAATTGACCTCTATTGTACGTTTCTTGAGCGAGGAAATTGTCTATAGTTAGTAGAGTCCGACTGAAAATAGGTTTTTTTATCGAAACCGAAACTTATATTTTAATGTCAATGAATTTTTGTTGGTAAAACTAAATGAAACGTAGTGTTTTTCTTTGAATCAATACGAGTATATTCAACCGTTTAAACTTAAATTACACGAAACTTTATACTTTTCCCAAATAAATAATGAATCAAACAATCTTATGTTAATTTTGTAATACACGGTATGTATGATAAAAAGGTTTTTTGCATTTTCACAGTTATTGTGCTTATAGTGGTTGTAACTATATTTATTCTTTGAATACATTAATTGAAAGTATTGATTTGCCGGCAGTTAATTTTGCCGAAAAACGAAAACGAAGTTCGGTCGGACTCCAATAGCTAGTTTCGTCCTCGTCGGCAGTGCGACAGCTGCCTTATGTCGGTGTGTGCGCGCAGAGCTGGCGTGCGGCGCGCGCGTGTGCTCGCGCGCGCAGGTGGTGCTGCGCGCGCGCTCGGCGGGCGCCTGGGCGCGCGTGCAGGCGGCCGCGCACAACCCGCGCGCCGCGCTGGCGCTGCCGCTGCGCGCCCGCCTGCGCGCGCTGCTGCGGGCGCTGCAGGCGCGGTGGAAGGGCGTATCCTTTACATACGAACACATTTAAATTTAAAATGTACAACACATGAAAATTATTTTCGAAGAAAATACAAAAATAAATAATAATAATTGTACATTATGGTATTGCAAATCTGCAAAATACATCCATAACTCGGCACAGTCTACTTTCAAGCTAAACAAAGTCACTGAACACGTTGATATGAAGCAAGAAGATTCACATAAGGAGCCAGAAGAGTACACTGAGCTACCTCGATCGTGCACAGAAGATACAGAAGTTAACAGAGAATTTGAAGAACATTTGAATCTGGAGACTGATAGGATTATATTGCAAGGTAGGTAACAACATATAACATCACAATCAAAGAATGAAAAATGCTAAGGAAAAATGCGTTTAACTGAACACAGATAGTCCAACAGCCGCCGCCTGTTTTTTTAGTGAGTAATAACAGATTGATTCTTCGTAAGCAGGACAATTCAATATTCTTGTAGGACTAGACATACCTATTTTTTGGTAGGACACTGTTCGAGTTAGGCAAAGAATGCACGTGCTACCACGTGTTATTTTTGTCCTATAGTTATTAATGAAAAAATCTTACCGTGGAATGGACAACTTCTAAACATAGGACTGGAAAACCGTACCACTACATTTGTAAGACTATGTGACCATTTGATTCTACAAATATTTGTTAAGCTGCATACAAAAAATCAGCTTGTTATCAAAATTTTGATGACCTATTTATTTGGACAAATTCTGAGTGTAGGACGCTCCAGTCAAGCCATCAATTTTGTACGACAATTGTTTTCCGAGTTTATTGGCCAATTACCACAATATAAAAAAAAGCTTACCGTTATCCAGACAATTTCGACACCCCACCGAATCGACAGGTTTTATACCTGCTCTCTACATTAGCTACCTCTATCGAAATTTTTTAGAGGAATAACTTGGGCGTCTCGTCGAACCGAACCTGCTCACGCAGATTCAGCTTGTAATTACTCACAAAAAAAAAAAACTGGCGGTGGCTGCTAGACTAAGGCATATTAAAGTATATTATGCTAGCGACGCACCCGTGCTTCCCACAGGTGCATTCGACTTTTTTACTACATATAACAATTATTGTTTTCAAATATAACAATAATTGTCATGTGAAGACTCACACAGACACTGAAATAACCTACGGCTTCATCGGTTGTGCTTTTAGATCAATTTATTATGTAATGAATCTATTACCATATTGAATAATTTTATTCCCAGAACAAAAAGCGCCTAAGAAGCTGGCACTACACTTGGGCCCCAGACCAGGAGCTGACATCCACCTGCCCGTGGTCAGTCCTAGCGAACAGCTCTCCAGTCAGAAGATATGCTTCTCCTCCTATCTCGAGAGGATGGGCTCACAGACGGACAAAGATGGAGGCGGTAAGGGCTTAAAAGTTTAAACTATAAATAGTTATACCACTGTTATAGTTAGTTGTCACCTATAGAGGGGACATCCACCTACCCGTGGTCAGTCCTAGCGAACCGCTCACCAGTCAGACAAACAATGCTTGAGTAGTCTTTAATGCGCAATACCCGAAAGAATCGAGTAGCTTACGAACTCATTAAAATCTTCGTTCCACCAACAATTGTCTTCTACGATGTCCTTCTCACCGCTCTAGTTTCATTCACTCTTCTTTCTTTGTCCAGGCGGGTTTTCTTTGGAATGCCCTCCCTCTGAGCATCAGGATGGCAACCGGTCGGTTAACATTTAAAGTGAAGGCACGGGAATATATTCGTAAGAAGTTGGCAGAATGATCCCAGCGCTGATCGTTTTTCGTCCACCAATTGTTATTTCTCCTGACACTTTTTATTTTGTTTACAAGTATGTATGTATCTACGTATATATTGTTGTTTTTCGAGTTATCTATCCCCATATTGCATCTACCATGTTTTGTCTCTGCATCACCCTAAGGTTGACTGGTAAAAATGCCTCAGGCATTAAGTCCGCCTTTGTACAGTAGTTTTTTTTTTACTTGTGCATAGAGTTTTAATAAATAACACATGACTTGGGAACGGGTTACAATGTGCAGTCATCATTATTGATCAAGGTCTCACAAGAAACTGTGATAATTATATACATACATCCTAACTAATATTATTAATGCGCAAGTAAGTTTGTTTGTTACGCTTGCACGCTAAAACGGCTGAATGGATTAGGTTTAATTCGGCACATGAGCAGACCTAGGTTAGGACATAGAATAGTAGTTTTGATCCCGGTAGTATATTCCCGTGGGATAATTTCCAATCTCCACGCGGGCGAAGTTGCAGCAAAATCAATCAATCAATCAACTCAGCCTATAGCAGTCCACTGCTGGACATAGGCCTCTCCCAGGCTGCGCCACAACACCCTGTCCTCCGCATCCAGTCTGTCCCAGTCACCTTTTTAAGGTCGTCGGTCCATCTAGCTGGGGGGCGCCCCACACTACGCTTGCCGATACGCGGTCTCCACTCCAGAACTCGTCTGCTCCACCGGCCATCGGTCCTTCGACAAACATGGCCAGCCCACTGCCACTTCAGCTTGCTTAGTCTGCAGGCTATGTCGGTAACTCCGGTTCTCTTCCGGATAACTTCATTCCTGATCTTATCCTTCAAAGAAACTCCGAGCATAGCCCGCTCCATAGCACGCTGAGTGACCTTAAATTTGTGGACCAGCCCGACTGTTAGTGTCCACGTTTCGGCACCGTATGACATAACGGGCAGGACGCATTGGTTGAAGACCCTAAGTCTTCAAACACTGCGGGATTGACGGCAAAAGCTAGTTCATAATAAATTTAAAACAAATTGTCCACAGCAAAAATCCGAACACCAAAACGTCAACGAAAAGACAGCACTACAGAAAAAGATAAAGAGGACCAAAAGAAATTCAAAATGGACGATCAAGACAAGCTTATAAACATCGAAGAAACGGCTATAGATGGCATCGAACTCATGGCCAACTACAAAATACTGCAAGAAGACGAAGAAAAGCCTAGCACAGAAGATGAGAAAGAACGAGAAGTAGCAGAAGATGATGTAGCTTACCTGCCAGACAGAGACAAGGATGTGTCCGAAAGAGACAAGGAGATGTCGGAAAGAGACAAGGAGATGTCGGAAAGAGACAAAGATATTATGTCGGAGAGAGAGAAGGATAGCTTTTCTGAAATGGAAGACGATGACAAATATAATAAGAGTGATACGGATAATGAAAGCGATGGCAAAGATAAGACTGGGAAGGATACTAAGTTTAAGAATTTGAAGGTATAGTTAAGTATAGTATTCCTACTAGTAGATTAGCATAGATAACCTTAAACTTAAAAAAAAATCGAGTATGATGAAATAAATCAATGAAATAAATAAAAAAACCGGCCAAGTGCGAGTAGGACTCGCGCACGAAGGGTTCCGTACCATTATCTATAAAAACGGCAAAAAAATCACGTTTGTTGTATGTGGCTCACATACAACAAACGTGATTTTTTTGCCGATTTTTTTTGCCCCTTAAATATTTATATTATTCTTTTTTTTAGTATTTGTTGTTATAGCGGCAACAGAAATACATCATCTGTGAAAATTTCAACTGTCTAACTATAACGGTTCATGAGATACAGCCTGGTGACAGACGGACAGACAGACAGACGGCGGAGCTTTAGTAATAGGGTTCCCGTTTTACCCTTTGGGTACGGAACCCTAAAAACCATTAATTTTTATATGCCTCATGACAATAGTTTCAGAATGGCAGAATGGCTGTTCAATACAATACAAACGTGCAGTACTAACACGATCAAAATGCATCACACAGCGGCCTTTTTTTCTTCATGTTTCGGAGTTGATCACATATTCAAATTGGTTCATTTTCTTAAGTACTACACTCCCTTAAAGTTAGTCCTTTCTTTTACCTGCTATACTGTATGCTTTTACCAGTAACACTCGCTCGTTGCAAACATACAGGCTGATACGAGGGCGGCACTGAAAATTTCGGGAATCAAGGAAGTGACACAACATTACTATTTAAAAATGTATTTATTGCTTTTCGAAGTATTCTCCGCGAAATTTGACACATTTTTCCATACGATGGAACCAATCATTGAAGCAACCATTCCATTCGGAAGTTGGGGTCTCCAAAATGGCCGTTTTGTAGGCGTCCACAGCTTCTTCAGGTGATGAAAATCTCTGTCCACGCAATTTATTCTTTATTTTAGGGAAAGTATAGAAATCATTAGGGCTTAGGTCGGGGCTGTACGGCGGATGGTCTCATAATTCTATGTTTTCTTGCTCTAAAAACTCTTTTGTTCTGTGCGCGGTGTGAGAACTCGCATTGTCGTGATGGAGGATGATGCGGCGGTTGCAGTTCTCTTTACGGAGTTCAGAAACGACCTGTGGCAAACAAATGCTAGCATACCATTCTGCATTAACCGTTCTTTGTCCCTCAAGAGGAATAGTCGTAACATGGCCGGTTTTGGAGACAAACGTGGCCACCATTTTTTTTGCAACACTCCGTGAACGAACAATTTTTGTTGGCTTTAACTCATTTTCGAACACCCAAACTCGTGACTGGTTTTTTGTTTCGGGTTCGTACGCGTATATCCAGGATTCGTCACAAAGTCAAAGTCAAAGTCAAATTATTTATTTCAAATAGGCACATAAATGGCACTTTTGAACGTCAAAATTTACAAATAAAATAGAATTGATTCTAGTCGCCCCTTCCAAAAGGTAGCTTCGTATGGAGAAGAATGGGCAAGAAACTCCACCGTTACTCTTTTAAAATGTTTTACAATATTTGGTATTGGTACATCAATTATATAATTATATGTGAAGACGATGCACCTAGAATAAAATTACTATACCACAATAGGTAAAAAGAATTAATAATGAAGCAATGAGATAAATTAATTATGTGATAGATACATGGTGCTCACATATTTACAAACATTGTAAAAAAAAAAAAAAAAAATATTTTCCTAAAATAATCAGTGTGTGAGTTAAGGTAATCACAGAGTGTAAAATAAATGTCACAAAAAATAATAAAATATACAATTAAAATAGCAATCAGTTAGATTTTGTCTAGACTCCAGATTGTCCTATGGAGCTGGACCAGCATGTTTCCAAGCGTTCTTATCCTGGATATAATCCTCTAATTTGTAATAAGCTTGTTTACAAAGTGTACTTTTTATATGAGTTTTAAATTTTCTTTCATTTAATTGCAATATATCACAACGTATTTTGTTGTAACATTTAACACAGTACCCCATAAAAGATGTATGTACTTTAGATAATCTGAAACATGGCTGATCTATTTTATCTTTATTTCTAGTATTGAAATTATGTCTATCACTTATTTTTTTGAAAAGATGTAGGTTCTTTCTTACATACATAATATTTTCATAAATGAATTGGCAAGGTACCGTCATAATATTAATCCTTTTAAAGAGTTCCCTAAGAGATTCTCGGCGACGTAGATTATAAATGGCTCTGACAGCTCTCTTTTGCAAAATAAAGATGGATTCAATGTCAGCAGCCCGACCCCACAATAAAATACCGTACGACATAATGCTGTGGAAGTAGCTAAAATAGACCAAACGCGCGGTTTCTACATCTGTTAACTGTCTTATCTTCCTAACAGCATAAGCGGCCGAGCTTAACCGCCCCGCAAGAGATGTTATATGTGGTCGCCATTGTAGTTTCTCGTCTAGAGTGATTCCTAGGAAAACCGTTTGATTAATACATTCCAGTTTTTCTCCATTCAATATGATATCACATTCGCTACTTCTAACATTAGGTAGTTTAAATCTAATGCATTTGGTTTTTTTTTCATTTAGAACCAAATTATTTACCGTAAACCAATCTTGGACCTGAAGAATAGAATTATTCACGTCGTCAAGGTTTTGAGACCGTCGGTCTATTTTAAAGATCAATGACGTGTCATCTGCAAATAAAACCATCTTTGGTTGATTTTGAAGTAATTGGGGTAAATCGTTAATGTAAACTAAAAAGAGGAATGGACCCAATATCGAACCTTGAGGAACGCCCATTGCCATTTCAGACCCCAATGAGTTCACGCAGTTTACTTGAACTTTAACCTTTCTATCTTTCAGGTATGATCTAAGTAAATCAAGAGCTGTATTCCTAATCCCATAATGATCTAGTTTCAGCAGAAGTGTCTCATGGTTAACGCAATCGAAAGCCTTAGAGAGGTCACAAAAGATTCCAATGGCATCTTGTGCTTCCTCCCAGGCGTTAAAAATGTTCTTTATTAGGGTGACACCGGCGTCAGTGGTACAACGACCTTTAGTGAAACCGTACTGTTGTTCATGAAAGATGGAATTTTTATTGAAGTGACGTAACATTTGATTGAGCATCAACTTTTCAAACACCTTACTGAAAACTGGCAGAATTGACACGGGCCTATAATTGTTGGGTTCTTTACTATCTCCGGATTTGAACAAAGGAACTACTTTACTGTGCTTCATGAGATCCGGAAAGACTCCTTGGTCCACACTGGTGTTAAATATGAAAGCTAAATAGGGCGCAATGGTTTCGATGATAGATCTAAAAACTTTTACAGACATGCCCCAGAGATCTTCTGTTGATTTAATTTTAAGATCTTTAAAAGTTTTTATAACAGCCTGGGGGTTTGTATGTTGGAACCTAAATTCCAAAGGGCATACTTTTACATTCTTTCTAAGTAAGGCAGCAGAGAGCGCGGGTGAGGAATTTAAAGTTTCAGTAGTTTTAAGGGAAATATTAACAAAAAAGTTTTCAAATTCCTGAGCTATTTCTACCTCTGAAGTGATGGGCCCATGTGCAGTTTCTAAATTTAATTCAGTATTACGCTGTTTTTTCCTACCTGTTTCATTATTTATTATTTGCCAGGTAGTTTTAATTTTATCATCAGCTGATTTTATTTTATTGCTAATATAAAGAGCTTTAGCTATTTTGCACACACCTTTAAAAGTTTTAGAATATTTTGCAACATATTGATGAAAGCTTGTATTATTCATATGTTGCTTTAGGCCATATAGTTCAAAAAGATTTTCCCTGCTTTTACGAATACCTGGAGTCGCCCAATCACTAAATACGAACTTTGAGTAAATACTTTTAGTCTTCAGTGGAAAAGTGTAATTAAATTGCGTGTTTAATAGTGAAAAGAACTCGGCGTAGAACTCATTTGGGTCACAAATATTATTAAAACTCTGAACACATAATTTACTGGCCAAAGAATTATTTAATTTCTCTAAATTTTTACTTGTAATTGGCCTAAACCTTCACCTGATACAATATTGTATACAGCATTTGAGGATCCTGCGTGGAATCTTTCGAGAGTTCTGACGCACCAAGTAACGCGAGCCGCTTTTTGCTCTTCACAGAGCGAATGCGGTATCCATCGGGAAAACAACTTTTTTACGCCTAATTGTTCATGCAAGATTATTTGTATTTGACTCATGCCAATGTCTAAAGTTGCCTGAATTTCGCGGTATGTCACATGTCGATCTTCCTCAATCAGCTTACGCACAGCATCAACGTTTTCTTGGGTGACTGCAGTTTTTGGACGACCTTGACGGGGATCATCACTGAGCTTGACACGTCCACGTTGAAATTCAGCAAACCAGCGATAAATTGTGGTTTTGGATGGGGCTTCATCACCAAATGCAGAAATCATCCGGTCAACTCACTGTTTTTGTGTTAAACCAGTTCGAAAGTCATAATAAATCATCGCTCTTGAATTTTCTCGAGTCAATTCCATTTTCTCAACGACTAAACAAGTTTGACAAAACCTTGTGACAAGACCGAGAATCTTTTTTTAAACAAATAAATGGTATTCGATTTTTAAAACCAAGGAGTTTTCAATTAAAAAGATTTTAATATGACAGGAACAGTGGAAATATTCCATTCCCGATACTTTTAGTGCAGCCCTCGTATTTGTTTGATGGATTCTATGACAGTTTAAATAGGTGCATCTGGATAAATGATAAATAATATAATTTTTATTTCTGTAAGTAGGTTTATACAAACACTTTTACAAGATGGGGTCAGTGTTTCCTATACAACTATTATGAGAAGAAACGCCGAAGCAAACTCTAGAGGTCACAGTTTCTTCGAAGTCGAGCGCACATTACTAATCTTAATTAAAACAAATAAGTGCGGTGCGGGCTGGTGTAGTGTGCATTAGTTCAAAGAAAAAGTACGAAAGTGTTGAGGGGGGGTTTTTGCAATGCGTTGTGTTGCGGGGCGGCCTACCCCAATCTGCGTTAGCCTTTACAAGTCCAGATTTTATCATCTCGGTCAGATAGAGAGAGAGATAGTTTTAATTTTCGTTGAAATTGAGCTAGTTCATATTACCTCCATATCTCATAATTAGGGATTTCACCCTACATGGCAATAACCAAAACAAAACTCAACATTTTGCAGGTAAAATTCCGAATACGACCAAAAAAGCGTGGGGGCAGCATTTACACGTTAGTCATGGATAAAGATGCAGAGGAACCGAAAATCGAGGAGCAGAAGACTGAGGAGCCAGCGAAGGTGGAAGAGGAGGCCAAGCCTGACATCGATGTGGACCTGGCG